>OX276353.1:13887227-15336913 GCA_946251885.1 Cosmia pyralina
AACTGTAAGTGCAGCAAGCAATTGTTATGTAAATAAATAAATAATAATAAATATAAGGGTTCCGTTTTGTCCTTTTGAGGTACGGAAATCTAAAAAAGAACAATTTTGGGGAAAATATGCGCAACATCCACGCAAAACGGCCATCACTCAGCATAATGCTGCGACCCCATGCGAAACAGAGCCCCAGCGCTGGTTTTCAGCGACAGCCGGCGTTGACGCGATGACGTCGACCGGTGCAGCATGTAATTAAACATAAATAAGAAATAAAATAAATACACAATACTTAATTCTAAAAGTTTTTAATGGCAACATTCCGTTTCGTCGGCACCAACCGATATTCCGATCATCCATGGGATTAATGAGATTGAAAAGCCGTACAAGCTAAAGTTTGTGACACAATGTCAAACAAACTGTTCCCGAACTAATCGTAGCGTATTTTGTAACTGTCTTATAACCCATTTGTTTGTGTCGTAAAGTTTTAAATTCATGTGTCCAAGACTTGGATTAACTAATCAAATATTCAATGGCTACTTGTGAATATTTTTCATGTACAGTCACGTTCCTTTCTTGGAATTGCACACTATAAGTTTTTAGGTTCAATAATCATAATTTCACCAAATTCTAGTCGACATTATGCTTAGACATTTAGTGCGAGTATCTTAACCTGAACATTCCAAGTTCGAGCTTTAAGCAGTATGATTGTTTTAGTTACTTCATCATCTTAGTTACATATATGGCCTGTTTCACCACCTGTGATTAAGTTCCTATTAACTTAGTACTTGACAGATAATTTCATACAAAATTTGTTCCATTTTTGAATTTATTTGGTAAGTATTAGTGGCTACTCGGACATCGTGAAATAAGCCCTTATACTTAGGGCCTGTTTCACCGTTCCTATTAACTTATTTGGCTTGGCAGATAATTTCATACAAAATCTGTTCCATTTTTGAATTTATTCGGTAAGTAGTGGCTACTCGGACATCGTGAAATAGGCCCTTATACTTAGGGCCTGTTTCACCGTTCCTATTAACTTATTTGGCTTGGCAGATAATTTCATACAAAATCTGTTCCATTTTTTAATTTATTTGGTAAGTATTAATGGCTACTCGGACATCGTGAAATAGGCCCTTATACTTAGGGCCTGTTTCACCACCTGTGATTAAGTTCCTATTAACTTAGTTCTTGACAGATAATTTCATACAAAATCTGTTCCATTTTTGAATTTATTCGGTAAGTAGTGGCTACTCGGACATCGTGAAATAAGCCCTTATACTTAGGGCCTGTTTCACCGTTCCTATTAACTTATTTGGCTTGGCAGATAATTTCATACAAAATCTGTTCCATTTTTTAATTTATTTGGTAAGTATTAATGGCTACTCGGACATCGTGAAATAGGCCCTTATACTTAGGGCCTGTTTCACCACCTGTGATTAAGTTCCTATTAACTTAGTTCTTGACAGATAATTTCATACAAAATCTGTTCCATTTTTGAATTTATTCGGTAAGTATTAGTGGCTAATCGGACATCGTGAAATAGGCCCTTATACTTAGGGCCTGTTTCACCACCTGCGATTAAGTTCCTATTAACTTAGTACTTGACAGATAATTTCATACAAAATATGTTCCATTTTTGAATTTATTCGGTAAGTATTAGTGGCTACTCGGACATCGTGAAATAGGCCCTTATACTTAGGGCCTGTTTCACCACCTACGATTTAGTTCCTATTAACTTAGTACTTGACAGATAATTTCATACAAAATTTGTTCCATTTTTGAATTTATTCGGTAAGTATTAGTGGCTACTCGGACATCGTGAAATAGGCCCTTATACTTAGGGCCTGTTTCACCACCTACGATTTAGTTCCTATTAACTTAGTACTTGACAGATAATTTCATACAAAATTTGTTCCATTTTTGAATTTATTCGGTAAGTATTAGTGGCTACTCGGACATCGTGAAATAGGCCCTTATTACTTAGGGCCTGTTTCACCACCTACGATTTAGTTCCTATTAACTTAGTACTTGACAGATAATTTAATTCAAAATCTGTTCCATTTTTTAATTTATTCAGTAAGTAGTGGCTATTCGGACATCGTGAAATAGGCCCTTATACTTAGGGCCTGTTTCACGACCTGTGATTAAGTTCCTATTAACTTAGTTCTTGACAGATAATTTCATACAAAATCTGTTCCTTTTTTTAATTTATTCAGTAAGTAGTGGCTATTCGGACATCGTGAAATAGGCCCTTATACTTAGGGCCTGTTTCACCACCTGTGATTAAGTTCCTATTAACTTAGTTCTTGACAGATAATTTCATACAAAATCTGTTCCATTTTTTAATTTATTCAGTAAGTAGTGGCTATTCGGACATCGTGAAATAGGCCCTTATACTTAGGGTCTGTTTCACCACCTGTGATTAAGTTCCTATTAACTTAGTTCTTGACAGATAATTTCATACAAAATCTGTTCCATTTTTGAATTTATTCGGTAAGTATTAGTGGCTACTCGGACATCGTGAAATAAGCCCTTATACTTAGGGCCTGTTTCACCGTTCCTATTAACTTATTTGGCTTGGCAGATAATTTCATACAAAATCTGTTCCATTTTTGAATTTATTCGGTAAGTAGTGGCTACTCGGACATCGTGAAATAGGCCCTTATACTTAGGGCCTGTTTCACCGTTCCTATTAACTTATTTGGCTTGGCAGATAATTTCATACAAAATCTGTTCCATTTTTTAATTTATTTGGTAAGTATTAATGGCTACTCGGACATCGTGAAATAGGCCCTTATACTTAGGGCCTGTTTCACCACCTGTGATTAAGTTCCTATTAACTTAGTTCTTGACAGATAATTTCATACAAAATCTGTTCCATTTTTGAATTTATTCGGTAAGTAGTGGCTACTCGGACATCGTGAAATAAGCCCTTATACTTAGGGCCTGTTTCACCGTTCCTATTAACTTATTTGGCTTGGCAGATAATTTCATACAAAATCTGTTCCATTTTTTAATTTATTTGGTAAGTATTAATGGCTACTCGGACATCGTGAAATAGGCCCTTATACTTAGGGCCTGTTTCACCACCTGTGATTAAGTTCCTATTAACTTAGTTCTTGACAGATAATTTCATACAAAATCTGTTCCATTTTTGAATTTATTCGGTAAGTATTAGTGGCTAATCGGACATCGTGAAATAGGCCCTTATACTTAGGGCCTGTTTCACCACCTGCGATTAAGTTCCTATTAACTTAGTACTTGACAGATAATTTCATACAAAATATGTTCCATTTTTGAATTTATTCGGTAAGTATTAGTGGCTACTCGGACATCGTGAAATAGGCCCTTATACTTAGGGCCTGTTTCACCACCTACGATTTAGTTCCTATTAACTTAGTACTTGACAGATAATTTCATACAAAATTTGTTCCATTTTTGAATTTATTCGGTAAGTATTAGTGGCTACTCGGACATCGTGAAATAGGCCCTTATACTTAGGGCCTGTTTCACCACCTACGATTTAGTTCCTATTAACTTAGTACTTGACAGATAATTTCATACAAAATTTGTTCCATTTTTGAATTTATTCGGTAAGTATTAGTGGCTACTCGGACATCGTGAAATAGGCCCTTATACTTAGGGCCTGTTTCACCACCTGTGATTAAGTTCCTATTAACTTAGTTCTTGACAGATAATTTCATACAAAATCTGTTCCATTTTTTAATTTATTCAGTAAGTAGTGGCTATTCGGACATCGTGAAATAGGCCCTTATACTTAGGGTCTGTTTCACCACCTGTGATTAAGTTCCTATTAACTTAGTTCTTGACAGATAATTTCATACAAAATCTGTTCCATTTTTGAATTTATTCGGTAAGTATTAGTGGCTACTCGGACATCGTGAAATAGGCCCTTATTACTTAGGGCCTGTTTCACCACCTACGATTTAGTTCCTATTAACTTAGTACTTGACAGATAATTTAATTCAAAATCTGTTCCATTTTTTAATTTATTCAGTAAGTAGTGGCTATTCGGACATCGTGAAATAGGCCCTTATCTTAGGGCCTGTTTCACCACCTGTGATTAAGTTCCTATTAACTTAGTTCTTGACAGATAATTTCATACAAAATCTGTTCCATTTTTTAATTTATTCAGTAAGTAGTGGCTATTCGGACATCGTGAAATAGGCCCTTAATCCATCTTGTACTAATTCGCAGATTTAAATTCTTATAAGAAATTCATCATGTTTTATCTCTTGACGCATCCCCGCTGCTAATGTGACAGGAGACACCTGTTTTATTATAATATTTCAAAGCAAAGACATTATTATTACGGTCGCATCCGGCATCATCCGGACATTAGTGATAAATAGAAAATGAATTTTCTTTTTCATTCTCCGGTAACTTTTTTGTGTTATTATGTTTGTGGTGAGTTTTCTTTATGTGTTTATGTATAAAGTTTAATCTGGTTATAAGGAACAGCATCTTGTTGATGCATTCTTGCTATTTACATCATTACAATAGTCAGTAAGTAGCTGTAAAAGTCTGTGCAACACTTTTTATTTTATTCATTTTCAGTTTGGTTCAAAAGCTTTAAATATACTTACGATAAACAATAAAGTTCGTGTTATCTGAAAATATTTTTCCTTAGAAACTTTGAAGATGAAGGGGGAGTAAAATTCTATGAAACCAAGTATATAAATAGACTTTGTAATCTTAACCCTGTCACCGACAGTCGTAAACGTAGTGGATTTACTTGCAAAACTTTGAAATGAATTCGAATCGAGTGGTTTTCACTATAAATAAGTAGTAAGAGTTGAATTTAAACATTTTCTTCATTTTTAAAATAACTTAAATGCAATTTTGTGAATTGATATATGTATCCGTAGAGACATGTAATAATTTTAGTAGACGGCTTTAGTTTAGACATTAAGCTCGTATAGTTGAATTTGTGAAATCTAGAATTAGACATGGTAAAAAGAAAATCTTAAAAGTTCTCAAACATTTGCGTTCTTCACACAATTTATTTGTTGACTTTCGAGAAAAAAAGGTTGTTGAAAAGCAAATTGCATTGTTAAGCTGAACAGCAGACATCAGCAAGAGACAAAGACATTTGTTGAAACAAATAACAACAGTTTCATTAGCAAAGAAATGTGCGGTTACGAAAATTGGACGCCATTTTAGGAGTAATGCTAGGACTGATATCTATTTAATTTGTAGTCTTCAAGTAATTGTCCTGACACCCATCTTTCAGTTTAATCAAATTAATTTTGTTTTTTTAAATTCCTAAAATAAGAGACGAAATATTGAAATTCAGCTGACAACAATCATTACTCAATCAATCTGCCTAGCCTTTTCCCAACTATGTTGGGGTTGGCTTCCAGTCTAACCAGATGCAGCTGAATATCAGTATTTTATATGGAGCGACTGCCTATCTGACCTCTACAACCCAGTAATTGGGTAATACGATACCCCTTAGTAACACTGCTGGTTGTCAGACTTTCGGGCTTCTGACGACTCGTAAAAGATCCACAACAATCATTACTAAAGCAACAAATTTTAGTCGTTGGGAAGGAATGAGTTAATATTTTAATTTCTGCTCAAATTCAGATATCCTCGAGCGATTTTCATTTAAAATGTTTACACTTAGTAATGGATGTACTTGTACCACTAATCAATTTTCCAGGGTGGTCCAAAAGTAAAAATAAACATGCGCGGATCAAAGTTATAATATACGAATTTTATTACAAACAACCTTAATTGCTTTGGAAAATTGATGACGAATTGTGAGATTCTCGCTAACTAATTGGTATGTTAAAATGATTTTAAATGGCCACCACACGCATTTTTTACGTTATTTACGAGACAAAAATTGTACTTTGCGAATTTATTGGCAATTACAAATCGTGGTCGGAGCCAGTCGGAGGCGTACGGAGGGCGTGACGTCATGAGTGCCGGAGGGCCTCCCGGCGACCATAGCATTGTGTGACGTCCCATTATTACACATTTATATTAGGTACTTTGGTAACCTAAAAATGAAGTTGACTATGGAATTCCAATTGTTGGCTCAGGATAGCAAATGACTGGACTGGTTGACAATGCTTCGTCTACGTAGTCAATCGTAGACGTAGGTACCTACCTATCTTTAATATCTTGGGTACTTCAGGAAAATATTTGATACTAAAGCTATATCATCCGCCCTCCAGGAAAATTTCATATTTGATAAGAGACAGGAAAGGACCATGTTGGTTTAAGATGCTTTTTCAACGGCCCTTCGGGACATAAGGCTTGGTAGAGATCTTTTCGAGTCGATGATAAACTATAATATGTAATTAAGTTTTGCCCGCGGCTCCGCCCACGTGGATATCGGAAAATATCCCACGGGAACGTACTACCGGGAAATCCTTCCTTATTCCTTGTCTGCATTATAAAGGGAACCTCTGTGCAAAATTTCAGCTTTCTAGGTTCAGCTGGCTGGCTGGCTGGCTGGGCGTTGATGAGTCAGTCAGCCAGTCAGTCAGGCAGTAAGGACTTCTATTTTTACCCGACTACGGCGAAGCAAAAAGGAGGGTTATGATTTTGACCGGTATGTATGTATGTTCATCTGTTCCCTCATAACTTCTAAACTGCTTATCATAATTTGATAAATGAGGTATCATTAGAAGCGTCTTGATCGTCCGCTGGTTATAAGATATGTGAGGTCATATTAAATTGAATATGGCGCACTCTAGAGGACATAAAGTAATAAACTAAAAAAAAAAATTAATCATGCCGTATTGGGTATCAAATGAAAGGGTTTAATTAACACATTTCAAAAAAATATATATTGTTAGCTATTGCTCGCGCGTTTGCTTGCATGCACCCGATAATTGGGAATAATTTCTAATATATAAAACGCCGTCAATTAGTATAAAACGTCGTAATTACGCCGTCAACCAAACATATTTTCACACCAAACTTATCCAAAATACATGTATAATAATTATTATTCTTTAAAAATGTAAAGTGGCTCTGCAAATACTTTATCACGGAATTATATGGAACCCCAAAATAATTTAAATAAAAAATAAGTTTAAAAACTAAAACCCGACTACTGAAAAATCACACTCTAAAAAGTATGAAACAAGAAAATATTGTCACCTGAAATTAGAAAAAGACAGACAAATTAAAAATCCGGAGTCACACGTCATGTTAGGGCATAAATCGAACCGATTACGTGTGACTCCGGTTTTTTAATTTGTCTGTCTTTTTCTAATTTCAGATGAGAATATTTTCTTGTTTGGAGAAGCTCGTGGCTAAGTAATAACAGCCGCACGGGTCGATCCATCAGGTTAAGCTACGCTTGCCGGGGTTGGTCCGTGGATGGGTGACCATCTTTACATACAGAGACTCCTCCGTGCCTCGGAAAGCACGTTAAGCCGTTGGTCCCGGCTGTCATTCGTGGATCTTTGACAGTCGTTACGGGTCGTCAGAAGCCCGAAAGTCTGACAACCAGTCTTACCAAGGGGTATCGTATTACCCAGTTACTGGTTTGTGGAGGTCAGATAGGCAGTCGCTCCATGTAAAATACTGGTATTCAGCTTCATCCGGTTAGACTGGAAGCCGACCCCAACCTAGTTGGGAAAAGGCTAGGCAGATTGAATATTTTCTTGTTTCATGCTTTTTAGAGCGTGATCTTTCAGTAGTCGGGTTTTAGTTTTTAAACTTATTTTTTATTATTTATAAGTACACATATATAGGTTACTTTGTTAAATTTGTTGGGCCCAGTAGGTGGCCAAGCCAATCCGCATCAGTGTCGTGTTTTAGGTCCTGAAAAGTGCAGGTGTATCGACACTTTGGATACTCCAATAATATGGTACGTACTTGGTTTGGTCATGAGCACCGCATTCGCGGTATCGGTGGGACATATAATCTCCATTTTGATAGACTGTGGCACTATAGGTCACGTCCGGGTGGCAGGTACTCCTGGGGTTGACCCTAGTCGGGTGGGTGGTGGAGGGTGCTGTGTTTCCTTTAGGTCCCTTCTTACCTTAGGCGGTTGGTCTTGGATAGCCTGTGTACAGCGGAGGAAGCTCTTCTAGCTCTTAAGTCTACCCGGGGCTGGTGTGTGTTCGTAGAGGGGATGTCGGGAATCGGCTTCTTGCTTATATTTCTCATGCGCGCATGCGACTTCCCTTCGTACGACAGGTGGAGCGATACCGGCCAACGGGTAGAGCTTGTGGATCGGGGCTTAAGGCATTTCGATATAATTCAACACGTCTCGTTCAGGGCAATGTCGACTTGCTTTGTGTGAGCGGATCGGTTGATCACTTGGGCACGCAAATTCGCCAGCAGAGAAGCATAAAGACATGTCAGTTGTGCGAAGAACATCGAGTGCTGTACCCTAGTTGGTGGAAATAAGGCAACGAAGAAGGCTGTTTCGGGTCCCGATGTTCTGTGTTGTTTTATAACTCTGTGATTTATAGGTTAAGGCTCTGTGGATGATAAAGGGTAATTATGGCAGTATGTACTTAGAAATTGGACTCGAAATAAAATGTGGAATTGAACTAACTATAAGCTGAAATATATTATACTAATCCCAAGAGAATAAAGAGAACGAGCTAAGACAAAGAAAATACATGACTCGAAAAGTGAACTAACTAGTGCAGTTTTAACTCATAAACCACATTACTTTTCAGACGAATTGTCCAAAAGAATTGGCGAAGTCGCACTTGCTTAGTAATTTTATTTAACGGACTGTAACGCCCCTTGCCGGGATCAAAGCATTTCAATAACATTTAAGTATAGTAATAACATTGTAAGGGGTGATCCACGAAATCGCATCTCCGACTATAACAATAAAGTTAAATTTGTCGCTCACGCGTATGGAATTTAAAAAAGAGATTCTACGTGAGCAGTAGTGCTATTCTGTAAACATCTCACCGTGATAACTCAAGTGAAGTGAGCGTGCAGTGAGCCGTCATCCCACCTGATGCTAAGGGGTTGACACTATTGACAGCTCACTTTAAGATCACTTCACTCATGTTTTCACGGTGAGATATTTACAGAATAGCACTACAGTGCCGCTTTTATTAAAATTTGAAGCCCGGAGTGGGGTGGACGAGCTTAAAGGTACCGCACCACAGCAGACCGTGGCTAAGCTACGTAAGGGGTAGACTTGTCCACTCCGAAATGACGCGCCCCGCAACATAAAATTTGTATACATACAGTACAGTAAATGCGGTAGTGAGGTGCGTTATTTCAGAGTGGACAAGCTCTACTTAGCTACGCTTTGTAAGTAAATGGCGGGATCGTCCACTGCGACCCACGCCACGGCCACGCTACACATGAAAGCGTGGCTGGCAAACAAATGAACCTCGTACCTAAAGACTGCTTGTCCACCGCACCGGGAACGGGAAGTCAACTAGAAATGAGATTATTCGGCCATAATAAATGTATCTACTGTCGCTACTTCGGCGCCGTGATCTGTTTTCTCGTTGACGTCCGTTCCCGGAGCAGTGGACAAACAGTGAAAGGATCCCCGAAACAATCAATTGCAATTGACAATTTTTACGTCATTGATACACATTGATGCGCAAATTGGTCGTCTACCAAGTGCAATTGAAGCGATTGACAATATTATTACTACAATAGAAATGTATGGCAAAATTCATACACCTACTCATACACAAAAACACGAACGGGTACCCACCCACACGTACACACACACCTCCCACACACACACACAGCACGATATAATAATTTAGGAAAAATTATATTTTTGATTTTTTTCCATATTTTTCATTTCTGTTACTGTATTTTATTTTATTTTGTTGTAGCTTCTTTTAAAACTGTATTATATAGCACATCTGTTTGTATATTCCTTTGTTGACATTGGTATAAAAATCCCCAATAAAATGGGAGACTCCTGACATACAGGTACACCTAGTTCAGGAGTCAGAGGCTTCAAACAAGTTTATGTAACCATTATGTCAATAAAGAATTATGAATTATGAATTGAACAATTGCGATTGATCGTTTCGGGGACCCTTAACATGGCAAACCTCTTCGTGCACATTCTGAGTAGCAGTGGAAGTGGACGCTCGACGTTATAGGATTGAATCCACATAAACAAGCCTGTTCGAGTTATTTGTAGTGGAAAAGACAGATTGTTGATAATAAGAACACGTGAGCTTTGAATAAACCCGTGTCTTTTCCTCGTGCGTTGTATCACGTACGTTTTGTTGTCAGGAGCTTTGGAAAGATGACTTGTTATCTCCTTTTTACGCCCATTTTGTTGTCAAAGTTGAACAGTTATTTTTCTTGGCTACTTTTCTGGGCTATTTAAATTCGTCGTTTGCTTAATTTAATACCCACAATGAGTAGCATTAGCGTCAGTTTTAACATCATTATGAATGCTTAATATTTCAAACAACAACAGAGCCAGTTTACACATGTGGGACCTAAAATGATTCCCACGAGAACCGCTAAAAGTACTATTCGCTAAAAATCTGTTGTTCTAACTTGCTACTAACTGTCAAGAATTCACAAGACATAAAAGTGTAAATGGGATATAGAGATACAAGTATCTCTCATGCGTACAATATCTTGATAATAACAGTGAAAAATAATAATAGGACCCTGTCATAGGTTCGTTAAGCAGCTTCTGTAAATAATCAAGCCACATCTATAACAAGAATAATATTCTTAAAATGTTAATGTGTGTGATTTTAAAATTCAAAAAACCAAAGGTAAATACGTATAGTATGGTTAAATCATTTGGATTTTTTTTTCGGATTTATTTGGTTTATTGTATACTACTAATACCGAAATATGATTACTTGAAATTTTTTCGATATATTAAAAATCCAAAGTAGCACCGTCTATTTTCTATTTTATACGATTATACATAAACAGTTCCTTATTGTGCTGTAACATTTGCTTTAAATCGAAGGTATTTAAATATGTTAAGAACTTCCTAAGCTAAAAATTTATATAAGTATAGCATTTTGTCATAAATCTACATTTAAACGAAGCGCGTTTAGTTCCAGTGCGAGTGAGAGCCTTCCATATCGCGCGTCAAACTAGATAGCCATAACGCCATTTCACTAACACACCGAGCTAAACCACGCTTCGATGTATCCTCTTAAGATTACCTACTAAATAACGACCAGTTTAGGGTACACCACCGTGTGCGGCAGTAACAGTGAACAGCGAGCAATATCTCGACGGGACAGTTGCGCCGCGCCACCGCGACAGTTTACGAGGTGCGAACTGCGAAGTACGAACGATTCACCTCCCAGATTTATATCCCACTTGATTTGTGTCGGTGCACCGCTCAATACAATCACTAAGTCAATCCGGCTATAAATCAGGCATTTCAGGGGGATACGAGGTTTTATGTTTTCAAAATATAATGTTATTGAGATGAGAGCGTATTTGCGCCATAAGGCCAAGCATACCGCAGAAAAAAGTAAGGAAGTGCGTAGGGACTGCCAAAGTAGTTGATGTTTAGTGGGTATACTTTTAATTGCTGGGTATCTACGTAATGGGAAAGTCATCATCATCATTTCAACCGAAAGACGTCCACTGCTGGACATAGGCCTCCCCCAAGCACCGCTACTTCGACCGATTCTGTGCTTCCCGCATCCAGCGGATTTCTGCGGCCTTCACAAGGTCCACCGTGTGAGAGGCTTTCCAACGCGTCTTCCGGTACGCGGTCCAGAACCTTTCAGCCCCATTGGTCATCTATTCTGCAAGCAATGTGCCCTGCCCACTGCCACTTAAGTTTGGCAATTTTTTGGGCTATGTCAGTTACCTTGGTTCTCCTACGGATCTCTTCATTTCTGATTCGATCACGTAGGGAAACTCCAAGCATAGCTATTCCCATTCCCATTCCATACCATTCATCCACCATTCATTTAATTTTTTTCCATTTCATTTTTCCATTGCCCATTGGGTGACTTTTAACTTTCTAATGAGACCCATTGTGAGTGATAGGAAAACTGCCTGGCACTAATGAAGAGATGAAAAATGCAAAATAAGGTTTGCAAGACTACAATCATTACAAGAAGACAAGATGGCCCGCTGGTCTTTGCGCTCAGCAAATTGTCCCATTTACCAGTTTTAAACGTTTTCGTCTCCTTAATAAGAAGTTTGATTATAATTTAAGATAGAGTAGATGAAGTATACTTTTAAAGAGTTTTCGTGACGTGCAAACAGACTGTACATTAAGTTAAGATAAAGAAACTAATTTGGGGACAGTCCACAAGTATCTTCGTCACTGACTTTTATTAATGAGTCAGTTGTAAAATTCTGTGCAGTAGCGGCAGGCGGAAGAGTACGATTAATATCAGAGATTGCTTCAACAATTTGTGTGGGCACTGTGCAACACTGTTTGCAGAAATGCAGCCGCTGTGAATTGGGTAATTTAGAGTTGCTCAAGGGACACTCCATAGCTTGTTTTATGAATAATTTTTGAAGTGAAAACTTTTTTATGCACGTTGAGCGATTTTTGGTAGGGGGAAATCTTACGGGTTCGTGTCACCGCGCGGACATGCTATGCATAGATTTACGTTTAAGTTTTCAGTTCTGTCGGCAGTTCCCATGACTGCCAATTTTTCATTTATTTTTCATACAGAGCGTATAAAAAGATATTTCTAACATGGATTTTTTTTTTGTTTTAATGCCGTGTTTTTTCAGGAAACCTAGGCTTTTTTTTTTTTTTTTTTTTTTGTGGATGGGAAATCATCAAATGACTTCTCCCGCTCCGGGCAGAGCGGGAGGGCGTGTCAGACTTTTACTGACTAAAACCCACCCGTGTTCCTTCAGTTGCCCGTGCCAGGGCCACGGTATCTCTTTCGAACTACCCGCGACCCCGGCGGCTTCGGCCCTATTGGACCCCGTCACTGCTGACATCTCTTTGAGGCGCGCGTGGAACACAACGCGCCGTCGACCCGGGCCTGGTCCTTACCGGACGGCGAGCTGCCCATTACTCGTCGTCCGCAAGCCCGCGCCTACGGTGGCCGGGAATCGGCAATCGATTCCCGCCGCCCAGGGCGTCTCCTACGGCGGCTAGGGGCGCGAGGGCGCGGCTGTTGCCTCTCCCTCTCGCGTTCCGCCTCCTCCTTTGCGAGCATTACTGCTTCGCAGAAGGAGGTGACGGCCTCCCATGCACTCTCGCTCCGCACCATGGCCTGAACCAGGTTTGGACGCGAGAGATCGCCGCCGCCGATCGCCTGCGTGAGAACACGGCGGTGCTCCGCCCAAGCCGGGCAGACCTCCACTGTATGCTCCACCGTGTCCTCCGGGCGATCTACACAATGGTGACACCCGGGCGTTTCCTCCCGCCTTATCCGAAACAGGAACCTCCCGAAACAACTGTGTCCGGTGAGGACCTGCGTCAGGCGGAAGGTGGGGACGCCGTGGCGCCTCTCCAACCACTCCTCAAAGAGGTGACTTATCGCCGCAATTGTGGCGTAGCCAGATACCTGTGTATCCTGCTCATGCGTATGAAGTTTCATTAAAGTCGGTTCATTCGTTTCGATAAAAAAGGACTTGAAAGTTTGTATGAAATGCCGTACGGCGCCAACATAGCAAACATTAAGCAAACATGGGGATGTATAAAAAAGGGCCTTTAACCTCTTGAATGCCGAAGTTAACCGTCAAATCACAATCAGTGGCCACCATACAAATAGCCTGCTACGTAATACTTCGTAGTAAGTTGGCATCATGAATACCAATTTATAGAAGGGTACGTAATATATCGTATAAGAGACCTACGTAATGTGGAGGCTCTTCTAATTTGTGAAAAATACGCACTTAATACTTGATGGTAGTGGAGCCCAGCAGAGGGTTTTTGAACAAACATAATATGCAGGGCGAAAAGTTGATAGATGTGCAGGTGCGACATGATGAGAGAATCGTTCAGGGTCAAAATGTCCAATTATCAAAATGTCCAAATCTCAAAATGTCCAATGTGTGTGCTATGCATAGATTTGCGTTTAAGTTTTCAGTTCTGTCGGCAGTTCCCATGACTGCCAATTTTTCATTTATTTTTCATACAGAGCGTATAAAAAGATCAGCTATTTCTAACATGGAAATCTTTTTTGTTTTAATGCCGTGTTTTTTCAGGAAACCTAGGCTTAGGCTTAAAAAGGGAATATCGAACGTAAGATTTATAGCCGCAGAGCCGTCGTCGGTGCGACTCTATTTGTTAAGCTTTCCGCACCCCAGCTTATTCTATGGCTTATTCGATGTTATTTTCCAGGAAACTTGTTTACTAATAGTTTCTTTTTGTTTTTCTTATTAAATCTTTATTACATGTAGGTATAACAATAAACATTCTCACTTTCACGTATGACGTTCCTCATACCTGGAAGAGAACATGATTTATTAGAATTTACCATGTTTTTCATATACCGGAACATGAACAGAAAAACAACTTCTCAATAAGTCTTACGGGGGAAATTGATTCCGTTTCTCCTCTCGAAACGTCGTAACTTTGATAATTTCACCAATAACTACTGCGTAACTTGTAAATTTATGTTTTTTTTTTGTTGGTATTACGAATTATTTTCGGCGCGACACGCACGTCTATTTTCTTTAATCCGTCGGTGTCGGTTTGGAAAAACTAGAAGACGCTTTGATTTAGGTTTCAATGTGGTTCTGCTTCAATTTTCAGTCGTAAATTTCTTTAGGTCTGACTTGTAGGCACACAGATTTTATTTTTTGAAGTGCATTTATTGAACATGGCTTCATATATTAGGGGAGAACACAGAACCTCTTTATCTTTTCTGTGGGGGAGAAGTACCTACGTCCTGGGTTTAAAATATTGCTTCTGCAGCATTATCATAATTCACTGAACGGGGCATCTTACGATGAATACAAGCAAAAACCATTAATCTTATTGCCAAATACATTGTTCGACTAACAATACAATCAACACATTCTGTGTACATTTCCGAATTTATTACTATCTTGTGTTTTACATCTGTTAAAAATTCGACAGTACTTGTTTATACGTCTTCACTTTGGGGATCGTAATAAAATGTTGGAAAAGAGCACCCTGTAATGTTCAGAAAGAAAATATTAATGGCATGTGTGTGCATTTACCTGAATAGTACCTACAATTATTTCGTAACTATAAGGTGAGGCCTAGAGGCTGAGCTGTTTAGGTGCTCATATTTTATTAATATTTTCGCTGACTTTCTTATCGAGCTCGCCGTATGTTGTGTGAACGTTGATTATAGGTAACACAAATAGCTATCGCGGTGTCGCATCACGATGTGCGACGTGTTCGCTCGGAAAGATTGATGGCACGTAATGAAGCGAAACGCGGCGGTGTCAAAAGTTCAAAACCGTGTAAAGTGGAGTCAACATCGTTGGACCAGAGTCTAACTTTATACAGTCCGACAGCGCGACAGTTTGGAGAAGAAATGGCTGGTTTAATGTGCCAAGCTTCCTTCGCAACTGTAACCCGGGACACGATATTCAGGTTTATGTATTCTGTTTCAGTTATGACTGTGTTCTTCTAAATTATTATTTGTAGAAGACATAGTCTTTTCTCAAAGTATTCCTTTATAATCTTGATATTTGTTTAGTATGAGTCATGTAACGTTCACTGGCATGTGAGCAGTGGTGGCCCAGTGGTAACGGCCGCGACTTACGAGTCGTAGGTCATAAGTTCGAACCCTGAGAGGCGCTTTACTTTGCGTAAATTATTTCATCACCACTACTCTCAAAAACGACGAAGGAAAATATCATGAGAAAACTGACATGTCCTAGAACCAAAATTCGAAGACATGTGACATCTACCAACCCGCACTGGGCCCGCGTGGTGGATTACGGCCCACTACCTCTCACAGAGAGGATGCCTATGTCCCAGCACTAGGAACATTATAGGTTAATTATGATGATGAGTCATGTTTCAAAGTTGGGCCCAGAAGCCTTCTTAGAGTTGTTTTCCATGTTCAAATGACTACTGAAAGATCACTGTATTATGAAGTACTAATTACACTGTGGTTGTGCTGTAACTCCATGTAGCTATATGCCGGTGGAATGTACCAACCTTTGACTTTAAAATAAAACATTTATAGGCCTAACCTTTGTAGGGTTGGTAAACCAATGACTCACACATTTTTATTCGCTAAATTTAAAATGGACGATAGCTCAGTTTAAGATGATTGAGATACTTTGTATTAATGTTTACAGATAACAAGCTGATGGAATCTTTGCAGATTTATGTCTTATTTGTTATTTATAGATAATATTATTCAATGTTTTATTGCTTATATCCGATTTTTCCTTCTTTTATTTCTATTAAATGGGGAGATGTTTTGTTTATTTGACAAAGAAAACTCTAAATTATATTTAATGTGTCTCGGGTGCCATCAAGTGCATGTTACGATCCATCTTCACGCCACAGCATTCATGTCAAGGATCGTTTATGATTTATAAATCGCAATTCTCTTGTGAAATTTATTGTTTATATTTCTGATTATCCTCAGCGCCCATATTTGTATAAGATTACTGCTGATGCGGGATGATTAATCGATTTGTCATCACTATAGTTTCTCGAGGATATACCTTAATTGATTTTAATATCAGTTTCTGTCATAACACGTCTTAATTGTTTTTCTTATCGACTTCTCAACATCAAAATAAACATTTTTATTAATCTTTAGAAGATACAAGTTGCCAAAAATGGATAAGTCAGATGTTTTTATAATTTTTAATTGAATTAAATCATATACTCGGAGGTTCCAGATCTCTACCCACAATTATTGATTTAATGTAGGTAAGTAGGAAGTACCTAACAGTACCTACTAAAGATGATACCGTGCACGGGTTTGAGAACGTGTTCCGTTTTGCTAATTTTGACACGGAACACTGAAAAAAGAAGCAAACGCAAAGAAAACCTCAGTTATTAGGTACGAGTACGAGTAGCAGGGTGCAAAGTTATGCATTCGTTTTTGTTACGGAATCAGACAATATTCGTAATAACAGCCGTTCGGGTCGATTGACCAGGTTAAGCTACGTTGCCGCGATTGGTCCGTGGATGGGTGACCATCATTACATACAAAGACCCCTCATGCCTTGGAAAGCACGTTAAGCCGTTAGTCCCAGCTATCATTCGTGGATCTTTGATAGTCGTTGCGGGTCATAAGAAGCCCGAAAGTCTGACAACCAGTCTTACTAAGTGATATCGTATTACCCAGTAACTGGGTTATGGAGGTCAGATAGGCAGTCGCTTCATGTAAAATACTGGTATTTAGCTGCATCCGGCTAGAAGGAAGCCGACCCCAACGTAGTTGGGAAAAGGCTAGGCAGATGAGATGACTATTGAGACATCTAAATGTGTTTTCCCATTAAAAAGCATCTTTATCCACCAGCTAAACGTGGGACAGGGTTAATTCGAACTACTTAAATGTTTGGTTCAAGACAGGCAGTAGCTCTATGTAAAATACTAGTATTCAGCTGCATCTGGTTAGACTGGAAGCCGACCCCAACATAGTTATTAAAAGGCTAGGCAGACCGACGAATCAGACCAAAAACAATAGGTAAGATACTCAAATACTAAATTGCGCAAGCACGTGTCATATTGGCCACTTCAGCCACACCTCATGACACGGTTTAATTGTATCTGTAAATACTATCTGATGGGAAATCCATCCTTTTTAGGGTTCCGTAGCCAAATGGCAAAAAACGGAACCCTTATGGATTCGTCATGTGTGTCTGTCTGTCTGTCCGTCCGTACGTCACAGCCACTTTTTTCCGAAACTATAAGAACTATACTGTTGAAACTTGGTAAGTAAGATGTATTCTCTGGACCGCATTAAGATTATCACACAAAAACAAAAAAAACAAAAAATTTGGGGGTTCCCCATACTTAGAACTGAAACTCAACATTTTTTTTCATCAAACCCATACGTGTGGGGTATCTAAGGATAGGTCATCAAAAATGATATTGAGGTTTATAATATAATTTTTTTCTAAACTGAACAGTTTGAGCGAGAGACACTTCCAAAGTGGTAAAATGTGTGCCCCCCCCTGTAACTTCTAAAATAAGAGAAAGATAAAATTACAAAAAATATATGATGTACATTACCACGTAAACTTCCACCGAAAATTAGTTTGAACGAGATCTAGTAAGGAGTTTTTTTAATACGTCATAAATCGGTCTATAATGAAAACATCGATCAAAGTTACAACGAAATATAAGAACTTTTATATTATGTTACTTGCTGCTACGGAACCCTTCATGGAAGAGTCTAACTCGCACTTGGCCGCTTTTTTATTTGCTCTTCATAAAACTGACAGCTACCCCACGATCATTTTCAGGGCTGAGCCGAACACTACATTATAATATAATTACGAGGGTAAAGGAAACCGTAAAATCCATCCGAGAACGATGTCGGGTTTAGTGGCAATAACTTAATTAGTATGAAGTAATTAACTTTATCCTATCTTAAAATCTGTGATGTTGTGGGTTCCGCGACAATAGTTAGGAAATTTGCATTAGCCGTCAGAAGCGTCACTGCCAAAAGTTACGTGTGTTTAATATCCGGATCCAACTTAGTCAAAGTGTGGATTTATTTATAAGTATTTTTATACCGTAAACGTAGCTGTATTAGTAATGTTTATGTACCGTTAACATAACTTCTTATAGGATATATAGGTACGTCAAAATCATGTGAAAATATTCGCTTGCCATATGTTTAGCTATCTACACATATATTAAAATGAAGACACAAATGTCTGTCTGTGTGGCCGCGTTGTTCTTCTAAACTACGCCACGGATTTCGATGCGGTTTTCACTATCATTTAGATAATTTATTGCGGAAGGTTTATATGTATAATACATTAATTTAACTTATATATAATATAGAAACCTTCATGTTTTGTCAAGTCGTAAAAACCGTGCGAAGCAGGGCCGGGTAGTTAGTAGGTACTATAGTTTATTTAAATTGAAGTCTTCATTAACATCTCAGTCTGATACAAATTGGGCATGTTGAATAAAATTCAACCAAAATGTAGAACTGTTTTAATTTCGATACATTTACGATAAATTTCGTCAGGAAAGTTTTGAGTATGAATGTGGATGGCTATACGTGTGTGCGACTATGCGAAAGATGATATCATGTGATGATATCGGCTGGAAAGTGACCATCGAGATGACGGCTAATAGAGAAGTATGGAAGAAAAAGACATGTTGCGCCGACCCCAAATAAATTGGGATCAGGGCAAGAGAATGATGACGTCAAAGTGTTCGTGGCTAGGCCTTTAAAGGTACAAACCTTCGGGATCTTAAGCAAGATGTGATACTCACTCAGTTTCTTATTATAACACTCTTTTCATTACTCTGTCAACCGTATGAGCACTTTCTTAAGCCGACTCCTGACTACGTCGTCAGCGGCACGTGTCACGTCAATAATGACATGCAAAGGTTAACACTAAAGGGAGTAGCCGGTTCCTATAAAAGCACTTGTTACATATTCACTTTCGAAAACCTTACTTAATTATGGAGCAACATTATCATGTGAATTAAGTGTGCGGCCTGTCAGGTTCGTTACGGATTTTATTTTATTTTGCTCCTGATGTATCTTGACCCGCAACAAAAAAACAAACTAACCATAAGGCAGCTGTCCCACCGCCGATGAGAAAGCGGCTAGCTATCAACGATTTTCTCGCTCGAGAAACGTATAAAAGATTATAAGGTCCTGTGTAGGTTGCATATTAGAAAATCAAAACTTTCCTGAGCAAATTTCAAAAGAACAACGTAAAAATCAACAAAATTTAAAATAACGATGGTCATTTGATCAAAAGTTCAGCTGACCAAAGTCTGGAATATCAATGTTTAAATTATTTATTACACTATTGACCAAATCGTTTAAAGGTCAAAATGGATTACTGGATAAATTAAACCCTAACCCTGGACGGTCGACGTCAGGGGCAGCCCGAGGTTCGGTTGGTTAGGTTCCTTTAAACCCTGCAGACAGAAATAGGAACCCCGCGCAGCGGGGCTCCTTTGACCTGCTGACGGAAACCCAGACGCTGCCCTAGACGTTCGACAACACGGGGAGTTAGGTTCGAAATGTATTGATATTTAAAATTACATTTAGCAACTTTTGATGAGTCGTTCATTTGATGTCAAAACATCATGTCATTTGATGTTTTGATTTTAAAATTTTTCTAAATAAAACATTTGGTCATTTAAATTTTGTTATTTCGTTTATTGTTCTTTTGAAATTTGCTCGAGAAATTTTTGATTTTCTAATATGCAACCCCTGTGTAAGTTAAAGAGATACCTACTTTTATTAATAACTAGCTGACCCGACAGACGTTGTTCTGTACAAACAATAATTCATACAGAATTGACATTGAATTTTCCAATTTTCTCGGCAATTTTCATAATTTTTGTCTTCATAAGAACCTTCCTCGGACCTCAACGAATATTGAAAAAAAAAACAACAGTTAGCCGAATTGGTTTAGCCGTTCTCGAGTTTTGCGTTTAGCAACACATTTAGCCATTCATTTTTATTTATATAGATTAAAATTGCTGACTGTTCACACCTCCGCAGCTCCGGCGAGTACTCGTTTATCGCAGTGACAGGAGCTATCAAAGAGAATATTTGCTCAGCGACGCTGGCTTGGCGGGCAGAAGCAGAACGTACGCATACCAGTGAGTCGCCGTCGCGCTGCTCGCTGCTCACCAACTCGTTTTTAGTTGCTAGTTCTACTTGCTTCTCGTTTATCGCCGGCGATGAGACAGGTGCCTTCTCTTCTTGTTCGTTTAGCTCTTGACAGAGCATATATCAGTTTTATATGTATTAGTATTTATATACAGGGTGTGTCGTAATTAATGGATAAACTCTTAAGGGGTCATTGTACTCATCATTATGAACAACTTTTATTAGGGGACCAAACCTGAAATCACGAAAAAAAAAATCAGCTACTCCCTACATTTTAACTAGTTTGATGTAGATAAATGAACACACACACTACACACTATACTGAACAGCTGATTTTTTTTCGCGATTTCAGGTTTGGTCTCATAGTAAAAGTTGTTCATAATGATGAGTACAATGACCCCTTAAGAGGTTATCCATTAATTACGACACACCCTGTATATATATATAATTTTTATGTTTTAATTTTTTGTATTTTGTATGGGCCACAGCTGCCTGAAATAAAGGAATAATAATAATACAAATCCATAGTCCAATATCTTTGTTTCCATATCCTGCAATAGACCTACATCAACCGGGGGGTGTCCTTGGGTGCAATTGCATAGTGCGTACAGGGATAATCGTCGGTTGATGCCTCATTTCATTGAAAGCGTCTAACGGGCCTCTGCGAGTTGGCTTCGGCCCCCTCATCCTCCTTCTAAAGGTCCATCAGTCTCAGAATCCCGAGATATGTAAAAATACAATAATAATGTTCTGTATTTGAAGGTGAAGTGTCTAGTTATACTGGTTGGGTTAGGTTAGGTTAGGTGCATTTGCCCGGTTGCCCTCTCGCTGCGTGTTCAATCCGTCTGTCAAGTAGTCAAAGACCATTAAGACTTTATCGTCTTGTTATCTGTAATATTCGAGCACACTTCAATGCTTTTAATGTTACGGTTAATTCTTATTTATTTTTCGGTGTTAATTCGGACAGCTGCTAGTTTTTTTTTACAGTGCAGCAGGGCTCGTTTAATAGACTGATTGATTGACCACTTCATTGCTGATAAGAAGGTACTAAACTGTAAACAAGAGATTTTATTAAGTGCGACATGGTATCTCTATCTTTCCTCGGTATAATTTCTCCTTTGTTCTACAAGGCGATAATTCTGTCCGATAAAATGCTTGTTCAGTTCAGTGGTCCCAGAAAGCTAAAATATATACTTAGATCTACTTATGGTAGGTATGAAACCTATTCTTACTATCTTTAATTTGCTTTCTCATCTGTAAGTGTAAGTATCCTTTTCTAATATTCTTTGTTCCTTTTTGGAAATTCTTTTCTCCGATATGATTTTCTTTTGTTACGGCTCCACGAACCGAGGTAAATAATGAGAAGCGAGGCGTCAGGAAATATACTCATAATCTTATTTCAGTGAAACTTTTCTTATTAGAAAGTTTGTTTGGAAATCGAGAGTTGGAGATGCAATTGCAATCCTCCGATTTCACCGTCGGATGCTCTCCTGCATTGCTTTTTTATTTGTAGCGAGTTGTTCCACCGACCTGCGAGTGCAACCATTTCAAGTTTCAAAGCGTTGCTCCACCTCGTGTATAAGGTTGCACGACTAGCTAGCTACTCTATTAATACGGAAATAGATACATTTTGCATTTGTCCCCATTCGACGTGGAAGGTACAAAAACATTTTCCCGTCTTTTAGCTCGTTTCGTACACAATTTTCAAGCTCTCCGCGATTCATTATCGCGATGTAAGAAACTAAGATGAAACTGGGTAATAGAATGAGAAAAGGTATCATGAAATTGGATGTTTCTTTAAGCTTGCAGTGGAAAACATTTTATCAATAAAAAACTATTTAACAAAATAAAAAAAACCGACTTCAAAAAAAAAACGTACAAAGTGAAAATTAACTTTAATTTCGGAAGTCGGTGTCTTTGGATCTGTATTTTAGATTTTTGCCACCGAATTCCAAAATTAAAATTTTCACTTTGTAGTTTTTTTTGGAAGTCGGTTGTTTTTTTAATATTGCTTTTCCCGATGCAGGGACGTTAATTGTTGAAGAGTTCTTCTAGTAAGAACCAGGAGATCTGGAGCTGATGGTGTAAGTTGGTAATCGAATCGCAACCCGTGAAATACTTATTATTGAGTAGTTCCGATAGCCATATGTGGTCTTCATCATCGGTTCCACTTCACCAAATGGTGCTTTTCGAGAGCAAGTACACGAGTCTATAAAAAATACCCATATATGTGGAGGATTCCATGGGATTCCCTCATCAGAAAAAATTCAAAATCGTTCCACAATTGACAGAGAAATCGGTGTAGCGGTGTTTAAAAAAATAAAATATAATTTACTTTAATATAAAAGTGAAAACCGACTTCAAAAACCAAAAATGAATAAAACCGGTTTTAACTTTCTTTTATAAAGTAAATTTATTTTTCCATTTTTAGTTGAATATACAATTAGATAATATAATAAGTAAGCCCAAGACGAACGAAAAGAAGAATCATCAGTCGGCATTTATGCATATAACTTCGTACATAAAAATAATCACATAATGTATTATATACTAAAACCTTTCTGAAAGTATGTAGATCACGATAGTGAAAGAATCATCAAAATTGGTTTATCAGTTTTCGAGAAAATCGCGGACATACAAACATACATACATACGGGTCGAATACAAAACCTCCTTTTTGAAATCGATTAAAAATGTGCGTTGGCCGGGAATCGAACCCAGATCAACTGCTTGGAAGGCAACTATGCTGACCATTACACCACCAATGCTGACGACTATTTTACAGTTTAATGACTTCACATGATTTTGTTTATACAATTGTTTCAATACGTTTACAAAGTAAACATTTACATAATAGTAGGTTTTATTGGAAGTAAATTATAAATAGCTACATCTCAATACTTTGTGTCTGAATACCTACAAGTGACTACGAGTTTTGTCTACTCTTGGATAGTATAGGAATAGATTATGCCAAGAAAGTGCCCTCAGGTTTTTTTTCGGATAATTATGCGTTCACCTAACCATGGTCTGGAAAGGCTTATGATACCGGCACGGGTGGAAGGAAAGCACGCTCAAGGCAGAGCACCGGCAAGACGGTCAGACGCGATCAGGGAGGCTGTTGGAGGCAGCATTTACCGAGAGGTCCACACTGCAGAAGACCGCATAACTTGGAGACGTGTCATAGTATTTGGTCGCGATCCTCAGCTTGAAGGAATGACAAAGAAGAAGAAGGAATAGATTAAGGGGTCCCCGAAACGATTTATTGCAATTTGATCAATTTCTATTGTAGTAAATCAATCAATCAAACAATCGCAATCGCTTCAATTGCATTTGAAAAATAAGAATGAAATAAACATTTTTTTTTGCAACAGGGACTGAAAAAAATAAGACCCCCTGTCTTAAAAATTCGAAGTGGGGCTATTAGGGCTTGTGGGATATCATATGAAAGAGTGCTGTTTGCACATTCTCAAACATTTTTTTTCTTTTTTTTAGGCCGCATACTTTTCGACTTTTGATAAAATATTCCCCCCCTTATCTCCGAAGTTTGCATAGAGAAAAATCAGAAATGATTCTATGTGATAGAAATTTCTGTAAATATTATAGGAAAAACATTTTTACAAAAAAATACAACCAACTTCCAAAAACAACACTACAAAGTGAAAAATAACTTTAATTTCGGAAGTCGGTCTTTGGTTTTTGTATTTTCGTTTTTTGAGAAATTTAAGTTATTTTTCACTGTGTAGTGTTTTTTTTGGAAGTCGGTTGTATTTTTTGTAAATAAGAATATTTTTCCCTTTTTAGTTGTGGTACTACCTCACACACGTTCGAACACCACCACCTGCAAAAGAAATTAGAACTTCATCCACATAAAAGTGGGAAAAAAATACGTATTACTGAAGCTAACTCAAAAAGTACCAAAGCAAAGTTAATTAATTTTACATGGGACCAACTTCGAGGTATACTCTCTCAAATAAAATAGGGATCTTTCAAATCGGATTACTCTATAAAAAGTTATGCATGGTCATACATAAAAAAAGAAAAAAATATGTGTCGACTTGACAACCTCCTTCGATTTTGTCATCGATTAAAAAAACTTTTTTACAAAAAAAATACAACCGACTTCCAAAAACAACACTACAAAGCGAAAATTAACTTTAATTTCGGAAGTCGGTGTCTGGTTAAATGTATTTTCGTTTTTTGCCACCGACTTCCGAAATTAAAGTTATTTTTCACTTTGTAGTGTTGTTTTTGGAAGTCGGTTGTATTTTTTTGTAAAAAAGTTTTCATTTTTCACTTTTTAGTTGTGGTACCTACCCCACACAAATTCTAATACCACTACCTGCAAAATAAACTAGAACATCATCCATATAAAAGTGGGGTAAAAATACGAATTATTAAAGCTAACTCAAAAACTACCTAAGCAAAGTTAATCAATTTCCCTCTCTAATAAAACAATTTTTTTTCAAATCGTAAAAAAAAATACATTAAAAAAAACATACGTGTCGAATTGAGAACCTCCTCCCTCTGTTTTCGTCGGTTAAATAATAGGCAGTCATGGGGACTGCCTCGCGGTGATGCAGTGACATGAACCCGTAAGATTCCCCCTATCAAAAATTGCTCACCGCGCCTAAAGAATTTTTCACTTCAAAAACTGATTGAAATGAAATGTTACTTTCCCATATACCTAGACTGAAGACATGTATTTAGTAAAATGTATGGTTAATAAGATACAAACAGTAAACTACATGAACATTAGCTTGACTAATTGTACTACCATTTTTTTTTTACAATTATAATTTTATTTATTTATAATAATTAATTAATTATTTATATATAATATATTTATTGTGATTAATATTAACGTATGATCTAAATGGATTGAAATAAATGATTTTGATTTGATTTGATTGTATAATTAGTTATGTAAATGCAAGACATATTTTCTGACGCGTAATATAATATTTACGAATGGAACGAATACTGACATTGATGCGCGAAGTAATCGTTATCATTGACAGTTCAACTTTTAAAGCATTCATGTGTCGTACAAAATGTCAGCTGTGTGTAGGTGTGTACGTTCATAGCTTATTCAAACGCACGTATCGCCAATAAAAATGCTTTACTGTACTCTGAGAATTTTATTAAATTGATTCCATAAAACCGATACAAAAGGAAAACACACTGAGAATTCGTATTTTTACCTTTTGGTACCATTTAATTTTCACGGTGTACCTACAAGTAGGTAGTAGGTACCTTCTTACATGATACAGAAGTCTGTTGACTTTTGTAACTTTTAAAAACTTGACTTCTTTTAACAATTTTATAGGGTACAGTAGTGCTATTCTGTAAATATCTCACCGTGAAAACATAAGTGAAGTGATCTTAAAGTGAGCTGTCAATAGTGTTAACCCCTAGCATTATGTGGAATGACGGCTCACTTCACGCTCACTTCACCCGAGTTATCACGGCGAGATGTTTACAGACTAGCACTACTGGGCCGTAGGGCTCAGTGATCATTCTAAGTAGTTTTAGCTTTCTGTAATTCTATCTCATACAATGTACCTAAATATATTGTGGGGGGCTTGTGGCTAAGTAATAACAGCCACACAGGTCGATCGATCAGTTTAAGCTACGCTTGCCGCGGTTGGCCCGTGGATGGGTGACCATCTTTAAATACCAAGACTGCTCCGTGCCTTGGTCCCGGCTGTCATTCGTGGATCTTTGACAGTCTTAACGGGTCGTTAAAAGCCCGAAGTCTGACAACCAGTCTTACCAAAGGGTATCGTGTTACCCATTTACTGGGTTGTGGAGGTCAGATAGGCAGTCGCTCCATGTAAAATACTGGTATTCAGCTGCATCCGGTTAGACTGGAAGCCGACCCCAACATAGTTGGGAAAAGGCTAGGCAGATGATGATGAAATCTAATACACAAAGTAAAGTGCCTGCCTGGGTTCGAACTCATGATCTAAAACTTGTACCTAAGTCGGGGCCGATACCACTGAGCCACCACGTCTATAATGTAAGAACAAAATTTATTTTAATACACTGATGCTAATCGTAAAACCATAAATATTTTGACCACATCAACATTAGATATTGTTAATATTCATGAAAATGTGGCGTGTAATTATTTTTGTTTGACATTCCTCTTATCTCGTAAACAAGTTATTAAAACTGGACCTAAATTGGCACACTCTGTATATCTCGTTAGTCGGAACCAGGTCTCGAGAAACCAAAACCGAAATTCGAGTCTTTTTACTTATTACAGTTTTTATGATATTTATGTAAGTATGAAATATAAATTTAATAAATTATGGAGTCGGTAATAACAATATAATTAAGACAAGTTTTTATTGAACCATAAATATGAGTCTTGTTGATACTCGTTTATTATGTGTACAGTTACAGTTAAATATCGATTTGATCGAAAGCACAGAATAAATAATAGTACTAACTTATCGAAAGGGACACAAGTGGGTGGGATGTTTTATCGAAACCCTCTTCGTTCAGGGAAATTCGGCAATAGTGCCATTAGGCTGAAATAAACGCATAACAAATATCTTTTACGGTGTCCTGTAACGGAGGGAGTGGAAGGATACCGTGACAGGGAAGTTCATCGAACTTATGATTACGCCTTCGGGACGCATTTTATTATCACGAGCAATAAACTTTCAATGATAACAGCGATGAATGGCGCTAGGAATCAATTATACAATGATTTATAGTCGGCTAATGTAAACTTGTAAAACTTTTTTGGTTTTTATTGCCAGTTGGTTTGCTATTTTATCTACAAAAAGTGCGTATTCTGTGGTGAGAATCGATTGACACTTTCTATTGGAGTTCAATGACTCTGAATTAGATGTAGTTGGCAGGTACCTACCTACTTTATTTTTAACATTAGTTACTTGAGAGGCTGTAACCGAAATTTTGCCGATTTCACTGTTTACGTGATTTTACAGACGTGGTTTTACAGTTATACCTAATACTGTATTTCTATAAGTTTAAATGCACAACATGAAAGATCATTTCAATTATGATCTAACGTATGAGCAACTTTTTTATTTTTATTATTTAATTTTGATTAGTCGACCTAAACCGATGACTGTTTTGTGAATTTTTGCTGTAGAGGTTTAGAATATCACATATTTACGAATCGTTTTGACGGCTAAAGGGTATGGAAAAATTATAATGTATACTTGTGAAAGTTGTCTATACAATGTATGAATCACTTTTTACCACTTTCA
Source organism: Cosmia pyralina (assembly GCA_946251885.1). Taxonomy (NCBI): domain Eukaryota; kingdom Metazoa; phylum Arthropoda; class Insecta; order Lepidoptera; family Noctuidae; genus Cosmia; species Cosmia pyralina. The sequence goes on from OX276353.1 coordinate 13,915,138, forward strand.
TAAAAAAATTTGATTAAAAAAATATTTAACTTAGGTAGTTAAATTTTAGAGAAAATTGGCAAATATTAGGTTGGGGAAAAAGTCTTTTCGCATTATAGTATGTATGAATTCTAGTTGAAAAGACTTATTACTCGATTGATGACTTTTTAAATGACAAATTATGACTAAATTTAAATTTCTTTGACATTCTAATTAATTAATAATATAATTCAATTACTTTATTTTATGCGGCTCCTGACATTTTTCAATTGCTTCATTTCTTTTATCTTAAACTTTATTAATTATGATAGTAAAAATAACCTGCTTACTAATATTATATTTGTATGCCGATTATTGGCCGAACATACAGATCAGCTAAAATGTATAAATAACACCTTTTTGTACTTATGTTCACAAATAAAGATTGATTTGATTTGATTTGATTTGATTTGATTTGAACTTAAAATAAAATATCTTTGGTTATACTATTTGTATCTGGCTGGTTTTGGTAACATTGAAAGTTTAAATTTGAAAGAACATAATTCCAAATTCAAATTAGGAAAAAGTGTGATTTTCATTTGTTTTTCGTACTGTTAAGATGAGTGAATCTAATGAAGAAATTCGATACGTTTTAAAAGTTTACTACAAAAAAAATAAAAATGCAACGCAAGCCGCGAAAAAAATTTGCGATGTTTAAGGACCCAGTGCAGTGTCTGTGAGAGTAGCACAAATTTGTTTTAAGCGTTTTCAATCCGGAAATTTTGATGCCAAAGATGCACGACGCTCTGGTCGCCCTATCACGGATAAAATGGATGCCATTTTTGAAAAAGTGGAGCAAGATCGGCATATCAGTAGTTACGACGTAGCTGAAGGACTGGGAATTGACCACAAAACAGTTTTGGCTCATTTGAAAAAAACTAGGTACACAAAAAAGCTCCATATTTGGGTACCTCGCGAGCTCACTGAAAGAAACCTAATGAACCGTGTACTCATTTGTGATTCTTTATTACGACGTAATGAAACCGAACCATTTTTGAAGAAGCTACTAACTGGAGATGAAAAGTGGATCACGTACGACAAGAACGTGCGAAAAAGGTCGTGGTCAAAGGCCGGTCAGGCTTCACAGACTGTGGCGAAACCCGGGTTCACTCGCAACAAGGTGATGCTGTGTGTGTGGTGGGATTGGAAAGGCATTATTGATTATGAGCTGTTACCACCAGGCAGGACCATTGATTCTGAACTCTACTGCGAACAACTGATGAGATTAAAGCAAGAAATTGAGAGAAAGCTGCCGGAATTAATCAACAGAAGGGGTGTGGTTTTTCATCATGATAACGCTAGACCTCACACATCTTTAGCCACTCAGCAAAAATTAAGAGAGTTTGGCTGGGAGGTGTTGATGCATCCGCCGTATAGTCCTCACCTTGCACCTTCAGATTTCCACCTGTTTCGGTCTCTTCAGATTCTTTAGGCAGTGTCAGGTTAACATCACGAGAGGACTGCCAAAACCACTTGTCGCGGTATTTTGATCAGAAGTCCCAAAATTTCTATAGCAATGGGATCATGTCCCTACCTACAAGATGGCAGAAAGTTACCGAACAAAATGGTACCTACATACTTTAGATAAATGTAAATAATGTATATTAAAAAATGTTTTGAATTTTCTTAAAAAATGCGAAGAAACTTTTTCCCCAACCTATTATTTGTTTTTGATTTCGGATACTTAGAACTCTCCTTCATAAAATTAAAACCACAGAAATAAACTTCAGTGAACAAAACAATGCGAGAAATGAAAAACATTTGGCATTAAAAATACTTTTAAAATAACCTAATTCTCGCATTATAAACTCGATGTAAAATAAAAAAGTAGCTCATTCATTAGATCATAATTATGTGAAATGATCTTTCATGTTGTGTTGTTGTGCATTAAAACTTATAGAAATACATTATTTTAATTGTAAAATTACGTCTGTAAAATCACGCAAATCAGCGAAATCGAAAAAATTTCTTGGACGGCCTTATAAGTAAGAAACTATTAACCTAATTCGTTACTAACATAACTAAAACTATTAAAAAACTAAAATATGGCGTCGAAAAATTCCTCCGCATCGCTGTCGACTGGTAAAGTACCCAAGAGACTGGCGGCATTGCCACGTTGTATGGCAATGCTAAGCCGCTGGCCAAGGTAAAAGCCAGCCCTTGGGTCACGGGAAGTGTCAACCATTTGTTACTTGCATATTTTTCATGCAGTATTTATCTACAGTCATAATTCGTAGAAACAACAGAACATAACATCACGCTGTAATCGCCGAAGGGTGCAAAGGCAGAGGTATACCTATAGTACACGCACATTTCGCCAGCTATTTATTTATATTATTTATACTTTAAGCACAGACTTACAGAGAGAGAGAAAGACTTGTAGAGTTTTTTACAGAGGCGGCATTTTCTACCACCACCAGGTACTCGACCAACTTACAGTGGTATGTGCAATTACAAAAAAATTGGGGAATAAATATTTATTCATTTATATAGAGAGAGAAATATACATATATACCTATTACAAACTATAAATAGAATAATATATAACTCAAACTCAAAAAACTCGAACTCAAAGCATTTATTTCAAATAAACCAATTACAGGCACTTTTTAATTGTCATCGGGTCAGTCAGTCAGAAAGATGAAGCTAGTTGCCCATTCCAAAGCGTAGTATATCCCTATGGAGAAGAACGGGCAAGAAACTCCACGGACACTCTTTTAAATCATAATATTTTTACATAATATACCTACATAATTATACAAATAAAAATATACACAAATACAACGTGTCGTTTTGCAAATTCGTCGTTCGTCAAATTTAAGGGTGTGGTATAAACCACTAAACCGAACAACTTTCTCCATGGCACCAACATCGTAATCGCGAAAAAATAATCAGCCGTAATACGCAAATGTTTGGGACATTGATACATACCCTGATCCCCAAGATACAGACTAACTGTCTAGTTTGGGGCTCACTGGCAAATAATATTTTGTAACCTAGTATAAGTAATATTTTAAGCTGCTCATGTCGTATCAACTTGTTGTTAAGATATAAACCTGCTTACTGTATTACCTGGACAATAAACTATTTTCTATTTTTCTATTTCATTTGCGTCGAGTAGGTATTGAAGTTTTCTATGGAACAGTTGAAATTTTTTTCGCGAATACGATGGAGAAAGTTATTCGGTTTGATATTCTGTATTACATCCTGAAATTTGACGAGGATGCAAAACGACACGTTGTATACTAAAACGAATAAGACAAACAATGGGAAAACATTAACATTGTGATGATACTGCAGATGAAGCTGCCAGCGAATGTGCTCGCGAACTTTTACTTTAAAGGATAATCGGTTGGTTGCCATCCCGTCCCATATTATGTAATAGAGAGGCGAGCCTTTTGCCATCAAGCGAGCACAAATCCAGACCTATCGAAGTGTGATAATATTAATGTGATAATAAATTCTGTGAAAAGTAGTTTTATATGGGTACATAAATACCAGACATAATTGTTCCTCACTGAGTTGGTTCTTTGTTTGATCATAAAAAATATTGCACGGTGAACATATTGTGTATATTGGGTTATTTTTACGACTAATAATATTCGTCTTTACGATCGTGAGATTGTCACATTACATAATATAGCCCTTTTCTGTAATAAGTTGGCAATGTTAGTGCCGCCGAGTATGCGAACATCTCGTAAATAAAAATACCAATAAAAATGTGCTGAATTACCTAGATTTGTAACGGAACTTTTACGTTAAAAAATTGTGTTAAAGTTAACGTTACAATATTACATAACATACCATTACCTAGCCTTTAAGGGTTAGGCAGAGGTGTACCCATAGTATATACACCACAAAAATCTAAATAATAAGGCACTAGAAGTCGTATAGGCGCATGAGCCTTGTCGCCGCACAGGTGACTCGTAAACCACCAGTGCGCGTGGAGCGTTTGTTTCGGTCACCAGTGTTGTTTCGGACGCAGAGAGGTAAAAATGGTGTTTTACAGCAGAACCATCTGCGGAAATTCTTCCACAACATGTAATTTTTAAAATAAAGGGATAACATTTCATAGGTAAGTACTTAATTTTTTAAATAATGTTGTTTTTTAATGTAATATACTCAAATAAAATTATTCACCACCAGTACTACGATTGTCGCAGAAAATCGAATTCTTTTCTCATTTCAATAACCATTGATGCTTAAACTTGTTCATGTCTACGATTACAACTACTAAAAGCAGCAATGGAATTATGGGCATGCGCAATAAACAATTTCGCCACGTACGTAAATTTCCAGGAACACGGCCGCATGAGTTGAGCGCCAAGTAGTGACGTGCCAGTGCCCTGCCACTACTATTGCCTTATTATTTAGATTTCTGTGATATACACTCACGTTTCCCCAGCTATGTTTATATCCCATGTAATAGGGAGTGAGCCTATTGCCATCAACCAGGCACAAATCCAGACTCTGGGCTACTACTGAAAAATCGTTGATGGAAAACCCAATAACACTTTGCCCGATGCGGGAATCGAATCCAAGACCTCATGATCAGCAGTAGCGCTTGCGATCACTAGACCAATGAGGCAGTTAGACGTTACAATATTATTATCAAAAGTACCTTTAAAACTGTGTTAAGTATTACAGCATAGCATACAGCATAATCAGCCTTTATTCTTCCCACTGCTGGGACACAGGCACACTGACACACTGTGAGAGGGAGTGGGCCGTAATTCACCACGTGGGCCCAGTGCCGGTGTTTACCTTCCCGTTTTGAGAGCAGTGGTGATGAAATAATTTACACAAAGTAAAGCGCCTGTCTTGGTTCGAACCTACGACCTATACTACGACGTTGCTGTATGTGTCCCGACTGCATCACTCCACGAAGGTTGAGGAGATCGTGGAGTACATGAAGGTGAAGACCAACTGGACCTTGAGGGTCGAGAAGTTGGAGCCCCGTCACAACACCAACTTCAAGTCGTTTGTGGTGCGGGTTCCGACACACCATCTCGACACGTTCCTAAAGGAAGAGTTTTGGCCGAAGGGTGTAGTCTACCGACGTTTTCGCGGCAGGCTATGCGACACCGCGCGGCGTAACACGACGGCGTCACCTCGTGTGTCTTAGTTTATTTTATAAGTTGTATTTTATATGTATTAGTTTATCATTTTTGTTATGTTGTAATATTTTTTGTTTGTATTTGTGTATTGTATTTTGTATGGGCCACAGCTGCCTGAAATAAAGGAAATTATACAACTCGTAAGTCACGGTCGTTACCACTGGGACACAACTACTCACTGATAATTATTACTCTTTAAAAACTGCGTGTGTGCTAAACATGTCATAGTTTCAGAGAGAATCAAAACGAGTTAATCCATGTGTACCTACGTATTTAAAATATCTTACATTTTCTATTAAAAAATAGCAGAATAAAAAGTGACAACAAAAATGTGCGTTGGCCGGGAATCGAACCCGGATCAACTGCTTGGAAGGCAACTATGCTGACCATTACACCACCAACGCAGCTGAAACAAGGCTCTATTTACAACGTCTGTTACAAAGATTCTCCTATTTGTATCATCCATAAAACTGTAATTTCTATAGTAAACCAAGCCATTTCATTCGTGCAGGCCATTTTAAACATTAGCTGGCTATACGCAGAGTTCAAATTACAGAACACATTAAATTGCACAATTTTTGTAGATTCATCTGTTTGGATAGGTGTTTAATTTTTTGTAGTACTTTTCTACTAGAGCATTATGTTTCATTTGTCGTCCCCAACAGAAAATAATATCTCTTAAAATCTATTCTAAGAGATATTGATTTTAAAAATTACGTTCCCATTAGCATAAGTACCTATAAATACAATCAAGCATTGCAATCAAGAAAGTAAAATGTTAAGTTCCTACCGTATTTATTTAAGTGTACCAAAAAATTAAAATAATTCAGTGATACTTCAAATCTCATGAGATATTTGGAACGTAAAACGCTTTATATTGAAAAAAATTGTTTGCGCTTGAGATAGGATACGCATCTGGTTAAAGGTGTTTGAGCTTGAGATAGGATACGCATCTGGATAAAAGTGTTTGAGCTTGAGATAGGATAAGCATCTGAATAAAAGTGTTTAAGCTTGAGATAGGATACGCACCCTGAATAAAGGTGTTTGAGCTTGAAATACGCACCCTGGATAAAAGTGTTTGAGCTAGAGATGGTTACGAATCTGGATAAAAGTGTTTGAGTTTGAGATAGGATACGCATCTGGATAAAAGTGTTTGAGCTTGAGATAGGATACGCGTCTGGATAAAGTGTTTGAGCTTGAGATAGGATGCGCATCTGGTTATAAGCCATTTTTGCAAAGAATTTTCCCACGCGCGTTTCTGTGTAGGCACTTAAAAGCTCTGGGTAACTTAGGCAATAGTTTATTTGAAATAACATCAATAAAAAATACAGAGAAACAGATGTCCATTGTATCCAATGACCATATAATTATTTATTCCACCGTTTACCTCCATTCAATGAGCACTTGCATTATCTTATTCATAATATTTTTATTTCAAACAGACACCAATTAATTCTGCAGCGGATCTCCGATCTTACTGTAGTAATGAGTTTATCAGTTAATTTGTATGCAAGCAAGGAACCTCTCTACATGCTTACTTATAATTTTAATTATGACTCTTGACAGCATCTAGAGAGATTTAAGATATTTTTTTAAACGTACTGTAAAGGAAATTATTTATAATTATCGGCCTTCAATTCGTGTATTGAATTTTAATATGTAAAATAAGTAAGTAGGTACATTATATACCTATACTTAATCTGTTTACCAAAACAAAATGGCATTCCAGGCATTAACCAGCGTATCATTTACCTAAGGAAAATATTTACACTCCACCCACCCACCTTCAATGTTAAGGGTCTCCGAAATGATCAACTGTAATTGTCAATTTTTACGTGATTGATGCGCAAATTTATCGTTTCGGGGCCCCATACACGATATGATGCTTTAAAAACCACAAATATACTACAAACATCTTCCTTCAAACATCATCTAAACTTTCAGTGCGTAGACGGGAACAGTGCAGTGTCATCGACTAACATCATACTTTGTTATTATTATCTACACTAATTAAACGTACTCAAGAGAAAAGTAATATTCTGCAAAGAAAACGTTAGCAAGAAACTGTAAAGTTCGTAAATGCGTCTTTACAAAATGTACAGACGCCAGCAGGTCAAGCCATCCGAAAATTTTCCCAATCAACCTTGAACCTAATGCTTAAGCGATAAAGATGAAAATCTATTAAAGAAATTTGACAGATTGTAGTAGCTTCATGTGCTGGCGTCTGTACCTTGTGGAAACTCCCATAGAGTTTTGGTCGGGTATAGTTAGCATGAGGCTTTCAACATTTCTAACGGGTAGTATTTAAACGCACATCAAAAATTACCAACTTTTCCCAACAGAATACGTACATCAAAAATACTGTTTGCACATCAAAATTTGCACGTTTAAATAAATTAAACTTAACGTCAGGTCGACGGAGCCCCGCTGCGCGGGGCTCCTATTTCTGTCTGCAGGATTTAAAGAAACCTAACAGAACCTAACCTCGGGGTGCCCAATAATTATTATTTGTACAATTTTTGATATTCAGTTAGTTAACTAGTAGTGAAATAATAAGTTTTTTAGATGCGAATTTATTATTTTTGATGAACAGTTAGTATTTTTGATATGTAATTAATATTTTTGTTGTAACTTTGGACAAAAATTGATGTATAATAATGATTATTATACGTGCAAATTTTGATGTGCAAACAGTATTTTTGATGTACGTATTCTGTTGGGAAAAGTTGGTAATTTTTGATGTGCGTTTAAATACTACCCATTTAATATTTTTCTGATGTGCGATTAATAATTTCCCATTTCTAACTACTAAATATACCCAAGCTGGAGTATCATAATCCGGTATGTTTAGGACCTAGTATTGCGTGACTACATACTACTAAATATAAGATGGGAATATTATAAATCAATTTCTATTGGTCGATAAACACATTTCATTCGATATACTTTTCCGAACATAAATGATGGAACCTCTGAGTTCTGTCGTACTGTAAATGGGTTTGAAACGAACGAGGAGTCCAGCAGTGCTATTCTGTACAAATCTCACCGTGAAAACCTAGGTGAAGTGAGTTGTCATTCTGCCTGATGCCTAGGGATTGACACTATATTATAGCTCACTCCACACTCACTTCACCCAAGTTTTCACGGTGAGATTTGTACAGAATAGCACTGCTGTAGCCATTTCAAAGTGAATCATACTAGTAGAAATATAAAAATTCTTATCATGGAATCATAGAATAGGCGCTTTTTCCCGTAACCTTTGCAAAATTTTAATTATGGAGGAGTTTAAATTATTGATAATTATATTTTTTTCTCTTTCCTGCTTTCCCTTTGGTTTATTTGTTCGATGCAGGTACATACATGTTTTTAAATGGAAATCTGATTTGCTTGAACACAATAACTGTCGCGCACTCTTTTCAAATTATAATATTGCAACATAACATTGACTACCTATCGTTTATTATTATTATTTACTAACAAAGGGTCCGATAACGGCCACAGTAAATAATCAAATTTGGCAGTATATTGAAATGAGATACAAAACTGCAGACAGACTCATTCATATTTGTAAGAAATGGTTTCTATAAATAAATCGAGTCTGGGGGAGACAACAGGGGGTATAAAGTTTAGAGATAACTTAGAAAAGTAAATAAACACTTTATTTGACTACAATGCATAAGATATTATTTAAAAGAATCATTCTTCAAAAGGTAAGTTTTTTTTCCATTGTGGAGTATTCATTTTAATTTTTCAGCCTGAAAAATAATATCTCCAGCATTTAGAGACAAGATTAATATACATAGGTAAAATAAATTGTATAGGTACAGTACAGCTGCATTAATTTAGTAGGTACGTATGTAACCATAATCTCCACGATAATGGTTAGATACTATAAAAACTTTTTTACAAAAAAATACAACCGACTTCCAAAAATAACACTACAAAGTGAAAAATAACTTTAATTTCGGAAGTCGGTGTCTGATTAAAAGTATTTTCGTTTTTGCCACCGACTTCCGAAATTAAAGTTATTTTTCACTTTGTTGTGTTGCTTTTGGAAGTCGGTTGTATTTTTTTGTAAAAAAGTTTTTATTTTTCACTTTTTAGTGGTTCACATGTGCTTACCCCTTCACAGCGTACTGTCGTGATGTTATGTTATGAACTGGTGTTAACAACAAACAGACATGAGATTTCAGCAATCCCAGTCCATTTGCTATCATTTATTGAGGAGTTCCGTTGCCTATCTCAGAAGTTCTTCATCAGATCTTCACCAAATTGAAATGGGACCACTCCAAGAAAGTACTCTTCTAAAAACTATCCAAATCGCTTCAAGTGTGCCTATAAAATTGGAAGAGTTCTCTTTATTTCTCCAGGATCCCATCATCAGATCCTGACTTAATGATCATGAGACCAGCTGGGAAGTATACCCTTTCAAACAAAAAAAAAAAATAATCCAAATCGGTCCAGCCATCTTCGAGTAATCGGGGAACATACATAAAAAAAAAAAGGTTCCGACGAATTGAGAACCTCCTCCTTTTTGAAGTCGGATAAAAATAAAATACGAAATGACATCTTAAAATCACGAGTCATATTGTTTTACTTGTTAGGGGTCCCCGAAATGATCAATTGCCATCAATGTCTATTGTAGTAATATTGTCAACTGCTTCAATTGCATGACTGGTACACGATCAATTTGCGCATCAATCACGTAAAAATTGACAGTTGCAATTGATCGTTTCGGTGACCCTTTATAAGTAAGTATGTAACGTAGGAACTCAGTATACAAAATCTACTCACAAAATACCTAAAACAAAATGAACTAGAAATGAAAACAACAACAAAAACGATCTCAATCAAAATACGGTAGTTACGCCCGTTTTGTTACGCTCCACTGAAAAAGGGCTATATATTGTATTCACCCCGTGTTCGAAAAACATTGAAATGTTATAGTTATCCTTCGTCCAACTCACTATTATTCATTTGTTTTGTTACCATTTTCAGTTTTCAGGTCAAAAGCTTTGTCATTCGAGACTATTGTTGCAGGTGTTTTGAATTTTCTATGTGATTCGATTTTCTCGTATTTCATTGTCAGATAAATGCACGGTGTTTTCTCGGGTGCCCTAATTTTACTATGTTCATGTGGGTTCACCGACCTAAGATACGCCACCTTGTATTAAATTAAACTCATGATAGTAAAATGTGATAGGATATTTAGATCGGTCTGACTAAGTCTAAACCGATAGGCAGTCGCTCCATGTAAAATACTGATATTCAGCTGCATCCGGTATTCCGGTTAGACTGGAAGCCAACCCCCGCATAATTGGGACAAGGCTATATAGGCAGATTGATATTAAATTGACTAAGGCTAAGCCCGCACTGCTTTAAAAAATCGCGCGAAATTTTTATCGCTTTTCTGTTATTATTATGATACAAATTCGCGCGGTGAAAAAAAATCTTTGTCAAGTATGAGGGTGCATGTCACTCCTTGCACTGCAAATAAAGTAGTAACAGGTAAGTTACGTTTTTGGAAGGCCTTTACCCAGCATTGGGACAATATCGGCAAAAAAAATAATTCCTAATTATTTCTGTTGTCGTCCTGTCGTATTGTAAACATCTCAGCTGAGATCTGCATAGACCTGACAAAAATCCCGAGGAATATTATTCGCAACGTACCTACACTGAATATGTAGGTATATTAGGTCTTTACCTATGAAATTGCCGTTTTGCAGTACTGGCCATTTCAAATCAAAATAATTTTTGTTTGGCTAAGAATTCTAATTTCAAATTAATTTTATTTTAAAAACGTGGAATTTTTTTTCCAAAGTAGTCATTTGTTTATTGATTAGTGTTACATTTTCATCGCATTTCAATCTTTTTCGTCATCATGGGTACGTTAAAAATTCGAGTAATTATGAAATATGAGTACCGTCGTGGCAGCAACGCGGCACAAGCGGCACGCAACATCAACGACGTTTACGGAGCTAACACTACAAACCAACGCACCACTTGCTATTGGTTTGCTCGCTTCCGTTCTGGAAATTTCGACCTGAAAAATGAACCTCGCGGTCGTCCGAAGACTTTGGTCGACAATGACGAATTAAAGGCGATTGTGGAAGCTGATGATACACAATCTACGGCTGAATTAGCAGCAGCTTTCGACGTTAGCGTCAAAACAATATTGGTCCATTTGCGTCAAATTGGCAAGGTAAAAAAGCTTGACAAATGGGTGCCCCACGAACTCAATGATCGCCAGCGCGAAGTACGCGTCGAGACGTGCCTTGCACTGCTCAACAGACACACAAATGAAGGAATTTTGAACCGCATTGTTACCTGCAATGAAAAATGGATTCTGTTTGATAACCGCAAGCGCTCAGCAAGTTGGTTGGATCCTGGTTCAGCACCTAAACAATGCCCTAAACGAAAACTTACCCCTAGAAAAGTGATGGTCACTGTTTGGTGGTCTAGCGCCGGTGTGATTCATCACAGCTTCTTACCAAACGGGGCGAGCATTACTTCAGATGTGTACTGTGAAGAACTGAACACAATGATGGAGAAGCTGGCACATCTCCAACCAGCATTGGTCAATCGCTCGTCTCCGCTGCTCCTGCACGACAACGCGCGACCTCATACTGCACAGCAGACGGTCACCACGTTGCAAGAACTGGGGTTGGAAGCTCTCCGTCATCCGCCCTACTCACCAGACCTTGCGCCTACAGACTACCACTTTTTCCAGAATTTGGATAACTTCTTGGCGGGAAAAAAATTCAATACCCGAGAGGCAGTACAAAATGCCTTTGAAGAATTTGTTGCCTCCCGTCCAGCTGATTTCTTTAAGAAGGGCATCAATAAACTGCCACTGCGTTGGCAAAGATGCATTGATTGCATGGGTGATTACTTCGATTAATACAAATAAAAAATGCATGAAAAAAATTCGTTTAAATTTTTTCATACAAAACGGCAATTTCATAGGTAAAGACCTATTATTTGTTAATAATAAAAAAAATATTATTATAACTTTAAAAAAAAAAATATTACAATTCCTTCACTAATTAATCGACAGGAACTTCGTTCCATCCGGGTGTCCCTTGACACCTCTCACCTTTTTATTTTGTGGATGGGAAATCATCAAATGACCATGAATCATAATCAGCCTATAATAATAGGTAAAGACCTATTATTATAGGCTGATTATGATGAATAAAGTTTGGTCTAATGCTTGTGGTATCTGTGAAATTTGTTTAGGTATGTAGAAAAAAAAATGGACCCAAGGCCTGAATAAGGTGATGGGACAGATAGAGGAGGCTGTGATGTCACTTAGACGAGATCTATGCCTTACAGTAGACTTCAATAGGCTAATATGATTGATCGGAAAGTTGTAGCTAAGTAATAGTAGCCGCACGGATCGATCGATCAGGTTAAGCTACCTTTGCTGCGGTTGGTCCGTGGATGGGTGATCATCTTTGTATATCAAGACCTCGCCGTGCCTCGGAAAGCACGTTAAGCCGTTGGTCCCGGCTGTCATTTGTAGATCTTTGAAAGTCGTTACGGTTCGTCGGAATGTCTGACAATCAGTCTTGCCAAGGGATATCGTTTTACTCAGTTAGGGTTGTGGATGTCACATAGGCAGTCGCTCCATGTAAAATACTGGTATCCAGCTGCATCCGGTTAGACTGGAAGCCGAACCCAACATAGTTGGGAAAAGGCTAAGTAGATGATGACCTACACTGAATATAAATCGCGAGAATAAAAATAACGCGGTGAGATTTCGCAGTATGGGCTTAGAGACAAGGGACAAATTAGAGCTTAATTACTATGCCTTCATCGATGAGGTAATATAGATTAGCTAAGGCTTATGATCGATCAATCTCTACTTAGGCACAATATACCTACTTAGTTCAAATGCAGTCCATTTAACACAGGTGTACATAACTTAGGTACACCTTCAAGGCGTTTACATCTCACAATGGCTAACATTATCGTGTTACATTGTTTACAATAGGCTGTGTATTATTACTTGTACTATTATGTATTCTGTGGTATTATGCTAATTATTATGCCATCTTATTTCACGCCCTTTATGTCTCGAATAGGTAGGTAAAATGTATTGAATGAATCAAACAGTTGTTTGTTATTTGAGCAGTGAAGATTTCGTTACCTCTTCAAACTGGACAGCCAGAAATATAGAGAAAATGGGTGCAAATTTTCAGCCCATGAATGCAACTATTGGCGATTAACACACGGCACCGCGCACCGCCGCGGAGGGCGGTGGCGGTAAAGTGGATTTCGTAGCGGTGCCCCGTGCGGTAAGGCGGTTTACGCGCCTGTCCGCGCGGATGGATTTAACACGGTTTTGACCAGTTTGATCACAGACACTAGCAAGAATGGACGCGCCCCGTGCGTGAGGCGCCGCCCCACCGCGCGGACGGCAGCGCGGAGGGGCGGTGGCGGTGAGAGCACCGCTGGACCGCGCGGTTGGGCGGTGTACGTGTGTTAGGCATCTACGGATTTACTGACATGAGATCCGCTTCACCGCCTACCGCGGCGGTGCGCGGTGCCGTGTGTTAATCACCTTAGGCTTATTTATTTTTCAATCAGTTTGACTGTCCTTATTCTGCGCAAAGATCTCGCCATAGCTTTCGACTCTTTCCTTGTGTTGCCTTCTCTGGCAATTAATAATATTAATATCTATGAGTAGGATTATCAGTAAAACTTGACGGTGCTAAGTACCTATTTTAAATTAAGTTGGTATTTGCTGCTCCCTCACACCAAATAAAAAACCAAGTCATAGCGCCGACGTGAGGCCGATTTCGTAAACATGGAGCCCATACTACCTCGGCATTTACGGTGAAAATAATTTGAAAAAAAAAAAACATAACACCTGCTTTATAGTTAGTTCAGTTAGTATGCAAAGTTTCATGATCTAATTTGAAGTATTTTTGTAATACCAGCGATTTATTCTTCGGTATGGAGGTAACTTTAGATTTTCTTTCTATCGATAATCATGTTTTAGTCAAACATAGTACCTACTTAACATTAATCCTCAACTTTACCATATATTTATTTCAAAATGAATGCTGTAGTATTTTCGACATAACGGAGGATCATGCTAAGCCATTTGAGATAATATAAGCTCTTAATGAGGTGTAGTTTTAGTGTAGTTTGGTGTAAATGTGTGCGTTTGAGCGTGTATGCACAAAGCGAGGTGTAGTTTTGCGCATGCTTCACTGTATTGTTCGCAGCGACATGTCTTGGTTTTTTACTTGGTCTGAGGCTGCTCTCAAATGTTTAGAATCTAGTCTCCTTGCTAGAGGCATTTCAGTAGGTACCTAGTTACAGAATCTAAGCAAAATATAACCAAAATTCTAGAAATACTTTGCTCATTTCTAAACAAATACTCTACATTATCAGCTGTCCTATAACAATAAAATGTGAAACAATAAACTGTGCGATACACTATCTTCAGAATATTCCTCCGACGTAAAGAAACGCTGAATTCAGCTCGATTTCTCGATGAGAACTGTGTCACACGCAAATGTAAAGACTAAAAGAACAATTTACGAACGCAACAAATTATGTTATAGAAGTGTAAGTAAGATAAGATAATAAGAGAGAAGGGAAATGAGGTTGGAATCAAGGGTTAATGATGTGGCTTTAATAAAACTTTGTCACACTTTGAAATCCTGTATTGTGTTTTCGATTGCAAATAAGTATGATTTAAGAGGGCTGACACATTTTGTCACCTCTCTCGCTCACACAGGACCTTTTTAAGATTTTTAAATGAAAAGATGGTTTATAAACAAAATTGAGAACGGGTCTTCCCACCTACCTACTTGTTTCCCGATGTGTTTCGACCGCCTTGCAGCGATCGTGGTCACGGGAGGACTGATGACAGCTCAGCGACGTCTTCGTAAAGTGTGGGTATGGGCATCTACCCTCACTTGGTCTTCACAATTTTCGTCGGGAAACAAGTAAGTACCTGTTTACCTCGTAAAAAGGAATATCGCGAGAAGACCCGTTCTCAATTTTGTTTATAACGTGTACAAATCGCGAAAGTTTGAAAAGGTGCTTTTTTGAAAAATGTAATCAATTAATGAACTAGTAAATAATAAATTTAATAGGTACCTAATTATTAAAAATACATTTCTATTGTGTCATCTATTACACTCAGCTCAAAAAGTACCTATTACCTGTTTTTGAGATGAGTTAAATAAATGCCACAATAAAAATCTGTTTTTAAAAATTACCTATATTTACGAGTTCCCTAATTGATTACATTTTTCAAAAAATCATCTTTTAATTTAACATTCTTAAAATTTTGGTCCCGTGTGAGCGAGAGAGGAGACAAAATGCGACAGGTCTCTTAAGTATAAATTCACACATAATTATGGCAGAGTTATTATGAGTATAAGTAAGTAGCCAAATATTTATTCCAAATGGTAATCTCAGATTTTCTAAAAACACTATTTAATGCATGAAAAGTATTTTAAATCATGTTAAAAAATATATCGAGTGCAATGTTTAAAAAAGTAAGTTCAAAAACTAAGACTCGACTACTGTAAAATCATGTTCTAATCTAAATGATAGGAAACAAAAAAATATTGTCACATGAAATTAGAAAAACAGAGACAAATTAAAAATCCGGAGTCATATTTCATGTTAGGGTCATAAATAGAACAGATTATGTGTGACTCTGGATTTTTATCTGTCTTTTTCAAATTTCAGGTGACAATATTTTCTTGTTTCATACTTTTCAGATCATATTATGATTTTACAGTAGTCGGGTTTTTGAACTTTCTTTTTATTTAAATTATTTTGGGGTTACAATTTCGTGTTGTATTTGCAGAGCCGCTTTACTTCTTTTTGGTTTTTTTAGGTAACAATATACATATACGTATATTTTTGAAATGTCTAATTAAGCCCTTTCATTTGCCAACATGGCAGCATTAAATATTGTTTTTTGTTCCTGACTTTATATCCTCTAGAGAGCGCCATATTGAATGTAATGTGACGATACAGCTTATAACCCGCGGACAATCAAGACGCTTCCAACGATATCTCATTTGTCAAATTGCGATTAGTAGTTTAGAAGTTATGAGGGAACAGATGAACATACATACATACATACTAGTCACAATCATAACCCTCCTTTTTGCTTCGCCGTAGTCGGGTAAAAAAAGTCAATTTTTCTCTGGCCGGGAATTTTTTGGTCAAGTACACGTGATATATTTATTTGATTTAAAATACTTGCGGATCTTAGGCTACTTCTGTCGTAGTTGTTGAGCGAATGCTCATAGTAATCTTCTGCTCTTCTCTATCTACTACAAGATTTGAGTAGGCCTCTTTAATTTACGCTACTCTTCCCTGCTTTGCACCAATCTTATCCAGGTTTTACCAAGGAGTTTAATATTACTTATATTTAATCGACTCATTTTGCCAAATTGGCCATTTGTATTGCAAGTTTCTATAAATATAACACTATCCGAAACTCCCAAGAGGTAACACCGATATTCTGCCCTCTTGAAATCAGATACGAGACACCGTCACATCCAAAAGAAGCGCATATAATGTATCCAAACGGCTCGTTATCTCGCTGACGATACAAAAACTCGGAAAAAATGTATTAAAAACGCGGAGGGCGCGGTCGTCGCCCCACGTCGTCGCCCGCCTCGCTTATTTGATAAATAACCGCGTAGACAATAAATCAACGTGCGAGAGGCCGAGAGGGCTGCTGTGTTTGGACCAAGATGTAACGCGAATGGAGTGCTAGCTAATATACCTATTTTATCTGGTGTGTGATACTCATTAATGGATCAGAATCTAGTAGGCTAGGAAAAGGATACACGAAAGGCAATAATTAATTGTAAGCATCTAAGTTTTAAAACTTAAAAGCAGAATGGAGTTACGAGAATATGAGGATAATAAATGAGTAAAAAAAACGACCAAGTGCGTGTCGGAATACACACAATGAAGGGTTCCGTAGTTGAAAAGAATTTTTCCCAAAAACAAACTTAACAATGCATCCCAAAAAAATTTTTTTATGTCATAAAACTACAACTTAACAATTTTCGGACTTTTTCCTTTACTTGTGTTGGGATACCTTGCTTCTTGCTAAATTTCATGATTCTAGGACAACGGGAAGTACCCTATAGGTTTTGATTTACTTACGAGTATCAAAATATGTCGCATAAATGGCCGTATGTTTTTATTGCGTTGACTTAGAAGGTTGAGTTTTTTAGGACTCCAAGAGACCATAGACTTACGTATTTGATATTAATTTCATTTTGATACCTCCACGAGTTCCTGAGAAAAAGGGTCTTGACAGACTGACAGACAGACAGACAGACAAACAGACAGACAGACAGACAGACAGACAGACGGACAACGAAGTGATCCTATAAGGGTTCCGTTTTTTTCTTTTAAGGTACAAAAGAAGTATTTATTTTTATTTTGGAACAAAAAAATTGACAGAATTACAATGGAAACGATGATAGCTAGAAATGCATGACGTGAGTGTGTAGATGAGCTTGAAAATAGCGTCATTGTATGAAAGTTGGTGTATCTATCTAGCAACTATTTCTTGGACACATACTTATTACCAGAAATGCAACCGTACTTAATACAAGAAAGTGATGACTTGATTGGCCAGTGTAAGAGTACACTGGCCAATCACTGCCGCATCATTTTATTTTTATTTTATTCAGAAAGGAACTCCAACAAAGGATACACATTACATGCATTATTATACAAAGTACTTTGAAGATTTGTGCTCCTTCAGTTATTGGAGAACACATCATGCATACATCATCATTTTAAACATAGTTTAGAATTGTATGAGTTTACTTAAACTCAACTACTAACTACTACTACTACTACTACTACTACTACTACTTTAACTACTTAGTTAAACACAATAAAATTTAAATCAAAGAAAAATTAAACAATATTAAATTAAACATCACATGAACATAAAATTAAATTAAACATTTGAAATTAAAACACGGGTTAAATAGTAAAGAATTGAAGAGTAAAATTAAAAAAAAAAAAAAAAAAATAATATCATATCGTATTCGGTAAAAGTCAAGAAGGTATCCTTTACTCTCGCTAATAAACCGAGTTTCACTGCCACCGTTATCCCGTGCATTAGCATTCCATTTTTTCATACTCCATGATTTTGACCGATATTACAATTTATTCAAGTTCGAGTGACCAAGTGAGAGCGTCGCGACAGGAAACCTAAACGCTAGTTGTCGTTTTTATTGCTATTTCTTTCCTTGTTTGCGTTTTTCAGTCGGTTGATATCCGAAACTTGTTGGAAAAACAAACTGAAATAAACATTGGGGTTTTTGTGTAATTCACTTTTCTCTAGAATCAAATATGTAGCTCAATGGGTGTTGTTTGACTTACTTGCTAAACAGTGGATTACAAATAGAGCAACCGGAAACATACGAACGAAGCAAGTTAACAAATAAAATGCTTGTAAAAATACAATATTATTTTGTTATTTGATAGTTTAGGTTATTTATTCTGTGGTTTAGGGAGCAGCAGTTTTAACAGGCTTTAAATATGTCTATGTTTCGCGGTGAAGTAAAACATAGTTGGAATAGGTAGGTATCTACCTACATGAGTTTCAGCCTCTGAGGGCCTATTTCACGATGTCCGAATAGCCACTACTCACCGAATAAATTCAAAAATGGAACAGAATTTTTATGAAAATATCTGCCAAGTAAGTTAATAAGAACTTAATCGTAGGTGTTGAAACAGGCCTTAAATAAAATCGAAAAAAAAAATACGTGTATAAGTGTGGTGCAATATGCGATACGCCTTCTCGGTATGGAAATAGGCTTTTATTATATCGAGATTATGGTAACCTATACTACCTTATAACATTAATCCTAAAACTAAAACTGACATGGTTTTATTTATGTGTTGTTTATTTAGTCTAGGAAGTTTGGAGAACTGGCTATCTAATGAAAATGAACGATGGTGGTAGTTGTAAATACGTGTGATGAACGCCGCCACTGATAAGTTACGATATTCATATTTATTTGCGTTCCACAAGGTCCAACAAGATGTTAACAAAAGGCTTAGAGCTAAGAGCCGTTGTAGACCCTGTCAGGGCACAGCAACAATTATTGCTTGATACCTCAGATTATAGAATAAAGGCAGATAGACCGCGTGGAACACTCAGTGTGAAGACAAAAAAGCAAATACAAATTTAAAAAAAAATACAACCGACTTCCAAAAACAACACTACAAAGTGAAAATTAACTTTAATTTCGGAAGTGGGTGTCTAGTTAAATGTATTTTCGTTTTTGCCACCGACTTCCGAAATTAAAGTTATTTTTCACTTTATAGTGTTGTTTTTGGAAGTCGGTTGTATTTTTTTGTAAAAAAGTTTTTATTTTTCACTTTTTAGTTGTGTACCTACCCCACACAAATTCAAATACCACTACCTGCAAAACAAACTAGAACATCATCCATATAAAAGTGGGGAAAAAATACGTATTATTGAAGCCTACTCAAAAACTACCGAAGCAAAGGTAATCAACTTTATATGGGACCAACTGTGATGTATACCCTCTCGAACAAAATAAAAAAAATCCAAATCGGTCCAGCCATCTTCGAGTAATCGGGGAACATACAAAGAAAGGTTCCGACGAATTGAGAACCTCCTCCTTTTTGAAGTCGGTTAAAAACGAATTCAATATCGAGTCAAATGTACTTTTATATAACTGAGACAATAAATTATTTTTTTTTGAGACAATAAATTATTTATTGTCTCAGAAAAATGCAGAGAACAATTATACATTTGACTCGAGATTGAATTCGTTTTTGAATTTTTATTTGCTTTTTTGGCTCCACTCTCAGTGTTCCGCGCGGTCTATCTGCCTTTCTTCTATAATCTGAGCTTGATACATAGCTATTACTTGAAATTAAAAATCGAAATCGTAGAAACTAAAATTAAAATTAAATTATACATGAAAACTGAACAATTACAATCGCATAAAAAGTTAATAACAATAACATAAATAATTCTATTATTGGTAAATAAGTAGCTATTTTCTTAAAATACAATTATTACATTTAAATAAAGTTATATTTACTTAGGTAACAAACACTTACATAATAAAATAAGAGATCATATTCTATGATTGCAAATTATTAATAAAGAGATCAGTTTTACTTGTGTCACTGAGACTTTATAGATTCAGTAGGTACCTAACATTTTATAATGAGGAACCCAGCATTTCTTAATTTAGGGATATGAAAATTCAAATTTATGCTTTTGGTAGGAAATAAAGATTTCTTTATATATATATAAATACCTATGCGGTTCAGTTTTTGAAAAATCTAAAAAAAAAATTTGAAAATTTTTAAATAAAAATGTATAGGTAATGTTTGGTACGGTCAACAACAGAAATCGGTTAACACTGCTACTTTTTGACATCATCTAAATGAACACAAAATGATTTGATAAACTGCTTTTTTTCGTTTAACTGTTAAGAGTTATTGTTCTTAAAATTTTAAGTACTTTTGTTCCGATTTGAGTTAAATATTTCGCTTAATAATTAAGATTAAAAAACTGCAAGTGTTAATCGACTTTTGTTGCTGACTGTACCTACCCCTTTGTAAGGGATTTAAGGGATTGAAAATGTAATTATAGTTCGTATCTTGAGGTAACATTTAGAACATTTAATTGTTTAATAAACACAATTTATTTCATTAGGCTAGCATTTTAGTTTCCGAGACTTTCAGGTGGCAATCTTCTTCGTCTACGTGAAATTAGTTTCAATTGTTGTAGGTATCTGGTTTTGGCCATATATTTTTATTCAAATGGTACCCACGACTCGGTATTTCAGTGTTTGATGTTTGGTGATAGGTACTGATTGTTTCTATTTACCTATCTCATCTTTATTGTGCAACTGCATCTAGCGATAAATAGTTTTTTTTTAATGATAACATGAACAATCAACACGAGTAGCAGAAGAGGTTCTTCAAGATATAATTAATTTTACGAAATCAGTATATTATCCTGAATTTCTAAAGGCTGTGTATACAGGTGTTCTAAAATGTAGGTTAGTCATCTTGTGAGAACAATATCTACAGTTTGAAAGCATAATGTACAGCTTGAAAGCTTAGGTACCTTACCTACCTACTTCGTAAGGGAAGGTCCTTAGTGCTTTCATGTATTAAGTTCTACTTAGTACCTGCTGCTTGTCATCTCTCTTAAATTACGGTTTAGAAAAAACACACCTATGAACCTGAAAAAGTTAGGTGGGACTTGGGACCGACTCACGCGTAGGCACAAGGTTAGTTCTGAATTGCTGTTTTAAAATAGCAATCAATCTGCCTAGCCTTTTCCCAACTATGTTGGGGTCGGCTTCCAGTCTAACCGGATGCAGCTGAATACCATTATTTTTAAAATAGCGTCACATAAAATAGGTATTAAATATTATGCATCACATAATCAGCCTATAACGTTTCCACTGCTGGGACACAGGCCTCCTCTCTGTGAGAGGGAGAATATTATGCATCAATCCCGGTTAATGACCGTAGCCTGTTTAAAAACTAACTTTTGTTTAATATGTTCTATCGGGTTCTGCAATCTACAGCGTTTAGTTAGCTAGCATGAAACTACAGTAACAGTTAGTGAAAGTGTCTTACGCTGCCATCTATGTTCCAGTTCTAACAACTCATGAGACAATTTTTGAAGAAACAGCGAGATCGCAAGTTCTGTTGAATTGAGTTCAAGTATTTGAGGATAGATGGCGCTGTACATACCAAATGCGGGTTTTAACGCTTTGAAGGACAGACACAATAGAAGATTTATGTAGGTATAGTGTCTTTCTAGTAAAGATTTAGTACTTACCTACGTAAAGCTATGAAGTATAAACACTGAAAAGCAATGAAGACCAGGCGCTATTCACTTTTACGATGCACGGAATATTTTGTTTGGAAAGATTGGTTAATTTAAGGCGAGTATAGCCGCTAACAGCACCACCATTGAAAAAAAATAATAAGTCAGGAGATATGGAACATTTTGAAATTTCGGCCGATTACACAATCATCATCATCATCAGCTTATAGCATGCAGTCCACTGCTGGACATAGGCCTCACCTTTTACACGCCATTCAACTTAATGTTCGTCAACTCTCATCCAGCTGCTACCAGTCACCCTGCGAAGATCGTCGCTCCACCTAGCCTGAGGGCGTCCTACCTTACGTTTGCCGATTCGCGGTCTCCACTCAAGAACTCATCTTCACCAACGGTCATCGGTTCTACGGCTAACATGACCGGCCCATTGCCACTTCAGCTTGCTTATTCTGTGAGCTATGTCGACTTTAACTTTGGTTCTCTGTCGAATCACCTCGTTGTAGATTCGATACCTCAAAGAGACTCCAAGCATACCCCTTTCCATAGCTCGCTGAGCGACCTTGAATTTATGGACCAGCCGCAGCGTGAGTGTCAACGTTTCGGATCCGTATATCTTAACAGACAGGATGTACTGATTGAAGACCTTAGTCTTTAAACTCTGTGGAATACGTGATGAGAAGACTCGTCAAAGCTGCCCAAACGCTACCCAGCCCAGCTGAATTCCTCTGTTAGCCTCCCTCTCAAAGTTATTCTTACCAAATTACAATTATTCTCGAATAACCTTGAGAGCACCGCCATTGACAGCAATCGGTCCAGGGGTAAAGTGTTCGTTGAACATAACCTGAGTTTTATCCAAGTTCATCCGGAGACCAATGCGTACAGAAGAATCAACTAGGCCAAAGAAAAATAAAAAAGAAAGAAAGAAAAGAAAGAAAGAAAAGAAAAGAAAGAAAAGAAAAGAAAGAAAGAGAAAAGAAAAGAGAAAGAAAGAAAGAGAAAAAAAGAAAGAAAGAGAAAGAAGAAAAGAAAAAAAGAAAGAAAAGAGAAAGAAAGAAAAGAGTAAAAAAGAAAGAGTATTCTATTCTATTCTAGGCCGTCCAGCATCTGCTGCAAACCTGCAGCGATTCAGCCAGGATGACGACGTCATCTGTAAATCTCAAGTGTGAGATGTCGCCGAACGATTTCGGGGAAATTACGTCTCCTTGTCTCGCTCCTCGACGCAGTGGGATATGTTTAGTTCGCTGATCCTGAGTTTGGACGACCATTGTCGCGTTTTCATAAAGACATGTCAGCACTTGGATATAGGTATCGCCAGTCGACTTGGCACCGCTGCAGAGATTCCAAAACAGTCCTCGATTGAGTCAAAAGCTTACAGAAAGTTTACACAATGCCGTCGTTTAACACCCCACGGCACGTTTAACACGCCGTTTTAACACGTTTTATTCGATACGATATTTCGATTTTATCGTGATTTTACTTTGTTTAAATCACGATTAGTGATTTAAAACTGAAACCGTCTTATTACAAAACAAGGTTCATCTTCAAACCCAGGCTTAAACCATGGACCCTTTTTTGAATTTTGAGCTTTATTCTGACACGTTAAGATGTCAGTTTTACAAAACTGACAACTTGGTACCGGACTAAGTTGTCAGTTTTGTATAAAGAACTGTATTTCTATCAAAGCTAGGTTCATATTACAAAAACTGGCTCGATGGTTTAAACCATGACGAAGAAAAACCTCGTTTTGTAATAACACCGTTAGTGTTAATAATCGACTTTCGTTCATTTTAATCGAAAGTATTCATTGTATAGGTTTTTTATTTTGCTTACATAATTCTGCATAGGTTAGGATCTATGCTTATAAAGTACTAGCTGTTGCCCGCGGCTTCGCCCGCGTGAATGTCGGGATTATCCCACGGGAACCTTCTACCGGGATGAAAAGAATCTTATGTCTTAATCCAGGCTATAAACTATCTGTATACCAAATTTCATCCAAATCCATTCAGCCGTATTTGCGTGATTGAGTAACAAACATCCAAACATACAAACTTTCACATTTATAATATTAGTAGGATTTTTATGATCGTTGAAGGAGGAAAGCTTTCATGCGTTTAAAATGTATGAGAAATGCTAAGACATGGCAATACCATAGTCTACTTAAACCGTTTAGCACCTGCCTGTGTCGCTGCCAGAATATCATACTGAAAGTCTACAAAAATATCCCATATTTAGGCTAATAGCCCGTCTAGAACCAGATTTTATAAAAGCACTTAGTTTTATCAGGTTTACAGCAAAGCTAAAGAATAAATAATAGAAATAACAGGCAGGTAAGTGCCGTCGTATGTTATATTTTTCAAGCACAATACGACGTTATGTCTTTCACTACCTTTACTTTGTTAGCTCAACATACTAAATTGTATTATGCGTAGAACAACTATTCCACAGAGTGAACCCTTCGAGTCGCCGCAGTGGCGGCGGGCCGCAATTTAATTCCTACTTTATAAGTGCAATAAGTGTTTACAGATTTTTTTAGAGTTCCATACCCAAAGAGCCACTTGCTAAGGCTCCGTTGTCTACCCGTCCGTCTGTAATAGGTTGACACTTGAAATTTTCACAGAGTATGTATTAATATGGCCGCCACAACAAAACATAATAAAAATAAAGTTAAAAATTAAAAGGGCTACCCTCCATACAAGAAACGTTTTTTTTTCCAGTGTTTTTTACTCGATCTTAATAATGGCAATACATACAAAGTCTAACTAAAATCAATCTGCCTAGCCTTTTCCCAACTATGTTGGAATCGGCTTCCAGTCTAACCGGATGCAGCTGAATACCAGTATTTTACATGGAGCGACTGCCTATCTGAAGTCCACAACACATTAACCGGGTAATACGATACCCCTTGGTAAGACTGGTTGTCAGACTTTCGGGCTTCTGACGACCCGTAACGACTGTCAAAGATCCACGAATGACAGCCGGGACCAACGGCTTAACATGCTTTCCGAGGCACGGAGGAGTCTCGGTATGTAAAGAATGGTCACCCATCCACTGACCAACCCCGGCAAGCGTAGCTTAACCTTATGGATCGACCGGTGCGGCTGTTATTACTTAGGCACGAGCTCCTCAATACAAAGTCTAACTAATAATTAAATATTGTACGACGGTACGGACCCTACGTGTGCGAGCCCGACTCGCACTTGGCCGCTTTTGTTGTCATATTCACATAAGTGATTTAATAACCTAATGCAGTTTCAGAGTGAAAAAGACTCTTTCCCACCCGTTTTGAAGTAACTAGGTGAGCAAGTCCATATTATTCAAAGTTTTCAGTAAAACTCAGAAAATGCTAAGGAAAACTACAGAAATTCAAACTGAGAACTAGAAACCGGAACGTTATCGCCACGAAATCGTTGCGGTTATCGGCGTCACTTGAAATGTAGCGGAATATCAGTCCGGAACTCCGGAGGTCAAGTCTCTCTGCCAGAGCACTGGTACGAATAGTGCCATCATCTGCACTATGCAGTGCAACCAACCAAGGAGACTGAATTTCACAAAATGTCCTTTCATATACACTGCTCTACTTTACTTTTCTTTTAAATGTTCTCTATACTCCATCGAGTTAGGTAAATAACTAAAGGTAAACAAATCGTAAAAAGGGTTTTTAAGAGCGCTATCACAATTTCTCTTGTATTTGAGCGTTTGACTCGAGTTTTGATATGTGATTGTGGTTTTGTTAGAGCCACAAAATTAAAAAAAAACATATGCCCAAGAAAGCTTGATTATTTCTCTTGGGAGTGTTCTAAATAAATATTTCAATTTGTTTACAAAAATTAGTAAAAACCTTGTCTCTGCAAAGGATGTTTCATAAAATTTTACTTTTGGACATGTTTTGATGCTTTGTTACATCGAGGATATAATAATTTAATCATTTAAAAAAATGTCCTTGGAACAACTGTATCTTCAACTTTGGAGTGCTCAATTCAGTTTTTTATGTTTCATACAGTAATACACCAAAAATAATTCCGTAAACCAGAGAGTTACTGACAATTTTTCGTCCGAAATTATATTTTTTATCTACGAATGTATAATCCAAATTCTTACAAAATGTATTTAATAAATAAGATTACTATGTTACCTTGCTTGATAAAAAAAATAGTCTATTTAAAAGTAAAATAATATGTTTAATTAATTATTGCACCTATGCAGTGCTAAAAATCAATGTAAATCTCGGGACACGCGGTCTTTAGCTTTAGACGCCGACGCATCGCATTATGTAGCAATTTAGCAGTTGTGATTACGTTTATTTTGGGTCATATAATAATAATTTTTTTGTTTATAGTGTGCAATTTCAATTTATGAAAAAATCACGGTCAAAATGTAATAGCGCCCTTAAAGATGACACTTTTTTGTTTAAAATTACGTTATAAACAAATTAATTTTTTTTTTTGATTTTTACGGGAGTTTCCTCTTTTATTAATGTAGATATGTTAAACTTTATCGTTTATACTGCTTGGTGCACAAGTTTTAGTTAGAATATTAATTATTATTAATATTGTTTATTAATATTGTTTAAAGCAGGGGCGAGTCACTAGTGTTATTATTAAATAAATGTGTGTTATTATTAAATAACACTAGTGACTCGCCCCTGCTTCGTCCGTTTTAACATCGAGATTATTTATTTTATATTAAGTAAATTTTAATGTATTAAAAACATAAACCTTCTGGAATAAATTCTCTGTCTAGTTTAGAAGGACAACGCGGTCACACAGACAAACACGAAAAGAGACTTTAATTTATAATTTATCTATCATCATCACATGGAGCGACTGCCTATCTGACCTCCACAACCCAGTCACTGGGTAATACGATACCCCTTGGTAAGACTGGTTGTCAGACTTTCGGGCTTCTGACGACCCGTAACGACTGTCAAAGATCCACGAATGACAACCGGGACCAACGGCTTAACGTGCTTTCCGAGGCACGGAGGAGTCTCGTTATTTAAAGATCACACATCCACGGACAACCCCGGCAAGCGTAGCTTAACCTGGTGGATCGACCCGTGTGGCTGTTATTACTTAGCCACGAGCTCCTCCTTATAATTTATCTATATCTATACTAATAATAAAGCTGAAGAGTTTGTTTGTTTGAACGCGCTAATCTCTGGAACCACCCGTCAGATTTGAAAAATTATTTTTGCATTTGATAGCCTTCTTGAGGAAGTCTCTATAGGCTGTTTAACATCACGCTATGACCTTTAGAAGCCGAGCAAAAAGAAATAAAGTCAGAAAGAACGCTAAGCGAAATCGAAGTAATAGCGTGGGCAGGTGATGCGATGCCACGGGGTGGGTCGGGGAAACAAGGAATTTTACGCGGACGAAGTCGCGGACAGAAGCTGGTGTATAATATAATATTTTGTAATCTGTCTATTGTAAAGAGCCCAATAAGATAGGTACAACGAATTATAACGCTGTTAAATTGAAGTGTACAACTGTGTCGTAGCATGACGACTGAAGTGACAGGTATTACGTTTAGTCGGTTAAGGAGGATGCGCTAAGGTAGCCCGCGAAATTCAAATTATCTTACGTTTTTTGCAATTTGCAGGTCAGTGTCAGGTTGTATGTTGATTAAATTATGAGCCGCGGCCGTAGCTAATATGGCTTTACAGAATTATAATAATTAGAATCAGAAATACGACACCATAAGTTAGAATTGACCTCAAACCTCATGATTTCATGAAATCGTTAGATTGCTGATTCTAATGATTATAATTCTGTAAAGTCATATTAGCTACGGCCGCGTCTCATATTTTAATCAATATACAACCCGACACTGACCTGCAAATTGCAAAAAACGTAAGAATATTTGAATCTCGCGCGTTACCTTAGTGCATCCTCCTTAACCACGTCACGTGGTTTTTTTGTTTACATTTAGTTAATTACCTAAGCCGACGGAGTTTAGTTGCAAAAAATCAAAGAAAACTTTATTTTGTACTTACGAGACCCAATTCGATTAATCTTCACTTCGTCACGTTTTCACTTTGTTTTTCCATCGACTTCGGGTCTGTTAGATGTTCGGATTAAAGTTGTTCAATTGATTCACTTTGAGAAAAGCGGAAGGAAGACAAATACAGGGTGGCAGGACATCCTCCTCGCCTCGTCTGTCTGGTGGTCACTAGCGCTTCTGCTTACAATGAGGTTCTTGGTTCAATTCCCAAGTCGAGCAAACTGTTTTTCCATCAGTAATTTCTTAGTCCCGCACCCTAATTGTGTAACACATTATCAATCGGAGTTGGTTTCATTTTGACAGTTCAACAACATTCATTGCGTTATTTACGTCGTCGAGCAGACAAATTTTTCGAACATAAAAAGCAATGGATTAGCAATTTGTTTCAAAATGAAACCAACTCCGATCGATAATGTGTTACGCAATTAGGGTGCTGAAGTCTGAATTTGTGCTCGGTTGATGTCAATAAGCTCGACCCCATCTAGACGTATAAAAAAAGGCGGACAGATTCTCGCTAACAAAAACTGTGTCTATTGGCGTCAGCCAGCTCGCTGTACCTACAGGCGCACGCACACATTCACACATCAGTCAACCATTCGTAATATGGTAACGAATTCGTAATATTATAAGGTATATAATATAAGGTAAAAATATAGCAAGTCTTGTGAAATGTGTGCGTGGCCGCGGCCAGCCTGTAGGTACAGCTAGCTGGCTGACTCCGATAGACATAGTTTTTTGTTAGCGAGAATCTGTCCGTCTTTTTTTAGGGTTCCGTACCTCAAAAGGAAAAAACGGAACCCTTATAGGATCACTCGTGTGTCTGTCTGTCTGTCTGTCCGTCTGTCACAGCCAATTTGCTCCGAATCCAATGGAGCGATTAAGTTGAAATTTGGTACACATATGAATTTCTGTGACCCAAACACGGACGGGTACAGTAAATAATGAATTTTGAATATAGAGGTCACTTTTGGGGGGCAAATAAGAAAATTAAAAAAAAAAAGTTTTGCAAACTACACCATGTGGCATGTGAAATGAAAGGGCTTACTATGAGGGTTTCAAATATATTTTTTTATAATCTTAAAATAAATTGTTTTAAAGTTATTTAAGAAAATAGACGAAAATTGACCATGCCCCCCTTATCTCCGAAACTACTGACCCAAAAATTTTGAAAAAAATACAGAAAATAGATCTTTACCTGTAGATTACAGGAAAACCTATAAGAAGTCTGTGGTCTTAAAATAACATGGTAAATCTATCAATATTGTGAGTACAAACTTACATTTACAGTTGGAATGTATGGGAGAACATGTTTTTCGACTAGAATGTTAAGTTTGTTCTTAAGATAAATTTATTCATCCCAACTACGGAACCCTTCATTGTGCGTGGTCTGACACGCACTTGGCTGGTTTTATACGTCTATGCTCGACCCCTATTACATGGCGAAATATGGGTATACTATATTCTAGTAAATACTATACAGGGTGGCAGGGACATCGACGTGCAACCTGTTACCATGGCTTCAGTACATGATTCTGGAGCCCCCTGCATTGAAATATTCCGTTGGTTATAAAAAAAATTAGCTGTTTCACACATTTTGACCGCGTACGTATTGCACTTTTGTAAGAAACCGCTGTTTTTTAGGGTTCCGTAGCCAAATGGCAAAAAACGGAACCCTTATGGATTCGTCATGTCTGTCTGTCCGTCCGTATGTCACAGCCACCTTTTTTTAGGAAACTATAAGAACTATACTGTTGAAACTTGATAAGTAGATGTATTTTGTGAACCGCATTAAGATTTTCACACAAAAATAGAAAAAAAAACAATATATATATATTAAGGAAATTACCGAAATCATTATTCTAAGTACCTATAGGTATACCTAGCATCGTTATCTGAGAAATTCTGACGGTTGACAGGGGAGAATGGAAGAAGAAAACTTGTTGCGCCGACCCCAAGTAATATGGGATAAGGGCAGGAAGATGATGATGATATATATATATATATATATATATATATATATATATATATATATATATATATATATATATAAATAATATATATATATACATATATAATATAACAGTAAATTATTATTAATATATATATATAACAATAAATTTTTGGGGGTTATACTTATATACTTAGAACTGAAACTCAAAAATTTTTTTTCATAAAACCTATTCGTGTGGGATATCTATGGATAGGTCTTCAAAAATGATATTGAGGTTCCACCGAAAATTGGTTTGAACGAGATCTAATAGATAGTTTTTTTTAATACGTCATAAATCGTAAACCGCAATTTCTGGATCAACCTGCAATGCTGAATTTTCAACGAACAAAGTTACAACGAACTACAAGAACTTTTATATTATGTTACTTGCTGCTACGGAACCCTTCATGGGCGAGTCCGACTCGCACTTGGCCGCTTTTTTTAATAACCGACGAGAAATTTCATCGCTGCGGTGCCAAAATCATGTAAGTACCTACTGCATCGTCTGCATCCATGGTGACAGGTTGTGCGTCATCGATGTCCATAGGCTGCCACCCTGTATTGTTTAACGTTTCTCGGATCTATTAAAAAGTAAGTAGGATACTTTTCGTGTTGAAATTCTCGTGGATGATCAGCGTCCGGGACAGACGGGAGGGTAAATCCAGAATGGTACGGACGATACTAGCTACTTTAGGCACTTAATGGCATTTTAATTGTGTCTGTAATACGGTATTCGACTTGTTAAGTGACAATTAAGGAAATTACCGAAATCATTATTCTAAGTACCTATAGGTATACCTAGCATCGTTATCTGAGAAATTCTAAATATTTCCCTTAGTCTGAGATAATTTAGGTAGGTACCGTAAGGGCGGGTTACTTTGACTCTAGGGCATAACTTTGGCCCAAATCGAGACAACTGTATAAATTGCCCGAAGTGTCACGACCACACAACCGAACGTCGTATGTCCTTCGGTAACTATTAGATGGTGATATAGACGCGTACTTGCGGAACCTTGTGTGGATTTAATGACAGTAAACATCTGTATCGATTTGGGCCAAAGTTATGCCCTAGAGTCAAAGTAACCCGCACTTACTGTACCTATAATTTGTACTCAATCAGTAGCAGTAGGTACATTTTTTTTAATTTTATTTTTCTACCTCGAGTTTTATCTCGGTCAATATTTAAATAGGATAATGATTCTAGCTGTAATTAATCAGTGGGCCTAGCACGATCTACTTACAGAATAAACCTAACGTAAATTCGAACGATTTTAAAATTTGAAATAAGTACTCGTTCCTTTTTATTGTGCTTGTCGCAAAAATTCAAACCAACAACAAATGCTATACGATAGTTGTACTTTCGATTCAAAATCGTTCGAATCTACGTGACATTTACGTCGCGCCTCGTGCTAGGGCTTCTGAATGTTCAAAGTTATCTTAACCTACTTCTTTAATTTTAGGACAAAAAGTTTTTCATGTTTAATGAAACGTAATGGACAAGATGTCAAGTGTTTCCGTGTTTCTCTTAGAAATAGGCAAGCTTCAAGTTCTGTATACATCTTTTACCTACATGTGAAATATATGTCGCATCATGGGTGGCCGAGATGCGAAGCATCGGGTCTTCTTCATGATCCGACATACTTTTTCGTGGATGTGGGCACTGTCGTGGGTACTCGAACGAAAGATAATTTTAAATCGAACTAACTTTATTTGATACACTGTAACGGTTTTACAGGAAACAAACACGTGCGTTGGTACTGAGCGTCTGCCAAGACTGTCGGAGTTCAACCGTTCGACCCTCGCTCGCAACACTCCGCTAGTCCCCACTGCATCCCCTCTACCGACGATCGTGTCCAAGCGATAGGACACGCTTGCGTTTCCGGTAACGATATTATTAGTTTACAAAACTAATTGTTAGATGGCGCTGTCCGTTGCACCATGGCGCCATCAATCCACGACACGGCCATCCCTGACTAGCACCCGTCCTCGGGTGTAGCACCTGTGGACAAAATGTACTCAGAGAGTAAACTAGCTCGGCTATCCTGCCAATAGAAACAAAGGTCGATCTTAATGGTACTTTACTTGTTCTAAATCTAAGTACCATAATCAATTATCATGATTTACAATGCCTTGTTATTAAGGCTTCGTACACAGTGCTCCCTGCACATCATCATTCATTGGAAAAGATCCGATCAACAAATTAACAAAGTAATGCTAGCAATTCTGCTATTTTTTATCATACTTCATAAGCAATGCATACTCAACTCATGAAACTCTCATTATAATCTGTGCCCCAACACAGTCTAGAATCGCACCAACGATTCTTTACATATCTGCCACCACATATGCTACAACACATGAGGGGTTCTGTGCACCAACACAGACAAGAATCACACCAACGACTCGGTAATCTAGCGCAATATGTGCTACAACACATGACGCGCTCTGTGCACCAACACAGACAAGAATCGCACCAACGACTCTCAGTAATCTAGCGCAATATGTGCTACAACACATGAAGCGCTCTGTGCACCAACACAGACAAATCGCACCAACGATTTCTTGTAGACCCATCGCCACATGTTACTCATGAGGTGCGGTCTAAAGTTTCGAGTATGAGTGTACAAGCCATTTTTTAATCAGATTTGATTTCACTATCGCTGTCATCACCTATGACATCCAATTCTCGAGGAACTTTTTTCAACCAATTTGCAAATAACATTCAAATTAGGAATTAAAGACTAGGTTAATCTACGAATCGGAACTATCGGATTTTGAGATTACCGAGACCAAGCACAATGATTCCACATTAAATTAAACAAAGAAAATAAAACCTCAGGTATCTCATTCATGGTCAACAACACTCGCACACTATTCCCCACGGGAATACAGAGTCAACCCTTGACTCTACGGTCTTTGTTTCTAGGCAAAACCCGACTACCATCCAGAGCTACCGTCTACTACGATACTCTGGTATAGTCTCCGACCCTCTGAACCGAGAACCTGTTTACACAAACTAAAGTGATGCCAACTCATCATCTTTTTCGTTTACAATCTCAATTGGTACTTGGCCGTCGGGCATCTTACGAAGACGGTCATGAGCGTATTTGTAAGTACGGTTGTTAACTAGGGATTTTAAAACGTATCGATCGCCATGTAACACATTTGAAATTACCCTCTATACTTCACGTCAAGCTTAGTTTGATTACGCTTTTCGTTCTCAATAAGCACGAATTCACCGACAGAAAACCTATACGCTTGCCTTTGTACTATCAAAACGACTTTCATCGTAACGCGACTTCTCAATGCCTTCAGATACTAATCTCATTACGTCATCAAAGATTATAATATCGTCATTGTTGTTAAATGAAATGGACGTGCTACCTTACCTATAAAACGTTCTAAAGGACTCAACGGTAACGGATAACGATCTGGCACTGTATTATTATTAACTCGTCGCACGCTAATTAGCAGAAACATTAGAAATTTGATTGTTATCTGCACACATGGTGTGCAATCGACATTTTAAGAGAAGCTCTCTATAATCTATGCACATAAAAAGGGCTGGACTAGCAAACGGCGAACTACTGGGTCTAACTATCTTAGATTGCAACAATTCGTTAATCCTATCGCGTATGATTCGATGTTCGTCCGGAGAAAGTCTGTAAGGATGTCTTTGCACTGTACGATTAGAGTCGATCAATCTTATCTCCAACTCACGAGTGTTATAATTCCAAGATCACGTCACTACAAGGTCACGTCTTGTATCAAATGGTAATATTGGGAATAATCGAAAATGCAAGAATCACTACCCTGGGCCATGTACCATAGTCGTTTGAATCAACCTTTAAAAACACTGCAACCAAAACTGCCAAGCTTACAGAAACCTTCGAGTAAAACCTCTAACGCCACGGCTCTCCAGCCTACCAGCAATCGCATTGCTCTCACACATCCAGCGCATGGATCAGAACTTCTGTACGCATATCCATCAAGTGGATCGCCCGTGTGCATCACCCACTGACTACACACTACGGTCTCTCCAGACCACGACCTCCGCCAGAGTTAAACGCGCATCGCACCCACGGACTACTTGAGTTCTACGTAATAACTACTGGTACGGTCGAACACAATACGGCCGATAGAATCCCTTACTCGACTTTCTATCACAACTTAAGCTTGCTCATTACTACTGTAATCACTATCTACTTCGACTGGTACATGACCTACCGGCACTATCGTTACACTTCATAAGATTTGTTCTGTGCTGAATACACGTGTTTGACCAACAAGTCGTCAGCAGAGTGACCCTATGTAGAGGCTAACCATCTCAGCTGCGTAAGTACTACCCCTCGCAAAGGGCATGCTGCACATAAAAATCAGACCACATGTACTTCTTACATGCTCCGGCGCAACTACATATGGACACAACACAACACTATCAGACGTCATACTAACGTTAAAACCCTGATTTAAAATCTCACGGCCAATTAAAATAACATTTTTAAGACAACTATCTGGTACAACATGAAATAATATCTCTAATCGTAAATCGTTAATCATAACTTCAGATAGAATTTGCAGGGTACTTTGCACACTACCATGACCGATCCCGTTTAAATTGACAATGTTATTTACACGCTTGCCACTAAACTTTGACGCTACACAATCTTTGATGAGAGAGCACTCGGCACCAGAATCGTAATAAAATGGGTGTGACTCACCGGTATTCATCAGCACGCCGCTGGGATTGCTGACATGGCAAATGTCAACGCGTCGCTCACTGCTCACCGCTGCTGCAGGCGCTGCCCCGGAACCGCTTGAGCCACTTGCCGCGCCGGTGCTTCCGCCATTACTTCGAGGACATTTCGTAGCGAAATGACCAGCGTTGCCGCATCGGAAACAGATTATATCCGACCGCTGCTTTGATCCCGCAGAACTTGATGCGGAAGTGGTAGCACTGGTTGCCTTGCCTTTCACCTCCTCTTGATCGGCAGTCAGACGCTCGGTGACCTGCTTTACCGCAGTTGTGACATGTTAGCGTTGTAGACTGAAACTTCGATCGCTTGAACTCTGGAATGGCGTCAGTCGAGTTATCCGTTGACGCTTTCCTTTTCAAAAACGAGAACGCTTGAAGTTCGCACTGCAGCTTGTTTCTGTTGCTGACTTCGGTGGTAAATGCCAGCCTCTGTATACGCCCATCGAATTGTGCCATATGAGCAAGCACCGTGGATATGGCTATCTGCTCAGCGCTCATATTTTGCCAGCGTGATGTGAGCGTAGACAACAATCGGGCGGCGTACGCAGCATAGCATTCACCTTCCTTAGGCTTGCTACTCATCATCTTGACTAGAGTAGCTGATGGTGTATCCACGCAATCGTAACGGGATAGAAACAGGCTTTTGAAGTCACGCCATGTCATACCCGCAAACGATACTTGCGCAAGCCAACGTGACGCACTTCCTTTCAGAGCCTTGCTTAAAGTGATGATCAGAGCACTTCCTTGGAGCGGTACTTCCGATAAGCACAGATCCGCTGTAGTACACCAGGCACGTGCGTCTACATCCGGCTTATCCGGGTCAAATTCAGGCAAAGAAAATTATGCTTGGTACCTGCCGGGCCCTTGATGGCTTCTATCAGGGACATCATATTCTGGTTTTGAGCAGCCAGCAGCGTACGAAGTAAATTCTCGTCGCACCGTGATGTCATCGCTCCATTCTCCGTATTTTCTTCAGCTCGAGTGCATCCCAGTTCTGATGTCGCATCATGGGTGGCCGAGATGCGAAGCATCGGGTCTTCTTCATGATCCGACATACTTTTTCGTGGATGTGGGCACTGTCGTGGGTACTCGAACGAAAGATAATTTTAAATCGAACTAACTTTATTTGATACACTGTAACGGTTTTACAGGAAACAAACACGTGCGTTGGTACTGAGCGTCTGCCAAGACTGTCGGAGTTCAACCGTTCGACCCTCGCTCGCAACACTCCGCTAGTCCCCACTGCATCCCCTCTACCGACGATCGTGTCCAAGCGATAGGACACGCTTGCGTTTCCGGTAACGATATTATTAGTTTACAAAACTAATTGTTAGATGGCGCTGTCCGTTGCACCATGGCGCCATCAATCCACGACATATATATAAGTATAATATATATCATGAATACTCACGTATTCATAAGCAAATCATTCGTATTCGTATCGGAAGCATTTGATGTACAAATGATCAATAGTTACCTACTGCTACTTGAAGTACCTATTGAAACTTAGACACTGCAGAATGTTCGCAAACTTTCCAGTTTCTATAATGAATTTGATTTCGAGGAAATGCGTTTTCCAGACCAGCGTTTGTTTCAGAAGCCGTTTTGTGAAACGGACTTAATAGAATTTTAAATTCTGTTTGTCCACTGATTTAATGAAATCTATTGGAAACTTAGATAGTGTGTGTGTAGTGATTGTGAAGAAAATCCTTTTATTTGGAAAAAGTTGCTTGGAATGTTCATGAGTTAAAAATTCAAGATCTCAGCCGCAATTAGGTATAAAAGTACTTACATTACGCGACGTGACACAAAAAGGCAATGAACAACTATATAGAAAAAACCGGCCAAGTGCGTGTCGGACCACGCACTATAAAGGGTTCCGTAGTTGAAAATAATTTACCCCAAAAACAAACTTAACATTGTAGTTGAAAAACTAGAAGCCCCAAAAAATTTTTTTTTTGTGCTATGAAATTATACAATATTAACGATTTTCGGACTTTTTCCTTTATTTGTGCTATAAGACTTTGCTTCATGCCAAATTTCATGATTCTAGGTCAACGGGAAGTACCCTATAGGTTTTGATTTACTTGCGAGTATCAAAATATGTCACATAAATGGCCGTATTTTTTATTGCGTTGACTTAGAAGCTTGATTTTTTTAGAATTCCAAGGGACCATAGTTGATATTAATTTCAACTTGATACCTTCACGCGTTCCAGAGAAAAAGGGTCTTGACAGACTGACAGACAGACGGACAACGAAGTGATCCTTTAAGGGTTCCGTTTTTTCCTTTTGAGGTACGGAACTCTAAAAACTGGAAAAATAATGATGATTATGCCTCTGCATAAAACCCTCGTTCTGAAGATGACAATGTGAAATGTTCAAGCAAAATGTGTGACAATAAAACCAGAGTTAATTTATAACTTATTAGCTTTTGCCAGCGGCTTCGCCCGCGTGGATGTCGGAAAATAACCCATGGGAACGTACTACCGGGAATTCCTTCCTTATTCCTTGTGTACGTTATAAAGGGAACCTCTGTGCAAAATTTCAGCTTTCTAGGTCCAAGGGTTTGGGCTGGGCGTTGATGAGTGAGTCAATCAGTCAGTCAGTCAGGACTTCTCTTGACAGATAAAGGAAATACAAAAATTATTTAATGACTTATAAAAGATATAAGTTTATAACAGTACTTAAATGTATCTAATGTCTTCCAGAGCAGTTGTAGAGTGAGTTCTAGCAAACATTTTCTTGTTTAATCTCTAGAAAGTAGGTAAGTAGTAGTTGGGTTGGGTTTAGTGTCATTACGCAGAAAGTTTCCGTGTTACCCTTGTACAGAAATAACTTTTGAACTTCCCAAATATATTTATAGACCATGTTGTGACACGATAAGAATGCACTTCATGAAAATATAATTTAAGCCTTATGGAATTCAAAATTGAATGTGCTGTTCTTCTTCGATCATCTGCACTATTAACGGGCAGGAACAAGACTAGCTCATGCTGTAGTAAAAATAAGTATTAAGTCACGGGCCCGGAGTCCACCAAAGCGGAGATGTGCAGAGATGTCCGAAGCGGAGACGAGAAGAGATGTTTTTCAGCTAGGGTTTATCCACCAAAGCTGCGGAGGTGCGTACTGGCTAGACTGGAGCGGAGATGTGTACTGGCTAGAGCGGGATTTGGATGTTGAGATGAACGCATGCCGCTCACATCTCTTCTCGTCTCCGCTGCAAGTCGTCGCCAGCTTGCGAGTCACAGCTCACATCTTCGCTTTGTACCGCCGCCCAGCAAGGCACAACTCACATCTCCGTTTCGATCGTGCCATACAAATATGATACATCTTCGCTCAGTGGTCTCCACCGAAGCTGAGTGGAGGAGACGAGATGTGTGAATAACGAAATTCTATTGGTTGTTTATAACACATCTCCTCTCCTTTCATGTCGTCTCCGCTTTGGTGGAGTCCAGGCCTTAAGTCAGCTGGAGGTAGCAGGTTTGATGGCCTGGGGTAACGGGACTTATTAATTTACGACATTCATGAAGCTTTTCTAATGTGGTAATAGAAATCGAGCCCCTCAGGAATGCAATTAGACAAGAACTCCGCAAACTCCAACGCAATAAAGATCACGTAAATAAGTAGGAATTGTTGTTGGAAACTGAAACGTAATAACAATGTTACATTAAAAAGTGCCGTGCTACAAATGGCTTCTGACTGTGAAGCTTGCATTAAATATGAAACAAAGAAATGGCTACGTCTGTAAAACCAGGTAATTGGTAAAGAGAATAGATTGGTAGATAGATAAATAGAATACTCTTTATTATGCATACCATAAACATTACAGATAAGTATTTAAATGTAGAACAACAAAATACTACTATATTGTTGTTAGTTAGGGTGTTGCTCCCGTTTTTAAGTTTTCGCTACTTAGAGGTATCAATCATACCTAGCCTGCATTTTTAATAAATTATAGTTTAAAAAACTTTAAAACACGCTTTAATAGCATAAAACTGAACTATAAAGTAAAAAATAAATTTTTCAATTTATGAATAATATAATTTATTAACGAGAAAATTAATGTCATTGTAAAAAAAAAGCTTGGGGTGCTTTCGAATTACAGAGTTAGTGTAAGAATGTCGTACAAAGTACCCCACGCTTTTTTTACAGTGACATTAATTTTCTCGTTAATAAATTATATTATTCATAAATTGAAAAAAATATTTTTTACTTTATAGTTCAGTTTTATGCTATTAAAGCGTGTTTTAAAGTTTTTTAAACTATAATTTACTTTTAAATTTTTAGAGATAAATCGTTAATCCTGATGACAGGATCATCAGGATAATGGGACAAAATTGTTAAATTATTGTATTGTCTTCGGGCCCTGCATGTGTGCAAAATTTCGAATTAATCCGACCTTTTAAAGTGGGTAAAAATCGAGTTCAAAGATTCCGTTACATACAAACATACATACATTACATACATACAAACATACATACAGGTGAAGCTAATAAAAGCGTGTTGAAAAAAAGAGAACGAAGTGTGAGTGAACTGAAGAACTTATAATTCAATGCAAAACTTGCTAGGTAAGTTTTCGTCGACGTTTTCTTTGCATCCAGTTTTGTTCCAGGTGAGTGAACGAAAGGCGACGCGATGTTGACGGAACGGCAAACAGTTTCTTGTTACCTGCACTAATTCTTCATTTGATTAAACCGGTTAATCCGGTTTAATCAAATGAAAACTTTGTCGTTACGTGACGATTTCTACCAGTCAACCCCTACCACAAGCCTCGTTATAGAACTTTGTTCAAAAAATTTGGTTTGCAAAAACTCTTGGATGATATGTGAAGAAGAATGAAGAATTTCTAAATAATTTTATGATGACACAAATAATTATAATCAATGTTCTTGTCACGACTTGCAATATTAGTTTACTTACTTGCTTCACGCTTACTGACTTTGTAGCAATTAAAATGACACTAAGCGCAATTCAAATAGGTAGGTAATATCATCAGATATTTTTTTTATTATATACTGATTTATTTTATTTACATACTTAATTTAAAATCTAACAGTCTTTAAAAAATTATATGTACAAGTATATATAAAATAATAATAATATAATTTTAGTCTGAAAGCAAGTATATAGATAGATATATTGACTCTTAGGGAAACACTAGGTTGAAATCTACGAACAATATTTACGATTAGAGAAATTCTTGACGGACCTAGAGACATCGCGTGACTATGATTCCCTGAGGCTGTGATCTAAGACATTCCACCTCGCACGAGAGAGTATATAGTACAGGTAGATGTACGAGTATATTACCTACGTGATACACGTGTTTACACGAAAGATACTGGAATATTTTGAAACAAATTATAAATAGTCCAAGCAGCAATAAATAAACGTAGGGATTATGCTCAAAGTCATTTGAGAGCGAAAACCTCAAATGGTTCATACTGTTTTGGGAAATGCCGATTGATGCCTACAGCACGCTTACATTTCTTCAATTAACGTCACTTTCTACTACAAGCTTGGCACATTATTTTATTTATTTACTACAACCACAGAATACATAATAGTATCTACAGCCACATCAGAACACATACATCATGGTTTTGCGTGGCTATTTGGTAATCATAGTTTCATAGTTTTCTTTGCATGGTGGTAGGAGGCTTCGGGTTTGCATGTCGGGTTGCCAACCCTTAAATTTGAAGTCAAAGGTGTTAATATCTTAAGGGTCCCGAAACGAACAATTGCAATTGTCAATTTTTATGTGACTGATACTGTTAAATTAAGTTAATCGCAATACATTTGTACTCGTATGTTACTGCTACATATAATCGATTGCTGTATCTGTCATCATATTTTATCTGTGGTCAATACCTTCCTTCTTGGTTCTGATGTCATTGTACAACCGGTGTTTTATTTTCTTAAATCTAAAACTAAATAATTAGAGCACTAATTTGTTAAATAATAGCAACAATTATTAGATACACATTGATGCGAAAATTGATCGTCTACCAAATGCAACTGAAGCGATTGGCAATTTTTACACTACAATAGAAATTGATGATCAATTGCAATTGATCGTTTCGGGGACCCCATACAAACACGTAGGATTTAATATTTTATACGTACAGTTTGCTTTAAGCCTATAAAACATATAATGTCAATATGTGACATGTTATCCTCGTTTCCTCAAGTAGGTGTACCTACTCGTATAGTTACATATATATCAAATGCCCACAGGGGTCAGGAAGAAATTGACATAGGTTAGGTTAGGCTCGTAATTTATAGAGGACTTAAGGACTTCACTGCCACAAAGACGTATCGTTGCCCACAGTCCAATATTTTAGGTTCTCCCCAAAATTATTCTTACATTAATTTTAATGTATTCGATACGAGGGTGTTTCTGAGATTTTTAACAATTTGCTGGGCCCATGTCTGCCACAGAACAACAAAAAATAGTACATTTTGATAAAAGTGGAGAATTTTTGTTATTGCATTCGAGGTGGAATTAACACCCGAGCCGTAGGCGAGGTTGTTTTTGAGCCGAGACTGCAATAACAAATATCCACGTGTTTTTCAATACACTTTTGAAGAAATAAAATAAAATAACGAAAAATATTTTTGTCATGAATTATTAGGAAACTATGATTTAAATTTTCTTTTTTTTTCCGCGCTTTGCTTTCGCCAGATTGAAGGAGAAGCAAAGGTATAAAGCCAATAAACAGCCTAATATGAAAAATAGAAAATTAAAATATTTTTAAAGTTTAGAACAGAAATAAATGTTAATTTGTTCATAAACGTTTTTTTTTATTGTAATAATCATGGTTTTTGATGATATTCTATTTATAAACATTATTAAAATATTCAGAAAATATTAACGACGTAAAGACGTATAACTCTTTGCCGAGATAAAAAAAAAACACCTCCGAATAGAGACGGTGTGAATATAGGCATTGAACCAATTTGGACTAAGTATAGGTATAAGTTATCTGTGGCAATTTTTATTCCCGCACACGTGTTGGAAAATGAAAAATCGCACGCGTTTGAAATAGATTGCATTGTGAACCTAATCGTAGTGCGATATGAACCAGTTTCGAGGAAGTGTATTGAAAATACATATATGATACTTCGGTATACGTAGTTTGAAAATAATAACTAACTGCAGATTGAAGACCAATGATCTTGCCAATGAAATGACATGATTTTTAGATATGATTTGGGTTCCATACCCAAAAAGATCCAACGGGACCCTATTACTAAGGCTCCGCTGTCCATCCGCCCGTCCGTCCGCCTGTCACAGGGCCGTATCTTTTGAACCGTTATAGGAAGACATTTGAAATTTTTGCAGAGTGTGTAGTCGCTGTAATCGCTTTATCAATAAATAATAAAAATAAAATAAAGTTCAAAATTAAAGGCGATTCCCATACAAGAAACGTGTTTTTTTTATTAAAGTACTTATTAAAAAAAAATGTAGGTACTCATTGTTAATTATGGTACGGTGTACGGAACCCTTCGTGTGCGAGTTCGACTCGTACTTGGACGCTTTTTTTTTTTTGGTTTTCAGTCATAGAATTTGCAACAAAAAACATCTACAATAGGGTATTGACATGAAAATGCTTGACAGGGTACATACCAGATGACTTTTTTTACAGTCTTGAAAAAAATAGGGTATATTAGGTGAACGGAGTAGAAGTGTATGGCATACATAGTCTTTTTTTTTTAATAGCTTAGTCAGAAAAAAATATCTAAGTATCAATAAATACTACAAATTCGTTGTACACTTTTCATTTTAGAACAATAAAAACATAAATTTTGGAGAAAAATAATAAATCCTTTAAAAATATCGAAATTCAAATCATATGCAACCTGCATTATGAAATTTTTTTTAATAATAAAAAAAAAAAAACTAGATATGCCCATAGGCTTCTACTCCGTTCTCCGAATATACCTACCCTATTTTTTTCGAGACGGTAAAAAAAGTCATCCAGTATATTAAATATTATTCGGTGTTGAAAGCACTTTAAAAATAAAGTGAATTAAATAGCGTGGAGCTCGTGGCTAAGTAATAACAGCCGCACGGGTCAATCCACCAGGTTAAGCTACGCTTGCCGGGGTTGGCCAGTGGATGGGTGACCATCTTTACATACCGAGACTCCTCCGTGCCTCGGAAAGCACGCTAAGCCGTTGGTCCCGGCTGTCATTCGTGGATCTTTGACAGTCGTTACGGGTCTTCAGAAGCCCGAAAGTCTGACAACCAGTCTTACCAAGGGGTATCATATTATCCAATTACTGGGTTGTGAAGGTCAGATAGGCAGTCGCTCCATATAAAATACTGGTATTCAGCTGCATCCGGTTAGACTGGAAGCCGACCCCAACATAGTTGGGAAAAGGCTAGGCAGATTGATTGATTTACTTGCTCGACTTGAGTGACAATGTTTTACGCACGCTGTCAGTTTAAACATATCGTTTTCCATAGACTACGTCCCGGCCATAATGTTTTCAGCGGCAATTTGAGTTTACTCCATTATTTAAATTGACAGATTGTTTAATCATCTGTACGATAACGTAATATTTTTGTATGTATTATCGACATTTTAATACCTAGTTATGCGAGCAATTTGATGAAAATTAACATACTTAAAATAGAGCTGCAATTCATTTCCTAAACATTCAAACTATGTATAGTTTTGGTATCCAGTACGTTATAAATAGTATACAATACTTATAATCCATTAAAATGGTGATAAATCTATTTATTTTACAACCAGAATTTTTAAAAACAAACTTTAAATCAAATTTATTTATTATCCCAACGCCAAAACCGACATCAAATTGTAAACACGAAACCGAGGCATGCAATGATGGACAGAATGGTAAATAGGTATTCATATCTGCCGAATCACCCTGCTATTACCCACATTAGAAGGAGCGAGTTAATCGGGAGTGTTCGGGAGAATTCGGTAGTAATCGGAAGATGAACCATCCATCAATGTAGACCAGTCATCGGGGCGATTACACAACTCCTATATCTTGATAGCGAACCGAACCAAATTATTTATTGCCAGATGTTTTTTCGGCAATTATTTGAGGTATTTATTAGACAAGAATGGATGAGATTATGAATTTATGATGTACTTTTTTTTTCTTAAGTAAATATAAACTATTTTTAAACATCGGCCAACTAATTTGCTCTTAGTTTGTTTTTGCTGAATTTCAATCTACAAGCAACGTTTTTTCCAAATAGGTATTTTAAAGTCATTGTCTACATTAAAAAAAAAATGCCGTCATGATAAATATACCTACATAGTAGGTATACCTACTCATTGTTTATTTTATAAACAGTGGTTAAATTATTTCACGCCAGCATGATTCAATAACACTTTTCTCATAGTCGGGCTGCTGCTACGCTGAAAAAATGTTTTCGTTCCTGAAAATTCTTTTTATTTACGTTAATGTTATTTTGTAAACTCCGTTAAAACAGGAAATTAAAGTACGTACCCCCAAACAAACGAATTAGTTCTGTGAAGAGGTCGTCTAACAACAAAATTTAAGGAAATGTTGGCAAATACCATAGACGGTCGTTACAACCGACTGAACGTTGTAGTAGAACAGCAAGTAAGTTTTGAGTTGAGCTACACGATTACTGTCAAATGCGTGCACTGACTGGACAGGTCCACTCAATCTGTGTGGTTCTTTCCTCAAAAGACAATTCTACATAGTCTTCACATGATCTAAACAAGATTTACTTTAGAATTTACTTTAGGTTTATGGAATTAAACGGTTTAAATAATAAAAATGCACCCATTAAATAAAATTAATATAACTGGAATATAATAATATTACAAATTATAAATAGATAGAATAAAAAAAAATATAAAAAAAAACGAATGATAAAATCAAATAAAATAATTAATTTCTATATAAATTAATGATATGATTACAACGAG
This sequence comes from Cosmia pyralina, assembly GCA_946251885.1. Lineage (NCBI taxonomy): Eukaryota > Metazoa > Arthropoda > Insecta > Lepidoptera > Noctuidae > Cosmia > Cosmia pyralina. The sequence goes on from OX276353.1 coordinate 13,959,838, forward strand.
AAAAGTCTACCTATTTTAATTGTTTTAGTGTTATGGATAAAAGCGCTCTTCCTCTCTCCTACCTATTTTTATAATTTTGCTGTGCCCGACAGGGTCCATAATTGTTTCTTCCAATTGTATTTTAACACCTGCATATGTACATTATGGATTGCAATAAAGAATTTGAATTTGAATTTGAAGATTATGTCTGGACTTTAAAAGAGACTGTGACCTCTGAGTTTGTTTCGGCCTTTCTTCTCTGAGTAGTCAGTTAAGAAAGGCCGATCTCATCTAGTTTTTAAAAATATGATTGACGTGTAAAAGTATTTGTACAAACATACCTACAGAAATAAATCATTTAACATTTAACAAAACTTCTATTTTCGACAGTTGAATGAAAGTATAAAAGGAACACATTTGAATTTATTCAAGTTTCAACTTATCTTCGGAACACAGTCGCATTTATTTCACTTGTCAACGGTCCTTGTAATAAATCCGAATTCATTGGAGCCATAATAGGGAGTTTTTTAATATAGGTGGATTTGCAGAAAAAATAAAAAACTTTTTTACAAAAAAATACAACCGACTTCCAAAAACAACACTACAAAGTGAAAAATAACTTCAATTTCGGAAGTCGGTGTCTAGTTAAATGTATTTTCGTTTTTTGCCACCGACTTCCGAAATTAAAGTTATTTTTCACTTTGTAGTGTTGTTTTTGGAAGTCGGTTGTATTTTTTTGTAAATTTTTTTTTTATTTTTCACTTTTTAGTTGTGGTACCTACTCCACACAAATTGTAATACCACTACCTGCAAAACAAACTAGAACATCATCCATATAAAAGAGGGGAAAAAATACGTATTATTGAAGCTAACTCAAAAACTACCTAAGCAAAGTTAATCAAATTTATATGGGACCAACTGTGATGTATAACCTCTCGAATAAAACAAAAAAAAATCAAATCGGTTTAGCCATCTTCGAGTAATCGGGGAACATACATAAAAAAAAATAAAAAAAAAGGTTCCGACGAATTGAGAACCTCCTCCTTTTTGAAATTGGTTAAAAATGGAAGCTAGCAGTAGTCTGGTATAGAAGGATGTGGTGCGTGGCCAAAATTGGCACTAACGGCGCCATATTGTTTTTCAACTTTTTTCTGTCATCGTCAAAAGATCCTCTTGTAGCATTTTAACTGAAACTAAGAAACGGTCTCTGAACATAATATTTTGGATTATTATTATTATTATTTTTTTTTGGAAAAGAGAATGTATCTGATTTTCAGTTTTTACTCAATAATGAGGTGTATAAAGAAAGGAATATAAAAAAAAGGAATATAATTGCGATACATTTTATCAGGATAACCATATTTAACAAACTATTTAACTAGGCACTCAATAAATATCAGTATAGCCTAGATGTCTAGGCAACCTTTAGGTTCCGAGGATCGAAGAGAACTAACTTAGGAACTAGGCGACGCTCCAAATATCACGTTTTATACATTCTGCTAGAAAAAACCAGTACTTTTGGCGGCAACTGTCAAATGAGACACTTTTTAACTTCACGAATGCACAGATATAAAATTATTTGAATCAAATCACATACTTTCAACTTTATATTTAGTATTTTACATCAACAAAACTTATTAGGTATTATTTGGAAATCATGACAGGAAAAGCAGGAAAAAGGTGTCATTAACATAATACATTAAGTAAATTTACTCCGTGAGGCTGAATTAGCCATTTAGGCTATGTGCGCTGTTTGTTTTTATAAAGCTCCATTATCGTTAAAGTAAATACAGTGTAACCTTAAATTAATTTACAGACTTTATGATTTATTTAAGGCAAATGGTTTTAGCGTTTGTATTTCTTGGTGCTAAGTAGGTATTTCATCTTCTATGAAATCGAGGTTCTGAAAAAAAGTGTTTGTGATTGTTGTGACAGTGCAACGAAAAATACATGCTTGTGATATTCGTGTTGTGACAATTACAACAAAAGCAAGAATCGGTTAAAATAATGTATGGGCTAGGCATAAAATCCTATACTACTAAGAGCGTTACCTCCATACAGCATTTCATACAAACTTTCAAGTAATTTTTTATCGAAATGAATGAACCGATTTTAATGAAACTTCATACGCTGCAGGATACATAGGTCTAAAAAGTTAGTTAAGAACATTTTCGAAAAATAGTGTTGCAGCTAAATTCGACCGATTTTAAATGTTCCATAGAAACGGAGATTTCCAATTATCTTTTTTTAAATAAGACATTTCCAATAGGTTCTTAACTAACTTTTTAGACCTATGTATCCTGCTTATGCGTATGAAGTTTCATTAAAATCGGTTCATTCATTTCGATAAAAATGACTTGAAAGTTTGTATTAAATGCCATACGGAACCAGCGCTCTTAAATGAGCAATATTTGTAAATCCTATACTATTATTTATGCAATATTAGTATAAGTATACTATATTTGTAATCACGTTCTCGAAAACGGCTCTAACCGATTTCGATGAAAGTTGCAAATATATAGGGATTTACGGGGGCAAAAAATCGGTCTACCTAATGTCTCATTTCTGGGAAAATTCGTTTTCTCTATTTTCACACGAGCAGAGTTCGGACGCCCAGGTACTATTTCTAATAAGAGTAAATAAAGAACATAGATTTGCATTTTACTTTTTCTACGTGTAATTTTTCTTCATTTATTTTAGACGACGCGACGCCTCGTCTGCCAATAACATTGACAACATTTCACGCACGTATTTACCGAACACCTTGGTCTGACTTGAAATGTTTTGTGAATTTGCAAGTCTATTGTCTCGAATCACGACGTTTGTTGTACTACCTCCTACTTACACCGAATAACATTATTTCAAGCCATAGCCGTATAAAAAAAGGCGGACAGATTCTCGCTAACAAAAAACTGTGTCTATCTGAGTCAGCCAGCTCGCTGTAGCTACAGGCACACATTTCACATGACATGCTGTATTTTTATATACCTTACCATATTACGAATTCGTTACCGTATTACGAATGGTTGACTTATGTGTGAATGTGTGCGTGGCCGGCCTGTAAGTACAGCGAGCTGGCTGACTCCGATAAACACAGTTTTTTGTTAGCGAGAATCTGTCCGCCTTTTTTATACGTCTATGTTTCAAGCTAATATTCTAAATTGTGATGGTTATATTTTAGTTTATGCTGCATAATCAGCCCATAATGTTCCCATTACTGAGACACAGGCTTCCTTGCTGTGAGAGGGAGTGGGCCGTAATCTATCACGCGGGACCATTGCGGGAAATAAAATAAATTACCTACATTCGCACTCTTATCTGTCATTTGATTTTAAGAGTTCTGGTTTAACAAATTACTATTGTGAATAGAAATAATATCATGAACCTAATATTGCAGCAAGAATCAATCAATCTGTCTAGCCTTTTCTCAACTATGTTGGGGTCGGCTTCCAGTCTAACCGGATGCAGCTGAATACCAGTATTTTACATGGAGCGACTGGCTGTCTGACCTCCATAACCCAGTAACTGAGTAATACGATACCCCTTGGTAAGACTGGTTGTCAGACTTTCGGGCTTCTGACGACCCGTAACGACTGTCAAAGATCCACGAATGACAGCAGGGACCAACGGCTTAAAGTGCTTTCCGAGGCACGGAGGAGTCTCGGTATGTAAAGATCCCATCCAGAAACCAACCCCTCTCTTGCAACTTTGTTTCGTTTGTATTCGTATATAGTAAACTGTAGTAGGCATAAACATAGCCTACCGGACTGTTAACCCCCGTTCGCACGGGCGTAATAAAATCGCAGCGGGATTTTATAGCGCACTGGATTTTCAACGCTCTGCTTAGCGCCGAGAGTGCAAAATCCAGTGCGCTATAAAATCCCGCCGCGGTTTTATTACGCCCGTGCGAACGGGGGTTTATAGACCTACCATTATTGTTATACAAATCACATGTGAGAACATAAATAGACTGATATTCGATCGTCAACTGCAGTAACATGCCATTTACTGCTCTCTGTGGCTCAAAAACTAGTTGGTGCTCAAGTTATCATTTATCTCACAAAATGTAAAGCGAACACATCTATATCTATATACCTACTAATAATAAAGCTGAACAGTTTGTTTGTTTGTTTGAACGCGCTAATCTCTGGAACTACAACTATCTGCGGATTTAAAAGCTTCTTTTTGCATTTGATAGGCCAATTCTTGAGGAAGGTTATAGGCTATTAAACATCACGCTGCGACCCTTAGTAGCCGAGCACAACGACAAAAGGTCAGAAAGAACAAAGTAGTAGCGCAGGCGGGCGATGCGATGCGACAGGGTGGATCAGGGGCCGAAATTTTACGCGGACGAAATCGCGGGTAGAAGCTAGTTTGATATTTCATAAATCTGTATTATTTAGGGTTCCGTACCTCAAAAGGAAAAACGGAAACCTTATAGGATCACTTCGTTGTCCGTTTGTCTCAGTCTGTCAGAACATGGTCATACGCCTTATTGTCAGGAATGCGTGGAGGTATCAAATTAAAATTAATATCAAATACGTAGGTCTATGGTCCCTTGGAGCTCTATAAAAATCAAGCTTCGAAGTCAACGCAGTAAAAAAATACGGTCATTTATGCGACATAAATTTTGATACTGCAAGTAAATCTAAACCTATAGGGTACTTCCCGTTGACCTAGAATACTTGGCAAGAAGCAAGGTCTCACAGCACAAGTAAAGGAAGAAGTTCAGAAATAGTTTATTTTAAATTTGCAGTTGGAGAATTGACCGTGACGTAAATCAATGTATGGGAGAACAGTTTTTCAACTACAATGTTAAGTTTGTTTTGGGATAAATTCTTTTCAACTACGAAACTCTTCATTAAGCGTGGTCCCACACGCACTTGGCCGGTTTTTTGTCTATATTTAAGCATGAATGACGTATGCTCGTAAATGTTTAGCACGATATGTTGATCTCTGTAGCTGCACGAACAATCAATCAATCTTGTGGGATGATACCGTAACTACCGTGTTGGACAGGCGGAAAGGCGATCGCAGCTAGATGTTAATACTTATAGACATACAGAGGCATAAACAAGTGAGAATCGCTTTTAAGGACGCTGTTACAAATGTGTAGTCAAATTATTACTTTTTTTATACAAAAGTATGTTTATTAAATAAAATGCTTTGCATTCTTACAATGTTTTTTGGCCGAATTGTTGATAGATGTGCATGGTACTATTCTGAAGTATAAATATAATTTTAGATAGTTACAGTTATAAATGTACCGAAGAGAAAATTTTTACTTCGGCAATTTAATGGAGAAAATGTACTTATCTAAAATTATATTTATAGTTCACAATTGTACCATGCACATCTATCAACAATTCGGCCAAAAAACATTTTAAGAATGCAAAGCATTTTATTTGATAAACATACTTTTGTATAAAAAAGTAATGATTTGACTACCCATTTGTAACAGCGTCCTAAAGCGTTCCGTATTCCTTCAAAGACTCAACAGAATTGACATAAACTTTTCGGTAAAGTAGCTTATATCAATCCAATACATTTTCGACTTTTCCGTCAACTTTACTGCTGATAGAATGACACTGTTTTGGCCCGCATGTACTATCGCGGTTGTACATTTAATAATGTCAAATTTTGTTAAAGTCTGGAAAGTCGAAAGAAAATTGCTGAAATCACTAAAGTTGTCAAACGGTATAGTGATAAAAAAAAATACAACCGACTTCCAAAAACAACACTACAAAGTGAAAAATAACTTTAATTTCGGAAGTCGGTGTCTAGTTAAATGTATTTTCGTTTTTTGCCACCGACTTCCGAAATTAAAGTTATTTTTCACTTTGTAGTGTTGTTTTTGGAAGTCGGTTGTATTTTTTTGTAAAAAAGTTTTTATTTTTCACTTTTTAGTTGTGTACCTACCCCACACAAATTCAAATACCACTACCTGCAAAACAAACTAGAACATCATCCATATAAAAGTGGGGAAAAAATACGTACGAGTATTATTGAAGCTAACTCAGAAACTACCAAAGCAAAGTTAATCAATTTTATATGGGACCAACTGTGATGTATACACTCTCGAACAAAACAAAAAAAAAATCAAAATCGGTCCAGCCATCTTCGAGTAATCGGGGAACATACATAAAAAAAAAATTAAAAAAAAAAAAATGTTCCGACGAATTGAGAACCTCCTCCTTTTTGAAGTCGGTAAAAAGGTTGTTGAGGTTGTTGCTATGCTGGTACGTAATGAATAAAAGTGAAACTTTGTAAGTCAGAAACCACACAGTAAACTAGTCCAGTACGAGTTCCTTTTTGTGGACGCAGAATTTCCACCCAAGAGTATAAAATAAAGAGTACTTATAACATGATATCAGGCTGAAAGTGGGACGAAGTGCAGAGATGCGGGTCGGCGACATTAGGTACTCAAATATACGAGTATTCTGCGACCACGGAAAGTGTCATGGACAAACATAATAAATTAATAAGAAGGAGGATGTCTGAAAAAAATAAGAAATAATGCGGTGCGAATTAGAATAAAGAGAGAGGAGAAAATTCTAAAATTGTAAACGAAAATTGTTTAGAAAAATATTGGGACATAAAAGTCGCTGTTGTTGGCATTTGCTTTTCTTTTGTAGTCTACGTTACTTTTCTGTCTCTAGAGTACTACAATGTTGGTGAAAGTGTGGAACCCACATGAGTAAATAAAGTTATAAGCATATTACAGCGGTTATTTTCTCTTGTAACAATTTAATATCTTTTAACTCGATACAGAAAATAATTAAAAACACTGTAATATTTTGTTTTAATTTCACTGTCCTCGTTGTGTAATTAAAATAATTTCCTTCTCAAATTAATCATCTGAAATTGGCCTTTTAGACTCATTAAAATTAATTAAATTAATTGTATCGATAAAATCTGTCAGAGGCGTAGGTTACTGATACCGATAGATACTCTATTATGAATAAAAAACGTTTTTAACAAAAAAAAAAAAAAAAAAAAAAACATCCGATTATCAAAAAAAAAACACTTCAAATTGAAAAATAACTTTAATTTCGGAAGTCGGTGTCTTTGGATCTGTATTTCAGTTTTTTGCCACCGACTTCCGAAATTAAAGTTATTTTTCACTTTCTAGTGTTTTTTTTGGAAGTCGGTTGTTTATTTTTTTTTTGTAAAAAAGTATTTATTTTTCACTTTTTAGTGGGTCAGTTTGTAATTTATCTAAGTTACAATAGCCTAATGTCAACTGCTTATCACCTTTTACAAAATATTGCTTTTACCGATGCGGGGAAGTTAATTGTAAAGGAGTTCTCCTAGTAAGAACCAGGAGAACTGGAGCTGATGGTGAAGTCACTATCAGCTCCACTTCACCATGCATTGTGACGAGCATAAATTGCTCATCAACCATATTATTTATTTATATGTATATAGTATTTATATGCATGAACATCTCACATTAAAAAGAAAACATTTGTTTCGCGACTGCAAGGAAGCAGCCCAAAAGCATAATTATAAATTTGTGTGGGTTAAACATGGCACTATTCTTGTTCGAGAAAAAGAACAATGCAAATCGTTTGCCATTCGATCACACCTGGATATTGGAAAAATCAAACCTGGTGCTGCTGCCGCGAAGGATAACTAGCAGACTTATTGGCGTTGCGTTTAAGTGTTTGTTATTGCTCATTGTTTTTTCTTTGCTTCGAGCCGATAAGCCCTGGTCGTATTGTTTAGCTGATGTTCTTGTTGTGTTAATAAACATTACGGGGGCACTGATAGAGAGGTGCGATTGGAGTATGCATGTATTTGTGTTGTCTGAAGTTTGTATTTGCTACTATAAATGTATGTTTTCTGGAGTTGTTATGTATTTTTTTAAATGTGTATCATGTTTGTTTTTGTTGCACCTTTTGATATTGTGCTATATTAGTTTTAATATCACAACAATGCTACTATTTTTGACTTTATTAGGATCGTTTGATTTCAAAGAAAACATCGTTAACTATGATTTGTTTTATGATAATTTCTGTAATGCTATTCTAATCAGTCAGATTATTGTAACGCTTACTGGTTTCTTTCCCTCTGTAAATGGCTGATGACAAATTAACTATATATTATCAGAACTGTAGGGGGCTCCGCACTAAACTGCATGTTCTATATATGAATATTTTAGCTAACTGTTATGACATTATTATACTCACCGAGACTTGGCTCACCTCCGAAATATTAGACACCGAGTTCGTTGATAACCGTTACACAGTATACAGATGCGATCGGGATCGCGAGGCTACTAAAAAAAAGGATGGCGGTGGGACCCTTATTGCAGTTTTGAAAGGACTGAGATCCAGTAAAGTTGAACCCACTGTCCCCTTTAATAAAAGCATTGAGCATATCATTTTACGCTTGCCTAACGCAACGAGAGGAAAATATGACGTAATATGTTCAGCTTATATCCCACCCAAAACACCCGAATCTATTTATGTTGCATACTTAGAGTCCCTGCAAACCTTGATGGAGGACGGGAGCGTCCAAAACTTTTACCTTCTTGGAGATTATAACCTTCCTGACATTGGATGGTGTGCTGGTAGCAACAATACGGCTACCACGCTTCAAGTGTGTGTTGGTAGTTCTCCTGTTTGCAGACATTTGAACATTTTTATGTCTGTGCTCAATGCCTATCAATACAATAATATTAAAAACTCGGGCGGGAAGATTTTAGATTTGGTGATAAGTAACAACGACTGTTCTGTTTTGACACCTACTGATGAATTGTTAAAACCAGATTTCTATCACCCACCGTTGTATATTCTAGTCTCCTGTAAGTTGCACAGCGGTGCAATGATGCGTAAGGCGGTTCAGAAGCACAATTATTTTAAAGCGAATTATGAACACATTAATCGCGATCTCCTCAAAATTAACTGGGATGATGAATTTCACGAGCAGTGTGCAGAAGACGCGCTCAATACGTTTTACGAAATTGTTTATCAAATAATTAAAGCTCATGTTCCTCTAAAGACAATTAGGTCTACCAAATTTCCATTGTGGTTTTCCCCTTCTTTAATACATATATTTAAAAATAAATTAAAGGCATGGAATAAATGGAAGACCTATAAAAACATATCTGACTATGAACAGTTTTCACTTTATAGGTCGAGATTCCAAACTGAATCCAAGAATTGTTACCGTCTATACCTAAATCCAGTAGAAGATAGCATAAAAGTTAACACAAAATATTTCTGGACTTATGTCTCTAATCGGCAATCTAAAGCTCCAATTCCTTCAACCATGCACTATGAAAATCAATCGTCATCCGATCCTGAGGAGATTTGTAATCTCTTTGCAAAGTTCTTCCATTCGGTGTACGAACCCTCCACTCTCGCAAATATTCAAACCCAGGACATTGAATATGCTGAAAATTGTTCTCCTATTAGTAGCCTTGTACTTGGTACTGACCAAGTACTCAGTGCCCTCAAATCTTTAGATTGTACTAAAGGACCTGGACCAGACGGTATTCCACCAATTTTCCTTAATAAGACGGCTCACGCGTTATGTGCGCCATTGTGTATTATTTTTAATAAATGTTTAAGTCAGGGAACTTTTCCGGAAGTCTTGAAGCGGGCAAATATTACTCCAGTTCACAAAAGTGGTCCAAAGCAGGACGTTGAAAATTACCGGCCCATTTCTATATTGTCGGCCTTGTCAAAGCTTTTCGAGAGGCTCGTTCACAATCAGTTGTATCCGATTGTCAAGGACAAAATACTACAGCAACAGCACGGGTTCGTAAAAAGAAGATCTACAACAACCAATATGATAACTTTCACTGACTATTTGTTTAATAGTATGGACTCTCGTGTGCAAGTGGACGCTGTATACACCGACTTTCGAAAAGCCTTTGACAAGGTTGATCATGAATTGCTTTTGAAGAAGCTAGCCTTTAACGGTATCCGTGGGGATTTGTTACGTTGGTTCATTTCTTATGTGTCAAATAGAACTCAAAAAGTAGCGGTCAATGGTTTCCATTCCACTACCATAACCGTGACATCAGGGGTGCCTCAGGGCTCAATTCTCGGACCTCTGTTGTTTGTAATGTTTATTAACGATATCGATGTGTGTTTTCTTAATACTAAGTTCTTACTTTACGCGGACGACCTTAAAATTTTCAGACCCGTTAGATCAATTCTAGACTGTTATTTACTCCAACAAGATCTCAATCGCTTGGGTGAGTATTGTATTAAAAACAAACTCCAACTTAGTATTCCCAAATGTTGCTGTATCAGCTTTACTAAAAACAAAAACCAATTTAAACACCCTTATGTACTACAAAGTGAAGTCTTGGCCAGAGTTAACACAATTCGTGATCTAGGAATACTGCTCGATGACAAACTGCATCTAGACGCACATGTTGATAAAATCATGAGTCAGGCTTATCGTATGTATGGATTCGTAATAAGATCAGCCACGGAATTCGTCCACCCGAGCACATATTTACACCTGTATCGATCATTGATCCGGTCTCAACTGGAATATGCGGTGCCGATGTGGAGTCCCTATTATAATAAATATACTGACTGTATCGAGCGTCTACAACGTAAGTTCTTAAAAACGATGCATTACCGCTGTTCTAGAAGTCGTATTTACTTTTCCTATAGCGATTTACTAAAAAAATACAATTTGCTCTCTTTGAAGTCTAGACGAACCTTTCTAGAAACTATGTTTCTATACGATCTGTGTAACAATTCATATGATTGTATGGATATTTGTAACAAGCTATGCTATGTTGTCCCTAGAACCATTCAGGGACGTGGGGTGCGCACACGACCTGTTTTCGCCGTCACTCCTAGTCGTACAAATGCAGGCATGCGGGCACCTCTACGTCGCCTTACAGGCAATTTTAATAAGTTTTTCTCTAACTTGGATCTATTTGCTTTATCCGTTGGAAAATTTAAAAAGATCTTGCTTGACACAATCAAAAATGTATTGTAAATTTCTCTAGTGTTCCTTGCTGCTGTAATTTATGTCTATCTTTTCTATTCTGTCCGACTTTTACTTTATCAATTTTGTCTTTGTCTTTTTGTGTATCTGTGGAGAACGTTGTTGGTTGCACATTTGTATAACTCCTTATTTTCTATTTATTTGTAATATATAATGTGTAATTGTTTGTTCTTCCGAATAAATAAAATAAAAAATAAAATAAAAATAAAATATTAAAGTGCATAATCGAATCGCAACGCGTGAAATACTTAGGTATAATTTTACCGTCAGTTCCACTTCACCAAATGGTGCTTTCCGAGAGCAAATGTAAGAGTTACTATAAAAAATACCCAAATCGCTATAGGTGTGCCTATAAAATTTGAGGGTTTCCCTCGATTTCCATGGGATCCCCTCATCAGATTCTGACTTGGTGACAATGGGACCACTTTGAGAGCACACCCTTCCAATCAAAACAATAATTTTCAAAATGGATCCACAATTGACGGAGAAATCGCGTAACACACAAAAAAAAGAATTGAGAACCTCCTCCTTTTTGGAAGTAGGTTAAAAATTCATCGCAAGGTATCAATTCTCTGATGAAACTCGTTTAAATAACTTAGTCAAATAAAATTAAACCAGCTCTGTTCCCAGATAGACTGTAAAATATTATTTCGGTGCTCTAAGTATTACGAGAAAATTAATGTTTGACTAAACTTCTAAAATATTATTTCATTTATGTAGGTAATGCTTTCGCACGTTTCAGTTTCTCACTTTGACCTAATTTTCAGCAGTCATTGATTGAAGGTGTAAATATTTTAACTTTCTTGTCTAACATTAAGCTATAGTTTACATAACACTACACAGTATATATTCGAGTTGAATAAACCTCTGTTTTTAGACAAGGTATCGTGAAAAAGAAAACCTTATTCACGATACTTTACAAAAATAAAAGCTTTATCAAAGCAAAGAATCTATTACTGGCCCTTTGACTGTAAATTATGTACTAATTTATGAACCCAAAACCCCAGGGGAGGGGGGGAGGGGGGGGGGGGTTTAGTTGCGAACTTCATAGGTTCACAACTACTGATGATGATTTTATTCCATCGCATGATGTTTTTTTACGTTTATATATAAATGATATAAGCTTATATACCTATTATATAAAGGATTTTTCCTTATGTACACCCAGGTGTACATTCGACGTGCAAAGGGTTAACTGGAAGACAGTTTGGAAACCGTTCACAGAAAAATAGTAAAAAATAAATCTTTAACGCCGACGACGACGCGGTAAACAAAAACTTGGCGATAACTTCTCAAATTGTATAGAAAATATCACGTTTCGCAGCGAATTCGCAGCGGTAACGCCTATTTCACACTGACGCTTACGCTGTTTGCAAACTGACGCTGACGCCTTTTTCACACCGACAGCAAAATTCAAATTAAATTATCGCGTTTCGCGATATTTTCTGTACAATTTTAATTTGAATTTACAATTTGACAAGTTTTCGCCAGGTTTTCGTGTACCGCGGCGTCATCGTCAGTGTGAAATAGGCGTTACCGCTGCGGATTCGCTGTGAAACGCGATATTTTCTATACAATTTGAGAAGTTATCGCCAGGTTTTTGTTTACCGCGTGGTCGTCGATCTGCAAAAGGCTTTGGTATCATTTAATTTTTTTGGCGGGAATATGCCAATTTATGAAAAGAGGTTTGCCTTATTACTGAAATCTTGTCTAGGAAAGTCTAGGGAAGTAGGTAGGCGAGTTGTTTTGTGTTTTTGATTCTTGTTATTTTGACGCCACATCGCCATAGTTTAAGTACCTACTTGTGCTATTCATTTCTAAAATATTTCATTAACAGGCACTGGAATTTTTCAATGATGTCCTATTTCAGACTAACTTTCTGTAATCGAATTGTTTCACAAAAGTCTTAAGTAAGAACTGTGTAAAACATGATTGTAAATAGGTAGGTATTATTAGAAATTCAGCACTATTTAAAATATTTATTCTCAAACTAATAATATTTACATTAGGTACTAAGATTACACATGAAAAGCTTTCTATAAATATCATTTTATTTTACCGCACTTACCTACCTAAAAATAATGAGCATTGCTCTTACGCATGTTTTACGAACATTCCATAATGTGAAAAGAGAACTTATTTCAAGTTTTATTTGTTTGTTCAGTTCTAGCATAAACCAGACTTTTAAGCGCTATTTTGAATAGTTGGATCTTAAAATTGGTTTCCTTTGGCTTATTATACAACTTATAAAAATGTTTTGATTATGCAACTATTGGCTGTGTTCGGCTCGGTTTTCTTGGAAAAGATAAAATTAAAACATATATTTTGGACTGATTCTCGAGATTTAAGCCCATTATCAAACTGTCATAGAGACGATGCGTTTTATAATATTTTTTTCTTATGTAATTTTAAATCGTGTTGATATGGGATCGGTGAGAGTTGGGATGTATGTACCCGTTTGCCGCGCTACACGAATTCAAGAATTCAAGTTCGTATTTTGTGGCGATTTGCAAAAATGAAAGACAACAATGATTTTCACGTTCAGTTTATTGCAGACACTGAAATAAACCCTATATTATACAACCATGTAGGTAGGTGTTTTGTAGGTGCTTTTAGATAGATAGATAGATATAACATTTATTTGGTACAAAAGATATAGAACAACACACAAAAGTACAAATAATTAAATCAATATAAAACAAGATCCCAATAATGAAAACAAAGAACAAAAAAAGAGAAGAAAAACGTACCTACATATACAAAAAAAAAAAATAAAAAGAAAAAAAAAATGACACTATGACGTAAGTACTTTAAAACAAATTGACATCGATTATTATAGAGTGCGGTGTGCGTCTCAAGGTTGCACCAAATGGGAGTCCAGTCCAGTCTTTTCGAACCTTAAATCTTGCGAAATTTTCAAAATTACCGTAAATTGTAAGTTTGAAGGTCATTATAACATTGATCACTGATCAAGATTATATAACAGCTTCTCAAGACTCTACAGAAATATTAGATAAAAACATCCAAAAGTCAAAAGTTCTATTGGAAACTCATCGATCATCGTAATGTTGCAAAATCATTGTTTTAAACTTCCCAATTCAGCCTTTATTGAAGGAAAGTTTTGTTATGTCCGTTATAAATCAATAGAAATTTAGCTGCGGATAGATTATAACAATATTTTGTAAAGAGCGTAAGTATTAATGGCCATGTACAGTCAGCGTCAATAATATCGGGACGAACAGATTGTTCAAAATTATCTAATCAGCTATGATAATTAAATATTAACTGCGAGGCATGTTTCAGAATGAAGACATTACACGACAACTGTCATTCTGACAAGAACTATATCCAATTGTTTTCTTTGTTGTTGAGATCATTTAGAACAGTTTGTTGATCCCGATATTTTTGCCGCAGACTGTACTGTAGATATATAGCTTTTGTCATTGAAAAAGCCGAGGCTCGTAAGTATTTATACAGTTCCTAAATAGTTGCTTGCTTTAGTTTCTATTCACAGGAGTCAGTTTTACTTTTATGTTCCGTGTATTCAAGAAGAATCAATGCTAATCTATATAGACTTTATGTATTTAAAAATAAAAACTTTTTACAAAAAAATACAACCGACTTCGAAAAACAACACTACAAAGTGAAAAATAACTTTAATTTCGGAAGTCGGTGTCTAGTTAAATGTATTTTCGTTTTTTGCCACCGGCTTCCGAAATTAAAGTTATTTTTCACTTTGTAGTGTTGTTTTTGGAAGTCGGTTGTAATTTTTTGTAAAAAGTTTTCATTTTTCACTTTTTAGTTGTGGTACCTACCCCACACAAATTCTAATACCACTACCTGCAAAACAAACTAGAAAATCATCCATATAAAAGTGGGAAAAAATACGTATTATTGAAGCTAACTCAAAAACTACCAAAGCAAAGTTAATCAATTTTATATGGGACCAACTGTAATGTATACCCTCTCGAATAAAACAAAAAAAAAAAATCTAAATCGGTCTAGCCATCTTCGAGTAATCGGGGAACATACACAAAAAAAAAAAAGGTTCCGACGAATTGAGAACCTCCTCCTTTTTGAAGTCAGTTAATAAACTTCTTATAGTCTGTTTCAGGAATACTGTTAGGAGCATAGAATACTGGTAGCCGCCGGGGTCACGGGTAGTTCGCAAGAGATACCGTGGCCCTGGCACGGGCAACTGAAGTAACACGGGTGGGTTTTAGTCGGTAAAAGTCTGACACGCCCTCCCGCTCCGCCCAGAGCGGGAGAAGTCATTTGATTTCCCATCCACAAAAAAAAAAATAAAATAAAAAAAAAAACAGAAAACTGGTACCTACTATACACATATAGACCTGTATCTAAAACAAACTATTTTAAAAACATTATTTTTTTCAACCTCGAAAAGTTAAGTTGAAAATTATTTTCTCGGTTATTTATTTACCGTTCGTGATAAAAATACACATTAGTGTTTCACTGTGAATTAACCAGATTGGAACATGAACCAGCTTTTGTTATGCTTATGTTTTTACTACTTATCATTGTACCAATTAAAATAATACTTATATTTAATTCGTCCTATCATGTGTCATCTATCCGGAGGGCATGGTAGGTATTCGCTTCGGAGCGTTTCTACAATAGCTACAGCTTCAAAGTGACATTGACATGATCACGTGACATTTCGATAGCTTATGTCAACCCCGTACATTTTTGGCTTTTTTGACGTTTCTAATAGCGTCAGCGCTAATCGAATGTTACATTGTAGAGGCTCTCTGGTCTAGGCTATTATATTATTAGGTCTTTACCTATGAAATTGCCGTTCTGCAGTACTGGCCATTTCAAATCAAAATAATTTTTGTTTGGCTAAGAATTCTAATTTCAAATTAATTTTATTTTAAAAACATGGATTTTTTTTTACAAAAGTAGTCATTTGTTTATTGATTAGTGTTACATTTTCATCGCATTTCAATCTTTTTCGTCATCATGGATACGTTAAAAATTCGAGTAATAATGGAATATGAGTACCGTCGTGACAGCAACGCGGCACAAGCGGCACGCAACATCAACGACGTTTACGGAGCTAACACTACAAACCAACGCACCACTTGTTATTGGTTTGCTCGCTTCCGTTCTGGAAATTTCGACCTGAAAAATGAACCTCGCGGTCGTCCGAAGACTTTGGTCGACAATGACGAATTAAAGGCGATTGTGGAAGCTGATGATACACAATCTACGGCTGAATTAGCAGCAGCTTTCGACGTTAGCGTCAAAACAATATTGGTCCATTTGCGTCAAATTGACAAGGTAAAAAAGATTGACAAATGGGTGCCCCACGAACTCAATGATCGCCAGCGCGAAGTACGCGTCGAGACGTGCCTTGCACTACTCAACAGACACAAATGAAGGAATTTTGAACCGCATTGTTACCTGCGATGAAAAATGGATTCTGTTTGATAACCGCAAGCGCTCAGCAAGTTGGTTGGATCCTGGTTCAGCACCTAAACAATGCCCTAAACGAAAACTTATCCCTAGAAAAGTGATGGTCACTGTTTGGTGGTCTAGCGCCGGTGTGATTCATCACAGCTTCTTGCCAAACGGGGTGAGCATTACTTCAGATGTGTACTGTGAAGAACTGAACACAATGATGGAGAAGCTGGCACATCTCCAACCAGCATTGGTCAATCGCTCGTCTCCGCTGCTCCTGCACGACAACGCGCGACCTCATACTGCACAGCAGACGGTCTCCAAGTTGCAAGAACTGGGGTTGGAAGCTCTCCGTCATCCGCCCTACTCACCAGACCTTGCGCCTACAGACTACTACTTTTTTCAGAATTTGGATAACTTCTTGGCGGGAAAAAAATTCAATACCCGAGAGGCAGTACAAAATGCCTTTGAAGAATTTGTTGCCTCCCGTCCAGCTGATTTCTTTAAGAAGGGCATCAATAAACTGCCACTGCGTTGGCAAAGATGCATTGATTGCATGGGTGATTACTTCGATTAATACAAATAAAAAATGCATGAAAAAAATTCGTTTAAATTTTTTCATACAAAACGACAATTTCATTGGTAAAGACCTATTATTTCTATGTCACTACTGTTAGGTAGCACAACACTACCACATTATCATAAGGTAGCAACACTACTGTCACTTCCTGTCTGGCTAGGTTAAGAGAACCATGTAATCCCGTATCTAATAATTAAAGCATAATATTACTTATTGGTGAGTATAATAATTTCATACAAGATTCCCCAAAGACGTCCATAGTCGCTCCCTAGAATTCCATCACAACGTAACAACTACAATTTACGCAATAAAACACTATCTATTGGAATCTTGTGGTACAATAAAACAAAGTAGGACAATAATTATTATGATATTAGATCCATTTGGGAATAATAACATCATCTAAAAATAACGAGCTATGACATCGGAGCTGACAGCTTTAAATAACTGGCAGAAAATGTAATTACATATTAATTGTGTTTAAAAAGTAAAATATGTTACACTAGCTCTTGCCAGCGGCTTCGCCCGCATGGATGTCGGAAATTATCCCACGGGTAGTAGTATGTTCTACTGGGAATTCCTTCCTTATTCCATGCCTACATTATAAAAGGAACCTCTCTGCAAAATTTCAGCTTTCTAGGTCCATAGGTGTGGGCTGGGCGTTGATGAGTCAGTTAATCAGTCAGTCAGTCAGGACTTCTCTTTTTATTTATATAGATGGCTTGGTGCTAAAAGGGTCAAAGTACGTTTTTGCGAGAAATTAGGTTTTAGTGCCAAATTATTGAAAAAGTGATTTATTTATGTGTACTAAAAGGGCGTAAGTGTAACGACAATCTCTCAAAAGATACTGGGTTGAAAAGGCCAATGTGGTGTGTGCTTTCATACCGTTACACAAAAATTATTAAGTGTTAAAAGGGCTGCAGTGTACAGCCAAGGGAATTTAAAAATAAACACTACGCTAGTAATATAGTTGGAACTAAAACGACTAAAGTTAACTTCCGTTTTTGTGATACAATCTTTGCTTTGGCTGCATAATTTAATGGTATAATATATATCCATACGCAAAATACGCGCATTACCGTGGAGCTGCGGTTACCAGCCCGTATTACTTATAATAAATTATTTATTAAAGCAAAATAGACCAATATACACACAATACAACAATACAACAATACAATACAATATACATTGGCCGATTTTGCATTTGCAATAAAGACAATAATATTTTTACTATCCTCTTCTATTATACTAAAAAGACCAAAGTTACCATTTGTCATTAACATAGGATTCTTATTAGTGCTAAAAAGGCTTAAGTAGCAAATATTTCCAAAAATACCAATTTTTTCTTGAATTTGAATTTAATTAATAAATCAACCTACAAATATGTATCAAATAACAAAAAGAGATTTTGTCATTCTACAATATAACATGTAAATAATAACTATCAATTCTGGTTCATTCTTCGAATGCTTATTACTAAAAATAAGGATTATTGACAATGGCCCTTTTAGCAACCAGGCCACAGGGATAGATGACGCAACGAGGAATAACTCTATATTGAACACGTTAAATAATACGTTTAGTGTAATCAATATGGGAATATGCGAAATATTTTAATGCATGAGCATTAGGTACCTAAGCACCTATTTCTGATTTTGTACGTCCGTGGTGATAACGTTCACTAAATCGACGCCAGCACAGAAAGTCAGAATGTTGGTAATGTAGACAGAACAGCCAGTGGGTATGACCAGTTCTGTGGTGATTATGCCAATAACACTCGTATCTGACGAGGTTTCCTTTATGAAAGTTTGTCACACCACACCTAATCACATAAAGGTGAGCGTCCACTGATCCGCGTCGGCCGCAACGCACGCACGGCACGCAACGGATTTCGGTTTGCTTTGTATGAATTCATATAGCACTGCGTCCACTACCACATACTCAGCGTATAATGCTCCCACTGCTGGGACACAGGCCTCTTCTCTGTGAGAGGGAGTGGGCCGTAATCCTCCACTCGGGTCCAGTGCGAGTTGGTAGATGTCACACGTCTTCGAATTTTTGTTTCTAATAGGATATGCCAGTTTCTTCACGATGTTTTCCGAGTAATGGTGATAAAATAATGACCTACATTTCATATGTCGCGGCCGTTACCACTGGGCCACCACTGTTCTCTCGCGTCCACTACCGGTACGGCCAAACCATATAAAAAAACCAAAATCCGGTTCGTGCCGTGCGTGCATTGAAGCCGGGGCGTGGGCCAGTGGACGCTCAGCTTTATCGTACAAGGATTCTTTCAGTCTAAAGTGAAACAACGCTCGGCGATCGGAAGTACATGCTGTCACAAGATTGTTTTGATGCTCTATCAGCCGGATATCGTATAATAGTGAGCTTATATAGATTACTTCCCTGCCTTTTTAACCGACTTCAAAAAGGAGGAGGTTCTCAATTCGTCGGAACCTTTTTTTTATTTTTTTTTTATGTATGTTACCCGATTACTCGAAGATGGCTAGACCGATTTGGTTTTTTTTTGTTTTATTCGAAAGGGTATACATCACAATTGGTCCCATATAAAATTGATTAACTTTGCTTGGGTAGTTTTTGAGTAAGCTTCAATAATACGTATTTTTTCCCCACTTTTATATGGATTATGTTCTAGTGTGTTTTGCAGGTAGTGGTATTAGAATTTGTGTGGGGTAGGAATCACAACTAAAAAGTGAAAAATAAAAACTTTTTTACAAAAAAATACAACCGACTTCCAAAAACAACACTACAAAGTGAAAAATAACTTTAATTTCGGAAGTCGGTGGAAAAAACCAAAATACATTTAACTAGACACCGACTTCCGAAATTAAAGTTATTTTTCACTTTGTAGTGTTGTTTTTGGAAGTCGGTTGTATTTTTTTTTAAGATCAGACCTTGCCGAAGGGTCAAATATATAAAATGAACGACTTGTTTAAAAAAAAGAGCTTTTACATAACAAAGCTCAATAAAATTTCTTTAAGTCTTTTAGTTTAGCGTAGTATAAATTAAAAGTATTTATAACAGTTAGGAAGGTAGGAACTAAATCCTAAGAGTTACGTAAATTACCTAGGTATATAATTCTAATAAATTTTCAATTTACGATCAGAATATTTAATTTCCGTCCTACTTACTAATCTACATTATTTAGATTCGTCTTCAATACAGGGTTACTGGTAACTCGACGTATTCCTTGCAGGACGTCATAGTAGGGTTAAAATGCAGCAAATTAGGCCACCAAATGTTCTACCGAAATTCAGTAGTTTTTGAGTTAATTCGATTTTTAGCTTTTTTATGAAAAATCCCAGATTAAATCATTTGGAGCCAATTTAAAAATGATTTACGGCGCGACTGTACTGAAATTTAAGTTAACATCATAGCTGACGCCGTAGCAGATCCTTGTTAATAATTCAAAGTTCAAAAATGCCAAAAACTTTGGCAAATATCACTAAAGAAACATTTAGTTTTTTGTGAATTTTGCTATTACTTCATACAAAATGTTGTCTAGTGAAAATAAAAATTACTACGCCTGATGTACAAATTACTAGGAAAATATCCTTGTCTTATCAGCTATTCAGAAAGGTATGATTGTCAATACTTTTGCATGTGTGACAGGGAAAGAATGAGTTTTATGAGGAGCAGGTAAAATTGCGAGACGGTCAACCTATTGTTTCATATTCGTATTATTCGTAGTTTTTACCTGCGCTTGAACCCCAAACACTCGGCAAGCTTTGTGATTGGTCACTATTGTTCTCCCGGCATGACACGGGGTGCGACTTTACAAAATCTGGTCGTCAGAGTCAGTTAGTTTCAACTCTACGTCGCGCAAGCTCGTGTTTTGTTATCTGGCTATTTCCTTAACTGATACTGCGTATCTTGCTCTTGTGCTGTGCTGTGCCTTCATAAGTGCTGACTATGGCTGCATATTCTAACCTTGAATACGCTGACATAATGTACTGTTACGGACTTAGTGACGGTAACGCTGCTCAGGCGCGGAGAGAATATCAACTTCGTTTTCCCAACCGCCGACTCCCACACGTTAGTGTTTTTGGATCGACTTATCGGCGATTATCTGAAACTGGCAGCGTCCAAAGAAGCAGGCAAATTGACACTGGTCGTTCTCGGAGATACACGGCTGAGGACGAAGAGCT
Organism: Cosmia pyralina; assembly: GCA_946251885.1. Classification (NCBI taxonomy): domain Eukaryota; kingdom Metazoa; phylum Arthropoda; class Insecta; order Lepidoptera; family Noctuidae; genus Cosmia; species Cosmia pyralina. The sequence continues at coordinate 13,980,970 of OX276353.1, forward strand.
GATTCTTCAACGTTTTATTGACGACCCCAACATATCGACAAACATCGTAGCGCGTGAGCTTGCTATGTCACAGTGGAAAGTCTGGTCTGTAGTTCACTTATCAGGCCGACATCCATACCACTATCAACCTGTCCAGTCATTAGAAGAGGGAGATCCGCCAAGACGGCTTGAATTTTGTCGTTTTATGCTAAATGCCGACGCCGAAAGCGAAAACTTTTTAAAAAACATTCTGTGGACCGATGAGTCATGTTTTGACCGTGATGGTATCACAAATTACCACAACTTACATTACTGGGCACCGAAGGCAGAAGTAAATCCTAAGAAACTGAAACCAACCGCATCCCAGCGTAGATTCTCGCTTAATGTTTGGATGGGTATTATCGACGACAAATTAATTGGCCCACATTTTTTACCCCAAACATTAAATGGGGAACTTTATGAAGATTTCCTAAGAAATCATTTAACACCACTGCTCACGGATGTACCGGAAGACAGAAGAGCAAACATGATGTATCAACATGACGGATGTCCAGCCCACTTCCGAATCACAATTCGACAATTGCTGGATGAAACCTACCCAAACCGATGGATAGGGCGCGGTGGGCCAATTCCGTGGCCTGCACGTAGCCCTGATCTTACGCCACTAGACTTTTACGTCTGGGGTCATATGAAAGACCTAGTTTATGTGACCCCAGTAAATTCAATTGAAGAACTAAGGGAGAGAATAAGAGATGCAGCGGACCAGATGAGGGCAACAATCACATCAAGAATCACAAAAACTGAAGTGAGGAAGCGAATAAGAACGTGTATTAGAAACCGAGGGCAGCACATCGAACAAGACGTGTGAAAGTGTAGTAAAAGTTTTTAAACTGATATTTTATTATTAAAAATAATGCTAATATTCACGAAATAGTTTTATTGATTTTCCGAATAATCACCTTTTTGTGAGACGCACATAATGTAGTCCTTAACTTTGTATTAACTTTCATACCTTTCTGAATAGCTGATAAGACAAGGATATTTTCCTAGTAATTTGTACATCAGACGTAGTAATTTTTTTTTTCACTAGACAACATTTTGTATGAAGTAATAGCAAAATTCACAAAAAAACTAAATGTTTCTTTAGTGATATTTGCCAAAGTTTTTGGCATTTTTGAACTTTGAATTATTAACAAGGATCTGCTACGGCGTCAGCTATGATGTTAACTTAAATTTCAGTACAGTCGCGCCGTAAATCATTTTTAAATTGGCTCCAAATGACTTAATCTGGGATTTTTCATAGAAAAGCTAAAAATCGAATTAACTCAAAAACTACTGAATTTCGGTAGAACATTTGGTGGCCTAATTTGCTGCATTTTAACCCTACTATGACGTCCTGCAAGGAATACGTCGAGTTACCAGTAACCCTGTATATGTATTAGCACTATCACTAAATATAGCTGGGCTAAATGCAACTTTTAATACTAATAATGTGAGAATGAAGCCATTCGCATGCAGGCTGGGTGTTTCTGATCGTCGACTCCATTTAACACCACAATTAAAACGTCTGTTCTCGTCGGAATGCAAGCAATAATCTTACTTAATAAAAAGCTTATATTCATTCATTCACTGACAGACAACGCACAGCCTAAACTGCTCGATCTAGAAACATGAAATTTAGCACAAGAGATAAGAAATTTTGCTTTTATAATGCAAATGGAAGGTTAATTTTTGAAAATTCATCCTCAAAAAATAACCTCTTTAGAAGATGATTTTTCAAAAACTATTTCCTATGGTTTGTATGGAAGTTCGTCATTTCTACCGATGCACGATGTGAAATCCCATCGGGCACCATCCGACTTGTAACGATATAATCACAACATCAAATGTCTATAATACAACAAACAAATAGAATTTCTTGTCACTTTCTTCTCAATTCAATTTATATAGAGGATATAGGAGTATCGCGCTCGTGGCGCGGACGTTCGTCCGTTTTCCGCCCCTTTTATAAAAATAGCCTCTAGTACTAGATCTTTTGCGCAATTTACACAGAAAATGCGGAATGGGAAAAGACATATCATAATTTATCGGACGACAACTCGTGTATCTTACACGATTTGTAACACGGAGACATACAATCATATTTCCGTGTTACAAGTTACAATTACCCTATGTGCACTTCACCTGTATGGATAACTCTTTCACGAATTCGGTTGCTAGATTGGGGAAAATGTTAGGTTTAAGAAAATCTTGGTCTCCGGAAAATAGTAAAACTTTTAAGGACTAGTAAGAGGTTATAGACGACTTTAGAGATATTGCGAATCTCAAACTAGATGTCCAATCAATCTGCCTAGCCTTTTCCCAACTATGTTGGGGTCGGCTTCCAGTCTAACCGGATGCAGCTGAATACCATTATTTTACATGGAGCGACTGCCTATCTGACCTCCACAACCCAGTAACTGGGTATACGATACCCTTGGTAAGACTGGTTGTCAGACTTTCGGGCTTCTGACGACCCGTAACGACTGTCAAAGATCCACGAATGACAGCCGGGACCAACGGCTTAACGTGCTTTCCGAGGCACGGAGGAGTCTCGGTATGTAAAGATGGTCACCCATCCACTGACCAACCCCGGCAAGCGTAGCTTAACCTGATGGATCGACCCGTGCGGCTGTTATTACTTAGCCACGAGCTTCTCTTCTTCTCAAACTAGATGTCCAATAGCTATTATATAGCGCGCATCTCGACAGAAACGACAGAAAGAGCGGTAGCGTTACTCAAAGTCACAAGTACCCGACTAAGTAAATAATAGAGTAAATCCCTCTATCTAACACTAACGATGCTGATATAATGACTCATGTACACAGTGGTTGAAGCTGGCCATACACGTCCATTCAATTCTTCGTGCGAATAGACCTTTCGCAATGAATTATGGGCAGTTCGTTCGGGACGTTTTGTAAAGTTTTAATGACGTTGACCGGCTGTTTGAATTACCGGTCAGGACTTGAGTTTTCCTAGGAATATTAATTGGTGGCTTTACAGAAATTGATTCGGATATTGACGTTTACAATGTATTGATTTTAGTATGTTGATTCTCGTGTGAACCAAATACCTACCAATGGTGTTCATTCGACATAACTGATTGCTGAATTGAGTTGGGATTACAAAATAAAATGCGTCGTTTACACATTCACATTCCACTTGATAATAGTACATTTTGATACAAGTGGAGAATGTTTGTTATTGCATTCGAGGCGGAATTAACACCCGAGCCGTAGGCGAGGTTGTTTTTGAGCCGAGAACTGCAATAATAAATGTCCACGTGTATCAAACGACGTTTTTCAATACACTTTTGAAGAAATAAAATAAAATAACGAAAAATATTTTTGTCATGAATTATTAGGAAACTATGATTTAAATCTTTTTTTTTCCGCGCTTTGCTTTCGCCTTTGTTGAAGGAGAAGCAAAGGTATAAAGCCGATAAACAGCGTATTAAGAAAAATAGAAAATTCAAATATTTTTGGGTAACACACAAATAAATGTTAATTTGTTCATAAAAGTTTTTTTTATTATAATATTCATGGTTTTTGATGATATATTCAAAAAATCTTAACGCCATAAAGACGCATAGCTCTTTGCCGAGATTAAAAAAAAAAACATTCACCTCCGAATAGAGAAGACCGTCTCGCGCCAGTTTCATTTTGGGACTTGGCACCGGCAAGTGCCAAAATTAAACTGGTGCGAGACGGTGTGAATAGAGGCATTGAATCAATTTGGACTAAGTATAGGTATAAGTTATCTGTGGCAATTTTTATTCCCGCACACGTGTTGAAAAATGAAAAATCGCACGCGTGTGAAATACATTGTGAACCTAATCGTAGTGCGATATGAACTGTAAGTAAGGTTAGGTTAGAAACACATCAATCCTATTTTTAAAAACTAGTTGAGGTCGGCCCGGTTGCTCGTAGAGCCTCGTTTGGTCCTTGAACCTACTACATAGGCCGAGGCCTTTTGTCCTCGTACAAGACTTTCTGTTTTTTTTTTTTTTAACTTTTACCATTGTGTTTTTAGTTTAGTTGGTGATCTTCCTGTGCGTGTCATAATAAATACTTTTTCTTTCTTTTTTTCCAAAATCTAGTGGTAGACACAGGGTTAAAACAAACTAAGCTTAGCCCATTGTTAGTTTAATAACCTAACCTAACCTAACCCTTACTAAACTACACATAGGTTCCTGAACAAATACGATTACTGGATAGATTGAACTCTTTCCAAACGGATTCGGAGTAATTGTGTTTCCATCTGCTAGCTAAGCCTAGTCTGATCTAGTTTATCGTGTTATTTATAAAAATACATATTCGGTTGAACAGAAAGCAGACATTTCCTTGACAGTTATTCCACGTAAAATTAATTAATGAAACTAATTATGAATAACGTGCAGCGGAGGTATGATAGAATCAACGATGGTATTCAAAAATGGACGCAGCGACTATTTAATCGCTAACATACATATATAAACTCACGGCTTCTTCCCATTGGGGTAGGCAGAAACTACAGAACGCCAGCTGCTACGATCCTTTTAAACTCCTTTTGCCTCATTTACGTTCATAAATTTGGGCATACGAGTAGCTATGCACGTCGCGCGCCGGTTGCGAGTATTACGCACCTGACCTTTCTGAAGAACATCACCAATAAGGTCATAATTATGTCTTCCTAGGGTGTCCCTCCCGGCGTTTCCACTCACATTTTACTTGTAAATACCTTTTGTTAGTCGCCTTTCATTCATCCTCTCAACATGACCAAACCATCTAAGCATAAGTACTCTTTTAAATTTTTGTCACTACGTCATACATTGTCATCATTAGTCGCTAAGTCCTACATAATAGAAACTCTAGTTGATCAAAGTTATCTAGAAACACTAATGCCCGTTTTCACCAACCTTAAGTATTATTGCACTGTTGGATTTTCAACTTTCGGTGCTGATAAGCCTAGCGTTGAAAATTCAACAGTGCACTTTTATTTAGGGATTCATTTAAGTGTCACTTAGGGTTGGTGAAAACGAGCATTAGGGCATTTCATTTCATTTCATTTATTCATAAAATAATTTACATTGTGTTGAATATATTATCACATCACACAGGGCATCTGTTATTCAGCTGTTGTATTATTTTAAATTTGAATTTGAGGTGTCTACGTCAAGCTCGATTCCCTGATTGATATTGATTACCACTATTGATGGACACGTCATAATTATGTGTACCTTTACCAACGACTAGGTACCAGATTGATACTGGTGGTGGTGGTGGTGGTTGTGGGTTTACAAAGCTCGCCTTGAATAGCTTAAAAGAGATGCGCTAAGGTAGCCCGCGAAATTAAAATTTTGTTATGTTTTTTTTGCAATTTGCAGGTCAGTGTCAGGTTGTATGTTGATAAAAATATGATTCGCGCTCATAACTAATATGGCTTTACAGAATTATAATCATTAGAATCAGCAATAGAACTCTAGGAGTTAGAATTGACATCAAATCTCATCATAAAATTTAGAAAAAACGTAAGAAATTTGAATTATAATATAATGCCTGCTGTAAGTCGCATGCGATTTTATAGAATAGCAAAACTTGCATTCAATTATTGTATGCCATTTTATGGAATCGCACGTGTGTAAACACTTGCATGAAATTTTTGAATGACAATAAACTTGAATGTGCTTTATGGCATGCAATTATTGCTCTGGAACGTTCCAGAATCTTGCACCGTATAAACGGAGCTGAAGTTGTTATTTTTACAAAAACCCACGATTTAGACACGGGACGAGACGCTAAATCGCTTTGCAGTCGCTAAGATGTCAATTGACAAAACTGTGCAGGGCATAAGTAAAGTACGTAATAAAATAGCGGTCAATCGTTCAGTTCCAGCTATAAAGCGATTATTGCCAAGTAGTTTTTTGGCACGTCTGGTTCGAGGTAAATGGCCTAATGTACGTGATAAAATCCTACCATAAGTATATCTATAGAGGTTGCCTTCGTCTTTTGGCAACGTTCGTTAGTAGTCTATGTGCGAATGGTAATACTTGAGCCGAACTTATCATGTAGTTTGTATGTTTTGAATATGAATTAAGAACCTTCTGTTATGCTGAGCTATATTGCTGGCTGTTAGTAGGTATTCTGTTTTGGAAACTAAAGTTTGTGATTAAGCTATATTCGCAAAGTTATTTCTGTAAGGGGTCCAAAGAAATGATGGATGATATGGCTACTAAGAGAGTGACTACTGAGATAACGAATTAGAGAAGTATGGAAGAAAAAAAAACCGCATCGAAATCGGTCAATTCGTTTAGGACCACGATGCCACAGACACACTGAGAGCTCGTGGCTAAGTAATAACAGCCGCACGGGTCAATCCATCAGGTTAAATTACGTTTGCTGGGGTCGGTCCGTGGAAGGGTGACCATCTTTACATACCGAGACTCCTCCGTGCCTCGGAAAGAACGTTAAGCCGTTGGTCCCGGCTGTTATTCGTGGATCTTTGACAGTCGTTACGAGTTAGAAGACGTTATACCAAGGGGTATCCTATTACCCAGTTAATGGGTTGTGGAGGTCAGATAGGCAGTCGCTCCATGTAAAATACTGGTATTCAGCTACATCCGGTTATACTGGAAGCCGACCCCGACATTGTTAGGAAAAGACTAGGCAGATTGATCCCACAGACAAACAGACAGACACGTCAAACTTATAACACCCCTCTTTTTATGTCGGTTGTTAAAAAGACATGTTTTGCCAGGGCGCCGCAGCTGACCCCAAATAAATTGGAATAAGGGCAGGAGAATAATAATTTCAGTAAGGGGTCCCCGATACGATCAATTACCATCTATTTCTGTTGTAGTAACATTATCAGTCGCTTCAATTGCATTTGGTAGACGATCAATTTACACATCAATGTTATTAACCCCGTAAAAATGACAATTGCAATTGATCGTATCGGGGACCCTTATCAGAAACAACAAAATGTGGGTGTGATCTCCAAGTATCCCTTCAAGGATTGCATGGCTTGTATGTTGTTGCTATAAATCTTTTTGACTTTTTGATACAATCTTAAAGTTTTCATTCCAAGAATTCAGGAATTTTGTCGTACCTAAACATAATCTTTATGAAGATCTTTTACTACAAAACTCTGAGCTACTCCGGGCACAATATGACGAGCCATAAATAGCATTATCACAGAATAGGTACAAAATAGCTGAGCAGTGTATTTGTTCAAATTTCGTGGAAAAACTTAATTTAAGCTTTACATAAATAGAGATGGAAAAGCAAAATAATAATCTTCAAGCACAATGTCAGCCAAAGTAAAATTAACGAGAATGTAACTAAACTTCGTTAAATTGTATCTGACTAATTATTTGCTAGTTCGTTACAGTCATACCTGTTTGCTAGCTGCGCCCCGCGGTTTCAGCTGCGTAGACTGCGATAAAAAGTAGCCTATGTGTTAGTCCAAAGTGTCAGCTACCTCCATACCAAATTTGATCAAAATTGGTCCAGCCGTTTGAGCGTGAAGAAGTAACAAACATACACACACAAAGTTACGCCTTTATAACATTAGTGTGATAGTGTGAAGTGTGATGTGAAGTGTGAATTAGTGTGAATAGTGTGATGTGACCAGCTTTTGCGCTCGGCTTCGCCCGCATGGAAATTATCCCACAGGACCTAATCCAAAGAATGTCCTAATTCAAATCATGGACTACCCATGTGTCAAATTTTATCCAAATCCGTTCAGCCGTTTTAAAGTGAAAGTGTAACAAACAAGCAAACTCACTTTCGCATTTATAATATTAGTTAGGATTCCATAGTTGGTGTTCTTGCTAACTGCAAATTAACTGAACAGCCTAAACCACAGAAAGTGTGAAACCGCTTGCTTATATACAGTGACTGGTAATTAGTGACCGATACCTAAACACATGACTGTGCTCATGATAACAAACAACTTTTACTATGGGACCAAACCTGAAAAAAAATATCAGCTGCCCCATACATTCATGTTCGCATAACTTGTCAAAATGTAGGGAGCAGCTGATTTTTTTTTCGCGATTTCAGGTTTAGTCCCATAGTAAAAGTTGTTTGTTATCATGAGTATTATCATGTGTAAGTATCGGTCACTAATTACCAGTCACCCAATATATTTGGTTCTGTAAATTGACATTATTTATTAGGTATACGTAGAAAATTGTAGGAATTCGAACATCTCAGTGTTTACCGCGTCAAAGGAAAAAATAAAATTGAAGCCTTGATAAAAGAAAATCCTAGGCTTTTGTACATAGCAGTATTGTGGAATAGAAAGAGAGAAACGCAGGATTTAGTGGAACATAGATCTACCATTTGTTTCGAATAAGTAAAAAACTCGAATCACGTTCTTAATAATATATCGTGAAACAAATGGGGTATTCGGCACTTTGATTTATTTGTCCAGACAGATGGCCAATATATTTGGATACTGTTAACAGTGTAAATAGCCCCAGCTAACGCGTTGTGTTATGGGTACTGACGTCATTACAGTCCGACTCAATTTACAGTTAAACACTTAATTGACCGTCTGTCACAATGTTATCGTATTTAAACCAGGGACCATTTTCGTTAGCCATTGAAAGGGTTTTCGTTAGAGTTTTTCTAAGCAGTTAATCAAAAACCCATACGATGAAGTTAACCCTTATAATCAAAAGGGTTAACTACATACAATACACAACAAAATACACACAACAACCAAAATAGTCCCTTCAAGCCATTTTGGTTATCCAGTGAAAGGTTTTTCGATAGGGTTTTTCTAAGCAGTTAATCAAAAACCCATACGATGCAGTTAACCCTTATAATCAAAAGGGTTAACTACATACAATACACAACAAAATACACACAACAACCAAAATAGTCCCTTCAAGCCATTTTGGTTATCCAGTGAAAGGTTTTTCGATAGGGTTTTTCTAAGCAGTTAATCAAAAACCCATACGATGCAGTTAACCCTTATAATCAAAAGGGTTAACTACATACAATACACAACAAAATACACACAACAACCAAAATAGTCCCTTCAAGCCATTTCGGTTATCCAGTGAAAGGTTTTTCGATAGGGTTTTTCTAAGCAGTTAATCAAAAACCCATACGATGCAGTTAACCCTTATAATCAAAAGGGTTAACTACATACAATACACAACAAAATACACACAACAACCAAAATAGTCCCTTCAAGCCATTTTGGTTATCCAGTGAAAGGTTTTTCGATAGAGTTTTTCTAAGCAGTTAATCAAAAACCCATACGATGTAGTTAACCCTTATAATCAAAAGGGTTAACCACATACAATACACAACAAAATACACACAACAACCAAAATAGTCCCTTCAAGCCATTTTGGTTGTCCAGTGAAAGGTTTTTCGATAGGGTTTTTCTAAGCAGTTAATCAAAAACCCATATGATGTGGGTAACCCTTTTGAACGGCTTAAATTAAGCCGTTCAAAAGGGTTTCACTTCAACTCTTAAAAACGATAACAGCGTAACGTTCCGACTCGGAGCAATGTAATATGATCTCTCGGTGATGGGCATACGTTGCAAATAGCTAATATGGTAACCCGACCAAAACCCTTATATTATATAAGTTATCTTAACCCTTTCACTGGGTTTCAAGCCTAAAACCCATTCAAGGAGTTACACATGATAAAGGTATCCTCATAAACGGCCCATCGAAAGACTTAACTCTTACCTTCTTTTCTTCCTTCTTTTCTTAACCGGGGATGTACGGTCCCTGATTTAAACAGGTAGGGACACAATGAACCACGTACCTACCCATTATAATAGGTCACATAGTCATAGGTAGGTTAGGGTAGGTTATATAGTCTACCCCCCCCCGGAGGGTTCCCGCATTGTCGAGGCGGGGGGGCTCAGTAGCCGTGGCTTGGTCACCCACGGTGAAGCGAAGAGGAATCCATGCGGGGGCCGCTCGTCAGGGCTTTTGCCGATAAGCCGACGACGTAGCGGCCAGCGGGTAGGTTGCGGTGGCCGTATGGGCGACACCGCAACTGAGGCGGGCCGCGGTGTCTTATGGGAGGCATCGCGGCTGAGGATTGGAGGCCGCGGCGGGAGAGGAGTGCCGGTATTGCGGTGCGCCGCTCTCCCTACCTTCCGCGGCCTTGACGGGGCCGCCACCGTTTGATGGCGGACGCGGTGGGGCCGCAGGGGAAGAGGAGTGTCGGTATGACGTCGGCCGCTCTCCCTATCCTCTGCGGCCGAAATGGCGGCGGAGCGCGCGCGGGAGGACGACCCTCACGCGGCGCCGCTCCGAAGGCGGAGGAGGGGTCGGAGCAGACGACTCCTCCCAGGTGGGGGCCAGCAGGCAACGGGTGTGGATCCTTGCCTGTATTGCACAGGCCCCCACCAGTGTCGGACGGGAATGGCCAGGTGTTCCCGGTCATTCCCGTAGCCCCCCATCCGGGGGGGCACGCGGGGCCCGCCAACTAGGCGGGCATGCGCCGGGAGGGTTGTGGACGTAAAGGCTGAGCCGGTTTCCCATGGCCCTCCCATCACGGCGATGTGGGAACACTGCTGAGTTTTAGTGGGTATTCTGACAGGAGTCCCACATACCCCGTCTCGTCCCCCACGAGCGGGGATGCATTAAGCATTTCTTAGCGTCAAAAAAAAAAAAAAAAGGTTATATAGTCTAGAGTCTAGGTAGTTGATGCTAGATATATCTCTCCCAGATTTTAATTTAAGTATTAGGAGAAGTTCTATAGACTTATTGAACACTAGAAAAAGCTAGAACAATATGAAAGCGTTTTCTGTTTTTTTTTTAGTAAGTACAAGTTAGATTTGTGTATTGTATTTTAAACTATAAGTGTAACGTTGCTTTTGACTACAACAAACAACAATACAATGCATATAATTATTACAGAAGCAAGAATACCTAAATTAATTCATACACACACACACACACACACACACACACACACACACACACACACACACACACACACACACACATCCACTACCTACATATTAGTCCAGATATATAGATATAGGTAAATACTCAAAAATTAACGGCTGCAGGGCACAGCTTAAGGAAATTTACATGAAAATCCTTTTGACAGAGTCGCAATTATGACGTAATTCGATTTTAACGTGCGTACCTACGGTGTCTAACTATGTTAAAACAGTGCGAGTACAAATTATATATCACACTAATATTATAAGGCGAAAGTTTGTGAGTGTGTGTGTTTGTATGTTTGTTACTTCTTCACGCTCAAACGGCTGGACCGATTTAGATGAAATTTGGTATGTAGCTAGTTGTCGACAAACCTCGCGGGCGAAGCCATGGGCGGAAGCTAGTTTAATGTATGGTAAAGATATTATAAGCTAACATCAATAAATCATCGCTAGCAGTTGGCATTGGTTGGCATTCGTGTGGAATTGTGGGTATAACCGTGTAAACATTTTTCTGTCGAGCGTATCTTTCGAAAACCTCGTATTTTTACGCTGTACCTATTTGAAATAAAATGGATGCGGATAATGTTACGTTACAATTTAGTCGTAAAAGCGTTTAAAATAAACAAATATCTACTGAATGAAGGCTGATAGAAATGTATGGAAGGAGACATTCAGCAGGGATAATGGTAGGAATATAATTTTGATATATAGATTTATATATTATACCGAATGACTTTTTTACCGTCTTGAAAAAAATAGGGTATATTAGGTGAACGGAGTAGAAGCGTATGGCATACCAAGTTTTTTTTTTTTTAATAGCTTAGTCAGAAAAAAGTATCTAAGTATCAATAAATACTACAAATTCGATGTAAACTTTTCATTTTAGAACAAAAAAATATATCCTTTAAAAACATCGAAATTGCAATATGCAACCTGCATTATGATTTGAAATTTGATATTTTTGAAAAAATAAAACATACTTTAATGCATCAAAAAAATATTCAAACATACCTCTTAATAATCGTTAAAAGCAGTTTATCCCTTCATTAGCAGCTATAATTGTAATTAAAAATATACCATAAAATTTCAAACGCCAAACTGCATCCAGGGATAGATTTTTATTATTAAATAGTTAATTTCTAATTTTATATGATTTTATTTGCAACTTTTACGACATAATTTCGGTACGCGAGAGTCTTCTATTTCGCGCGTCGAACTAGACAGCCATAACGCCATTTCACTTACACACCGCGCTAAACCACGCTTGAATGTAGGGCCTTAATAGCAAGAAACTACTATCATAAAAATTCAGAATACTTATTTCCTGATCTCAGCTAAAGCGCTCTATTTTATACAGGCACTAACATAAACATAAAGAATAGCTTTTAAATTGAAAGACACAAGCAACATTACCACCGACTTTTGACTACCATAGTGATAAAATATGAATACAAAGTAATGAACGAAATGTAATAAAGGGGATTGCGCAGTAGTAGCCTGCGAAATTCAAATTTTCTTGAATTTTTTTCCAGTTTGCAGGTCAGTGTAAGGTCGTATCTTGATCAAAATATGACGCGCGCCTATAACGAATATGTATTTACATAATTTTAACCATAAAAATCATCAATACATCTCTCTCTAAGTAAGATTTCGTGCCGATTTGTCTGATTTCCGAAATCAGATGATAAGAAAATTTGAATTTCCCGGGCTACTACTGCAAACAACATTTGCAAGCAATACTAGGTAGAATGAGTACATGGATTCTTCACAACTGTAACAACTGATTTTTATACCTACATTCTTTGCAAACAAATAATTCTATTCCATTCTATTCAAAACTTAAAGCTAGGACAAAGGAAATAACTCTGAAGTTATAGTTTTTTATGAGTGAATAAATAAAATGAATGAAACAGTAACCCGTAGGTATACTTATCACATTTCCTTGCAGTCAGAGTGGAAAGATTGATACGGAAGCCTCGCTTCGTTGAGAAAAGCCGGGCTTTATTCTCGAGGGAGAAGAAAATTGTAGTTTTTACAGGTTTTTATAGTATATTCAGGGAACTTAATTGTATACTAAATTGATTACTGACTTAGATTGTCCGTATAATCAAATCACAACTGTCATTCTTTGACAGTATGAGACGGCTCTAACACGGCAATGTGGCGCAGTGAGTCAATTTGCTAAACCATCAATTTCGCTAACTGTATGTTTTTATTACAAAGTTTATTCGAAATGAGGCCAGTGGTTAAGCGACAGTGATGAATAGGGTGTTCTATTGTCATTTAAACACTTAATGCCGTCAACTCCTAATGGATTTAAACTTGTGAGGCGACTTTTTATCTGTCAATTGAAAGTGTTATTTGAAATGGTAAATGTCACATAAAACTTCTTCAGACAGTTTTTTGTTGTAAAGGAATATACTGAAGAATGGTACCTCCTACCAACAATGCCACAAAATGACATATATAGTAAGCGATCGTCAATCACCAATATGGGCGCTAAAATGCTGCTGAAAAATAAGATCTTTTTTCTCTAAAGGTTGAAGACCTAAATTCATGATGACTAACATCTAGTTTGTAACCACAGTTTAGCTGATGACAGCGGTTTTACATGGATAACGAAGCTAATTTTATAACATTTAACTCTAGGAAGCTGGAGTTTCAAACTGTAAGTTACGAATATGATTTTGTGGTCGGGATGTAATATTTTCCTGGCTTTTACCACTTTCATTTTAGCACCCATTATTCAAATGGTTCGTTTAAAATGGTTCAATTTTCTAAGGTAATACTTTCTTCAGACTAACAGTAGTTCCTGCAAAGAATATGATAATATTTTTTTATGAGTTTCATTTTCATACAACGCAGATTCTTTTAGGTAGGGCCTATGACCAGATGTGGACTGTGTTAAGAAGCTACATTGAAGATAGTAATGATGATAAGAACTGGAAATAGCGAGTAAGTACTTAGTTGATTCTAAAGTAGGTACTAAACTATTAGTCCAAGTTATGTAGGTACTGCTGCGTAAAAAACTTTGTAGTAGGTACTTAGAGTTAGAACAGGTTAATAAGCTCCATTGTCCTTTTTAAAATGCCTGTAAGCAAAACAATAACCAATATCCGTAGATCTTATGTCGACAATAAATTTTTAATTGCTCCTTATTTTGTTCCAATTCTGTTCCTAATAACAGTCACGTAATACTACAAAATAAGAAAAGATAAAAATAGAACACTGAATGTAAAGACAAGGAAACGAGCCGAACCGACTTTATAAAAATAGACAGATCTGAAACAAAATCACGACGTTTAATTTAACTTTAAAAGTTATTTGAGTTTGTTTCAGGTTTTCTTAAAGAAGCAGTCAAGAAACTCCGTCCTCATCAAGAAAATAATTATAACATTTATTTGACGAGTGTAATGTAGTTCATTAACTTCCTGAATAAAGGTCATTTTAGAAATAAAGAGTAACGGAACTACGGAAACCGTGCACTACAGTCTGCATCTTGGGTCTGGGGGTCTACTCTCTAATACCACAGTCATCATACAGTAATCATACAGTCGTCCGACGAAAGCCCGAGCTGCTTACGAATTTTGCCGAACTTCGTATACAGCTCGGGCTTCGTCGGACGACTGTGCTAATACGGTCAACGAAGATACAGGCCTGTCCGAAAGCAGTTGATCCGTCAAAACAAGACGGCAGATACGTATCGGGAGTAGGGACAACTGTCCGCAGGAGACGCTCTGGGCGGCGGGAATCTGCTATCGACAAGCAAGCCCTTGCAGACGGCGAGCAATGGGTAGCTCGCCGTCCGGTAAGGACCAGGCCCGGGTCAACGGCGCGTTGTGTTCCACGCGCGCCTCAAAGAGATGTCAGCAGTGATGGGGTCTGATAGGGCCGATGCCTGCCAGGGTCACGGGTTGCTCGAAAGAGATACCGTGTCCCTGGCACAGGCAACTAAAGGAACACGGGTGGGTTTTATTCAGTAAAAGTCTGACACGCCCTCCCGCTCCACCTAGAGCGGGAGAAGTCATAAAAAGGGACAACTGTCAAAGTGTGTTGTCATTAGTTCGGGGCACGAACTAATCATATACTCGTAAGTGATACGGAGCAGGAAACGCCACATCGGCCGTAATTTCGGATTTTGTGCTTAGGGAGTAGACTTTACCTGAGCAACAACGACTCCTATGGGCTTAGCGCGATCGCGCGAAATAAACGTACATTTAAAATGAAGCAATAATATTTATTTACTAAGTTTTAAGCTCAATCATATCTATGGGTGATAATTATTTGTGTTAGTAATTTAAATCAAAATGCCGTAGGATAGTTGTATTTTCGATTCAACTTATTCGAATGTTTGTTACGTTTACGTTGCGCGTTCGTGCTATGGATTCTCAGTTAATGTCTCAACACTGAAGTATAGGTACCTACCTATCTACGTGTCGTTCGTAAGGCAACACGAAACCTTGGAATTTCACGTTTTTGACTTACATTAATTTGCTTGAGAGAAAATCATTGTTAGGGTTCCGTACCTGAACAGAAAAAAACAAAACCCTTATGGGATCACTCGTGTGTCTGTCTGTCCGTCTGTCACAGCCAATTTGCCCCGAATCTAATGAACCGATTAAGTTGAAATTTGGTATATATATGAATTTCTGTAACCCAAACACGGATGGGTAAAGTAAATAGATGAATTTTGAAAATGGGGGTCAATTTTGAAGGGCAAAGGCTTACTATGAAGGTCTTAAATATTTATTTTTTTTATAATTTTAAAATAAATTGTTTTAAAGTTATTTAAGAAAATAGATGAAAATTTACCTTTTCCCCCCTTATCTCCGAAACTACTAAGCCTAAAATTTTGAAAAAAAAAAAAAACAGAAAATAGATCTTTACCTGTAGATTACAGGAAAACCTATAATAAGAAGTCTGGTCTTAAAATAACATGGCAAATATCTCAATTGACATTTAGATTTACATTACACTCAAACTTACATTTACAGTTGGAATGTATGGGAGAACATGTTTATCAACTACAGTTTTTAGTTTGTTCTTGGGATAAATTCATCCCAACAACGGAACCCTTCATTGTGCGTGGTCCGACACGCACTCGGCCGGTTTTTTTATCATTGAGATACTATGTACCGAGTACCTACTAGAGAAGCTATCAAAATTAAAGGTCTTGTTTTTAATTTTTGGTAAAGTTCGCTGCAGCGCTAAAACAATAATAATAAAAGCGCTAGATCGTCTTTGATATAGTATAGTTTTCTCGCAACTGCGGCATTATGGCGTCCGCTTAAATATTTTGTTCGAATATAAATTTAAAACGATTATAAAGAAAGTAATTCCTCTGCACTTCGCCGTAGGTATTCCCTGTAATTTCAGTGCAATAACGTAACACACGCCAGGGCACTTTTAATGCCCTTATACGTTTTATCGTTTAAAACAATCACAAGCTAGTGGCGCTCAAAATGCTCAAGAGCTAGCAGGCAACTGAGTAAAGTGCGGCCCGATCACCGCAGTTGACCGGCGCGTAGTGGTGATGTGTGGCGTCTTCTCTAGTACGTAGTACATAGTATCTCAACGTGATTTATATAGATTGATAAAAAATAATGTTTGGAAAATCTGTTTGGTATTTTCATCGTGTCAAAACCGATAAAAACATGTTTTTCAGTTTACAAAAAGGCTAGGATTTAGAATGGAGCCGTATCTCATGATCTGCGATGTCAGGAGGATCAAGCGGCCGCGGCTGTCACGATCCTGAACTTTTGTGAGGCCCATCAAGAAACGTTACATGATAAATTAGCTGTTACTTCATTAATCTTTCAACGCGGTTCTACGAAGCGATTCAGCCCTTACGTTGGAGCGATTTTTTATTCGTTTCAAGAGGCGATTCGGAAGATGTAGTAGGGACCTATTCTTGTATCGGATTTCATGTAAAAAGAGTCCCTTGGTTCCCGTAAAAATTAGTCCTCACGAAGCCCATGGGTATTGTTTTGATTGTGTATAAGGATTTTAACAAGACGGCGTGTTTTAATCAGACATACCTATAAGTACTACTTTTCGCATAGAAAAAGGTAACGCACTGTTAAACATTCATGTTTAAAAATATTTTCATAGAAGAATGGTTCCAAAACCAAATGCGTGCAAGAATAGGTTTGTGCAATTCGAAAGCCAGAATAGATTAAGTAGGTTAATTTTACGTAATTAGAGCCTCAAATTAATAGAATTAGTTGAATGCCTAATTATTATCGTCCACTACAATATAATTTCCTATCAATAGGATTGGTTTCAGTATGCATCATTAGTGCCGCAATTGATCCTGTATAGCAAATAAATTGACCACGGCTTCTATTAATTTATGAGAAGTTTTGAGTAAGTAGGTATCTGAATAGCCAATTGCGAGCATTGAAAAAATCACAAAAGGTATTATAAAAAGGGTAAGGTCGTAAATAGGGTAGCCCTTGAGAGGATTACCTATTTCACACAGAATGTCATTAAAAACAATTTTGGGTCGAGTTGACGGAGAGCTATACTTGTAAGGATTACAATTTTGGGCATAATATCGTGCACAGTGTAACTTTTTTCACGTAAAAGCTTTTATTTCTTTAGAACGTTCTTACTACTGCTTAAAAAGATAAGTAAAACTACTTAAAATAATTGTAGGATATTCCACCAAGCAGTACAGTAAAAAAATGTACTTAGGGCTAATTTGACGAAAATCGGATATCTTTTAACCTTGGAATAAAATTGACGACTGACAGTTTTTGTACGGAGAAACTGTCAAAAATTCAAAATTTATTCGAAATTTAAGACTAAACATATAAAAGTTTGGTCAAATTCACCCTTAATCGTTTAATTTTGTTATTTCTTGCAAATGTATCTATGGTAACCGTGAAAGTCTCACGTAATTTTCCTATTTGTTACAACTCAAAAGTTGATTGGTTAGTATTTTATAACAGGCCAAATTGTACGGGCCTACATTTGTAGACAAGAAACATGTACACAGTCGCTCTTTATTTATGTTTGAAATGTAAAAAATATAAGCATGATATTGTAAAATATTTTCTTAATAGCCAGAAGCGATGGGCGAAGAATAGCTATTATGTTGGTAGTATCAGTCATCGTGTACCGGCCATTCGAAGCGATAACTGACAGACAGCAATCTCTTTGTTTTATAATATTTTTCATACCTTGTTCAGTTTTGTTAGATTTGTACAAAGTTTTCATCCAAGAATTTATAAGCGATTCGGAGTGAATTTTAGTAAAAGTTAAAATAAGTAGGCAGGCACTTACCATGTGTATACAAAGGTGATACATGGAATTTGACAGCGGCCGAGCAAGCTATGGGTCCAGCACCGCCGCCTAGCTGCAGGCCGTGGGACAGCACTTGCACGATAGTGCCCACCACGGTAATGGTCCAGCCCCACCCGCCTTCGGGGTAGTACCGGCGCGCAAGAGTGAGGGCCGCACGCGCCCGCAGCGCAGCCGCCGTCTCAGCACCCACTGTCGCGCCAGCACTCGCACACCTACCGCACCAAAACACTTTAGACACCATAAACAACACCCATCTACCAGCACACAACCAGTAGACAATCCCTTACAAAGTTCATTTCAAACACACTGCACTAACCGCCGAAACTGAGCCACTTCACGCGCTGCTTCATAACCTACACTTTTAGAACGACCTCGGTTTTGTTTGCACTTTTTCGGAAGTTTAAACCTATTGCCACTAACGCCACACGTGCACAACAAGTCCTCGGGACGTAATCTAGGAGCTGGCTGGTACTTTGGTGTAAATCTTTCACGACAATCACATTCTGGAGTCCTCCATGACAATAGACGCTGCAGCAAGGATCGCCGTCGATGCGCTGAGTTCTTTCCGCACTCGATTGTATCTGTTTGGCCTGTATCGAGAAGGAATGACGTGCAGCGATTGCTTTCTCGGGGCCCAACATCAACTTGCTGGTTTTCATAAGAAATTCTTTTCTGTCCATCTCTACTATGGCATGCCACAGAAGGGACAATACTTTGTGATGCGCATTCGTTCTTATCTTTACAATGACTTTGTTGGTCGTTTGTAGGTGTGAATCCATTGTTTATTTTCTTGACATCCGTGTGAAGAGATTTCCAAGTGGCGATAATTTCATCACGCGCCGGCGTGTCATTGAAATTAGGGACGGTGTAAGAATCGTGTATCTTTTCCCCCGGTCGGCCGTTTTCGGGATCTGACGGGACCGGCGCCACCCGAAGTCGCGTGGGCAAGCTGTCAGACCGGCGAAGCGTCATTGTCATTTAGATTTGGAGGTCTCATTTTTAAAGCACAGCTATTTATTTATTGTTTACTTTTACTGCGTACACATTTGCTAAATTCACAAAATGTTATCTGAAACAAGGAAAAAAAAAATAGTTAGCAAAATAGGATAATAATGTGACAGGAAGATTAGTTTCGAGAAAGAAGTTTTTGGGATATCTGAACTTTAGCGAGAGTGACATGGGCTAAGATAACGACTTTGTAGCCCTAGTTTTGGCACCTAAATCATATTATGAATAGGAAAAATAATAAGCATTTTCCTGTCTAAATCTCATATAAAAGGTTGCTTTAGTAGTAAGGTAAAATAATGCTCCGCTATTAATATTCTCATGAAATATTCATAAATTCACTAAATGTTATGTAAATAAGGGGATTTAGGAAATTGAAGGCAATAGTCCAATAGCTGAAAGAGATTCGGTAATGTTAAACATTTGTATATCCGAAGTAATCTCGGGATGATTAATGATGATTAATCTGGATTTTAAAAAGGCAATTTTGAAGCAATTATTCCAAAGGATGCAGTTATAATAAGAGCCAAATAAAACACTTGAGGACTGTAAATTCTATCTAGCATTTAATTTAATGTGAAAGGTCAATGATGGCTTAGAACAAGATATCAATTTGGGACGTTTGCCAAACAATTATAAGCAATAATTTGTTAGTGATACTGATCTGATGAATACCTAGTCTTGAAGTGTGTTTAAATCTTGAACTTTAATTGCTGATTCGTCCTGATTCATGGATAAAGTCACGGATTTATGGGCTAATGAAAGTCTCCTTGTGATACTAAGTGAAATGCTCTTAAATAAAACAAAGCCAATTTATCGAACCATTAGACAACTTTTGTATAAAAGTTAGAAAATTGTCCACGCTGAAAAGTGATACTGAAAATACAGCATTTGTTGTGGATTTTAAGTCCTCCACATTTTTAAAGTTTGGCGAATTTTCAATAAATGGACGATGGTTGGTAGTGAAAACTTTTCAAACAGAGAGAACAGGTTCTTTTAGAGATTATAATTTTTAATTTTTAACAAAAGAAAAACCATTCCAAATGTAATTTTAACCATTGTTTCTGATGAATTAGGTACTCAGATACAGTATGTAAACTAAAATAAATCATTCAAAACGTTTACGAGACAGTTTCTACCAAACGTAAAAAAGTCTGTAAATTGAATGTGAACTAACACTATAATGATGGGTGGAATGTTAGAACTTTTCAGACGTCATTTCATTCCGTTGCCCATTCATTCAGTCGGTAATTACATGCGCGGATTCTTTTGTTTTCTTCGCTTTGGCAGACAATTGAATTTAAAATCTTTTTCGTATCCTTGGATGATCCCTAGACAGTCTTCTATCGGTGGGTTTTATGGTAAATGCTCAACTAGTGCTTGGTGTATGGTAATGTGTCTGGGCTATGAATTTTAGGAGTGAAATGCATCGATCTGGTAACAGCTTTACATTTTGAGGTAGACGGATTTTCACGGGCAGCATAGTTCGATGTGTTAGGTATTTGTTCTTTGGGTTTTATATTTTAACTAGCTGCGCCCCGCGGTTTAACCCGCGTAGACCGGGATAAAAAATATGTGCTAATCCAGGGTGTCAGCTATCTCCATACCAAATTTTATTAAAATTGATCCAACCGTTTGAACGTGAAGAAGTAAGAAACATACACACACACTCACAAACTTTCGCCTTTATTTATAATATTAGTGTACAGAGGCTAGCACACCAAGCTACCTGAATCTGTCAAATTTATTTGATGGATTTTCAACTTTACATCAAAGGAATAAGGTTCATATTCAATTGGGAAAATTTGACAGATTGGGGTAACTTAATGTGCTTGCCTCTGTACATGGGTACTTGTGTCTACCTACCTTTCTTGGATCTGAAACATCATCAACATCAGGATGTGGAGAATGAGGCAGTGTAATTGGTGTACCATAGATACACTGAGATTGTTATAAATTACCACAGTAGGTATATCGTAAAACATTTTCAACAAAATACATTATGCAGTTTCTAACGCTAGGGACTCGAGGCTAAGTAATAACAGCCGCTCGGGTCTATCGATCAGGTTAAGCTAAGCTTGTCGTGGTTGGTCCGTGGATGGGTGACCATCTTCACCGTGCCTCGGAAAGCTCGTTAAGCCGTTGGTCCCGGCTGACATTCGTGAATCTTTGACAGTCGTTACGAGTCGTCAGAAGCCCGTAAGTCTGACATCCAGTCTTACCAAGGGGTATCGTATTACCTGGTAACTGGGTTGTAGAACTTGTGGAGGTCACATAGGCAGTCGCTCCATGTAAAATACTGGTATTCAGCTGCAACTGGTTAGACTGGAAGCCGACCCGAAAATAGTTGGGAAAAGGCTAGGCAGATGATGATGTGTATAACTCTATACTTTATAAACATAGTTTCATAAACTTCAGACGTATTTAAGTGTGATGTTATCCAGTGAAAACTTTTTAAATAAATGTTTTTCCCTTGTTTCTTATCGAACTTATTCCCGAAATAAAATCAAATTACATGGCAAAGTTTGGTCGTCAGCAAATAGACGTGGAAAGTAAATCAACCTTAAATGTTGGTACTTGGTTCTTACTTAGTAATAGTTCGTAAATCCCTATTATTTTAAAGCTTAATTAATCCTTCGTTAATTTGTGTCGTTGACACCACGTTTCACGACAGTTAGGTCCTCATAAAAGTTAACTGCTTCGGCCAACGTAGAGAAAAAGCCAGTAACTATACAGGGTGTAAGTGTAAACAGTGGCAATATTTTAAGGGGTCATTGTAGTCATCATTATGAACTTAAGGGACCAAACCTAAAATCGTGAAAAATAATCAGCTGTTTCCAACATTTTGACGAATTATGCGAACATAAATGTACTGAACAGCTGATTTTTTATCGCGATTTCAGGTTTGATCCCTTTTTAAAAGTTATTCATAATGATGAGTACAATGACCCCTTAAAAGATGGCCACTGTTTACACTTACTTACACCCTGCATTTTCATCAGCATTCCTTTTTCAAAAAGTGTTCTAAATTTAATAATTAATCGTGTGTTCAGTGAAGTGAAAAGAGTGTTATTAGTGAAATCGCAGCTAATTTCTTTTGGGAGAGATAAATATTTATTTTCGACCAAACGCGAAGTTATCCACAGTGGTATTCTGACTTTGATTAATTCAGATATTCAAAACTCAATTTGGGACAACTGCCGACCTCATCAAGCATTCTTTCTTTTAATGTTGCCAGACTTATGACTCCCTAATATTCCAACTTTCAATCGTTGTAAAAGTTAAATCATTTCTTTCCACAATGTAATTTTGGATGTGTTTGGATGTTGATAAAAGCTTGATAGTTTCTAGACTAGTTTAGAGCATGCACATCGATATTTAATTCGTTTTTTGTTTCACCGTGAATACTATTTAATGCATCTGCATAGTGCTCTTTTTGTTTTCAATTCAAAGTGATGTTCATCAAATACTGTCAATCAACAGCTGGGCATATTTTTAGACATTTTCCATTTTCAGCTATTAATCATTTTACAATCACTAGGTATTCTATTTTAGGCTCAACGATTGTTTGAAGACGATTTAAAATCGAATCTTTTCAAAAACTGTTTAACAGCTATTTGAAGAAAAAAAACCAGTGAAGAGCGAGTCGGACTCCCGCACTGAGGGTACCGTTCCGATTTCTGTGAAAGTGTGCTATTTACAGACATCGTTTTATTTTTTCTGTAATCTTTACATAAACTTCTATCACATAGAATAATTTCAGATTTTTCTCTATGCAAACTTCGGAGATAAGGGGGAGGGAACGGTATTTTTTTTTTACATTTTTCATCAATAGTCGAAAACTATGCGGCCCTAAAAAAAGAATAAAATGTTTGAGAATGTGCAAACAGCGATCTTTCATAATGATACCCCACATGCCCTTAAGGGGGTCTTTCAGTCCCTGTTGCAAAAAAAAGCATATTATGTTTTTATTTCTTTCTTATCTGCAAAATAGTTGGGCAAAAATCATCTAAAACTGTTCCAAAGGAGACTGAAACGATTACATACAATCTTGGGCCTCGGTGTAAGAAGATGAAAGTGGTGTCAATTAATAGCTAATATATTATCTACCATTCACTAAAAATTCTGCGGATTTTGTCAATCTGAGAACAGAGATATAAGAGATTATGTAAAAGTGAGGTTATGTTACAATCTTTAACTAACAGCTGATTCCTGAAGTGCAAAATGTGTCCTTTTGCACTAATAGTTATTATATTTACTAGAAAATGTTTGAAAAATCATAGGTATGAATGAACGTCAACGACTTCAAGCGATAGGTAGGTAACAGGTAAGGAGATAGGGAAAGGATGTCTAAAATCATTTAATATAGTGTTTTATTCGTCTTCGATTATAATTAAAATGTCGTCTAGAAATAGTAGAAATTGTGCAGGTGGTACTATATGATCTTGGTACCTAGCCCAGCTAAGGTACCATATAATGCACATTATATGAGCGCAACAGCCTACAGTTCGTTTCCCTACAATACAATTACAGTAATGCATTACTATAGCCTCCCTTCCTCTACGAGACACGTCGACTAAAATATAAATAAAATAAGTTTTTCGACTTATATATATGTCGGGATTGTATGCGACCCCTAAGTAACCAGGAGGTATTGGCAGCCGACAGCTCTCGAAGAAGGCTACTGCTGACCTCCCTGCATACTTCTATATTAAAACCATCATTTCCTCTTACATGTTCACAAATACAAAGCAGTGGTCGTGAAAAATGACGAATAATCGGGAAAGCACTCAAAACGCATCGGAAAACACGAAACGAGTGAGCAAACAAGAACAGTCGGCAACTGTCTAGTGTCAATGCCAGTCAGCTGTTATGTCAGTGACATAGACTAAAAATATAAGAGAGATTTGAATCGATATGAAATCGATAATCATTAATATTGGTTTTTCAGAAATTAATTGATATTTGATTTATTAATATGACTGTAATTATATGCACTATATTGCTTATAAGTATATATAGTGCATTTAATTACTTTGAGTTAATTGTTTAGTGCAAAAGTTTTGTCTTCGTAACTGTGTAATCGATTACTGAATCGATAATCTCACGAACACTATCTTTCTCATATTTCTCCGCTTCCAGATTGAGAATTGAAGTGATTTTTCATATTCTTAGATAAAAAAATATGACTCATTTTTTAGATCATATCTCAACTTATTACATTTGGGCCCACCGTTTTCCATCTCCTTTCAAGTTGATAGTAGTTCTTGAGATATCCAGCTGTGACAGGCGGACAGATAGACAGACTGAGTGGCACCATAAGGGTTTCTTTTTATTATTTGGGTACGAGACCCTAAAAAGCAACCATTGCAAAAATTAAAACCCTCGGAAAGTTGTTCTGAATCCAATTGTAAATTGGTTCGATTTGCTGCAATGTAATTTCGGCCTGAAGGAACGGACAAAGCAATTTCGCAAGTTGATTGACTGAATTCTGTATGCAAACAAAAATGATGGTTTAATTTTATTTGAAGAAAAATATAGGTATTCATTTAAAGGACTATGACAGAGCTTCTAGTCTTTAATTGTGTATAAATTAATTGCTTTTATGAAGAGCGGTAGCAAATGATTAGATAATCAATTTTATGAAGTAGGTAGTAAAGTTGTGGGCTATTTATCGATGAAGTCTGAAAGACGTCTGCGTGGGTACGGATAAGCATCTCCTCCTGGTAATAATTTTGTAGACAGCACACCACCCACGTTTCCTGCAGATTCCTTAATTAGGAACTTTTGGCAAGAAAGATTTAGATAACGTCAGAAAATTATTGGATCTAAACACGTTTGAAGATGTTTATGTATTAAATTTAAAAGAAAGCAATTTATAGGACATGAACTGTCCAGCTGGGTAGTGGACTATTAGTTAAAGTCGCGGTGGAGAAAACTCGTTAATCAAATGGTTAGTTCGGTGATTTAAAATAGAAATAAGTTTAGAATTTTATCGGATACTGTGTATTTGTTACATTCAACACCTATTCTACACTTAAAACTACTGTTATAACCGTTATTTTTAGATCCATCAGGTTAAGCTACGCTTTTCGGGGTTGGTCCGTGGATGGGTGACCATCCTTAGATACGTCCTCCGTGCCTCGGAAAGCACGTTAAGCCGTTGGTCCCGGCTGTCATTCGTTGATCTTTGACAGTCGTTACGGGTTGTCAAAAGCCCGAAAGTCTGACAACCAGTCTTACCAAGGGGTACGTATTACCCAGTTACTGGGTTGTGGAGGTCAGATAGGCTGTCGATCCATGTAAAATACTGGTATTCAGATTGATTGACTGTGGCTTTGTTATATGCAGCACTAATGCTATACTTAGACTACATATTATTACAACCATTATTTTTAGTTCGTTCTCGCGAACTAACATCAATCTTTTTTTTGTAAGTTAATATATTGTCAACAAGATCCTCATTAATGCGGCTGGAGTTCAAGGCTGGAGTGGGAGCCATTTATCTCGACTCTCGACTTATTATGTCTATAAATTACTTATGGCAACTTAGCCACAACCGAAACAAGTCATTTTATACTGATCGTTTGTAAAGGTTACACAAGTTCGTTCTTCCGAACTTCTGAATTTATTCCTTTGGGGCAAAGCGATATTTGTTATTTACTTGTTTATTAGTAGATCATTATACCTAGGTCTACTTGCGCGTTCCTGGGTTATCTTAGATAACTCGGAGTTAATTAGCTAATTCAGGGTTAATCAAATATCTTGCGCTACCAAGAGTTAGAGGTAAACGTAGAGTTAAACTTTTTAATATTTAACCCACCGATGTGGAGAAGTCGCTAAACTCTGGGTTAGTGTAAGTAATGTCATAATAAATTGACGTTATGAAGTACCTGAAAACTATTTTGCATTTTATATTGTTCGACGTAAGTGAAAATTCAGTACTATATCAGCAGGCAATATATTCATGAATTCATCTAGATTAGACACACATATTATAAAAATCTTAAATATATTTTTCCATCTGCCGTTTTCGTCAATCACATAACCAGCACACATAACCAGCCTTAATGTTCCCACTGCTGGGACATAGGCCTCCTCTCAGTGAGAGACAGTGGGCTGTAATCCACCACGCGGGCCCAGTGCGGGTTGGTAGATGTCACATGTTTTCGAATTTTTGTTTCTAGGACATGCCGGTTTGCTCACGGTGTTTTCCTTCACCGTTTTGAGAGCAGTGGTGATGAAATAATTTACACAAAGTAAAGCGCCTGCTTGGGTTAGAACCCACGACCTACAACTTGTAAGTCGGGGCCGTTACCACTGGGGCCACCACTGCTTTAAAATATATCTTTCGCCAATCAATAAACCATATCTCTATGGAAACCACATATTGTTTGTGGTTTACATAGAGATTTATACTCCATTTACTATTGTAAATGGAGTATAAATCTTATTAGATTAGAAATTTAAACTAAACTTGTTTACAGTCCGTTCAACCGATTTTGATTTCTATTCCGTAGGCTTAAGGATGACACTAAAGGCAAAAAGTGGTTACAATACCAACTGTTTACTGCAGCTGCCATTTGTCATGCCGCCAACGCAATAGAAGTCAAAATCGGTAAAACGGACTGTAAAAAAGGTTTGTTTAAATATCTAATCTTATTACAATACGTTTAAAATGAAATGTCATGTTATAAAATTCAAAGACAAGAAAGTATTACGTAATTATCGTAATGTGAAGTAAAAGAGATGGGTATACAATTTCCGTTTAGGTATTCATTTTTGATCGGATTACTGATCAGGGCAAAGACATTGCAATTCTATTTTATGTTTCGTCGATTGAACTGCAATGTTCCCAACTCAACAAACACTAATGCCAGATTAATTAACCGGGTATTACTTTTTAGCGGCGCAGCGGGTAACTCCAAGTTTACAAACTGTACAGTACGGCCGATTTATCTTGGCAAGTCCGAACTTCGCGAAGAAGGCTGCGCAGTAAGATTTTTTAGGAACCAAATGGTGCCATGAGGCGACTGAGAAAACATGGGCGAAATTTCTTAGTGCTTAAGTTTAGATTTGCCAAGATATTGCGGCTGTAGTGTACTTACATTTATTTAATTAACCCGACTAAACGTGCAAGTGGGCCCTAGGGTAGTGAATTATGATGTTGAAACTATGATTGGAATATCAATATTACTTTGCTAGGTAAAAAACCTACCTCATAAGATACCATGAGGCATTTTAGAGAACAACCGAATGAAATAAAGAACCAATTTTTTAAAATAAGTTTATGTACTAAAGTTTGTGGCCAAAGTTCCACATGATCACCTCAAAGGTGATAATCGCATTCACGGCTCACGACTCGATCGCACAATGTTCGTTTGTCACTAGCTGCGTTCTCACAGGAATATTTTCTTAAGTGAGCATGCTTAAGTTTTGTCCATAGTACTTAATATATTTTGATATTGCATTGCGGTTTCCTGAGTCGCTAACAATTACGATTCCTCATAATGTAAACGATAACTGAAAAATTGACCACCTTATATTATTTTTAAGGCCTGTTTCACCACCTACGATTCAGTTCCTATTAACTTACTTGGCAGATAATTTCATACAAATTCTGTTCCATTTTTGAATTTATTCGTTGAGTAGTGGCCATGTAGTGGCTATTCGGACAACGTGAAATAGACCCATTGCGTAGAGTTAAATGTTTCGTGTGTTCTTGCTACAACCACAATGCAAGAACCGGGTCTCCGGACTAGCACTCACATTTTTAATGTGTAATTGCTAAGAATTAAACGTTTCTTGTGTTCTTGCTACAATCACAATGCAAAAATCGGGTTTCTGCACTCACATTTTTAATGTGCAATTGAGTAGAATTAAATGTTTCTTGTGTTCTTGCTACAACCACTATGCAAGAACAAGGTTTCCGCACTTGCACTCACATTTTTAATGTGCAATTGAGTAGAATTAAATGTTTCTTGTGTTCTTGCTACAACCACTATGCAAGAACAAGGTTTCCGCATTTGCACTCACATTTTTAATGTAAGATTGCGTAGAGTTAAACGTTTCTTATGTTCTTGCTAGAACAACAATGCAAGAACCGGATTTCCGCATTAGCACTCACATTTCAGTTCGGTTCTTCTGTAGAATCTTGTTAAGAGGCCTGTCGCATTTTGTCGCCTCTCTCGCTCACACGGGACAAAATTTTTAAGATTGTTAAATGAAAAGATGCTTTTTTGAAAAATGTAATCAATTATCGAACTAGTAAATAATATTAATTTAATAGGTAATTATTAAAAACACATTTTTAATGTTGTGTTTTTGAGATGAGTTAAATAAATGCCACATTATTATTATTATTTACTAGTTCGCTAATTGATTACATTTTTCAAAAAAGAATCTTTTCATTTAACATTCTTAAAAATTTGGTCCCGTGTGAGCGAGAGAGGTGATGAAATGTGACAGCCCTCATAAGTCTTCCCATTCAAAGGAACCATCACAGCACCGCAGGTACAATTTTATAGCAGGTACAATTTGTCTCAGAATTGCAGACTGGATTATATTTTGATCTTAACACAATATATGAGAATTGTATTGGATTTATAGGAAGTAAATACTGCTGTCGAGAGCTTGTAGGAACTTCAGGCTACTTTCCAGTCTATGTAAAGTTTTTAGAAAAGTGATAGGCCGCGTCCTAACCGAAAGTGACGCGCGAGTACGCGATCGTCGCGCTCTATATTTATCTATATGAATATGACCTACTCGCGCGATCCATCTAGTCGCGTTTGTCCGTCATCATCCTAACTAATAATTAGGTCTTTACCTTAAAATTACCGTTTTACGTAGAAAAATCAAACATTTTTTTTTTAAACAAACATTGTTGGTGTCCGATTATGCCTCTGCAATAGAAATCCTGGGGACGGGAATCGATGAATATACAGGGTGTCCCGTAAATAATGGATCAAACGTAACGGGTAGGTAGCTTACCTAATTTCCAACAACTAATTTGAATATTAAAAAAAAAACCGTTACAGTAACCAGGATATTAATTTTTTTTCGAATTTTACGATTTTGTCTTCCAGAATTAAGCTTTTTTAATGCTGTCGCTGCAAATGATGACATTTTTAGGTATGATTTTTATTTAACATTTCTGAATAGCTTACTAATGTTATAAGATACCATTTTTTTGAATACCGTTTTATTTGCCTTAGAAAAAAAATCTTGAGTTGAAAAGTTTTTTCTTTACGATGTTAGGACCAAAATTGAAAAAATTCTCCTGTAAAAAAAATGTATGACACCGAAAACCACCATTATTTTAAAAACTTGTACATTTAATAAGGTTTGCAAATTGGTGTAAAACTTACGTCTAGTCTTTATCGTTACAAAGATATTGCTATGAATGTGATGAAGACAGAAAATAAATTAAATTGGTACTATTCCATTTTTTCATTTTCGTAATGGCTTATGCTTGAATGCTTGTAATCGAAGCAGGTAGTTAAGCGGCTAGCATATTCCGACCCGATGACGTCATCTGTCCGGAATTTAGGACCGCTACCTGTGGCGGAGTTGCACCTCAGTCAGCGTGAAGGGGATAGATAGCGCCGCTTTTGTATTTTTGGTAAATTGGTATGAAGTTGTACATTCTAGTCCTTGTCGTTACAAAGATAATTGCTATGAATCTGAGAGGTGCTCCAAATCAACGTTAATAAAAAAAATAAAAAAGTGTGTACATTTAAACTTTTTCTTTAAAATGTGTAACTGTAGTATTTCAGAGGCAATGTTCATTGAATTATTGAGGCGTATGAAAAGAATTAGGAGGCCGTACTAAAAAAAACAGTTAGTTCAAATAAATCGTTTTATTTGGTTTTTACAATAAATGTTCGAATTGCCTTCCCTCTACAAGAATGCAAAGTCTGCATCTCCTAATAAAGGAAGCTCTTATCCGACGGACAAAACGGCTTTGGTTTATTTCTGATACAGCAGATTGGATGCGCTGTCGTAATTCTTCTTCCGACGTTATTGGATTCTTGTAGACCCTGTCTTTTAAACATCCCCAGTAAAAAAAATCTAGGGGATTTAAATCCGGAGATCGCGGAGGCCACAAAATTGGTCCTAATCGGCCGATCCATCTGTCCGGATAACTTTCATCAAGGTGCGCCCTTACTGCCGTCGCATAGTGAGCGGGGCACCCATCATTTTGCAACCACATTGCTTGCCGTACGTCTTCTGGAACGTTTTCTAATAACCTTGGCAACTCATTCCTTAAAAAATGGAGATAATATTCGGCGTTTAGAGTAGCTGGTAGTTCAAAGGGCCCTATTATTTGCCCGTTGATTATTCCCGCCCATAAATTTATTTTAAATTGATGTTGGCTCCTGTCCTCTCGCATCAAATATGGGTTTATCAGCTGCCAACTGTGCAAATTATGCAAATTTAAATATCCATCTTGGCGGCATGAAGACTCGTCACTCCATAAAATCTTGTTAAAAAACTGCGGGTCCGCCCGAATCATTCTAAGCATCCTTTGGCAAAATTCTATTCTTGGCTGGTAATCACGCGACGTCAGCGTTTGAACACGTTGCACGTGATATGGGTGCAATCGGCACCGTTGTAGCACTCGATGCACCGTCGATCTAGAAATTCCTACGCGTCGCGCTATGACGCGAACGGAGACTGACGGATCTTCCTCGATTTCTCGAAGAATGACTTCGTCATTAACTTGTCGCGGTCGTCCTTCACGGGTACCACCAACTCCGGTGCCAAGAATTCTTCCCTCAAGAAGCGCGTTATGCACTCTAATAAAGACGCGATAATCGGGATAACGAACCAGGTTCGGGTATCTTTCACGGTACAATCTTGCAGCCGCCCTGGCATTACCTCTTGCTTCTCCGTAGATAAAATGCATTTCGGCGTACTGCCGTGGCGTGTACTCATAACGAGGCATTGGGCTGAATAAGGTTTCAGCGCTACTGCACACACGTACAAGCACACACAAACGAATGTTTTCGGAGTCCGTAGGATCGCCAAGTCGTTTGTCCAATACGCAAAGAGTTCCAAATCGATAGGCAAAGCAAAGTCCAAAAACACAGCACAAGTCAAATTTTACAGAAGAAAACACCGAGCCACTGACCGGGAGCGAAAGTTGTCTGACGTAGCAACTCGAAGAGAGACTAGTTACAACTAAACTAATAAATTCAAGCAACAATGAAGCCTGTACGAGTGAAGGGCGCAGGAAAGAACAAAAGAACCTGCGCAACTTCATACCGATTTAACCGATTTACCAAAAAGCGGCGCTATCTATCCCTTTCACACTGACTGAGGTGCAACTCCGCCACAGGTAGCGGTCCCAAATTCCGGACAGATGACGTCATCGGGTCGGAATTATGCTATCCGCTTAACTACCTGCTTCGATTACAAGCATTCAAGCATAAGCCATTACAAAAAGGAAAAAATGGAATAGTACCAATTTAATTTATTTTCTGTCTTCTTCATCACATTCATAGCAATATCTTTGTAACGATAAGGACTAGACGTAAGTTTTATACCAATTTGCAAACCTTATTAAATGTACAAGTTTTTAAAATAATGGTGGTCTTCGGTGTCATACATTTTTTTTACAGGAGAATTTTTTCAATTTTGGTCCTAACATCGTAAAGAAAAAACTTTTCAACTCAAGATTTTTTTTCTAAGGCAAATAAAACGGTATTCAAAAAAAATGGTATCTTATAACATTAGTAACCTATTCAGAAATGTTAAATAAAAATCATACCTAAAAATGTCATCATTTGCAGCGACAGCATTAAAAAAGCTTAATTCTGGAAGACAAAATCGTAAAATTCGAAAAAAAATTAATATCCTGGTTACTGTAACGGTTTTTTTTTTAATATTCAAATTAGTTGTTGGAAATTAGGTAAGCTACCTACCCGTTACGTTTGATCCATTATTTACGGGACACCCTGTATAAAGGCGTTTTTCACCTTCTCGTTGGATTTTAAATTTTTCCCCGGGGCTCATTGTTGAAATCAAAATTTGGAGAACGCAAGCGATCGTGTGACGCTCACTCTAATGTCTCGCTGATGGTGGCGCATGTTGGATCATTTAGCTAATCCATGCGTCAGGTTCGTGAACAAGCGCTGTCAGTGAAGGCTGGTCATACCTTAGCGGCCACGGCTTATATTAATTTAATTTAAATATTTGAATTGTTTTTTTTTTTAAGGACGCTTTTAACGTTCTGCATCGTTCTCACATGTGAAATTTCAACATGAATGATGTAACCATTATTTTGTAACCATATCTTGATTTAAAAGAGTGTCCGTGGAGTTTCTTGCCCGTTCTTCTCCATAGGTACCTACTATGCTTTGGAATGGGCGCCTAGCTTCATCTTTTTGACTGACCGACCCCTTGACAATTCAAAAGTGCCTGTAATTGGTTTAATTGAAATAAATGCTTTGAGTTTGAGTTTGATCAAACAATAAACGCACTGTGTGTCACTTGCAGTACCTTTTCCATACACGTCGTTAATATTACGTGCTGTCTATGTTGCGTCGGAAGCACGACGGAACTCGACTTCGAAAATAGCGCTCTATAATATTTAGATTTTTCCATGGTTACAGAAACATCAAATATCAAAGAAAAATCAAACGGCGGGAAAACAAATTAACAACAGTTTTTTTTTAAATATCATGCTTTATTATAAAATTAATT
Organism: Cosmia pyralina; assembly: GCA_946251885.1. Taxonomy (NCBI): domain Eukaryota; kingdom Metazoa; phylum Arthropoda; class Insecta; order Lepidoptera; family Noctuidae; genus Cosmia; species Cosmia pyralina. The sequence continues at coordinate 14,013,919 of OX276353.1, forward strand.
TGAATTTGGAATTCTAAATAGAATGAAAGATTTTGATCTATACACTGGCCGGTATCAAAAATCGGTAGTTTCATAGGTAAATACCTATTATTATAATGTGAAAGTGAGTTTGTTTATTTGTTACGCTTTCACACTGAATGGATTTGATGAAATTTGGCACATGGGTAGACCGTGACCTGGATTAGGACATAGGATAATTTTTATCCCGGTAGTACGTTTCCGTGGGATAATTTTCGACCTCCACGCGGGAGAAGCCGCGGGAACCAGCTACAAACAAACGAAACACAAACAAGCAAACGATTCAATTCATGCAAACGATCGCGTCGTTCGCATACTCGCGCGTCGCTTTCGGTTAGTACACAGGGTAATTGTTTTGAACATTACCAAATTATAAACAAATGAAATCTACCGATAACTTTTTAATTTTTAGGTTCAAATATTGATTTGAACTAAGAACTACGTCTTCGTATTCCTGGTTAGGCTAATCAAATTATCTTAATAATATTAGCAGAAGTTCTGTAAAAGAAAATAAACAAGAAATTCTCGGAGTCTTGTTGGAAGATTCCAATGAAATTAATAAAACGGCACTCTAATTAGCAGAAGAGGGGCTTAAATGATAATACCCAGCTAGACGAGGCGTTTTCTACGATATTATGTACTTTATAATCGCTTTAAAATATTTTAATTCCAGAAGGGACTGTGACAGTTACTGACTACAAACGTTTTATTGAATTCCAACAAACTAATTGTGAAAGTTTTATACGATTTTAATCCTCATAATATCTCCTAGAAGAGTTGTTGTTATTGAGAATATGATACAGAAACACCGATTGTTTTCGTTAGAAAGCAACCCGAAACGTTTAATGGAATCGTTCAATAGCTATTGCTGTAAACAAGCTTTACAAGACATGTATGTTGCCGAACGAACTTCAAACAATATTGATAAAATGATAAAACAATGAAACGACTAAGTCGACGTTCGCACGGACGTAAAAATATCGCGGCAATTTTATTTCGCGCACTGGATTTTCAACGCTCTGCTTAGCGCCGAGAGTTGAAAATCCAACAGTGTGTTTTTTCGACGCTCTAGAATGCACTCTGCTGTTATTAAGTTGGATTATCAATGCTCGGCTCAATAACGAGAGTTGAAAATCTAGTGCAAGATAATATCCCGCCGCGATATTTTTACGTCCGTGCGAACGTCGGCTTAAATGGAAAAGGAAAGACATTTTTCAATACACTTCCTCGCGCACTACGATTGGGTTCACAATGCAATATATTTCACACGCATGCGATTTTTCACATTCCAACACGTGTGCGGGAATAAAAATTGTCACAGATAATTTATACTATACATAGTCCAAACTGGTTCAATGCCTCTATTCGCATCGTCTCTATTTGGAGGGGAATGTGTTTTTTTTAAATTTCGGCAAAGAGTTATGTGTCTTTACGGCGTTAATATTTTTTGAATATTTAAATAATGTTTATAAATAGAATATCATCAAAAACCATGATTATTACAATAAAAAAAAACGTTTATTTGTGTTCTAAACTCAAAAATATTTGAATTTTCAATTTTTCATATTAGGCTGTTTATCGGCTTTATACCTTCGCGTCTCCTTCAACCTGGCGAAAACAAAGCGCGAAAAAAAAAAAAGAAAATTTTAATCATAGTTTCCTAATAATTCATGACAAAAATATTTTTCGTTATTTAATTTATTTTTTCAAAAGTGTATTAAAAAACGTCGTTTGATACACTTGGACATTTGTTATTGCAGTTCTCGGCTCAATAACAACCTCGCCTACGGATCGGGTGTTAATTCTGCCTCGAATGCAATAACGAAAATTCTCCACTTGTATCAAAATGTACTATTTCTATTGTCTTTATTCAAGTCATTTTCGTGTGGATTAACAGAGTTATGCAGACCACTACAGCAGCAGTCGTGATGGGATGGCTGATAGTGCTGATACCCTCAGAGCATAACTGTAAATAATAAACACCACATTAATTATTATTGACTTGGCAGGTTCGTGTTTGCCATAATGATTATGATGTTATGAACCGACATGAATTCTCATGTGACATTCGAGGCTGCATACTCCGGATGTAATCCCTTAGTTACCTCCTACGGTGCTCGCGTTAAGTGATGAGAGGGCAATGTCTCTTGCGAAGTCCACGCAGTAAGCAAACACAGGAGCAGATTATCAAGACAAAGCCTTTAACAGGAATACTAAATAGAAGCCGGAATTAGGCCTTTGAACTACGAAATAACAATATTTCAAATGTGTAGGGCTTTGAAAAATTCTGTACATTGTAGATGACTAGCTTTTGCCAGCAGCTTAGCCCGCGTAGATGTCGGTAAATATCCCACGGGAACGTACTACCGCGAATTCCTTTATACATTTCTAAAGGGATGCAAAATTTCAGCTGTAGGTCCAAGGGTTTGGGCTGGGCATTGATGAGTCAGTCAATCAGTCAGTCAGTCAGGACTTCTGTTTTTATTTATAGAGATGAGTAATTTGTTATAATGGTAGTTTCTACAGACAATCATTGTAGTACAGTACTCGGGCATACATACCAGAACTAACACCAAACACTCCAATACAGGAAACAAAAACAGGTTCAGAAAGACTCTCAGAAAACACACATTGAGCTTTAAAAACAGACTGTCAAACTGCATCCTAATTTCGTAACACACTATCAATCACAATCTGAATGATTTTGAAGCAAATTGCTAATCCATTGCTTCATATGTTCGAGAAATTTAACTGCTCGACAACGTAAATAACGCACTGAATCTGTTGAACTGTCAAGATGAAACCGATTCCGTTTGACATTGTGTTATGCAATGAGGAGCTCGTGGCTAAGTAATAACAGCCGTACGGGTCGATCTATCAGGTTAAACTACGCTTGCCGGGGTTGGTCCGTGGATGGGTGACCATCTTTACATATCGAGACTCCTCCGTGCCTCGGAAAGCACGTTAAGCCGTTGGTCCCGGCTGTCATTAGTGGATCTTTGACAGTCGTTACGGGTCGTCAGAGGCCCGAAAGTCTGACAACCAGTCTTACCAAGGGGTATCGTATTACCCAGTTACCGGGTTGTGGAGGTCAGATAGGCAGTCGCTCCATGTAAAATACTGGTATTCAGTTGCATCCGGTTAGACTGGAAGCCGACCCCAACCTAGTTGGGAAAAGGCTAGGCAGATTGATTGTGTTATGCAATTGTCTGACTGGGTATGAGTGGCAGAGACGAAGTTCTGCAAAGCTACCGTTCGTTATCGTTCTTTTTTGAAAATTCTATGTGCTATAATTATGGCCTAGTACGTCATTAATCAGTTTCGTATCAGTCATAGTTCACCTCATAAGCGATTTACGGTGGACCTCACTCACCGATATTACTTTTATGATCATGTTTAACTTTGACAGCTGCAACAACTACAATAACAACTTCAGCTATACTCTCAATCGGTTATATTAATTCCTCCTCTACATTACAGTACACTTCTAAGTTGAAATTGGAATACTGATATTGATATTAAATTACTTCGTCTTATATAGTCGTTTGAAACTAGGGTAAATAGTGTTCTGTGGACAATATGTGGGCAGAATGCCACTTAATTGCGTACAGTGGACTAGATATGGAGATTTTTACAATATTATGCTCACAGTGAGTCACTAATCAATTACCATATTAATATAGATATCGTTTTTAATATGTATATTAGATATTTTGTTGTTTTGACCTGGATTGTTATCAGGGTAATATTTTTTTATGATTTTATTGTATTAATAAAAAGTACTTTTATTAAGTTCTAACATAAAAAAGTTAAGGAGCTAAGCAACCAAATGAAGGTTAGAACTTAATCGATCCATGCAACAATTTAATATTTTCTGTGTTATTCGTAACATTCGATTTGATGCATAGTCCTCGCAATATTGGAAATATTCGATAGAGAGATACTCCGAACGCATTCATAAGTCATAGGCAGCCCAATTCAAGCGATATTACAATTTCCAACCTATGTTTTTTATGACTAAAAGAGTGATGAATATACATGTTGATGGATGGAGAGGCAGAGGAAGGCCAAAGAAAAGATGGATGGATTGTGTGAGGAATGATATGAAAGAGAAGGGAGTGAATGATAGCGTGACGGTTGACAAGGGAGAATGGAAGAAGAAAACGTGTTGCGCCGACCCCAAGTAATATGGGATAAGGGCAGGCAGATGATGTTTACTCTCAGACTGAATCAGCTTGGTACCTACCTATATGGTTTATGGGGAAAATAGCTCTCAATTTCAGTTGTTGAATGACTCCTGTGGTTACTCGTGAAGCTAAAAGTGAGTGACTTGAGAAAAAACTGAGTTTTCATGAGAAAATATTCGAATACATGCTTCTGTTTATTGTGGAATAAAAAATGAAACACTACTATTGAAGTAGCAATATTTTTTTGTAGCTCTACATAGTGGTTGTTATCGTGAATGTAGTTGCTAGTATTCACACGCGTTGCTATTGTGGGCAGAGTGGGCCACAAATTACATGGCTGGTCACTCGCCTCGAACGCGTATGGAACTCGGGGCGCGGTAGCAGTGGCGCGCCACTGAAAATTCCTCATATTAGTTCTATTGTTATAGAATGACATCACGTTTCGACGGAAGCCACCGCTGAAATTATGCTTCTCTGCGCTGACTGCGACTTAATTGAAAACTAGTGTTGTTTTACAGTAAAATGTTAGTTTGCATTTTGGTGGTCATTAAAATTATAACTTTATAGCAGCTAAATATATAATCTCGCTGGTGTCACGGAATTCTTCTGTAGCACGTCACAACAAAAGAAAATGTTTTAGAAAAATTGCTTTTTATTTTGGAATATTTTCTTACAATAACGCTTGGAACGTTTGCATGTTCTTAGATCATTCCTCTTCAGATTAGACTGGAATATAAATTAATGTGATAATTTAATCTTTTCTGAAAATTATCGTTTACACCCACAATTTATTAAAAAGTGTCCATTGTACAACTTTTGTTATTACAGTTTCTAAGTATTTCAGCCGCGTAGCAAACGGAGTAATTTGTGTTAAAATTAAGACTGGTTGGGGTGTTTAATTTTATAATCACACAAATATTATAAAGGCGAAAGTTTGTGAGTGGTGGGTGTGTGTGTGTTTGTATGTTTGTTACTTCTTCGCGCTCAAACGGCTAGACCGATTTCGATAAAATTTGGTAGATAGCTTATACCTTGGATTAACACATAGACTACTTTTTATCCCGGTCTACGTGGGTGAAACCGCGGGCCGCAGCTAGTATTTATTCATAAAAAAATACATATAGGGATGTCAAAAACTACAAAGTATGACGTGTCATTTTAGACTTAGGTAAGAACTCCCGATGGTTGAATTTATTAATATTTTACAGTAATTCTCCTTTGTCTAGCAATACCAGAAAAATGGGAACAAATAATACAATCTTACATAAATCTGTTAATGGGGTTAACGATGACATAAAAAAAAATAGGATACAAGTATCACAAGTAATTGTGTAGAAGTAGGTAAAATCGGCCAAGTGCGTATCGGACCACGCGCAATGAAGGGTTCCGTAGTAGGGATGAATTTATACCAATAGTTGAAAAAAAAATTACTCCCATACATTCCAACTGCAAATGTAAGTTTGTACGCACAATTATTACCACGACGATTACGAGATTTACCACGTCATTTTAATTTATTTTTTATTTTTCGGAAAGCTTAAACTAATATCTAATAAGCTTAAGCTTAAGCTAATATCTATAAAGGTAAATTATGTACAATATCGCTTACAATTGCCATTTATAAGCTTCCACAGATTAAAAACTATGTACCTAAAATTAAAAAAAAAAAAAAAGAAATTGAATATACAAAAATTAAAATTAAAAATAAAATCTCCTTAAATATAACACAACAAATTTTTCTAAACAAAACAAAACATAATCTTCTTTTAAATAAAACTTAAAAAGATCTTTATTAGTACTAGTAGTAATGCTACTCATTGCGGTTTTTATCAAAATATTCTTGGTTTATAGTTCGTCTTAATGTGCTAGGGCTGGTTCTAAATAGATCAACATCTAAAAGAGAGGGAACGTTATTGAAGCTTTCTGCGCTACGTATGGAGAAAGCATTCCGTCGGTAGTTGGTGGATGCGAATGAAATGTGAAGAAGTGGCCGCTGCCTGAAGCCTACGCGATGGGTTCGGAGTAATATTTTGGAGAGAAGTTGGGAACAATCGATGGAACTATTGGCAATATTTAACAGAAATGTAATATCATTAGCAAGGCGTCTGTTTTCCAGTGGTAGAAAATGGTGTCTTTTGCAACGATGAGTGTAATCCGTTGAGCATTGTTTTGTCTTATAATGTAAGTATCTTAAAAACTTTTTCTGAATGCTTTCTATTCTTGACTTATACACGTCATATTTTGGGTTCCACACTTGAGACGCGTATTCAAGGTGGCTGCGTACGTATGAACAGTATAATACTTTAAGTGGTTTTAGAGAGCTGAAGCAAGTAGATGATCTTATTATGAAACCTAGGGACTTGGACGCTTTCTTTACGATTTCATCAATATGCATTTCGAATAGGAGTTTACTGTCCTGGATAACGCCCAAGTCCCTTATACTATTCACCTTAGTGATTGTTTGGTTATCCTATGCATAACCTGAACCAATTGTCTTTTGTGATTTTCCTGGAGTAATGAAGTGTCAGATGAACAACGTACTGTTTTAAGTATTTTCATATCATCGGCGTATAATAGAATGTACGAGTTAATAAAACATTTCTTAATATCAGCTGTAAATAAAAGAGGTCCTAATAGGGATCCCTGAGGAACTCCAGATGGTATAAGCTTCCAACTGGAAGTGAAACCCTGTAGTACTACTGATTGACTATTATATTACTTAAGACCACAGATTTCTTATGTTTCCTAAGCTGTACCTAATATTTAAGTTTAAAACAATTTTCTTTACTTTTCTCAAAATTTTTAGAGTTACGAGTAATACCTATAAAACAATTTATTTTAAAATTGTAAAAAAATCTATTTGAGACCCTCACATGGTACAGTTTGCAAAAGTTCTTTTTTATTTTTTTTTTTTGCCTCCCAAAAATTACCCCCATACTTATTCAATATTCATTTATTTACGTGACGTGACGGACGTGTTTGTTTGGGTCACAGAAATTCATATTTGCACCAAATTTCAACTAAATCGGTCCATTAGATTCAGAGCAAATTGGCTGTGACAGACGGCAGACAGACAGACAGACACACGAGTGATCCTATAAGGGTTCCATTTTTAGGGTTCCGTACCAAAATGGTAAAAAGGAACCCTTATGGTGCGACTCAGTCTGTCTGTCTGTCTGTCCATCTGTCACAGCTGGATATCTCAAGAACTACTAATGCTATCAACTTCAAATTGGAACAGTTTTAGATGACGTTTGCCCAACTATTTTGCAATAAGAAAGAAATAAAAATATACGTACATTTTTTGCAACAGGGACTGAAAGGGGGTCTCAAAAAATCGAAGTGGGGCCTCTAGGGCATGTGGGGTATCAAAAAGAGCGCTGTTTGCACATTCTCAAACGTTTTAAACTTTTGATGAAAAATTAAAAAAAAAAATACCGTTCCCCTCTCATTTCCGAAGTTTGCATAGAGAAAAATCTGAAAATATTCCATGTGATAGAAGTTTATGTAAAGATTACAGGAAAAATAAAACGACGTCTCTAAATAGCACACTTTTTCCGAAATCTGAACGGAACCCTCTATGCGCTTGTCCAACTCGCTCTTGACCGGTTTTTTTCCTTTTGACGTACGGAACCCTAAAAATCATGGTAACTTACTCCGAAGATACACTTATCTACTTAAAAAAGTTTTAATTACAATGCTTTGTTACTTAGGGACTTAGATAGGTAGGCACAACAAACTAACTTGATGGCTATAGGACCTTAGGGAGTAAACAACAACAAAGTCTCTCATATCCTAAATCTTGTACAGACAACAGCACATCAGGTTATACCAAACTGTCACATTTCTCCAAATGATTTTAAACCTTAAAATGTTGATACTTAAGTTCAAAATCGAATGAGAAAATTTGACAGTTTGTAATAACTTGACCTGCTGCTGTGTGTACATAGACAAATACCTATACATCTACACATATACCGTAACAGTCAATTGCCTCTGATATAAGGCAAAACACACACTAAAGTTGTGGATGAGTGACAAACTGTGCAGTTAGCTAGGTCCAACTTTGAGAAAGAGGTCAATCGTCGAATACGACTCGGCTGGGCAGCATCCGGAAGCTTCGCAATATCTTCTCGTCTCACATACTGCAGAAGAAGAAAGATCAGTGTGTATTGCCAGAGATGACCTGCGGCACTGATACGTGGTCGCTCACAATGGGCCTTATTAGAAGGCTAAAGTGGTCCCAAATGGAGAGGGCTATGCTTGGAGTTTCCCTATGTGATCCAATCAGAAATGAAGAGATCCGCAGGAAAACAAGGTAACCAGACATAGTCCGAAAAATTGCCAAACTTAAGTGGCAGTGGGCAGGGCACATTGCTCGCAGAACAGGTGGCCGATGGGGCCAAGAGGTTCTGGAGTGGCGGCCGGGTAGCCGGAAGACGTAACGTTGGAAGATCTCCCACATGGTGGACCGATGACCTTGTAAAGGTCGCAGGAATCCGCTGGATGCGGGAAGCACAGAACCGGTCGAAGTGGCGGTGCTTGCGGGTGGTCAAGTCCAGCTGTGGACGTATTTCGGCTGAAATAATGATGATGATAAGGTAAAACCCAGACATAAATAACAAATGAAATAAAAAAATCATAAACTATCTAGTCATTTAGTCTTATTTACGATATTGTATATTTATTTATTACTTACGTTATCTAAGTGTGTATTTATTTAAATTGTATGTGGATTTATATAATATGGAAATAAAAGATTTCATTTCATTTTAATTTTTTCATTAATGGCAACTTGGGACGCGAACCCTGTCTAATTCCTCTCTGAAATTCCAAATATCTTTTTGGTTGTGTTTTGAATTTAATGACAATACACCCATCACGCATCACGACCACGCATCTGAAATCCTACTAATATTATAAATGTGAAAGTTTGTGAAGATGTTTGGATATTTTTAACTCAATCATGCAAAACCGGCTAATCGGATTTGGATGAAATTTGGCGCACAGATAGTTTATAACCTGGATTAACAACACATAGGATACTTTTTATTCCAGTAGTAGGCCTGTGGGATAATTTCCGACATCCACGCGGGCGAAGCCGTGGGCAACGGCTAGTTATACATAATTCATAGTCTACGGCGTAGAACAGGAAGTACGCACATTAGATATTATTTTAAATGATTACCTAATTATGTTTGTAGATCAACGCTTTTACCATGGGTATATTAAATACAGGCAAGCAGTATAATACATTTTTGAGAGGTGATTTTATTTTGTAGTCTACATATAAAAAAGCTGTTATACCCGAAAATCTTATCATTTTACAAATGGGTACCTTTTTCGCAATAACTTAAACAAGTGGAAAAATATTTTGTGCTACCAAGTTATGATCCATATTTTATTACATTTATAACCGCCCTTATACATACCTACCCGGATAATTTCGAAATAAGCTGGTTTAATCATGAAAGAAAACAAAAGGCTTATAAATATTGTGTCAATGTTTAATACAAATGGTTTACAAACAAGTCTTTTTCAAAAGTTATTCGCAGTTGAACATTTACAGCGATTCTCTATTTAATTTTCCAAAAACATTTCGTACAACAATACAAACTGTTCAAAAGTTAACACTGAACTACTCTATACAATTTTGTATTGTACCTACCTAAATAACTTGGCGAAATATGACAGATGGCGCCACTGGGAGTCGCCGCAAACTAACTTGTTTTATTTATTCCTTAATTACATATTTATGACACCTTAATATTTTAGCTGGTAGCCAAACGAATTGTGTTGTGCGTTAATGAATTCTCATTTTCTCTTTCAAAATTATTATTCTCAATATTTTTTTTTGTGGTTTTTTCAATGACAGATTGTTTACAGTACATAGATACTTTCCTTGTGCATAGCATACAGACATGTCATGTTCTTTTGATAAATCAGAGAATATTATATTCTACATTCATTCACTGATGACAACGCACAGCCGAGACCGATGGGATTAGAAGCATAGCATGGCGTAGCTAAGGTAAGGTAAATACTAGGGGCGCATCCGATACCGATATCGATCCCGATATATCGGCGATACTTCGGGTTTGCCAATATATAGGCATCGGCGATATTTTATTGCCGATACAACGATACTTTTCAAATTTCGCGCTTCAAAAAAGTAATATAAACGCGCGTGCTGTTTCGTCTATTTCGTTGTAAACAAGACACCAACAATGGCGTTTTAAATAAAACTTGAAAAAAAAATGGCGCAGAAATACTTTAGTTTTCAAATGAATTAAGTTGCATCTGAAATACTATTTTCTTCCGCTGGCCTCATTCAAAAAGACTTGCGAAATCGTCTATCTCCGCAAAGCTTGAGAATAACTAAAAATACTATCATTCTGTCTGTATATTTTATATTAATAAAAAAAAATAACCCAACTTGTGTTTTATTTACTTTAACTTCATTTAAATTCAATAAGCGTATCGGCATCGGTATCGGTATCGCCGATATAAAAGTTTCGGCAATACTGATATTTTTATAAGAGTGTCGGTATTGGTATCGTATCGGCAAAAAGGCGTATCGATGCACCCCTAGTAAATATTAAGGAAGGATTTCTGAAAATTCATCCCCTAAAGAGATTAAAAAGCGGATGAAAGTTTGTATGGAAGTTCGTCATTTTTGCCGATGGGTATAATCCTATTGAGAGTAAAAATCTATTAAAAATATAGCAGTTTCGTCAACAAAACTGTGGGACACCACTGTCTCTCCCCACGGGGTGACAATCCCACGCAAGTAGGTATCAATATGGGGGATTTGAATCCCACACGCAGAGATTTTAATATGTAATGTTGTAGCTGTGATTGTAGGCAATATTAATATTTTAGCTTTTATCTAAAACATATATTAAAATGACATCTAGCAACTTTTGATCAGTCGTTCATTTGATGTCACATACATTGGGATTTTATAATTTTTCTAAAAAAAATATTTGGTCATTTAAATTTTGTTATTTCGTTTATTGTTCTTTTGAAATTTGCTCGAGAAATTTTTGATTTTCTGCTAAGCAACCGTGGGAACATTATAGGCTGATTATGGTTATAATTTATATATCTATCTATCGTTGTCTAATTACAAAACAAAACCGTTTATCATGTTTACAAAGTGCTTAACGAGGGAAAGAGTTGAAAACAGTTTTCATGTGTGAACACGGTTAATCTAGAAAATGTCCTGGTTGTGGGAACTGAAGTTCCGTGAGCAGTCTGTTACGTTGTCAGTATTAGCTCTCAGTAACTCTGTGCTCCAGTGATAACATTTTATTGTGCTCATAACTTTTTTAGCGCAGCAACAATAGGTATTAGAAGTGAAACGAAAGCGGACCGAACTTTATACCGATACAGTTTGCATCCGCGAATTTTGTAAAACTTTTTCAAACATTAAAGTTTTATTTTACCAACGGAACCGAAATTTTACTTTGTTATTATTCTATTTTGTACAGCACTGGTCGGGATTTCCATAACTTGTGAAGTTTACAAAAAAAAATCGGGGTTAAATCGTAGTCGTGACTGTAAATTTAAAACCGGGATAGAACCTAATGTCAACATACAGCGTCGACATTCGTTCAAGTTAATGGTGCTAACATTTAAACTCGCTGCCTAAATGTTTGTAGGTACCTACATTAAAGTATATTTTGTTATCAGCTGTAAAAAAATCATTCACATCCCTCGCATAACCCTTCTAATACGTTCAGAGTTTCAGATTGTAAAATAGAAATATGTAGCAACTGCGCGACTTTTTACGAACCCTTTAAAATATTCTGTGCCTAAGTAAACCAATAAAAAATAAAAGGTAGTGACATTTTAACAAAAAAAAAAAAAAAAAAAAACAAATTCTTAAATTATTTGGATTTTCCATATGTGTTATTTGACTACATTTTCTACTGTTGTACTAAAACCGAAACATGATTACTTGAAGTTTTTTTGATAGAAAAAAAAAATCAAAGTAGCACTAGCACCGTCTATTTTCTGTTTTATACGATTATACTTTAAAATTTGCTTTAAATCGAAGATATTTAAATATGTTAAAAACTTAATAAGCTAAAAATTTATTTAAGTAATTCTAACATAAGTCTACATTTAAACGAAGTGCGTTTATTTCCGGTACGCGTTCTGTCTTCTATCTCTCTCGCGTCAAACTAGACAGCCATAACGCTATTTCACTTACGCACCGAACTAAACCACGCTTCATTAGATATTCTTAATATTATAAATAGGAATGTTTGCCAGTGCATACTAAGTAGGTATAAATATATGATTCATACCAAAAGATCCGGAAATTATACATCAAAAGTGACGTGATAGGAAAATGGGACACATGTATCGGAAATGTAGCAGTTGGTGACGAACGACCCTCTCTCACTTGCGGTTTGAACTACTCCGCAGAGAACACAGAGTAGTCAACAAATGGAGTGGTACAAATCTGTTGTATGGCGTGAAATAGGCATAAGTAAATCATCCACCCAAGTGTATGATCTTCTACAAAAGTGTTATTCAAAAATACAATTATTGAAAACAACCAGCTCATATGCTGTTTGATTAGATTCGAGATATTGTCCCTAACCACGTGTGAATGAATGTGGTTTTATTGAGGTAAGAATATTCCTAATGCATATGAATACTCCATTTCTTGCTACTTCATGGCAGAATTGCTTGGACCTTCCGGAATGCGGCCAGGCATTCTCCTCATTCCTCAACTCCGACTAACATCATGAAAAAAATACTAAAGCTGAAAGTGCGGCTTCTATTAAGACCTTTCTCGTGTAACAAAAGTTGATTTCATACTTTATGACTAAAATGTATGAAGGGTTTATTTGCGCACCTATTATTATACACTGAAAAAAGTAAAAATACACGCTCTAAAAAGTATAAAACAAGAAAATATTCTCATCTGAAATTAGAAAAAGACAGTCAAATTAATATCCAGTGTCACATGTCATAATTGTCAATTTCATTAATTTATTCCATTATTTAATTTTATCAATGTTATCTTTTTATCAATTTTATAATTTTATCATTGTATCAATTTTTTCATCTTTATTTTATTAATTTTTTGTTTTAAACAAGTAGCCAATACTTAATATCCAATTATATAAATAATTAGCGCTTATTACTATGTAAGTTAGCTTATTGATTTCTTGAATTGTGAATGTGGTGTTTGCCTATAAGTAATTGTTGCACTCTAAGACTGTTTTAAGCATGTAATTTTTGTTATAACTAGGTGTAAACAATTGTTGGTGAACCTAATAAAATAAAAAAAAATAAAAAAATAATAATAATATAGGGCTTAATCGAACAGATTACGTGTGACTCCGGATTTTTAATTTGTCTGTCTTTTTCTAATTTCAGATGAAATTATTTTCTTGTTTCATACTTTTTAGAGCGTGATTTTTCAGTAGTCGAGTTTTAGTTTTTAAACTTACTTTTTATTTAAATTATTTTGGGGTTAAAATTTCGTTTAGGTTAGAGCCAATTTACATTTTTAATGACGAATAATTAATAGATAGGGTGACTGGTCATTAGTGACCGATACTTAAGCACATGATTGTGCTTATGATAACAAAAAACTTTTATTAAACCTGAAATCGCGAAAAAAAAATCAGCTGCTCCCTACATTTATGTTCGCATAACTCGTCAAAATGGAGCAGCTGATTTTTTTTTCGTGATTTCAGGTTTGGTCCCATATAAAAGTTGTTTGTTATCATGAGTACAATCATGTGTTTAATTATCGGTCACTAATTACCAGTCACCCTATACCTATATGTATTTTAGGTAGGTTTGGAGAGAAAATATGTTTGGCTCACATCTGAGGCGTGATTTTAGAAATTACTGCCAATTATCGGGTGCATGCAAGCAAAGCCGCCAGCAATAGCTAACAATATATATATATATTTGAAATGTGCTAACTAAGCCCTTTCATTTGATATGTACCCAACACGGCATCATTATAAAAAAATTTTTTTAGTTCATGATTTTATGTCCTCTAGAGGGCGCCAAATTCAATTTAATGTGACGTCACATAACCTATAACCAGCGGACGATCAAGTTGCTTCCAAAGATACCTCATTTGTCAAATTATGATAAGTGGTTTAGAAGTTATGACGGAACAGATGAACATACATACATACATACCGGTCAAAATCATAACCCTCCTTTTTGATTCGCCGTAAAAAAAAATGTAAATGTACGTACCTAAATAAATACTTCAGTTTTTACGACGGACAAAGTACTGCACAAATTGTTGATGCTACGATAGGCAGATTTGTGTAAATATTAGATACAGATACAATCAAATAAAAACTAATCACGATTTTTAATTAAACCTAACTCAGAAATTTAAAATTTCATTAAGCACGAAACATAATTTTAAAATTGTTCTGAGCATATAACCAAGATAAAAAGATTTCAGAAAATTATTCTTCTTAATTCTGCTTAAGCTCTTTTTAATGTAAGCATCTAATATTGGTATCTGCAGGCAAAAATACAGATCCAAAGTTTAATTAAAAACTCCTAGCCTATTACAAACTTTGTATGAATTTATGAAGAATTTTGATTTGCATTAGGATTACTAAATTAGTTTAGAGCAGCAATTTGTGCGTTCTTTTTATGGTTCCGTAACCGAAGGGAGCCAAACGGAACCGTATAAGCCCCCGCTGTCCGTTCGCGTCCGTCCGTATGACTGTCAGCGGGCTGTATCTCATGAGCCGTAATAGGTAATACAGATTGTGTATTTCTATTGCCGCTTTAACAACAAATAATAAAAATAAAAATAAACTTTTTTACAAAAAAATACAACCGACTTCCAAAAACAACACTATAAAGTGAAAAATAACTTTAATTTCGGAAGTCGGTGTCTAGTTCAATGTATTTTCGTTTTTTGCCACCGACCTTCGAAATTAAGTTATTTTTCACTTTATAGTGTTGTTTTTGGAAGTCGGTTGTATTTTTTTGTAAAAAAGTTTTTATTTTTCACTTTTTAGTTGTAGTAGCTACCCCACACAAATTCTAATACCACTACCTGCAAAACAAACTACGAGTAGAACATCATCCATATAAAAGAGGGGAAAAAATACGTATTTGAAGCTAACGCAAAAACTACCGAAGCAAAGTTAATTAATTTTATATGGGACCAACTGTGATGTATACCCTCTCGAATAAAATAAAAAAAAATTCAAATCAGCCTAGCAATCTTCAAGTAATCGGGGAACATACATAAAAAAAAAATAAAAAAAAAAAACGAACGTTCCGACGAATTGAGAACCACCTCCTTTTTGAAGTCGGTTAATAATGTTAAAAATGAAAATGACCCCAAAAAAAAGAGCGAAAATAAAAAAAAAACAAACATCAAAATCAAACGTTTATTGTACAAACATTTGATTTAGATTTTTTTTATTACCCTGACCACCTGGCATGTGGGATATCATTGTTTAGAACTCATAGAGAGCACAACTAAAAAAAAAATATTTTCGAAAATTAAAAAATAGGGGGCCGTAAAAGTTGTCAGTTTTAGCTCTATCGCAACAACTAAGGAAGTTAGGAATTTGAAACTTCTGTACCTACTTACCATATTATAGGTACTGTATTTTAATCAACAGAATTTGTTGATTAAAATTCTCATTTATAAGGTATTTTGTTTAAATATGGGTGATTTTCTGCAACTACAGAAAATAATTTTGTAATTCACAGTCAATCAATCTGCCAAGCCTTTTCCCAACTATGTTGGGGTCGGCTTCCAGTCTAACCGGATGCAGCTGAATACCATTATTTTACATGGAGCGACTGCCTATCTGACCTCCACAATCCATTAACTGGGTAATACGATACCCCTTGGTAAGACTGATTGTCAGACTTTCGGGCTTCTGTCGACCCGTAACGACTGTCAAAGATCCACGAATGACAGCCGGGACCAACGGCTTAACGTGCTTTCCGAGGCACGAAGGAGTCTCGGTATGTAAAGATGGTCACCAATCCACGAGCCAATCCCGGCAAGCGTAGCTTAACCTGATGGATCGACCCGTGCGGCTGTTATTACTTAGCCACGAGCTCCTTTGTAATTCACAGTATCATTATGAAATACTAGCTTCCGCCTGCAACTTCGTCGGCGTGAAATTATATACCTACTACGATACTCGGCTATACTGTAGCTTCCTATTAGTGAAAGAATTTTCGGAATCGGATCAGTAGTTCCGAAGATTACCCACTACATACAAACTTACAAACATAGACAAAATTATTCTTTTATAATCAGCCTACAATGTTCCCACTGCTGGGACGCAGGCCTCCTCTCTTTGAGAGGAACTGATGGGCTGTAATCCACCACGCGGGCTAGTGCGGGTTCGTTGATGTCACAATGTCTTCGAATTTGAGATTCTATAGGATATGCTGGTTTCCTCACGATGTTTTTAAGTTATCTTTGCGATTATTAAAATTTAAGATGCAAAATTTTCTTCGTTTAGTATTTTCATTTATCTGAACTAAAAAAACTGAAGTACGAAAGTTTTTTTTTTAAATATTTTAGGAACAATGAGATTCATGTATCAAAATGTAAAAGGCAGAAATATTGAGAAATCCTATTATGCGCATGAGTCTATTTTTCTTACTTTTGCTTCGTATATTTCTTTTTGTTTGAGATAAAGGTTTCTGAAGAAAATTGAAGTAACGATGCTTTATATCCCAAAGAAAAGTTAAAAGCTATACGAAGGCAGATCCGTGAGCACAGCTAGTTATTTACACATAATGGAAGAAATATTAAATCGTCATCAATTACGTGCTTGGTAAGTGCTTAAAAACAAAAGCCCTTAGCCGAGGTGCCGATGTTGTTGTTTGGTTAACAGAAGCTGTGCTTTGTTGTTCTCGTAATCAAAATTTATAAAACGGAAAATTTTGTAAATTGTTTTCATGATGAGGTTTTTTTTTAAAAAAAAAAACGATCATGTTTTTCGCGGGTTTGTTAATAAATTTAGTTATGATCATTTACTCAAATACTCGTTGTAATTATCTACCTAGTCTTTTCCCAACTACATTGGGGTCGGCTTGGTTTCCAGTCTAACCAATTGCAGCTGAATACCAGTATGGAGCACCATGGAGCGATTGCCTATCTGACCAGTTTCTGGGAAACACGATATCCCTTGGTAAGACTGGTTGTCATTCGTTTATTTAAATTCAAAAAGAAAATGTAGTTTGCAAAAGGTATTTTTCAAATATGATTGTATGTAGGTAGTCTCTGGAACACGCAAATGAATACAGGATATTTTTGGATTGATGTCAATGAATGAATGTGTTTTTGATAGGCAGATATGAATTTAATGAGTCGGTCGAAAGTGGAGGCAGTGAATCGATCAAAATCATTTGTTTGGTAGGACGTAGGTAGAATGTAAAAAATCCACTGAAATATTATTGCTATAATGTTAAAATAATGCAAACGGAAATGATGAATACGTTTCGGTATTGTTAAAATGCCAATTAATGATAAAAAGGGTCCCCGAAACGATCAATTGCAATTGTCAATTTTTATGTATACCAAGTGCAATTGAAGCGATTGATAATATTCAGCAGCGCCGGAATAAGCCAGCGCGGGGCCCGTAGCGATTCTATATGGAGGCCTTATAGGATACATACTTAGTATTTTTTTTTGTGTTTTTATCTGTAACATTTGAGTTATTAAACAATACAAATTCTGTTCATCACTCAATTGATTGAACTTCAAATAAAATCAGAGACAGGCCGTACGGATGTGTCAGTAGTCTAGGAGTTAGTGTGCTAGATTGACAATACTACTATACAATACTATAATACTATAATTTTGATTTGGACCAAATCAAAATTTTAGGAGCCTCTCTCCAAGGGCTTCCCAAAACACCCCCATGTATGTTCAGCGATTATTTATAGGTAGTTTAGGAGCTAGACGGTTTTTAATGTTATAGGGAAATTCTCACTCGACTTCCGACTTTTTATTTTTACGGTTCCGTACCTCAAAAGGAAAAAACGGAAACCTTATTTATAGGATCACTTCGTTGTCCGTCTATCTGTCTGTCAGTCTATTAAGACCATTTTGCTCAGGAACGCGTGAAGGTATCAAGTTGAAATTTATATCAAATACGTAAGTCTAGGTCCCTTGGAGTCCTAAAAAAATCAAGGTTCTAAGTCGACGCAGTAAAAAAATACGGCCATCTAAGCGACATATTTTGATACTCGCAGGTAAATCAAAACCTTTGGGGTTACTTCCCGTTGACCTGGAATAATGAAATTTGGCAAGAAGCAAGGTCTTACAGCACAAGTAAAGGAAAAAGTCCGAAAGTTTTTAATTTGTAATTTTAGCACATAAAAAATATTTTCAAGTCTGTCAGTCTGTCAAGACCCTTTTTCTCAGAAACGCGTGGAGGTATGAAGTTGAAATTAATATCAAATACATAAATATACGGACCCTTAGAATCCTAAAAAAATCAAAGTTCTAAGTCAACGCAATAAAAAAATATGGCCATTTATGCGACATATTTTGATACTCGCAGGTAAATCAAAACCTATAGTGTACTTTCCGTTGTCCTGGAATCACGAAATTTTGCAATTAAATTAAATCAAATAACCAACATTTCATTAAAAATTACAATTCATTAACAAATAAAAACAAAAAACGAAATAAATAATGACAATAACAATTTAAGTATAAAATATCATGACCGTCGTTGGTCATTTATGATACTCATCGATACTAAAAAAGCCCTACTTCAATAAATATGTTTTTAATTTGTTTTTCAAATAAGTTTATGCTGTGTATACTTTGTAATTTTATCACATAAAAAAATTTTTTTTTGGGATGTTAGGTTTGTTTTTGGGATAAATTCTTTTCAACTGCGGGACCTTCATTGTGCGTGATCCGACACGCACTTGGCCGGTTTTTTCTCTTTCTGTATCTCATTTTTTGTAAATATTTATTTATTATAAATCCTTAAATTATGGTCTACGATTGAAAAAAAAAATACTATCTGTCTAAACATCACCCAAAGTGACTTATAAGGGAAAATTTTTGCACAACAAGATTCGCTCTAGATTTTCAGTCTTTAAGAAAAGAAAAAAGAAGGGTGGCAATGACCCCACAGTAATTCTAAAAACATTCGCAAACCCTCAGATTTCGAAAGCAATACAAATAATAACTACTTTTCGGGACATTATTTGGAGAAATGGTAGTTCGTACATGGCACTCAACTTTTTCATACTTCGTAGAAATAAACTATTTTCAGAATGTGTTTCCGTTTAGAGTAATCCATTTTTCATGTACTTCTTTGCATCCGATTATGCTGAATTGACACTTCAAGAGCATATTAATTTACATGAAACGGTAAATTATTTTTCTCAATGTAGCAATAAGAGTTACAATTTTAAATTATCCTTGTAGGTTTTCATACCAACGAACTGATAGACGTTAATCGGTTGTCTGTTGTAGCGATAGGTGTTAGGTACTTATTTAACTTTTTTTAAAAAATATGTATTTTTATGATTCTATAAGATTGGATTATCTCAGTTGAAAAAAAATACGTACAGGCAGGGGTGGGTCTGGGTCCGCGGGGCCCCCCTGGTGTGCAGGGCCCATAGCAATTGCTACTCTTACTACGTTTTTAATCCGGCACTGAAATATTACTACAATAGAAATTGTGGGCAATTAATCGTTTCGGGGGGACCCCTTAACACACAATAGGGATGACGATTCATTCATAATTCAATACGTCAATGTTCCTTGTTTCAAAATTTACTACCTGATTACTCCCACTGACAACAAAACTAAAATATTATTATGTAGATACTTACCGTATTAAAAAACTTTCAACTCGCGATCGCGTTTACGTAAAGCGCGTCACCGGTGAATCGCGGCGCGACGTCCGCGCGTGTGCTCCATGGCGAAGTCGGCCTCGCACTGCCCGCTTCTGATAAAGAGCACTGATAGCATCCCACTATGTACACCTACCTTTATCTCTGTGCATTATCATGGGAATAAACCTTCGACAGGTTTTGCTCTTTGTTATCTTCATTTGGCTTTTTCATTTCAGGAAATTGGACTGCATTCAGCTGTCGGATTTTACATTTTCAGAGACGGCACGTTGGTGTATACTGTTATTCAAATACTCGTTAAAGTTTTTATAATGAGACAGTGAACATGTTTAGGAATATATTTATTTTGTAGGTAACATAGAATTTAAAAGCCGATCTTAAGTTGGTTCAGTAAAATAAATAAATAAGGTATCGTATGTGGAGAGGATAAAAGTAAGTTCGTTAATGAGCGTCGAGATCTCAGTCGAGATATATAGCGTTTCATCTGATGATGAGATTTTGCAGCTGGGCGCCATTACAGTACGATGTTTTCCTTTCATTTGTAACCTACGGTAATGTTTTTAAAAACCACACGCTGAACCCTTGAAGTGTTTCTATTTTTATGCTGGTTCAATTGGTGAGTACGCTAGATTGGTTACTCATTGCATAATTTACACTGTGAGTAATTATCATGCATGACACGCACAAATACAGGTGTAGAATTTGAATGGTGTCTGAACATGTACCTACGAATTAATATACGGGCAAATTTTTACCTTTATATAAACCTTTTTATATTTGTGGTTTATAAAAATTATCATTATTCGAAAAATTATTAACTGACCAATTGGCCCAATTTATTTTGTATCTAGTAAAAGTAATTTCAGCGAATTACGTGGTGAAACGGCAAAAACACTGATTTGACAATATTTGATTGTTAATAAATCTCAAAGGTTTATGGACAAAATGGTAATTTTCGGCGTCCATATAAACATGATGGAATATGATCGGAATATGGCCTGTAAACGTGTCCCTTGGGAGGCTTCAACGAATATGTTTGGCTGACATAATCACTGCTTTTGGCAGGTGAAAAGTTTCAGGATTACGAACGTCACCCATATTCGTAATAATATTGTAGTTTTGTTACTTTTTTAATCGAAACAAAAGAGGCATTGTAATGCCGGGTACATATTGGTGAAACAGAGCATGAAATGTAACGTACATTGAAACAAACTCGCCTATTGTTGTGTTACATTTCACGTTGCATTGCATAAATTAGGACGGCTAATTTGTGTTACATTCATACTTTTCACCAATCTGTACCTGTTATTATTATTATGTGCTATTAGTGAGATTCCTGCAAAGCTCTCATTATTACACAACAACGTATTGAGAATGAGATACGGGTTTTTATATTATTTGTTGCGCATAGTTAGTTCCACGGCACCGTTCCTCAATAATGTCTTACCAAGTAAGTAAAGTAGTATGTATAATACCTTAGTAAGCGAGTTTATCTGTCGGTCTGTTTGGTAAGTTTTGAAAGCTAAACTACTGAACTTTAACCTGTGTACAAAACATATTTTCCTGAAAAACTTTGACTTTTCACGCAGGTGAATTGCCAATACAAAGATAAATCTATGGAAATAGTTCACTAACCAAACTTCTTACTTTTATTGAAGCAAAAAACTTAAGTAAAAGAAATAAGTTATACAGCTTGACGCTCTATAGCCGCCGTAAAAGGGCTTAATTAGTGAGACTGGTTAGGCGACCATTTCCAACAATTACGGCCACCCAGTATGGTAAGCATTTAGATGCCCAAGGTCTCTCCCGAATCAGCATAGAAATGGATGAAGGTGTTTCAGATGTAGCTATAATGTCACACTTTATTTAACCGACTGTGCTGGTTGGATTTAGTCCAGAGTTTCACTGTCGTGTTTGGTGTAGAAATGTCATTAACTTGTTACCCTATGTTCTGTGTTTTTGGATATTCTGGTATCGTCTTTTTCTCTAATGTAAGTACATATGTACCAAAAAAAGAACTAGGCAAAAACAATCGTTTTAGTTACTAATGTAAGATGCTCTTCGGTCCTTGCGTTGAAGGAAATTCCCGTAGATGCTTACAAAGAGTTTTTAGCCACATTGTGTCAGAGTTAATAACTACAGAGTCAATCAGTCAGTAACGGTCAGCAAGTTACAGGAATAGATCGATGGATTTCCAAGGAACATGCATTGTATACATCAGGTACATGGCAATCACAGCCGACCAATTAATTAACAAATGGACAGATACTGTCCAACTAGTATGCCTAGGTAGGTAGGACATTAATTTAATTTGTGAACACCTATGTAGGTATTTAGTGAAGCAATGGTAATTTAATATGGTGATTGGTAGCTTAATTTTATATACTAACTCGTACTAAAGTATAGCTTATAGTACATAGTTGCCCGCGGGAACTAGTGGTGTGAACACTGTAAACTGGAGCTGGTATTTTCTGTTGCAGTATATGGTAATTTTATTCTATTAAATGAGCAATATTTGTATACAGAGTGTGGTGTAAATAGTGGTCCAACGTTAAGGGGTCGATACACCGTATATATTCAGCTATCACATACCACAATTTGAACCATTTTTTCCCTAAGTCTCAGATTACAAGTTTCGATGAAAGTTGCATTAAAGGGGTTTGCGAGGGCAAAAAATCGATCTAGATAGCTCTCATTTCTGGGAAAATTCGTTTTCTCTATTTTCACCCGAGCAGAACTCGGTCGCCCAGGTATTGCACCCTAATTGCGTAACACATTATCAATCGGAGTTGGTTTCATGTTGACAGTTCAACAACATTCATTGCGTTATTTACGTTTTCGAGCAGACAAATTTTTCGAACATATGAAGCAATGGATTAGCAATTTGTTTCAAAATGATTCAAACTCCGAGCGATAGTGTGTTACGCAATTATGGTGCCGGTCTTTATTCATTATTGATATTAGGAGTCAGTATAATTTTTCTGAGTTTTATAAATGACATTAAACTGAGATCTCAATAGTTTTGTGGATCGCCGTGACTATTAAAGGCCAGCGCACATCGGCGGACGTCGGGGGACACGCGAGGGGCAGCAGGGTATTTTTACCATGCAACGTAAATTTGCACGTATCTAATGCTAACAAGATATAGTTTCCAAAGCTCACAGAGCGTCCACGGAGAATCAAAAGGGATTTCCCTTTGCGGTATTCAAGAGAGCGCTGGAGGATACCGCGGCGGGATGCGAAGGTATGCGACAGTATGCGCCGTAG
This sequence comes from Cosmia pyralina, assembly GCA_946251885.1. Lineage (NCBI taxonomy): Eukaryota > Metazoa > Arthropoda > Insecta > Lepidoptera > Noctuidae > Cosmia > Cosmia pyralina. Next base: position 14,037,264 of record OX276353.1, read on the forward strand.
TCGACTAGCATACGATCGCGAGGGAGAGGCTGTGCAAGCGGTGAACTCCGCATTTCCCCCGTGGCATACCGCGGCAGGCCGCAGCATCCAGTTGTGCGCTGGCAGCCGCTGGTGGCATCACAAATTATCAGTGTGCGCTGGCAAATCCTCCTCGATGCCATCCCCCACCGTCTGCCGGTGTGCGCTGGCCTTATAGTTTTACGGTGTTCGTCTTAGCGAGTGGAACAATTTAAATGCCTAGATCACTTGGTCACCAAGAAAATGCTGACATTGAAAGGGAACGGAGGGCTCTTTCCGTGTGTGCGAATATGGTGGCCCGCAGGTTTGCACGTTTTACTGCAGACATATAAGTGACGCTCTTTGGAGCATTCTGTACACGTGCAGCTTGTGGGAGAAATATTCACGGGCGTCGTATGGAGCCCTGTCTCCAATTTAATAACGCTTTCAGAAAACTGATGTGGTTGCCATGGCGTTGCAGTGCGTCAGGGATGTTTGCGGTGGCGCGTGTATTTTGTTTTTACACAATGATACACAAGCGCGCATCAGCATTAAAGTTTTTGAATTTGAATTTATTTTATGGAGACTCATAAGTAACTGTGCACCTTTACAGACTGACCGACACAAATTTATTTAAATTCTTCCTCCATATACCACAAAATTAAAATGAGTAAGATTAAAAATATATTGCAGAATCAATTAGTAACAGATATACGTTATGATTAACAGAAAAGCTTTCCTAATTGAGTGAAAGTGATCGAATCAGTTGCCAACGCAAGAGGGTAGGTAATACTCCGTGAACAACCGAACGATGCGATCTAATCGTATTTTTCATGAACCATTTACAATTTCAGTCCTAACTCGAACGGGGTTAGCCCCATGAAAAAAATATATATTCATGAATAACCGATATTTATTCCAGATCACGTTTATTTCCAGTGATTCGAAGTGATAAAGCAAGGCCTAAAAATATCCCCAGCTTGTGATGTGGGTGTATCTATGAATAAAGGCTTTTTTGTATTTATCTTCGATTTACCAAATTTTTTAAATGAAAGATAAATTCATAAAGGTAGGCTGTGTCGGTATACACATAGAACTGCTCTATCACTGCCCACATACCGGGTTCCAGGAAAATCTACAATAATAAATAAATTAACAAAAATTAGTATACCTAACATGATCTGTCTACTAATGATATCATACTCCGATCATCCAGTTGCCACTTAAGTGTGGTAATTATGAGCAATGGTAGTATCCCACTAAGGCGCTCGTTAGGATCCTATTTGAACTGTTCAGGATTAAGAATATTTAAATGCGGATATCATATCATTGTGGATATCAAACAATATGAACATGATGATTTAAAATAATAATCCTGTATGGAGCTCAGACTAAATAAAAAACCGACCAAGTGCGAGTCGGACCACGCGCAATGAAGGGTTCCGTATAGTTGAAAAAGAATTTATCCCATAAACAAACTTTTACCTTGACCACAGGCTAAACATTACAACGTGGCAATGCCCCCAGTCTCAAAAGGAAACTCTTTTTCTAAGGAACTCGTGGAGGTATCAAGTTAAAATTAATATGAAATACGTAGGTCTATGGTCCCTTGGAGCTCTAAAAAAAATCAAGCTTCTAAGTCAACGCAGTAAAAAAATCACAAAAAAACTATTTTTATAAGTGAAAAAACTACAAATTAACGATTTTCAGATTTTTCCTTTACTTGTGCTGTGAGACCTTGTTTCTGGCCAAATTGCATGATTCTAGGTCAACGGGAAGTATCCCATAGGTTTTGATTTACTTGGGAGTGTCAAAATGTCGCATAGGTGGCCGTATTTTTATAACGTTAACTTAGAAGATTGGTTTTTTTAGAGCCCCAAGGAACCATATCCACTTGCGCGACCGTGGGAACTTTGTTCCCCAACAGTAGGTTGTCCGTGGGAACAAAGTTTCTAAGACAATCTTTTTTTACTTTTAACCTTGTTCCACCACTATTAAGTAGGAATATCGAAATCCATGCATTTACATATCTGTGTACGAACCTTTTGAGATACGACAACACTCACTGAACTTGTCTATGACATTAAAAAAATATTATTTTCGCTGTCATAAAATCTAAAGTAAACAATAACAAGTTTTTGTCTCAACTTCGGAAGCTTGTAAATAATGAATATTGTACTGTGGTAAGTGGTTTTATTTATGTTCCACGTCAAGAGTTAATACAGCATGCATTTTAAACCATAAAAAATATAGGTCGACGCTTGTTTTTTCTTTGTAGAAAATCTAGAAATCTAGAATCTAGAAATCTGAAACTAACTGTGTTTGCTCTTTATATAGGTACCTATTTTTGTGAATTTTACACGATCATACATTCAAACGAAACATACACTACGGTAGAGTCCAGTTCTCTGGCATCCATAAAAACATTCGAACGTTACAAGATTCCAAGAATCTTCGTCGCTTCGGCATTGTTTGTGAACATGTGTGAAGTGCCGGCTGACGTCACGGTGCGCGTACGCATGACTGTATGATGGAGTGTTTTTTTGTGTAGAGCCGCTTTCGTTCTAGTGGATATATCTACGTATTTGATAATAATTTCAACTGGATACCTCCATGCGTTCCTGAGAAAAAGGGTCTTGACAGACTGACAGATAGACAAACAGACAGACGGACAACGAAGTGATTCTGTAAGGGTTCCGTTTTTTTCCTTTTGGGTATGGAACCCTAAAAATACGGACCTTTATGAGACATATTTTGATATTTGCTAGTAAATCAAAACCTAGTACTTCCCGTTGACCTAGAATAATGGTATCAAAGCACAAGTAAAGGAAAAAATCTGAAAATTGTTACTTTGCAATTTTTTCACATAATTTTTTTTTTTTTGTAATTACAATGATATTTAAATTGGTTTTTGGAATAAATTCTTTTCAACTACGAAACCCTTCATTGTGCGTGGTCCGACACGCACTTGGCCGGTTTTTTTGTTTAATCTAGAACAACAAAGCATATCTAACTACAGAGCACATATTATAATGGTAGGGAAATTCATATGTATCGAAGATCAGACAGCAGAGTTTTGAATAGGAACACCAAAAATAACTCCTACGTGATGTGTGAGCCAGCAATTGTATGTAAAATTAGTCGCTTTTGTAAACGTAACTCTAACTAGGAATAAATTACATAAACTCATTAGCCTAAGGTCTATTGCATTACACATGCACACCTAGTAGCAGTAACTAACTAGTACTAACTACTTCCATGAAAGGTCACAGAAGAAATTGCCATAATCGCAAGCGGCAGATCGATCACCGCAGTTTCTTGTTCACTCATTTAAGTCCACAAGTTCAACTAAATTGTTTATTTATACAACAATTGCTTTTTCAATATTTGTATGAGGCATTGGAGTGTCATAATCTATAGCTTATTATCAATCATACAACCCAAGATGGCCGAAGACATTAATAAAACTGTGTAATATGGCGTTTTGTCCCAGTATCTAAGGAGGGAATTTCCGTAAAAGCTAATAAACTAACAAAAAGCTACTTTATTCTAATGATTATGACCATATTTGATGATTAAGATCTAGGTTACGAGAATTTAGATCCTTTTCAATAATTATGTTATTGAATCCAGTAAAACGACGCAAGTACTGAATGTCAAGCAAAGCATAATAGATCGTGCTCACAATAACATGGACATTGGATTGGGTGGTGAGGAAACCATGCTAGTTATAATACTTACAATGTCCATTATTGCAGAAGGTAAAATTGTAAAACGTAGCTTCATTGACTTGAACACAACTAAGGGAGCTGAGGGAAATCGAAACAAAGAGACAAGGTTTGCACTACACAATGAAGAATGGCATGATAAAATGATGAGTTGATGGTGATAAACACAGACTGAACGATAAACCTAAAGATGTTCATACGAATGAATTTGATAAAAATGCTCTGAAACCAAAGGAGTCACAAACAAATCATATTAAAACATTTATTTGCATTCAAAGTCTAGTGCTTGTGTCGACCAATGCGTTGATAATGTACATTTTCCAAGTAATAGAGCTATAATCTTCCTCCCAGACTGTATAATAAAGACGATCATTAATGTTAGCGTAAGCGGATGGCGTAGCGAGATTAATATTTATTGAATCACTGTATGCTAACAAGGTTGTGTGTGTCCTTCGCATGTAATTTCCCTCATACACGTTAGAATATGATTAGGTTTCCTTAATAGAATAGACCTATTAAAAGTTTATGGATGTAGGTCTAAGGGTCTGCAAGCAATGGTAATAGATTGGGGTTGGGTTGAAAGTGTACGAAAAAGTAAACGGAAGTGTATGTTTTCTTAGAAAAAATATTCATAAAAATTAATGTTTTTCTATGTTCCAGAATACTTAAGTACCAGCTAGTGTTCCACTGCATACAATAGCAGTTAGCTCGCTCGAACATATGCTAATTTGTGATCCATTTCGTGGTTCGCTTTGTGCAATGGTAAATGATGTAACACCATGTAATAAAATTCGTAGCTCGGCGATCACTTCACTACTGTTTTTATAAGGATGCTAGTCGTGTTGAAAGTGCTTTTTTATATTCTACACCATTATCGTACCTACTGACTCACAATTTAATGCAATCGGGTCACACACATCATTTTCATTGTTATTTTACATTCGTTCCGCAATTAACGGCTGGAGGCCAATCGACATATTAATATTCCGAGGATTATGGTTTATGTTATGGATAACAACCAAAACAAATAATTATGTGCTTTTATTATTGTTATTGGTATGGGGAGATTTATTATAATATATTATAGGGCACTAGGCATTCTTATGTTTTGTGAGTGCAAGCAGTGTAACCTACTTAAAATTAGGTGATTTATTTGAGTGCACTAGTTTATATTTACTGTTTATCGAAGTACCCGCTTGTTTTCATTCGTTTTCCAAAGTTTTTAAATCCAACTTCCTTTTAAAGTTGTTACCGTAAAATTGTTGTCGTAACATTGTTTTTGAGTTTAATAGAGCTTTTACTGAATATTTGGGACTAAAATGTTATGAAATATCAAATTGGCATAAAACTATTTTATAATGAGTTTAAAGAAGAGCTAAGTTTTAGGTCGAAAATAGCCTGTTATGGGGTGTAATATTAGAGTTAGAGACAATATTGTTTAAAGCTTCAATTATCTTAAGGCTATTTTTAGACATTCTTGAATTCAGATCACTTGGAGAATAATACATACGATAATTACGAAAAAGTAAATGCATATTAATGTCAAACTACTTATATGAATTTTTTGAATCACCGCCCGCTTAGAGAACGTCTGTTTGTTGTTCAGATAGCGGATGATCGTCTTACACACAGTTAACTTAGCCAATGTGTACGTTAAATCGTACCGTGAGTTAGGCAGCTTGGAGGAGTGCCACTGAGTAGTTATCAAATGGAGTGACTGTCGGGAAAAGTCATCCCCTTCTTCCCGCATGCTTCGTTGAGATTGAAGATTCTTAAGCTTCATCAATGTGCATAACCACAGTTTGATGGATTAACTGGAAATGGATTAATTGCTCCTCGAATGCTGAAATGCTCATTAGTAATTCCATAATGCGATGACTTGCAATTTAAATTGTAGACGTGTTTCTCCCCCTGCGCCACATCTGCTCTCCTTGATCCACAAAAGATATCTGGCGGATAAAATGTTAGATCGAGTACTCCATTTACTTATTACTCTTTTTGTATGCATAAGCCAGGATGTGTAGTGCAACCTATATACAAACGCTCGTTCATGCATATTACATTCAGTCACTCTATCCCGGATCAATAGTTTACTACGAAAACGATTTTGGCTCGAGTTTCTTACTCCATATAACTTCGCAAGAATGTTGTTCTTAGAGTACCCAGTGTAATAAATGGGTTAATTTATTCCAAAGAAATTGTACGGAAATTGACTTTACAGAATGAATGGCTACGTGCGAATTTTCGTCGAAACTCAAGTGCATTGTATTGCGCGGGCAATCTGTGTTGTGGGTAAAGTTGGATTGATTTATGATAGCAGAGTGTTGACAATGCCTGCACAGTGCGACACTTTACACTGTACTGTACAAACACATTACCTAATGGCAGCGATTTATTACTCCGTGTTACGAATGAGACCGCTGTGCATCAATTAAGCTCTTGTTTGGCAGGTACGATGCATATTGAGAGTCACGTAACTGAAGTATGAAATTCAGTAGATATCCAGGGTGTATCAGAAAGGAGTGGTCAAATTTAAGGGTGTGGTACAGACTATCAAATTGAACAACTTTCTCCATGGGACCAATATCGTAATCAAGAAAACAATATCAGCCGTCCCAAACATTTGGGCCAAGTAGGTATGCAGGTACGAATGGTGGCCAAGGTTAGGCCAAAGAAACGAAACCATCTAAAAGCGCGTTGTGCTGATGATATCGGTAAAGTCGCGGGAAACACCTGGATGAGGGACGCACGGAACCGAGAAGTATGACGGAAAAAAATAATTAAAAAACACGACTGCCATGCCAAAAAACGAACTAAAAAGTAAAAAACAAGTTGTATTCCCTGACTAAACTGATAAATGAAATTGTCATTGCTGTCGGGGGACGGTTCTGTGGAACACTTTTAAATCTAAGAGGGCCCCCGACTGCAACGACAATTTTATGTTTATTTCTGTTTAGTCAGGGAATACCTACTACTTGTTTTTTGTTCGTTTTTTGGCATGGCAGTCATGTTTTTAATTTTTTTGAATGATTTATTTTTATTTTTTTCAATTCAATTAAAGGCAATTCAGATATTCGCAGTCTTACTAAAGTCTGATTAAATCGTTTGCCACCAAAGATGAAATGTTTGTTTTGCATGAACACCCTACCTATGTAAAATTTATGCCAATATTATTACAAGCTTTATTTGGGATGTGCTCATCAAGGCCTTCCATTTGATACCCATGTTGTAATAATTGAAGTTTTTTTTTTCACATTTGAAAATGAAGTCATACTGCTGCCATAATATTAAAAAAAACCAGTGTCACTCGGGATGATGTAAGGATTCTAACGATACCCAACACATCAAAATCTGTCCAGGCATTCACAAGTTATGGTGGTATAAAGAAACTCACAAATATACATGAACCTTGAAAACATAACACTCCTTTTTGGGGCACTCGTGTAAAAAGGGTAGGCCTATACCCAGCAGTGTGTGATTCCAGGCTGAAATGATGATGATGAGGTAATGTGGACAGCTGATAGTTTTTCTCGATTACGATGTTGGTCCCACGGAGAAAGTTAGATGGTCTGTATCACACCCTTAAATTTTACACATCCACAGAGAACTGTGTACAAAGTGTGCCGTGGTTTGCGCGAAACCTTTGACGAATAAAAATTACAAAATTATATTACGAAAAAACAAAAACTTCATAACAAGTTTTGTGCGGCAGCATGGTGATGAAATAAAAAGTATATATTTGTTTCCGAGTAGTGAATTTGCCGTTCTTTGTGGCGCGTAGAAAATGTGAGGTCAAGCGTTGTCAAAGGGTCAAGCGCCGTCATTATTTGAAATTAACTTTATTAGTTACTAGATGGTAGTTCCTTCTGTACACAAAGTTTTGTAATGTTTTCTCATATTTATATTGCTTACACAAAAGCATTTTCTTTTGAGGGAAACTTCAAAAGGTTTTAAGCGCCACCTATGCTGCAAGCGTAAGCGACGGCCGAATAAAGAGTGTCTAGGAGGAATTCGCCCACTTCATTCATGATATTATCTTCCTTTACATAGCTAGGGGCAACTTGCGGTATACTTTATTTTGAGGCACTTTAAAATGATACAAACCTATCATGTTTCATACATGGAGTGGGCAGCTCCTAGTCTATAGATTAATCACAATATTTTGACACGGAAGCGTATTTACTAGGAGGTATCAATATAATAAGGAGGAGGAGGACGAGGTTAATAAGGTAATTTATGGTGAAATATCTGTAAAATTGGTTGTCATTGATTGGACAAACCTGACTGATTACTATTTAGCAACGATACGCTCGAATCATTCCTGCATATCTCTACACATATGTGCATGGATTGTTTGGATTAAGTACCTACAATCGGGGCATAGCGTTGTATTTGAGCCAACTACCAACAGCCAATCAACAGCTTAGATTTTGAACTACCATCCGACCTACAGCAGCTGAATTTAAAATTTTAGTTCTGCGTTATTTTTACCATGTATTTACATTTCTGAGTAGATACGGCGCAGTTGGGCCAACGAGAAAACAATCCAATTTTCCGGGATGAAAAGTCATAAGTGGTAGGTATTTTTCTTACAAAACTGACTTTGTGTAGAATTTCATCAAAATTGAGTCTGTAGTTTAGCCTTGTAAGCGTGCCAAATCGACAGACACTTCCATATTTGCATTCGTATTGATAAGAATTTCACATAGATACTTTTTTCTTTTATTTGATAAATTATTCTAACTACACGAATGCTTTGTAACAAATGAAGCGATGGACATTGTATACTGTCTAATGACGTCTACATATAATGACGTCACGAACATCGATAACTGGAAGTGACGTTTACTTCCATGCCCAGTCATACGAGGAAATGGATTTTGTAGATAATGCCTATATACTAAATGCTTTCCCGATTCTACATGAATACTTACAGTTATCGTAAAATTTTACGTTTCGATGATATTCCGGCTATTTTAGTCATGTCGAGGGTGTTGGGTATTAGATGAGTAGTCAAGTAGGTACCTTTAGTAAGAATATAATTTCATGTGATGTTTCTCACCTAATTTAAAAATTAAATAAACTGTCGTACATCAAAATACTTATAGAAATAGAAGGTACGGATTAAAAATATCAAATGGCTACAAATATTTAATAATCCTGAACGAGGACTGAATTTGAATTTAGACCCTCCAGAATATGACTATTCAAATTAAATTAAAATATTTAAATCAGTTAACACTTTCAAAGGTTCTGTAGATAGATATTAAAACAATCTATCGAAATCCAAGTACGTTATTGAAAGGGTCAGACATAAAAAGGATTTTAATTCTCCCCTTTGTCTAGATCGACGACAGATTCGTTCTCATGCAAAAGCTTCAATATTTTATTATAATTCGTGCACTGTCCCGACACATTGCGACATGTTTCAGTTTCTTCTCATAGGATTTTTATTGAATAATTCAAAAATAATGAGACTTTTCTTTTTATTGTGAAAGTGACGTCTCGTTAGTGTAGTGTATGACACTTATGTCGCTAGACTGCCGCTGAACTTTCGGACAACGAATTGTAGGAGTTGTTTTTCAGTGCAATCTTTATAAGTTTGAAAGCAAAATCATGCATGGACATCGTTAATGCAATATCTTGCATTTTGGACATCGAGGGGCGAAGCAATTGCCCGGCCTAAAGTAGGTTTGTTACACGTTAGAGTAGGGTAGGAAATGTGAGCCCTGCTCCGTTCAAACTCACTTTTAGGCACACGTAATACTTGAATTATTTCACTTGCTTGCAGCACAGCTAGTAACAGACTGACCCATGAGCTAACGCGCTACGCCGGCAACCATCAAGAGTGGGGAACGGATGTAGCGCGCCACCTCGTTTGGTAAAACAGTATCATTAAAACAATTCTAAAATTATTTTAAATATTCGATTTAACGTTACATAAAATACAGGAATTAATTAATGCATAACTTTAACTGTAAAATCAATGTTTAATAAAATAAATGGATCGTAGCCATACCAAAAGTAACGCCATCTAGCGGTATAAGATGACAATCATTTCCAACGTAGATATTACCATATTACTGTATCATATCCGTACAACAATAGCTAACAGATTAGTACACTTTCAAAAATCAGTAGCCTATCTTATTTTAACTAAATTCTAACAGAAAGGACATCTGCCTTGCATTGATAAAATATTGGGAGGAATTAAAATATGTACTCCACACTTAAATTCAAAATAATGTGAACATAATAGGTGAGTAAGCCATGACAAAATAATACTGAAATGTGAAAAAAAATCCTCGCATAACATGCACTGAATCGGGTCATCCTGTGGGTATATGTTCTCATTGCAGAGACAAAGATGTAGGTCCTAGGAATTCAGACCGAGATGCTGCATACAGACGTTGACTAACTCCGCAAAGAGAATTTTAATGATGGCTCTAATATGGACTTCATAGCATCGAGAAAGAAAATCTATAAAACGACACACAGTTAATTAATTTCAATGTGGTCGCTTTTAATTAGGTACATTAACAAAAAATATTTTATGGCTATTGAAGTTCCAATGTGGAGTTCGACTGATTTGACCAGATAAAATATTATACTGCAGAATAAAGGACTTGCTTTGTTTTCACGATGCTCGTAAATTTAATAGCGTTCGAAGAGGATTGACGTCTCACAAACTGAAATCATAAACCAAGCTATAGATTTTAAGGGGTCTTGAGAAAGATAAGAATGGAAAGGTGAACCGTTCCATCAAAACCTTAATGCATGCATTACTGTCTTCGAAGTTTGAAAACAAAATCGAACGTGTGCACGTCCTGTGTTCTTTAGGTACGCATTCTCTTCTAAAACTGTTTACTCAGAAAAAGTAATTCAAACAAACTAAAGTTCGCTTCGGTCGAGTATTAGACAATATTTTTGTTCTAGATCGATAGCAACTCTTCAAGTTGTGTAAAGTTTGGCGAACTACAGTGCAAAGGATCAAACCATGCAATTACGTCACTGAACGAATTTCGTTTTACAGCTGTAGAATTTAGCGAATATCTGTGATAGCAAGACAAAAGTCTGTTTTGAAGATTCGCAGCATTGTCTAGACAAAAACATCAAGAGCATCCAGAAGAACAAATCACGTTTATTACGACATACGTACGTATGCATCAGAAAGGTGTACCTACTCGTATATCTAAGGGACATGTAATACGAGTAGGTATTGAAGTTTTGTATGGAACAGTTGATCGTTTTTTCGCGATTACGATGTTGGTCCCATGAAGAAAGTTGTTCAGTTTGATGGTCTGTACCACACATGGTATTTGTTGGTATAGCCAAACTTTCTGGATAACCGATTTTAGTACAATTTCTATTCCTCCTGACATTCTATGTAAAAATTTCAATGAAACTAGTGAGTAAAATCTAAAAGTTTACTACAAAACTTTTGAACTATATTAAAAGTGTCTTCAAACCATGACAGTAAAAATCCACGGTCAAATTGTCGTCAAATTCTTGGCACTATCAAGCTAAACGATAAAATACAGAAACAAAGTCGAGTTTGCAACAAATGAACAAACAATTCAACGAGTATAGAAGAAGTGAGGAGTTAATTACAAGGTGAGACCACAAAAACTTAATTACTTTGATTACAACCTCGTTTTCTAATAAAAGCTCGAGATTTCTAGGTAACCCATTAATTTGCTAAACACCTTTGCAGATGCACCGTCCTCATTCCCTTAAGCGTTTTGTTTCTATGCAATGGTCCATCTTCATTCATTACCCGATGAATTCTTACTAAAAATAGCAACGCATTTAATTAGTTCTGCTCTTGCATTTCATCGCTCTCCCTTTTAGTGATAAGATGCAACAAGTTTTTGCATTTTTTCTACATAACATAACATCACGGCTTGTGTCCCAGAATGGTTCGGCAGAGGTGTACCCGTAGTAGGTACATCCTTTTTTAGCCAGTTATGTTTAAAAGTCCCATGTGGGCGAGCCTATTCCATCAACCAGGCACAAATCCAGACTTCGGGCTACTACTGAGAAATTCCTATTGGAAAAACTCAATAACACTTTGCCCGACTTGGGAATCGAACTCAGAACCTTATGCTCAGCAGTAGCTTGTAACCACTAGACCAAAGAGGCAGTCGCACCTTTTCTATTCACAGAATTACGAAAATTCTTCATTGCTTTTTAATGTTACCAGCCCTCAGACTAAACAAAAAAAAAAACAAAACATAGCGCTGTCAACAGAGACGTGAGGCCTCACGTTTCGGGTTTCGTAAACATGTGTGCACGTCATAAGGTGTAGTTTAATTGTAGTTTGGTTTAAATGTGTGCGTGTGAGCGTGTATGCACATAGCGTGGTGTATTGTTCGCGTTTGTATCTTGGTTTTTCATTTAGTCTGAGATCCAGCCAAATCAAATGTCATAATTCGCTGAAACATCCATAAATAAATTTACATAAACAGCTTAGGTGATTTATTTGTTGATCGGTAGGACCTCAGTCGAAGGTCAAAGACTTTATTTATGCTCAATTTATTTCTATCTATCGTAGACTAAGATTTGCATGATCGTATAGTAAAGTGGATTATCCCTCATGATGCACTATTGATATTTGCAAGCTCCTCGTAAAGTTTATTCCTTCATCGAAAATCACATCTCGGGACGCATCTTCATATTCATGGCATGTCTACCAACTGCAGGGGAACAATATAATAGCAATAAAACAACAGCTGCGATATTAAAAATGATTTTATTTTTATACTTTTTGGCTGAAGAGGCTGCGAAAATCTGGTGTAATAAAATTAAACTGTGAGTGATAAACTACTTTGTCTGAAGGTTACGACTTTGATAGTTTATGTATTTAATGTTTTTCCCAAAGCGGCCATCTTTTGGCACTTATTGTCACGTTTCTTTACACGTGCTTTGGGAACCCTAAAGCTATTTTAAAGTATTACTTTAGTATTACTAGCTCGTCGGTAAATAAAAGCCGCACAGGTCAATCCATCAGGTTAAGCTACGCTTGTCGGGGTTGGTCCGTGGATGGGTGACCATCTTTACATACCGAGATTCTTCTGTGCCTCGGAAAGCACGTTAAGCTGTTGGTTCCGGCTGTCATTCGTGGATCTTTGACAGACGTTACTGGTCCTGTAAGCCATAAGCCCGAAAGTCTTTCCAAGGGGTATCGTAGTAGGGGTTAAAGTATGAAATTGCCGTTTATTGTATTGGGAACTTCGAATTGACATAGAACCTTCATGGTTTGAGATTTTTGAGTGAAACTTTTTTCACATGGTACCTATGAAGTTCTTCTTTTAAAAAATGTGCAACATTCGATTATCGACTTTCAGTTGTTTTTTTTTATTCAGCTTAGACAAGAAAGATGGATACTTCGAAAATTCGAGTTATTTTTGAATACGAGTTCCGACGCGGAACTAACACGGCAGAAACAGCTCGCAATATCAAGGTTGCGTTTGGAGAGAGGACTGCTAATGAACGCACCGTGCGATTTTGGTTTAAACGCTTTCGTGATGGAAACTTTGATTTGAAAAACGAACCACGTGGAAGACCGCCCACACAGGTGAATAACAATGAATTGAAAGAGATGGTGGAAGCCGATCCGAGCCAAACTACCCAGGAATTAGCGGCATGGTATAATGTTACCTTACCAACAATATTGACTCATTTGCGTCAAATCAATAAAATAAAAAAATATGAGAAATGGGTGCCTCATGATTTGACTGATCTGCAGAATGAAACGCGTGTTGAAACTTGTGTTGCCTTGTTGAATCGATACAGAAATGAAGGAATACTGGATCGAATTGTGACATGTGATGACAAGTGGATTCTTTACGATAACCGTAAGCGAAAAATGTAATGGCTGAACCAAGGTCAAACGCCGCAACAGTGTCCTAAAGCAAAGCTTACCAATAAAAAGGTAATGGTAACTGTTTGCTGGTCTCAGCATGGTGTTATTCACTATATCTTTCTCCGATCTGGTCAAGCAATTACGGTAGATGTCTACTGTGCCGAACTCCGAACAATGATAGCAAAACTAGCAGTGAAACAGCCCCGACTCATGAATCGATCTTCACCATTATTGCTCCATGATAACGCGAGACCTCATACAGCACGAGAAACCGTTTTAACTCTACAGGAACTGCAATTAGAAATCATTCGTCACCCCCCGCATTCGCCAGACCTTGCTCCAATGGACTACCATTTTTTTCGTGATTTGGACAATTTTCTACGTGATAAAAAGTTTTCTTCTCAGGAGGCAGTACAAAATGCTTTCACACAGTTTGTCGAATCTAGATCACGAGAGTTCTATCGCAAAGGCTTATATGACCTTCCTATTAGATGGCAGCAATGTATAGATAATAATGGTAATTATTTTGATTAAATATGTAAAATATGTATATGTTAAATTAAAAAAAAAAAACGAATTTCAATTTTTCAGTACAAATCGGCAATTTCATACTTTAACCCCTAATATTACCCAGTCACTGGGTCGTGGAGAACAGGTAGGCAGTCGCTCCATGTAAAATACTGTTAATCTGCTGCATCCGGCTAGACTATCTCGACCCCTACTTAGTTGGGAAAAGGCTAGGGAGATTAATTGATTGATTGACTTTACTCCCATGATACCAGAGGAGCTCGTGGCTAAGTAATAACAGCCGTGCGGGTCGATCCATCAGGTTAAGCTACGCTTGCCAGGGTCGGTCCGAGGATGGGTGACCATCTTTACATACCGAGACTCCTCCGTGCCTCGGAAAGCACGTTAAGCCGTCGTGTCGGTCCCGGCTGTCATTCGTGGATCTTTGACAGTCGTTACGGGTCGTCAGAAGCCCAAATGTCTGACAAACATCAGTCTTACCAAGGGGTATCGTATTACGTATTCGTGGAGGTCAGATAGGCAGTCGCTCCATGGAAAATACTGGCATTCAGCTGCATCCGATTAGACTGGATGCCGACCCCAACATAGTTGGGAAAAGGCTAGGCAGATTGATCAGTGGACATTTTGTTCGTATTCCATTTCATTAATTTCCATTTCTCAGAATTATTTAAATTGTTGTCATGTTTACTGGATGGTAGAATTATTACGAAAAATTTAATTAATACTACCGCAGTTTGAAATAAAGTGTCGTAGAGAGCTCCGCAACTCCGCAGTGGGTTGTGAACGACTCGAGCACGCGAGCCTTGTTCGCAATATTAAATCCACTTACTGTCAGAATTGCAAGCGGTCACACTGTCCACCAGAATGGAGAACATAAGTAGTTTATGTCACTGAGCTTCTTCATCTCGTCTAATTTTGGATGGTGTTAGGGGTGCTACACACATGCACATTCGATTCTCAGTATTTGCTTAACAAAGAAGCCGACCCGAAGCAAGTAAACACATATTCGGATTTGATTCGGCTTGTGTCATTCGGCAAACTTCGTTTGGCATCTACACTCGCTTAATCATGTACGGCCGTAAGGGTCGGCTCTGCAAAATCCGAGCGCAGCCAAGCGGCATATCGATTTTGCCGCCCTGCGCCGAACCATGCCGAGCTGAACAAGTGTGTAGCACCCCTTATACAATATCTATCATAGCTGCTCTAGAACACAACATGGTAACGGGTAGCATACTCCTATATCTATACTAATATTATAAAGCTGAAGAGTTTGTTTGTGTGTTTATTTGTTTGTTTGTTTGGTTGAACGCGCTAATCTCAGGAACTACTGGTTCCAATTGAAAAATTATTTTAGTGTTGGATAGCCCATTTATCGAGGAAGGCTATATAACATCACGCTACGACCAATAGGAGCGAAGCATCAATGAAAAATGTTGCAAAAACGGGGAAAATTTATTCCTTTTGAGAGCTTCTATTGCGTGCGCTGCGTAAACGGTTAAAGTTACGCAACAATCATGTATGACAGAATTGTTTTTCTTAAAAAGTTTAAAAAAAAATGCGCAATAGCATAATATGTCTATCTTTTAAGGCTGGCTCACTATAACTGTTTTAATAGTAATGAAATTTGTTATAAAATAATGCATTATTTGCGAAGGTGTTTTCATGAACATGTTATTAATTCTTATCCAAATAAATACGATATTCATCACAAGTTTTTAATTTTGAACAAAATTGCTTGTTATATCATTTCATTTCAATGAATATCTTCGGAGATATAACTGTTTTAAACACACTCCGCAGCAAAAATAATGACCGAAAGCAAGTTTTTTTGTTTGTAACACTTTCACACTAAAACGGCTGAACGGATTTGGATGAAATTTGTTACACGTACCCGTGCAAGAAATTTCCCCCCTATGTGCTTTTCCAGGTCATATTTATATAGATTATAATCTATGTCACTCCCACAATTAAGACGAATCTAACGACACCTCATATGTTAAAATCCATGAAGCCGTTTAGGCTACAGGAGGTCACAATGGAATGAACATACATCCATACCTACATTATACATACATGTATACTTGAGCGCGAAATAATACCCTCCTTCTGGGTGAGTCTGAAAAAAGTGGGCCTTTCTTGCTATATGCTAAACTAAAAGTCCGTGAGTCCCCGTTTGTTGTCTGTTGCAGGAATGGCTTAATTACGAAGGTACCAATAGATGACCCTCTTGCTGGTAACGTGCTGTCGTGGGGACCAGTGTTGGCTTAATGACGTAATTCAGACAACTTGCCCTCTTATATTTTAATACTTTTAACTATGTTCAAGATACCAACTTTACAGAGCAAGTTTATGTGCAAATATGTAGAATGTAGAGCAGTTTCTGTTTATACTGAAAGGTCGCTCTTGGAAGGTACCACTAGTCTGGTGACACCTGCAGATATTAATTAGATGCATGTTTAGGTTTACCGCTTACAGTGGACGGTATTTGTGATGGTATTGGCCTCATAACGTGCACATAGCGTGTTGTGAGGCCAACCAGAGTAGAGGACGCTTGCTCGAAAGTAGCTTCATGAAGGCCTAATGAAAAGATAGGCGATCCGCATTGTATAGGTAAAAACAATTAGTAACTGTTAAGTAGGTCTTGGAAACATAAATTACCTAATTTGCCAAGTAAGAACATTGCAGGAACATATCTCTAACCTCCATTAGCCAATTCGACGGCCCAAAAAGGTGCGAAAGGTACATTTCGTAGTATTTAACCCCGTAACCCCTCTGTCTAGTGTTATCCGACTAATGGCAGTATAAATAGTGGAATCGAGTATTGAGTTATTGCGCTACTCAGCCACGTAGGTACTTGTACCGATTAGTGGTAAGTGCCCGTTTGTTACTCCTGGGTGATCTAAGGTTTCATATTTTTTTGCTATAATACTTATATGGTGACAGTTAAAAAAATATGTAAGCAGTTTGGTTTTTGGCAGGAATTGACAATATCTTCTCCGGTCGTGGATTTCGTAAAAGGTGAAATAAGGATTTTTTTCAGTAATATGAATTATGTGATGATTGGACTACTATAAACTTCTTTGAAGATTATGAATTAAATTGGCAGCAGTATAGGTGCTCCTCTGCAATATTAATGTTTCCTGGGCAAAAAAAAGAAATTCTATTTAGTCCGTTAGTCAGATATTAGAAAAATATTATACACGTATCTTTTACTTTATTATATTAGTAAAAAATTACTTAGCATTAAAGTTGGGGAGTGGGGGCTTGCTAGAAAATCTGGCAAGGAGTGACGTCATACCCCTATTATGTTGGCAAAAAATTGTTTCGCCATAAAGGTTATTAAAAAAAATTGGACACATTTTTTTTCTTTTTTTTTGCGTAATCAAAAGATTCCGGCGATACATTGAGTTAAAATGTGCCAACCCACACTGGGCCCGCCTGGTGGATTATGGCCTCCTCTCACCGAGAGGAGGCCTGTGTCATAGCCAGGGACCGTACAACCCCGGTTAAGAGTTAAGTCTTTCGAAGGGTTACGCTGTTTATGAGGTTACCTTTATAATGTGTTGATGTGTTTGAATGGGTTTTAGCCTTGAAATCCAATAAAAGGGTTATCCCTTCAATATGGATAACCCATTGAATGGGTCTATACTTGAAACCCAGTGAAAGGTTTACCCCTTCATTAAGATAACCTATTTATTTGAAGGGTTTTGTACGGGTAACCATATTAGCAATTTGCAACGTATGCAAACGTATCGAGAGATCATATTACATTGCTCCGAGTCGGAATGTTACGCTGTTATAGTTTTAAAGAGAGTTGAAATTTAACCCTTTTGAACGGCTTAAATTAAGCCGTTCAAAAGGGTTACCCACATCATATGGGTTTTTGATTAACTGCTTAGAAAAACGCTTCGAAAACCTTTTCAATGGGAAACCAAAATGGTCCCAGGTCCCAGCAGTGGGAACGGCTGATTATTCTCATGCTTACCTAAGTAAGCAAGCTGTTATAATAGGGATAGCATACCTATGCTATCCCTATTATAACAGGAAACTACGATCCTTACTAATTTATTTTTTATTTATTTAGGATCTCCAACAAAAGATGTACAACATAAATAAAGGGAACATCAGGTATTAAGTAGGTGTACTCCTTCACTTATAGGAGACCACAGCATGCACAAAAATGTTAACAACTAAGCTAACAAAGTTAAAAAAATTTTTAAAAGACAAAAAACATAAGAAATTAAAATATAACATTTAGAGACAATAATAAATAAGCATGGTATATCGGCAACTGGTCCTCAGCTTCAGAGGTCCCGCTTTTTATTGTCTTTACAGGCTTCAGCGACCAACGAAATGATTTTCATAAAAGTTAAAAAATAAAAGTTATTATGTTACGAACATAAGCCACCTGGTCCAGCTGGCTGATAACACAGATGATTTTGTCTCCATTAAAGCTTTTCAATTTTCTTTTCTTCCGGCTAAATGACTACGTTATTATTTTTTGGGATAGGCATGCCGATGAATAATAATTATAATTTTACTAGCCTGTTCTACGACTATTAATTTTGTTAAGGTCACTTGCTTTTTTCAAAGAATTTTATAAGCGTAAATAGACACTTAATTTATCTTATGAAAATATTTCACAAAAGAACTTTATTGAATAATTCCAAGAAGGTGTACCCTTCTTTGTTACAGAAATGATAAATTAAAAACTTCATAACAAAAAAAAAAAAAATGCTCAAATGGATATCCATTCGTCAAAGAAGAAGTTTACGTGCTTTGACCACGCTTTTCGCCCTTCTCAACTCTCGCACTCCTCCTTCTTATCTTGTGGCTCACTTCCAATATCTTTGTTCTTCACACGCTAGGAATCTGCGTTCTTCTAACAATCTTCTCCTACTCTGTCCTTCTCATACTTCTGACTTTGTTCATTCTTCCTTTCATATTCAGTCCATTCTTCTTTGGAATGCGCTTCCTCTTGATATCAGGACGGCCACCAGTCGGTATGCATTTAAGCGAAAATTGCAGAGTTATTTTCTAAACAAATAGTGTAGAGTTATTTCAACACCTCTCTCTCTCTTGAATTTGTATATAATATGTATAGGTATATCTTATAGTAAGTGTATGTATGTGTATTATTGGTTTATAACCTATTTATGTGCTTGTATAAAGTCTATTTATAATTAATTAAGATATATTTATAGTGTTCTTTTTATAAGTATTCGTCTCATACTGAGCACCTGCCATCTAATCTCTTCACCACCCTTGGTTGACTGGTAGAGAATGCCTAAGGCATTAAGTCCGCCTTTGTACGTTTTATGTGCGAAAAGGTTAAATAAATAAATAACAGTACTATTTCTTAAGAATACTTAAAATAGAACTAGAAAGAAAATAAAACTTAAAATAGAGTTAAAATAATTAATTAAAACTTTATAATTAGAGTTAAAATTATTTACGTTAAGTTTTTACTTTTAATTATTATATATACTAACAAATACCTATCCTAATTCCAAAGCGGAATATAAAGGATATAATATTTACTCAGATAGAAATTAACGTTGTGAAAAGATATTAAAACCTCCACGCTTTTAAGTGGGAGCGCTTCTCGAGAAATTGAACTGAACGGTTTCACGAAAGATGCTCATTCAGGTCCTACGTGGCTTGACCTTAATACACTAATGTGCAAACCGAACGGTGAAATTCTTGCCATTTCATGTTTTCATTTTACTTCTGAAACTTTGATGTTTGCATTTAAAGGAAAATTCTTTTTAAATGAATATAGATCAAAAATTGTGTGAATCATGACTGCAGTTATAATGCATTTACGATCAGTATAAAGGTATAGTTCCTACAGAAGCTAACGTTGTCTCCTTATGGGACTTATCAATGCGTCTGATACCTGGTAAAGTGATAACCAATGGTGATATTCTTAATTTAAAATATTTTCCCATACGTCAACGACACTCACACACGACAACAGCAAATGGCGCAAACCCCCTTGATTCCATTTCTAAGCTCTCCCTCTTCCCCTAGTTATCTAGCCCCCCATTTTCATTGGCGCCAACCACAATAGAAATCTACGTTCATCTCACAATCGTCTTCTTCTATGTCCCACTCACCGTACAGACTTCATTCACTCTTCCTTCTTGCCACACACACACACCATGCACATGCCATTGGATTGCCATAGTCCAAATGATTTTGGGCTAAACGACTCAAGTTGCTGCCATCAAATTGCTTTACTGCCAAATATCTTATTCCATTTTACGTTTATCCACTGCTTACACACAAACGCAATTCACCTGAAAATAAAACTTAAATTTCTTTCATGGTTTTGTACAAACAAATTGATTTTACCGAAAAAATACAGCACAGCGTTTGAAAAATAATAACAAATGTTAAGACGCGAACGTCCAAATACTTTCGGTCTGCCTATCTTGTTTACACATCAAATTGAGCGTCTGTCTGTAGCTGTACCCAAGGTATCATGGCATCGCTTTCTGATTTCCTTTACAACATTTTGCGACGAAGTGGCGAATTTAATATAACATAAACAAGTCTAAAAGGTGTGCTGTAGTCATAACTAAAGTTCATACCAAGTTTTAATTCACTGAACTGGTATGCTTAGACAAATGAGCTAGAGTTTTAATAACTTAATTTTAGAATATGAAAACATTAAACAAACAATTTTGGACTTTATACAGCTTCAATCGCACTTTCAGTCCTTGTCCAAAATTAGTTTGAATTTATAATATTGTTTATTTCAATATACAGATTGTATTTAGTAATAGGTCCAGTCATAAACAGAAGTTTGGAAATCATGATCGTAAACATTTTATTAGGCTTCATCGATCGCGCCATTGTAAATTTCCATTTGGTGTTTGTTTAGGATCAATCCACGCGAACGACTTTTCGTAGCGTGCGACGAAATTAGCTAACAAAGTGAATAAACCAGTATTTATTTAGGTTTTTCAGCCGTGATAATGCTTAGTTACGGCTGCATTTAGTTGAAAAAAAATGTGCATTTTCTTTATCGTGTATCTTATTAGGTTTATCAAATAGAGATTCAACATTTTGGTGTATGTTTTTTGACTATATGACCTAGTCAAATATGAACGCGCAAGATTTTTAATAAAAAATATATTTATTAATTACACGTGTGCTCAGCATGAGCGTTATGACAATAATGACCCCTTAAATCCAAGTTACATGGTCTTAAATACTAGTGAAATTATTTGTATGTGTGTGTCGGTGGACAGACCTCACAGTGGGTCAGTAACAGGAAGCTGCTCGTATGTCTTATCATACTCTTAATTGTTTTGGTCATCATTACTCGGTAATTTATTGCAAATAAACGTTGCTACCTGGAACTGATGGGTAACATGGCGTGATCTTAGTTTATCAAAACAGTTCGGGGAAGCGGTTGGCTATGCATAACTCCTCCCTCCGTAAGTGCAAAATCACCATCTGAAGGTGCATCACGAGGTTGATGATTTTGTATAAGCTTTTTCAACAATGTTCTTCTAAATCGGTATATAACTAAAATTAGTACAAAAAGTAAAATTATGTAAATTACAATAGTTCCTATGCTAACACTGTGCACATTCACAAAATGACTTTCAATGTCCTTCACTTCACTGTTGTCCTTTAATGCGTGTGAAAGGAACTGTAGATTTTCCAAGTCAATCTCGTCGAGGCTTATTGTCTTGCGTAGCGCGATGTCCTTTGGTGCTATAATACTGGGCAGATGTATTGATGGTGAACTATGGACGACGACTTCTCCAGTTTGTAAGCGGCGGTTTCCTAATGTGGATGTCCCAAGTTTTACCTCACAAGCATTGTCAAGGGTTAGAATGTAGGTGCCCATGATGTCGTGCTGGCTCATGTCGCCGTCACAGTTTTCCTTCAGGAATGTAGAAAAGCCTGTGAAAATAATCCAAGAATCTGGATGTATGGATTTTATTTTGATGTAAGATGCGTTGACTGGAAGAGGCAGGCACGATGTGATCTTTGTAGAGAACGTCATCAAATCTTTGATGCATTGGCTTTCTTCCACTGAAGACAAGCTGATCTCGTAACAAAGGAACTTTCCTTCGTCTAGTTCCCTGCAAGGCTGAGAGAGCGATACCACTTTCGACCCTTTCGCAAGGATATGGGAATGTTTAGGAGTAATTAGGAATGATAGGTCAAGGTGGGGATTATACATAGGAAAAGAGTGTAGGGTGTAATAATTGTAGACATCCGATTGGACTGTTGGTACTGACATAATAAAAGTTATTTGTTTGCCTTTTACATAAGCTTTGATGTCAATACAATGTTCGATTTGGACTAAGTTTTCATCAGTAACAGGAAAAGCTAACTTATCCGTTTTCTCGATGTCTTGAAGGATATTAATTAATTCGGTGGTATCTAATATAGATTGATGTAATACATTAACTCTACTAAATGCTAATGCTGTCTCTACTTCATCTAAGCGGGTCAATAATATTTGAAAGTTATGAGTTAACATGTCATAAGTATTTAAGACAAGGTTCTTACTCCTTTGGAATTGAGTTTTGTTTAAAATTCCTTCTATTTCCTCCATAGTTTTCTCGAGTATTATAAAGTTGTTTCTAGTCGAGTGAGTGATATTAACGAATGTGTCAACTATTTCGGAAACTAAAGTAACTTTATTCATGATTGCATCTTGTCGCAATTGCAGACTGTTTATCCAGTTATCATATCTGAGTGCGTCTTCGTTATCTAAATTTCCAGTAATAGCTTTAATTATAGATCCGATAGGATTGATAAGTCCCCTTTTTATTCTAATGCTTGGTACTAACTGATTATAATGTTCTATAGTTATATTCATTATGTATTGGGTTTGCAACTTAGCATCAACAAGACTACCATCTAAAACGTATGTGCTTAATCTATCTTCCATATAGTTGGATATTTCATTATATTTTTCTATGTTATATTCTAAACTCTTATGAACTAAATTTAAGTCTAGTCTCTTAACAATATGCCAGTTATATAGGCTAAGTGAAGCTTGTCCTTCTTTAACGGGGAGGATTCCCGGATTGTCTTCAATCCTTTGAAGTTGAAGGCCCAGGCTGAGGGCTGCTTGCATCGCTACCGCCAGGACGAACCTGTGAAGGACGTTTTATGTCTTTAACGGTTATTTTCTTTGTTCTATTGTTTTTGTTCTGGACAGCTACTGTATTTCTTTTAATTTCGTCTATGACTGTTGCTTTTTGGTATCTAGGCTTATCTTTACTACGTCTGGTATTAACTCCTTTCATATAAATTTGATCTCCTTTTTTAATGTTAAATTGTTTTTCACCACCGCGTTTTTCTTTGGTTTTTTCTTTAGACTGAATCATTTTATCGGTTAGATAATCATAGAGGTATTTAGTGCGCTTAACATGGTCCTTTACTAACTGTTGGGTATAACTCTTATTCAAATCTACTGCAAAGGTACTCGAGGCATCGGTGTGCCCGAAGACCACTTCAAACGGTGTTAAACCAGTAGTTGAATGAATAGACTGGTTGTACGACATAATAGCGTATGTCATGACAGATGCGGCGTCAGTTATTTTTCTCTCGTACTTTGCAAGTCGGTAGATCTCTATAATAGTAGAATGAAATCGTTCAACTAATCCCATAGAGTTTGGATTATGGGGCGTACCTATGTGTAAATTAATCTTGTAAAATGTTAACATTTCCTTTAATAAGGTATTATTAAATTCCGATCCTGGGTCTGCACTAATTTTTGATGGCACACCGTATGTGGCGAAATATTTTATAAGTGCCCTTATGACTTCCGGTGTAGATCTATTAGGCACTTCTATAGCTTGGCCTAGTTTGCTAAAAGCGTCAATGATTGTAAGAAAATAGCTTCCTTCTATTGAGAAAATGTCTATAAAAAGTTCTTGAAACGGTTTTGTTTGGGTTTGAGTTAATTGTAGTTCGGGTTTTATGGGTTTCCTATCATATTTCATGTGTTTGCAAAGTTCGCATGAGTTGATAATGCAAGCTACGGTATGCTCTAAGTTATTCCAGTAGTATGTTCTTTTTAAATGAGCTACGGTTTCTTTAATACCACGATGACAGGTTTTTCCCACATGATATTTTAGGACTATTTCTCGTTGTTCATTTTCGTCTTCAACGTGAATGACTCTTTCGGTGCACTCGTATATGTTTATTGCATGTTTTTTAAATAAAGTTGTAATAATGTTCGAAAATTCCTTACGATGGCGTTCGTCCTCAAAATAGATATAATATTTAATTTTAGGACGGATATATTCCTTTAAGAATTCTTTTATTAATTCTGGTTTATCTGTTGGTATGTGTACTTCGAATATTTTTTGCTTATTCCTAGATAAGTCTTTAACACTGCACTCGTTTCTATGCCATGTGTATACGAGAATTTGATTGGGTTTCGTATCGATGGCTTCCTTTAATATTGGGATATCAGAAGAGTCCGTATTTTCCTCTGAATGTACTGTTGCTAAAGAAGGAGAGTCTGCTCTTTCAGAGGCTGTGACTGTTTCGCTTCCTATTGACGGTACTGAATAAGGTGATCTAGGTCTATTTTTAGAGTTCCTAGATGAAACAGTAACATTGTCATCATCATCTGAAGAAATAACAATGGTTTTCGAGTTATCGGTGTTCACTATCATTGAAACGTTGTCTAAAGCATTAACTTTAATTCTGGACAATGCATCTGCATTGCTGTTTTGTTTACCGGGTTTATACTTAATTTCGTAATCGTATTCAGAGAGTCTAAGTCTCCATCTTGTGAGTCTACTTCCTGGCTCTTTAACCGAATTTAACCATACCAATGGTCTATGATCGCTTAGTATTGTGAATTTTTTACCATATAAGTAAGGTCTGAAATGCTTGCATGCCCAGACAACTGCTAATAGTTCCTTTTCTATTGCGCTGTAACGTGTTTCAGCGTCGTTAAGTGTTCTACTCGCGAAAGCTATTGGTTTGTCGCTACCAATTGGACCCTGTGATAGGACTGCTCCTAGTGCAAAGTTAGATGCGTCCGTTGTTAAAAGAAAGGGTTTTTCAAAATCTGGAAATTGTAATAATGGTGCGTTGGTAAGTAGCTCTTTGCATTTTTCGAATGCGTTTACATATTCTTGAGTTATGGTGACTTTATTTTTCTTTTTAAGGCAGTTTGTCATAGGTTGTGTTATTTTAGAAAAATCTTTGATGAATTTGCGATAGTATCCTACTAAACCTAGGAAACTCTTTATTTCCGTTGGTGTTCTAGGCAAAGGGAATTGTAATACAGCTTTAATTTTATCATCATTTGGTTTAAGACCGTCTTTGGTAATTGTGTGTCCTAAATATAACACTTCTTTTTTTAAAAATTCGTATTTATCGAGGGTTACTTTAAGATTTGTTTGTCTAAGTCTATCGAATATTTTTCTGAGCTTATCTATGTGTTCTTGAAGGCTAGAAGAGTAAACAATAATGTCATCTAAATAAACAAGGCAATGTATGCCCTGTAGTCCACGGAGTACATTGTCCATTGCTCGTTGAAATATAGCTGGGGCTGTCTTTAAACCAAAAGGCATACGAGTAAATTCGAAATGTCCTGATTGTGTTGTAAACGCTGTTTTTGGTTGGTCCTCCTTTTCTACTTCCAGTTGATGGTAACCACTAGCTAAATCTATTGTAGTGAAGTATGATGCCTTTCCTAGTCTGTCAAATAGGTCTGTGATGTTTGGGAGTGGGTATTTGTCATCTATTGTTATTTCGTTGAGTCGCCTGTAGTCTATAACCATCCGAAACTTCTGTTCGCCTGAAGCGTCCATTTTCTTAGGAACAAGGTGTACAGGGGCACTCCAAGGTGAGTGTGATTCTGTAATTACGTTATTTTCTAAAAGTTTGTCGACTTGTTTCTGTATTTCCTCATTTTGACTAACGGGGTGTCTGTATGGGCGTATGTAAATTGGATCTTCGTTCTTTGTGCGGATTTTATGTTTCACTTGATTAGTGAAAGATAGAGGTACGTTTTCGCAATGAAAGATGTCTTTGTACTCGGTACATAAGTTACTTATTAATGATTTTTCTTCCGTGTTTAGGTGGTCAAGACGTAATTTACTTAAATTTTCATGTAATAGTTTTTCTAAATCGTAGCTGTGGTTTAAATTATGAACAAGGTAATTATCTAAGTCCCGTTTTATACTATCGACTTTAAAGGGTTTTTTAAAAGTTATAGTCATCTCAATGTCTGTAGTATTTTGGATGACAGTGTGAGCTAGAGAGTCTACACAGTTAACTAAAGCGTCAGGCATACGAACTCCCGGGCAGAACTCTATATGATTTAAAATTGCGTTTCCGTTGTTTAGCATAGTTGGCACTTTAACGCGTGTTTCTGATCTAGGGGGTATTACTATTTGATAAGATGGGTTATATAAAATGGGAATTTCTGTTGTATTTGTTCTTAAGACCTGATTTTTCATGTCTATGGTGGCTTCTAACTCTTTTAATAAATCTGATCCGATAAGACCATTATACGCTTTGTCTACGTTATATATATAAAACTTGTGGTGAATATTCGTGTTAAAGGTATCCGATAATGGAATGTACGCGACTTCACTATGCTTGCTACGTCCATGTGTACTGATTACTTCAAATGGTTCCTCGCTTTTACAATACTTATTTATTTATTTATTTATTTAACCTTTTCGCACACAAAACGTACAAAGGCGGACTTAATGCCTTAGGCATTCTCTACCAGTCAACCAAGGGTGGTGAAGAGATTAGATGGCAGGTGCTCAGTATGAGAGGAATACTTATATAAAGAACACTAAAAATATATCTTAATTAATTATAAATAGAATTTATACAAGCACATAAATAGGTTATAAACTAATAATACACATACATACACTTACTATAAGATATACCTATAATATATATACTTAAAATACTGATCGGCTAGTTCGGCGTTTATAAAGGAACGTGTACTACCTGTATCTATTAGGAAAATTGCTTCCATTTCCGGTAGGTAGATGTGTGGTAATCTAAGACCGCTATAATTTAGGTTTATTACTTCTATTTCTGATCTGGTTGGTCCGTTGTGGAGGTTTCTATCTGAAAATTTGCTGGTTCGTTTGCAACTTGCGCGCAATTAATTTGATTACTATCATCCATTAACACTACAAGGTTCTCGTCATCTAACAAGAATATCTGTTCACAGTTAGATTCAGAGTCAAGTTCAAGTGGTCCTTCAGTCATGTTATTGTGAACCGTTCGCATTGACACGTCATTATCTTGTCTCGGCTGTTGATTGAGTATGCCAAATCGGAATTGTTGATTTGGATTTGCTTTAAAGAAGCCTGATTGTTTATAATTATTAAGAGCACGCGGAATCTGTTGGGGTTGCGGAGTTATAGCTTTTTGATTTGGTTGGTTTGTGAGCCTTTGGTTGTTGTTATTCGTAATAAAGTTGGGTTTAAAACCATATATTGGTCTAAAACCTTGATGGTTATTTGCCGGAATACCGAATTTGAACTGATTTGGAGCCGTAAAGTTTGGTTTAGGAGTATTAGATTGGTTCGCGTTATTAGAAGGGATTGATTTATTTTTATTTCGGGCGTTGTATCGCGTTTGGAAGTTAACTTCCTCCATTACGACACTTAACGCGGACTCTAGAGTAAGGCATTTATTGAGTCTAACAAACTTTATCATGTCTTCTGGTAGATTGTACAGGAAAACGTTTAGAGCTGTATTGTTATATATTATATACTTGGCTGCTTTGACGCCTTCGTCGGTTAGAAGGTTTACCTTTGAAATTAATGAGCTCCTAACATTCTGTATTCTGTGAAAAAAGTCTATAAATGCTTCTCCATGTTTTATCTTGAGGTTTTCTAATTCAATGTTAAGGCAAGCTTCGGATCTCGGATCTCCGAAGTGTTGGACGAAAAGCTCCTTAAGGCCATCCCAGGTTGTGACGCTTTCACGTTCACTAACTAAGACTGCTGCTTTACCAACTACTCGGCTTGTAATGCAATGAAATAGATAGGTCTGTTGTGCTGGGTTATTCTCCCCTCTAAAGCTTCTAATCACATATTCGCACTTAGAAATAAAAAGATTGAGCAACTTATCGTCTCCATCGAATCTTGGGATGATGCTCTGGATTTCTTTAGGGATAAGTTGAATATTCATTATTATATTTAATTATCAGATAAGTAAAGATTAAATATAACGAAGTTGGCGATTTGAGTCCAAACAACGCTTTGCTACGCTAGAATGTTTAAATTAACTGAAGTTTGAGTAATTTAAACAAAGTTAGTGTAATGGCAATATAACTCCTATTACGTATTTCGAATGAAATGTAAAAATAGTAAACTGGCGATGTGAGTCCAATTTACTTAATAAACTAAAATAAAATCTAGATTCGGCGATTTTTGTCCAAAAATAGATGAGCTACGCAAATTGGCGATGTCTAGTCCAATTTAGACGTAAGGGATAAGACAAGGAATGGAACAGTGCGAATAAAGGTCTACTCACAGTATGCTCGATCCCATGCCGGTTCTCGTACTGCTGCTGCTCTGCTGTTGCTGCTGTTGCTGCACACGCGACGTTCTTTTGACGAATTTATTGAAGAGGTTCTTTACGAATTAGAAGTCTATAGCGTCGAGAATACGTTACGACCGATGTGTGTGTCCATTAACGATACTGTTCGCGACTTTTACTAATCCGACCCGGCTGCGCCAGTCAAATATGAACGCGCAAGATTTTTAATAAAAAATATATTTATTAATTACACGTGTGCTCAGCATGAGCGTTATGACAATAATGACCCCTTAAATCTAAGTTACATGGTCTTAAATACTAGTGAAATTATTTGTATGTGTGTGTCGGTGGACAGACCTCACAGTGGGTCAGTAACAGGAAGCTGCTCGTATGTCTTATCATACTCTTAATTGTTTTGGTCATCATTACTTGGTAATTTATTGCAAATAAACGTTGCTACCTGGAACTGATGGGTAACATGGCGTGATCTTAGTTTATCAAAACAGTTCGGGGAAGCGGTTGGCTATGCATAACTACCTAGTATCCTAGAAAAGGAATACACGATACAATGAACTTTTCTCGATACAAAAATAATGCAAAGTTCTATCTACTTTTATGTTTTTTTGAGTACCAAAGCGTAACCCTTATGAGTTATTCAATGGAGTTTACTTTAAAACGTAGAGAGTAGTCGTATCAAGGATTAGGAAAACAGTTTTAGTTTTAATAATACTTTTTATTTAAAAGAGACGGATATTTGGATATATGCCTTTTTCCCCAGTTTTTCAATGCAATTTAGAAAGATCTGTTTAGAGTATTTTATATTTTTTCGGACTTTTTGCCTAATTGTTACTACTTTGCAAGATAACACATGGCCAAACCATAAAAACAATAATCGCATTTTCTGAACCTGTGACTTTTTTTCCTTGCAAAAGCAAGTCTGTGTTCTTCTTAAAGCACATACGGCACGTCTGTGATTCAACACTCGGCACTCTCGTGCATACCAACTAATCTGCACGAAATGTAGAACAATTGGATTCGGGGTTCAGTTAACTGGGACCACTACGCGTTTTTCCTCGTGTTATGGCGACCTAGTTTCTACTAAGTGCAAACCTTTTACACGTAGAGTTTACCTATCAAAAGTTGAAAGATGAAACGTTTATATTGTCTAAAGATAACTTTGCTGTTTGACGATACAATTTAATTTATTTATATAATGGTATTTCTTTTGAACATATACTGCTTCAGGACAACAAATATGACTAAGTAGGTACTTATGTATGTCTAACACTAAGGGCTAATTTTTCAGTAGTCAGATAACTCTTATCTGAAGAATAAATAATTCAATTTGACACTTTTGTATAGAAAATATGTCAAACTGTCATTATTTATTCTTCGGGTAAGAGAGTTATC
Source organism: Cosmia pyralina (assembly GCA_946251885.1). NCBI lineage: Eukaryota > Metazoa > Arthropoda > Insecta > Lepidoptera > Noctuidae > Cosmia > Cosmia pyralina. The sequence continues at coordinate 14,067,315 of OX276353.1, forward strand.
TGACTATTGGAAAAATCAGCCCTAGAACCATAATGTAGATATCATAATCAATAAAACTTGCTTGCTTTTTATACCAATAACACCGAGTTTATTGACTGATTCTATATTAAAGGTTTCCTTTACAAAAACCTGAGAAAAATTAAAATTAATTATACTTAGTGGGAAATTAAAAAAAAGGTGTATTGTTAAGCCAATTTTGCTATAAAGTAAACGTCATAATAATATTTCTAATAATAGTCCGAATAATACGCGACGCTAAACCAATATTTGTTTATAAATTCCCTTTGTCCGCTTTACTGAATTAAATTGGTCTCAATCTGAAGTGAATGGACGAAAATTCTTCAAACTATGAGAGCTATCAAGCTGATTGGTCATTTTCATTATGGCTGCTGTCGTTTCACGAGTAGGTATACAGTCGGGCTCATAGAAATATAAAAAAATATCTATGGTCGGGCTAGTCCCACGTGAAATCTCAAAGCATCGTGCTAAATGCTCCAAATAGTTTAATTATTGATTTTGATAGGGATTTTAATGTTAGATTTCTCTGAAGTCGACGTGCTACAATACATTATGTAGCTCCCTAATTACAAAGTCTATATTCGAAATGTTTATTCGTTCCTTTCCGATAAAGAGAAAAAATGGTCTTCACAGCTTGTCTAATTAGGTAGGACAGGTACAGGTAGGTAGGTTAGGTATTAGGTAGGTAAGTAGGGGGTAGGTGTCTACAGATAGAACACGGACTAATCCCACAAGTCACAATTCAATCATAATTGTATAGCCCAGACACACCTGTTATTATATTTGTATTGCTCCCAATCTTTTATATTCTTTAGTTCTGCAAAAAACAGATTGGAAACTTCGTATTAGATCGCCAAATGTTAAAAGAAGCTGAAAAAGCAATAGTTTTTGTTCGTAAATTGGTTTTCGCGACATCGCTCCAGACCGAGACAGACGGCATCGAGATAAAGTATGTCGTTTTGTGGAAAACCCGTCCTAAATATAGGCGCGGGATTATTTCTGAAGCGGCGTGTCGCGCGCGCCGTGCGCCCGTCCAATACCAATCTAAACACATTACCGACACACCGCCCAAACTTTGGACGTTTATTACGACAATGTTTTAAAATACTGATTAATTAAAGTTTAAGGCAATTATGGTGTTAAGACTTAAACTGTAAACTCATTTACTTTTATAGACTGTAAAGTTCGTGCAAACGCGGAAATGTGATACGATGTCAGTGTTGTGTTGTGATTTTTCATGACTGTGTTTATTTTAAAATGATGTGCTTGTGACATATTTTTTAGAAATATGTATGTGTTTGGACTGTTTTTCTTAGTTTTGTTATCACAATGTGTTTTGGGACAGGAAGAGAAAGAAGGACCTATCATCGGTTAGTTTCAAACTTATTGCTCTATTATTTAGTTGTGAACATAACCTATATGATTAGCTAGATTGAAGTTGTGTCAATTTTAAAACTGTCGTAATTTCCATGCGTTTCCATTCTTCTAACATACTCGTTGCACATGGCTACCAAAGTACTTTGAAATAATATAAATGTTACGGTAAGTGTGATTAATTGAAAATCAATAATAATTGTTTATCATGTTAATAATTACCGAAAGTCGAGGTAAAAGTAAGAACACATTTACCGGTGATTATTAATAATTTAACCTTAGTACCGATAAATGTAATAATTTTCAAAGTTTATTTAGTATCACTATATACCTATTGAACAAAGAAATATAAGAAAGATTTTAATTTTTAATGTTGATTTTATGGAGTTTATGATTATACTTATGTTTTTAAGCAAAACCAAAGAATAAACGATTTTGCATGTAAGTTTCTTTTTAGTTATGAATTTGTAAATACTGTGGTTCTTATTTAATTTTAATACTTTTACCGACGAGAGTAGTGAATTATTATTAACAACTGCTAAAAGTAATGAATTTAAATTTTATTTATTTATATTCACATTTACCATATCATGAGGTAATTATTAATAATGATGGATAATTATTAATAATTTTGAGGAGCTCGTGGCTAAGTAAAAACAGCCGCACGGGTCGATCCATCAGGTTAAGCTACGCTTGCCGGGGTTGGTCAGTGGATGGGTGACCATCTTTACATACCGAAACTCCTCCGTGCCTCGGAAAGCACGTTAAGCCGTTGGTTCCGGCTGTCATCGTGGATCTTTGACAGTCGTTACGGGTCGTCAGAAGCCCGAAAGTCTGACAACCAGTCTTACCAAGGGGTATCGTATTACCCAGTTACTGGGTTGTGGAGGTCAGATAGGCAGTCGCTCCATGTAAAATAATGGTATTCAGCTGCATCCGGCAAGCCGACCCCAACATGTTTGGGAAAAGGCTAGGCAGATTGAATTATTAATAATTTTCAATTAATCACATTAACCGTAACATAAACAAAGATTACACACAGTACCTACCTTACTTGTTTTCTTTTGTGTTGAACGTAGCTAGCATTTCTAAATCAAGAAGATTTTGAAAGTTAACCTTACATAATTATAATTATTGGTAAAAACCCTATTGTTCCCGTATTGTATCTTTCCATACAAAAGTGAAATATTAAAATGTAGGTAATTTCTATGTTTCAGGAGGAATATTTTACAAAGACTCCGATGACATGAAAGTGGCGCTGGGTGTGAGCGCGAAAAGTTTTAATTTCAGGACCTCCATAAAGGAAGTACCCGTAAGAGGTGAAGTTCTGGAAATAAGTAAATATGTATGCGAACTGGCGGAGGTAGGTACAGACTACAATGTATTTTTTATTGACTTAATGTGAATGCGCAATGGTAGCCCGCGAAATTTAATATTTCTTACGATTTTTGTAGTTTCTTCCAAAATTCGGAAAATTCGGAAATCATGAAATTTGGAACAAATCTAACTTAGAGAGAGTATATTGATGATCATTATGGTTATAATTAGGTACATAAATATTTTGATCAATATAAAATCTGAGATTGACCTGCAAATTATATTGGTATTAAAGCTCTTTGTTGATAAACTTATAAAATCGACCACAATGGGGAAGGCAACTGTCAAACCGGTAACTGGCGCTGTCGTAGCTAGTTCCCAACACAAGCTAATAATACAAGGCGTGAGATGGTTTTATTTTATTTTAGCGAAAATGACGCGTTGTTGTGTTCTCAAATACTCTGAAATTGGAGTCCACCATTTCTAATAGAGAGACCCTAAAATTAGAAGATGGTGGTTTAAAGAAATTCGTAAAGATTATCTGAAAATTAGTGTTTCAAACATTTTAAATACACACATCAAAAGTGTCTAGGGATCAACATATATTTTTGCAATAACTTTTCTCCTGATTGATATTAATTAAAATTTTCTTTAAGGATTCATCAAATAAAGTGTTTTCGTTTGTCACAGTAACGATAAACCAAGTCACCTTTGCATTAATAAAGAAATTTGCCATTTTCCTAATAAAGGGATTTTTGACATTTGAACCACTAACATTAAAGTTCGAAAAAAAGACTGAAATAACAGTTTTCTTTAAAATTTTATTGGGTAACTTAAACAATTAATAATCCGTGTTTCTACCGCGAACACTAACAACACAAGAACATCGGTTTGGCATACTCAAAATGAGTTCATCCAAATCACGCTGTGGAATGGCCGCCCATGTTCGTTGCAACAACAAAAAAAGGTCTTCTTGCGACTGGATACCCTCCATATTCGGCAGAGCTCTTCTCTGTAGCATATCCCATGCATGCTCAATCGGGTTCAAGTCTGGCGACTGAACAGGCCAGGGCAGGACATTGATGTTAGCTGCGGCGAGAGTCTGTCTTACAACTCTTGCGGTGTGCGGTCGTGCATTATCATGCATTAACTGAAATAAGGGACCGATTTGCACTTGTAGAGGAACGATGACGTCTGATACAATCGTCTCAGCATAAATTTGAGCGTTGAGGTTGCCTCTGATCCAAATCAACTCAGTTCTTCCGCCGATCCAAATACCCGCCCATACCATGATGGTTCCACCACTATAAGGATGGACTTCCTGGCAGGATTTTAATCGCTGTTGGCGTCCAGGGGTTCTCCAGTGTCGTATACGTCTTGTATCCGGTCTCATACCAAAACGAGACTCATCAGAAAAGCACACGAAACGCCATTGTTCTTCTGCCCAATTTCTGTGTTCAAGAGCCCATTGATATCGAATCCTACGATTGTGCATTGCTATAGGTGGTACCCGTAGCGGTCTTCGGGAATGAAGGTTCACTTCATGCAAGCGGTTTCTGACTGTTTGGTCGCTAATTAAGTTCCCTGAAGAGTGATGAAGCCTCACGGCTAACATCATGGCGGTTATAGTTGGAGCTCTTCGAGTTAAGATTTGAATGTATCGGTCTTGTCTCCGTGTGGTGCAGCGATACCGTCCTCCATGGCGCTCAGCCACGGTACCAGTGCTTCGGTAACGTGTCCAAAGTCGACTGATAACACTCTGACTTGTATTCAGAGCTAAAGCCACAGTACGTTGCCGGGAACCAGCTTCTATCATTCCCACGGCTCTGAGCATTTCTTCCCTGCTTAAATGACGTCGCCGCTCCATAATAACGTTGGTTTTAATCAGTAGTAGGGAAACAGTAGCACTAATAATGTCTTCAATGCGTTGTATGTTTTTATAGGGAAAATATTGACAGCTGATTTTCATCTTTTACTCGAATTTGATTCACAGTTCCTGATTCAAATTATGAAATGCACCAAAAAGGATCCATATAAATTTATAAAATCATAAATTTATTACAAAGCCACATCTCAATCTCAAGAAATCCGCATAAAAATGCTTGATCCCTAGACACTTTTGATGTGTGTAATTAGGTACGAGGTAACATTTAAGGTTTTAAATTCCAACACTTTCCATGTCAAACACTTGACATATCTTAGAGTTGAGCCTAACAGTGGCTTTAAAAATATTGATATTAACCGAAAATAACGAAATAGTGAAAAAAAAATCTCATGAATGAACGAAATGTCAAATTTATTATAGGCTGGACCTAGCTATGATCACGCCATCTACAATTAGCTTTGCCTGACCTTCCCTGTAGAAATGGGCCAGAACAAAATAAAACTGGTTTTATTAGTTGTTCTATAACTGACACACAAATAAAAGCAGGTCCAAAATGAAACGCACAATGCGTCGAAAAGCAAAGTAAAATTAATTGCTATTCAAATTCATTCAAATTAATTCATCTGCTCATTCAATTTGAGTTTACTTGCGTGGAAGAATAATGTGATCCTGCGATTGATATGGATTCCGTTTTTAGGGTTCCTTACCTAAAGATGAAAAAACGGAACCCTTATTTATAGGATCACTTCGTTGTCTGTCTGTTTGTCAGTCTATCAAGCACCTTCTTCTCAAGAACGCGTGGAGGTTACAAGTTGAAGTTAATATGAAATACGTAGGTCTACGGTCCTTCTTGGAGCTCTAAAAAAAATCAAGCTTCTAAGTCAACGCAATAAAAAAATACGGCCATCTAAGCGACATATTACGATATTCAAATAAATCAAAACTAAGGTACCTTCCCGTTGACCTAGAATCATGAAATTTGATAAGAAGCAAGGTCTCATAGCACAAGCAAAGGAAAAAGTTCGAAAATTGTTAATTTGTAGATTTATCACATAAAACATTGCAGTTGGGGAATTATCCTTGACGTATATTAATGTACGGGAGAACATGTTTTTCAACTACAATGTTAAGTTTGTTTTTGGTTTCTTCTTTTCAACTATCGAACGCTTCATTTTGCGTGGTTCGACTCGCACTTGGCCAGTTTTTCTTAAATTTTCTTTGCTTCTATCTTTTTAGTTTTGTTCATTGATCTGACTGTAAAACGCAACTTTTTTACGACTTTTTCCAATTGTTCTTTTCTTTTTCATTGCCCACCTATTTTACATGGTTTGGTATAATTCGGGTTCAGAACGCCAAACTTTCTTTGTGTTCATCTTAGATTCAAATTGAATTTCGTCTTTTAGTGAAAAACGGATGTTACAATTTTACGATCCCATATAAAACTTTCTGTGCCTGTATTTGTATTATTTAAAACAATGGAGTGTATTTTTAACTACTTAGGTTTGTCTATTTCACTTTAGTTAATTGATTTATAGGTATTTTATTTAAATAGGTACACAGGTATAATCATAAAATAATCAGTGAGAAAACAGTATTTTCCGTGCACTCATAATTTCTCCTTTTCCTGCATAATGGAAGCGAAAACTAAAAGAAATAGGATTATGGCGTCACCTTTCGGCTATTTGCAAGAAAGAAAAATCATCCCAAAACAGAAAAGTTTCTAGTTTCTCCCGTTATGTTATTGGTCTGTTTCGCTCGATGATACAACATACTAGGCGTGATAAGTACGGTTCCACTGTACTTTTTGTACCTGCATAAAAACCTATCTATATTCCCCTTTGTATACCTCACAGTAAGGTATTCTTTTCTCAAATTGCTACTTCATCTACACATAGAGTATCATTGCAGACTTTCTTCCAAATTCTTCTTAAATTTTAAATTACCCTATCTAAATTCTAGGAAGGCGTAATTGGCATCATAGATGGCACCGGTGGGCGAGCCAGCGAGATCATCCAGGCACTATGTGACATGCTAGAACTGCCCCACGTCAGCATACAGCACAACGATCTCTGTAATGACGAATGGTCCGTCCTGAACATGTACCCCAGCCCTTCTGCTTATAATATGGTAAGGTTATACGAGTATCTATTTATTTGACTTACCTTAATAACATTTCCAAGTCTGTAATGCATGTTCAAAGTTCAACAAAAAAGTTCGTCTTATTTAAAAAAAACCGGTCTAGCAATTTTACAACTTACTGCACCTTTCCAGAACTGAAAACATTTTCAGAATTTCACCACAGTTGGATTGAGTTGGATACATTTTTTTATTTTTTATTCGACCTTTTTCCTTCTCGTTAGTGTGCTAACTGGCCATTCGAGCTTCAAAAAACCACGAGATAACATTAACTTATTTTTTTATTTTTATTAAAAAAAATGGCTTTTCGTGTTATTTTTGATGACAAAGTTGCCTGTATTTTGGAAAATAATGTAATGGAACCTTTTTACTTTGACAAGCAATGTTTGAAGAATCACTTACGATAACTGACCATTTGTTATAAAATTATTATGAAAAGCCATTAGATAGGTACTTTATTTTTAATGTAATGTAAATTAAATAGTATGTATGCTAGATAGCATAAATGAAAACAGCTTTTGTTTATAAGTCTCTTATCATAACATCTCGTATTAATTCGCAAAACAGAAATGTTACGCCATTGAAATGAAAGTAAAACAAAAAGCACAAGCAAAGTAAAATACGGGACAGTGCTGTGATATACGAGTAGTTTTATTTTGTAGGCTTACCAAGGGAAATCGTGTTACCCAGTAACTGGGTTATGGAGGGCAGATAGGCAGTCACTCCATGTAAAATACTGATATTCAGATGTTTCCGGTTAGAATGGAAGCCGACCCCAATGTAGTTGGGAAAGGGCTAGGCAGATTGATTCTGTAGGCACGTTTTAAGCCTCAGAATAACGAAGTGCTTACCGTGATTTTTTTACAACGATCAAAACTTATGCTATGAATGTGCACTATGGAAAATACTTTTATTAGAGAACAATAACTAATTTATTCTTTTATCTCGCGTGAAATGATAGCCAGCAGCTGTTTTATGTTGATATTCGCTCTGTTTGTTCGAAATCGTGACTTTGCGGAAGCTTTGCCTTTTAAACGAAAACTGAAAGCCGTGTTTTCAATAAAATTATTCGTTTGTCGATTTTAATCTTACGGTATGAGCTTTATATAACGATTTCAGCAGTTTACATGTATACCTAAGCAAAATTAAGTGTCTCATGCTGAATATACCACTCGTTCCGTTTAGGATTTCTTTTCTACGTGTGTGGACAGCAGTGTTCATATTGTGCTTTGAAGCCAGCCGTTATCAGCGCCGGAGTTAGCAGTAGACTTATTATATAGGACTGATTATGGAATGATAACAGGTACAATCACACCATTCTCTTTATTTTTGTGATGGTCTGAAAAGATATTACTAGAGTAAGATCTTTTCGTATCAATAGTTCAAAAGTTAATTGATAGACGGAGTTGCGAGGCAGGCATAAGTATTAAGTACCTAATCAATATTACATCACTTGTTTCCTGGAATCCTTTCCAGAAAACGAGTGAGAGCTGCAGATAAATATTTCAAGCAATCAGAAACAAAGAAACTTTGTTAGGCCAGTTCTTCTTAAAGTTATCTTTGTGTTCTTGTTATTTGTTATTTTATTTTGCTTAATACATTAAGAATGATAAAAAAACTGGCCAAGTGCGTGTCGGTATACGCACAATGAAGGGTTTCGTAGTTGGGAAGAATTTATCCCAAGAAAAAACTTAACATTGTTGTTGAAAAACATTTTCTCCCATACATTCCAACTGCAAATGTAACTTTGTACGCACAATATTGAGAGATTTACCATGTACTTACTACTAGGTACTTCTTATTACCTGTAATCTCTAAATATAGAACTATTTTCTGTTTTTTGTTTTAATTTTAGGCTCAGTAGTTTTGAAAGTAACGGGGAGACCCTTACTGAGCCTAAAATTTGTTGGATTATTTTAAAATCATTAAAAAAAATATATTTGAGACCCTCACAGTAAGCAAGTCCATTTGTGTTTCGTCACACGGTACAGTTTGCAAAACTTTTTTTTAAATTTTTTTTCGCCCCGGAATGTAACCCCATATTCAAAACTCATTAATTTCATTTCACGTCCGTGTTTGGGTCACAGAAATTCATATGTGTACGTACCTCAACTAAATCGGTCCGTTAGATTCGGAGCAAATTGGCTGTGACAGGCGGACGGACAGACAAACACACGAGTGATCCTATAAGGGTTTCGTTTTTTTCCTTTTGAAGTACGGAAACCTAAAAACAATACCTCTCCATAGGAAACATATTTTTTGTTCTTTGCACTTGTTTCATGAATATGTCTTACAATTATATAAGTAGGTATAGTATGTTTTATGTATGTAGGTACTATGGACAAAACTTAAGCATGCTCACTTAAGAAAATATTCCTGTGAGAGCGCAGCTAGTGACAAACGAACTTTGTGCGATCGAGTCGTGAGCCGTGCATACGATTATCGCCTTTGAGGTGATCATGCGGAGCTTTGGCCCAAAGTACTTATGTACTTATTGAATACTAGCTGACCTGACGACGTCGTTTGTTGACGTTTGAATAATTCATACAAAATTCCCATGGAAAATTCACTTTCAGTTTTCACGAATTTCCCAATTTTCCCGACAACTTTTTAAATTTTTCTTTCCTGATTCGGTATTACGAATATTTTAAAACAAAAATTTGCCAAATCGGAGCCGTTCTGAAGAGATGACCAACAAACATTATTTAATTATTATTATAAGATATAGTCCAGCTGTGCCCTGCGACTTCATTCGCGTGGAAGTCGTAAGATACACAATATACTGAAATAACAGCCACATTTTAATAAAATCTCGTCGTCCCACGACCTGCCGCGTAGCATCACCCGCTCGCGCTATTTGTTTTCGCTTAGCGTTCTTTTAGACTTTTTTTTGTTTTTGCTCGGCTCCTAAGGGTCGTAGCGTCATATTAAATAGCCTATAAACATCCTCGAGAGTTGGGCTGCCAAATGCAAAAAGAATTTTTCAAAGCCGACAACACAATCACAATTCACAATTTCATGGGTTTTATTTATTTTTTGCGCGGAACTCTAATTCTTTTTCCAAAATAAAAGTAGCCTAAGTTTTTCCTTATAACATCAGCTACCTGCCAGATAACGTTCCGTCAAAATTGGTCCAGCCGTTTCGGAGATTAGGCGGAACAAACAGACACACAGACAAAGATTTTTGAAACTGGTTTTTTTTTTATTATGAGTACCGTATATACTTTCATATTATGTATTTAGTAAAAAGCTGTTATTTTGACATTACAAACAGACACTTCAATTTTATTTATTTGTAATTGGTACATCACAGACTACGATGAGAGTCAATACAGGAGCTAGACCACCACCTCTTAAAGCAGTATTATTTTAATCTTACATGAGTGTGGGAAAGAGATGGAGCTAGACGTCCTGTATTGCTCCATCTCTTTCTCACACTGAAGTAACATTAAAATAATACTGCTTTAAGAAGTGGTGGTTGGCCCCCAGGTCTAGTATCTCCTTCTCCCTTGAATCCATCCAAAGGTAGTCTATAAAAGATCGCTTTTAGCGATAAGACCGTCCATTGTGTCACCCTAAGTAAAATCTCTACATTTATATCTATCATTTTTATGGTATACAACTGTACATAATATAGACTATTCTATGTATCTATGGTATACTGAAAGTGGGAAAGATTGATGGCTGTAACAAAAGGAAAACTAATACTTTTGTCACCACACATGGGTGGGGTGTTACCAAATTATATTTCTTGGTGAAAGCATTTCCATATTCGTGTCACTTGATATTCGTAATAACTCTAGGGAGACCTTTTTATGCTTAGCCATATTTTAGAAGTTACTTTTATTTCCTTTTTATAGTATATTTACATTTTATCACATGTAGGAGCGACCTTTAAGTTCATGGGTAAACTGAAAATGTACATTTACTGTGATATATCATTTACTTATTTATTTAGTTATTGAGCAAGGCATACCGTCGACATAAATTTATTACAAGGGTAATAACAATTGGTAATCACGAGTCTTCAGTACTGTGTAAATACATAATTTATTAGGCATGCACAACATTCATAAAAAACTTTTTTTACAAAAAAATACAACCGACTTCCAAAAACAACACTACAAAGTGAAAAATAACTTTAATTTCGGAAGTCGGTGTCTTAAGTTTTGTATTTTCGTTTTTTGTCACCGACTTCCGAAATTAAAGTTATTTTTCACTTTGTAGTGTTGTTTTTGGAAGTCGGTTGTATTTTTTGTAAAAAAAGTTTTTATTTTTCACTTTTTAGTTGTGTACCTACCCCACACAAATTCTAATACCACCTGCAAAACAAACTAGAACATCATCCATATAAAAGTGAGGAAAAAATACGTATTATTGAAGCTAACTCAAAAACTACCCGAGCAAAGTTAATCAATTTATATGGGACCAACTGTGATGAATACCCTCTCGAATAAAACAAAAAAACTTCGAGTAATCGGGGAACATACATAAAAAAAAAAAAAAAAAAAAAGGTTCCGACGAATTGAGAACCTCCTCCTTTTTGAAGTCGGTTAATAATTTCAAAGGTGAACAACTATTCAATTAATTTAATTTCAATATTAACAATAAAAATTTTAACTACAATTAAACTTCCCAAATAAGATTAAGTACATTATAAAATAAAACATCATTAAAAATTATACATTTTGTCACATGCAAGGGAAGGAGGAGCTCGTGGCTAAGTAATAACAGCCGCACGGGTCGATCCATCAGGTTATGCTACGCTTGCCGGGGTTGGTCCGTGGATGGGTGACCATCTTTACATACCGAGACTCCTCTGTGCCTCGGAAAGCACGTTAAGCCGTTGGTCCCGGCTGTCATTCGTGGATCTTTGACAGTCGTTACGGGTCGTCAGAAGCCCGAAAGTCTGACAATCAGTCTTACCAAGAGGTATCGTATTACCCAGTTAATGGGCTGTGGAGGTCAGATAGGCAGTCGCTCCATGTAAAATAATGGTATTCAGCTGCATCCGGTTAGACTGGAAGCCGACCCCAACATAGTTGGGAAAAGGCTAGGCAGATTGATTGATTGACATGCAAGGGAAGCAATACAACCGTACAAATTCACAATAAAATATTCACACATTTTTATGGTACCAAAACTAAATATTTATAAATAAAATGAAGTATTCAAATGACGTAGCAAAAGATAAAAAAAGAATAACAAATATAGTAAGTCTAATTAAATTTACATTAAATTATTATTAATAAATTTAATACAATTCAATTCAAATTACAATACTATTACTATTAAATTTGAATAGGTAAGTATAAGTAGGCAGCTGATCATTAATATTATTATTAACAACTACCTTCTGCCCGCGACTTTGTCCGCGTGAAATTATATCCTAGGAGACTCGGTAATACTGTAGCTTCATTCGGGATCGGATCAGTAGTCTCGAAGATTACCACCTAAATACAAACAAATTTTACCTCTATAAAATATGATTAAAGATGTAGACCGTACCTGAAGCTTATATAAGCCACGGCTAAAACGGTTGTTATAAAGCTAGAGCTCGGATGAAATTACGTAGATTTGGAGACGAGCATCTAGCTGTATCCTGTTGTTCTATAAAAGTTTCAAACAAAATAAAAACGAATTGTGCTTTCCCTTCACTAGTTTTAAGCAAAGACAGAAATTATATTGGGATCGGAAAGAAGTTTACGTGAGGATAAACTCATCAACAGAAACAAAATACGCTCAAAATGTTGATAGTTGTATCTCATAATATTCCAGGTTTTAGAAAAGTTAATACTGCACAAGGAATGGCGAAACTTCACGTTACTGTTCGTGAAGGGGCACAGTCTCCTGCGCGTGAGTGAGTTGTTGCACCTGGGCACCGACGCTAACCCGTACGTTGTCACTTTGAGAGAACTCAGCGGCGATGACTACAGGTAACCTTTACTTTTTAATAGTTTGTAAAGAAGCTCGTCCCGGGAAGTACTCCCACCATACCACTATATAAATTTGGACAGTAGGGAAACGAACAAACGTACGAAACGGCTCACACATGTCGACGCGCATCCACAGCAAATATACTGAGAGCACCGCGACTATCGCTTGGGGCCTTGTCGCCGCGCCGGCCGCGTCCGTCTCTTAAGGTTGAACTAGTCGTGGGCTCGAACTCACTAGTGGGTTGGCCAAAAAGCACGCTGTCTCATCTGGCATCGTTTCCGACAGAGATACTATCAGTGATGAGCAGTTAGTCGCTAGTAAAATAATAAATAGTTAGTAGTAGTAAAGTAAAACTAGTAATAGTGAAACGAGCGCTAAATATTTACGAAAAGTCCTTTGGAAGATCGAGTTTTATGAAAAAACCTCTAAGTACATAAATCAATTACAAATAAAGTTTATTGAATTCTTCGATAATTGAGCTTTGTCGGTGCCGATTTGTTTTGGAGATTTTAAACTTCTTTTGTTACGTATTTACGTCCAACATTGCGTTAAATTAGCAAGAAAAACGAATCTTTGTTGGCTCATTACTTTTTAATGGCTTTTTATTTTACTATCCTGTTTCCGTACAGACAACATTAATAATGAGACAAAACGATATCATGTTTAACGTTAGATGCACTATGTCGAACAGTGGAGTAATACCCTCCCGAAATTTGTTTCGACCATTTGTACGTAGTTTTCGTAGTGTCCATAAATTTACTGTGACCATACCTAGGCTGAGTGCCCGTGACATCACAGGCACCTTATCTCTAGGATCTAAGCACGCAATTTTTGTGATGTTGTAGGTCATCCCCCAATGGTGACCAGGGTCAGCTTCTCCAGAAACAAAAAATATACTAAACATTACATACGACACATCTTTTTTCCACTAAACATTACATGCGACACTTCACATATACCGATATAAATATGCTCATGATTATTTTACACGTAGGACGTTCTTATGAATTTATGCGGAAATTAAAACTTGTCTAGACATTGCGTTTGATTTGAAAATAAAATACCTAATCTCTCTCTTTGTATTCGTCAAGTGTGGGCGTCATTCTGCAAGCTGCGCCGTGTTACAGCATTTATTATTCTTAAATGGGCGTCGTTTTAAACTCCTACTTGTAAAACTATAAAGAGAGTACCGTAAAAAACAGTCTGATCTCTTTAATACTGGTTTAACAAAGGACTAAGGAGAACGTGTAAGACCTACGTGACCAGAAATAACTTTCGTGTATCTATAAATATTTATTTTTTAGTTTCGAGTATCTATGAAGGTTCTTTACTACCTACGTATTTGAACTATACGATCTATGCTGAAAAATGTAGAATGCCTTGTAGATAAGATGTAGGAATGTATCAAGGCATACTGTCCATTTTCTGTCTAAAGGTGTAGGATGTTATTTTTAGTTTTAGCGGTATAGTAAATAGAGACTTGTGGCTAATAACAACTACGCTTACCGCGGTTGGTCCGTGAGTTGGCGACCTTCTTTACATACCAAGACCCTTCCGTGCTTCGGAAAGCACGTTAAGCAGTTGGTCTCGGCTGTCATTGGTGGATATTTGACAGTCGTTACGGGTCGTCAGAAGCCCGAAAGTCTGACAACCAGTGTTACCAAGGCGTATCGTACTACCCAGTGTAACTGGGTTGTGGAGTTCAGATAGGCAGTCGCTCCGTGTAAAATACTGGTACCGAAATCGTTGGAAAAAGGCTTGGCCGTGGATGAGCAGTATAGTAAATACTAGTTAAATATTTTTTCACGTTTCAGGGAAGTCCTAATAGATGCTAAACACAACGGCTACACAAACTTCGTGGTGGATTGTCCGTCTAAGAACTTGGAACAGATGTTGCTCCACGCACAACAGGTGGGCATGATGGCCGAAGAGCATTCGTACATCTTCGTGTCGCCCGATCTATTCACCCTGGACATGAGTCGGTACCAATACGGCGGAGTTAATATGACCGGTGAGTTCTATTGTGTGAGTAGGCATAGCAACATAATTCAGATTCAGAGTCACATTCCCAAGAACTTTTGCCCCGCATTTTTTTAACCGACAAAAAAAGGAGGAGGTTCTCAATTCGACACGTATGTTTTTTTTTTTTTTTTGTATGACCACGTATAACTTTTTACAGAGTGGTGCGATTGGATTTTTTTTTTTTATTCAGGAGGGTATACATCAAAGTTGATCCCATATACATCTACATTGTCTTTCTACATTGTTCTCACATGTATATTAGGTCTTTACCTATGAAATTGCCGTTCTGCAGTACTGGCCATTTCAAATCAAAATAATTTTTGTTTGGCTAAGAATTCTAATTTCAAATTAATTTTATTTTAAAAACATGGATTTTTTTTTCCAAAAGTAGTCATTTGTTTATTGATTAGTGTTACATTTTCATCGCATTTCAATCTTTTTCGTCATCATGGATACGTTAAAAATTCGAGTAATTATGGAATATGAGTACCGTCGTGGCAGCAACGCGGCACAAGCGGCACGCAACATCAACGACGTTTACGAAGCTAACACTACAAACCAACGCACCACTTGTTATTGGTTTGCTCGCTTCCGTTCTGGAAATTTCGACCTGAAAAATGAACCTCGCGGTCGTCCGAAGACTTTGGTCGACAATGACGAATTAAAGGTGATTGTGGAAGCTGATGATACACAATCTACGGCTGAATTAGCAGCAGCTTTCGACGTTAGCGTCAAAACAATATTGGTCCATTTGCGTCAAATTGGCAAGGTAATAAAGCTTGACAAATGGGTGCCCCACGAACTCAATGATCGCCAGCGCGAAGTACGCGTCGAGACGTGCCTTGCACTGCTCAACAGACACACAAATGAAGGAATTTTGAACCGCATTGTTACCTGCGATGAAAAATGGATTCTGTTTGATAACCGCAAGCGCTCAGCAAGTTGGTTGGATCCTGGTTCAGCACCTAAACAATGCCCTAAACGAAAACTTACCCCTAGAAAAGTGATGGTCACTGTTTGGTGGTCTAGCGCCGGTGTGATTCATCACAGCTTCTTACCAAACGGGGTGAGCATTACTTCAGATGTGTACTGTGAAGAACTGAACACAATGATGGAGAAGCTGGCACATCTCCAACCAGCATTGGTCAATCGCTCGTCTCCGCTGCTCCTGCACGACAACGCGCGACCTCATACTGCACAGCAGACGGTCTCCAAGTTGCAAGAACTGAGGTTGGAAGCTCTCCGTCATCCGCCCTACGCACCAGACCTTGCGCTTACAGACTACTACTTTTTCGAGAATTTGGATAACTTCTTGGCGGGAAAAAAATTCAATACCCGAGAGGCAGTACAAAATGCCTTTGAAGAATTTGTTGCCTCCCGTCCAGCTGATTTCTTTAAGAAGGGCATCAATAAACTGCCACTGCGTTGGCAAAGATGCATTGATTGCATGGGTGATTACTTCGATTAATACAAATAATAAATGCATGAAAAAAATTCGTTTAAATTTTTTCATACAAAACGGCAATTTCATATGTAAAAACCTATTATTTTCAACATGAACGATGTAACCAATATTTTGTAAAAATATTTTGATTGAAAAGAGTGTCCGTGGAGTTTCATGCCCGTTCTTCTCCATAGGGATCTACTACGCTTTGGAAGGGGCAACAAGCTTCATCTTTCTGACTGACCGACCCATTGACAATTCAAAAGTGCCTGTAATTGGTTTATTTGAAATAAATGCTTTGAGTTTGAGTTTGAGTTATAAAATTGATTAATTTTGCTTGGGTAGTTTTTGAGTTCGCTTCAATAATACGTATTTTTTCCCCACTTTTATATTTTGTATTACAGGTAGTGGTATTAGAATTTGTGTGGGGTAGGTACCATAACTAAAAGTGAAAAATAAAAACTTTTTTACAAAAAAATACAACCGACTTCCAAAAACAACACTACAAAGTGAAAAGTAACTTTAATTTCCGAAGTCGGTGGCAAAAAACGAAAATACATTTAACCAGACGCCGACTTCCGAAATTAATGTTATTTTTCACTTTGTAGTGTTGTTTTTGGAAGTCGGTTGTATTTTTTTTACCTATGCTGTCACATTTCAATAGGTATTACGTCAGAAATATCTAATAGTGATTATCGCCGTTGGAAATAATTTTACGTAGTACAAGTAGTGTATTTATATTTTAGATCACTATTAAAAGTAAAATTCATAGTGAGATCTGCTGAAAATTTGGGAAGATTTTTTCAAATCCTGAAATAAACGATTTATTAACAGCCATTTTTTTCAGGATTTCGTATAGTGGAACTAGAGAAAACAGACAATGAGAAGTTGTGGAACTTTACGATAACATTCAACCAAGAAACCGGGAAGACTCTAGAGCCGGAAGAACTTAAAACACAACTACTCCTCATACACGACGCGGTGGAAGTATTCGCCGCAGCCATCAAGAAAGTAAACGTGGAAGCTGAACCACTGAGCTGCAATAATTATAAAGCCTGGGATTACGGATCTACTCTGCTAAATTTTATGAAGACGGTAAGTATGTACCTGTACTTTGGCCCACTTGCACCACAAATCATTAAATACGTTTAGCCTTTACATATTTAACACATCATTCTGTGTCTGTCACCTTCAAAGAATTGACAGAAAAAGTTGCGATGTTGTAAATAAATACATTTAGCGGTTAACGTATTTAGCGATGTGCAAGTGGGCCTTACATATTCCAATATTTTTACAAAATTAATCTTAAATCACAACCCACTGTGAGATATTTAAAACACTAACCTTTGCCAGCGACTTCGCCCGCATGCCGGTCGGAAACCAATCCACGGAAACGTGCTACCGGGATAAAAAGTATCTTAAGTGTTAATCCAGATTACAAACTATCTGTGTTCCTCATCCAAATCCTATTAAAAGCATAATATGTAACGATTAAAGATTGAATGATTTATTGTATTTGTAATGATTTAAGTATTATCGTGAATTCATTCAACCCTAGTAGGTACTTTCTCTTAGGTTTACTGCTGGAAATTGTGCACAACGTGTCAAGAACGGTTGTAAAAAAAATATGACAAAAATATGGCACTATGAGGTTTTTAACTAAATTTAAAAAATGAATATCTTTGATCCTGTAAGTCGATTTTGAATAAATAAACGCTAAATGTCACTCACAATGAAGCTTCTTATACTTTTTCAGTAATTCAGTTTTGAATCCAATAAATGACATTTACGTGATGCGCACACAAACGAACAAATAAACCGACAAACAGACAATTTCATAATTTTTTTATTTGCGTTCTATTACTTATTTCTCGCGCGTTCCAATAATTTTTGCACAAATCTTTAATGTACAGACACGGAAAGAATATGATTTCCTTAAATGTATAGATATTGCACCTTGCTGCTTCCAAAAAAGTCCCAAGTCCCAACTGAATGTCGTCCTTTGTCTTAAAATAAGTCCCTTAGAAATACCATAATAATTCTACGATGATTACGCAAAGAGTACCTACTCGTACTTTCGGTGGACAATGCAATAGGCTTGCTCCCAAGGAACCTACACAGTCAGTTCAGCTGTCTATTTTGTCAAACGATGCTCTGAGACAATTTGTTGGTGATCTTAAAAGTAATTTTTAACCGACGAAAAAAAAAGGAGGAGGTTCTCAATTCGACACGTATTTTTTTTTTTTATGTATGACCACGCATAACTTTTTACATAGTCGTCCGATTTAAAAAAAAATTGTTTTATTCGAGAGGGTATACATCAAAGTTGGTCCCATATAAAATTAATTAACTTTGCTCGGGTAGTTTTTGAGTAAGCTTCAATAATACGTATATTTTCCCCACTTTTATATGGATGATGTTCTAGTTTGTTTTGCAGATAGTGGTATTAGAATTTGTGTGGGGTAGGGTACCACAACTAAAAAGTGAGAAATAAAAACTTTTTTACAAAAAAGATACAACCGACTTCCAAAAACAACACTACAAAGTAAAAAATAACTTTAATTTCGGAAGTCGGTGGCAAAAAACGAAAATACATGTAACCAGACACCGACTTCCGAAATTAAAGTTATTTTTTACTTTGTTGTGTTGTGTTTGGAAGTCGGTTGTATTTTTTTGTAAAAAAGTTTTTGCAGGGTTCCGTACCAAAAAGGAACCCTTATGGTGCGACTCAGTCTGTCTGTCTGTCTGTCTGTCCGTCTGTCACAGCTCAAGAACTACTAATATGAACTACTAATATGAAACTTGAATTATGGAACGGTTTTAGATGACGTTTGCCCAACTATTTTGCAAATTAGAAAGAAGTAATTTTTTTTTTTTTTTGCAACATGCTGGTAGTGGGTCTTACAATTATTCTTATCTGAAATTATTCTATGTGATAGACTTTTTCAGAAATCGAAACAGAACCCTCGGTGCGAGTGTCGGACTCGCTCTTGACCGGTGTTTTTTTTGTCTTGTTACAGAACAAGGTGTACGGAATTACAAGATCATTGGTATTCAACGGGTTGGGACAGCGTACCGATGTCACTTTCGACATACTGGAATTAACTTCTGCTGGCAATCAAACAGTAAGTACATTGACTGGCATCCCGGTTTTTTACCGAAGTCGTAGGCGTAACGCAGTGATTATTTATTCAACATTATATCGTTCGAAGAAAAGATTTATTCAATTTTGTTAAAAAATACCATTCTAAGTTTTTCAAACATAAATACGAACTAAAAATAGAATTCGAAACTGATATACTGCATTACCACAAAAGTCTTAAACCAATGATTTCCATTTAGATAGGATCATGGAAAAACAACAATTTAAAAATAGAAAGGCCGTTTGTCGCTGATGCAGAAATTACACAAGAATCAGCAATGAGGAACAAAACATTGAGAGTGCTCATAGCAACGGTAAGTGTAATTAATATTTTTTTCAATACCTACACTTCCTCGAAAACTGGTTCATATCGCACTACGATTAGGTTCACAATGGAATATATTTCACACGCGTGCGATTTTTCATTTTCCAAGACGTGTGCGGGAATAAAAATTGCCACAGATAACTTATAGGTACCTATATTTAGTCCAAATTGGTTCAATGCCTCTATTCACACCGTCTCATTCGGAGGTGAATGTTTTTTTTAATCTCGGCATAGAGTTAAGCGTCTTTACGGCGTTAATATTTTTTGAATATTTAAATAATGTTTATAAATAGAATATCATCAAAAACCATGATTATTACAATAAAAAAAACGTTTATGAACAAATTAACATTTATTAATGTTCTAAACTGAATAATATTTGAATTTTCTATTTTTCATATTAGGCTGTTTATCGGCTTTATACCTTTGCTTCTCCTTCAACCTAGCGAAAGCAAAGAGCGGAAAAAAAAGTAAATTGAAATCATAGTTTCCTAATAATTCACGACAAAAATATTTTTCTTAATTTTATTTTATTTCTTCAAAAGTGTATTGAAAAACGTCGTTTGATACACGTGGACATTTGTTATTGCAGTTCTCGGCTCAAAAACAACCTCGCCTATACGGCTCGGGTGTTAATTCCGCCTCGAATGCAATAACAAAAATTCTCCACTTGTATCAAAATGTACTATAGTTAAGGGTGTAGGTGCAGCTCAAACTAACATAGTCTATATTTTTACTAAATATTCTGCTCTTATTTTGATCCTTGCAGCACTTTAGTATCCATTTTCTTCTTCATTCTTAAAGTTGGATACCATTTAACTTTAAACTTTTTGACAGCTAAAGCACCATAGGAAGTGGTGAAGGGCGGCCCTTTTTGGAGGGCTGTCTAAAACGGACCCTAGACGATCATGCGGCATGACATGCGTTTACGTGATGCTGCATGATGGACCCTATCGCAGCACGTAGTTTGCATGTCATTCGCATCAAACAATACAATTAAACGGCCCTGCATGCGTGACAGCACGTAACGCATGTCATGCCGCATGATCGTCTAGGGTCCGTTTTATGTCATTTTGACGTTCTTATAGTGCTGATTCTATACGATTTTTATTTTTCACCAGGCGGCACCACCATACGGTTACTTAAAAGAATCTCACCGAAAACTAGAAGGTAACGACCGATATGAAGGGTTCACGGTTGATATAATCGATAGACTGAGTGATCTCTTAGGATTCAGTTACGAACTCGATGTTGATAATGATTATGGTAGTCTAAAAGATGGTCACTGGAGTGGAATGACCTTACAACTGATGGAAGAGGTATGTAATAAACTTACTTATAATATACTAGCCGTTGCCCGCGGCTTCGCCCGCGTGGATTTCGGAAATTATCCCACGGGAACCTACTACCTATATTATCTATTATTGTATTAATCTAGGTTATAAACTATCTGTGTGCCAAATTTCATCCAAATCCGTTCAGTTGTTTTTGCGTGATTGAGTAACAAACATCCAAACATCTTCACAAACTTTCACATTTATAATATTAGTAGGATTATGGTTCAAAATAGTTCATATGTTACTATATAATTATATAATAACAAGTAGGCACAAACTACTTTATCAAATTATGTATTGACATTAATAAAAAAAAAATATTGTAGCAACATATCTTCCGTTTGTCTTTTGAATAACACGGGTTTTTCTAAACCTTCCAGACGCTAGTAATTTCTCCTGTATTATGTATTTTGGGAATCATACAAAGCCACAGCCCGAACTACTCGTATTTGTGCTGCGCGGAAATAATGCCCGTAAACCTTAGTGCACAAAACTGATCAATCTAGGTTATAAATAATTTCGTGAACCTTAGTGCACAAAACTGATCAATGTAGGTTATAAATAATTTCGTGAACCTTAGTGCATAAAACTGATCAATGTAGGTTATAAATAATTTCGTGAACCTTAGTGCATAAAAGTGATCAATCTAGGTTATAAATAATTTCGTAAACCTTAGTGCATAAAACTGATCAATCTGGGTTATAAATAAGGTCCGTAAACCTTAGTCCACAAAACTGATTGAACTAGGTTATAAATAAGGTTCGTGAACCTTAGTGCATAAAAGTGATTGAACTAGGTTATAAATAAGGTCCGTGAACCTTAGTGCACAAATCTGATCGAACTAGGTTATAAATAAGGTCCGTGAACCTTAATACATAAAACTGATTGAACTAGGTTATAAATAATGTCCGTGAACCTTAGTGCATAAAAGTGATTGAACTAGGTTATAAATAAGGTCCGTGAACCTTAGTGCACAAATCTGATCGAACTAGGTTATAAATAAGGTCCGTGAACCTTAATGCATAAAACTGATTGAACTAGGTTATAAATAATGTCCGTGAACCTTAGTGCATAAAACTGATTGAACTAAATTATAAATAAGGTCCGTGAACCTTAGTGCATAAAACTGATTGAACTAGGTTATAAAAAAAAGTCCCGTGAACCTTTAGTGCACAAAACTGATCATTCTAGATTATAAATTATTTTTAAAAACGAACGTTCGTACCTATTCTAATCTCAGTCTTAATCTGTCATAACTACTTTTACTTATTAACTTATTGACCGCTTAGTTTTACATCAATTACCATGCCCCCAGCGCTCAGCCAATAAATCGACAAATACATAAAATGTCATAGATATTTTTATATATTTTTATCGAATAGGGTCGTGCCTAGTACAATGAAATTTAAAACAAGAAACGAACCCTATGTATTTTTCTGTGTGTACAGATTTCTGTGTGTTAAAATTTTAATACAACTGGGGTACCCAATTGATGCAGCCCACGTACATCCTTACTTCCTAACTAATATTATAAATACGAAAGTGAGTTTGTTTGTTGG
Source organism: Cosmia pyralina (assembly GCA_946251885.1). NCBI lineage: Eukaryota > Metazoa > Arthropoda > Insecta > Lepidoptera > Noctuidae > Cosmia > Cosmia pyralina. The sequence continues at coordinate 14,089,811 of OX276353.1, forward strand.
TTTGTTTCTTTGTTAGTAACGCTTTCACGCTAAAACGGATGAACCGATTTGGATAAAATTTGGCACACGGGTAGACCATGACCTGGAAAAGGACATAAGCTACTTTATATCGACATACCACGCGGGCGAAGCCGCGGGTGGAAGCTAGTAAATAATAAAATAAATAACATAGGGTCTCAGTCGTATAAATACGACTGAGGGCGGCACGCACCCTAATTGTGAAACACACTATCAATCAGTATCGGTTTAATTTTAACAGTTGAACAACATTCATTGCGTTATTTACCTACGTTGTCGAGAAGACAAATTTTTCGAACAATATTATTAATTGTTGCTATAATAGCAACAATTAATAATAAAGAGCACTAATGTGCTCTAATTATTTAGTTTTAGATTTACGAAAATAAAACACCGGTTGTACAATGACATCAGAACCAAGAAGGAATGTATTGACCACAGATAAAATATGATGACAGATACAGAAATCGATTATATGTAGCAGTAACATACGAGTACAAATGTCTTGCGATTAACTTAATTTAACAATTATGAAGTGGATTAGCAATTTGCTTCAAAATGATTCAAATTCCGATCGGTAGTGTGTTACGTAATATTTAATAGGGACGACCACGAAAACATTTGTCGTGGTAATCCGACTGGGGCATTATTTCATTTTTGATTTTTTTTTGTTTGTGTTCGCTGTTCTGGACGCTTTTAACATATATCTAAGTACATCTTTTTTACATCGTTCTCACATAGTCATTGTAAATCAACATAATGATGTACCTAATATTTTTGTAACAATATAATTTAAATAAATTAAAATACTGTCCTGTCCACGGAGTTTCTTGCTCGTTCTTCTCCAATGGTACCTACTGCGCTTTGGAACGGACAACTGGCTTCATATAATATTTCTGACTGACTTGTAAACTGGTTTAATTGAAATAAATGTTTTGAGTTTGATTTTGAGACTGCTTCTACTTTTCATGCATTTTTGACACAGTTTTGACATTGATTACCGCTGAGAAGAAATTGCGACAAGATTTTGCTCGTTTATAATGGCGGTATCATCTCGTATTAAGAAACACTGTAACACTAACATATTATCTATTATGTTGTAGAAAGCAGACCTAGCCATATGCGACTTCACGATGACGGGGGCGCGACAGACCGTCATCGATTTCTCCACGCCATTCATGACTCTCGGTATCGGTATCCTTTACAAGCAGCCCAGTAAGCAGCCACCTGAGATGTTCTCGTTCATGGCTGTCTTCTCAAAAGAGGTATTTTGAATGAACTATATTTATATTTGTCTCTGCATTATTTTAACACATAGGTAATCATAAAGTCTGACAACCAGTCAAGCCAATGATGATTATGACTCTGAAAACTGCACTCTTTAAATTCTTTACAATTTCTACTTGACCTTATTCTTGCTCGCCATTCCTTGTTTGGAGCTCGCAAATGATTCAGTTTTCTGTTTATTTAAGTAATAAATTACTTTAATTCCGTATAAGCTTAATAAGCTTGTGCTAGTGAGTACACATCAGCATAACAACTCGCGGTGATTGAACTTCCGATCTATCTTTCGCCAGCCCGTGAATTTAAGAAAGATCATTCTAGACAGAACTATTCGGTACCATCGGCCATCTGTTCTGCAAGCAATGTGCCCTGCCCACTGCCACTTAAGTTTGGTCATTTTTTAGGCTATGTCGTGTGTGCTATGTGTGTATATACCTTGATTCTTCTACGGATCTCTTCATTTTTTATTCGATCACTTAGGGAAACTCCAAACATAGCCCTCTCCATTGCCCTTTGGAGCCTTCTAATGAGGCCCATTGTGAGCGACCATGTTTCAGTGCCACAGGTCATCACTGGCAACACGCACCTGGTTAAAGACTTTCGTGGCGACCGCGTACCGCAAGACGTAACGTTGGAGGGCCTCCCACAAGGTGACCTGGTGAAGCCCGCAGGAATCCGCTGGATGCGAGAAGCACAGAACCTGTCGATGTGGCGGTGCTTGGGGGAGGCCTATGTCCAGCAGTGGACGTCTTTCGGCTGAAATGATAATGATGCTGATTCTAAACTGTAAACCTTTGCATCTTCTTTCTTGAAAGACTGCAATATTTGAAGATATGCTCCCGATTTAAAAACTTTTTATCTTATGTTCATTAATTTCCTTTCGCCTTTTTTGTTCCTAGTCTGTAGCATAATTCCTATCAATGTAATCAGGTGTGGTACTATATGATGCTGATCCAGTTGGCTCTGGGTGTGACGATGATCTTCGTTGGACGTATATCTAACAAGGAATGGCAGAATCCGGTGCCTTGTATTGAGTCTCCCGAGGAACTTAACAATCAATTCAGTTTCGCCAACTCAGTGTGGTTGATTATTGGTTCTGTTATGCAGCAAGGTTCTGAAATTGCGCCAATGTAAGTACAATTAAGTAGGGGAGCGCGGGGCTAGAAGTTCCAATTTTCAGTTAACCTCAAAATTCGTTGAGAATACTTGATTTTAATATTCCTATGTTGCGATTAAAATTAACCAACATATTTCACTTTGCTATTGAGATTGTTATCTGGGTCATTTACTGTGAGATTAATTTGTTATTATTTTTTTTATGACCAAAGTCGGAAAGTAACAACTTACCCCGACTCGGGGCAAGTTGTTAACTAGCCGGGGTAAGTTGTTACCATATCTTTTAAAGCTATTATTTGTGAAATAAAAAACAATAAATGATTAAACCAAGTCTGTTTATTCAGTAGTAAATAATCAACAATATCCTACGTATTATCAGGTAAACATTTGTATGTTTTAACAAGTAACTATAATTTGTACTTAAACAATTATTGAACATTTAGTCATTAGGAGCTTATCAATTAACTTGCAGCTAATCAGTCTTGATAATTATTTCAGTCTTTAATCATATTGCCTTGTCTTAGGCTGAAAATATCAATTAAAAAAAAACATAAAAAAATGCCATCATAGGCAAAATAACTTATAATTAATCTTCAGAAGATATATCAGAATCACAGTTCGGGCATACATAGGTAAATAAAGCTTGATTCTGCCTACATCTAGAATAGGCCCAGTTCCTACATTCTTGACACTGAACCCATTCTTCTCCAGAAAGTGAATTAGAGTAACTATCACAGCACACTAGGCAATAATACTCTAAGCTGTCCTCTTCACTCTCAGAATTTTCACTACTTGTTTGTAATACCTGTCGTTTAACAGACTTCCCCTTTCCTTTTCCCTTTGCTTTTCCTTTTCCCTTCCCTTTTCTATTTCCATTTCCTTGCTTTGTTTTAATCTTCCCTTTTGTTTTCTTGCTTTGCTCTTCTGCTAAGGCCTGTTTTTCAGGAGTATCCGTTAGAATGGTGGACTTCCTTATACGTCTCTTGTGCGTTCCGATTCTGGGAGGCGCCTTTGGAAAAGGACGTACAATTTCTGGAGAAAATGGGACATACTTTCCGAGTGGTTCTTCTATGACACCAGAAGATGGAGGCAGATTAACAATCCCTGATGGCCCTGGCGCATCAAAGATTTGATTTTCACCAAAACTGATGTTTACAGTTGCAGATGCATAATCGTCTATTCTGGTATCAGTCTCTTCTGGTATCAGTCAGGTATGGTGGAATATTGGGAGCATTGAATTTTACTGCACATTCGTACGCTAATTTTTTAAGTTCTTCTGGCAGGAGACCGAAGAAAATTGAGCTACACTTTAATATATAGTCTGCCAACTTATCTTCCTGTTCTTCCGTAAACACAGCTCTTGTTTTTTTGTAGCCAGTTGTGATATTTTCTTCTCGAGATCTTACTTTTTTTACGAATCTGTACAATGTCATATGGCAAATGTCAAGCTCTCTGGCAACAGTTTTTATTTTTCTGCCATCATTGATAACTGCATTCGCTGCTGTTTGCAGTAACTTCTTTGATATTAAACCTCGGGTAGATTTTCTTTTGTAAGTCCGCATGCTGTAAAAGAAAATAACAATATATATATATATATATACCTCATTATGGCGCTCATTGTAGGAGGCCTATGTCCAGCAGTGGACTGCTATAGGTTGATGATGATGATGATGATGATACCTCATTATTGGTACAAATTAATTGGGGCAAGTTGTTCCGAGGTCACAACCTGCCCCAGAAAAACGGAACATCTAGCCCCAATCACACGAGTTGAAAAAAAAACAAAATATAGGTTAGGTTACAAAACACACGTCATTTACGCATAGTATAACACAACAATAGATAAATCCTCACATTGAAACAATAAAACACTAAACGCTAATCGTTAAAATTTATGAAACAGACCAAAAATGCTAAATACGAAAATATTTACTTACGTGAATCAGCGACGCACGTGCTACCGATCCAATATTCCCGGCGCCACTGGCCTGTTTAAGATGGCCGCCATCGGTGCGCTGTGGCGCACCATTTCATGACGCGTTTATTCGATATTCTTATCTCTTTTTCTCGCGGAGTTATTTCAATCGGAACAACTTACCCCGGTAACTTCTAGCCCCGACCTCCCCTACATCATATAGAATTATGAAAGATTATTTATTTATTTTATTATTTACTAGCTGCGCCCCGCGGTGTTACCCGCGGTTTATGAGATGACACTAAAACGTGTATTATTTAATCGGTGAGAAAAGTATTCACAAAAAATTGCTCATCCCACGGGAACACTATATTTTTTCAGGATGTAAAGTAGCCTATGTGTGCTATGTGTACACAGGATGTCTGCTACTTCCACACCAAATATTATCAAAATCGGTCGAGCCGTTTGAGTTTGAAAGAGTAACAAATATATTTGAATTCCTTGCTGATCCCACGGGAGCACTACATTTTTTTGGGATAAAAAGTAGCCTAATTTTTTTTTTAATTTCATCAAAATCGGTCGAGGCGTTTGAGTTTGAAAGAGTAGCAAATATATTTGAATTTCTTGCTCATCCCACGGGAGCACTACATTTTTCCGGGATAAAAAGTAGCCTATGTGTTAATCCAGGGTATAAGCTGTCTACATACCAAATTTCATTTAAATCGGTCTAGCCGTTTGAGCGTGAAGAAGTAACAAACATACACACACACACACAAACTTTCGCCTTTATAATATTAGTGTGATTTACAATCGGAAAATACACTTATACGATTAGGTATATTGTTAATTAATTTTCAATTTCTTTTGTATAAAAAAAATATAACTTTAAGTAAGGTAGCTTTGCGCCATATTTAGGTAGGTATCTATAATAGATTTGCATTAGATTTGAAAAAAAATGTAAATATTCAATCAATCATAATACTTAAGACGTTACGTTACTATAAGATTGATTGGTTGATGGTTGAGGAGCTCGTGGCTAAGTAATAACAGCCGCACGGGTCGATCCATCAGGTTAAGCTACGCTTGCCGGAGTTGGTACGTGGATGGGTGACCATCATACATACCGAGACTCCTCCGTGCCTCGGAAAGCACGTTAAGCCGTTGCTTGATCTCGGCTGTCATTCGTGGATCTTTGACAGTCGTTACGGGTCGTCAGAAGCCCGAAAGTCTGACAATCAGTCTTACCAAGGGGTATCGTATTACCCAGTTAATAGGTTGTGGAGGTCAGATAGGCAGTCGCTCCATGTAAAATAATGGTATTTAGCTGCATCCGGTTAGACTGGAAGCCGACCCCAACATAGTTGGGAAAAGGCTAGGCAGATTGATTGATTGGTTGATGGTTTACTATTTTTTTTGTCGTTCTATAAGTAAGTACGGAGCTTTACTAATAAAGTTTCTTATCAATTACTTACATATATTATACAAGTAAAGTTTTTAGTCGTTTTGGAAAAAAATAAAGACTATACTGTTGTTACGTGGAATGTGATTTCTTTTATTTGTCTTAAGTAAGTGAGGTACAGTCAGCAACAAAAGTCGATTAACACTTGCAGTTTCTTAATCTTAATTATTAAGCGAAATATTTAATTCAAATCGGAACAGAAGTACATAACATTTAAAGAACATTAACTCTTAACAGTTAAGGAGGAGCTCGTGGCTAAGTAAAAACAGCCGCACGGGTCGATCCATCAGGTTAAGCTACGCTTGCCGGGGTTGGTCAGTGGATGGGTGACCATCTTTACATACCGAGACTCCTCCGTGCCTCGGAAAGCACGTTAAGCCGTTGGTCCTGGCTGTCATTCGTGGATCTTTGACAGTCGTTACGGGTCGTCAGAAGCCCGAAAGTCTGACAACCAGTCTTACCAAGGGGTATTGTATATTACCCAGTTACTGGGTTGTGGAGGTCAGATAGGCAGTCGCTCCATGTAAAATAATGGTATTCAGCTGCATCCGGTTAGACTGGAAGCCGACCCCAACATGGTTGGGAAAAGGCTACGCAGATTGATAACTCTTAACAGTTAAACAAAAAAAAAAAGCAGTTTATCGAATCATTTTGTGTTATTTTGGTGTTGTCAAAAAGTAGCAGTTTAACTGACTTCTGTTGCTCACCGTACCAAGAAAATAACATAAGACTTATTGTGATATTAATAATAATCAATTAGTTTCCTAAAATTAATATGCTAGTAAAAGTACCGCCAATTTTTATCGATACTGTAAAATTACACACCCCATCATTAGAAGCGACCGCACCTTAGGTGCTCAAAAGGGAATAAAGTTGATTATTTTTTATTGTTCCCCTTTGAGCACCACGTTAAAATATTGATTGGTGTTCAAATGGGAATACCTTTAGTGCTCACTGTATAGGTCCTCAAAAAATAAGTGCTCAAACGGGAATGCGGTTAATATTATATATTTTCTGTTTGTGGGTGTACAGTACACCTCTGCCTAACCCTTCGGGTAATACAAACGTGAAGTTATGACTATGTGTATATATGGTGACTGGTAATTAGTGACCGGTACTTAAACACATGATTGTACTCATGGTAACAAACAACTTTTACTATGGGACCAAACCTGAAATCGCGAAAAAAAAATCTGCTGCTCCCTACATTTTGACGAGTTTTGCGAACATCAATGTATGGGGCCGCTGATTATACATTCATGTTCGTAAAACTCGTCAAAATGTAGGGAGCAGCAGATTTTTTTTTCGCGATTTCAGGTTTGGTCCCATAGTAAAAGTTGTTTGTTACCATGAGTACAATCATGTGTTTAAGTATCGGTCACTAATTACCAGTCACCCTATCCATTTTCTTTCTCTACTTAAGCAAAATAATTGTTTACAGCGCCTTAGCTCCACGTATGATCACTAGTGTGTGGTGGTTCTTCACCATGGTGATGGTAGCATCCTACGTCGGTACATTGGTCGCCTTCCTTACTGTCGAAAAAAATGTCTTGCCATTTAATACAGTTGAAGAGCTCTACAAGCACAAGTCAATTTCCTATGGAGCCAAGAATCTGGGATCCACCAAACAGTTTTTTGAGGTATTGTTTTTCAATAATAGGGAATATGCATGCAATTGTTTTTATTCATCTAATCAATGAAGGACAGTACCTAATATAAACCCAAGAAAAATATTAGGGCCTGTTTCACTACCTACGATTAAGTTCTTAGTAACACTTGGCAGGTAATTTCATAGAAATTCTGTTCTATTTTTGAATTTATTCGGTGAGTAGTGGCTATTCGGACATCGTGAAATAGGCCCGTAATAGTTTTTAATGATGGTGACAGCCATGATTTCTTGTGACGTTACTCGTATTATCCACGATACTGCTTTGTTTACATCGCTTTTTTAGCCCAAAATCATACAAATTTAATAATTTTGTGTGCTTTAGTCACGCATAAATCGGACTTACTTTAGTGAGAATTCAAGCAGTTTGCTATGAATAAATGTTTATACACATGGATTTTGACGTCACGTCCGGCGTTTTCGCAGACGATGTGTTTCGAGTTTGCGTTCCTTTCCACCAAAAATCGCAACATAAAATAAAGAAATGTAAAATGTAAAAACTTGCGTTTTATTTTTTTACTTCTATACTATCTTATGTACCTACTTATATATAAATAATTTAAAAGTTATGAATTACTTGCATATTCCCTACTGTACCTATGTATATACTTAATTTACGTTATTTGATAAAAAATAAAACTAAACTACTTCAAATTTCTTACAGTCTTCCACAAGTCCAACATATCAGGGAATGTACAAGAAAATGTTGCAACACGGTTGGCTCGTTGAAAGGAACGACGATGGAGTCGCAATGTTAGTTTCTATTACCTGAATTACCTAAGTATCTATCTATATCCATAACTAAAGTATTATAAATTAAAGATGCTTTTCGTGTCTGTCTATATGTGACCGCGTTGTTATCCTAAACTACGCAACGGATTTTGATGTGGTTTTTCACCATCATTTAGAGAATTTATTCCGGAAGATTTATAAATACACTAATATTAAACTTACATAATATAATAAAGAAGTCTTGATGTTTTGTAAAGTCGTGAAAACCGCGTGCGAAGCAGGAGCCGGTCGCTAGTTTCACGAGATCGAATGATCATTTTTAACCGACTTCAACAAAAGGAGGTTTCTCAATTTGACCGTATGTACACTACTATTTTTTAATTAGTACAAAAAAAATGGGGCTCTATCCGTACCGTTACTGATCATATTTGTGTAGACAAAAATTAAAAAAATGAAGTCTCAAAATTGTCCACGAAAATTTGTCATAATTGGTAAATTCATAAATTTCATAATTGATTCATATGAATATGAATTCATAACAATTGCTTTTAGAAAATACTACGCGCAGTGCTTTTCCATGATTAATGAACACTACTATGTAGCCTGTATAATATTTCCATAAACTGAGTGACATTTTGGGATATAAACAAACGCTAATAACTTACCTGTTCTTTTATTTTTAACGCATAATATTAATTTCATACAATTCCAATTCCAAAACACGGAATTATATCAAAACTTAAAATATATTTTTATTTTTATCTACTTACCTGTTTATGAATATTATTTATTGAGACTTTACAAGACCTTCTCTAATAAGCCCTTTAAGTATTTGTTCTAATTAAAAATGAGTGGTGTATATACATTTTTTTTTATGTTTGTTCGCGGATAACTTCGTCGTTTATGAACCGATTTGGATGATTCTTTTTTTAAAATACAAACTTACTCGATTTATGCTAAATCCAAATATTTTTAGCTTCAGTTTTTTTTTCTCAATTTTCAGGGCTGAAAACCAGACGTATGCATTTTTCATGGAATCAGCGACCCTAGAATATTATATAGAAAGACATTGTGACTTACTGCAAGTCGGCGGGTTGCTCGACTCCAAGAGTTATGCTATTGGAATAAAGAAGCGTATGAACAATTTATTTTTTTTTTTTTAATATTATACTGAAGTTTTCATCATCATCATTCTCCTGCCCTTATCCCAATTTATTTGGGGTCGTCGCAACATGTAATTTTCTTCCAACTTCTATTTTATTCGTCACCTCAGGAATGTAGCCATATCTTTCACACAATCCATCCATCGATTATTTGGTCAATTGTTAATCATTCAACATTAATATTTCCATGTTTATATTTGTAGAATCGCCATACAAGAAATATATAGATGACGCATTGTTACACATGAAGGAAAATGGGGAAATTGAAAAAATTAAAAATTTATGGTGGAAGGAGAAAAAAGGCGGTGGAAAGTGCGGGGTAACATAAGTCTTAATTATTATATTTTCGAACTACTTAGAAGACATAAAACAGACATACACAGACAGATATTTCTTATTTCTATTGCTTATAAAGACATTACAAAAACAAAAAAAATACTTTTTTATGGGGATTTCTGCTATTTTTCCGTCAAGATCTAAAGTAGTACCTACCTACCTAGTAGTGAAATGAAAAAAATCTGCCAAGTCGAATCGGACTCTCACACAAAGGGTTCCGTACCACTGTACAATATTTAACACTACATATTTTAAAAAAATACTTCAGTTTAAAAAAAACAAGTTCCTTGTAATTTTAATTTTTAACTTTATTTTATTTTTATTATTTGTTTTTATAGCGGCAGTATAATTACATAATCTGTGAAATTTTCAACTATCTACCTATTACGGTTCATGAGATATAGCCCGCTGACATACAGACGGACGGACGGACGAACAGCGGAGGCTTAGTAATAGGGTTCCGTTTGGCAGCCTTCAGGTACGGAACCCTAAAAAAGACAGTGTAAACTTACAAAATAAAACGGAAATTATGCCATAGAATATGATAATTAATTTAATAAACAAACATTTATAATAGGAGAAACGTGACGAGGATCAGAAACAGTTGGGTATGAAGAACATGCTGGGTGCGTTTGTGGTGCTCGGCGTCGGGTGCCTCATAGGAATATTCATTTCCATCATAGATATGCTGTGGGGGGTGTTCAAGAGATCCGTCAAATATAGCGTGAGTACACTGACTACCTATAAAATGATAATACTGTGTGATTTCTAATTCTTAAACATTTGGTAGCATTGCCAACTGTATATTTACGAGTACTTCGTGATTAACACTACTTTTGTCATCGTTCTCTTGCCCTTATCCCGATTTATTTAGGGTTGCCGCAGCATGTCTTCGTCATCCATACTACTCTTTCAGTCATCGTTTTCTTGCCTTTGAGTATCCCAATTTATTTAGGGTTGGCGCAGCGTATCTTTTGCATCCATACTACTCTTTTACTCATTCTTCTTTATACAGTAGTAGATTGCCACTACTTTTAGCTATCGTTCTCTTGCTCTTAAATATCCCAATTTATTTAGGGTTTGCGCAGCGTGTCTTCTTCATCCATACTACTCTTTTAGTCATCGTTTTCTTGCCCTTAAGTATCCCAATTTATTTAGGGTTGGCGCAGCGTATCTTTTTTATCCATACTACTCTTTTACTCATTCTTTTTTATACAGTAGTTGATTGTCACTACTTTTAGTCATCGTTCTCTTGCCCTTAAGTATCCCGATTTATTTAGGGTTGGCGCAGCGTATCTTTTTCATCCATACTACTCTTTTACTCATTCTTTTTTATACAGTAGTTGATTGTCACTACTTTTAGTCATCGTTCTCTTGCCCTTAAGTATCCCGATTTATTTAGGGTTGGCGCAGTGTATCTTTTTTATCCATACTACTCTTTTACTCATTCTTTTTTATACAGTAGTTGATTGTCACTACTTTTAGTCATCGTTCTCTTGCCCTTAAGTATCCCGATTTATTTAGGGTTGGCGCAGCGTATCTTTTTCATCCATACTACTCTTTTACTCATTCTTTTTTATACAGTAGTTGATTGTCACTACTTTTAGTCATCGTTCTCTTGCCCTTAAGTATCCCGATTTATTTAGGGTTGGCGCAGCGTATCTTTTTTATCCATACTACTCTTTTACTCATTCTTTTTTATACAGTAGTTGATTGTCACTACTTTTAGTCATCGTTCTCTTGCCCTTAAGTATCCCGATTTATTTAGGGTTGGCGCAGTGTATCTTTTTCATCCATACTACTCTTTTACTCATTCTTTTTTATACAGTAGTTGATTGTCACTACTTTTAGTCATCGTTCTCTTGCCCTTAAGTATCCCAATTTATTTAGGGTTGGCGCAGTGTATCTTTTTCATCCATACTACTCTTTTACTCATTCTTTTTTATACAGTAGTTGATTGTCACTACTTTTAGTCATCGTTCTCTTGCCCTTAAGTATCCCGATTTATTTAGGGTTGTCGCATCGTGTCTTCTTCATCTACACTACTCTTTTGGTCATTTTTCTTTATACAATAGTAGATTGCTACTACTTTCTGCCATCGTTCTTTTACCCATAAGTATCACAATTTATTTAGGGTTGGCGCAGTGTGTCTTCTTCATCCATACTTCTCTTTTAGTAGTTCTTCTCTATACAGTAGTAGATTGATTGCCACTACTTTTTATAAGGCTTGCAATAATTTAGGGATCATAATACTGTTAGTATCCGTTCTGTAGGCTCAAGATATTAGAAGGCTGGAGACTATTATATTTTTCACAATAAATAATAGTATCTACTTATGTCTAGATATCCACATCTATTCTCCAGACCTAGTCAGTGTTATTTTTCGTATTCAAGTTGAATTTTGCGGTTTCTATTTTTATCGTGGCTAACAACCTCGTTTTAGTTAAAAAGTTACGGAATCTTGAGTTCTTGATTGTTTCCGGCATCCAACTCGAGGAAGGGATAATTAGTTATGCAGCAAGAAAACTCACCAACATTATGAAGTTTTAGTTTTCAGCCAAGAAATAAAAATGGAAACTGGAATTAAGTAAAACTTTTTGTTGACGAAAATAAAACCTGTTGAAGAAAATATTTACAACGTGGTGCATAAATAAGCACCCCGAAAGAGTTACTTACTGATAAAACGGTCGACAAACTGGTAATCAATGGAAAAAATAATATGTAAACACCTAATATGTAAAATGACGCTCCGGTGCCCGAATAACGTAAGGAAATTATCATGAGATCAAAAGATTCTGAAAAAAAAAGTGTGTGTGTGTCAGCTCCGACGCACGACTGGAGTTTACTCCTGTTTTTTGTGCCATTCCGACTTTTTATTGTTGTTTGAAAACAAAGAACCATAGGGGCAGGGATTCTTCAATGAATCGTGCTATACAAAAAGCAAGTTTAAGGAGTAAAGACGTTCGTTTTGTTTTACGTTGCACAGGAAAATGTAACAACGCTTTTGAGTTAACGCTTGTATTTCACTCCTCATAAAATTTCCATACCGGGCCTTATATTAATAAGGATTAGTAAACTCCAAAACATTTCGTAACACCATCTTATCTGTACAGTGACGACAATAGGTACTTATTAAGTTCACAAGTGTTTGTAGCAGCACTTGATGTCTCCGACAAAACAGTAGTACTTACCTACTCTTGACACACTGTGTTAATAATAATTGTTGTCTCGCAAATTGCTGCAAAACGGTTTCCTGTTGTCAGAATATTAGGACTTATAGCTGTAATAGCATGAGCATGATAAAGGTAACAGTAGTAACGTTATTAATCTTCACCGAAATATTAAAAGAGAAGCAAGAAAGAACTCAGTCACTCAGAATCTCTACGGCGACAATGGTGTGTGTATATTCCGCTCTGTATACAGGGTGTCCCGGACCGAGTGGTCCAAAGACAAATGGGCTAAAGTAAACCGGAGGAGGCCATCTATCATTTAAAAATTTTAAAGTTGAGATATTCTCAACAATCTTGTTCAAACTTGGCTGGAAGATGCCTTGATAGTGTAGGTACAGGATTGCCTTTCTAATTACCTAAGGTTCTGCAATGCTCCGTATTTTATTTTTACTTGTCTTTACTAACTTTTTAATAAACTTTAGCGAAACTTTCTTGCCCAGAAAAAAAAAGAAAATGAGAAAATCCCAACTTTAATTTTTTTTAATGATAGGTGGCCACCTCCGCTTTACCCCATTTGCCTTTGGATCACTTGGTCTGAGACACCCTAACCTAACCAAAGTATAACCTAACAGATCGGAACGTGGCTATAATTAGGGTAGACAGATTAGGATATAAGATAGGATTAGGATATTAGGATTAGGGTATTTCACCGCTCATTCCTGCGAAAAGTGGTATGCCACCGTTGACAATGATCAAACTAATATCTCGCTTCCATTTCTTACAGACAACCTTCAGATACGAATTAGTAGAAGAGCTCAAATTCGCCCTAAAGTTCAGTGGCAACATTAAACCAGTTAAGCGACCGCAGAAAAACGCCGTGGAAGGTAGCTTCGAAGAGCTGGCCAAGGCTGAAGGGAAAGACGACATACGTTCTCTTCACTCGATCCGATCTACTGAAACGCATCGGACACATCATTCACATAGCTCCAGACATTCTTCGCGCAGTCTCAGTGTGGCGTTTGCTAAACGACGATCTTATAGCTAAATTGATACTTAGTGTAGGTACATGTGACTCTGCACTTCTTCAGATTTTCTATATCTTATATTGTGATAGATGGGGACCCATATGTGTTGCCTTTCATAACTAACTTTGCTGAGATCTGCATCCAGTCTCTAAGTAAACTCTTGAATAGAACTCATTTCTGTCAGATTCTTAATCGGAAAGACTGTAGAGCTTGTGGTCGGTGAATCAAGTAAGTAGTTGAATTTTTAACACAAAATAATATATTTTGTTCGTTGACAGATGAAATCATTTATTATTTTATTATTAACAAATTACGTACTTGTTGTTAAATTATAATAAATGTTGATTAAAATATTTCGCTTCGTTTTATTCTTGGCATTTTTAGAAGTGGTTTCTAAACCAGAATCTTTTCCGGCAGCTACTTAACGACTTGTTTTCCCCACATAATACGTCATCGCCCTATGGATTTATGATTACTGTCAAGTGGGATAAAAAATAGGCCTCGCGTAATGCGCCCATTATAATCTAAGGCTTACCTACATTCAGTGACCTCGACCTAATCACAATCCTAACTACTTAATTTTATAAATGCGAAAATAGGTTTGTTTGTTTGTTACCTTTCCACGCCTAAGCCACAGAACCGATCATCCTGAAATTTTGAATATACGTTTGGTTGTCTCTCTCATAGTGGGTAGTGTGGCAAAAGCAAAAAGTGGACCTAATATTAATTTTTGTGACTCGAGAGAATGCGTTTTTGACACCTGTCAGTTTCATACTAACGAATATGTGTTTTGCGTATTTTGTTCCATATTACTAAGTGTCCAACTGACATGTGTCAGGAATACTTTCTCTCGAAGGCTGGACTGTAGGTGCAGTGCCTGTCACGACTGGTATAATGATTTGACTTGATTACAATCTCAGTTTGATGGTTCAGACACTGCTCAAATCCGTAAACAGAGGCAGTTTTCAGGAGACATAGCCCAAAGAAACATGTTCAATCAAGTAGGACTAACGATAATCTGTTCCCGAAATAATACAACAATGAGATGTTGACTCCGGGTTTAACTATTTTCTTTAAAATATAAAACAAAATGTTATTGCTTTCAGATCTGGTAATAGACTTTTACGAGCAAATTTTTTTATCTATTACATTTTAACCGTTTTCTACCCATCGGCACAGCCCTACTGCGAGTGACAAGACTTAAAAAAAATGCACGGATTGAATTGCTGTAAACCATTGTTTTACTCAAGGAAAAATTTACGAAAATAGTCGCCTTTATAAGACACGAGATAAGAAGTGGTCCATGTAAAGAGCCTTAACGAGCCAATATACTGACAAATATTTTTGGCTAGAGTTACTCTCAAGTACTCTTACCATGAGAGAAGTATCTAGCGGGATACTTAGTTTATATATATTTTTTTTAATATTTTCTCCGTAGCAGCGACACTTTTAACTACGTAGTTTTGATACATAAAGCCATTACTTCAGTGTCAGTGAGACCGACCTCCATCTTTCACTGCGGTTCCACTAGCCTTACAAATTGCCCGACACCAACTTGTAAGTTTACATGTAGTTATTGCGGTGTACGTAAATAAATTATTATGGGGAAACATGATCTTGGGTTTAATTTACAATTTGTTAGCGAACGGATCCTTATAAATTACATGTGATTATCGTTTTACAGTCGAGTGTCGTGCAGTCATAAGGATTGCCTTGGGCTTCAGTTTAGTAGGATTTAGGTATATTTGGATAAACTTTCTGATCCATTATACAATCATTCTGCCTAGCCTTTTCCCAACTCGGGTCGGCTTCCAGTCTAACCGGATGTAGCTGAATACCAGTATTTTACATGGAGCGACTGCCTATCTGACCTTCAAAACCCAGTTACTGGGTAATACGATACCCTTTGGTAAGATTGGTTGTCAGACTTTCGGGCTTCTGACGACCCGTAACGACTGTGAAAGATCCACGTGTTTTCCGAGGCATGGAAGGGTCTTGGTATGTAAAGATGATCACCCATCCACGGACCAACCGTGGCAAGCGTAGCTTAACCTGATTAATTGACCCGTGCGGTTGTTGTTACTTAGCCACAGGCCCCTCCTTTGATCCATCATACATTATTCTAATAAATACAGCTGAAGTGTTTGTTTTTTGTTGTTTGTTTGTATGTTTGAATGCACTAATCTCTGGAACTACCAGTCGGATTTGAAAAATATTTTTTGCAATTGAGAGTTCTATTCTTAAGGAAGGCTATATGCTTTTAACATCACGGTAGAAGCCGAGGAAAAAGAAATAAAAGTCAGAAAGAATGGTAAGCGAAAACAAAGTAATAGCACGGGCAGGCGATGCGATGCGACGGGGTGGGTCGGGGGAACAAGAAAATTCACGCGGACGAAGTCGCATATCGCCAGTTATATTATATTAGTATATTGTCAATATTTCTCGTATTTTCAGAGAACGTGTTTCATCAAAACTAATATTATTACTTACGCAGTCAAATAATGACATAAAAAATCCGAAATAAACCAGAAGGTAGGTATTTAATACCCGACTTTTTTCTCTAAGGCCCTGTTTCATAACCTACGATTACGTTCCTATTAACTTACTCGGCAGATAATTTCATACAAATCCTGTTCCACTTTTGAATTTATTAGGTAAGTAGTGGCTATTCGGACATCGTGAAATAGGCCCTAAGGCTCGTCGTCAACAGTCCTGAAATATAAGGAATGACCCCAAGGAGTGGCGGGTCCTCAATCAAGGTCTTTCATTACCGCACCCTCCTCACGCTCGACATATTACTAGGACGGACAGCGTCGCATTTCTCAAACCATGTACTAATTAACAACTTGACGTACTTATTACTATCTACTAGTTTGTGGACAAGGAATTTGAGACACTGGTCAGAAAAAGACCAAATCCAAGGCATTTAAATTATAGAGATATTGTGTCTTCTTAAGTTTAGGTCTGCAAACTTTAAAAATACTTATGGTAATTTGCATAGTCAAAAAATTAAAGCATTAAATTGTGAAGATTTTAGAAGTAGCTTTTTTTTAGCTCCGAAGCATGCCAAGGTATGACCACAGTATAAAAACATATGACTTAAAGCTCTCAGCAGGTAGGTGAGCACTACTTAACAGGTACACAAAAATAAAACTGCTTACTTTTTCTTGTTGCATTTATTTGGGTTTGAAATTATACAGTAGAGCCAACACTGAACAAATACAGAATAATTACCTAATCGGGTGTGACTGAATTAATTAACAGTGGAACTTGACGCGTACTAATTAGATTAAGGTATAAAAGTACGAATTATCCATAGCGGATAGTCCACATTGAACACATTTGGAAAGCCAATAAATGGATAGATTTCATTTTGTTTACGGATTTTTCACCGAACTGTACCAAACAATTAAAGAAGAAAAAAGTTTTGAGTAAACTGAAACAGTCCATTGGCACTCAGGTAGCGACCCAGAAAACTCTGGCATCTAAATAGAATACGTTGCACTATAAATTCTATAACGCACTTTTCAAGCTATATTTTCTCATTTTCGCCATTTGCACCGCATTGCTTTGTCTCCTGCTTAATTGCAAAGTATGACGAGAATGGTTCGACCTCTCCGAGCGAGGGGTTGGTGAAGGGTTAGGTCTATCGTCATTATCTGGACATTCAGGATCTCCTTCATTCTTCTCTTCACCTCCCTTTGATTCACCTGAACCACTGCCAGTAGATTCTCTGTGACGAACCGGTTTAGTATCTCCGCTGAAGCTTAGGATGAATTTCAATTCAGCTATCAATTCTTCTCTGAAGGATACCTGTAATTTTTTTCAGTGACTTATAATTTAAGAGATGAATGCCCGCCCGGTTTCTGAGGTTTTTAAACAGAGTTTATCCATTCGATATTGTTTATTGGTTCGATATGTTTTTTCTGAACACTTTGTTAAGGAATAATTTAGCTTAAAATTCGAGAGAATTACTATCTAGGGTTTATCTGAGGACCTCAAAAAACCGAGCATAACAAAGGAATTCGCTTAAAGAGATAATTTTGTCGAATGAATAGATATTGAGAGTTTATACTCCGTTTAAGAATTCTTCAGAATCCAGGCTTAGGTAGGATAGTAACCTATCCTGTAGATTTTTTTTTTTACAAAACTGCTGAATAAGAGCCCAGAAGAGACTATTTATGGACTGATTTTTGAATCGTCAGATAACTTTTATTTGAAGAGTAAATATGAATAAGGGCAGGAAGATGATGATCCAGTCGGGGGTGCAGCGAATGTACAAGTATCTCCTGGGTCCCCAACTCATGATGGTACTAGAAGGAACATCAGTGGGGTTTTAGTCGGTAGGAGTCCGACATAACCCTCCGTTCATCCATAAGGATTTTCTCACAGAAAAAAAAAAGAAAGAAGATGATGATGATGATGATGAACATATTTTCTTTACAAAAGCTGTCAAATTGTCAAGTTTATTCCTCAAATCTGATAAGTGACGATTGAAATATCAGCCCTAGGTGTACTTACTATCTATTTGATTTGGATTTGGTAATTAGACCACTAGATGGCAGATTGTATTATGGTAGGTATGCAAGGTAGAAACTTACCAATGGTAACAATTTAGAACTACGGAGAATGACACGAAGCGACTATATTTTGGTGAGGGGTCACACTGGAACATGCAATTCTGGTAAAACGAAAAACACAAATTCAAAATAAAAATGTCCATATTTACAAAGTAATGACGCAATCACACTCAAAAGTTCTTCTTTCGTGAACATTCACGTAGAAGAAATGGAATATGAAAATCAGGTTGACATAGGAGGAATGGCCAACAAACAGCAAGTCACTCTTAGCTATTTTTCTTTTTTTTTTTTTTCTAAAGTTTTATTGAGGTGTAAGAGTATATGTCTCACTAATAAGAATGTAATAATATCAAAGGATGTAGACAAAATGAACAGGCCACCAAATCCCTAAACTCTAACCAAACTATCATTTATCTCACTGACTTGTAAAGAGCAAGCTGGCACGTAAAACCATTAGAGTCACAATGTAATGAATATTAATGGCATGTGGTACCTTCATCTTCCGGGATATCATCCATACGTCGAAGATCATCTCAACAAAGGCGCAGACGACGGCCATGCCCGAACCGGCCGCGAGTACAATGAACACGCCACCCACGTTCGCGAGAACTAAGGGCTGTGCCTCACCGCCGCCTGCGTCGTCATCCTGATCGATAGAATGTTGTTAATGGTTCAGGGGATTGCCAAGGATCATAATAATTACCTTCAACATCAAAGGATTTAAGAAAATCTATATTTTTTTTTAATGTTAAACTTGAAAGTTTAATGAGAGTGCGAATGTTTGTGAAGCAATATTAAAAGTAATACCACGGACTAGTAAAAAAAGAAGGACTCCGCGGTGAAGCACTGTACCGATCTACGAGTATGTGTGCGTGATTTGACAAAGATGCCGTCGTGTTACGTAATGGCGGCCGGTTGGCATACTGTGATGTAAATGTGTGCGTGAGGCGTGTTTGTATAAACGGTCCCGGCATACTTACTGTGCTTCACTTTCGATATGAGTGGCGCGGAGTCCTTCTTTGTTTCTAGTCCGTGAGTAATACCTAAAAAATGTCTGAACGACTCGTAACTTACAAAAACACCCAACTAACTCCTCAACTCTCTTCTTCTTCTAACTCTCTTCTCTCTCTCTCTCTCTTTTTCTCTTGATCTTCTTGAACTTGTAACTTCTCAGATAAAATAAACCTTATTGGAATAAAATTATAAAAGCTAGAGCGTACCGGACAAGCACCGCCTCCTCTTTTTTCTTTCCACCACTTCTCTTTCATTCTTGTTAGTTTTCCTTCTTCTTGCAGTTGTAGTATGGACTCACTCATCGGTTGCCGATAGGGTGAATCTGGAAAAAAGTTATATCTAAAGAGTGTTAGACTGCTTCAATAAAGCCTCCTGGATGTTTGGCTTAACCACTTTCGAAAACTTTATTTTTCTTCCCTTTAGTATACAAATTATTCACAATTGTATCTCAAGAATCAGACAATCATGGGAAAATCTGGGGTTCAAATTAATTGCTTATCTTCTACAAAGATTTATATCACCCTACCAAACAATGTATAAACCTTTAGGTGACCTTAACCCCTAAGTAGCAAGTCATCATGATGAGCAGAATGTCTTACTTTTCTTCATAGCAATTCCATATCCCTTACTGTCCAATAGCCCACCGACTTGCGCAACATCGCAGTTTCTTTCCACCATGTACTCGATTGATGTCGATTCCATTAAAAATGCATAGTTTTCGTCATCTGATTTCACCCTGAAAGAAATGAAAAAGATTTTTGTTTGGTATAAAGTGCGACTAACAAACTAGTTTTTAGACTTTCTTTGTTTCTTACTAACCTCTCTAATCCTTCATCATTGGAAGCTGGTTGGTATTCTGGGTGCTCATCCATATACACATACATTTTCTGATAAAGTAAATTATCCGATTCCTACACACAAAATAAAAAACAATCTGAATTAATTTGTTTATTAAATTAAATAGCTGGAAATATCTATCATTCGAGGATATTTCCCTCAATACTCAGTTTACTATTCATAGAACATTTTCATTACCTTAAAGAAACTGAAGGTAGCACCTGCATTCTTAGCCCCGTAAGTCATTCCATACGGGTTACTTGCAAGGTCGTTAACACTTTTAATAGCATAAAACTTGGATTCAATTGTGAGGAAGGCAGCAAGGTTAGCGGTGTAAGATGAAACCATGATTAAAGTGAAGAACCACCACATACTTCCAGCCATTCGAGTAGATACGGCACTAAAACATGAAAATAGCGATATATATTTTGATATTAAATTACATTTTATATATATAAAACAAACCAGACACTGACATAGGAGCAATTTCTGATCCTTGCGTAAGCACACTTCCCAAAGTAAACCAAAATGAATTCGCCAAAGTAAATTGATTATCCAAAGTTTCCGGATCTTCAATACATGGGTAAGGATTCTGCCACTCTTCTGGTGCTAGTCGTCCTAATATAAATAAAAGACCAGACACGCCAACGAACGCTCCTGCTAGCCATCCCCAAACCTAAAATGGCAAAACAAGGAAATAAAAATTAAAAAAAAATACAAATGCATACTGTGTTCAACCAGTCTGACAAAGTACTTACTCCCATTGAAAATGGTGATATGAAAGAGAAGAGATTTGGTGGTTCTTTGGTCGGTTTCTTATACAATATAGTTATACCTAAGTTCATAAAAGGGCTGGTGAAATCAACTGCTTTTTGTCGAGCTGCTGTTATGGTCAAGTCCGTTATAGCGAAATCTGCTCTCTGTAACATATTAGAATTTTGACAGCATACATCATTAAGGTTATAAACTACCTATTCAGACTTTTTTGAACTCAACTATTTAATACCGGATAAAAACTTGTCACATATTTCGTGAAATTGGTCCAAAATAAGGCAAATGATAGTTACACCATCCATTATTTTCTCCGTCATGCCATTCCATTTTTTAGTCTTCTTATTGTATGAGCCATATACACCATCCTCTTGTATATCGAATGTATAATTAAATTCATTCATTTTTGCTAACTCTTCAATAAGTTCAATACCGAAACCTTCATATCGATCATTGCCTTCAAGTTTTTTTGAAGATTCTTTCAGCATACCATATGGTGCACTCTATATGAAAATAAATCACAACTTTAATTTGTGGTCATCATTATACATTTATTCAGTGTTGTGAATTCTTACCAAAGCAGTAAGAACAATGAAATGCTTGCCCTTCATTGATTCAGATCCTTCTTGTTCTGCTGGTGATACTTTATCTTTAGTTTCAACAAAACCATCTTCTAATGTCCATGTTCCCACCTGAGTAGCAAGAATATTTTATTTTATTAAACGGCAATTATTCAATTTCAAGTATAAAGTCTATAATCAATCAACTGTATACCTTATCTAAGCCGTAGGTCATGACTTCGAGTACGTCTATTTCTACTTCCGAACGGAAGCCATCTTCATCAAACTTTATAATTCCTGTCAATCCATCAACTTCCATCTACAATGAAGAACATACTTGCATTGGAAACTAAAATCAATTTAAGTTAACATAAATATTGTTGAAAATTACTCACAGTTCTAACATAATTCACGATGCTGGAACCAAAAGCCCAGCTTTCTTCAGCATCACAAGTCACATTAGAACCCTCTTCTAGTTCCATAGTATTTAAAGTTGCAACAAATAAAGTAACAGCATCGTATACCAAAGCTAAATCGAGAGTCAGACCATTTTCTGCTATCGCCTTTTCTATATTGTTGTCAGATAGTTCAGCTACTTTCTCATTTAAAGATGTGATAAAGTTTTGAATGGGATCTAAGGTTGGATCGAACATACGAATTCCTGAACATGAAAAACAATGTCGTTATTGTAACAAGTCAACATGTTTACGTCTCTTAAAATTGTGATATGACTAAGAGAATGAGACTTCGTTTATTTGCAATTTTAAATCCTATAATAAAATATATTACCTGTTATACTAGAGCCACCATGTTTATATGGGTCTATGTCGATTGTTTGGAAATCTGGATTCATTATCAAATAGCTGTGATCATCAGACATTATGCCCACTTGTTGTGCCTGCTCTAATACTTTTGGCAACGTTTCTGTGCCGCAGTTTATGACGTAGTTCACAGACCCCGACTTTTTTATAAACTTTAGTTGAGACCTAGGAAATAAGTCAGAGAAAACACATACATTAAATCATGTTACTATACACTGAAATTAAATTAAGTTAATGGAAGTTAAACCTGCCTAAAATCGTCACCATCAGGTAGTTGAACAATATTTATTAGAATTTTCTGACCAGTATCTAAATCTTGCATTGACAAAATATTGTCGAAAAAGGGTAAAAGTTCAGCCCCTTCATAAATTATAGTAAAATCTGTCCACCCTTTCAATTCTATAAGGTCGGCAAACAACTGAAAAAGAAGACCATTATATTGTTAGAATGTGTGAATAAAAACAAGTGAATTAATAAAACAATTCAAATACCTGTGAATAAGCCAAGTGATGTGGAAACAAATTAACAACAGACCAGTTACGATTTTGTGTTTCTATCGGATCTGTGATAACGTGAGGTATCTCAAGGAAATCTGCTATAGACTGAATATGCTGTAGTGACCCTCTTCTAGTTGGCCCGAATACTCCGAACACATTACTCTGCAACAGAATGTTGATAAAATTATCTTTTCAATTTACTTAGATATTTTTGAAACGTGAACGTTACCTCTAAAAGCGTGCACATCGCAGTTTCTGCTTCTAATATATCTCCAGGAGATGTTCGTATGACACTTGCTATAAATGGATTTTCTTGGTCTTCGGATGCCGCGGTAAGTGCAATGTTGAAAGCGGCTTCCAATAAAAATTTTCCGTCATCGAAAATAGCACCTAGGGTGGTAATAGAAAATTTTATATTCTTATGTGCAGACAAAATAAATTGAGTTAAATAAACAAAATATAAAGACTGGTAAAAAAAGTAGACATTAAAACCGATGAAAAACACCACAGGAATTAATTTGGTTAACACGAAGAGACAAGTTAATAATAGGTTACAAAACATACCAATAGTTTTATCTCCAAGAGCTTGTAGTAAACAAAATGTTGTCGTAAGCCATCTTAGCAATAACTTTGACATTTGCATGATTAATCACAAACCAACACAACATCTAAGTAAACTTCCTGTAATTGACTTGAATAAACCTTACTAAAAGGTCTAGTGAATCTCCACAAGAAACGAAACCACTAGATCTGAATGTCCATGCGGGAACGGATGCCCTAACTATAATTGTTTCGAATGCTATTCTACTGGCTCTAACACCTAACTGCAATGCTAAAATTAGCACTGCTCCCGATTTGTATGTACCTATAACTCGTTATAATCTGCAAGTAGCATTGTAATATTAAAACGATAAGACAGTAGATCAGTTAATGGCATTGTTATCCATTATGTAACTGTGCAAATTATTTTAAAGTTAAAGTTAAATCAAAATGTGTGACGAGAGAATTTCCACGCAGCTTCATTAATGTATTTAAAAATCATCGTTAGCAACTAGGACTACAGTATGTAAATCTAAACCAAAGCATAATATTGTTTTAAACATTGATGGCGTCCTCTTTCCTCAGTTTCATACATCCCGCAGTATTCCCTTTACTGTAGTAGTTCAGGGTTTTGTCGACTGAACAAATTGTTATACACACGGGACCGTTCTTTGCCACTTCACCGTTGAAACACTAGATGGCGCTGGCTAAGGGTCCCTACGCTAAAAAATATTTTTCTCTTTATTATTTCACACAATTTTCATCTGGCTTCACAATATGGACACCTTTCTTTCTTCGCCACTGCTAGATGGCACTGTGATACAGCTTGATGTTTGTTGTGGGTTGTTGAATGAGAAAACTCAATGTTGTAAAACAATAACTGTCTTACTACTTACAAAAGATTTAAACACATGTGCGACGCGTGTCTTACGCTTTTTAAATATTCAATATTTTGTAGTAAGACTGTAATTCGTTAAGTTATGTTGTAATATAATAATATGTTAAACAATATTTAGTACATAACAATGCAAACCAATCGCAATTTACGGACATTCTACTTCATTATGCGTTATAGACATAAATAAGTACATAGAATAATCGATATAGATTCCTTAGTTAGGGTAGGTAGATTGACTCAACATAACATTGAGCCTCAGATATACTAACAAATAATTAGGAAAGTGTCACAGTATTTCAGGGGAACCTAAAGCAGTTCTGGCGCTGGCGGATTGGGATCGCATCGTAAACTCGGAGATTGTTCGGGTTTTGTCGCTAACCGCCTAACCGCTTCCACTGTAAGCCTAAAATTGGCAAATACAGGATGAATTCCAGTTGGAAAGTTAGGTATTTAAAAACGTAAAAAAATAGATTAAATAGTCTTTTAGTCATAGCGTAACTGACGACCTTATGGTAACCTACTAACCCTACTTCCAACTAGGTAATGTTATAAATGAAATGCGAAAGTTTGGATGGATGGATGTTTGTTACTCAATAACGCTATAACGCTTGAACGGATCTGCATGAAATTTGGCGCATAGATAGATTGTAGTCTGTAATAGCACATGGGCTACTTTTTTTCCAGTAGTACTTTCCCGTAGGATAATTTCCGACACCTACGCGGCCGAAGCCGCTAGTTAGAGCTATCCATACTTCCATACTAATTACTAATATTACTAATACTAATATACTAATACTAACATATACTAATTACTCATAATACTAATAATATTATAAATTCGAAAGTAACTCTGTCTGTCTGTCTGTCTGTAACCTTTTCACGCCTAAACCACTGAACGGATTTCGATAAAATTTGGCAAGGCTATAGATGGCATCCTGGGAAGACCATAGCCTATTTTTGTCTAAAAAAATAATCGTACAGGGGGGTGACAAAGGGGATGAAAATTTATACGGGAAACCCAGCATTTCTTAAGTTAAGGATATGAAAACTCAAAGTTATGCTTTGGTAGGAAATAAAGACATAAGTGGTTCAGCAGTGGTTCAAATTTTAACGATATCCGTACAGTTTTGTGAATTTTAAAATCATCCCCTTATGGGATGATTGATGATTTTTCAGCGTTTTTGAAAAATCATCCCGTAAGGAGATAAAATATGGGATGATTTTAAAATTCACAAAACTGTACGGATATCGTTAAAATTTGGCAAGGCAAAAATAATCATACAGGGGGTGATATAGGGAATGAAAGTTTGTATGGGAAACCCAGCTAACGTAAGGAATAGTTAGGGATATATGATAATTCAAATTTATATGCTTTTGATGGGATTTTAAAATTCACAAATAATATAAAAAAAATTGTGTACGAGTACCTCTTTTTAAGAGATTTAATGGTTTGGAAATGTAGTCAAGTCATAGTTCGAAATTTTTCAACAAATAACTTTTGAGAGAGTGGACCCAGACAAAAGTTATTAAGTCCTCCCCGCTGCGTCTGTCTGTCTGTTTGAATGCGATAAACTCAAAAACTACGCAACAGATTTTCATACAGTTTTCACTAATAGACTATTCTATGATTTTATTATAAAATACGCATATTTCGCAAAGTAAATGGATAACTGGATTCTTTGCGAAAATCATAGGATTTTTGGAAACTAAAAAAAATTTTCGTAATTTCTAATACGAGCTAATATCTTACTGGTTTTGTAAAAATCCTAAGATCTTTGCAAATATTTGAGTTTTCCAATTATCCTGAGACATAATATTTAGTTAGCTTGTTCCTAGTAGGCTAACAAAGAGATGCTTTCAAACCCATTTTAATTCAATTTCGACACAGGATGTATAAAAGGCAGCAACAGCATAAAGCTTCCCTTTACTTCGAAAGCTAGACTCTGTGATACTATTGTATAAACATGTTCCATCTGCATGGTATTAAAAATACTGCCTTCAAATTAATCTATGAAAAGTTTTATAATTTACCTGCTATTTAAGAAAGGAACATAATCCTCGTAATCCTGGACTAAGGATTACTTTAAACTCAGGATAACTTAAAATTCTGAAAGAAAGGAGGGAATTTTAAATTAGTTTTATTCTTGTAGAACATCTTTAGAATCGTTTCGAGTGTCAAGGGAACTCCGTTGAGGATATATCATGATGAGTTCGTGAAAACTGTCCATATTTTCGGATCTAAGATCTTCAAGATCTGTCGTACAAATAGAAATAAGAAGCTCTCTGATCCTAATTTATAGCTCATGGAGGCGAGGCGCGAGATGATCCTGCAGTCTTCAGAGGCGCTCAAGTACCGCCAGCTCAATAGATGGATCCTTAAGTCCTTGAAAAGTGACTTTTGCCGCTTTAATACAGACCGTATTCAGGACGCGATAGAGCGGAACACGAGATCCAAGGTCTTTGCAAGAGATCTATCTGTTGGGCAGAGCCAGCTTACGAAACTAAAGACCGATGACGGCAGGATCGTATTCGCTAAATCTGAGCTGTTAAGGGAGATCGAGAGGTCCTTTGGACAGTTATACACGTCAACAAGTAACCCGGTTATGAATCTGCCAAACGACCCAAAAGCTAGATTGACCGGACACTATACCGAAGACATCCCAGACGTCAGCTTGTATGAGATTAGGATGGCTCTGAAGCAGCTCAAAAACAATAACGAAATTACGGCCGAACTCTTGAGGGCCGGAGGAAAACCGGTGCTTGTGAGAGAGGCTGACCCTACTTAGGCCCTCCGGAAGCTGTTTGATTCCGTTATAGTCGAAGGCAAAACGCCACAGGCATGGCTCGGAGGTGTGGTGATACTTTTCTTTAAGAAGGGTGATAATGCCCTTCTTAAGAATTATAGGCCCATCTCACTTCTGATCCGTCTACAAGCTGTTTTCAAGAGTCATCACGAACAGTTTCGCGCGCAGGTTTGGCGACTTCCAGCCTCCTGAACAAGCCGGATTACGTAAAGACTTTAGCGCTATAGACCACATACATACGCTGCGGCAAGTTATACAGAAGACCGAAGAGAACCTGCTTCTCTGCTTAGCGTTTGTAGAATACTAGAAAGCCTTCGATTCGATCAAGACATGGGCTGTACTGCAGTCTCTTCAACCAGCCAGATCGACTATTGGTACATTGAGGTGCTGCAGTGTCTGTACGAAAACGCCACTAGGTCAGTCCGACTCCAGGACCAGACATCGAAACCTATCCTTCTGCAGTGTGGTATGAGACAGGGCGACGATATCTCTCCGAAACTTTTCACCGCTGTACTGGAGGATGTCTTCAAGATTCTGGACTGGAAAGGGCTAGGTATCAACATCAATGGCGAGTACGTCACTCACCTTCGGTTTGCTGACGATATAATAGTCATGTCTGAGACTATGGAGGAACTTGTTACAATGCTCGACGATCTCAGTAGAGTTTCCGAAAGAGTGAATTTTAAAATAAACATGGACAAGACACAGGTCATGTCAAATGGGCATTTAAGCGTCTCCGATCTCAATGAGAGCGGGTTTTACATGGGCATGTAACACCCGTTCTCATGAAGATCGGAGACGCTACACTCGAAGTTGTGGACGAGTATGACAAACTGCCCAGTTAGGTAGGTCCAACTTCGAGAAAGAGATCAATCGTTGTATCCGACTCGGCTGGACAACGTTTGGGAAGCTACGCAATATCTTCTCATCTCACATACCGCAGTGTCTCAAGACGAAGACGTCTATGACCAGTGCATGTTACCCGTGATGATCTACGGCACTGAAATGTGGTCGCTCATAATGAACCTTATTAGATGGCTAAAAGTCACTCAAAGGGCAATGGAGGTTGCTTTGCGTTTCCCTACGTGTCAAATCAGAAATGAAGAGATCCGCAGGAGAAGCAAGGTAACGGACATAGGTTTGGGCTATGTCGGTTTGTCGGAATTGCCAAACTTAAGTGGCAGTGGGCAAAGCACATTTTTCGCAGAACAGATGGCCGATGGGGCCGAAAGGTTCTGGAGAGACGACCGCGTCCCGAAAGACGTAGCATTGGTCCACAAGGTGGACCGATGTAAGATGTGTGTGAAGACCGCAGGAATCCACTAGATGCGGTAAGCACAGACCCGGGCAAAGCGGTGCTTGGGGGAGGCCTATGTCCAGCAGTGGACGTCTTTCGGCTGAAATGATGATTGTAGAACATCTGCAAATTACTTTACTGTGATGACGTAAATACCAGAACACCTGTGTTGTAACAGTTACTTAATTCTGGGATAAACCTAATTGATTAAAGAATTATAAACTTTTCTATTATGTGGTTTTAGCAATTCGGATTAGAAGTTTCTGTTCATTGCTGTCATGTATATTTTAGGCAAAATGTTTGGGCCGGTCGATGTAGCGAGTTTAAGGGGGCTAGCCAGGTGTACCTAAGGCTAGAGTAGTGCCAGCAGTGAACGTCTTTTGCTTAAACTAATGGTGATGGATGATATTTCAAGTTAAGATACATACGTACACGTTTTGATAAAATCCTCTAAATCCTCTCTGTGTGCCTACACTCAGGGAATACTACGATGTCGGACAAAATTTTGGTTCAGTGCTGAAATTCCTGCAATTCCGATAGTGTCGACCAACCACATTACACGATTGGCCGATTTTGGGAGCTTCTATCTCGTTTAGATTTCTAGACACTATTCAAATAACTTTTAAAACGTAGTTTTTGTAGGCATGTACCGACTTTGAATTTACGTTGGTTTTATAGGGTATTTTCGTAGCTCTTACCTTTACTAGATAATACTATGATTATAATAACAAGAATTTCTGTATTCAAGGCCTTGTAAAATAGTTTACCCAGGCATTAATTAAATGGACTTTTATAATTAATCTGTTCAAGCTACAGTTTTGCGTACTGAAATGTTGGTAATACCTGGGTATTCTAATTAGCAAACCTGTTATGCATTGTTGTTGTTTTGTTGTGTAGACATTCATTATCTTTTCATAATATTATATCGGTAAACTGCAAATTAGTTAGTAAAGATTGGTTTACAAAGTTGCATCTTCTCCAAAAGTTATTTTAATACCCAGCATATAGTTCAAAATTAATTTTGCATGGTTGAAGAACGCCCAAATTGTTACAATATTGCTCTTTGCAAAGTAGGATCAAGGAAATGGCGTGGAATATCAACCTACTTACACAAAATATACTGCGAGGTGAGACGTGCCACACGTGTTTACTTTTTCACACGTAATATAACGATCAAAGAAAGATTTTCCACCAAATGATCACGAAGTTTTGCTTTGGAAAATTCTTGGGAGTTTTGAAAATGAACAAATATTTTAGAAGGTCGAGAGCATTTTCAGAGGACAGACGTATATATACTAGGTTCTTGCGAAGTTTCTAATGAAACCATGAAACTAATATAAAAAATGTATGTATACATCAAAAGGGTAGGTAAGTAAGGTCAACTGAAAGTCACGACAGATGTTGTCCTGGTTTACATACAAATGCCGCTGGGCGGATTGTTTGAACCCAAATATATCAGATGTTTAGCATAAATTGTGATGGAAATAAAAACAAGAGGCTTCAACAGATGTGAACCAACCACATGTCAGTGATTCCATTTCAACGGGGTAAAACTGTTCGCAATATCCATTTACGTTGTTTACACGAAATAGTGTACAATAAGTTCCCACATTAGTTTTCGAGCCTACATTTATCTTGTAGACACTGAGCCTCCCAGGCTCGATACCAGAGCTCCTTTTGGCTATGCTTATTCGTGCAGCTGTAAAAATAGTGCCACCTCATGACCTGCCAAAGTGCCAAGCTAGGTTGCCCTATTAAATCGTTTAGACTAGCCGGGTATTCACTTATCTAACTTACATATTACTTGATAATGTTGAGCTATTTTTTGTAAATTGTCTGATCTGTTATAAAATATTAATATTATTAATTAACTTTACCAGTCGACAGCGATGCGGAGGAATTTTTCGATGCCATATTTTAGTTTTTAAATAGTTTTAGTTATGTTAGTATATAATTTTGTTACAAATAATTAAAAAATAATAATATTATTTTATATTTAGGTACATATAGCTCGGTACCATGTAGTTCCGGTACTTTGGAAGGCGTACGAGTTGCCGAAGCAAATTTGTGGAGGCTCCTTAGACAGTTTTAGTATCATTTATATAGGTAGGTAGAAGTTGTAATCCAAGACCAACTAGTTTATATTTAGAGTTTCCACCACCTTGCTTACGTTAGTAAATAAGCGTTTTTCGTCGCCATTCTGCATTCGGACTTGCAAGTAGCAGTAATGTATATTATTATATAGTAGTATTGAATTTGAAACATAGCAGGAGCTCATAAGTATCATATAATCGAGTTAACTTATGTTTTTATATGAACGTAGTTTCTTTCTTTCTTTTAACTCGGTAATTAAACTTGAATAATTTAAGTATTTACATATAATACAAACCAAGCCAGTGTACTCGTATTATCCATCCAGTAGAAAGCAAACAAGCCCTCTACGCAGAACCGCACTTAATCGATATTTCAATCAACGAGGCTGTATCGGTGGCCGTAAAGCCGCTGGTCAACATATTGTGACCACGACACTGTTGTCGCACTCGTAACTCCCGATCAACAAGCAGATTACTCAGAAGTAGTCAGAACACAGTGTACACGATTTGAGCTTTGATTTACTGTTCAGATACTTGTAGAACTCGGAAACTGAAACAGGTTATAATCTTGCTCTATGAGCGTTGGCTCCGTACGGCATTTCATACAAAATTTCTCCGTACGGCATTTCATACAAACTTTCAAGTCCTTTTTTATCGAAATTAATGAACCGATTTTAATTAAACTTCATACGCATATGCAGGATACATAGGTATCTGGCTACGCCACAATTGCGGCGATAAGTCACCTCTTTGAGCAGTAATGCTCGCGAAGGAGGAAGCGGAACGCGTGACGGAGAGGCAACTTTCGCGCCCTCATGCCCGCCGGAGTTGCCTCTCCGTCACGCGTTCCGCTTCCTCCTTCGCGAGCATTACTGCTTCGCAGAAGGAGGTGACGGCCTCCCATGCACTCTCGCTCCGTACCATGGCCTGGACCAGGTTCAGACGCGAGAGATCGCCGCCGCTGATCGCCTCCGCGAGAACACGGCGGTGCTCCGTCCAAGTCGGGCAGATCTCCACTGTATGCTTCACCGTGTCCTCTGGGCGGTTCATACAATGGTGACACCCGGGCGTTTCTTCCCGCCTTATCCGGAACAGGAACCTCCCGAAACAACTGTGTCCGGTGAGGACCTGCGTCAGGCGGAAGGTGGGGACGCCGTGGCGCCTCTCCAACCACTCCTTAAAGAGGTGACTTATCGCCGCAATTGTGGCGTAGCCAGATACCTGTGTATCCTGCTCATGCGTATGAAGTTTCATTAAAGTCGGTGCATTCGTTTCGATAAAAAAGGACTTGAAAGTTTGTATGAAATGCCGTACGGCGCCAACATAGCAAACATTAAGCAAACATGGGGATGTATAAAAAAGGGCCTTTAACCTCTTGAATGCCGAAGTTAACCGTCAAATCACAATCAGTGGCCACCATACGAATAGCCTGCTACGTAATACTTCGTAGTAAGTTGGCATCATGAATACCAATTTATAGAAGGGTACGTAATATATCGTATAAGAGACCTACGTAATGTGGAGGCTCTTCTAATTTGTGAAAAATACGCACTTAATACTTGATGGTAGGGGAGCCCAGCAGAGGGTTTTTGAACAAACATAATATGCAGGGCGAAAAGTTAATAGATGTGCAGGTGCGACATGATGAGAGAATCGTTCAGGGTCAAAATGTCCAAATCTCAAAATGTCCAAACACCTTCCCTGAATTCGATCTTTATAAGCGACAGTGACGAAGCTTCAATTTGAAACAGAAATCAAAACTATTGGGTTTGATGATTGAGTTGTTGAGGTAAATGCAAAATTATGATCACCTTTAAGTACCTACTCTCCTAAATCAATTAAATTTTGTATTTCCAAAAGTCTCCGTCAACCGTCAGATAATATTACATTCATTAGCAGGAATGAATTGCACCGACCCCAGCGTGGTTTAACCAGACTCGATTACTCGAAAAAACCCAGAGATTCACACTAGACCCTGTTGCCTCATGTTACATGGGTAACATGAGGCAACAGGGTCTAGTGTAAAACTCTGGGCAACAGAGACCATTGTATATCAGTGAGTAGACCGGGGGGTGCGGTAATGGTAGGGAAGACATGCCCTTAAGATATGGAGGGGATAAAGAGCCATACCCAGTATGCAGCGTAAAGTAAGCATTAACATTAATTATTCGCCCTGAATATCCTTTAAAAAAAATCCAAATCTGAGTTTTTAAAGTCGACATGTTTATTCATCAGATTTGACTATTTAATTATGCGTCAGGCCGCACACGGTCACACCAAAATCCAAAGGCTTTGTGAAAGATCAAGTTTTTTGTTGTCCATTTTGGTTCAAATCTGAAAGTCAAACTCAACTCAAACTCAAACTCAAAGCATTTATTTCAAATAAACCAATTACAGGCACTTTTGAATTGTCAATGGGTCGGTCAGTCAGAAAGATGAAGCTAGTTGCCCATTCCAAAGCGTAGTAGATCCCTATGGAGAAGAACGGGCAAGAAACTCCGCGGACACTCTTTTAAATCAAAATATTTTTACAAAATATTGGTTACATCGTGTGGTTGGTTACAAAGTGGACCCCTGACTACGGGGCTCGTACCTGAAACTTTTCTAATATAATTTTGGTGTTCTCTCATCATGCCGCACCTAGTCTATCAACTTTTCGCCGTGCATATGCTTGCTCAAAAACTCTGTGGGCAAAGGTAGATTATAAGAATAATTGTATTTTTAGGGTTCCGTATCAATATGGTAAAAAGGCACCATAAGGTGCGACTCAGTCTGTCTGTTTGTCTGTCCTTCGGTCACAGCTGGATATCTCAAGAACTACTCATGCTATTAATTTGAAATTTGGAAAAGTT
The DNA here is from genome assembly GCA_946251885.1 of Cosmia pyralina. NCBI lineage: Eukaryota > Metazoa > Arthropoda > Insecta > Lepidoptera > Noctuidae > Cosmia > Cosmia pyralina. The sequence goes on from OX276353.1 coordinate 14,123,259, forward strand.
TTAGATGACGTTTGCCCAACTATTTTGCAAAATATTTTTTTTTCTTCTTTTAGGCCGCATATTTTTCGACATTTGATGAAAAATGTCAAAAAAAAATACCGTTCCCCCCGCTTATCTCCCAAATTTGCATAAGGAAAAATCTGAAATTATTCTTTGTGATAGAAGTTTATGTAAAGATTACAGGCAAAATAAAACGACGTCTCTAACTAACACACTTTTTCAGAAATCGGAACGGAACCGTCGTCTGTGCGCAAGTTCGTCTCGCTCTTGACCGGTTTTTCTTTGTATAGGTACTATACAGGCTTTAATATGATGTAGTTTAGCATACAACCTTCATGGGTTAAAGGTTAGATTACAAGACAAACATTGATGGAAGAAACAAGCGAGATAATTTTTTTCTGTCAGTTAGACGGCGACGAGCCGAATACCTAGATTAAAAGATGTTTTAAAGGAATTCTTCTAAATATATGTGTCGCTACTACCAATCTTGTTTTATCCCCGGAATAGTAAATATTCATCAGATGTTTACATCAGTACCTAGCCATTTCATCTCCAGCCAATGTGCTATTGTGAAGCTTATAGCAGTATATTAGTAGTATTTGCTTCATCTATTCCCAAAACTATTTGACCATCTTGTAGGTACTTATGGCGAAACAAAAGTATCTGAATACAAAGATAAAATATTTAATACTAAGACGACGTATATCTCTTCCACTATCCTCGAGGTAGCCATTAAAATGAATTATTCGAATACGTGTCTGAGTTATACGGTAACTTGTTCAAATATACAATGTACGATGCACTGGTGTACATCTCTGAATGTTCTTGTATTGGTATATCCGCATAGCGATTGAATAATGACAAAATATTTTGTTTCATTTTGGCGCTGCCCCGACCAAAACCTTGCGACAGTGCGGTAAGCAGTTAATGAAGAGTAATGAGTCTACATCTAAAAGCACATTATTAAGTATGTTCGATATCTTATTATCACATTAAATTAAATTAAAATTAAAATTAAAATTGTTTATTGGGTCTCAAACATTGCACGTTCTTATTTGTTTATATCTATTCATATAAATAAAAAGAGAAGTCCAGACTGACTGACTCACTCATCAACGCCCAGCCCAAACCCTTGGACCTAGAAAGCTGACATTTTGCACTTAGGTTACCTTTATAATGTAGACAAGGAATAAGGAAGGATTTCCCGGTAGTACGTTCCCGTGAGATATTTTCTGTTATCCACGCGGGCGAAGCCACGGGCAAAAGCTAGTCTATATAAATAAAAAGAGAAGTCCTGACTGACTGACTGACTGACTAACTCATCAACGCCCAGCCCAAACCCTTGGACCTAGAAAGCTGAAATGTTGCACAGAGGGTCCCTGTATAATGTAGACAAGGAATATGGAAGGATTTTCGTTCATGTGGGATATTTTCCGACATCCACACGGGTGAAACCACGCGAGAAGTGCTAGTCTATCTATCTTTATAAATAACAAGAGTAGTCTTGACTGACTGACTCATCAACGCCCAGCCCTTGGACCTAGAAAGCTGAAATTTTGCACAGTGGTTCCCTTTATAATGTAGATAAGGAATAATGAAGGAAATCACGGTAGTACGTTCTCGTGGGATATAATTAGACATTCACGCAGGCGAAGCCGTTGGCAAAAGCTAGTGTGTTACATTTAAAATCTCTATGTAAAAAAGTGACTAAAATGATTACATAATTCCATGCATCTTTTGCTAAAGTTCGGATAGATCATTTAAAAATCTAATTCACGTTTTATTTTCAATCGCTATTCTTTTTTATTAAAATAATTCCAAAAATTTTGTGATTTTTTTTTTATGATATAAGGGCGTGCGCAGGGAGTGGAACAGAGCGAGACTGAGTAGCGAGACAGAGAAGGACCGAATGCTCAAGGTTGTATGGTCAGGGAAGCGTCTTAACTTCTTTGACTTTATTATCATCATTCTCAGCCTGACCTCACCCACTGCTGGGCATAGGCCTCTCTTTAACCGTGTTAATCTCCACACTCCATTACGGTTTTGTTTTTGTGCATCTCATGTTATAGCTATCCAATCAATCTGCCTAGCCTTTTCCCAACTATGTTGGGGTCGGCTTCCAGTCTAATCGGATGCAGCTGAATACCAGTATTTTACAGATCTCCACAACCCAGTAACACGATAACACTTGGAAAGACTAGTTGTCAGACTTTTGGGCTTCTGACGGCCCGTAACTACTGTCAAAGATCCACGAATGACAGCCGGAACCAATGGCTTAGCGTGCTTTCCGAGACACGGGTATGTAAAGATGGTCACCCATCCACGGACAAACCCCGGCAAGCGTGGCTTAACCAGAAGGCCAATTCTCGTAATTATAAAACGTTCACATTCCAGTATCTTTGCCGCAAAAGTTCCACAACGTCATAAATGGTATTCTACTAAACCAAAAAACTAAGTCAAACGTGACTTTTCAACCAAAGAGACTGCAATGAGACCGAAAATAAGAAATGTACTAAAACGGTATTCTGCTAAAGTTTCGACTTGACACGACTTGATAAAGGAAATATAACTGGCATTCCCGTAAATATAACAACGTCAAAACTGACGTAAGCATGAGAATGTTCGTACACTGAACTGTGACGAAAAATTTTAGCTTCTGCAGTCTCATAATTCTAATTTTATTTTGATTTTATCCTTGAAATCATCTTGAAATCCAAGTGTCATGAAGTAAAAACTTATCCACCAACGCTGTTGTAAATAATTTTGTGCCTGTGTAGTGAAATAATACAAAACGAGTGGGTTCGGCCTGTGGGAGTAATTTTCATTCCTCGCACAACGTGCAGTCGACGAATCGGTGGCAGAATAACGTAAAGAACACAGCAGCAGCTGTTGTCAGCCTCGCCGGCTGCGGGGTCTCACATCAGACGAATTTTCCATAAGCGTTGCGGCCGTTTTTGTAAAAACTTACAGACTCACAAAGTCTTACGAACTGAAGCCGCATATCCCACAGGATAAGCGAAAAAATGGACTGGGTGTTACAGCCAAGGTTGGTCTACTAAGTACACATTAAATATACCTATCAAAATAGTATTGATTGACATGCAACAAGGCTGCTATATTCTAAGCATCTTCGTCATCACTGTATCTACTTTTTCTCTGTTTTGATAACCCTGCGCTTTGAGCGAGTAGCTAGTAGCTCCTTCCGGTCTTTCGTAGTGGGTCAATTCCTTCAGATTCCCAGCCGCGTAGCAAGCCTAAATGGCCTTGAACCACTCACGTGTGTTCAAAACACAAACACAACACAACAATGTGCTTTTCACTGTGACAAGAACGTTATCCCAGTTTTCTTTTGTCCAATTTATTAAAAAAAGTCTTTCAATATCAGTTCGATGGTTTCAGGTTCGGGTAAGCTGTTCATTAATCGTACCTACGTAAATACGATTTTTAAATAATTTCTGACTATCGAGAAGTTGTCTGATATTATTTTTTTTCTACATTTGGGCAACTTTTTCCATCATCTCTAATAACTTTCAGACGGAATGCTCGGTAATTTTTTTTAACACCTTCAAAATGGATTCAACTCATAAGATCACACTTTCTTCTGAAAATCATTGCATCAACTGACCAATGATGTTGATCACTTGAAAACACAATTTTCAGACACCAGTAGCGTTGCACGTACCGAGTAGGCCATTAAAAATTAGAGAAAATTAAAAATATGGCATAAAAACCAATAGTTGGCTTGGTTTTTTTATCTAAAACTAGCTGCGCCCCGCGGTTTCACCCGCGTAGACCGGGATAAAAGTAGCGGTATGAAAAATAGATGTTAGCCGATTCTCAGACCTACTCAATATGCTCACAAAATTTCATGAGAATCGGTCAAGCCGTTTCGGAGGAGTACGGGAACGAACATTATGACACGAGAATTTTATATATAAGATCTAGTTCAACTACATTCTGAAAATCAGACAGATTGCTATGAAATAGTTCGGTAATTCTTTTTGTTACACATATTTGAAAATGCGGTCAGGTCAGACGTGGCGCGGAAAATTTCTTAAACGGGGGTCTGGTATCAAAATAACCAAATCTATCGATTTTTAGATCGTGAAACGATGAGGCAAATATTTTGGCCATGGGCTCTCGTATTATAAGATTGGTGTGGTTCAGACGGTCTGGACATGACTACTACCCTTCGATCAATATTGATCGAAGCTACTACCTTAGAAACAGACCAATAATTTTGCCTAGTGAGAACGAGCAAAAGTTCATAACAGAGAAATAAAAGGGCGAATGAAAAACATATTTTTAGTTATTTTGTTACATTCTTAAACTCGAGTAAATTTAATTTATTGAAATAAAAATAGAGTAAAAAGCTTATTTATTTCATGCAAACACATAATGTAGCCGTGAAAGTATGCAAAGTAAATCCATGTATGGCAAATGTATCGAGAGACGGAGTAGTAGACAGGAATCCATAATTTTCCTTTTCCATTGGACGTGGATGTTTGACTTCATGATTTCTTTAAGACCAATATTTTTTGCACGTTGTCGCGATTCGCCTATTTCTTCAATGTTGTGGTTGCCTTGCTAAACGATAGGTACCTACAAGTTTTCCCAGGTAAAAATATAATCGTCTTCGTAATCCACCGGAGAGTGAAGGTACTTAGGTATTTTTAGATGGTTCGACATTATTTTTGATTTCGAGAGGTTCGTTTCTAAGCCAATCTTGTCACTCCTACTTCATGAAGCTCTGCCAACATAACTTGTAGCTCGGCAGCATCGTCAGAAAATATTATGGGTATAGGTTCGTGACGGAAAGTTAACATCTATCGACACTATCTGTACCTATCTGTATGATTTTCCCTGCAACTCTTCACTCAACGCACAACAACGATCACAACAGGTAGGTATTTATCCTGGATGATATGCGTGGGTTTTGTTCCAAAATACGATGATATCCGTCATGAAATAATATACTTTTATACTGAAAAATGTTCTGATGGCTAGGAGGCACCATATTCGAGAAAATCTCTTTCTTCCTGTGATAGCGCAATACATCGTTACAGTAAATTAAGCCATAAGCCAATTTATTAAATAAAAATGATTTAGAAGTATAGTTTGACTATATTTTTACATTTAATAGTAATAATAAATTCTTTGAGTTTGACATTCAATACAATGACGTTTCTTCTTGTCATTAAATCATCCGCATCGCGCCTGCGCGTAGCTGTTACCAATACGTTCCAAGTTGACTTTTTGTCCGATTATTTATTTTAATGCTTTTGTATTATCAAAGATTTATAATAACAAACGGGAATGAAAATACTATGGGTATGTACTAAACTAAGCAAACTAATTAAGGCATTAAAAAAATCATAAAATGAGGTTGATAAAAATTAAAGTATCATTAAGTATCACAATATCGTCTGCATATAATGAACCAACATGATAATATGTTTATTTTCGTAAACGAAAACAAAGTTGACTGCCGTGACGCTGGCATGCAATGATAATGCGACGCGAATGTCAAGAAACCGTATTTTAAGATTAGCAGAATACCATTTTTTGGATCGTTCACAACGTGATTGTAGCCCGGTGTCAAAATTTTTACTTTGCACGTTAATTAGTAGAATTGGCCTTCTGATGGATCGACCCATGCGGTTGTTATTATTTAACCACCAGCTCCTGTTCTATCTATCTATCTCTTTAGATTCTCTTTAGATTACAAAATATTGAGAACAATGAATTAATCAAAGAAAAGTATCTAGACAGTATATAAATAAGATCCTTAGCATATTTATATACTGTCTAGATACTTTTCTTTACTCTTCTGTCTGATAAGTTCACCAACGTTTTTAGAATAACCTTCTTGTTTTTAGGTTTCCGTTCCTCAAAAGGAAAAACGAAACCTCTATAGGATCACTTTTGTCCGTCTGGCTATCAGTCTGTCAGACCCTTTTTCTCAGGAACGCGTGGAGGTATCAAGTTGAAATTAATATCAAATACGTAAGTCTATGGTCCGTTGGAGCCCTAAAAAATAAAACTTCTAAGTCAATGCAATAAAAAAATGCGGCCATTTATGCGTCATATTTTGGCACTCGCAAGTAAATCAAAACATATAGGGTACTTACCGCTGATCTAGAATCATGAAATTTGGCAAGAAGCAAGGTCTCACAGCATAAGTAATGGAAAAAGTCCGAAAATTGTTAATTTGTAATTTTATCACATAAAAAAAATGGTGATTACAAACTTACATGTTTTTCAATTACAACGCTAAGTTTATTTTTGGGATAAATTCATCCAAACTACGGAACCCTTCATTGTGCGTGGTGCGACACGCACTTGGCCGGTTTTTTTGTGTTATTTATCACAGTCTAGCGGTCTGGTTCACAAATAATATTATTTATCAAAGTTCATTCTACACTAAAGTTTAACACAATATAGTGAACCCTGAGGTATTTTTTGGATTTCTGACACATTTATTCACTGTGTCTTGTTGTTGGTTTCTAATCTTACGTACTGATAGTTAATGATTATTACAGCAACTCGGGCATTTACATTTCTTACGAAGGCGGGAACAGAAGAGAAAAATTCTCATTTCTTAAAAAAAAAAAAACAAACATTACGAGGTATAATAAACCGGTGCAGCAAAATTAAGGTACCTTCGTGAAACTCTGAGCAATGTCTTTATAGTTATGCTATGTTCTTTGTGTGCCGCTAAACTTAAAGTAACAAAGTTCAAAGACATGCTACGAAATTAGCTTTAACATGATTATAGGAAAATAATTTTTGTTTCTTAATTTCATGGGCTCTAAAGTCTAGTTTTGTTTATAAACTCATTGTTTATGATTTTTAAGCCTTATATTATCTTAAAATGTTTCTGCAAGTTGTGCATTTTAATACAAGCTATTTTTTATTGCTGATCCAACTCCAAGAATAACTTAATCAATCTGCCTAGCCTTTTCCCAACTATGTTGGAGTCGGCTTCCAGTCTAACCGGATGCAGCTGAATACCAGTATTTTACATGGTGCGACTGCCTATCTGACCTCCACAACCCATTAACTGGGTAATACGATACCTCTTGGTAAGACTGGTTGTCAGACTTTCGGGCTTCTGACGACCCGTGACGACTGTCAAAGATCCACGAATGACAGCCGGGACCAACGGCTTAACGTGCTTTCCGAGGCACGGAGGAGTCTCGATTTGTAAAGATTGTCACCCATCCACGGGCAACCCCGGCAAGCGTAGCTTGACCTGATGGATCGACCCGTGCGGCTGTTATTACTTACTCCAAGAATAACTAAAAACCAAAAATTAAACATTTCCTGAAAACTATAAATTAAAAGTCTTTTGTTTCCATTTGTGTCGAGAATTTTTCCTGTTATTCTAGTTAAAGTATTTAAATTTTCCGGGGAGTTCCTTGGGGAACTATTGCACAAACATCCGGGGAGCCGGCTGTTCCGGGGCCTCTTACGAGTACAATTGCAAGTTCCGTTACTTGCAGGGAAGGTACGTGACTTGCGGGCTGTAGTGCACCCGCCACCGCTAACTGTACGAGTGTTTCTTGCTTCCAAGAAACAAAATGAACCGTTTAGATAACCTTTACTTGATGTTGGGACATAGCTTCTATTTGTGGTTTTCCAACCTTTTACATTCATTTATTCCTGGAAATTTCTGCAAAATTAATACAACAATTCAGCTGAATCAATCGAGGAATGTCTTCAATTTATTTTATGAAAGTTAATGTTAGTATCAACGCTTCGTTTTCCATTACCAGCTCAAAATATATTTTATCAGGCACAAACTTTAATCTACCTAAGAAGGTCGGACTTACTGATGGCTTTTCCCCGGACAAGTAAAAATGTGTTCAGAAAAACATTAAAGGAGTAACGAGAAAACTTTGCCATTATTAATCAGGTTGAAACACGTAACAAAGTATTTCTTGTAGCTAAGTACTTGTCTCCCAGCTTTAAAACATTGAAAGACCATTAAAAAGACGAGTCATAAAACGTCCGTTTCATCTTACTTTGTACGCGATAATGGATTGTTAAAAGGCAAAGTTCTTTTTATCTTTTAAATACAATTAAGACACTATCTACCAGCTTAGCATTGGATAGAAGTAATTCTTGGCGTGCGGAGCTGACCACGGTAAATAAAAAGGCTTTGGCTTTCAAATTAACGTTGCCAATCGAGTAAATGCTACTTAAGTGATTTGGTTTTATTCTGAAGAGGACCTGTGGATCCACAAAGTGTTTAGCTTTTAAAGTCGTTAACGGCTTACCCCCTTATTCATAAAAAAACTAAAACACTATAAACCTATTTTAGTTTTAGAAGGGTTTTGTCTTCTTTCAAACTCAAATCATAACTCCAAGGAACTGACAAAACACTTCTATACTTAACTAAAATAGGTTTATAGAGCTTTTTTAGTTTTTTTTTATGAATAAGGGTGTTAGTTTGTACCTATACTTTTGTTTTTACAGAACATTTTGTTGTTAATCCGAGTTAGGTACGACAAGATTTTAAGTAAAAATTAAAACTTCTAGTTTTGTCGATAGTTATATCGACAAAACTAGAAGTTTTAATTTTCATGTTTTATGATCGACGTCTTCTATTCATATTATAAATAAATTAAAGTCGCTTCAAATCTGTTACGTAGTTTAGAAGAACAACGAGCCACAAAAGTTGCGCGTTGTTCTTCTAAACTACGCAACAGATTTTGATGCGGTTTTCACTATTATTTAGAAAATTTATTCCGAAAGGTTTAATGTCTATAAAACATCAATTATCAAATCAACCTTTATTAAAGAAATCTTGATATTTTGTCAAATCGTAAAAACCGTACGAAGCAGGGGCAGGTCGCTAGTTGATTTGTAAAAGGAATCCGATAAATGTAAAAAGAAAACTGGTTTGTTCAGTTTCCAAAGGTGAATCTGAAAGCCGGATGAAAATCTAAATTCTATGCTGACAAAGGTGTTTTCTAAACACCACAATTTTCATTGTCATTGTCATAAAAATAATGCAGTCGTTATTCGAAAATTACAAAATTGCTGGGAGCGTGAACGTGACGTGAATGGCCCTCGTCGTCGGTTGATGACGGCCGAGCGCCGCCCGGGCGGACGCGATGCCCCGGGCAATTGACGGCAGCACCGCCATCGCGTGTCACACTTGAAACAGCTCGATATGTGATACACCGCGCGTAACCGCCCGCAAATTTAATTATCCTTTTACTCTGTCACCACTTCCGATTTCCCACTTTTATCCCGCCAACCAATAATAACATTACCGCAGGGAGAATTCTATGAAACGCGGTATTTGATGCCAATTAAACAACAGCAAAAGTGTGCTGTATTTAGCCTTTTTCAGTAACAAATAAAATTTTTAATTCTACAAAACATAGGTATGTTTTACATACAGTGTAAGTACTTTATTTACATTTGTAAAATTCAAAGAATAATGGGCTATTTATGCAGGCTCGTGGGAGATCGAGCGAGTGTAGACATACAGCGTGTTATTTATTCATTAGAGCAGAGCTCGACGCACCGTTGTTTCCGCCGTACGATATGAAATCTCATATTAACTTGTCTACTTTCAGAGACTCGACGAATTTATGTAGCAAGGAAAATTGTCACGGCGCTCTCTTGACGTACGACTTTACGACGTTTCGTATGCATAAACTTTGTTTACAGTTACTGAGCATAGCTCATCAGCTCATATGCTTTTACATAAATATTCATAATCGAGTTGCTTGGTATTTTAACACTCGTAAGCATAATATACTGAACTTTGTAATGAATTGAAGCAGGGGCATAAGGGGATTACTACTTTGATTTTACTTCTAATTAAGACTTACATTTTCGTAGAGCTCGTCTAAGCTGAAATGACGCGCCCCTCTCGCATTTACCGTAGTACACGTAACTTAGATATACTATTTACTTAATTTAAGTAGTAGAGTGCGGCATTTCAGCTTAGCTGAATTCTATGATTGCTTGGACTAAGCTTTTTTACTTTTCACAAGGGATGGATTGCTCGCTTTCCTCTATGGTAATATTTTATTGTGATCTTTTAAAATAGCTGAATAACCTACCTAGGTACCCAAGCATTTTGATAATGAAAAGCGACTCATCCTTTGAGCTCTAAACTGAATGTCCTAAGTAGGTAGGTACTAACTAAACGAACACACAACAGCCCCGGGTAGAGTTAAGAGCCGGAAGAGTTTCCTCCGCTGTAAACAGGCAATCCAAGACCAACCGCTTAAAGTAAGACGAGATCTGTGGGAAAAATAGCACCCGCCATCACCTGACTTCGTTCAGCCCCAGGAGCACCTGCCACCCGTACGTGACCTGTAGCGGCCTATATGGAAAGCAATCAATCGAGTAAGCCGCTGCAAGCACAATCTAATATAACGGGGGAATAGTGACCCAACCGACACCCAGTGCGAATGCGGTGCTCCATATGTTGGCAATTCCAAAGTGTACATAGATCTGCACTTCTGAAGACCTAAAAACGCCACTGATGCCACGATTGGCGTGCCCATCTACTGGGCCAACTCATTTAATAATTTACCATCGACTCGAAAAGAAGAAGGTAGATAGGTACTAAGTTAACATAAAAACACAATGAACTATTTCATCCCTACGTACATAACGGTCTCTTAAATACAGGCAGACAAAGTTAGACGGGGGTCAAGCCTCCATTAATTAAACAGAAGGGCGGATGCCTAATACCCTCATCTTGCGAACCACCGGGCGACCTCACCGGAACTTTCAAAAGGTCAACACCACACTCCGCCATCGAACATTATACATTATTGATCTTTTTGCCTCACTTAATAACCCCTATGTGCCTTCCAAGTAGGATTCCAGGGATCCAGGCCGTCTTAGATCAGACCTTCTGCCCGTTGACGTCTTCATGGTAAGCGGTTTATATTAGGTGTTTACCTATGAAATTGCCGTTCTGCAGTACTGGCCATTTCAAATCAAAATAATTTTTGTTTGGCTAAGAATTCTAATTTCAAATTAATTTTATTTTAAAAACATGGATTTTTTTTTCCAAAAGTAGTCATTTGTTTATTGATTAGTGTTACATTTTCATCGCATTTCAATATTTTTCGTCATCATGGATACGTTAAAAATTCGAGTAATTATGGAATATGAGTACCGTCGTGGCAGCAACGCGGCACAAGCGTCACGCAACATCAACGACGTTTACGGAGCTAACACTACAAACCAACGCACCACTTGTTATTGGTTTGCTCGCTTCCGTTCTGGAAATTTCGACCTGAAAAATGAACCTCGCGGTCGTCCGAAGACTTTGGTCGACAATGACGAATTAAAGGCGATTGTGGAAGCTGATGATACACAATCGACGGCTGAATTAGCAGCAGCTTTCGACGTTAGCGTCAAAACAATATTGGTCCATTTGCGTCAAATTGGCAAGGTAAAAAAGCTTGACAAATGGATGCCCCACGAACTCAATGATCGCCAACGCGAAGTACGCGTCGAGACGTGCCTTGCACTGCTCACCAGACACACAAATGAAGGAATTTTGAACCGCATTGTTACCTGCGATTAAAAATGGATTCTGTTTGATAACCGTAAGCGCTCAGCAAGTTGGTTGGATCCTGGTTCAGCACCTAAACAATGCCCTAAACGAAAACTTACCCCTAGAAAAGTGATGGCCACTGTTAGGTGGTCTAGCGCCGGTGTGATTCATCACAGCTTCTTACCAAACGGGGTGAGCATTACTTCAGATGTGTACTGTGAAGAACTGAACACAATGATGGAGAAGCTGGCACATCTCCAACCAGCATTGGTCAATCGCTCGTCTCCGCTGCTCCTGCACGACAACGCGCGACCTCATACTGTACAGCAGACGGTCTCCAAGTTGTAAGAACTGGGGTTGGAAGCTCTCCGTCATCCACCCTACTCACCAGACCTTGCGCCTACAGACTACGACTTTTTCCAGAATTTGGATAACTTTTTGGCGGGAAAAAAATTCAATACCCGAGAGGCAGTACAAAATGCCTTTGAAGAATTTGTTGCCTCCCGTCCAGCTGATTTCTTTAAGAAGGGCATCAATAAACTGCCACTGCGTTGGCAAAGATGCATTGATTGCATGGGTGATTACTTCGATTAATACAAATAAAAAATGATTGTAAAAAATTCGTTTAAATTTTTTCATACAAAACGGCAATTTCATAGGTAAAGACCTATTATATTCCCGAGCCAATACTATTCATATCGGAACTTTAAAGTTAAGCAAGCGATATTTCAGAAAGTTGCCAATTTTTGGGGCGAATACATTTTATATAGGACACGCAATGTCAGTTTTATATTATGTACGATACTTAAATCTTTTAAATGTTGAAGCCTTGAATGCGCATCGCCGAGATGTAGTACATACCTGTTTTATATTCAGTTCCCCTGCAACTGCTTGGCGAAATAAATTAGGTCATTATTTCACTGACTTTGCTCCTTCTTTTAGACACAGGCTCCTTTTATGCTTTGACATAAATTCGCTGTTAAGATTCTTTTGGATTTTATTTTGGTCACAGGAGAAAAGCTTTGTGATATTAAAATGGTGCAAAATTAAAATGGATTAGCTACGGTAACAATATCATTAATTTACGGTTTTTTTTTGACACAAACATAAATTTTCCTGAAATACTGTTAAGAAAATGCATCATATTTTTGTTTTGTTTTTAGGAAATTCAATCAAAGATTTTATGGGCCTATTTCACGATGTCCGAATAGCCAATATTTACCGAATAAATTCAAAAATGGAACAGAATTTGTATGAAATTATTTGCCAAGTAAGTTAATAGGAACTTAATCGTAGGTGGTGCAACAGTACAGTGGAGGTCTGCCCGGCTTGGGCGGAGCACCGCCGTGTTCTCACGGAGGCGATCGGCGGCGGCGATCTCTCGCGTCCAAACCTGGTCCAGGCCATGGTGCGGAGCGAGAGTGCATGGGAAGCCGTCACCTCCTTCTGCGAAGCAGTAATGCTCGCGAAGGAGGAAGCGGAACGCGTGAGGGAGAGGCAACAGCCGCGCCCTCGCGCCTCTAGCCGCCGTAGGAGACGCCCTGGGCGGCGGGAATCGATTGCCGATTCCCGGCCACCGTAGGCGCGGGCTTGCGGACGACGAGTAATGGGCAGCTCGCCGTCCGGTAAGGACCAGGCCCGGGTCGACGGCGCGTTGTGTTCCACGCGCGCCTCAAAGAGATGTCAGCAGTGACGGGGTCAATTGGGCCGATGCCGCCGGGGTCGCGGGTAGTTCGAAAGAGATACCGTGGCCCTGGCACGGGCAGCTGAAGGAACATGGGTGGGTTTTAGTCAGTAAAAGTCTGACACGCCCTCCCGCCTCTGCCCAGAGCGGGAGAAGTCATTTGATGATTTCCCATCCACAAAAAAAAAAAAAAAAAAGGTGGTGCAACAGGCTCTTAAGTCAGATTAGCCTTTAAAATATCAATACAAAACGAACAGACACAGCAGTCAAATGCAATTACAACAGGTAACTGAGCGGAGAGCTTTCTGATTAAATATTGAGCTATCAGTTAATGGCGGCAGAAATTGTGGGAATTATTGAAGGCACTTAAAAGCTTGTACTAACAGCGGAGTAGATACTTACTCCGCACTGATAGGCTTTCGAATTTAGATGATTATTGAATAAGGAAATTGAAGAACTTGAAATATCTCAGAGGCAAGGATTTTAAGTTTAATGATTTTGATATGAGCTTTTTCATGGTTTTATAGATCATTAAAAGCTTATCGCCGCGTGGAGGAGAAAAACACAAGATCGTGTAGGTACTTTGGAAGGGTCTGGGGGAGGCCTATGCTGGTGAGCAAAACAAACAACTGATGTCTGATATTCATAGCGTTGTGTAAAATTAGTTATAAGTTTGTTAATACTCGTAAAGGCTTTTTGAATTGAATTGAACAGCTTATAGAATATACATTATATGATAGAGTAGGTATATGGTGTGCAATCGACATTTTGAGAGTTAACAGCATATAGACACTCATTTTAAAGTGTAGAAGACAGTAGTATCTACTTAGACTGCTGACGTTGTAGACAAATTACAGGGTGGCAGGGACATCGATGCGCAAGCGCAACCCATTACCATATATTCAGTACATGACTCTGGACCCCCTGATGTGTTGAAATTTTTTAAAATTTCGTCAGTTAGAAAAACCGGCCAAGTGCGAGTCGGACCACGAACAATGAAGGGTTCAGTAGTTGAAAATAATTTATCCCAACAACAAACTTAACGTTGTAGTTGAAAAACATGTTCTCTCATACATTGATTTAAATCACCGTAAAAAAAAAATATGTGAAAAAAATTACATATTAACAATTTTCGGACTTTTCCGTTTAGTTGTGCTCCTGTTTTGTTGTTTCCTGTTGTGTTGTGTTCCTGTACCTTTTCATGATAGGTCAACGATACCCAATAATCTAGCGAAATACGAAGTTCATAATCCATACGGAGACATCTACGTGCGTAACAACTTTTCCCAGTTCTTTTATTAGCCGAACATACAATGCTAATTTTGCATAGATAAATTTAAAATATACATATTTCGTAACGCCACCTTCGTTCTCAGAACCTCATAAATAAAATACAGCCTCACATCTAAAAAAAAGTATCAATCATGATTTCTTTTCGACAACAGAACTCCTGATCATGTCTTGAGTAACTTTCATGACTTCTAAAGCGCCTTTATCCATAAGAGCATTGGCTATATCCCTGCCTAAGTTATCACATTTAATAATAACATCTATAGGGATACTAGGATTAACAGTACCCTGTAGGTTTTGATTTACTTGCGAGTGTCAAAATATGTCGCATAAATGGCCGTATTTTTTTATTGCGTTGACTTAGAAGCTTGAATTTTTTAGAACTTCAAGAGACCATAGACCTACGTACTTGATATAAATTTCAAATTGTTACCTCCACGCGTTCTTGAGAAAAAGGGTCTTGACATACTGACAGACGGATAACGAAGTGATCCTATAAGGATTCCATTTTTCTTTCGAGGCACGGAACTTATAAAATATTAGCTGTTCCATACATTTTGACCGCGTAGGTATTGCACTTTTTTAGGACATGGTCAAGACATGGCAGATTTTTTGAATAATAGACGAACAATTTTAACGCAAGGGGTGTGCAGAATCATGTGCCGAATCCATGGATTCAGATTCAGCCAACGCAGGGGGCATTGCTGGACCTCCTTCAGGTACCAAGTTGGTAACAGGTTGAGCGTCGATGTCCCTGTCACCCTAATTATATTTTAATAAAAGATAAACTAGGAAAGAAATATTAAGCAATTCTTGCAATCTTATCTTGTACCATGTACAACTACGTAGGAACTTAATACCTGTGCACAGTTCTACTTATAGCCCGTTTCAAAAGTTTCTCATGAAACTGTAAACAAATCCTGTTCAGATTAAAACAATCACTCATTAAACGGATTTAGTAACACATTTTCAATTTTAAATCTCACCATATTTTCCAAAAATTATTGTTTGAAACAATGATTTTTAATTGTAATAAATTATTGATGACGAAAATTGAGATCACGAAATTAACCTAAAATGTCAAATGAAAATTTTTAATTTAGAATTTTATATCTAAGTATTCAAATATTATTTTGTAAGTGGCACTACAAATTGCCATCCGTATCCAAAGGTAAGTTTTCTGATCTTACAACAACTGAACAGACCATACATGTATGCATCATTACAACACGCGATCACGGCAGTCGTATCCAACCACACCCGCTGAAGGGTCCAAATCACCATATTCATGAATGGAGATACCTTGTGCGCCCGTTCAACCTTGCAGTCAACGGTAAGGAGTTCATCAGCACATTCCTTCCCCTAGGTGTTGGAGGAAAGTCATATTTTGTTACAAATTGACTTCGCGGCGAGAAAATTTTGAAGACCTCAAATCGGGGGTCTAACTGCAGTCGTGAATGTAAAGCCCCTTTTTGAAGTGAAACGATTTTCATAAACTTCAAATGGAAACTAGATCCTAAAAAGTAAATGGACACTGAAATAATAAAATTTCGGTATTTGGAAAATTGCGTTAGCACAAGCCCGACACTGTGTAGATTACATTATAGATAACCTGAAAAAGTACCCTACATTTTTAACATAATTAGTATGTTTTTACAGATTTGGGTTTGGTTTTCTGGAAATGGACAATTTCGGCTTCAGCAATTATTTAAAAAAACAAAATGCAAACCGACCATTTAATTAATAATGCTGTTTAAATTCCCGGTATGCTGAAACACAAACGTTTTTCATTATTATTATAATTTAATAATATTTACTTAAAAGCTTTTGGCTGTTGAAACATAATAACATTATAATTACAAATTATAATGAAAAAACTTGTTTTGAACGTGTTTCATTATTACTTGGCCGTATTTTTGTTTTTGTAAGTATTTATTTCAATAAATAATAATAAAGTGCTGACCTCATTAGACATCATTAGCACTTGCTTGAAACGTTTACATATTTAATTTCTTATTCAAAAATGGTTTTGTGTGAAGCTTAAAAAAATATTAATTAGGAAGTTCTATACATTCGTGATGAAAAGATTTAAAAAGATTATTTATTTTTCATTACGTATCTTTGTTTTGTTTTCATAAAGTTTTTTTTATGTACAAGGTACCTAACTACCTACTGCTGAAGCTAGATTTCCTTCAAAAATATTGCCGTTCTAATATGGTTAAAACTTATATCAAGACACACTAGCTAGATCTTCGTGAAAATAGGCAGCACAATAAACCCAGGATAACGTCGAATGAGCTATGTTCAGCTCATTACTGTAATCTACTCGTATATATGTATTTAACACGTTCCGGCGCGGTATACGGCTCTAGCCGTCATAACAATAAAACTTCTAGTGTCTCGTTTAGCGCGCGTGACCTTTTAATAAATAATTATGTCAAACACTATCTCATACACATCAATAGTGAGGTAGCTGTCACTAATGTCAACTGTCAATCACCACGAATGGCAGGAAACAGTTGAAAGTGAAGCTCTGCCTGGATGAGAGGCTTAGGTGTGGTGATGAACCAGTGTAGTGATATGATTCTAAAATTACATAGAATTTAAGATCTAACATTGAAGCTTCCTCCATCTATCCAATAATGTCGATATCATGGAGATGTATTCACATAGCCATTACGTAATTGAATTCCTGGTCGAGAAACAGCATCCCTCGTAATGGTTCATTTCAATTTTAGA
Organism: Cosmia pyralina; assembly: GCA_946251885.1. Taxonomy (NCBI): domain Eukaryota; kingdom Metazoa; phylum Arthropoda; class Insecta; order Lepidoptera; family Noctuidae; genus Cosmia; species Cosmia pyralina. The sequence continues at coordinate 14,140,514 of OX276353.1, forward strand.
TGCCAATAACAGTTCTCACGAATGCCTCCCGACGCTACGGCGCTTAACACATTGGAGAAACTAGGGTAGTTCCACTTTTATAGAGAGGCAATAATGTTTTGTTGAAGACAAAAATTATTAAAAAAAAATACACGATGGAGAGTCTCACTGCAGAGTTCGTTAAGTGACATTTGATAGGAAATTACATGTAGTCAACATATTATTCTTAATTTGTTTGTTTATCATAACACAAACGAAATAATAGCGTGGGCAAGCAATGCATCAGCAGCAAGGAATTTCAGAATTTTGGCAGAAGCTATCTATCTAAATAAATAAAAAGAGAAGTCCTGACTGACTGACTGACTCATCAACGCCCAGCCCAAACACTTGAACCTAGTAAGCTCAAAATTTTGCACAGAGGTTCATTTTATTATGTAAACAAGGGATAAGCAAGGATTTCCCGGTAGTTTGTTCCCGTGGAATATTTTCCGAAATGCGCGGGCGAAGCCGCTGCGCTGGCAAAAGCTAGTTTGATATACAAGGTTAATATGAGCGAGAGGCATTAAATTAAACCACTTATACTTTGTATCATTTTCAGCCTCTTTACTAAAAATCAGATAAATATAAGCAATAGTTTAGTCACAGGATTATTTTTAGTTTTTTCTTTGTTGAAACACGACTTATCTGCCCTAACAGCTGACTAAGTATGTTGTTGAAAATTCTGTCGTTTAAAGGTGTATGACCCTAGATAACTATGCTAGGGTCATACACCTTAAAACGACAGAATTTTTGACGCGACGTTGCCGTTTTGTTACGCACGTCAGTGGAAATGTCTACAAAGGATGTTTACATGATAATTAGATCATTAAGCTATTTTATTTGTTCGAAAAAAGTTTTTTCTTATTTTTCTTCTAAACTTTTCTTTAATAGTTCCGAGTTAACACTATGCATCTATAGTATATGTGGTTTAATTTAATGCCTCTCGCTCATATCAACCTTGTATAAAGAAGACATAGTGTTGCATATACTATACTAATTAGCTACATAAATATATCATTACACTATACATAAGTAGGTATACAGCTTAGAGATAAACTCACCCTAAAACTGAAAAGCCGGAAAGAATCAAATTCCTGCCGGAAGGATAACTTACTGGCACATTGTGTAGGGTCATAAATAAACTATCCCTGAGCCGGGTTCAACCTAGATTAAGTATTGTATATGACCACTAATCTTGCCCACCATGAGGAAAAAATAAAAGCAAGCTCGGAACAAAGGGAGGCGCAATGCGCGATCGTAACTTTGGCCACCGAGACAATGCAAACCACAGTGCAGTGTTCCTGTTTACGAGTTAGCACGTTATTAGATATGCTCCACTGAGATAATTTCTGGAATTAACTATATGTGCTGTTCTCCACACAGTATTAAATTAATTTAAAGCCAAGTGCATGCAATTATAACTTTAGCGAGGTATGACTTGCCTGCATACTTATAACTACTTAGTTACATACACATGATATAAAAGTTTGTAAAGTGCTCCTATATAAGACGTCCCCGGCGATTTGGAAAGTGTCTCATGAACTGCAACCTCAGCTTCCGTTTTATTATAAACTTATCGTATAAATACAGGGTGGGTCAAAAATCGTGGATCAAACGAAACATGGCAATAGATGGGGTTTTCTGCAGTAAATAGAAAAAAAAAAATTGGTAAAAATAATTTAATAAAATATAAGTAGGTAGGAAACAATAAAAGATATCTAAAAAAGTGTCAATACTCATAAAGTACCCACTGTCATAAAAGCACTTTTGTAGTGATGATAATCAACTAAACACCGTTTATTGTTTTACTTAAAAGTTTTAAGGACAAATATTTTTTAATGCAATAACCCCAACTATCGCTCTGTTTCGTATGGTCCACGATTTTTGACCCACCCTGCATACGCTGAAAATATACATGTAGACATATTATTATGTAGATACCTACTTATTCGCGTATCCTCTTTTCTACGTATTTGACACTTTAATCGCGTTCAATAGAACCTCGTATTATCTTTATTTATGTAAGTACTCTATTGTTAACATAATTTATAAGTATAATCACAGTTTAGAAACATACAGTAGGACGACGCCTTTGACCTCGTGGTAAATGCCGACAACGTCTAGACACTGTCGCAACAGCAAGGGTTGCCCCAAGTAAACGATTTAATAAATTAAATAATGATAATAGATTAAAACAATAATAAAATCAACACGATAGCCCTGAAAATTATGTACCGAGCTACTAACACGGTGGAAGTATGCAGCTCGGTCTCACGCCTCCCTCGTCTCGCCCCTCACACCCCGCACGATTGCCCTGTCTAGACGGCTTCGTCGGACGACTGGTATGATTTACAGACTGTGGCATAATACACCCGGACAAAAAGCTCCCGACAGGGTGTCCACACGGCTACATGTCAAGCTATACGTTTCCAGTATAAGCTGACTTCGCATTGTATAGGAAGGTCAGCTTATACTGGAAATGTATAGCTTGATATGTTGCCGTGTGTACCTATTATGTTTTTATGTGACGGCTCATTGATCTCACTCTAAAATAGTGGCTTATTTATCTAAACAGTAGGTACCTGGGCCACCGCGTTCTGCTCTGATGAAAATAGAGACAACGAGTATTGCCAGTTATGAGACCTTTTTTTTTTTTTTTTTTTTTTTGTTTTCGGGGGGAAACCTTCAAAAGGCGCCCGGGCTTTGGGGAAAAGACCGGGGAGTGTGGGATTTTTACCTCACTAAAACCACCCCGGTGGTCATCATCTGCACATGGAAGGGGCACCGTTACCTCTCAAAAGACCAATCCGGAACCCCCTCTGTGCAACGCCTGTTAGGGCACATCTCTGGGGAGACTGTAAAGGGATCTCCCCGAAACCTGACGATGCAAATGAGCAAGGCAGCACGTGACCACTGTGTGCCGTCTTCCCTGAGATCACTCAGTGGACGGACAGAGTCCCCACTCTGAGCGCCCGTGACCCCAGCCAGTTATGAGACCTATACTCCATTTTAATAAACCTTTTTTACAGTCCATTCAACCGATTTTGAATTCTATTGCGTTGGTCGCATGACAAATGGCAGCTGCAGGAAACAGTTGATATTGTAACCACTTTTTTGCCTTTAGTGTCATCCTTAAGCCTACGGAATAGAAGTCAAAATCGGTTGAACGGACTGTAAAAAAGGTTTGTCTAATCTTATTGTAAATGGAATATACCTAGATCGATTTTTCGCCGCCATACCCTATTGCAACTTTCATCTAAATCGTTACAGCCGTTTTCGAGAACGTATTTATAATATACTAGATTTGCCCACGGCTTCGCCCACGTTAACCTTCCTCTTGAATCACTCTATCTATTAAAAAAAAACCGCATAAAAATCCTTTGCGTATTTTTAAAGATCTAAGCATACATAGGGACAGAAAGACAGCGGGAAACGAATTTATTTTATACTATGTAGTGATACATAATAAATACAAACATTGCTCATTTAATAGTATCTATAAGGATAAAAGATAAGTAAATTGACAGTATAGTTACAACAATAGGGCAAAGGATATCGTATAAAAGCCTTCGAGATCTTTGCCGATTACAAAGTAAATATCAATAGACCCTATTAGGCAGTAAACATCAAATAACGCTAAGAAACTAGCTATTTTCTGAATTGTAACATAAAAGCAGAAAACGTATCTTTCTCTGTCGTTCCCTTTGAAATACAGCCACTGCTTGTTAGTGTGCCTCTCGAAATATAATTCCTACACTTTCCTGCTTCCTTTGTACTGTTTAAAGGCTCGAAACTTTTGCTACCTATTCAAACTTCAGTTATGTGAAAGAAAAATAAACAAATCTAGAACTTCCGCGTCGCAGGACCGAGTTGTGAACGATTTGAATTATTATTTATATACAAAATCTACCTTCAGGGAACGCGCCAATTCTATGCAAGTATTTGTATTTAATTTCAACTGTATTACGAGTCTTTAGTTCAATTTGTTTCAAGAATTCGCAGTAAGTACACACCGAAAGATCTTAGTGTAATCTACGTATAAAAAAAGGCGGACAGATTCTCGCTAACAAAAGACTGTGTCTATTGGAGTCAGCCAGCTCACTGTACCTATAGGCCCGGCACGCACACATTTCACAAGACATGCTGTATTTTTACCTTATATAAAATTATATACCTTACCATATCACGAATACGTTACCATATTACGAATGGTTGACTGATGTGTGAGTGTGTACGTAGGTACAGCGAGCTGGCTGACTTTGATAGACACAGTTTTTTGTTAGCGAGAATCTGTCCGCCTTTTTTATACGTCTATGAGTGTAATAGTGCAGGAAAAATGTTAGAAATTGAAAAAGAATTAATTTTAGCCACAGAGTAGGTAATCTCGCATGGATGATTAATATCAAACGTGGGCAGGAAATTGATAAAATGCTATGCTGTGTACGTTTGCTGCGGTTGACTTGACTTTTATCTCTTGGACAAGCGCCAGAGTTGGATTGGTACTCAAGTTGTTGGGCAAGTTTAGTACCCTCGCAGTGGTATTGAAAAGTCCCACTAAAAGCATACTTTTATGGCTGCTTAACGAATAAATATCCATATATTAGATACCTTCGTACAGTCCGGCCGGCGAGAGAATGCATTGCTGACACGTCAGTTGGACAATTTCTAGTAGTAATAAGGATCAAATTCTCAAAACACATATTCGTTAGAATGAAACTGACAGATGTCAAGAACGTATTCTCTCAACTCTCAACTTTGGGCGCTATTACGTTTCGACGTTTTAAATGGCCAACTTTGGCATTCATATTCTGAGAAACTGAAAGACTTCGACATCTTTGACTTATTGAGTTGTGGAGAATAGTTATTAATTTAATATAGTACTTACATAGCGGCCTCGCAATTCGCATTTTTTTCTTATGTTCCGAAGCAAGTTTTTCATAAAATGCGCGACTGTATTTTTTTGAGCTCCTTTTTTTTGTGTATGGGAAATCATCAAATGACTTCTCCCGCTCTGGGCGCAGCAGGAGGGCGTGTCAGACTTTTACTGACTAAAACCCATCCGTGTTCCTTCAGTTGCCCGTGCCAGAGCCACGGTATCTCTTTCGAACAACCCGCGACCCCGGCGGCATCGGCCCTATTGGACCCCGTCACTGCTGACATCTCTTTGAGGCGCGCGTAGAAAACAACGCGCCGTCGACCTGGGCCTGGTCCTTACCGGCTGCGACGGCTAGGGGCGCGAGGGCGTGACTGTTGCCTCTCCCTCACGCGTTCCATTTTGACACACGTTTTGAGCTCCTTACACAAGAATTACTTACATAAGAAAAAAAAATTAAAAATATATAATAATATCTTTTAAATAGTGGTTTACCACTACTTAAAAGATATTATTATATATTTTTCTTTCTTTTTATTTCAAAATTATTATTATGGCCTAAAGTCCACAGCAGCCTCAGAATTTTGAAATATGGAATATCTATAAAAAAAATCCCATTTAAAGCGTAAAGCGCAAACCATAATAAAGCGATATGTTCCCTCTACGTCGAGTCTTAAAGGATATTGTTCTGCAAGGATACTGATGTTTACGTTTTCTATTCCCTTTACGTCGAGTTTGGAAAGGTACAGTCAAAACAAAAATTAAAAGCACACAATTTTACTGAAAATCACTTTTATTTCACAAAGCATTTTTCAATTTCCTTGTTTCGTTGTTAAATTAAACTATGTAGTAAGGATGGTTTAAGTTTAAGTAATCAAGTGTTATTACATAGTGTCTAATAGCTGTGGTACTAGTAAGAGGTACTAATAACAAAATGTTTTAAGTAAGTACCTACCTACTTTGAATAAATCATTAACTCGCATTTCATTTTTATTTCTGACTGTAGGTACTTGCGGCACTCGATGTAAAGGGAATAAAAGCGAGATGACTCTCACCGCCTGAACGTAGAGGCAATCGACGTAAAGGGAACATATCCATAAAACTACTAAAAACGTTCAGAATTAACTGTAAATTTCTCCTTACTACATTAATATCATTACGTAAAATTTATACAGAATAAACGTTAGTTCATAAGATATTAAATTTTAATATTTTAAACAAAAAAAAAAGTTATAAGACTCAAAATATACGTAATTACAACCACCAAATTGCTACATAATGTGATGCGTAGCCATGCTTCAATACATCTATACTGTCACAACGCAATTTTGTGATAAGCCTCATAGTCAAATCAAACTTGCCAAATGTGTAAAAAGATTAATTAAATATTCAAGTACCCGTCTACGAAACATTTACTACCTTCGTACAATTTGTTTGTGTTTTGTCTTGTAGAAAAATCTTGTTTTAAGATCTGATATCATTTTGATCTCACAAATATTAAGAAAAGTGCGAAAGGCCAACGTTCTTACTCGATTATTTTCTACCCTCGCAACTTATCGCCCTTTTTCATAAAAAAAATCTAACACAAGAGCACCTTCAAGTTTTCGTCTTTATCAGAATCTAATAATAAAACCTTTATAAATTCGTCACGTCGTAACGGCGTAATCTAATTTTGTCACCTAATAATATCTGAACTTTGGTAGTTTCATCCACCTTTAGATTTTTTAATATATTTTTAGTGCAAACGTCGCTAGGTAATGGTATCGGTATTGGCGGGAATCCAACATGGAAATGACAGCGACACGACCTGTGTCCATCGCATTTTATAAAACCTAGTGTATTGCTTCCACATAAATCATCAGTCTCTTGCCCATATCCCAATCTATTTGAGGTCGGCGCAACATGTCCTTTTTTTCCATACTTCTCTATTAGTCGTCATCTCGGTAGTCACCCCCTTTCTAGCCATGTCATCTTTCACACAATCCATCCATCGTTTCTTTGGTCTTCCCCTACTCTTATAGCCATGGACATTCATACTCAAAACTTTCCTCACCACTTACTTCCACATAAATCTATCTCTAAAAACCTAATATTGGATAAATCCAATTAATATTCTAGCTGACGTAGAGACCCAGATTGACTCCTTAAAACATCTACATAATACTTATTCCTACAATCTCAGCAGCACAGAATAATAAAGCTTCAGTAGTTTATCTGAACAGTGACCTTGAATTAATTACCCACGGCCGTTTGATAGATATTATTACGTGTCTGTCCGTGCGTAACCTCGAGGAGCTCGTGGCTAAGTAATAACAACCGCACGGGTCGATCTATCAGCTTAAGCTACGCTTGCCGGGGTTGTCCGTGGATGGGTGACCATCTTTACATATCGAGACTCCTCCGTGCCTTGGAAAGCACGTTTAGCCGTTGGTCCCGGCTGTCATTCGTGGATCTTTGACAGTCGTTACGGGTCGTCAGAAGCCCGAAAGTCTGACACCCAGTCTTACCAAGAGGTATCGTATTACCCAGTTAATAGGTTGTGGAGGTCAGACAGCATCTGGTTAGACTGGAAGCCAACCCCAACATAGTTGGGAAAAGGCTAGACAGATTGATTGATTGTCTGTCCGTGCGTAACCGCCGATCATTCAAACCGTTACGTACTGATACTTATACTGAGCTTTCGAAGCGCATCGTTTCGGCCTTTTTCTATGAAGATAAACTACTGTATCAATATTATACTGTGTCAGCACTAAAGTGATAAATCAAAGTTTGTTCTAGGAAATTGGTTGTAACCAAGTACTTACTCAACAAGCGAAGCTCGAGTAGCTGATACATCAACCGTTAACAACACTTACAACCTCCTCTACTTTACTATAAGTCACTGCTAGGGACAAAGGGAGCAAAGACTTATTGAAATTAAAAACTTTATCGAGCAATTTAATTGGATTTTCGCACCGAACATTAACTTGAAAAAAAATTGAGATCACTTGGCAGTTTTAATCTCATTTATTTAATATAGGTACATTACGTTATGTTCGTTGTATACCTTATGTTTTAGGTACCTAGGTTTTTTTTTGTAAGGACTACAGTTTATTATAACTACTTAAATAGGTACAAAAAGACTTTTTTTTTTTTAACTTATACTGTCCCACTGCTGAGCAAAGGTCCATTCGTCTTTATCTGCTGCCTTTTCCGGCCAATCAGTCAAGAATGAGTCTAGGTCGTCGCGCCGGCGTTTCTTAGGCCTGCCTCGGTGATGACGCGCGTCTTCAGGCACCCAACCCCGGCCCATCTGTCCTGATGCTGAAGGTGTGGCCTGCCCAGTCTCAGTTGAGCCTCGCGGCCTTATTGCCAACATCGGCAATGCCTGTCTTCAAACGTATTGCGAATGCGAATTCTGTCAGTTTAAGTTTCAAAATGCTACGCTCCATCGCCCTTTGTCAAACCTGTTTGATTTTAGTCAACATTAATTAATAAAATTATTTATTTATGTATGTATTTATTGTATATGTAAATGATACTAGTACACCACTGACTACCTGCAGCATAACCTGAAGTATTGTCTCTCCTTCTCCCTTCAATCCACACCGGTTTTAGCGATAAGACCGCCCATTGTGTCACCCTACGTAAAATTTCAACATTTATAGCTGTAATTTTTGTGGTGTACATATTAAATAGTTTTCTATCTATCTATTTAATGAAAGCCGCGACTGAAATCATTATCTACCTACCGACCAGTTAATTTATTATTTACCTATAAAAAAACTTCCCGAGTTCGTATTTGGATTATTGATTTTAGTTAATAGGTAATAAGGAACATACCTAGCCATGGCAAATATTCATTAAAACCTACGTATTCATTCATTCATCAGAAACAATAAACTAACATGAAACGGGCAAATCGTATTTTTCTGTCTCACTCGGTTCAATGCAGAGGGGTTTTTGAGGTCTCCACGATAGAACCGCTTTCATTCTTGTGCACAAAGTTTTATTGTCTACTGTCAAAGGGAGAAATAATCGCGGTGTGAATAATGAAAAGACAATTTGCGTTGACGATGCGAATCCTCGACGCAAGTTCAACGGACGGTAGCGGGATGCGTCCGAGGCAGACGGACGCGGCGCAGAACTTCCAACTAGTGTTTGTTTTTTTTTAAACCTTGATTCTGAATCTAAACTAGGAAATAGTATTTTAATTGTTTTTGTTTTTATTTTTGTCTTTATTTCAGTAAAGTTGAAGAAACTACCTAAATTAATTTAAAACAAAAGGAAAAGCTTCAATTTCCGTGAAAAATTAAATTGGCAAAACTTACCTACCTTCTTTTACAAAATTATGACGATACAAATCCATAGTGATATTATTGAATTTAAAATGATTTTGATTTAGTATACAATCCTAGTGGATGGGCAACCATCAGCAGGGTGTCGGCACGCAGGCGCGTTGAGGCTTCTGCGCCCCGCGCCCGGCAGCTCGACGACGCCACGGGCGCGGGCGGACGCCGCACGCTCAACCGGCCTACATACACACATGACTCGATTATCTCTCGAATACAAATCGATACGTATCCGATTAATCAAGACGAATAACGTGCCAAACGAATCCTATGCTCAAAACGCAACAATTGACAGTTTTCGACCACATTAACGTACTGCAGCGCTAATTACAATGTAGAAATGTTATCTGTGATTGGTGTTAGTGAATGTTTGGTGTGTATTCGACTTCGTGTAGTAAATTAATTGGTGACGATGTGTACATAACACAGGTGTTTCGTGTGAGAGTGACACTAAGTAGGTTTACAGGTATGTATTGTAGTTTTATTGGCATTAACATAAACAGGACATAATGTAACAAAGGATCTGAATTGCTAATAAGAGACGTCATTTTCCAACGCGTTTCATTGAGCAAAACTATTAGGAAGCTAGTTCAAAAGAATCTTATTATTTCTGAGGTTATAAATAATATGTACTTACCTACTATTTCTAAGATCGTTGTAAAACAACAGAAGTTCCAAAAAGACTAGAAGCAATTTCTCCTTCGAGTATTTCAGTTTCCTTTCTTATATATTTTCACAAAACGTAATTCGAATTAAATCTTTCTAAGCGCCTGTTTCAACACCTACGATTATGTTCCTATTATATTACTTGGCAGATAATTTCATACAAATTCTGTTCCATTTTTGAATTTATTCGGTAAGTAGTGGCTATTCGGACATCGTGAAATAGGCCCTTTAGTACAGTATAATAATTTATTCAATAAGGTGCTTATTTCTCGTCTGAAACTGACACATCATATAATATTATGATGTCATATACATACGGGCACATTATTGAATGTACCCTAAATAGCCTGAAACTGATAAAGCCTGTTTTCGTGTCATGATGTGACATATCTGACGTCTGGCATTAGCGAATCATACCTGAAGAAATTGAAAACAAAATATACAAAACGTTCCTTTGTGTCTGAATTTTCTTTATATAAAATGTACATTGTCTCATAAAACCTTTTCATTCATAAGACCTTGCATGAAAATACGTAGATGCTAAGTATTTACATTTCCATACTTTATTAGATTCTAATTTTATTCTGTTATTATTTCACCCCAGTTCATTTTATACAGATTTTTCCTTGTGGTGTAATTGAAAATTAAATATTACCGCTTCCCTTGCAGTATAATTTCATAATGGGGTCAGTTTAATGTTCTGTAAGAGGATAGATAAGTATCAGTAAAGCGCCTTTTGTAGCATCATTATAATAATTAGCCATTCAGTCATAATAAACAGGAAAAAGGCCAACTTCTTTCAGTCCGGGAGTATCGCTAAAGGGTCCCCGAAACGATCAATCGCAATTGTCAATTTTTACGTCATTGATACACATTGATGCCCAAATTGATCGTCTACCAAATGCAATTGAAGTGATTGGCAATATTATTACTACACTTGCAATTGATTAATTGAACCCTTTCCGTCTTATTACAAAACGCGATCTAAATTTAGTACTAGGATTATTACTAGGTTTAAACCATGACTAAATAAAACGTTATTATAAAATGAAGTTTATCACTAGTTCATGAACTATCCATGGTACTAAAGTTAAACCACAGAGACCCCTAGTTTATCTATTGGACTAACTGCGGTACTAATTTATTTGAGGTTAGCGTCGTTGTCAGTTGTCGTTGTTGTGTGTCGTTTTACTTATAAATTGTTAAAAATGGATATTAATAGGATTGGTTTGATGGATTTGGAAGATTTGGATATGCTGGAGACGTCTCGGCGATCTTACAGACAACGTTATCGCGTGAATCCTTTTGAATTGAGTGACGAAGATTTTAGATACAATTAAAGGTTCACAAATCCGTATATTCTTCCACTCTTTTGTTTTCTGCATGTTTACTGATGTTTTCGTGGACTTATCTTCTATAATATGTGCTGATTGAGCAATAAGTTGACGTAATATATCCTATAATAATAAGAACATCGCGTTAAGTAGTCGAAATAAGATGATACATAGCATTGCTTACCTAATAATAATTTAAAATCCATGTTTTAAGTACTAACTTCATAACAGTAACAGTAATACTAAAATCAATTAATAAGAAGTGCATTCAGGTATTTATTAGTAGGTAAGTATAGGACGCAACAAAAACATTCGTCTCAACCACAGTCTCAACTCTCAAATTACGCGCGCCGCCCGCAGTATTTAAATCACTCCACTTCACGCTAGAGGTGTTAAAAATATGACAACTTGTTTACAAATTGCGCGTCAAAAGTATAAGTTGTGCTTGTTCAATATATTGTAACTTATACAAAGAACAATGTTTGACCTATTTTTGTATTGATAAATAATTATTTAAGCATTTCAAGTGATACTATTATATCAATATTTAGAGAAACGGAACGTTGCTTCAAATAAATACTGTACGATCTTGGTACGAACGAATGAAAGAATGTCATTTTTGTTTCTTATCTGTGGTTATTTTAAAAGCATGGACCTTCATTGCTATAACCATGGTACTAACTGATCCTCGGATGGTCTTCGTTTTGTAATCGAAACACATTTTGATCCTGGTACTAACTTTAATACCGTAACAATCCTAGACCTTTTAGTCTTGGTTTAAACCAGTACTTAAGCATTTTTTTGTAATAAGACGCTTTAAGGCTACGGTATAGATAGTCACGACGCCGTCCAGAGATGGGTTGTTTATTATTATTATTGCATTTATTTAATTTGACAACATTCGGTCCACTGGTTAGTACAAAAAAAAAAAAACACAAAAGCTTATCAAGTAAGGGTTAGTAAATTATTATTATTAATTAATTATACATTATTGCTCACCCTGCCGCACGAGCAATCGGATAGAGTCTTTGAGTATCGGTGCATCGTGCTGTTCAGCTAGGGTTTTCAAAATGCTGTTGCTGCTAGCCCTGATTCTGCTTATTAAGTACCGGTCTTCTTCCTCATAATAGCGTAGAAGTCATCAGTTCGTGCTACAGCAAACATGGTAGACGCGCTGCAGAACCGGAGCAACCTCAACAGTTTATGGTAGCCGAAATAGGAGTACTTCGTCTGCCAAACGTGATGATAATGATGACTGTTCATTGTGGCAGATAAAAGCAATTTTTTTTTACCTGTTGGCATCATTAAAGGTTTCAGTGTGATGTGACCTTATCGTTGTCGACTGCAAGCTAAACGCGGGTGGATATTCTGGCAGCCGTTCGTTGTAACGGTCTTTAAGCCACCTTTATACATCACGTAGGTGTAGTAAAAGGCTACAGGATCGGAAGCAGTGCGACCTCCTTTATCCTAATAAAATAACCTGCGATGAGCAATCCATGTTCCAAGCTTAGTGATTACATCATTAGCCGCGATAGCAGCGATATGGCCGTTCATTAGAAGACACGTCCTCATTATTGAACGTTTCAGGATTAAGGGGATACGTCGATAATTTTGTGTTTCACTCATTTGGATTTTCCATATGTGTTACTGGACTGTACTGTCCACTTCTGTACTAAAACCGAAACATGATTACTTGAAATTTTTTCGATAGAAAAAAATTTCAAAGCAGCATCATCTATTTTCTGTTATTTATAACAGAAAATAGATGATGCTGCTTTGAAATTTTTTTTTTTTAATTGTTTACGTATAATCGTTTACGATAATACGTAAACAATTCCTTATTGTAATAAAATTTGCTTTAAATCGAAGGTATTTAAATATGTTAAGAACTTACTAAGCTTAAAATTTATTTAAGTATAGCATTTTGTCATAAATCACATTTAAACGAAGCACGTTTAAATTCCGGTGCGCTTGAGAGTCTTCTATCTCGCGCGTCAAACTAGACAGCCCTAACTCCATTTCACTTACACACCGAGCTAAACCACGCTTCGATGTAGGGCCTTAATAAAACCACAGAATACATAATAAAACAAAGAAGAATATACAGGTTACCTCGTAAAAAGGAATATCGCTAGAAGACCCGTTCTCAATTTGTTTTTAATAAGAATATACAGGCTGATGGCATAGAGTTATTAGATATTTTTTTGCAAATCCTCGATGACTAAAGAGCTCATTAGTCAAGTGTTAATTCGCGTAACAAAAAGGATAATTCCTCCGTTGTTACATATAATCCTCGTATAATATCGTAGTGTTTCGAGACGGGCGACTTACATTTTTCGTATATTAATAAGGTCTAAAGGGCACTAAGATCTAAGAGGACTAAGATTATGAGGACTAAGGGCTAAGGGTGAGGTTCTTCATGTAATTTGGTTGCTCTTTACAAACATAGTAAAGTAAGGGTTTTAACATTCTCAAAAGGACACGACGGTAACCACTTTCCATCAAAATAATATGATAGTCATGTTTGCCAATACAAAATTAAACGGGTCGATCAACCAGGTTAAGCTACTCTTGCCACGGTTGGTCTGTGGATGGGTGACCAACTTTACATACCGAGACTCCTCCGTGCCTCGGAAAGCACGTTAAGCCGTTGGTCCCGGATGTCATTCGTGGATCTTTGACGGTCGTTACGGGTCGTCAGAAGCCCGAAAGTCTGACAACCAGTCTTACCAAGAGGTATCGTATTACCCAATTACTGGGTTGTGGAGGCCAGATAGGCAGTCGCTCCATGTAAAATACTGGTATTCAGCTGCATCCGGTTAGACTGGAAGCCGACCCCAACATAGCTAGGCAGCTAGATTGAGTCATGTTTGCCATTATGTACAAGCAATAACAACAAGAAAACATGTAACATACCAAAGATACCCGAGATTTCAAAAGTGTGTTTGCTCGTCTCACAGACTTTACCTTGGAAGGGAGAAGACAATATTTTCATCATAAGGAAAGCAATAATAATGACAATTTCTGCCTACGTTCTTTGTACCACGGTTTTTTGCAGATAGCATAGAATGCTGCTGCCCGTAGGACGATTGTGATCAGGGTGAGGAGGATACTTGTCGTGCTGATGCTGTAGTAGCCCTGCTCGGTTGTCGCACCATTTTTCCCATTACCAGCAGCCGTCTGCGCGATGATCGTCTCTTCTTTCGTTTGAGTAGATTGACACATGATTTACAACACAAAACCACAAATTTTGTTGTAATGTCCGATTTTATAATCTAATTTTTTTTTAACTGTTCACATTTCACTCGCGATGTGACCTTGAATGGCAGGGTCACCATGAAGTGTCGTGGTAAATGAAAGACATCTGCTCTGGATAACGCCTCGATTTATTGTGTCTTCACATAGATTGAGCGTACATGGTCTTAATATTAGGTTGGGGAAAAAGTCTTTTCGCATTATAGTATGTTTGAACTTAAAATAAAATCTCTTTGGCTATACTATTTGTATCTGGCTGGTTTTGGTATCATTGAAAGTTTAAATTTTAAAGAACATAATTCCAAATTCAAATTAGGAAAATGTGTGATTTTCATTTGTTTTTCGTACTGTCAAGATGAGTGAATCTAATGAAGAAATTCGATACATTTTAAAATTTTACTACAAAAAAGGTAAAAATGCAACGCAAGCCGCGAAAAAAATTTGCGATGTTTATGGACCCAGTGCAGTGTCTGTGAGAGTAGCACAAATTTGATTTAAGCGTTTTCAATCCGGAAATTTTGATGTCAAAGATGCACATCGCTCTGGTCGCCCTATTACGGATAAAATGGATGCCATTTTTGAAAAAGTGGAGCAAGATCGGCATATCAGTAGTTACGACGTAGCTGAAGAACTAGGAATTGACCACAAAACAGTTTTGGCGCATTTGAAAAAATTTGGGTACACAAAAAAGCTCGATATTTGGGTACCTCTCGAGCTCACTGAAAGAAATCTAATGAAACGTGTACTCATTCGTGATTCTTTATTACGACGTAATGAAACCGAACCATTTTTGAAGAAGCTGATAACTGGTGATAAAAAGTGGATCACGTACGACAAGAACGTGTGAAAAAGGTCGTGGTCAAAGGACGGTCAGGCTTCACAGACTGTGGCTTAACCCGGGTTAACTCGCAACAAGGTGATGCTGTGTGTGTGGTGGGATTGGAAGGGCATTATTCATTATGAGCTGTTACCACCAGGCAGGACCATCGATTCTGAACTCTACTGCGAAAAACTGATGAGATTAAAGCAAGAAGTTGAGAGAAAGGGGCCGGAATTAATCAACAGAAGGGGTGTGGTTTTTCATCATGATAACACTAGACCTCACACATCTTTAGCCACTCAGCAAAAAATAAGAAAGTTTGGCTGGGAGGTGTTAATGCATCCGCCGTACAGTCCTGACCTTGCACCTTCAGATTTCCACCTGTTTCGGTCTCTTCAGAATTCTTTAGGCAGTGTCAGGTTAACATCACGAGAGGACTGCCAAAACCACTTGTCGCGGTATTTTGATCAGAAGTCCCCAAATTTCTATAGCAATGGGATCATGTCCCTACCTACAAGATAGCAAAAAGTTATCGAACAAAATAGTACTTACATACTTTAGATAAATGTAAATAATGTATACTAAAAATGTTTTGAATTTTCTTAAAAAATGCGAAGAAACTTTTTCCCCAACCTATTATAATGCTTACTCGACTAATCCTAAATAAGGAGTGGTTACACACACATACATACTAATACTAATGATACCCTACACTTTTTAGCCTCATCGAAGCATCGATAGATATACCAACTGAGCCATCAACATGATAACAGTCTGTTATAATACGATTGATTGTGATTATGGCAATTTTCTTATTAACCTGTCATTGTGGTCGTTTTTAGGAAACCCAATTTTCAATTATTCGGTAATGGACGACAAAAGGCTAAAATGATGATATAATTTGGGAATTGAACGAAACTTTGAAAGAGGGAAGATATCCAAACTACCATTTCTTAAATAAATAGAAATGCTAAACCAGTCCAATGTTAAATCGAAACCGAGGGAGATCTTGTAACAGGAAACTACACAAAATGGTCCCAGATGTGAATGTGTCCTATTGTGAATATCTGTGACAGTCAGCAAGCGAGTCGCCCGAAATCTGGCAACTGTCTTACAGTATCAGTAGTTGGTACAGCTCCTTTACTGAGCGAAATGCGACGTTCAAATAGCTTGGCTGCATGCTATTATGTAGGTATAAGGGTCAAATTCCACCAAACGGAAAACTCCCCGCGGATGTACGAGCACTTTTTAAACTTCATTGATTACGTAGCTGTATCAATATTGACTTTAAGTATGAAATGCGACGCAGACATTAAGCGTTTATCAAACGTGAAGCGTGGTGGAAACTGACCCTAAGTATGTTAATTGTTACAAAGATGACCTTACAAGTGTAACATAATTATTTTATCTGTAACTATCTTAACAATCAGTTTGTTTGGACAGTGGTCCCCAAAGTACTTAGTTTGGGGACCACCGTCCAACAAGTTACCTGTAGGTATTGAACAAAAAACCGGTCCCCAATATACTTCGGAAGAACCTGGGAAGATAATCACGGATTACTAAACATTTTCAAAGTAACTCGGCCCGATTGATGTCAAGTAACTTTTATCTTGGATTACAAACAGAAGTTTTAAGGTGTCACTCGAGCCTTGAGCTAAACTAGAAACAATTGCTACCGTGTTTAAAACAAGTCATTTGTTTTAGTTGCTGAAGTCGTGGTGGCTTGAATGTTTACTGACCAACGTCTTAGTATGTAGAGAGTTTGAAAGTTGGCATATTTTTTTGAAACATACTTTTATTGAAATACAAGCCATGTTCCTGATGACATTTCCCATCGTCAAAAATGGCGAACTTCCTTACATAATTTCATTCATTATGTAACCCATTTAGCCCGGTTTGTGAAGAATTCTTAAACGGAGTTTAAACTCTCAATAGCAAGTGATTCGACAAAATTATCTATCTAAGCGAATTCCTTCCTTTATGCTGGGTTTTTGAGGTCCTCAGATAAATCCTTGATAGTAATTCACTCGACTTTTAAGCTAAATTCTTACATAACGAAGTGTTCAGAAACACGATATTGTACCAATAATCACTATCGAATGGTAAACTCCGTTTAAAAACCTCAGAAACCGGGCATTAGTCAAAGAATTTTCAAAAATTCTTCCTTAGTGCTCACTTTCGTTACTCTTCTGCAAAATTTCATGCTTCTAGACCCAGCGGTCTAGGCTGTGCGTTGTTTGTCAGTGAATGAATGGATTTAAATTTTTATAAAGATTGTAGATGTAAGTACTTTCTTCTTAAGCCACTAATGTAACCCAACCAGTGACTCCCTTGCTATTTGACCGCATTGAGCGGTATGCCGCATGGTAAAATTCCGTCGAACAGTTGAGCACTTTCAACTAGGCACTTGTACTATCCTCCTAACTGTGAGAGGGACCAAGAAGGTCTGATGTCAAAATCGTTCCAGTCTGTGAGTCGGACCCCAGTGGTCCTATCGGCTCCCGACGTTATTTTTGCTGTTTTTGTATTCAATCACGCCTAGCTAGATTTTATACGTAGAAGTGACGTAGCGAGCCCCCACTGCCCAACTTTAATGCTAGTTATCTAAGTAATTTTTTATTATTATGGTAAAGCAAAAAATACGCATCTAATATTTTTTATTATCTGACTGGCGGACTAAATAGAATTCTTTTTTTTTTTACCCAGGCATCATTTTGTGACTAGACTTACACTAGCTGCTCAAGCACTTAAATAAGACTCATCGAATGGACTCACCCTTGTATGAATAGGTCAGGCAACTGCTAGTTGGGAAAAGTCTAGGATAATGATGATGATGAATTGATGATGTTACTAATATCAAGCTGTGACTAAAATAGCCAATTGGGAAAAGAGACTCTTCTTGATTTATATCTTTCCTGAATCTTTGGTAGTTGCAATTAGATGGTGATTATCAGTTGGATGAACATGAATAGGTATATTTGGTAAGTATTCGAATGATATCTGGTTGAGCATTCTGTTTCAGACCCGACAAGTTTTAGCTTTGTAAGAACAAGCTACTTAACCCCAATGTTTGATGTAATAATACGAAACTTATTCATTAAGCTTAACATAAGCTCATCAAGTCTAGTTTCAGTTAGTTGTTTTAGTTATAGAATGTTAACATTTTCAATTACACGAAATACATCGTTAACAAACACTTTATATAGTTTCATCAGCAAGACTAATTAAAATAACGTGGAGCTGAAATACCTGTGATGTAGTTAGCAGTTCGTTCAGCTGCAGCGTGTATGGAGTTAGCTACAACAACAATTTCGCTACATTCCGAGACGTGACTCCACTTACAGCTATTACTAACTTCGCAAACTGCTATGACCTTTGCACGGTAACGTTGTAATTGCTTTTAAGGTTGGCATGAAAAGTCAGAGAAATTAATTGGTAAGCAAATTGACTGCCAACTTTAATTCTCCGTGCTTATAATCAAATCACAACTGTCATTATTTGACAGTTATCAAATAATGACAGTTGTGACAGTCATAATATGCCCTTTTATTATTAGCTCTATTTTCGTTCACTGGATCTATGTCTGTCTCTTCTTGAACTGCTGTGGGCGTCGGAATAATTTGGATACATTTGGAAAGGATACCTTTAGACCTTTTTTTGTTTACTTTATGTGACAACATCGACCATAGACACTTTATTTATTTAGGTACGTAACGAAATATGAACTAGCTATTAATATTATCCATTCGGCTCCTTTGTTGTTGGCCGATAGTGACCTAAATAATTGCTAATTGAAATTGGGTAGCAGTTTCTTGACAATTGCTTTAAAAGTAAATACTTTGGAACAAAAGCCAGTAATTACAACTTTTGTAAAGTGAAATTGTGATACTATCTAGCTCACAGACCTAGTATACTAGGTTGTGAATTTGTGATCTAACCTATGACCGAAATTATTTTCAACAATCACGGATTATCTTATCCATAACCCTTATAACAATTTATTTTGAGTTGAAGCTGTACTTGCTTTCTTCTTCCATAGTTCCATACATCAGCTGTCTTCTACATAAGTGATCCCCCTTTTCTGGCCTTAACATCTGCAACAGTTTTCACATTCATTGTTTCTTTGGCTTTGTCCTACCCTTATAGAAATCATCCAACATTTTTACTTAAAACATTCCTTACGACATGTCCCTCATTCCTCAGCATGTTATTTTTAAACGATGAAGCCCAAAAATAAAAGAAAATCATTTCATTGTTTTCCTCTTCAAATTACGAGATCAATGAGAGAAAACAAAGAAACATTACGCTACCATAATAATTTATTATTATGATTAAGTATACAAACAGTACACCGTTACAATATTTTTTACTCGGATTATTCCCCATATTTTTTAACCGACTTCTATGTAGTTTTTATGACAATGATGTTATTGCCATATCGTAAGAATCGGTATGAAGTAAAGACGCCATCTTTGTATAACAAAGTGTCACAGATGGCTGCGAATCAATCAATAAACTTTTCGTTATTTTCGCGTTTTTGTCTGGTAGGTAATTGAAATGTATTGTCCCAATACAGACGCTCTATGAAAAGTATCCAGACATCCGAAAATAAAACTCTAACATAGAAACCGGCTGGTTTCTTTGTCAGCTATCCTTATAAGAATATAATTCTACTTTTCAGAGAAACCTTTGTGTATTTTTTAAAATATTTTTCTATGATTATTCTTTTTACGTGGTTTACTTGTAACCATCTTAGGCATAATTTTAATACAATTAATCTGCCTAGCCTTTCCCAACTATGTTGGGGTCTTGGGGTCGGCTTCCAGTCTAACCGTATGCAGCTGAATACCAGTATTTTACATGAAGCGACTGCCATTCTAACCTCCACAACCCAGTTATTGGGTAAAACTGGTAACTGGGTTGTGGAGGTTAGAAAGTCTGACAACCAGTCTTACCAAGCAAGAGGTATCCCTCTTGCTTGGTAAGACTAGTTGTCAAACTTTTGGGCTATACGTATAATTTGAATACGAACGACAAAGTCCATGGAAAACAATTTCTAGAGAAAACAAATCACACATTGCTCGGTTGACATTTCCCGCGTGTCTTACGTTAAGGAAAACCTTTCCTTATTGTTCCCGTAACCAATAAAGTAGCGTACACACGTTAGGGATTTCGTCAGGAACATGTGTTAAATTTAAAAAATAAGTCTCTATATATTGGATGACGAAAGTACATAAAATAAGCAAGGTTTATAAGATGTAGGAACAAGGAGAATGTGACGGAACAATTGTTGAAAGTGATGTCAAAGTGATCAAAGATCTTTGTTACCAATTACCTATATTACTTTGTCCTACTTTGAAAGTGCAGAAAATATACTTAAGTATATAAAACGAAATTTTTATGTTACGTATCAAGATGAACTCCACAGCGTAATGCACGTATATATGTGCAAATTCAACGAAGCTAAAGGAGTATGTAAAGATCGTAGCAGGTGGAGTTCTGTAGATTCTGCCTACCCCCATGGGAAGAAGGCGAGAGTTTATGTATGTATGTGGAAACTAAAATATACCAAATATAAAAACACATTGTTAAATAACTACTACGAGTACGAGTACGAGTACTATGTACATACTCTAAAGCTACCATTTACTGGGTACGTCTTTGTTTGACTTGAATGTGCCCTGGCGGCTGAGAGTATGTGACGCTCACTCTAATGTCTCGCTGATGGTGGCGCGTGTTGGATCATTTAGCTAATCCATGCGTCAGGTTCGTGAACAAGCGCTGTCAGTGAAGGCTGGGCATACCTTAGCGGCCACGGCTTATTTTAATTTAATTTAAATATTTGAATTGTTTTTTTTTTAAGGACGCTTTTAATGTTCTGCATCGTTCTCACATGTAAAATTTCAACATGAATGATGTAACCATTATTTTGTAACCATATCTTGATTTAAAAGAGTGTCCGTGGAGTTTCTTGCCCGTTCTTCTCCATAGGTACCTACTATGCTTTGGAATGGGCGCCTAGCTTCATCTTTCTGACTGACCGACCCCTTGACAATTCAAAAGTGCCTGTAATTGGTTTAATTGAAATAAATGCTTTGAGTTTTGAGTTTTTTGAGTTTTGAAATAAAAGGGATGATTCTAATAAAAAAGCGTCAATACTCAGCAATATATTCCGCAAAAAAGGAAAACAATCAATTTTTCAAGTAGTCAACTTGAACAAAACATGATTGGTCATTCTGCAACCCATCTGTACATCTTCTAGTCCGTAAAAATGACGTCATTTTTCTTTGTTTCAGGATGAGAGGAGCGAACGCAATATTCCTTATTTTATTCTTCGGACATCTCTCTGCCCTGCCCGACACCATCCGGATAGGTAAGAATTATATTACCGAGTTAATTATAATAATGAATTATATAACGAAATCTGAATTTAACGTTGATTTATGATTAAACGTGGGCGTTATTTCAAAAATCTATATTACAGCGCAATGATCTGAATATAATTGGGCCTTAGAAATAGAGCCTTGGGGCGATAAAATTTTCATTAAGGCAATAAGTGTAAGTACTATTGCTACTTAAATTTAGTGCTTAAATTGCTGTAGGTATAGTTTTGTTCTAATTTTAGGCCGGTTCAAATAGGTACTGAATTGAAGTAAATGGTAATTATTAACGAAAACATACGTCTTTGTTACTCACTTATTTAACCTGCGTATAATACCCTGCGTAGATTTTACACAAAATGTTTAGGTAGGTAATTATGTCAAAAGTTACAGATAATATTGTATCTGTGAACAAGTATGAAGTTACTGTTGTTATAACCTTCTGGGCATGAAAGGAAAACACGGCTCATATAACTGTTTAACGTCCCGGCGATATTATTGAAAATAATGTAAGCGTTAATTCACATCATTCAAGTTCGCTTAGTAAAGGAAAAATCCTAAAAGCTACTAGACTGTAATATTTATTCATAAAAGATCCAAAATTCAAATACCTTAATGTTGAATTTCGTGATTCTGTGCAAACTTCTTCTTTACGACTTCTAACAGGCCATAAATAGTCCTCCCCCTTCTATACCTTTATTTAAAAAGACTAATAACAGGCAAGAGATTGGAAACGAGGATAGCAGTTCCACTTTGCGTGCTTATTATTATAACTATAGAATATAGAGAATGGACTGAGTGTTCCGTATTCAGTTGTGCAGTGAGTACAGACCAAAACTTACGATAGAGACAAAGCGAATTTGCGGCCAGGAGTGGTCCCTTTAGTAGTACTACAGGTATTGGTCGCAAATTCGCTTTGTCTCTTTCTAGACAGTGGTCACTTTTTTTGGGGTTTTTTTTTTTGTGGATGGGAAATCATCAAATGACTTCTCCCGCTCTGGGCGGAGCAGGAGGGCTTGTCAGACTTTTACTGACTAAGACCCCACCCGTGTTCCTTCAGTTGCCTGTGCCAGGGCCACGGTATCTCTTTCGAACAATCCGCGACCCCGGTGGCATCGGCCCTATGGGACCCCATCTCTCCTGACATCTCTACTTTTGTGGGGCTAACGCTCACTTCAGTTCTCTATGTGTATGATTATAGCCCCATGTAAATGTCATGTTGAAAAATCAAACAAAGCTACTGACATTTCAACCGTTCCATGAATATATTTTTTTCATTTCATAGTTTGACATTTGCACCTGTCAAATTACAATCTGGGAATTTAAAAAAAACCGGCCAAGTGCGTGTCGTACCACGCACAATGAAGGGTTCCGAAGTTGGGATGAATTTATCCCAAGAACAAACTTAACATTGTAGTTGAAAAACATGTTCTCCCATACATTCAAACTGTAAATGTAAGATTGTACTCACAGTATTGAGAGATTTACCATGTTATTTTAAGACCACAGACTTCTTATAGGTTTTCCTGTAATCTACAGGTCCAAGATACCTATATATTCTGTATTTTTTTCAAAATTTTAGGCTCAATAGTTTCGGAGATAAGGGGGGGGGGGGGGTTAATTTTTGTCTATTTTCTTAAATTACTTTAAATCAAATAGTTTGCAAAACTTTTTTTTATTTTCTTATTTGCCCCCAAAAGTGACCCCCATATTCAAAATTCATTTATTTACTTTACCCGTCCGTGTTTGGGTCATAAAAATTCATATGTGTACGAAATTTCAACTTGATCGGTCCATGAGATTCGCAGCAAATTAGCTGTGACAGACGGACAAACAGACAGACTTTTTTGACAGATTGATCCTATATGGGTTCCGTTTTTTCCTTTTGAGGTACGGAACCCTAAAAACGAAGTTTACGAGCCCATTAAAAATAAAAGCATCACACATAGAATTTGCTCCATCACTCTTTGGTGCCTTAACATCAAGGTAGCTGTCCGTTAGAAGACCAGCAAGAGCAGCTATTCACAACCATTCGACAGGCTGTCGTGTCGAAAATGATGCACATTCGATTACCTGGTCCGTTGGATTTATACGGACAAAAATTTCTGGTTTCGGAATCGTGAACAGCATTTAGAGGAGTCCTTCGATAAAATTTATTGATGTTCGATACGACACGGAAGCATATAGAAAGGTTGTGAATACAGCATTCATCTAGGGACTTTAAGCTAATATTATAATCATGACAATATGAATACCATCGTGTTTCACCACAGGTGGTCTCTTCCACCCGGAGGATGAGAAACAAGAGGTAGCGTTTCGCTACGCGGTGGAGCGAGTGAACGCGGACAGGGCAGTGCTGCCGAGAGCCAAGTTACTGGCGCAAGTGGAGACCATCTCGCCGCAAGACAGCTTCCATGCGTCTAAACGAGGTTTGTATCTTTGATAATTAAATAAAGCCGCAAGCCGACGAGATGGCGGGACCATTCTGGACTTCTCCAAGCCGACGAGATGGCGGGACCATCTGGACTTCTGCAAAAGGACTGGACCTTAGTAGCTTTAAATCAACTTTAAATAGAAAAAAATGGATAAAGGGTAATTATGTAGGGTCTCCCTTGTTTGACCGAAAGGAATTTGACAAATTTTCACTTCCCAAAAAATGTTTCTCATAATTTCATTTGCCAAATTATTACTTAGCAAAAAATCTCTTCACAAATAATTGTAACGCAAACCTAATGTTTGGCAAGTGAACATTTAAACAATAACTTGTTTACCAACTAGTACTTTTACCAATTTTTATGTAGTCAAATATTTCATTTGGAATAACACATTTTACGCAAAATAAAATAAGCAAAATATTAAGTATCGTCAGTTTTCAAAAAATTCGTAGTCAAAAAGTTTGTAGTTAGTCAATGATAAAAAATTTGGTTCTTTTTTTTAGGTTTTTTTTCCATATTTTTTTCTATATAATCAAGTCGTTTCTACCACCCGCCGGCCGCTGCCGAGGCACCGCTCGCTTGGCTCGTGCGTAGGAGGTCACAGTTTTAATCTAACCTAACCACTTTTTTAAAATAATTAACCTAATCTAAATAATTCAGTACCGGATAACCTACTAAAAACAATCTCTTTTTTCTATTAATGCAAGTCGTTTCTGGCACTCGCCGGCCGCTGCCGCGGCACCGCTCGCTTCGCTCGCTCGGCTCGTGCGTAGGAGGTCACAGTTCTAACCTAACCTAACCTAAATATCTTTTTAAAAAAATTAACCTCTTTCTAGTTCGGTTCTCAATAGTCTGCTAAAAATAATCTCTTTTTTTCCATATTTTTTTTCTATATAATCTAGTCGTTTCTGGCACTCGCCGGCCGCTGCCGCGGCACTGCTCGCTTCGCTCGCTTGGCTCGTGCGTAGGAGGTCACAGTTCTAACCTAACCTAACCTAACCATTTTTCTTTTAATATTAACCTCGTCTAACTAGTTCGGTTCTCGATAGTCTGCTAAAAATAATCTCTTTTTTTCCATATTTTTTTTTCTATATAATTAAGTCGTTTCTGGCGGTTTCTGATCGTGGCTGGTGGTTTCTGGGGAGTAAAATTGAATTTTTTTATCATATAATTCCCAAAAAATCTTATTTTTGCCTTAATATTTTTTGTGTTAACAAATCATTTCACCAAACGTTTATTGTCTGAAGATTGTTTGCTGTAATAAATCATTTGATTAAAGACCAAATGCCATAATGACATTATACTTGGTAATATTTTGCAAGTAAAAAATTGACCATATGAAAATATGCGTACTAAAATCATTCGCAATATTGCAATGGTATAAAAAAAGGTTGCTAAAATTTGTTTGGATAATGAAATTTTGTCAAAATCTTTTCGGCAAAACGGCAGACATCCAAATATGTATTTGCTCAGTAGTAGGGCGATACAAAAATAACCATAAAAAGGTTGAAAGTCAACAGGCTCAAAATAGCCTCGAAAGGGTTACCGAATGGTGTAAATAAAAGGCACAAAAAACTAAAACCTCGTATTGACTTAGGCAAAAAATATCCAGACGACACCTGCGACATGTCGGACTATATTCGCCCGCAGACTTGACCGAGATATGCCAGAGGTATTGTTTACTTACCTAGCAAATACATATCTTTCAAGGAATAAAATTGTACCAATGTAGTAACATAAGTAATCAAGACTGTAATGCATACAATTTAATTGATCCCATTTGACTAAAATTGGCACAATAAGTTCTACGTGACTTCAAACTTATATCCATAAGTTTCCCCACCAATCTTGGTAGGCAGTTGTTAGGAAAGGCAAATTTCAAAGTAGGGTACCGCTAACGCGAAGACGTTATCGCCCCGTTACCGTCGGCGTCACTTCAAAGCCATAATCTTTCCGCCATAATATATCACCCGACGTTTTTTCATGTCCCTCTTACCCTTTATTTAATGAAGATAGATGGATGTTCGTCTGTATAGCACTTGACTGACGAGGGAAGGAACTGACCATATCTCTATTGTGACTTGCGGTAATTGCTTGACGTGTGTTTCTGTTTGATTGCTGCGTTCTGGTTTCAAGGATTCTGGAGCAATTTGTCTTTATAGTTGACATCGTATCGGCAAACATGGTTCTTGCAGGTGTTTAAGCGGCGAAAAAAACTTCACCGATAGCCTAAGCAAGACTTATGCTTGGCAGCCTTTGACATGAAAAAAAACCCGGCCAAGTGCGTGTCAGACCACGCACAATGAAGGGTTCCGTAGTTGAAAAGAATTTATCTTAAAAACAAACTTAACATAGTAGTTGAAAAACATGTTCTCCCATACATTGATATACGTCACGGTCAAGTCTCCAACTGCAAATCTAAGTTTGTAATCCCAAAAATAATGTATTGTATGTGATAAAATTAACTATTTCCGGACTTTTTAAGTAAAGGACTTGTGCTGTGAGACCTTGCTTCTTGCCAAATTTTATGATTC
This sequence comes from Cosmia pyralina, assembly GCA_946251885.1. Lineage (NCBI taxonomy): Eukaryota > Metazoa > Arthropoda > Insecta > Lepidoptera > Noctuidae > Cosmia > Cosmia pyralina. The sequence goes on from OX276353.1 coordinate 14,167,160, forward strand.
TAGGTCAACGGGAAACACCCTTAGGTTTTGATTTACTTGCGAGTATCAAAATATGTCCAGTGCAATTAGGTTTATACCTCGGAACCCAGTTATAATTAATGGATTTATGTTTCCAGATTTTTAGAATTTCATAAATACTAAAAAGCAAAAAGTTTACCTTTGAAACCTTCGGCTAATAATTTTTTTTTAAGATCTGTGTCATGAAAATGTTGCTACTTCTAGTATAGTGCGGTCAGCAACAGAAGTCGGTTAACACTGCTACTTTTTGACATCAACTAAAATAACACTAAATGATATGATAACCCGCTTTTTAGCATTTCATTTATTAGACAAGAGTTAATTTTCTTTAAAATTTACATCTATACCGATTTCAATGAAGTATTTTACTCAATAATTAAGATTTAGAAAACTCAACAGTTAATCGACTTTTGTTGCTGACTATACATTCCTTTTACAGCTTTTTTTTTTTTCTTTTGAGAATAACTAAGTTTCTATATAAAATATACAAAGGGACAGCAAACGTCCTTGAAAAGTAGGTATTGCAGGTATAGGAAAGGGAGTAGGGAGTGACAGCGGGGTGGAGAGCACGAGTGGCAGATGTTATTCTGCTCTGAAAACAGTTATGGTGCCAGTGCGTAAGTGGAACGTTATTTTGAATATTTTGTGCAATGTTTGTTGAAATTCTCAATTATATTTGCCAATAAAAACATATTCATCGTGTGTCGAATCGAGTTCAATAATAGACTCCTAAATTTTATTGACAGACTCCTGGTACCGCAATGAAACAAAGCTAGATAAAACATTTTTCATTTCAACTGACACAACAAAATAATTCGAAAATACATAAGTTGTCTATTCTCTGATAATATTGCTAAAACATTTGCTATTGAAATGCCTTCTCGATAAGAAAAGGCTGAGGCCTGTCAAATAAACCATTCGTAATCAATCTTACAGAAAAATCACAAAAAGTATACCTTTTTCGGTACAAAGCTGGGTGAGAACTAATGTCCTCATTATAATACGGTCCGTAGTTGTGCCCGTTTTATGTAACCGTGCGGCTCGGCCGGGCTCCGGTCTTCCCATCCCGCACGGATATAATCAGTTCGGAGCGGGATGTGTGACGTAATAGTTTTCTCCCTGCGATCACGTACGACACAGTGCCATGACAACGCGACCGTACCGTACGTGATACTTTTTTTTATTTCACTCGTGTATTTTTTTAAGATGTTGTTATATTGATAATTCGTGTTTCGTGGTTCGTTTATATTATTGTACTTACACTTTTAATATTCTTTGTAACTAACACATTATTTACTCGTATTATTTTACAAGACCTTTGTTTAGATTTGTTTTACAAATTATTTTGATCGCAGGGGCAAATACAGGGGTTGCTGTATTTATAAATTCATGTCCTTTAAATTATTGCACCTAGCAGCAGTATGTTTAATATTTCCATTTTTCCTCAAATCTTCACCATGTTATCTTACAAGGAAAAAACCAATATTTCCATTAAATAGATGACTAACGAGGACTAACGTTGATTTTTCTCCGCGCAGTATGTCACCTCCTACGAAGTGGCGTGGCAGCCATCTTCGGTCCCCAATCCGCCCCAGCTGCGGCCCACGTCCAGTCAATATGTGACACGATGGAACTGCCACATTTGGAAACCAGGTGGGACTACAGGACCCGAAGGGAATCCTGCCTTGTCAACCTTTATCCACATCCAGCCGCGTTAAGCCGAGTAAGTGTTTCAACATTTTTATTATTGACAAAATGTTTTTAATAATTGTTCGAATAGGGATTTCAGCTAACGGCCGGTAAGCTTTATATAAAACCAGTAATATTTTTAATTGAATACTTTTTTCTGAAAACGTTAAAAGAAATTTTTATTGTTTCAATAAAAACTTTGGTTGACTATTGGCTATTGAATATCGGTAATAAAATGTACAGAAAAAGTAACTGTAGGTATAATGTATGGGTAAACTTCCCCTGTCCTAATATAACTTCTCACCGTTATCGTTTCGATAACCTGACGCCTTGTCAGAAGGGCGACAGGCACTTACAGAATGTATGCGGAAGTCTCACAAGGGGTATATGTATAATGATCGATGGCAATAAGTGCCCCTTTGTTTCTGCCCAGCCCCAAACGCATTGAAGGGGAAATGTGTCTAAATATGCTGTCAACGTAACAATACATTCTATTATAATTAGCTACAATTAGTGATATTACAACTAATGTGTAGGATGGCGTATAATTCGGATATTAGCTAGGTAATTATCGAATTGTTTACCCGAATGTAACCTGGATTAGAAATCGTGTGCTGTGAATTAATTAGGCATCGCTGGACTAGGCATACTGGATACATGTATTATAGTAACTATGTCTATATAGACTGAGAGCAGTAATGGCCCAGTGGCTAACGGCCGCGACTCATGAGTGTAGGTTCGACAGGCGCTTTACTTTGTGTAAATTATTTCATAACCACTCTCCTCCAAATGGTGAAGGAAAACATTGTGAGGAAACCAACATGTCCTAGAACCAAAAATTCGAACTAGCTAGCTAGTAAGAAACTCTATGAGAGAAAAATTGGAAGAAAAAGTAATGATAGCTTGACAGCCTGACATAAGTGTCATAATAATGAAAATTAAAGAAAACAAATCGTTTTAGACCGATTCGCAAAATATGAATGCAAAATCATTATAGGAGTATGATATATACATATAATATATTAATGTAAAGTGTAAGTATATGATGTCTGTAGTACGTAGATACTATAATATTATATGACATCTACCAGCCCGCATTGGGCCTGCGTGGTGGAATACGGCCCACTCCCTCTACCGAGAGTTGTCCCTGAACAGCTATGTAGACTGGCCTGTGTTCTAGAACACTGCACAGTTTTGAATCACGATTTAAAATAAGAGATTTCATAGAAAGGTATAGTCGCCCAAAACGTGATAAGACTGAAAGTTTGAGTTACTTGTTTAACTTTTAAGCTCAGCCACATTTTCTTTTGATAAGAAATGTCGTCATTACTGATTAGATCTCCTTCTTGACCATAAATAACTCAGCTCAAAACTAATTTTAGACTTAAGAACTACTTAAGTCTTTTATGTAGTTTTTGGGTCTAAAATTTGATTTAGATGATAGAAATGTATTCAAATAAAACTCAGGAGCACTAAAGCAGTTCCTGCGGTAAACGTTGACCGCTCTGAAAGCCTACATTGCAGGGCTTAGAAACTGTCGCAGAAAACTTTGTTAATTAATTATCTTAATTGCGGGAAGTGTTGTCGGTATGCGGGACTTAGTCGACCCTATCGCGGGAATGGCATACACATTGAAAATGTTTTCCTTGTGAAGACGACAATTTCTTCCCGAAGGGATGGCCCCGTTCGTGTGGGCGATGATATCGAGGAACAAGGAGATAATTAACATATATGGCGATACATGTGTACCTTGGTATAGAAAAAACTGAATACATACTGTCGTTTGTTGTCTGCCTTAAACAAAGTAGATAGGTAGAGTCAACAAATATGTTAGTATACCCTGCCTAGCAATTCACAAATTGCTTCATGTTCAATTTTATTTAAATTACTTTGTTTTTGCAATACTCCTGTATTGTAACACACCAACAAAAAATTGTATATTGTCATGAAATTAAACATGAAGCAATTCACATACAAATATGTTAGTATACCCTGCTTAGATATCTCTTTTGTTGACTGTACCTTCATTATATTCGACCCAATTGCATTATATTTGACATTGATCTTTTATTTTTGTACCAGGTTATACGCATTTTTAAATTAAGTGTCTGGAAGTTATATAAATAATATTATATTATTATTATTTGTGACATCACTTTAAAACCTTCATAAAACATTGCCATAGTCATTCCATGAACTTAGCTTTTCCACTTTCCATTTCTAACGCTACACAACTTGTCAGTTTAGAATTCTTCAAATGAAGATTAAAAATTAATTAAATCCCAGCACTTAAGATTTTAAAGGCTTAGAACAGCTCATTGTTTTACAAAACATTGTCCATAATTAAAGTCGACTCTTTCATATAAATTCATTGTTACGTATTCCAAAGATTTTAATTAATTATGCCCTTTGTAAGCATGATTGAAATAAAATAAAACCGGCCAAGTGCGGGTCGGACCACGCACAATGAAGGGTTCCGTAGTTGGTTGACTATTACTTGTAAACTTGAAAAGCCTACTTAGCTGTGATAGTTTTCCTTTTAACTTCGTCCTTCGTCGTTCTTACTACCGTGAATTTATTTACCCAACCAAAACTAACCGTTCAGCTAGCAGGGGGGGGGGGGGGGGGGACAAAAATTAGCACTTTAAAGCTTAATATTTCAGAAACGGATCCCTTTAGGGATCGATTTATCGAAAAATTGTTTTCACAAACCCGCAATATTTTTGATAGATTTATCCAACAATACCCCACACCATGGGGTAGACGAGAAAAACAACATCCCCACTTCACGTGTACAGAAGGTACCCTAAAACAATTTTTTTTCATGATTTTATTTTACTACTTTATCGGCGTGATGAATAATTATGTATATCCATGCCAAATTATAGCTTTCTAGTACTGGTGTCTAAGAGTCTCTGAGCTAAGGGGCGAACGGACAGACGGTCATAGCGAAACTATAAGGGTTCCTTGATGACTACGAAACCCTAAAAAAGGTGTCCATGGACTAACCAGAGAGGAAACTTAGTAATCATTTGCGTGCTAACAGAAATTCTTTGTAATCGCTTAATGAAAGTTTTCTATATTTCACCGGCACTATTTAGCTTTTTCCCCATTTTCAGTCATACACATTCGTAAGCTTAATTCGTATCAACCACCAAACCGCCATCTTTCTAAAACGTAATATAGGTATACCACATAAAATTGAATACCAAAACGATACGGCCATTAAACGCACATGTGCCTGCGGCTCCGTCGTTGGTAAAAATGAAATTGTCCAACCACCCGGAAGATTGGACATCCGCAATTAGGTCGATCGCATTTGTATAGCATGGACACACAATAAAAAACCATTCAAACGTTGCAAGCAAGAAACATTATGAAACAAACGCCAATTTTCCAACATTCGATTTCAATATGAATATCAAATAAATTAATTATATTGTATAATGTGTTCAGAATTAATGATGTATTGGAACATTGGGTTTAATTTAATAACTAAACATATCGGTAATAATACTAATATGAAACATAGTAAATTAAATTAACGCCAATTAGCTAATTATTTCAACAATGCAGCTGTCGTTATTTCAAAATTGATCACGTAATATTGACTAAAAATGACTGTAACAAGAGTTTAATTTATTTTAGGCTTATGTGGATTTAGTGAGAGCATGGGGATGGAGATCATTCACAATAGTTTACGAGAACAGCGACGGTTTAGTCCGTCTGCAAGAGTTGCTCAAGGCTCACGGGCCGTCCGAACTGCCTGTTGCTGTGAGACAACTGCCCGATTCTCATGATTATAGGTACGTCTAAATCCACAAATTACTTTAATACTTAAGTGCCTGTAATAAAGCTCAATATCCTTTGCAGGCCACTTTTGAAACAAATAAAGAATTCAGCAGAATCACATATTGTATTGGATTGTGCTACTGAAAGGATAAGGGACGTGCTTCAACAAGCACAGCAGATTGGAATGATGTCTGACTACCACAGTTATTTGATCACTTCTTTGGTAAGTCTTTAGAAAAAAATAAGGCAATAAAGCTATAAATATTCCGGGTATCGAAAATTTGAATTGTCAACAGGACCTTCATAGCGTAGATTTAGAAGAATTCAAATATGGCGGCACAAATATTACAGCTTTAAGATTACTTGATCCTGAACGTGCTGATGTCCAAAGAGTCGTAAGGGATTGGGTTTACGATGAAGCCCGAAAAGGACGCAAACTCCAACTGGGACACACTACGGCTAAGGTAATCACCCGTCTGTATTATTCTGTATGTAGGTAGGCTAAGGATAAAGTTATTTGTACGAGTAAACATAAACAGGCCTGTATTAAAATTAATTGTTTGTTTACAGGAGAACATGACCTTTATTAAGGTGAGAACAATATTTAATTATCTACTTACATTATACATTAGAATAGTGTTACATACATTCAAATACTACATAGCCTTCCTTAAAATTCCTGCTTCTTATTCCTTTAGTTATTCTTTTTCACTCGATTCCTTAGAATTCGATCCCTAAACATTTCACTTGACCCTCGTTACTGTAAAGTTTTTATTTAAATTTCTCTGAGAGGAATCCTTTGTTGGTATACAGACGGAAACGGCCCTGATGTATGATGCAGTACATCTGTTCGCTAAGGCGTTGCATGATCTTGATACATCGCAACAAATCGACGTGCGACCTCTCTCCTGCGAAGCTGAAGACACTTGGCCCCACGGGTACAGCCTCATCAATTACATGAAAATCGTAAGTTCAATCTGCATACATGTTTAATTCATCGCATAAATCTTCCGTTAAAAATAGACGGTTGTTTAGATAAATCTTTTCGAATTGAACGGACGATTGATGACTTGATGATTTCCATAGAACCTATCAGCATAACAGCGTAGTACATTTACCAGTATAATACTCATTCGTTCAACAGCTACTGCCAAAACAAAAACTGTTCATTTATAATCTATCTACAAACGTTCTCCGATTTTCGTTCAAAGCGTACTGAAGTCTCGCAATAAAAAGAGAAGTTTAGTGGTCATTGAACAAAGCTGCGACCAACATAGTGGGATTAAGTGCCTGAACGTGAGACTTGACGGATTAACAGCTCCAGCAATGTTCAGCTTAAGCACCCCGGGATTTCGCTTTTTATGTCAATCTGTGCCGCTCTTGTTGTACTAACCGTTAACTTAGGTGTGCTTCTACGAGCACTTTGTTTTGTAATTAGCTGAAGAAAGTACTTGTTGAAAGTAAGTAAATATCAACACGTACGTTCGTACGTGTATGTTAAAATTAAACACAAGGAGCACGCCATGCGTAATAATGGGAGATCAAATTGAAAGGTTCGATATTGGTGATTCAATAGCGGTAATTAACTTAACCCCCTTCATCGTAATAACCTCACGAACGATGAGAAGGACCAAATCAGAACAGAAATATTGTTTCACGTTCGTGATAGCGTGTGTATATTATATATAATTGAATCAGTTTTCAATTAATAATAATCAATAAGCAATACTATAAACGAGGACAACGACTCTACCAAAACTGTAACGTACATATGACCCAAAAGTTTGTACGTATACCTAACTTGATTATTATAGATTTCAAAACTTGATAACTAAAATAACTTCCACAATACTCAACTCGTTAATTCAATGAACAGGTCGAAATGAAAGGCTTAACCGGAGTGATAAAGTTTGACCATCAAGGATTCAGAAGCGATTTCACTCTAGATATAATTGAATTAACAAGGGACGGACTGCAAAAAGCTGGAACTTGGAACTCTTCAGAAGGCGTTAATTACACCCGGTCTTACGGCGAGAACCAAAAGCAGATAGTAGAAATACTGCAGAATAAGACGCTCATCGTAACAACCATTTTGGTAAGCTATAAATATCATTCAAGATATAGGCATTAATCTACCGGAAACATTTTACTGCTCTCTAGTGGCTCACAAAAGCAAAATTAGCGTATCGCACATATATATGAGTGTTCTCTCGAGAAGCGAAAAGGGGATTTATGTAGACTGGCATACAGTAAAAATATATTCCCTGAGAGAAAACATTCATGCGAGACATATCCTTATTCATGACTTGATACATACAAAGCCCGAAACAGAAATACAGAAGACAGACAAACCTGTATTTAAATAAAAAAGAACACTCGAGCATTTCTCCAGGCTCAATGTTTACGAATTCATTTCACGTGTATTCCCCAAGTATGTAAACTCTGTTTACTCATGTAGTAATTCTTTTTTAACGCATTTACATATGTAATCTGTTCTGTAAATCCCTAGAGCTCACCGTATTGTATGAGGAGAGAGGCCAGCGAGAAGCTAACAGGCAACGCACAGTTCGAGGGTTACGCCATTGATCTAATTCACGAGATATCTAAAATTCTGGGCTTCAATTATACATTCAAGCTGGCGCCTGACGGTCGATACGGGTCCTACAACCGTGAGACCAAAGAGTGGGACGGCATGATAAGGGAATTGTTGGAACAACGAGCCGACCTAGCCATCGCCGACCTCACCATTACATACGACAGGTACTTATAAAAATATAACATTATGTAATTATATATCCACTTATTTCTGCAATTGAGACAATATTTTCAGCTTTTTTGGAAGTGGAAAAACAATTGCACAAAAGTATAGTTTGCATCTCGCTTAACATTCGACTGGCCACCTTTTGTGACGCGTTAAAGCGTATTTACCCTATTCATTGTATTATTTTCGTTTGTGCAGAGAGCAAGTGGTTGACTTCACAATGCCGTTCATGAATCTCGGCATTTCCGTACTTTACCGCAAGCCCATTAAGCAACCACCGAACTTGTTCTCCTTCCTATCGCCGCTCTCGCTCGACGTCTGGATTTATATGGCCACCGCGTATCTCGGCGTATCTGTACTACTCTTCATACTCGCAAGGTACGTACACGTAGACACACTGTGTGTATATATCACCTACATGATGTGGAAACAGATACACAGAAAGTTCATTTCAATTTCTTCTCTTTATTAATATTGGCACTTTGAACAAATTACTCTAATTTTCAATGTGTGCACACCATTCAGCGTATAACATATCGTATATTTTACGGTATATGGATTAAATTCGAAGATGGCGCCAACTAAAGCAAGACGATCTTTCAGTTGGAACATCGTCTTGCCTCGTTTGGAAGAGTACCGACTCGGTAATTAGGATGCTAAATGTATTTGTCCGATAGGTTCACTCCATACGAATGGCACCCAACGCATACTCCTGATGGTGAGAAAATGGAAAATATTTTCTCTCTAGCAAACTGTTTGTGGTTTGCCATCGGATCTCTTATGCAGCAAAGCTGTGATTTTTTGCCCAAGTAAGATAATTTAGAAAGACCCCTAACATTAATTTTATTAGTACCGGACTGCCAACGAGCAGATCCTTGCCGGAAATGAAATTAAGATGTTTTCGCTTTAAAACAGAGGAAACTAATAAAAACTTGGTTCGCATTCTAAACACGCGTTTCATTTCTGGTGATAAAATAGTGAACTCAGCGAAGTCCACAAGATGAACATAAAAGAGGGGTTGTTCAATCAATCGCCAACTTACTCGCAAGTGAATTTCAATTCCGGAAGCATATTTAAATGTATAATTTTTTCCTCGAATATAATTAATAACGTGTACGTATGTCTACATAAAATAATTCAATTAAGTTCAATCTTAACGAATAAAAACACTGGGGCTTCACTACGGAGAAACAATATTTTATTAAAATACTAAAATGCTTGCAAACAGCCCTATCATTTTTATTTTAAAATAAGCGTGAACCATTTGAGTTCCATAAAAATATTGAAATGATTGTGCGACGCTACGTTTGCTAAAATTATTCCGAGTGTTGAAATTTCACTAAAAGTAAGTTTTCGCGCGATCATAAGATACATTGTAAATGAATGACGGGCAGTATTTGGGCGCAGGTTCAGCCCGTACGAGTGGGACTCCCCCAGGAACTGCCTAGACGAGCCGCCGGTGCTGGAGAATCAGTTCACTCTCTTGAACTCGCTGTGGTTCACTATCGGCTCCTTGATGCAGCAAGGTTCGGATATCGCGCCGAAGTAAGTCCCATATGCCTCTGATGGCTACAATTCCGATACAGTCCATAAGCGGCAAGCTAACAAATCACATAGTTTAAAATTTACCAAAATTGGACCAACGTCGTCACTGGTCAGCGCAATCAGAAATAATAAGAATGGGTAAAATTGAGTGGAAGAGATCTCGCGGTAATTACAAAACGGAAATGTAGCCTTCAGTTGCAGAGCTTGGATGAAGAACTCCCTTTTACTAATTAGTTTCAAAGCGTCCACAGCCCTTTGTGAATTTCAAGCATCGGTAGTCGCCTAGAGCGTCCAATTTAATAGAGACGTGTCGACTATTTCGACTAGCCTTGGTTTCCATTTCACAGTACTTAGCTAAATATTTACAGTTGATTTAGTAGCTAAATAAACAACTAGTTTCGACAACGTAACTGATATCGCACCCGAGACTTGCTTGTGCAGTATCCACAGCTTGCTGCATCAAAGTTTGTTAGATACTTACGAGATGGAGATATTGATTGCACATTGATATTGTGATGTCTTGGTTCCACACCAGTTTCAATGTGAAATTAATGTCTTGTTTAATTTAGAAAATACACGTTTATTTAATGCATTTTACACCTTAAAATACACAATTTTATAGAAATTGGAACTGCACTGAAACCAGAATCATACCTACTCATGTCACACAATTTTTCACATACTTGAAATGCCACAGACTTTTCAGTGCGGGTCCCACGGTAACATAGTTATTTTAACAATGCTCGTTAGTGTTACCTCTTGTAATGAAGTTGTTGTTATTAATACACTGTTGTTTGCACCAGAGCGGTATCGACCCGCATGGTAGCGGGGATGTGGTGGTTCTTCACCCTGATCATGATATCCTCGTACACGGCCAACCTAGCGGCATTCCTGACTGTGGAGAGAATGGACTCGCCCATTGAGAGTGCTGAAGATCTCGCCAAACAGACCAAGATTAAGTATGGCGCGCTGAAGGGTGGTTCCACTGCTGCATTTTTCAGGGTGAGTACACTCTCGTTGGTGCCAAATTGCCAAAATAATATACATAAGAGATGCCTAGTTGCTTATTGGCACAAATATTTCTGTTGTTTATTTACTCCGAAATATCACGCGAGATATTTAAGACGATTATAAAATAAATTACATTTCAGTTACAATTTCAGACAATTTGTTTCACCAAAATTTAATCCACTCCATTAGTCTCCTCGATTTCTATCAGATGGTGGTGACAGCTTAACGAAATGAATTCTAATTCCAGTAATTTGCGTTCGGTAGATTTGCAAACCTCAAAGTCACCGAAAGACGATTCATCCTTTTAATTTAAACTGGCTTTTAAACTTAACACTTGTCTTGAGAAAATATCGTGAAATAAGAAGACGGATTTACGGTAAATGTGACGTATTTTTGTCTCAAGAATAAATGTTTTGTATTAGAGTCTTACCTTATGAATTTAGGCTCGGCTCAAGTATCTCATAAATATGAAACGTTCCTGTATTCTGTTGTTAAGCATGACGTCAAGGATTTATGGTGTGTTATCGTGTACCGTGTTTTATTAGACAGAGTTGACATATTGAGTTTATAAAGATTATGTTACATAGGTCTATTCAAGTCCTTTTTAAAGAATAAGGATATTGTTTAGGAGTCTCCTAACATAGGCATTGTTTGCTTAAAAGGATGCTCCAAACACTAAACCTTATTTAATAAACTAAAGGGGACTAGAAAACTCCGTGGCATAAATAAACTTTGTTTTTTAACTATTTATAAAAAGTTGGAGCCTAAAAGTTGGAAAGTTGAAGTTGGTATGCCTAATTCTTAGATATGCAACACTTTTATACCAAAATTTCCTCTTTTAAGTGAAAACTGCTCTTATTTTTCTATTATATTGTATTCGTTTTTTTTTTTATGAAATCATTGCTTATTTTCTATTGAACAGGACTCAAACTTCTCCACGTACCAACGCATGTGGTCTTTCATGGAGTCTGCCAGGCCATCCGTTTTCGCTACGAGTAACAAGGAAGGAGAAGAGAGAGTGGTTCGAGGGAAGGGCGCATATGCTTACCTGATGGAGTCCACCACCATCGAATATGTGGTGGAGAGGAACTGCGATCTTACCCAAGTTGGAGGAATGCTCGACTCTAAAGGATACGGGATTGCTATGCCTCCTAGTAAGTTCTATCCAATGTTATTGTTTTACTGTGTTCGTTTATTTTCTTTTGAGAGGCAGCATTTTTATTAAAGTTCTAGGTATTATTTTGTGCCCTTAAAACAAAGTTATAATTCCATTAATTTGTGCAATACTAGTATAAACGGTCAAAACTACAGTTCAAACAATTCATTCTTATGCTTGGAATAATGAGAAAAGTTTTGTAACTGTATCGGCAAAAATGTATACATAGTTATGTACCAATATCAACTTTTATGAACGAGGTTCGTCGACGTGTGCAGGAGTATTTTTGTACAGATTCGGTAGAAGTTATATTAAAGTGGATAACTGATATCCATACAAAATCCGGGTAATAACATAACTCATCGAGCTTTGAAAAGCTGATATCACACAGTATGCATGACAAAAAAGTCTTCTACAATGCCAATTTTTTCTGTAACTGTGCCATATTAACAGACGATTACATACCTTTGCGTCTAAATTGCCTAAATGTTCCAATTGTTTTTTAGACTCGCCGTACCGTACGGCCATAAGCGGAGCTGTTCTCAAGCTGCAAGAGGAAGGAAAATTGCACATTCTGAAAACAAAATGGTGGAAGGAGAAACGTGGCGGAGGGTCTTGTAGGGTAAGTAAAGGGAAAATGGCGTCGTTAGCCACTCGTAGTAGTCGTAGTTTTACTCTGCGGGGTTTAACGGTTACACGATGATTCCGAATTCTTGTTTTTTTCTATGATACAAAAGAAAATAGGAAAATTAAGCTATAGGTACGAGTAGTTAAATAATACACTACAAGTTAATTTACGATGAGTATTTAATTAATTAGGAGCTTCCTTCATTGTAGCTTCATTCTCCACTAAGCATATTGAAAATACTGAAAGCAGCCTCAAAGGAAGAATTTTCATTAAAAACCCATCGGTTTTCCTTTCACAACATCTAAAGAACTCGAATAATTTCCTTCTATCTCGCATTTTTGTTCGGGCAACATCAGAAGCCGTCAGTAAACGTTTATGGGGCATTATAGGGGATATAAAAGGGCAAGGATGTGTCACGTATACTCAACAATGTTTCAATCATGACGAAATAAAATAATTCGCGTTATAGACCAAAACTACCTCACGGTTTGTAATAAAATTGAAATAACAACAAAGTTTGGAAAACGTGCCAAAGCTTATTGGAATCGTTTGGCTCAATAACATTTGCTGTTCCTAATAATTGTCACGGGAAAAAAAAAAAAGAAGCTGAGCAGTGACTCACTAAGTAGTGATGTGTGACATGAGCCTTCGAGAAAAGTCGTGACATGGTAGAGCTTGCTAGGAGTGAGTAATAAATATCATGTACCATAATTCTAATTCTAATGCGACAGGACGAAACATCGAAGTCGTCATCGACAGCGAACGAACTAGGACTGGCAAATGTCGGCGGTGTGTTCGTGGTTCTAATGGGAGGTATGGGCGTTGCGTGCGTCATCGCCGTCTGCGAGTTCGTCTGGAAGTCGCGCAAAGTCGCCGTAGACGAACGGGTGAGTAATATTATGATTTCTTTAATATTATATCGCAATAGGACCTTTTCTACTTTAACGGAGAACAATCTGAACAGATGAATCTGCACCAGATCAGTCTGACCGGATATATACTGCACACATACACGAAACGATCATTGTTTAGTTTCTAATATTAATCGTCCCGGCGATACAGATTTTTACCACATCACACAGATCTGAAGGTAGCAGTGACAATGTGTGCAAAGCGTCTACAAATATTTGTTGCCAGCCAACCTTTTTGTAGGTGATGCTGCCCTTTGTTGGAACTGGATGTTCAACGCTTCCACGCAAATAATTTTTGTCTCTGGAAAATTGCCAGAAGTTCATATTTTTCCGGTCAGCAACAAAATTCGACGGGTGACATTAATTTATTTACAACTAGCTGCGCCCAGCGGTTTCACCCCCGTAGACCGGGATATAAAGTAGCATATGTATTAATCCAGGGTGTCAGATACCTCCATACCAAATTTTATCAAAATTGGTTCAGCCGTTTGAGCGTGAAGAAGTAACAAACACACACACACACACACACACACACACAGTCACAAACTTTCGCCTTTATAATATTAGTGTGATTTCTGATGAATGTCAATTTTCGTAACCGTTGCATGTATTACCTATTTTTTTTCCTTTTTTTACTTATTTAAAGATTAATTATGCTTTTGTTTTGTTCTAGGTTTATTTTTAAAATAATGTAGGTAACATTGTCTGCAGTGAGTCTTATTACATAATTATTTAGTAGACGCTAGTGAGACAGTAATTAGTGAACAAATATGTGTTGACTTCTTTGTGTTTGTTTTCTAAGCTCGGGCACTTATATTTAGGTATTGAAGTTAATTAAGTACCTACTTAAGAGTAATTATTCATTGACCTTCTATTAATTGATTCTCGGAATGTGTTAAGTATGCCTGCTTTTTAATTTACTAGTGTATTATCTCACTCAATCTTCACTCGCTAATATTCTGTATGTTTTATGCTGCCTGGATCACAGAAGGAGGAGGTAGGTTTTTTTTTATAAAATCACTAGGTTGTGTGTTGTTGAAAATTTTCAAATATTTAAGAACTGTACTATACATACCTATGATCCACAATAAACTTTTGATTGATTGATTGATTGATTGATTGATTGTTATGTGAGCTGAACCGATGAATGTTTTCTTGAGTGTAATAGCCGCTAATCGGCAAACGTAAAGTGGGACGCTCTTAGGCTGTGTGCGAACGACGATTTTCGCAGGGTAGCTGGTTGCAGCTGGTGCGTTTGAAGGGGCCTATGCCCAACAGTGGACTGCTATAGACTGATGATGATGATGATTGTTACGTGGGATATCGTTTAAGGGATATTGTTTCTTGGGCAGGCGTCGCTGTGTTCAGAAATGGCGTCAGAGCTGCGGTCTGCGCTGAAGTGCCCGGGCGGGGGCGCAGGCGGCGGAGGGGGCGGGCCGGGCGGCGCGCGCGACGGTGCCGGCTCGCCCTACCTGCACTACGGGTTCAGCACCAAGAGCCAGCTGCACTAGCGGCCGGAGCCCGCCGCCTCGCCCCCCAGCGACGTGTAGACCAGTGCGGCGGACGCTCCTATAACCCCCTCGCTGCTGCCAGCCAGCGGCTGGCGCAAGTCGCCACACCAGTGGCCCCCAACCTGCTGTGAATGTTCAAACTAGCTGAAGGTTCGTTTGTCGACTCGAGTAGCGTAGATGTTTACGATATATTATTGTAAATAAATTCATATCTAATTTGTATAGGCTAAGTGCTGTTGTAATGTAAGCGAACCGATGTTACGAAGTTTTGATATTGTTTTCAACGAATTGTTTTTATAATGAATCATGATGTGTAGCGTCCCCCTTGCCAAAGATACATGTGCCAAATTTTACGATTTACTATAAGACATACGAACGTGTAATCTACATACTTGGCGCGTCTGAAATACTGTTCTAATCCATGATTTTAGTCTTGTATACCTTTATAAATCGATTTGACAAATGCGTTATAAATCAGTAGATAAATCGATGTTTTATATCTATGAATCGATTAGAATAAATTGACATTTCATTAAAAATAGATTAAGAGAATGTTAATAATTCCAGTCAAAATAATCTGTAAATAAATCGATACAGTGGTACTGCCAAAATAGATTTAATAATTAGGAAAATTTACAACGGAATAAATAAGTTTAATAATTTAATTTTCGCTATAATGATGGATCCAAGTTAATTGACTTGTGGAAAATTTTAATGATAATTAAAGATATTTACGTTATGGTTTATTGGATGTAAACTTAGTGTATGTTGGAATAATGATGAAACTAAACGAACCGACCATAACGTGAGATTATCATTTTGCCACATGATACTCTATGTAATATACCAACTTGTAATTGGTATCGGAATCGTTTCGACGGCTCAATATGTGCCAACTATCCTGTTCACTCTCTGTACTATATTTTGTAAGTTTACATTGCCGAGTTTAAATAAATAAATTGTTTTATTAACATCCATGACTTGTTATTTTAATATCCGTGTTATTAAAATATCATGTGTGTGTACACTGTCGTGTTAATATGGCGCCAGGCACCCATGCAGTCATATAAATAGTTGAAACGGAACGTTTTAACGATTTCCACGTAGTTATTAAAAGTAACTCCCAGACGATGTTTCGTTTCGATAAACTTCAATGAAAGTGCCAATTAAACAATTCACAGAAGCAACTATCGCCTTCATATCTTTATTATCAAAACATATCTTGACAGCCCCGTCCGTTAGTCTCGTGGTCGCAAGCAGTTCGATTCCCAGGTCGGACAAAGAGTCATTGGGTTTTTCTGAGTAGCAGCCCGGAATTTAAACCCGCCCGGTGGTGTGATATCCACGCGCCTCGGAAAGCACGTAAAGACGTTGACCTGCGCCATATCAAGCGCTGGACGCGCCTGATATCTCCCCGGTCGTGTCGGATTGCCGTCACATTGGACTATGAGAATAAAGGAACGGAGAGTGTACATGTCTTGTGCACTATAATATCTCGTGCGTATGTACCTGGCTAATCTTCGTTGAGATTGCCATACCCGAACCCGATCGGGAGGATAATATCAAAACAAGATAATGAGTGATTCAGGTGCAGAACGTAAAACTAGAAATAAAATAAATAAATAGCAGGCAGGTAAATGAGTTAGAGTTAGTTCACGACCGTTTTACAACTTTTATACGAGCTAGCTCCGCTGAGTAACGCTCTGCCGTCGGTAATACGAGCCGTCGGTAGTAAACCAGAACACCTATCAAAATATTGCTTTGTCACCGGCGTAAAGTGTTTTTTTTATATTTTATTACGCACGAAATAATATATTATTGTATTTCTTATTGCAGTATTTACTATGAATATTTGTGACGTAGGCCGTAAAGTTGCTTTTATAGACATTTGATCTTTCTGTACTATGTTTTTATAAATGACTCATTTGTATAACGCACCTGCTACCTACTTTTTACACATATCACACGTGAAAGTAAATTAAGTAAGTTTGACCTAATTCAGGTATCACACCTAAATTAGGTCAAACTTACTTAATTTTAGCGAAAAGTAAAGAAATTAAGTTTATGAGGAATAACCGTAGGAGTGTAGGCAGAAAAGCTCTAAGTTCTACGAAGTACGATAAAATCGAAACTTAGTTCGAAATCCAATATCAGTGAGACCAATTTGCAAACTAATTATGAATTGCAGCTTTTGCTGAAAGAGTTCTAGTTTTCTTTACAAAAAGCCTGACTCGTTAGATACTTTCGAACAAAAGAAGAGCTGGAAAGTAAGTACTTTTGCTACAAAGTTCGTACAAACATTTTTTTCTTATATAATAGACCATTTATTTCTGGTTACGGCAAAATGTTAGCAGTTCTTTACCATGTGACAGCTGCTCTATTACCTACATAAATACATATAGGTAATGTGGTCATTTCTACCCCCAAAAGGGCAATGAAGAAATTGTGTAACTGCGTGTGAGACCCCCTGCCCCCTCGACGTTCAATGTGTTAGTGTTATTATATTGTCGGTAGAACTTGGCGGCACTTTAGAAAGTAAATGATATGACGTCAAGCTTTTACTGCGGAGCGGAAAAGCCAGTATTATTGTACAGTCAACTAAAGAGATAAATAGTATAATCTCGGAAATGGAATTCGAGATCAAAAATGTAAACAATGAAACGTCATTGTCAAGGTGACGATTCAGGGATAGTCAACATTTCCCTAGTCATTCTAATTAAAATTTTGATTGAACGTCAAATGCAACAAAGAAAGACTTTACAACAGATAAAACTCAGAGGGACACATTCAATCACGACAAATGTCGGAAGAAACCGAATGACAGTAAGTATTACTTTTCTCTATGCCGAATGACCAAAACAAAATGGCGACCAGTAGAGACGCCCAACTTGAGTCGATTATTATGGTAACGCAATATTATTTGCGATTTTTTTAACGATTCTCTAGTTTAGAAGGAAAAACCTTTTATAAATAGAAGATAATAGGTACATTAAAGTCCAAATGTTTAGAACTTCTGCCTTATTGCCAGTATCATAAAAATAATTTGCATGATTTTATTTCAAAAAGTTATATTTTATTCTTGGATCGTAGTTAGGTCACTGTAAAACTGAAAACTGTGTGCAATATTTTTTTTTTAGATACGCCTATTTTAACACAATATTCTAATACCTTTCGACAAACTGCACAGAGGAGTTTATTATTTTAAATTGGCAACACCTTTGTTTACATTTTGATCTCGAATTCCACTTCGGAGATTAGGTACAGGCAGTTAATTTGACAACCACTTTTAGACAATCTTCCGAGTGTTCTAAATAGTCTACTTACGAGTACATCACAGACAACAATTTTCGTCACAAAATTGCGTTTTGTCCTATGTCCTATGCCGTGCTTCAATACATCTAAAATCTATATTTTAGATGTATTGAAGCACGGCGATGCGTCACATTATGTAAGAATTTGGCAGTTGTAATTACGTTTGTTTTGAGTCCTACATAAGGTCCCATTAATAATGGACAAACTTTTAGACATAATTCGGACTACCAAAATAAATACAATGATAAAAAATAATATAAGATAAACGCATTAGACATTAAAAAGAAAAAAAAGTAGCTAACGAAAGTACACCGACATGTTGGTTACCCAATGCATAAACACATACATGTCTTTGTTATCCCATAATTCTGATACTACAAATGTGCAGGCTCACGTGACTATGTCACCACCCACGGCCACCGCGTTTTTTTTTATTATTTTAAGTCAAAATAAAATCACTATAATCAGAGTTTTTTTTTGCTTTGATATCTTTGGTTAGACGTACTGAACGCCGAGTTAAAATTTGTCCATCTATTTTAATGGGATCTTATATATTTTTTTTATTTAAAGTATGATATTTTAATTTCTTATGAACTAACGTTTATTCTGGTATAAATTTTACGTAATAATAAAATATTAATGTAATAAGGAGAAATTTACAGTTAATTCTGAGCGTTTTTAGTAGTTTTATGGTTTTAAATGGGATTTTTTTTTAGATATTCCGTACATATTTCAAAACCATGAGGCCACTATGGACTAAACCGCTATTTAAGAAATATTATTATATATTTTGCATTTCATTTTCTTATGTAAACTAAACATTACCATAACATTTTTTTTTTAAACAATGTTATGTTTCAATCCACGAGCTCAAACAAATGCAGTCGCGCATTTTATGAAAAACTTGCTTCAGAATTTCGGCTTTATATAAATAGATAAGAAAAAATTGCGAAAAGCGAGGCCACTATGTACTATACTAATAACTATTCTCCACAACTCAATAAGTCAATTTCTCAGAATAAGAACGCCAAAGTTGGCCATTTAACGCAAAAATCACGATTGAAATGTAATAGCACCCTCTTTTTTTTTTTTTTTGTGGATGAGAAATTATCAAATGACTTCTCCCGCTCTGGGCAGAGCGGGAGGGCGTGTCAGACTTTTACTGACTAAAACCCACCCGTGTTCCTTCAGTTGCCCGTTCTTTCGAACTACCCGCGACCCCGGCGGCATCGGCCCTATTGGACCCCGTCACTGCTGACATCTCTTTGAGGCGCGCGTGGAACACAACGCGCCGTCGACCCGGGCCTGGTCGTTACCGGACGGCGAGCTGCCCATTACTCGTCGTCCGCAAGCCCGCGTGGCCGGGAATCGGCGATATATACCCCCCCCCCCCCCTTAAATCATCATCATTATATGTTTAGCCTTCCCAACCATGTTGGGGTCGGCTTCCAGTCTAGCCGGATGCAGCTGCCACCAACCATTCATTGATTTCATCATCGTTAAGTATTTGTATGTAATATGTATACCTAAGTGTTACATTATGTGTAAAAAAGTTATTACCACACACAATAAAAATGAATATATTTAGTAGAGGGTAGATCTGAATACTTTGCCTGCTTACTAAACGATTTTATTTACTGTAGTAGGTATCCTGATGGTTCCAAGTTAGGCAAGCCTATTGCCAGTTTGCTATTTACATTTCCCTTACAGAAAAACCAGTTAAAACAACTGTGCCCAACTCTGGGAGTTTAACGTTGGACCTTGCATACGCCTGTCGCACTATTGTTACCACTACACCAGAGAGTGTGGCTGTCTTAAAAGACTTATTACTGTGAAAGAAATGATTTACAGCGTCGTATATCAAGCTAAGAATTTTTATACCAAGAATGAAAGTTATATTACTGTGATCACGTTTTGTGGTAAAAGGAAAAAAATGTTTTACACTCCCACTTAAATTTGTTATGGTGCAAATCTTGCAGAGCTTTGTAAAAAATGCATCGTCTGCTGAATAACCTACACCAGTACTTACAGATGTCACTTTGCAGGCTACGTTTAGGCTAAGGCCCGTATGTTTAGTGCTAACTTGAAACAAACTATTTATTATAATGCAGTCCGTGTCTTGTGTTTCACAGAATTAACTTTATAAAATTCATCCCTTCATTGCGCATACAAAGAAATACGATTTAATTTTTGCTGAATTGCCCGAAGATCATTGTGTGGCAGATGTGGTAACACTTATTTCACTGTAAGATACTTTTCTTTCAATAAACATAAACCAAAGCGTAAACCTCTTACAGTACGGTGCAGTAGGTACAAATTCTGCATCCTACGATAAAAACAAGATAATTAAGTTCATTTCAACTATGTACTCTTACTACATTATTTAATCTTCGTTGCCTGATTAGTTTAAAATTAAATATCCGTTACAACCTTATTGCTCATTTTACAGTCATACCATAGGCCTTAATAATCTTTCACTATCGTCCAACCTAAACTCCCAAAAAAACCTACCCCAAAAATGTTGTCAACAATATTAATTTAACCCCTAGCTAGATATTTGTACAACACATAGGTACATTAACGAGGTCCCCGGGGGACTGTGACAATCCTACGTTAATTAGCTGAAACAAAATGGCGCGACGTGGCGCGGGCGAGACGGGAGCGATGCGAGAGCGATATGGGAGCGAAGCGTGCGGGAGACGAGAGCAAAGCGAGAGCGAGGCGTGCATGCTGCGGATAACTTGTGTGTTTACGTTGTTTACTCTTTGTAACGGACGGTCACGTTGCTCGGTGTTAACAGTATGCCAGTTATATTAACATTTTGTATTCATGCCCCGGGCTGAATGTGGCCATGTTGGGTTTTTTTTTTGTTTTATACCTAAATATCTAACAAAATGTTTTTAACATATTGCGTCATGATATGTTTGACTATTCATGAAAACCAGATGAAAAAAGAATGAGATTTATTTTGAAGAATTTTAAGAAATATTTTTAGTGCTCGTGAACTTTTATCGACGTTTTCAAGTAAAACTTCTCCAAAGGAAAATCCAGTCACACAGGACAAGCAAGGAAAATTCAGAGCGATTCGAGATGAATTATCTCGAATCGCCTTTTTTATCTCAAAAGCACTAGGGCGATGAAATGTAAAATACGAGGTGTAAAACTCACACGCTTTCGAAATCACAATTTCCAACGATAACCCATTGAATACGGGTTTTCCTGTTTCCGGTTAGACGGCTAAGAGGAAAAGGGTTTTTGGGACGGAACCCACGCTGATAATAACCCCAGCGTTCGCGCTTCGTGGCACCTGCTACGAGTGCTACGCAATTTATATTTTTATACGTTATGTTTTTATTATCTCCAATATTGCTCTCTTACTATGAAAGGCCTTTCTTGAATCGTATTTACAATTTGATTGTGCAATAAAACCTATGAGTTATAATTCTGCGCTCGTAAAAAGAGAACCTTTACATAACGATCGAAATTATTATTTGTATCTACAGTTATTGCTTGATGCATTGATAAAGACCATTCTGTATGCCATAAATGATCAGTATTTTAGAAAACAATACAGCTTCTCGTTAGCTGAGCAAATTGAATGGAAGCACCACACGCGTAATGATCACGTACGGAAGTGCGAAGCTGTGCGCCGTCGCCTGAGGGTCCTTGTGCCACGAGGACAAAGCAAACTTATTTGATGATGCAAACGTGCCCGACGCACGAGCCTGGATTACTCTGACATCGCCAAATCTTTCGATCTCGTCGAACCATCGTAAATCTAACTCATGTACACACACGCGCGTTGTACGTAAATTTTCGGGCTGCGGTCATTTTGGGCGCATTGGGAACCTATAGAGAGGAAAAGATAAATAGAAAATACACAGAATAAGAACAGAAAGTTGCTAGTAGTCATAATTTATTTATTTATTTATTTATTTATTTATTCACTCCAAACATACAAATATCCTTACAGGCTAGACCCAATGCGATATTGTAGCACACATATATAAATTAGATAGTTCCACTGCTTGTACCGTAACAAATTCTATGGGTAGCTATTCTCTCAAATTCACCCAAAGTGCAACAGATAATGTAATTCTAGGGGAACGTAAGTAGATATATTGCAACCAGTATACATGCTAATTAGACAGGATAGTTAAGAAGGCGTTGTCAGCGGCTTAAACTACCTAACTTACTGAAGATAGCCTAGGTACCTATAAATTTTCCTTTATTGAAAGAGAAAATATACATACCCAACTTACAAAATCACATTGTAAATGGATGATTGGTTGAAATGGAGAAATATATAGAAGATATTGCCACAAATGGTGTCAATACTAGTAGCCTAGATAGGATACACATTGAACCGAATTTATCGATGTTTGCCGAAGAATTGTCGCCATTGATACATTTTATCGCCTCGGGAGAAGTATAAACTGTACTCTATTCTATTTCGTATTGTAGCAGAAAACTATACCCTATTGAATACGTTCAAAATGTATAAAATAATACATTGTAGTTTTTGAGCTGTCTTTTGGAGACTGAGCCAAGAAAAGCATATTGAGTCGAAATTTTTGGTATCTATCTAATAGAATTTGGATTTAAATTAAAGATACCCAAATAACTTCAGTGAATACGAAGTCGAATCAGCATACAACTCACTCGTACACATATTCAAATCATCTGGGTAACAAAAACCCTTTTCACAATATTCCATACAAATTCAACCTTGAATCTCAAAAAGTAAACGTTACAAAAAAGCGGCGTGAATGGGCAAAAAGTACAAATTTACATTTAAATTCTATCCTCAATGCATCGGACGGCATTATGTTTACACGAGCGGAGGGTAATACCGCCAGCATTTAGCATAAATTAATGACCACCGGACATGGAGTATGAAGAAATGGAGTCCAAAGCTATCTTTCGCAAGGTGGCGTCAATTTATCGCCACATGCACTGGCTGAAACGATAGAATTGCGACTGGCATTTCTGTCGTTTTCAGCTACCTACGCAGAAAGAAAATTCTTCTGAAATTTTTAAAGCTTCTATGTGTATTAGCTATGATTACTGCATTATTTATCATATATATATTCAAAAGAAACCAAGTTTGACGTATACCTCACGATATTCTTTTTTTATCAACCAGCGTGCGTGTAGGTATGACCAGATGTGTGAACGTAAACGAGGCAAAAGGAGTAAAGATCGTAGCAGGTGGCCTTCTGTAGTTTCTGCCTACCCCATAGGAAGAAGGCATGAGTTAATGTGTATGTATTATGAGTCTTTATTTAGCAGTCTACTGCTGGACAGGCCTCTCCAACGGCATGCCATAATACTCAGGTGATCACCTCAATTATGACTAAAATTAATATCCTAACATAATATTAACACTCCATTCATATTATTCTACGTCATCCTGTAATGACATTACCCTGTTGGGTCAGTCAACAGCAAAAAGTGTTGCCACAAGACTTTCATTTTAATTAAACTACCGCTTGATGAATATCTACTGAAACAAACCATTTTAATGATGCCACGGAGATTGAAAGAATTTTTATTGCTGCTTCTAATGTACGGGTTATTTCGCAAATTTTTTCGGGATTTCCATCTTGTTTATTATTATTAAGGTTTTAAACGGGGTATAATGATATTTATAAACATTAGTTATTTTTTTGTTTTTTAAGTTAATAGTTTAGTAAATTATATATATACATAGTTTAGATATTTAGGGTATATAGAGGTTTAGATAAATTATATAAATAGTTTAATAAATTAGTTTTGTAAAAAAAAAAATCCTTACTGTATACATTTTAAACAAAGTAAAATTATGCGGAACATCAAACTTGAGAATAAAAAAATATAGAAGTGACAGTTGATAAAATAAAGCTGTATTTTAGTTCTAACTATATTTAATTAATTTATTTATTCAATTGGTTCACACATCTGTCATATTTAATACCCCGTTGTTTACAATCTTGCTATAATATACATACATATTATATACGGATACGGATATATAGATATGTATATGTACATACGTACACATCCGTATGTACACATTCATATATATATATATATATCTCTTTGCGATCCAAGTCCCCAATATAGGTAGGTAACCGAGTGTGCTGCCCTCAAACGGCTACCCCTGAAAGGTACTTTAAATGCAAATCACTGCGAAGTTCCACCCGAGCAACGCTGCAGCCCGCATATTATGTAAACAAATATATCAATACATGTATTACAAAATTATTTTTGATTTCAGAGGAACAGGATTTCTTGGGTTTTCTTTTGATTTTATTTCTCAATCTGGGAAAATTTACCCGAACAGAAAAAGCCAGCCACTTTCTAGGTCTTACCTGAAAAGATCCTTCTTTTAGTCTCCTAGTCAGGAGACTATGGCAACTTGTATTGAGCTCTATGTAAGTTGCCATATCAGTTGTCAGGTATAAGTATATATATACGTATATGTATATAAATAAAAATGATTAACTAAATTTGTTGCTAAGCGCAAAACTCGAGAACGGCTGGACCAATTCGGCAATTTTTTTTTCCAAATATTCGTTAATGTCCGAGAAAGGTTCTTATGAAAAGAAAAATTAAAAAAGTTGCCAGGAAAATCGGAAAACTTGGGAAACCTGAAAGTGCATTTTGTATGGGAAGTTTGTATTAATTATTGAAATTTGGACAGAACAACGTCTGTCGGGTCGCTAGTGAGTAATACAATTAATACAATAGTATAATTATATAGTACTAGCTTTTGCCAGCGGCTTCGCGCGCGTGGATGTCGGAAAATATGCCACGGGAACGTACTACCGCGAATTCCTTCCTTATTACACGTCTACATAATAAGGGAACCTCTGTGCAAAATTTCAGCTTTCTAAGTCCAAGGGTTGGGAGTGGGCGTAGATGAGTCAGTCAATCTATATTGCCACTCGACAACGTTTGATAAACAAATTGGTGATCATCACATTTTTAATATTTATTTATATTACACATGTATTTTAGTTGGTAAAATTCTTTCCAAAAACTTACACACACACAAATCACATTCACAAAAAATATACAGGTACGTAAACATATTCTGAGGCGCGCACAAGACTTACATATAACTAATTATGGAAAAAAAACAATAATACATGAGGGTGCAAAACTTTATAACTCACTACCAAAGGATATAAAAAAAAACACAATCTTTATTACTATTTAAAAAACTACTAAAATATCACATCTTAGAGGGTCATAAAATAAAATAACTAATTTAACTAATGTCTTGCCATTTGCCTCTAGCACAGTATAAAATACAGTAGGACGACGCCTTTGATCTCGTGGTAAATGCCGACAACGTCTAGACATTGTCGCAACAGCAAGGGTTGTCCCAAGTAAACGATATTAACTAATTAATTTGTTTATTTGAGATCAACATCGTCATCAACATTATTATTATTATAAACGGCATTTGAGTGCCTGCTTATTTCTTAAGTTTTTTCTTCTAATTATTTTATTATTTTTCTCTTTAGTTTAGTTTTTTCGACATGGATGTCATTCTCATGGTTTTTGAGGTCGCTAATAACGATAACGGGGTTAAAATCAAAATTCAAGATGGCGGCTGCGAAAATTTTAAAATTTTTCGTCATGGGTATCGTTTCCATAGTTTTCGAGGACGGTAAAGCAGATAGTGAGGTCAAAATCAAAATCCAAGATGGCGACTGCGAAACATTCAATTTTTTTTTTCAAAATTCATTTTGATTTTGAGCTCATCGGCTTTAGCGTCCTCAAAAGCAATAGAAACGACACCCATGACAAAAAATTTAAGAATTTTCGCAGCCGCCATCTTGAATTTTCATTATGACCCCACTATCGTTTTCAGCGACCTCAAAAACCATGAAAATGACACCCATGACGAAAAATTTGAAAACTTTCGCAAGCCGCCATCTTAGGTTTTCATTTTGACCCCACTATCGTTTTCAGCGACCTCAAAAACCATAAAGATGACACCCATGACGAAAAATTTGAAAATTTCGCAGCCGCCATCTTGGATTTTCATTTTAACCCCACTATCGTTTTCAGCGACCTCAAGTACCATGAAAATGACACCCATCTCGAAAAAAAAAAACAAAAATAATAAGATAATTAGAAAAAAAAACTTAATAAAATAAGTAGGCACTCAAATGTATTTTTCTATAGACATATATAAGAAAAAATAATGTACCTACTGTACATTACTGCCCAACCCTTTGAAAGAATACAGGCGTGATGTTATGAAGAAATCTCATTTCCGCAACTTTTTCGCGCAACTGTCCTGACGCGCAACTGGATTCGCGCAAGTGTCTTGCGCGCAATCGTTCATGTGCGCAAAAGTCCATTCGCGCAAAAGTCCAATCGAGGAAATGTCTTGTCGCGCAAAAGTCTGTTCGCGCAAAAGTCCATTCGCGGAATTTTCTTTTCGCGCAAGTGGGTTCGCGCAAGTATCTTTCGCGGAAATGTCTTTCGCGTAAGTGTCCTTCTACCCTCAAATGTTACTATGTCGTATCTCTGTATTTTTCCGTGTACATAATTTAAATAATAATAATAATTTAAAACAATAATAAAATCAACACGCCCTGAAAATTATGTACCGAGCTACTAACACGGTGGAAGTATGCAGCTCGGTCTCGCGCCTCCCGCGTCTCGCCCCTCACACCGCGCACGATTGCCCTGTCTAGACGGCTTCGTCGGACGACTGTATGATGTATAGACTGTGCCTCTAGTGTGAACGAGTCTTTAGATTTCAAAACATAAAAACAAAGATTAAGTACGAGTCACCGTGCGTCGACCGCGCCAACGCATCGCACGGCGCGCGGCGGTAGACAATACAAAACTTTAACAATTACCTTCACAGATTTGTATAATGTTAACACTAAGCTCTTCACTACTCCTGGACAGCAAAAATGTATCAAGTAAATTTTTTGTATTTATTTCTGTCAAGTGATTTGTAATCTTTAGAAATAAATGAATTCAAATCGTTTGATCTCAGTTTAATCTACACACAAAGAGGGATGCTGCTCCAACCTTTGTCACGTCGCACCACATTTACAGGATGAGATAAATAATAACTTATTATTAGGTCTTTACCTATGAAATTGCCGTTCTGCAGTACTGGCCATTTCAAATCAAAATAATTTTTGTTTGGCTAAGAATTCTAATTTCAAATTAATTTTATTTTAAAAAGATGGATTTTTTTTTCCAAAAGTAGTCATTTGTTTATTGATTAGTGTTACATTTTCATCGCATTTCAATCTTTTTTTCAAAATTCGAGTAGGTAATTATGGAATACGAGTACCGTCGTGGCAGCAACGCGGCACAAGCGGCACGCAACATCAACGACGTTTACGGAGCTAACACTACAAACCAACGCACCACTTGTTATTGGTTTGCTCACTTCCGTTCTGGAAATTTCGACCTGAAAAATAAACCTCGCGGTCGTCCGAAGACTTTGGTCGACAATAACGAATTAAAGGCGATTGTGGAAGCTGATGATACACAATCTACGGCTGAATTAGCAGCAGCTTTCGACGTTAGCGTCAAAACAATATTGGTCCATTTGCGTCAAATTGGCAAGGTAAAAAAGCTTGACAAATGGGTGCCCCACGAACTCAATGATCGCCAGCGCGAAGTACGCGTCGAGACGTGCCTTGCACTGCTCAACAGACACACAAATGAAGGAATTTTGAACCGCATTGTTACCTGCGATGAAAAATGGATTCTGTTTGATAACCGCAAGCGCTCAGCAAGTTGGTTGGATCCTGGTTCAGCACCTAAACAATGCCCTAAATGAAAACTTACCCCTAGAAAAGTGATGGTCACTGTTTGGTGGTCTAGCGCCGGTGTGATTCATCACAGCTTCTTACCAAACGGGGTGAGCATTACTTCAGATGTGTACTGTGAAGAACTGAACACAATGATGAAGAAGCTGGCACATCTCCAACCAGCATTGGTCAATCGCTTGTCTCCGCTGCTCCTGCACGACAACGCGAGACCTCATACTGCACAGCAGACGGTCTCCAAGTTGCAAGAACTGAGGTTGGAAGCTCTCCGTCATCCGCCCTACTCACCAGACCTTGCGCCTACAGACTACTACTTTTTCCAGAATTTGGATAACTTCTTGGCGGGAAAAAAATTCAATACCCGAGAGGCAGTACAAAATGCCTTTGAAGAATTTGTTGCCTCCCGTCCAGCTGATTTCTTTAAGAAGGGCATCAATAAACTGCCACTGCGTTGGCAAAGATGCATTGATTGCATGGGTGATTACTTCGATTAATACAAATAAAAAATGCATGAAAAAAATTCGTTTAAATTTTTTCATACAAAACGGCAATTTCATAGGTAAAGACCTATTATTATTAGCAACTTCGTCGTGACGTGAATGTATTCAAAAGATTACATAGTTTCAGGGCGCTATCAAAAGGATTTCCAACACAGGCCACGAAAGTTATATCCATATGAATTCCATGAATTACAATACTTTCATTTGACTAAGTAGTTTACTGAACAAAGTTGTCTACCGCACACGACTTTCACACAATATCTGAAAGTTTTCTAAAACAAATTATACTGAATATCAAAGAGACTTGTATGTCATAAAAACCGGCCAAGTACGTGTCGGATCACGCACAGTGAAAGGTTTTGTAGTTGAGATGAATATTTATCCCAAAAAAAACTTAACTTTGTAGTTGGAAAACGTGTTCTCCCATACATTGATATACGTCGCAGTCAACTCTCCAACATAATCCCAAAAAATTTTTTTTTACGTGATAAAATTACAAATTAACGATTTTCGGACTTTTTTCTTTACTTGTGCTGTGAGAACTTGCTTCTTGCCAAATTTCATGATTCTAGGTCAACGGAAAGTACGCTACAAGTTTTGATTTATTTGCGAGAATCAAAATATGTCACCTAGTGACCGTATTTTTTTATTGCGTTGATTTGAAGCTTGATTTTTTTAAAGATCCAAGGGACCGTAGACCTACGTGTTTGATATTAATTTCAACTTGATACCTACACGCGTTCCTGTGAAAAAGGGTCTTCACAGACTGTCAGACAGACAGACAGACAGACGGACAGACGGACAACAAAGTGATCCTATAAGGGTTGCGTTTTTAGGGTTCCGTAGCCAAATGGCAAAAAACGGAACCCGTATGGATTTGTCATGTCTGTCTGTCTGTCCGTCCGTATGTCACAGCCACTTTTTTCCGAAACTATAAGAACTATACTGTTGAAACTTGTTAAGTAGATGTATTCTGTGAACCGCATTAAGATTTTCACACAAAAATAGAAAAAAAAACAATAAATTTTGGGGGTTCCCCATACTTAGAACTAAAACTTAGAATATTTTTTTTTTTCATCAAACCGATACGTGTGGGGAATATGTATAGGATATGGATAGGTCTTCAAAAATGATATTGAGGTTTCTAATATATTTTTTTTAAACTGAATTGTTGCGCGAGAGAAACTTTTAAAGTGGTAAAATGTGCCCCCCCCCCCCCCCCCCCGTAACTTCTAAAATAAGAGAATGATAAAACTATAAAAAAAATATATGATGTACATTACCATGTAAACTTGTACCATGTAACTTCCACCGAAAATTGGTTTGAACGAGATCTAGTAAGTAGTATTTTTTTAATACGTCATAAATCGGTCTATTATTAAAACATCGATCAAAGTTACAACGAACTACAAGAACTTTTATATTATGTTACTTGCTGCTACGGAACCCTTCATGGGCGAATCCGACTCGCACTTGGCCGCATTTTGTCTTATGAGGTACGGAACCGTAAAAAATATTTTTTATACGGAAAATGTAAGTATTAACTATTAACAATTTTTTTTGTAGTGATTTTTAAGCTCGTGTGACCTACGAGTACCTAATGGCAAGAAAGTTAGTAGGATAATAATAACGATTGGCACAAAGCACAGCCGCAAAGAGACATAATTCTTAATTATTTCTGTCAATTTTGATGAAACAAACGTTGAATCAAAAGCAAGGATTTTTGTGAATTCACAAGGCATATTTTATACCAACAGTTAATTCTAGCATACCGTAGGCGCACAAAGGAACAATCTGCTTATTCCTCCTTGAATTACGTGCACGTTAGATATGTTAAAGGTATGTATATGGAAAAAACCTTTCAGATTGTAACCGAGATTTCTTCCGGGGCCGTACACATCTCATCATCGAGAACTCATTCATACGAGTACAGAATATGGATGGAAATGTAACCATTATGACACAGTATTCTTTGGAACCTAGATATTTTATGCGTAAAGAATCGCCCTTAGGTAAAGTAAGGGTATGATTTCAATGTAAGATCCTTTTAAGACTTTCGGAAGATCTCGGTCTAAATTTGTTACTCAACAATAAATAATGGAATAAAGAAAATACATTCTTTGTAAGATTTTCACTTTACCAGCAGGCAGGTTCTTATTTTAAACTTAAACTCAAACCATTTATTTCAAATAAACCAATTACAGGCACTTGAATTGTCAAGGGGTCGGTCAGTCAGAAAGATGAAGCTAGTTGCCCATTCCATAGCGTAGTAGGTACAACTTTATACAAGGCACTAGGTCTTTTATAGTCAAGCAGTAGGTTGTATAGATTTGGTACGTGTTTTAGCTCGTTTAAATAAGTCCCAATGTTAGTTTCCCTACAAAAAACTAGGTAGGTATTGTGTTAATAAACATACAATAGAAATTATTAGGAACTAAAAGCAACCTTGTTTACATAAAACAAATGAAAATCGACATCTATCGAACCCCGCGTTTTCATCCAAATACAATACTGGTTTTCAACAAAACTTGTCAAATACATAATTATCATGATCACCACCATGTAGGTATCATACATATCATCATGTATTTAAAATTGTTTTAGACATGTTTTGTTTACTATTTTGCTCTCATTTTTGACACGGGTGACAGTTTTAAACAAGTCTTCACATCTTGTTTTAGGTGTAAACCACAGAACAGATAAAGAGAAGACCTCTTTATCTTTTCTGTGGTGTAAACGATAAACAAAAACAGAAGAAGACCGACGATTGTAGAATACTTGTTTTATACTATGGTGTACCTAAACACGGGGGTAAGACACAAATTGATCTACATATTTTATGAACCATTAGCAAACGCCTCGTAGCCGCTAGAGCACCTAAGTCGAACACTAGAGCGACAAATTGCTTGCCACATCGTTATCGGCCGAATGTTCTCAACAAACGACAACTCTGCAACAATTAAGTACGGAAAATTGTGAGTCAAACACGTCTTAAGGTCTATGTCAGTTTCAGGACTAATGAGAATTTAAGTATCCATGAACAATGTGGATCAAACTCGTAGGGTGGATAAGTTATAATGATTGTGTAAGAAGACTGTGATGTTTATGAAAACTTCATTGATACGTATAATTGAAAAAGTCAGTTATACGATCCAAGCAAATAAATAAACAAAAGATCCCTTACTCGACTTATCGCTAGATATTATAATAACTCTTAAAGACAATAGTGACATAAAGGCATGTCAGGCAATACGTCACGTCCCTAGGGACGTTGTAAAGCACTGAAAATACCAGACTACTTGGTACGATTTGACGAGCCGGTGGGATAGCAGCGAGATTGACGGCCGACATACTGAATACGCCCCGGGGAAGGCAATCTACTCACAACGATGTTTAGACATGTGACATCGGAACTGAGATATCGTTACTGAGCAATAAATTATACAGGATGTACCAGAAAGGTGTGGTCAAATTTAAGGGTGTGATACAGACTATCAAACTAAGCAACTTTCTCCATGGGACCAACATCGTAATCGCGAAAAAATTATAAAGTGTCCTATAGAAAACTTCAATACCTACTCGACGCAAATGTAAGGGACGGCTGATTATTTTTTCACGATTACGATGTTGGCCCCATGGAGAAAGTTGTTTAGTTTGGTGGTCTGCACCACACCCTTAAATTTGATCACACCTTTCTGGTACATCCTGTATAATAGAGCCTTTTCAGGACACGGAACCCGTACAGTCGCTTCGATGTTTTTCATTTAAAAGATACTCAAACAAAAAAGGAACTTACACTAAAATGTTCGCCGTCGCCGCTGTTGCAATCCGGTTAAAAGATCCGCCTGTTTACAAATGGTTGTTCGGATACGCCCAGGAGACTTGTTTTTAGAGTTAAATTGAGCTCGGCTTAAAATAATGACGGAATTTTGCCTAAGAAAACATCGCGAAATGGTTTTAAGGAATTCAACGTTGAACTTTTACAGTTTTAACTCTGACTTTGTTAATTCTGATAAAGTATACTCTCAAACTTTGACAACTCTAGACAATTAGAAGTAACAAAATATAAGTAAGATGAAGGCAAGTACTTGAAGAAACAAGTTTGACACGGCTTTTGAATTCTTGTTTCTAAATCGCTGCACATGCAAAAGTTACTTAAACTTGTCACGTCAATCTGTCGCCGAAAAGTGTCAGACATTTTGATACAAGTGGAGAATATTTGTTATTGCATTCGAGGCGGAATTAACACCCGAGCCGTAGGCGAGGTTGCTTTTGAGCCAGAACTGCAATAACAAATGTCCACGTGTATCAAACGACGTTCTTCAATACACTTTTAAAGAAATAAAATAAAATAACGAAAAATATTTTTGTCATGAATTACTAGGAAACTATGATTTAAATTTTCTTTTTTTTCCGCGCTTTACTATCGCCAGGTTGAAGGAGAAGCAAAAGTATGAAGCCGATAAACAGCCTAATATGAAAAATATAAAAATTCAAATATTTTTGAGTTTCGATCACAAATAAATGTTAATTTGTTCGTAAACGTTTTTTTTTTATTGTAATAATCATGGTTTTTGATGATATTCTATTTATAAACATTATTTAAATATTCAAAAAATATTAACGCCGTAAAGTCGCATATCTCTTTGCCCAGATCAAAAAAAAAACACTTCCGAATAGAGACATTGAACCAATTTGGACTAAGCATAAGTTTAAGTTCTCTGTGGCAATGTATATTGCCGCACACGTGTTGGAAAATGAAAAATCGCACGCGTGTGAGATTGCATTGTAAACCTAATCGTAGTGCGATATGAACCAGTTTTCGAGGAAGTGTATTCAAATTCAAATTCAAATTCTTTATTTGCTTAAAACATGGTGTTTATAGGTCTTACAATTAAAAGGAGTACAAACATGTTTAGCTATTAGAAGTATAGCATGCAAAATCGAGTAATAGCTTAAAACGAGTCAAAATTTATTTTCAAAGAATGTTTTAAGGGAGTAGAAGTTGTGGGCTTTCAGCCATTCTAAGAATTTTATCTTAAACAATCTATTATTTAAGGTTTCTATTTCTCTAGGTATCTTATTATAAATTCTTACACACATAGTTAGACAACTTTTGCTGTATTTGGATAATCTGGGAGTGTCATAAAAAACTAATCTATTTTGGTCTCTGCGATTTCTAGAGCTGACGTCAGACACTTTTACAAAATATTCTTTATATTTCCATACAAACATGCATATTTCATATAATATATAAAGAGATGGTAGCGGTAATAAACCAAGTCTTTTGAATATTGGCTCGCAGGACTCATCAGGCGCTAGCCCATAAATTGCTCTGATGCATTTTTTTTGCGCAACAAACGCTCTATTTCGTTCAGTACTATTTCCCCACATTATAAGCCCGTATCTTAGAATCGATTCTACATACGCGTGGTAGCATGTTATGGCTGTTTTTATGTCAGTTTTATTTTTAACTTGTCTTAGGGCATATACAAGCCTATTTATCCTGTTACATATATTTTCTACATGTGCTTTCCAATTTAAGTTTTGGTCTATAATAATTCCTAAAAATTTTGTTTGATTCACTTCGTTAATTTTCAATATTTTAAGTTTAAAATTGTATTTTGTGTTATGATATGAGTCTTATTAAATTGTACGTATTTAGATTTATTTAAATTAATTTTTAAATTATTAATATTTAGCCATTCTATAAGTATGTCAATTGTATTATTAATGTCAATTTCGTGATTTTTTATTCCGTCAATTGTTTTATCAGATGTTACCAATATAGAGATGTCATCAGCAAATAAAATACATTTATGATTTGTTATTTTGGTTATGTCATTAATGTATAATAGAAACAAAATTGGACCTAATATGCTACCTTGTGGGACTCCATACTTGTTGTATCGATATTCGGACGAGTACGACGTCATATTGTCATGTTCATCTAGTTTTGTGATTACAACACATTGCTGTCGGTTTTTGAGATACGACGACAGCCAATCTAGTGCGGGTCCTCTTATACCAATTGCCTCTAGTTTTTGCAATAATAAGTCGTGCGATACATAGTCAAAAGCTTTAGATAAGTCAAAAAATAGACCTGTGGTCAAACGGTTTTTGTTAATATTTGCTAATATTATTTTTAAAAGGGAAAAAATGGCTAAAGATGTCGATTTATGTTTTTGGAAACCAAATTGTGCAGTCTCAATAATCCGAAATTTATCGCAGAAATTGCTCAATTGTTTGTACATATATTTTTCAAATAATTTTGATAATATTGGAACTAATGTGATTGGACGATAGTTAATTAGATCTTTTTTTTCACCACTTTTAAACACTGGTTTTACAATAGACAATTTCAGTGCCTCGGGAAAGGTACCAGTAAAAAAAGATAAATTAATTAGATGCGTCAGGATTTCATTTAAATCTACCGCACAAGCTTTTATAATGTTTGTGTTGATTTCGTCATAACCTTCCGAACCGGTATTTTTTAAAGACATTATTTCTATTTTTACCTCATATTCCGACATTGGTCCAAGAAATATTGAGTTAGCCCTGGTGTTTTGAGGTTGTCTATTCGTGTTATTAATTAGTGTTGGGTTGTAACCATGAGTACTATCAATGTAATGGTCATTAAACGCCGATGCTATTTTTACGGGATTTGTAAAAATATTTTTATTAGTTTTAATGCTGTCTATGTTGTCCTTAAATTGTTTATTGTCAATTTAATTTTTTATAATCATCCATGTCGCGTTACATTTGTTGTCATGGTTATTTATGAATTTAATGTTTGTGTTCTTTCTTGATTTATTTATACATTTTCTCAGAAGATTTGAATATGTAACGTACTTTTTTTTGTTTGTTTCATTTTTATTTTATAATATTTATACCGTAGTACTTTTAGTTTTGCAGCTTTTTTTAAGTCCCTTACTTATCCATTTTAGATTTTTATTAGTGCCAATATTTATTTTCCTCCTAATTTTGGGAAAGCAAAGGCCATAGAAAAGACATAATTGTTGGTGAAAGTTATTGAACGCTGTATTCATGTCATGTTCCGAATATACTTCTGACCATGAAAGACTTTGCAAACACTCTCTGAACTTACGTATATTCTCCTGACTGTAGTCCCTTTTATAAGTAAAATACGATGTGGGTGTTATTGTTTTGGCTTTAATTGGAAAGCTATTTAAGTTGCATTTGTGCCAAGTCATGGTCCGAAAGATAAAGAGGTAGCACCGCTGCTTTAGCGTCCGGGATGTTGCTCAAGATGTGATCTATGCAAGAATTTTTCCGTGTAGGTACATTTATGTGAACTTTTAGATTATAGTTATTGGATAGGTCTTGTAAATCCTGAGTAGTTTACCCTTTTTTTAGGGTGTTTATGTTAAAATCACCAGCTATTACAATGTTTACTTTAGACTTATATTTGTTGTGAATTTCCCGTAGTACGATGTCTAATTTCGTTAAGAATAAGTTAGGATCTGATTGAGGGATTCTATAGACGCAAATAATAATTAATTTGGCCTCTACAAGTTCTACACCGCAAATTTCAAATGTTTTATTTGTTGCATACGCTTTCAAAAAAGGAATTTCTTGGCATGATAAACCATTTTTTATTAATATACACGTACCGCCTCTTTGTTTATCTCGACAAAAAGTAGAAGCCATCGTGTAATTTTGGACTTTTAAGAAACTATCATAGCCTTGTTTGAGGAATGTTTCAGAAAGACATATTACATCAGGATCGTTCTGAGACTCACGTAACTCTTGCATAGTTATATTCAATATCTCCTGCTTTGCCAAAACACTAGCGATGTTTTGGTGGAGGATTTTAAATGTGTGTGGTGTGGCTTCAGTTTTTTGGTGAGGTTGTGATAAAGTTTTAGGATCGAAAAAAGGGTGCGACAGAAATTTTTTTTACAGCCGGGAAATAAAACGGAATCGTACCTACTTTATTGAAAACGATTTGTGAAAGACAGCCTCTGATGCTCGGTTATCATGTCCAATTACTTCAGTTCTACAACCTATTCGAAATGAATGGTTGTATTAAGAATTTGATCAAGGTTATTGTGACCTAGCTGGATGGTGTAGCTTAACATCTTATTTTTATCATATTTCAGCTCACCCGAGCCCAACATAATAAAGGTATCGCAGCCAACTAGTTTAATTAGACGTTTAGTAAACAGCATAGCCTTTTAACTAAACGGCGCCCTAGCGGCTTGAATGATTTTCAATTATGTAACCTATAATTATAAGGTTGGAACTATGACCAACCACGCGCGAGCCGAATTGGTCGCAGTAATTAAGCTAGGGCACCCCGACCAAATGGGTTACGCTAGGTTAGAACTGTGACCAACTGCTAGTTCTTCCAAAGGCTAGGCGGTTAACTAAACGACTAATTAATAAGGCCCTATATTATAATCTGATACTAGTTTTATTTTTATTTATTGTACCGTGTTTCTGGAGCTCGTGGCTAAGTAATAACAGCCGCACGGGTCGATCCATCAGTTTAAGCTACGCTTGCCGGGGTCGGTCCGTGGATGGGTGACCATCTTTACATACCGAGATTCCTCCGTGCCTCGGAAAGCACGTTAAGCCGTTGGTCCCGGCTGTCATTCGTGGATGTTTGACAGTCGTTACGGGTCGGCAGAAGCTCGAAAGTCTGACAACCAGTCTTACCAAGGGGTATCGTAATTACCCAGTTAATGGGTTGTGGAGGTCAGATAGGCAGTCGCTCCATGTAAAATACTGGTATTCAGCTGCATCCGGTTAGACTGGAAGCCGACCCCAACATAGTTGGGAAAAGGCGAGGCAGATTGATTGTACCGTGTTTCTGAACTGAATAAAGTTTTTTTTTTATATTTAGCTAGTTGGCTGTGACATAGGCACGTTCAATAAAATCTAACTTTATGTTGGTGTAACAACAAGATAAATTGCGATTCCCTAAGACACCTACTCACAATTGAAGTTAACCTTGTAGTAAGACATGTCAGATACAGAGAAATCATAAAATATTTACCTAGTTTTCTTGCTGTTTTATTTACTGGCTACACTTTGTAAGAATCTTTCATACAGTTGAGAGACAACGTAAAACATCTACAAAGCAATATGCGAGTGTAGAGATATTCTCTTTTCCTCTTCCATGTAAATTTTCCTTTAGCTAGTGTCGGAGAGCAAAAGCGTGTGTTATTTAGCCGTCACAACATCGATGATGCGAGGACGCGAGGCGTGACGTATGCATAATTTATCAAAGGAAAGGTCGTGGGTGTCATATTGGCTATAGGAACACAAGGTCTTGCTGATTATAGGCTTCGCTTTACTGCACGCGGGATGAAGAGCGGAACGGACACGACTAACACCCCGTTTCAGAATTGACAACTTGATGTTCAGATCCTGTCAAACTCCCCACCTCTTCCCCTTCCCCTTCGTGATTCCTTCTTGATTCGAGTCTGGCCCGCGAAAGTCTGACAATAAAAAAGTAACTTACAATTTTCAATTCAGAAACCGGTTGTTATCCACAGGACGGTTGTCTATTAGGAAATTATGACCGATACAGCGATGTCACATTGATATCCACCCACCCGCTCCACGCGCTAGCCTCTCGCTTGCGCGTGAAGCGGATTGGTAATGTGGTCCGACTTGTCTAGACATCACATAGATACCGAGTTTTATACAAGGTGGCAGGGACACCGACGCACAACCTGTTACCACGTATTCAGTACAGGATTCTGGAACCCACTGCGTTGAAATTATTCATTGGTTATACAAAAAAAAATCTACTGTTTCCTACAAAAGTCAACCTTCCTAATACGCGGTCAAAATAATAGGTCTTTACCTATGAAATTGCCGTTTTGTATGAAAAAATTTAAACGAATTTTTTTCATGCATTTTTTATTTCTATTAATCGAAGTAATCACCCATGCAATCAATGCATCTTTGCCAACGCAGTGGCAGTTTATTGATGCCCTTCTTAAAGAAATCAGCTGGACGGGAGGCAACAAATTCTTCAAAGGCATTTTGTACTGCCTCTCGGGTATTGATTTTTTTTCCCGCCAAGAAGTTATCCAAATTCTGGAAAAAGTAGTAGTCTGTAGGCGCAAGGTCTGGTGAGTAGGGCGGATGACGGAGAGCTTCCAACCCCAGTTCTTGCAACTTGGAGACCGTCTGCTGTGCAGTATGAGTTCGCGCGTTGTCGTGCAGGAGCAGCGGAGACGAGCGATTGACTAATGCTGGTTGGAGATGTGCCAGCTTCTCCATCATTGTGTTCAGTTCTTCACAGTACACATCTGAAGTAATGCTCACCCCGTTTGGTAAGAAGCTATGATGAATCACACCGGCGCTAGACCACAAAACAGTGACCATCACTTTTCTAGGGGTATGTTTTCGTTTAGGGCATTGTTTAGGTGCTGAACCAGGATCCAACCAACTTGCTGAGCATTTGCGGTTATCAAACAGAATCCATTTTTCATCGCAGTTAACAATGCGGTTCAAAATTCCTTCATTTGTGTGTCTGTTGAGCAGTGCAAGGCACGTCTCGACGCGTACTTCGCGCTGGCGATCATTGAGTTTGTGGGGCACCCATTTGTCAAGCTTTTTTACCTTGCCAATTTGACGCAAATGGACCAATATTGTTTTGACGCTAACGTCGAAAGCTGCTGCTAATTCAGCCGTAGATTGTGTATCATCAGCTTCCACAATCGCCTTTAATTCGTCATTGTCGACCAAAGTCTTCAAACGACCGCGAGGTTCATTTTTCAGGTCGAAATTTCCAGAACGGAAGCGAGCAAACCAATAACAAGTGGTGCGTTGGTTTGTAGTGTTAGCTCCGTAAACGTCGTTGATGTTGCGTGCCGCTTGTGCCGCGTTGCTGCCACGACGGTACTCATATTCCATAATTACTCGAATTTTTAACGTATCCATGATGACGAAAAAGATTGAAATGCGATGAAAATGTAACACTAATCAATAAACAAATGACTACTTTTGGAAAAAAAAAATCCATGTTTTTAAAATAATATTAATTTGAAATTAGAATTCTTAGCCAAACAAAAATTATTTTGATTTGAAATGGCCAGTACTGCAGAACGGCAATTTCATAGGTAAAGACCTAATATATGGAACAGCTATTTTTTTTTAGTCGTCCCTGCCACCCTATATAAGCACATACGATAGGTACACCATGTCTACTTCAAGTTTAGTGTAGGTGCGAGATCGAACACTCACAGAAAGAATGGTCCACTGCACACTGGCGTTTGCACACAGACGTGTACTTATCGAAGCACTTTTGTAATAGCTTATACTCCATTTGCAATAAGATTAAACATTTAAATAAACCTTTTTTACAGTCCGTTCAACCGATTTTGACTTCTATTCCGTAGGCTTATAGATGGAATTAAAGTCAAAAATGTGGTTACAATACCAACTGTTTACTGCAGCTGCTATTTGTCATGCCACCAACGTAATAGAAGTTAAAATCGGTTGAACGGACTGTAAAAAAGGTTTGTTGAAATGTCTAATCTTATTTTGCTGAAATAGTATACTGGGGTGTAGATATTACTAAGCAAGCAGGATGGTAGCAAAGTCTGCTTAACACATGCCCGGACGTCTGTGGTGATCAAGTTTGATGCTGGTTAAGTTTATAGTTCCCTTTCCGTTTCTGTGTAGCATCTCCCTTACAGTTTACAAGACGCTGAACCACGCTTCACTCGCAAATGTGGCCGGTACCGCTCGTTAGCAGCGCGCCGCAACCTATTAGCTCGGCACACTAATTATTTAGAACGCGTATCTACACGTATTTGCGTAGCTCGCCTCCCAAGTAACTGGGTAATATTGACGCATCTCATTAACTTGTTAAGTATTCATGAAGTGCTGCATAATGTGTGTTGCTTACGTGTCTAACAGGGTTTATTTTCGGGACGCTGTTGGTTGGGCCAAGTATTTTTTTTAAAATACCTATTTATTTTCTGTCCTTTTTTCTGGATTCAGGAAATATTATGCCTTGAATTCATCAATTATTGTGATCAAGAGCCTTAGTTAGTAGGCCTGGTGCAGAAAATAGCTTCTATCGGCGTTACATGGTAAATTTTGAGGAGCGTCCTGACCAATGGTAGCTTGATTTCTGTTCCTGAATGGAAAACTAATTCCTTAGCTAAATAGCACAATATTAAAAAAAAACACGGAACATAAAAGTTCATGAAAGGGGGAGCCACTTCAAATATTGCAGTCATAGAATATGGAGCAGAAACTGGTGGAAATTGTGGGAAAATTCCTGTGAAGCATCCTTCTAATAAGGAAAATGTTACAAACATTTTAAACAAAGACTCCGCGGGCATACATGGGACGTATTCCGAAGTACAACCTTACTTTATGAAAGAGGCTTATAAAATATCTTTATGGCTCGCTTAAAATAATTAAATTGTATATTTAAACAGTTCGACCCAAATAAATTTCCCCAAATTAAACAGCTATAAATATTCGTACGAGTGTGTTCATACCAATACGCGCACCGCATTCAACCTGTGTCACACATTATTTGTTATGTTCTACATAATCAATTATTGCAGAATAAACCGATTAAGCTTAATCACGATTACTTATTTTTTCATGAATTATTTAATGTGTCGGTATATTGGTGAAGTTTAACTCCTTAAATGTCAGACGCACTTCTGGGGTGCGTAAGGATAAACCAAAAATAACCCTTTATAATATGTATATAAACGTATGTTATATAACGTAAAATACCATCATCCGATGGCGACCGCCGGCTTACAGTAGTTGTGAACCTATGGGGTTCATAAGGTACACATTGGCACATGTGACGGGTGGAGCAGTGGTGTCCCAGTGGTAACGGCCGCGACTTACGAGTTGTAGGTCGTAGGTTCGAACCCAGCCAGAGACGCTTTACTTTGTGTAAATTATTTCATTACCACTGCTCTCAAAAACAGTGAAGGAAAATCATTGTGAGGAAAGCGGCACGTCCTAGAACCAAAAATTCGAAAACGTGTGACATGTACCAACCCGCACTGAGCCCGCGTAGTGGATTACGGCCCACTCCAACCCACAGAGAGGAGACCTGTGTCCCAGCAGTGATGATTATGATATCTTAAAGTTAAAATCGTTGAGCAAGAATATTAAGTCACTGAAATATGACAGAATTTATTTGTTGATCTTCCTTTATATTCCTGCAATCTATTCAGAAACAGAATGTGAGACAATGGGGTCATACGTGAATGTCTTTGCTACGCGACGGATACGCCGTACTACGCGGTGCTACGCCGTACTACACCGCGCTACGCTACGCGACACCTACGGCATGCTACACACATTTTTCTTCTACCAATAAAGGACGGTTTCCGAATTCAGGAGCACGATATCCGTTCAATCCCTAACATTATGTAACCAAGACACCTTTCCAACGCGCCTTTACCTCAAAACCCCACCCATCATTATGATTTAAAAGACCTATCCTACCGTAGTATGTGACCCAGATCCTGTACCTACACACGGTACTGTAATCTGTAGGTAATAGATTAATGTTACCTGGTTTGTGCTGACACGTCTGAAATCTACTTTTTTGCTGAATCAACGCGCGAATATTCGTGTTCTATCTCAGTTCTGTCAACGTCAATACATAGGGGCTTATGTACCTACGCAGTACGCTCGTCAAAATTCACAAATATATTTCGAGCATTCACGCTGAAAACGTTTATGGGGATGTTTTTGCTTTTCCTTAAATATTTGTTTGTGTATTTTTAAGAAAACCCAAAAAATTACAAGACATTTCCACATACAGTTATATGAGTCGTATAGAATCAAAAACAGCAATCTGTCAGTTTTATGCAATTCGAGTTATGAATATGGTAACACTGTCTTTTTAAAATATATTTTACTTATTTAGTCACATCGTATCAAAAACAGCAATATTCCACCAAAAACCTGAATGTAAAACCCATATTGGTATCAAATACAGCAATCTGCATACGATGACATTCAAAAACAGCAATCTGCTAGCTTCGACCAATCACAGGCGTTCATTGATCATGACGTAAAGATGGCGTCTGCATTGATTTTGTCATAAGATCCGTGTGCGTATTTTGTAATTTTATTGCTGAAATAGTGTTCAAAAATTCGTTCGGAGGAGAAAAAACTTAACATGGATGTACATCCCACACGTGTAAACAATAGATGTGCGAGAAAAAAGAAAAGAGATCCCGTAAATTGGAAAGCAAATGTTGCCAAACGTGCAAGGTAAGATTATGCCATTTCTAACTCGAGGGTCGTCAAATGACTAACTTCGATTCGATTTCGACGAATCAAAGACAGCAATCTAATCATTGTTAAGTATCATATTCAGCAATGTTTGGAAGTCAATATCAAAAACAGCAATCTGATAACTTTAGTTATTAACTATTAATTTAATTCAAATTGAATCTATTTAAATTTTAAAATAATGAATTCGAAAATCTAAAACATACGTAATTATAAATACACATTAAAAAAACATTGCTGTTTGTAATAATGAAACTACTTTTCCTAATTACCGTTAATAAGTCAAAAGTCAGATTGCTGTTTTTGATTCTATACGACTCATATACTCAAAATTTTACTACATGCACGAAAAATAACTATATCCTATGAAGTTTAATCTTTCTATATGATATGTCACTTGCCTCAGGGTTGAGCACATGTTCGACACGACAATAATAATATTATGACGATACGACCTTCTTAACAGCATAAAGCGCAAAATGCGGAACTTATATATGTATTTGAATTAGAGGATGAGATTTTTATCGTTATTTTTATTTATTAATGCTAATGTTAATAATCTGTTTATTTTTTATTATTTAGAATGAAATTTTTGTTATTTACTATTATTACGCATGAATTACCAAAAATTATTTAATAACTTTAATTGTAAATATCCTTTTTGGCTTTGTAATATTATGTAAAACCATAAATAGTGTGTTGTGTTAGCCTGTAAGTAATTGTTGCGTATATTAGTCTAGTATTAATGAAATTATTTTAAAAATGTATTGTGTAAACAATTGTTGGCTAACATAAATAAATAAATGATACGTCACTTGCCTCAGAAAAGCTCATGTTCGACACGATAGTAAGACTATTATGATGATACGTCCATTTTGACAGCAAAATGTGGAACAGGTTATGAAGTTAAGACGTAAGTAATGCTCAGTTAACCCGTGGTCCGCGAGTAAGCGTCAAAAAGCAGGAGTTACTATCATACGTTCAGATAACTCAAATGCTTTTCACATAATCAACCACATAACAAACAGAAACAAATCAATCGCATGTCTGCTCCGCTTCCATTTCCCAGATTTCACAGAGCAAGCTGAATTGAAGCGGAATCCATTTCCAGCTTCTGACAATCGGTGTCTGTATGCAGCAGCCAATCCCGTGCGAGTTCGCTTTGCCAGCCAGCCGCCGGGAAAATCTCTGTGTTTTTGTATTTGGAAGCTTTTCGGAGCTTACGTACATATCATGAGAATAGATCGCCGTAGGTAAAGCTATGACGTGGTAAAGTTGTGTTATTAGGTACCTTTTTCTAGGCAGTTGTTAAAAAGCGCTTTTTCATTCATAAGGAAGGATACGTAGGTATTTTAGTGCTTTTTAAAGGCTATTAGATATGTAAATCACATTATTATATATAGAGTCTTTTTCAGCAAGCGACAAGCTACTATGCCCCTCGATCTCATAATGCCAACAAGTTATATAAACCCAAGACGAATCTCGCACTCACATCGAACAACAGTTATATCATGTGTATAAAATTGTATAATAAAATTCTAAGTACTATAACGTCACTTCTATTTTTTAAATTTAAGCGTGAATTGACAAAAATATTGATTGATAAATGCTTTTATAGTGTACTTGAGTTCCTAGATTATAAGTTGTAAGTCCTGCATTGTAGTATCATGTCCCATTATAAATAATCGATCGTTATCAAATAAGAAATAAGAATCGATTTAATACAATTTACTAACTGCA
This sequence comes from Cosmia pyralina, assembly GCA_946251885.1. Lineage (NCBI taxonomy): Eukaryota > Metazoa > Arthropoda > Insecta > Lepidoptera > Noctuidae > Cosmia > Cosmia pyralina. Next base: position 14,211,805 of record OX276353.1, read on the forward strand.
TGCATGATTCAAAATAATTCTCTATATATATAATTTTCTTGACATTCAATAATTATGTAAAATTTGTACGCCGACATTAATGGCAGAATAAGAGAATCATATACCTATCTTTAAGATCCCTCTGTACCTTATTTACGCAAATAAATGATTTTGATTTTGATTTTATAGATTGTAATAACCATATTTGTATGTCTTTTAAACGATCAATGATTATAAGTATTGTCAGAGTCACCGCATGCATCAAAAAGAAGGATTTGTCCATTTAGTAATGAGAGTAGATACCTATTCCCACGAACCAGCAAGTTAGTTTTCATATGAAACTTCATTTGAATGTCGCTTATTTCCGATGTCTGCTGCTACCATATCCGGCAAGGAAATTGAAAGTAAATACGTCTAACATATAAATATTACATCTATAATTTTAATTTTCAATTCCGCAGAAAAGCAAACAAACTCTGTGTCCTCGGAAACTTAATTTCCCACCGCGTTCCCGGTCCCTTTTGGCACTCGGTTTTTTTTTATAAATCTTTTTATAATAAGCAGATACCTAATAATATGCTCGTTGGGTCGACAATCGAGATATCGCGCGTCATCACCTAATATTGTGTGGTACAATATTAGCGGTCGTGTGGAAGCTTTTATACCGAACTCATTGACAATAAAATTATATTTGATTTTACTGAAGGGTTCCACCACATTTGAATCCAAATACCTAACCTTTTGGTCTGGAAGTTCTTTTATCTATGTCGTAGTTGTTTTTATTATTTTGCCCCAATAGATAAGTGATTCTTACTTTGAATGTGTTGTAAAAAGGGTAAGGAATATGTGGAATACGCCACAGTGTGAACTTAATGACTTCCGCTTCGAAAGTACAATTGAATAAGACTCAGACGTAATTCATGTCTAAACACCTACAAGAACAAATGAACGGATAAACGTTAAAATCGCAACTACAAAACCTAACATCAGTGGGTAAGTTCAACCAGTGTAGAAGACCCCTCGAGCTCCCTCGTACCGGTCCACGAACCAAGAAAACAAACAACCTTTTTAGGTCAGGCGGAACTGGTGTTAATCGAGTCGGTAGTACGCTGTTCCATACTAATCAGTGTATTTGTGGGAGGGTTGTTTATCCGGCAGAGAAGGCAGAATCAATCAATTCATCACACTTTGGCTTCGGGGATTAGGCCTTATAAGTGTAACCCTTTATTCGTCTATCTTTGTTTGGTGTGTATTTAGCGTTTGCCTTTTATTTTGAAAGGTTTTAACTATGTTTCATCATTGTAAACCAATCCCGTTACCTAACATTTGTTGAAGGCAATATTTTCACATAAGCCCTCTACAAGTTTCCTTTAAACATATTGGTGTGTTGTGCAGAGATTAATCTCACAAAGTGTGTCGGGTGTGACATAAATGTTTTCACCCCCACTGGTGTGTGGCATAAACAATTTTCCTGTATGGTTTGGCTCCCCCATGATAATACATTACTTACGATTGACACCTGACAAAACAATCCTGCTACGAGACAATTTTCCTCACTCACGATGACCTCGTAATGTAATTTTTGATAGGGTAGTATTTAAACATACATCAAAAATTACCAAGGTTTCCCAACAGAATACGTACATCAAAAATACTGTTTACACATCAAAATTTGCATGACTAAATAAATTAAACTTAACGTCAGGCTGACGGAGCCCCGCCCAGCGGGGCTCCTATTTCTGTTTGCAGGGTTTAAAGGAACCCAACCAAACCGAACCGCGGGGTGCCCAATAATTATAATTTGTACAAGTTTTGATATTCAATTAGTTAATTAATAGTGCGATAATAAGTTTATTATTATATTATCTTGAAAGCCCTTTAACATGTGGCCTGTCCATCTCCAATTTTGTTGGTCTATTTTGGTAAGAACGATAACTTTTGTCTTTTCTGTAATCATCAACGTGCCGTTTTGCATCTTCGTCAAATTTAAGAATGTGGTATAAACAATCAAAGCGCACAACTTTTTCCATGGCACCAACATCGTAATCGCGAAAAAATAATCAACCATCCCATAAATTTGCGTCGAGTATAGGTATTGAAGTTTTCTATGGGACAGATGAAAATTTTTTCGCGATTACAATGTTGGTCCCATAGAGAAAGTTGTTCTGTTTGATGTTCTGCATTACACCCTGAAATTTGACGAAGATGCAAAACGACACGTTGTATACTGATCATACCTAGATCTTTTCTTCGCCGGCATTTACCTTACTTAAAAGTAGCAGACAGATGTTGAATGCCGTAACATTCTAAATCCGCTAATTATTACAGTAACCAAATAAATCTCTGATTTATCAATGTAAAAATAAATGGCGCGTGTAATCGCAATTTGTATTCCCTGAATAAGAAACAAATATTTTTCGCAACATTTAACAAGAAGCTTTTCAAGTCAGACGAATTTCACTTAAATAAACATCACATTTATTGGGAGAATGAAAGGAGAAGCAAATGTAGACTTATGTCTTTATGAACTGTCTAAGGATGAATTTACACGCAGATATTATATTTTATCTTAACCCCGACTTCAGTGAGATTATGCATAATAGTTGTAAACTAGCCTCGAACTAGACCCCTTTGAATTATATCACTTTCAGCGAGAGAATACACGGTAGGTACTTCGTTATAATTTTAAAACTACAGGCACGGACTAGAAAAAAAAGAAGGACTACGCGCCACGCATATCGAAAGTGAAACACAGTAAGTATGCCGGGACCGTTTGTACAAACACGCCTCACGCACACATTTACATCATAGTATGCCGACCGGCCGCCATTACGTGACACGACGGCGTTTTTGTCAAATGACGCACACATAATATATAATCCTACTAATATTATAAATATGAAAGTTTGTATGTTTGGATGTTTGGTACTCAATCACGCAAAAATGGCTGAACGGATTTGGATGAAATTTGATATACAGACAGTTTATAACCTGGATTAAGACATAGGATACTTTTCATCCCGGTAGAAGGTTCCCGTGGGATAATTTCCGACATACACGCGGGCGAAGCCGCTGGCAAAAGCTAGTAAAAGTTTTAAAAAAACGTATTGAATATGTTTTATTTTTTCTAAAATTTAAAAAAATAAACACGAGTAACTTTTTTTAACCTCATTGTTATAAAGTATGCATAGCGCGGCGGTGGCGAAATTACGAACCGAATCTTTTTGCGTAAAAATAAGGAGAAAACTGATTTTCCCAGATATGAGACCTAGCTAGATCGATTTTTCGCAAAAACCTACCTCACCTCCCCCCTCCCCCCTCTCTTCCTCTTTTACCTCTATATTGCAAGTTTCATCGAAATCGTTAGAGCCATTTTCGACTACTTGATTACAAATATGTATACAAATATTGCTCGTTTAATAGTATAGGATAGGTTTATGGTCTTATTCCTAATCATAGATGCAAACTAGGTACATAGGGAAGTTTTATTAATAATTATTATAATTAAATAAACGTTATTATATCTCCACCCCCTTTCTTCCTATAGCCAGAGATTGACGAGAGGATCATTCAATAACTAATGTCGCTTGAAGAATTATGTTCAGTGCACTTATGCGAAATAAGCAGACAGCTACGTAATTTTACAACGGAATACCATCGCCTTAAAATTATAAATTCAATCAATCAATCTGCCTAACTTTTTCCATAAATAGAAAAATATGTTGGGGTCGGCTTTCAGTCTAACCAGATGCCGCTGAATACCAGTATTTTACATGGAGCGACTGCCTATCTGATCTCCACAACCCATTAACTGGGTAATACGATACCCCTTGGTATGGCAGGTTGTCAGACTTTCGGGCTTCTGACGACCCGTAACGACTGTCAAAGATCCACGAATGACAGAAAACATACGATTTCTCACTAACATTCTGTTACACAGCTAAATTCTTGTGTACTTACCTACCTACCCCCATAATATTTCCTTTGACATCTGAACAAAGAATATTCTTAGCGTATATTTTCAAAATAGTTTGTGGGAGATAAGGAAACACGGCTGTTATCCCCATGAGACGCTGAAACGCTCTTGAAACGCAAAAGACGATAATACATACACTTACATGTAAGATAACAGAGCATTTGTTTTTTTATACCGCGTTATCCTATACTATTACGCACTAATTTGACCAAAGTTGGATATCTTTTATCCGTGGAGTAAAATTGACGATTAACAGTTTTTCTATGGAGAAACTGTCAAAAATTAAAAATTTATTCGAAGGTTAAGACTTATTATAGGTATAAAAGTTTGGTCGAATTCATCCTAAATGAGCAATATTTGTATATGTATACACAGGTATAATCACGTTCACGTGTTCACGTAATAATAATCACGTTCTCGAAAACGGCTCTAACGATTTCGATTAAAGTTGTAACATAGGGGTTTACGGGGGTGAAAAATCGATCTAGCTAGATCACATATATGAGAAAATTAGTTTTTTCTATTTTCACCCGAGCAGAGATCGGTCGCCGAGGTACTTTTAGTAATAACAGTAGTCTGTGTTCGGCAATCTGTCTGGAAAATTTTAAAGATAATTATGAAAGTTTCACTTTGATGTTTCATTGAATGGTGTTCAAAAGACGTTTACACGTGCTTGATTTTATGATATTACCTCAAAATCTTTATTGCAAAGAATATCAACTTCCTTTTAGATAATACTAAAATCTGCGTGGGTCGCAGGACTTATCTCAATTATCGTCAGTGTCTTCCTCTTGGCAATGGGATACATAAATGTAAGAAAACATACCTACTTACACATAAAATAATTATTGACCAAAAACAGATGTGATTTGATTGGCTTGATCTGATTTAGCTTAAGCCCTATTAGGCACTTAATGTGAGTAGGTAAGCATTATTATATCCAAATCGTGGTACAGGAAAATTTGATTTCTAAAGTAGATTTTATTAATAATTTAAATAATTCAATTAGGTGCATAATTTTACTATATATGCTTTAAAAGCCACTTAAATAAATAGCCTGGTTCGTAGCTAACCAAGTGCATTAAACTTGCACTCCCTAAGTACCTACTTAATTAATTTCACCCTTTAACATAACTACCTAAAATAATAGCCGACCGTCGACCAACAAACGACTTAAACTAAACTCAAATTAAATTATATTACTACAAGTGTAATTAATGTGTTACGTCGTAAAGTTTCAGGTTAATGGTAAAATTTAATGCTACTGAGCTACCAATTTAAACCAGTTATTGCGGCTCTAAAACGCCCCTAGAACGACAGTTCTTAAATCTACGTAGACACTAGGTAGGCTACTTGACAATGGTTTCTTTTTCCAAAGCAAAAACAAACAATATTTTCAAAGTGAGCTAAAAGCAGGAATGCTACTCAAACATCAAAAGGTTGCTTCCTAAAAACCGCACAAACTCGTCCACTCATAAAAGCCATATTTCAACCCTACAACTGGTTTGAGCACGCAGATATAAAGTGCTCCAGTTATATAGACACGCCCGAGTTACATACGCCGCGAATCGTTCAAAAGTAGTGTAAAAATGGCCGCAAAATTTCGTATCTCTGGCCGCAATCCAAGCGGTCAGCACCACTCTCCTGTCAACAGCAAAGTTGTTTATTCAATTTTTTCTACAAGTTTTTTAAGTGACATTTAATTAAAATGTTTCACAAAAGATCTTGACATTGCTTTTCTTAAAGAACAGGAGCAACAGTATAAAAATAAATGTTTTATATTCAGCACAATTTCCAGTTGTTTATTTCAGAGCGTAAAAAATGAATGGAGTGCAATTATTTATTCAATCTTTTTTTAACAAAGATTGTTTTAAGAATGCGAACATTTTTATCTTTGTATTTCGGAAGCCATTATTAAAAGTAATAATGTGCCTCGGCTTTATGCAAAAAGTCTGTCTATAGCAGCATTAAGTCAAACTTCAAAATTAATTCGTCAAAAGAGCAGTTTACGCCTAAAGTTTTGGTTCGAGAACTCATTAAGAGAACAACTTCGCCTGCTCTCATCAAGGAGCTGCATATATTCAACAACTTTGTTAAGGAATACAAGGAATGTATGATTATCTTCTTCTAAAAGGTTTTTGAGGCGCGAATTATATTACTAGGCTTACTCTTACTGAATATTATAAAATTGCAGGAATAAAGTCGTGTTTATGAAACCTAAAAGAATGGGTGGACAACAGTGCAGTTATGCTATTTAACAACGAGGTGAATAAAAGGTAATATTCTTTTTATAAAATATTAAAACAGTAGGTAAAGTAAAGACGTTTTCTTTTTGTTTTATTGTGGGGCGGTATTTTTCATTTTACTGCGGGCAGTAAAATATGGAGAATTCTTTAAATTGTATAAGATGAAGAATTCTACCGAATGAATAACGTAAAATTTATGAAGCGTTTATCGCTACAGACCGCCAGAAACAATTACAAACGAGTGTGGTCGTGAAACAACAAGGGTGCAGTAATATCTTCGACAAGAATAATAAATGAACGCGGACGAGTTTAATGGAGGGGATACACCTAAATGCTGTTCGCTTTCCGATACCCAACCGTGGGACCACTTTAAAATGCTTAAGTATTTGTGGTATCAAGCTGTAATTGAATTCTGAAATCCATTAATTATTTAATTAGGAACACCTATGTAGGTGCATAAACATGTAATGCAGTCTTCCTAATTCTGGTGGTTGGAACAACGATTGTTTAAAAACAACTTTCTTTATTCAAGATCGGATACGTTTCTGGTTATTTGCAGACCCAAGAGTTTTACACCATTTTATTGAGCTTAATATTGTTTTGTTTGTCTCAAATCTTGCAACGGATTTTCCAATTACGTATTCTTACTTACTTAGCAGGCCTAAGTCGACGTTCGCACGGACGTAATAATATCGCGGCGATTTTTTTTTCGCGCACTGGATTTTCAACGCTCTGCTTAGCGCCGAGAGTGCAAAATCCAACAGTGTGTTCTTTAGACGCGCTACAATGTACTCTGTTATTGTTAAGTGGGATTCTCAACGCTCGGCTCAACAACAAGAGTTGAAAATCCAGTGCGCGATATAATCCCGCCGCGATTTTATTACGCCCGTGCGTACGTCGACTTACTCTCAAAATCTCAACAAGACATTTTGTCGAATTTTGCATGAGATATTAAAAAATGAATCAAGTATTTATTTATTAACTATGGATGACTTACAGCTAAACCAAACATAATATAAAATAGTATGTGAGACTGACAGCAAATAAAAGTCATCACTTCTAAAAACAGATTGGAAAGACAGTGTGAACAACACAACACAGCTACCAAAAAAAGAGAAAAAAAAAAATAAAGTGGTAATATAGTAAAGTATTTCAGAAATCCTACCATTCCAGTGCAGCAAAGTTGTGGGAATTTGAAAAACTAAATCCTGTAAACTTTTTCAGGAACTTGTTTGTTTATTTAAACTTCCGTGTCACAACTTTCATGATCATTTCCAAATATAAAATCCATCGAAATGTCAAAATTTATTATATCTACGCACCGATCCGATTTATGCACCGCATAATTATAATAAGATTGTACTTAGGATTTTTACATGCGTTTTCAATGTGGGTCCATTCATTTAGAGATTACGTTAAAAAAAATTTCGCCATGACTCAGGTACTTACATAAAATTTGTATGGGGATAAATTAAAAAAAGATTTTTTAAATATTATTTTAATTAACTAAATGCATCTAATAATAAACAGCCGCCATAGAAATTACGAGTTAAGGACGCTGTTACAAATGTGTAGTCAAATCATTACTTTTTTACACAAAAGTATGTTTATTAAATTAAAAAAAAAAAAATTAAAAACAATTTCAAATTCTTAAAATGTTTTTTAGCCAAATTTTATATAAATGTGCATGGTACGATTCTGAACTATAAATATAATTTTAAATGTGTACATTTTCTCAATAAATGTACCGAAGTAAAAATTTTCAGTCCGGTACATTTATTGAGAAACTGTACCTATCTAAAATTATATTTGTAGTTTAGAATCGTACCATGCACATCTATCAACCATTGGCCAAAAACATTTTAAGAATGCAAAGCATTATGTTTAATAAACATGCTTTTGTGTAAAAAATAATTATTTGACTACCTATTTGTAACAGCGCCCTTACACTCCTACCAACTTATCTGTGAACTGAAAGAGGACGCCACCGTCGATGCGTCGACACAATCGAATGACATGCGTTCGGCACAATCGAAGATATTTCAACATGACGGCCGTAGTTCCAATTTTCGCCATTTCACAGATAAGTTGGTAGGAGTGTAAAACTGAGCAGATGATGTCAAGTTGACACAATGTCATACCATTAGATGGGTGTATTGCATAACCATCAATACTCCAGGGATTTTTGGGGTTTCTGCATCAAACGAGTTTTAGTTTTATACATTTCAATAGAAAAAAGATGTAGAATTGGTGTTTCAGTTCAACAAAATTTTTTATCTAGGTCCATAGATTAAAAAACAGCAAAATGTGAAAATCGAAAATAGTATGATTATTGGGTTTTCTTAAATACCCAATTCAAATACCGTGACGATTCCGTCTTAAGCCTTATCGCTTTAGTGCGTGCTAATTAAGCCTGCTGAGTGCGGAGGTTTCTTCTCATTTACGTGATATAATCTTATTCAATTGCGTAACCTCACGCAGTCACGGCTTTATGGTCCCTTGTTGAGTCACTACATGGTAACAGTGCCTTTAAATAAATAAATAAAAATATTTTAATTCAGACCATTAAAGTCCATTTGGGTTAGTATACAAACAACTTATAAACTAATGTCAGTACTTAAATCTACCAGAAGTAATTGTTTTAATTTATACATCTACATGCACTCAGTGTCATGTAGGCGTATCCAATGCCCCAGCATGGGGCTGTCCCACCTATCCGCAATAACCCTCAGAATGCTGTTGGGGCTGGCGCAAATCCGGCTCATGATGGATGCACAGCGCTTACGCATGAGTTTAAGCTCGTTGGTCTTTGATGTAATATTTGTTCTAGAATTAGAAATAATTATTGTATTATTTTGTGCCCGGTTGCTGGCAACAGGCTCGCCCCCTATTACATGGGACTTAAACATAACTAGCGAAATGTGGGTGGAAAAAGGTACATCCTTTTGGCGAATACAGGTGGACGTTATGTTGTTATTTTCTGTAGAATAGTAATGTTATAAACCTTCAAACGTTTTGTATTTTTTACTTATTTCCAAATTTAATATAAAGTAAAAAAAAAATATATTATTATTTGTCTTTGGCTTATCTCGGGACCCTGGGGTCCCGGACCTTTGAAAGGCGTACGAGGGGCCGAAGCCAACTCGCAGAGGCCCCTTAGACGATTTTAAATGACGAGGAGGCACCAGCCGACGATTATCCCTGTATGCACTATGCAAGTGCACCCAAGGACCAACCCCCGGTTGGTGCAGGACTATTGCAGAACATGGAAACAAAACACATTGGGCCTATGGGTTTGGGTGGCTACATGGATTGGGTACCTTGAACTATGGAAGAACTGTGTCCCCTGCCTGACCAATGTTATATAATATACACAGATAAATTGGCAGGGGGTGACTTGCACACTCAATAATGGGCTCCCGGAAACGGTCGCTAGCACATAGTGACGTAGCGACAAGGGGCAACATGTCCTGAGGAGCTTGAGGAGTGGAGAGGTATTCCACGGCTCTCAGAACAATCCCAGAGCCCGGAAGATGGTCAAGATCCCTACAAGCACTTACTGGAATACTTCCTTCCTCCGAGCACGTTTGCTCTTGCGAATCTCCACTCAAGCCGGCCAATAAAGGCAAGAATGAGGTGGGAGTTCTGTTCCCGTCATTGTTCACTCCAGCCGGCCAATAAAGGCAAGCCAGAGGTGAAGAACAAGACTTCTCCCGGGAAATAGGGTCCGTGGGGTCGCTACTGCCCAACAGCTCGCCACATGCTGCCCTGCGGGTTCACGTATCTCTTGGTCTGGCTCCTCACCCTAGACCTGTTTCGGCAAAGTAAACTCCACCGGCACAGACCCAGAGTTCGGAGCGCGCAAGCCCCACCACGACGTCAACGTAGAGATACGGCGGTGATTATTATTATTATTTTTTTTTATAATTTTTTATTATTATTATTATTTGTCTTTGGCTTATCTCGGGACCCTGGGGTCCCGGACCTTTGGAAGGCGTACGAGGGGCCGAAGCCAACTCGCAGAGGCCCCTTAGACAATTTTAAATGACGAGGAGGCACCAGCCGACGATTATCCCTGTATGCACTATGCAAGTTAGTAGTAGTTAGTAGTTAGCACTATGCAGATTATCCCTGTATGCACTATGCAAGTTTAGACGACACGGTTGGCGCAGTGGTTGAGCGATTGACTGCTGCGCAGCATGTCGCGGGTTCGATTCCCGCACGGAACAAATATTTGTACGACCTACAAGTATTTGTTCCGAGTCTGGGTGTTTTTCTATCTATAATATGTATGTATTTACAAAAAAAAAATGTATATAAGTAGTTTATCAGCCATCTCGTTACCATAACACAAGCATTAGGTTGCTTAGCTTGGGGCTAGATGGCGTTGTGTGATATGTCCAAACATATTTTATTTTTTTTTATTTTAAGTGCACCCAAGGACAACCCCCGGTTGGTGCAGGACTATTGCAGAACATGGAAACAAAACACATTGGGCCTATGGGTTTGGGTGGCTACATGGATTGGGTACCTTGAACTATGGAAGAACTATGTCCCCTGCCTGACCAATGTTATATAATATACACAGATAAATTGGCAGGGGGTGACTTGCACACTCAATAATGGGCCCCCGGAAACGGTCGCTAGCACATAGTGACGTAGCGACAAGGGGCAACATGTCCTGAGGAGCTTGAGGAGTGGAGAGGTATTCCACGGCTCTCAGAACAATCCCAGAGCCCGGAAGATGGTCAAGATCCCTACAAGCACTTACTGGAATACTTCCTTCCTCCGAGCACGTTTGCTCTTGCGAATCTCCACTCAAGCCGGCCAATAAAGGCAAGAATGAGGTGGGAGCTCTGTTCCCGTCATTGTTCACTCCAGCCGGCCAATAAAGGCAAGCCAGAGGTGAAGAACAAGACTTCTCCCGGGAAATAGGGTCCGTGGGGTCGCTACTGCCCAACAGCTCGCCACATGCTGCCCTGCGGGTTCACGTATCTCTCTTGGTCTGGCTCCTCACCCTAGACCTGTTTCGGCAAAGTAAACTCCACCGGCACAGACCCAGAGTTCGGAGCGCGCAAGCCCCACCACGACGTCAACGTAGAGAAACGGCGGTGGGGTTATTATTATTATTATTTATTTATATTATTATTTTATTATTATTTTTTACTTTTTTGTTTTGCCTCTTTAATTTAGTCTGTGCTAAATAAATGTGTTTTCTTTCTTTTCTATAAAAAAAAAAAAATAAATAAAGTAGTCCGCTCACACGGCAGGTACGCCCGCTTAAAAAACTAGTCAAGTGACCACCCGCTGACGTCATTCGGGCCGCGGCGCGCGTTTGTTTACATAATGCGATAGCGGCATAGTTTCTAAGAATTCTGTAGCTCCAATTCTTTACTTGGAACCCCAATGAGTAAAGCGCCAGTATATTGAATGTTTCATTTGAATTTGTTATTGTTTACATTTCTAGAAATGGTTAAAAAGACGAACAAAGACAATTTAGCTTCAGATTTCAAAGAAATGGCTCTAGTAAGAAAAAACAAGCGATGACCTATATGTTTTAAGGTTTAAAAGGCATGGTGTGTTAATTCTTAACATGAAACATAAATAAACTCACTTACCACAGTACAATTAAACTATTAACTGAGTAAAACACTTTCACACTCGACCGACCGAACAATAACATGACAGAGAAAAAAATATTTTTTAATGTCATAGACGAGTCTCAGTCAGTGTTGACGTATCTTAAATCGTTCGGAAATAGATAACGCATCAAATTAAATGCATAGAATTCGATATTAGTACTTAATAGTGATGGAACAACGTTAATAATAAAAAAATATTTTCTTGGTATAGAACTCATACCACGTACAATATTAGGTACGGACCCGATTCACACCGCGTTCGTGTGAGCGGATGTAAAGTAGTAGTAGTAGTATAATAAAGAATTATATATCTCTTAGGTGTATTATGCTTTCAAAGAGCAGGGAATAATTTTAGCTTGCTGACATTAAAATCGTTCAGCAAAAACTTTTGTTTTAAACGTAAAAATAAGCTGACGTTTTCCACGAAATCAAACTGAATATTTTTTTAATCAAACCTAAATAGAACTTAAACCACCGCACCGTAGGCCGCACTCGGCTGATTCATTTCAATAACTTCCACAAATTACACTCTTTCAGTGATCCACAAAATCTTATTTATTTTTCCGATTCGTTTATTTTTTACACAACCCATTAAATCACCGGCGAATGTTTTTCTCTTCGAACGTAAAATTAATTCAAAATAGAAAAGCTTCTTTGTTTTTATTAGGTTATCCTTTGTTTTTCTTTAACATTGTAAGTCCCCATAGGAACTTGAGAACGTTCAACAACAAGTTATCACTACTTTTATTTCGTAGAATGACTAGGTCATTACTAAGCCTGTAGCTTCGTCCATCTTTCTTACAGTTTTTCTGTAGGTTTTTGCCCAGATAATTGTAGACTTCGCAGAAACGGTAAGAACTAGTAGGTATATAAGCCGGCTGTATATTTTTGTTCTCTATTATTGTATTGGCAGGTTTTATTTCAGAAAGATAAATGTGTTTCAGGCTTATCAAAAGGTGGAGGCACTCAGAATTAATACGGAAGAGTCACTTCGTGAATCCTCATTTTTTTACATTTTAAGTAAGCAGGATAACATCTACTTACTTTTATGGATTAAAATATTCAGCCATCGTGTTTGTACCGAAATTCACCGAAATTTTCCGAGGTTCAGTAAAAGCAAATCTTCCAACTGTTCCTAATTTTCTAGGAAGGTGAGTGGGTATGCAAAATGGTGGCTTTAAAGGAATGGTAAACGTTTTCGCCTCGCAAGAAGGACTCTTTAACCAGCAAATAGCCGGAGCTCGCCTTAGCCCTGGGAGTGCCCCGACATCGCCCACAGCTAACAAACTCTTCTATTAATACTTTTTCTTCTTATTTCCGCTCCGCCCACTCCAGTGCTTCCTTCCGTCTAAACTTTTAATTATTTTTTTAAAATACCTCTGCATTTTCCGAACTTGCTCAGCGTCTGCTGTTACTTACCTACTAATTTTAACGTTTCATCTTGATTGCTTGTAAAACTTGCTTATGTAAACAGTTTCCTATCTTACTGGGACGCGTCGACAAAGCATCCTTCAGATAACCGTACTGTAACAAATAGCCTTGTCGATAAATCCCCGTGCCATCTAGACCTATAAAACAACGTATATGAGCTTCCGGCACATAAACTTACACAGCTTGTTTAAAAGCCGAGGTGAAATAAGAAACAAGATAGGGTCGTTAAACGTTTTCACGACACAGAATAAAAACATTCGGCCGGGCGAAGGGCGATCCCAGCCAATATATTATTAGTTTAGCATCTACGGTGGGTGTTGACTAATGTCCTCACCCGGTGACCTTATATTTAGGCGGGAGCTTTGTCTTCAATATGTCGCCATATATCTTAGGATCCGTTAGGGCTAGTGTGGATTGTAAAATGGAATTGTTTATTACCATGTTATGCTCACTCTGTCCCACTAGAATGTGCCTTGGCATTTATCTGCAAAGCATAATGCTACGCCAAAATCCAAATATCCCAGGAATCAACATCATCTACCTAGCCATTTCCCAATTATGTTGGGGTCGGCTTCCAGTCTAACTGAATGAAGCTGAACACCAGTATTTTACATAGATCGACTGCCTATCTGACCTCCACAACCCAGTTATTGGTTAGACTGGTTGTCACACTTTCGAGCTTCTGACGACTGCCAAAGATCCATCACGATTGACGTAGGGACCAACGACATAACGTGCTTTCCGGGGCACGGAGGGGTCTTGGTATGTAAAAATGTTCACCCATCCACGGACCAAACGCGGCAAGCGTAGATTAACCTGATCGATCTCGAAATATCCCAAAAAAAAACAGCATTCTTCGCTTTTATCAATAACTAGCTGTGCCTCGCGGTTTCCCCCACGTAGACCGGGATAAAATGTAGTTCATGTGTTAATCCAGGGTATAAGCTATCTACATACCAAAATTCACCATATCGGTAAAGCCGTTTGAGCGTGAAGAAGTAACAAACATACAAACACACACACAAACTTTCGCCTTGATAATATTAGTGTGATTGAGAAGTTTCATAGTAATCTCCGAGACCACATGGATGTTCATCGACCTTTACAAGAGGTCAGCAAAGGAGTGAGCAGCCTACAGATTTATAAACTAAAGGGAGCAATCCATTATTGAAACTAGAAGTAAACTTTAGTGGCGCCTACGCAAACTATTGTATAGGGAGTGATAATAGATCGCTAAGTGCCAACGAGCGACGGCGATGTAGCATTTTCTGTGTTATCATATTTTGAGCTTTTTCAGTTAGATTTATTAATGATTTTGGGCTTTAGCCCGCTTACCATACTGTTAAGCCTGTGCTTATTTATCCCCTGCCTGTGAAAATTTCCAAATAAAATATTGACATACACATGAATGTTAACTTTTCGTCACCCTCCGTCTTATTACAAAACAAGGTTCATCTTCAAACCCAGGTTCAAACCATGGACCCTTTTTTGAATTTCGAGCTTTATTCTGACACGTTTAGATGTCAGTTTTACAAAACTGACAACTTAGTACCGGACTAAGTTGTCAGTTTTGTATAAAGAACTGTATTTCTATCACAGCTAGGTTCATATTACAAAAACAGGCTCGATGGTTTAAACCATGACGAAGAAAAACCTCGTTTTGTAATAAGACCGCCTATGTTTGACTGGTAGATAAATGCCGGTTCCTATAGGTAAACAAAAACGAATCGTTTTGCATACCAATGCTTGCATTTTTTATTGCCAAACTGGGCATTATAAATTGATTCACCTATGCTACTTCCTTATGTGAGGGACTGCTATGCAAAGCTATTAAGAGATCTTTGCTTCATTATTTAAGAGTCATAATTTTAACCAATAATGGTCCGTATATTATAGAAATCGGCCATAATTCTGCATAAGTACTTACCTTGACATAACCTTTTACTGTTACTTCAATATATTTGGCGAAATGTGAATCTACTATAGGTACCTACACCACTGCCTAACACTTCGGGGATTACAGGCGTGATGTTATGTTATGACAATAATGTCGACATTATAATGTGGATAGTATAATATCCGCGTAGATGAGGATAAAAAGTAGCCTTGTGTTAATCCAGGGTATAAGGGTATAGGGTTAAGCAGTAATGCTCGCGAAGGAGGAAGCGGAACGCGTGAGGGAGAGGCAACTGCCGCGCCCTCGCGCCCCTAGCCGCCGTAGGAGACGCCCTGGGCGGCGGGAATCTATCGCCGATTCCCGGCCACCGTAGGGGTGGGCTTGCGGACGACGAGTAATGGGCAGCTCGCCGTCCGGTAAGGACCAGGCCCGGGTCAACGGCGCGTTGTGTTCCACGCGCGCCTCAAAGAGATGTCAGCAGTGACGGAGTCAACTGGACCGATGCCGCCGGGGTCGCGGGTAGTTCGAAAGAGATACCGTGGCCCTGGCACGGGCAACTGAAGGAACACGGGTGGGTTTTAGTCAGTAAAAGTCTGATACGCCCTCCCGCTCTGCCCGGAGCGGGAGAAGTCATTTGATGATTTCCCATCCACAAAAAAAAAAAGGGTATAAGCTATCTCTACATACCAAATAACATCCAAGTGCCGTGTTGTTGTATGTGTGACTTCGTATAGTCCCCAAATTCACGAATCTTTAAAAAAAACGAATAGGCGTGAATCGTCCAAACAAGTACAATAAGAACACAATCTAGTTCCATTAGTTCTGTATTGCGCAATGACCCAAATAGAACGAAAAAAGAATAGAGAATAGAAGATATGAATTATGGAATAAGTCTGATGGATTGGCTAGACCAAACGTAACAAGGAGTATAAAGGCGAAGTGATTACAATGTATAATTGGAATCGTTCGTTTCTAATAATAGGTGCTTGGTTAGAGTACCAATAGAGTTTACCGCTTTATACATAACACTAGCTTCTGCCCGCGACTTCGTCCGCGTGAAATATCTTGTTTAAAAATAAAATATATGCTGCAACTGTGACCCGTTACTTCGTTTTCACTTAGCGACTGATCTGACTTTTTTGCTCGGCTCTTAAGGGTCGTAGCGTGATGTTAAATCGCCTATAATCTTCCTCAAGAAGTGGGCTATCACTGGGCTGGTAGTTCCAGAGATTAGCGCGTTCAAATAAAAAAAAAACGGCCAAGTGCGTGTCGGACCACGCACAATGAAGGGTTCCGTAGTGGGGATGAATTAATCCCAAGAACAAACTTCTCCAACAGCAAACGTAAGTTGGCCGATTAAATTACTCTAACAAAAATTTGCACTTGCAAACAAATCCCTGAATCGAAAAACGGTTTTCACAGACCCGCAATATTTTTGAACGACGACACCCTGCTCATGAGATAGACGAGAAAAAAAGCCATCTCCATATTCAGCCAAACCAAAAAGTTTTTTTTTTTACAATAAAATTTATTTTTAGCATAGTATTAAGTACCTTGCTGATAGCACGTATGCAACCAAGACTCACAAGCGGTGGTTAGAAATAGCAGCGTAAAGTTTTGTGTTTTTTAATACGCATGAGAAGAAGGGCGTGAGTTTATGTATGCCATTTCAATGTAATTTTTTTTTTATACAACTTATTTTTATTCTTATTTTTAAATTGTGTGTGTTTTTTTATGGACCATCAGTGGTCTACAATAAAGATTTTTATTATTATTTTTTATTTAACATTTTATTTCACCACTTTGTCGGCGTGATTAATATGTATACCCATGCCAAATTATATTTTTCTTGTACTAAGAGTCTCTGAGCTAAGCCGCGGACAGACAGACGGTCGGACTTGGCGAAACTATAAGGGTTCCTTGTTGACTACGGAACCCCAAAAACAAACAAACTCTTCACCTTTATTATATTTGTATAGCTAACTTCCCGCTTGTATTCTCGGAAAGGGCGGACAGAGGTAATTAAAATTGCAAATTGTATTCCACGGAAAATACGTATATACAACTCATTAGTAAAATCACACCACGAGTATCTTATCGAAATATGGGGATCTGCCGCGAAAACTATCCTGATGCCTTTGCAAAGAACCCAAAACAAAATTATTAAAACCCTATATCATTATCACTATCTGACTCCGACTAAAATAATATTTGAAAAAAACTAAATTATTAAATCTCACACAACTATACACATACGGCACCTGCATTCTAATTAAAACAATCACCACAAACAGCATACAATCCAATTTACAATTATTACACAAAAAAACCATATCATACAACCTAAGAAATAAAAATAAACTGTAGTTTATTTTTATTCGTTTTTTCGTTAACTGTAGTTTATTTTTATTTCGTTCTAACGAAGACAAGCTCGTACTAACTATGGTGAAAAAACCATATTGTTCGA
Organism: Cosmia pyralina; assembly: GCA_946251885.1. NCBI lineage: Eukaryota > Metazoa > Arthropoda > Insecta > Lepidoptera > Noctuidae > Cosmia > Cosmia pyralina. The sequence continues at coordinate 14,229,443 of OX276353.1, forward strand.
GGGAGCACAGCTGTATAATGACGTAAAAGATTGTAACAACATTAACTCATTCAAAGTGAAACTAAAAAATTATATTATTCAACAAATGTAGTCATACCGTATCAATTAATGTTAGCAACTTCTTACCTACCTATTATTTATTTATATAACTTCACCAACACGCACCTGAGGCAAAATGTATTCCACGGGGATGCGAGCCGTTACGGTGAGCTGCCCCGTGTCGGCGGCCCAAAAGATAGCTGGGGAGGGCCGAAGGTTCCGGGTGGGCTGGAATTCCACGCGGGTAAAATTGCTGGAACCCAGACCTCTGAGGTGCTTCCGTTGCCAAGTGGGCAACCACGTCGGAGTGAAATGCACCTCGGAGGTGGACCGCAGCAGTCATTGCTTCCGTTGTGGTCAGCCCGGTCACAAGGCCGGATCGTGCAATGCCACGCCGCACTGCTATTTATGTGCGGCAGCTGGCAAGCCGGCCGATCACCGGGCTGGAAGCAAGGGCTGTGGTCCATCCACTAAAGCCCGGAGCAGGGGCAAGCTCTCTGCCACCGCCGGCACTGCCGCAGCCGCCGCCACAGCCGTCGCCGTTGCCGCCTCCACTGCCGTCGTCGCCGTACCCACTGCGGCAGGGCCCACACAGGGGGCTCAGGGAGGGGGTGAAATGGAATGTCAGTAATGGCTCCATTACGCCTCCTCCAGGCGAACATCAACCACTGCGCCGCAGCTCAGGATCTGTTGCTCCAGAGCATGGCGCAGTGGTCGATTAACATCGCCGTGGTCGCTGAGCCGTATTTTGTCCCGCCCAGTGATTACTGGGTGGAGGACCTGAGCGGCACAGTGACCCTCATTTCGTCGGCCGCCGCCGGTACCCTGTCCCTCGAAGCTGTGAAGAGAGGACAGGGTTGCGTTGCAGCACGGTTCGGGGAGATTGTCGTGGTAGGGGTATACTTCTCCCCGAGCCGAACTCTCGCCGAGTTCCACAACTCCCTTGCGGAATTGAAAACCATCGTCGTCGGGTTCCGTTCCCTTCCCGTGCTCGTCCTCGGGGACTTCAACGCCAAGAATGTGGCTTGGGGTTCCCGGTATACGGACACACGGGGTAGGATGGTGGAGGACTGGGCTCTAGAGACAGGCCTGGTCGTCCTAAACCGGGGTTCTGTCCCCACGTGTGTGCGGATGCGGGGCGAATCAGTGGTGGACATTTCGTTCGCCAGCCCCGCTCTGTTGCCGCATGTTCTTGACTGGCGCGTCATGGAGGGGGTGGAGACCTATTCCGACCACCGGTACATCCGGTTTGATGTCTCCGCCCAGACCTCGAGCGCGCCGGTCCGACAGGCCCCGAGTGGTCCGCGGTGGGCGCTGAAGCAGCTGGACCGGGAGCTCTTCCTGGAAGCCTCAATCGTGCAGGCCTGGGTGTCACCACCGGACAGGCCTGCTGACGTCAATGACGAGACGGAGTGGTACCGGGAGGCCATGTCCGAAATATGTGACGTGGCAATGCCCCGGGTCCAGCCCGGACGCGCCTGGCGCCAGGTGTACTGGTGGTCGCCGGAGCTGACGGCTCTGCGCGAGGCATGCGTTGTTGCGCGGCACCGGTACACCAGGCACCGCAGGCTCCGTATCCGCCCTCCGGATACGGAAGCCATTCAGGCGGAGCTGTATGAGGGGTATAGAGCGGCGAAGACTGCCCTCCGAGCGGAGATCTCGCGGGCCAGAGGCCTGGCTCACGAGGAGTCGCTGGGGACTCTGAACAGAGATCCGTGGGGACGCCCCTACAAAATGGTGCGGGATAAACTCCGTCCATGGGCTCCCCCGCTGACGCAGAGTCTCCGGCCGCAGCTCGTGGAGGACGTGGTGAGCGCTCTGTTCCCTTCACGAGGGGAACATACTCCCCCGCCCATGGCTCCGCCTCCTGCGGTGCCCGATGCGGACCACATCACCGACGACGACGACGATGCTCCGGAAGTGACCGAGGTAGAGCTGAGAGCGGCGGTACGTAGGCTGAGTGCCAAAAATACCGCCCCAGGACCCGACGGCTTGCCAGGAAGAGCCTGGGTTCTGGCCTTTGGGGCTCTCGGGCCTCGACTAGGGGGGCTCCTAAGCGCATGCTTGGAGAGGGGCCAGTTCCCACTTCGTTGGAAGACAGGGAAACTGGTCCTCATTAAGAAGCCGGGGCGCCCTGCGGACTCTCCGTCCGCTTACCGGCCCATCGTGCTGCTCGACGAGGTAGGCAAGCTCTTTGAAAGAGTCATTGCAGACCGCCTCGTTGGGTGGCTGGTGCAGGAGGGGCCGGATTCGGCGGAGAGCCAGTTTGGTTTCCGCAGGGGGCGCTCTACGGTGGACGTCATCATGCGCGTGCAAGCCCTCACGACGGGGGATGCTGTGGCCCGGGGTGGGGTCGTCTTGGCGGTGTCTCTAGACATCGCCAATGCCTTCAATACCCTGCCCTGGAGTTGCATCAGGGAGGCACTCCGGTATCACCGGGTGCCAACCTACCTCCGTCGAGTGGTCGAGGCCTATTTGACGGACAGGACCGTCATCTACCCCGGTCATCAGGGAGAGTGGAACCAGCGAGAGATGTCGTGCGTTGTCCCACAGGGATCTGTCCTGGGGCCACATCTGTGGGACATCGGGTACGACTGGGTGCTGCGCGCCGACCTCCCTAGCGGCGTCAGCGTTGTATGCTACGCTGACGACACGCTGGTCCTGGCGCAAGGGAGGTCGCACCAGGCGGCGGCCGAACTAGCGACACGCGGGGTTGCGACAATCGTAGAGAGGATCCGGCAGTTGGGACTCGAGGTGGCCCTGCACAAGTCCGAGGTCATGTGTTTTCATGGTCCTCGGAACGCGCCACCGTCGGGTTCCCAATTAACGGTAGGAGGGGTTCACATCGGGGTCGAGTCGACGATGAAGTACCTGGGACTCGTCCTCGACAGCCGGTGGAACTTCGTGGAGCACTTCCGACGTTTGGCTCCCAGACTGGAGCGGGCCGGGGCTGCCTTGAAGCGGCTCCTGCCCAATCTGGGGGGTCCAAACGCCTCCTGCCGGAGGCTTTACGCGGGGGTCGTGCGGTCCATGGCCCTTTACGGGGCACCGGTGTGGGCGCGTTCCCTGAGGCTGCGACCAGCCCGCCGGTTGAACGCGTCCCAGAGGGTCATGGCCATCCGGCTAGTCCGGGGATACCGCACGGTCTCCTGTGAGGCGGCGTGCCTCCTTGCCGGATTACCGCCATGGGATCTGGAGGCAAAAGTCCTCGCGCACGTGTGGTAGTGGCGCGAGGAGGCGAAACGCCGGGGCGTAACTCCGCTGCCGCGAGAAATCACGGTACAGCGGACAGAGCTCCGGCGGGATCTCATGGCGACATGGAGAGTGCGATTGTTGCAACCCAGCGCTGGGCACGCCACAATTGCGGCGATAAGTCCCCTCTTTGAGGAGTGGTTGGAGAGGCGCCACGGCGTCCTCACCTTCCGCCTGACGCAGTTCCTCACCGGACACGGTTGTTTCGGGAGGTTCCTGTTTCGGATAAGGCGGGAGGAAACGCCCGGGTGTCACCATTGTGTGGATCACCCGGAGGACACGGTGGAGCATACAGTGGAGGTCTGCCCGGCTTGGGCGGAGCACCGCCGTGTTCTCACGGAGGCGATCGGCGGCGGCGATCTCTCGCGTCCAAACCTGGTCCAGGCCATGGTGCGGAGCGAGAGTGTATGGGAAGCCGTCACCTCCTTCTGCGAAGCAGTAATGCTCGCGAAGGAGGAAGCGGAACGCGTGAGGGAGAGGCAACAGCCGCGCCCTCGCGCCTCTAGCCGCCGTAGGAGACGCCCTGGGCGGCGGGAATCGATTGCTGATTCCCGGCCACCGTAGGCGCGGGCTTGCGGACGACGAGTAATGGGCAGCTCGCCGTCCGGTAAGGAACAGGCCCGGGTCGACGGCGCGTTGTGCTCCACGCGCGCCTCAAAGAGATGTCAGCAGTGACGGGGTCAATTGGGCCGATGCCGCCGGGGTCGCGGGTAGTTCGAAAGAGATACCGTGGCCCTGGCACGGGCAGTTGAAGGAGCATGGGTGGGTTTTAGTCAGTAAAAGTCTGACACGCTCTCCCGCTCTGCCCAGAGCGGGAGAAGTCATTTGATGATTTCCCATCCACAAAAAAAAAAAAAAAAAAAAAAAAAAAGGCAAAATGTATTCATTTAGATTTAAGCAATAACTTTGTATCTCATTGTAAGTGAACCTAGGTATTGTTCTTATGAGAATAAATTCTTTAAACCTAAACCTAAACCTACTTGAAGTTCACCCAAGGTTTGCTGTTTTAGTTTCAAATAACTAAACCAGACTCCGGGCTACGAGTACTTCTGAGAAATCCGCCACTAAGCTATTATGTCCAACTCGAGAATCGAGGATCGAAAATACCTCACGCTCAGCAGTTCTTCTGCAAACACTAGACCAACTTTTAGTTCCTTATAAGCGTACTAGCGTTTTCCTGCGGCTTCGCCCACGTGGACCTCGGAAATTATCCCACGGGAATGTACTGCCGGGTTAAAACTATTCTAAGTGTCTAACCCAGGTCACGGTCTACCTGTGTGCAAAATTTCAAATTAATCCGTTCATCCATTGACATGGACAGGCAAGCTTACATTCTCGTTTAAGGTGAGCGTTCACTGGTCCGCGCCGGCCGCAACGCACGCACGGCACGCAACGGATTTCGGTTTGTCTGTATTCATATAACACCGCGTCCACTACCGGCCCACCCGCATTTTAATTTCTTCATACAAACAAACCAAAATCCGTTGCGTGCCGTGCGTGCGTTGCGGCCGGCGCAAATTCAAATTCAAATTCAAAGCATTTATTTCAAATAAACCAATTACAGGCACTTTTGAATTGTCAATGGGTCGGTCAGTCAGAAAGATGAAGCTAGTTGCCCATTCCAAAGCGTAGTAGATCCCTATGGAGAAGAACGGGCAAGAAACTCCATGGACACTCTTTTAAATCATAATATTTTTACAAAATATTGGTTACATCGTTCATGTTGAAAATATACATGTGAGAACAATGTAGAAAGACGTGCACGTTAAAAAGCGTCCGTAATAAAAAGATAAAAACTAAAACAACTAAATTAAATATTAAAATTAAAAATAAGCCATGGCAGCTAAGAGACGACCAGTCCCAACTGACGGCGCCCGTTCACGAACATGACGCATGGATCAGCACCAATTAGCTTAACCATTTTGAAGGGAACTTAATGATCCAACACACACGCCACCACCAGCGAGACATTTGAGTGAGCATGACATACTCTCAACTGCCAGGGCACACTCAAGTCAGTGAAAGACGTACCCAGTAAAAGGTAGCTTAATAGTAGCTACATAGTGCTCACACATGTACTGACCAGTGAACGCTCAGCTTTATATTTTTAAAATATATTATACTGTGTATGCCCGCGGCTTCGCCCGCGTGGATGTCGGCAATTATCTCATGGAAACGTAGTACTGGAACACAATGTATACTATGTCCTAGTCCAGGTCATGGTCTATCCCTTTCATCCAAATCCGTTCAGCCGGTAAGGTGTGAAAAGATAACAGACCGAGTTACTTTCGCATTTAGCTATATCTATCTATATATAGCTATATATCAGAGGAGCTCGTGGCTAAGTAATAACAGCCGCACGGGTCGATCCATCAGGTTAAGCTACGCTTGCCGGGGTCGGTCAGTGGATGGATGACCATCTTTACATACCGAGACTCCTCCGTGCCTCGGAAAGCACGTTAAGCGGTTGGTCCCGGCTGTCATTTGTGGATCTTTGACAGTCGTTACGGGTCGTCAGAAGCCCGAAAGTCTGACAACCAGTCTTACCAAGGTGTATCGTATTACCTAGTTACTGGGGTGTGGAGGTCGGATAGGCAGTCGCTCCATGTAAAATAATGGTATTCAGCTGCATCCGGTTAGACTGGAAGCCGACCCCAACATAGTTGGGAAAAGGCTAGGCAGATTGATATAGCTATATCAACTTTGTAACGTCAATTCTAATGAGTATTATCTCGAATTCAAGTGTAGATATGTTTTGTTTCAATTTGTAATTCAGAATATTACGTGTGTTATGTAAGTACAGTCAGCAACAAAACTCGATTAACACTTGCAGTTTTTTTAATCTTAATCTTTAAGCGAAAGTATTTAATTCAAATCGGAACAGAAGTGCTTAAAATTTTAAGACAGTTAAACGGGAAAAAAGCAGTTTATCTAAACATTTTGTGTTAATTTAGATGATGTCAAAAAGTAGCAGTGTTAACCGACTTCTGTTGCTGTTAAATTCTACATAATTATAAAGATACTCAATCATTAACCAAATCGGACAGATTTATATTAAATTAACTTTAGCCAGCGGCTTCGCCTGTGTAGATAGCGGAAATTATCCCACGGGAACCTACTACTGGGATAAAACTGGGGTAACCTATGAGTTAATCCAGGTTATAAACTATCTGTGTGCCAAATTTTATCCAAATCCGTTCAGCCGTTTTTGCGTGATTGAGTAACAAACATTCAAACATCTAAACATACAAACTTTCACATCTATATAAATAATAAAAAGAGAAGTCCTGACTGACTGATTGACAGACTCATCAACGCCCAGCCCAAACCCTTGGGACCTTGAAAGCTGAAATTTCGCACAGAGGTTCCCTTTATAATGTAGACAAGGATTAAGGAAGGAATTCCCGGTAGTACGTTCCCGTGGGATATTTTCCGACATCCACGCGGACGAAGCCGCGGGCAAAAGTTAGTTTATTTTCGCTTTATATACTAAAGTAAATGTAACTGTTCGCTCACCATTTGTTTTCCGAGACCAACGCAAGGTAAAACGACACCGCTCCCCCATTCACCCCTTGACGCGGTGACGCTAGGTATCAATTGCACTTCTGACTCTTAGCGAGTCGATAGCAATCTTTGTCAGCTCAGAACTCGCCTGCGAGAGAGAGAGAGAGAGAGAGAGAGAGACAAATGCTGGGCTACGACAAACCCAGTTACTGGGCACTAAGACCAACTACCCGTTATGAATACCACAGAAATGATCACTCGAATCAACTGTTTTATCACAGAATAATAAAACTACAGTAGTTTATCTGAGTAGTGACTTTGAATTAATTACCTACGGCCGCTCGGTCCGTCGTCCGTCCGTGCATACCTAACTGCCGCGCACTCGACTGTTGCCTACTAGTATACTGGATGACTTTTTTTACCGTCTCGAAAAAAATAGGGTATATTCGGTTAACGGAGTAGAAGCCTATGGCATATCTAGTTTTTTTATTTATTTATTTTTTTTATTTATTAAAATCAAAATTCAAATCATAATGCAGGTTGCATATGATTTGAATTTCGATATTTTTAAAGGATTTATTATTTTTCTTCAAAATTTATGTTTTTATTGTTCTAAAATGAAAAGTTTACAACGAATTTGTAGTATTTATTGATACTTAGATATTTTTTTCTGACTAAGCTATTAAAAAAAAAAAACTAGGTATGCCATACGCTTCTACTCCGTTCACCTAATAGGTGAACGTCAAAGTCATCCGTCCTAATAGGTCAAAGTCATCCGGTATACCTACTGAGATTTCGAAGCGTGTCGTTTCGGCAGTTTTCTATGCAGATAAACTACTGTATCATTATTATACTGTGGTTTTACCTACTCTCCAATGTACAAAGGGACTCAATTTGTAGACGATGATTACAATCCACAGACTGACCGCTCACGAAGCGCAGCTTAACCTCGCAAATCGATTGTTTCGTGTGGGTGTTATTGAGCCGCAAACCCCTCCAACGAGCCACAATATCCCAATTTATTTGACCAAGACCTTATTTAATATGACCATTTGAAAACGTTCCTTTTGCCGAAAACAATTAAACACAGTCATGGACTCCAATAGACTCACTTCAATAGACTTTCCAGTGACGGCTGAAACGATTAATGACCAATAAAAACCCATTTATGCGTAAAAAACGTACAGACAGAAATACTGAACCGTGTTGGAATGACAGATGTTCCTAAATCAGTTAATACTCTCGTTTATTCCGACAAAATGATTTGACAGATGGGCTCAGCGACGCGGCTGAATTTAAACAATCTTCTGCCCAATTTAATTTGGTCGCAATAAATCAAAGTCATAAATTATAATCAACATAATTAGTCAGTGGGTACAGTCCTATCCTGTCTGGTAAGCTTTGTTCAAGACTCCTTGAAAATTAAGTAAGTACTGAAAATTAGGTTACAAACAATCATAATAATATTCTTTACAAACTACAGTCTTCTTTGTGGTATTTCCGTAAATAGCTGTGAAAGCATCACGTAAAAATCTTAAAGAAATGAACGTGTTCTAGGTAAGTACTGCAATTTCAGCTATGTGCTTCAATTCGGTACAGCATATTATTCCACAATTTATCAATAAAATAACTGATTTTATTTGTTATTCTTACAAACGATTGACACATTTTTGTCTTATTATTTTCCAAGCTAGTCAGTTCCCATAAAAAGGTTCAAGTCAATGGATGAACATGAAAGTAGAAGGTCCGCCTCTGCTCGATTCTCTATAAATAAATCCAAACTCAAATGTTAATGCACCAAAAATACTTTTCAAAAAAAGTAATTTGAAAAAACTTTTTTACAAAAAAAGACAACCGACTTCCAAAAAATACTACAAAGTGAAAAATAACTTTGATTTTGGAAGTCGGTGTCTGGATCTGTATTTTAGTTTTTTGCTACCGACTTCCGAAATTAAAGTTATTTCTCACTTTGTAGTACCTAAGTATTTTTTTGGTAGTCGGTTGTTTTTTTTTTTGCAAAAAAAAATCACTTTTTAGTGGGTCAGTTTGCAATTTATCTAAGTTACAATAGCTTAATGGCAACTGCTCATCACCTTTTACAAAATATTGCTTTTCCCGATACAGGGACGTTAACTGTCGAGGAGTTCTCCTAGTAAGAATGGTGAAGTCACCATCAGCTCCACTTCAGCATAAGCCAATGCTTCAAAATATTGCTTTTCCCGATACAGGGACGTTAACTGTCGAGGAGTTCTCCTAGTAAGAATGGTGAAGTCACCATCAGCTCCACTTCAGCATAAGCCAATGCTTATGCTGAAGTGGAGCTGATGGTGACGTGATGAAGAGCATAAATTTTAACCATATTAAAGTAATAGAATCGGAACCCTTTAAATACGTATTGTGTTAACACGTTAAGTGCGAAACGAGGCCTAAATCACCCCTCATGCAACTTCCTTGTGGTGCGGCAAGGAAAAACGTGAACATCTCTGTCGTGCGAAGGGCATAGCTTTGGTTTGGTCCAGTATAGAAAAGAGATAAATGTATATTTGAGACGGGCTAATGGTCCCGGACTCGGTGGTATACCTACCTTGGTACCGGATGTCTTAGGCCTCGTACCACACTGAATTAATATAATTTTAATGCAGTGCGGAACGAGGCTAAAACGTCCCATATCCCCCTGGACCTCGTACCACACCCAACGCGAGCTTCCCGCGACTAGTGTTGTGCATCACGTCGATTGGAGAGCACGTCCTTTTACATCGCCGAACATGTCTAAACGATGTCGGAAGAAGTTAATTTAAAAAAAAAAATATTGGAAAAATGAACAAAAAGGGCGTAAAGGTAATGAAATGGATGGATAAACGGAATGTTTTGATGTTGACTACGTGCAAAGATCACGATGATAACCTGATAGATACTGGAAAAAAGAAGAGAGGAACCGACGAATGCATAAAAAAAAAAGGATGTGTTCTGCTGTACAATAAAACAAAAAAGGCATTGACTTTTCTGACCAGATGTCATCTTATTATACAACGTTGAAGAGAGGAATCAAATGGTGGAGAAAAGTTGTAATGGAGCTAATATTCGGTACAGCGCTAATTAATGCCTGGATTGTGTTTAATTCAATCCAAACTGATGGAAAAAAGTTACCAAAAAGACTCTTTGTGGAGAAACTTATATAATCTTTTATAAAAAAGGAAATCGATGAGATCCCAGGTAATGTAATGCTCAGATATATTTCTTGACAGTTAAAACAAGTAAACTTTCAATAGGCTGACGATAGTCAACGTGTAGAAGCTTTCATACTCTAAGCCTGACATTTCGTCATTATTAAGTTATTTATTATTGTTTCCTTTTCGCAAAATTAAATTATTTTGAATTTAAGCTACCTTACCTACCTAAAGAGCCCCCTTACTTAGAGCTACCTTACTTACCTACTTAAAAAGTAGGTACTCTTTCAACATTTTAAGCATAAAGCAAACACATTCACGTAATGCAGTTATACATTATCATTGTTATTCTCATCTACGATCTAACCTAAGTAACAATGCCAGTTTTATTACGTTATCTTTACATTTTTGTTATTTTTCAGCACCTGAAAGCAGCGCACGTCATTGCCTCGAAAAGGGTGAAAAAAGAAGAAGATATGTTGGTTGTTACCAGAAACTACGCACATTTTTACCATCTCGTGAAGCTGACAAAAAATCCAAAAAGATTTTGACTCAGTGCTCTCAGTGCAAAAAATCTTATTGTCTACCCTGTTTCAATGAAAAACACTCATAAATAAGTACAAAATAAAAATTGCGATTTTTTATAAAAAAGTATATTGTTACTGATTTTTTTATGTTATTTCAAGTTCTAATAAGTGTATTTTTAAAGCCCGAGGCAGAATACATAGGATAGTTTCTTTTCTACTTCTGGTTTTCTTTTTTTTCTATTCTGTGAACCGCATTACGATTTTCACACAAAAATAGATAAACGTCGTTGCGTCAATATTATTTTTCCCATCACTAATATTAGCGAAAATTTACCCTATTTCAGTGCGTTACGAGGTGTATAAGATCCCATATTTTGTTTTGCCAATTATTCCTAAACTAGCTATCAGATCCCGGGGCGACTGTAGATTAGGGTTCATCAATTCACTGTCTATATCGATAAGGACCAAAATTTTTCATTTATCTTTGATTTCGCGCCAGAAAATGGATTTTAGTATGTTAAAGGAGGTGGGGTCTAATAGACCGCGTGTCGCCCTAACGTCTGGACACGGTGCGGGCCGATAATACCTCGTGCCGCAAGAACGGAAAGTTTGCAAAAATTGGTGCCGCAGCTAACGTGTTAAATACGTATATTGAGTACTTAGTTCCGATGGCTATCTGTGGTCTTCCCCATCAGTTCCACTTCACCAAATGGTGCTTTCTGGGAGCAAATGCACGAGTTTCTATAAAAAATACCCAAATCGTTATAGGTGTGCTTATAAAATTTGAGGGTGTGCTTAAAAATAATTTTCAAAATCGGTCCACAATTGACGGAGAAATCAGTGTACATACATAACAAAAAATATACACTTCTGGACACATCTTTTGGCCCACCTTGTATTTTCAGTTTCGTTTGGTCCTAGCTAAAATTTTATATTAGGTCGAGCAAAAAGTTTTTATGCAGTTTTGAACCTGGCACATTCACAATTTCATTCAATAGTCTTTTTTTGAATTTCGAACACAGAATTTAAAGAAACAAAAGACAATTTGGAGCCTGTTTGTTGATATCAAACAATCGAATACTAAGAAAACTTGGTTTTATTGGTTTACTTGGATTTAATTCTTGAAAAAGTGATTGATATCTTTGGTTTTGCAACAAACATTACTTATTCTTAACATTAAGGTGAGGTTCTATCAATAATCTATGTATACTTCACCTGAAGTCGCCGCCCAAGCTGTGGCACTTATTCAGGCCGGACACAGCCAAAGAAACGTGAGTGCTCAACTTAATTTAAGTCCCGAAATGTTTATCGGAGGTACCTAAAGACTGGCGGCTTTGTTCGTCGCCAAGGAAGGCCACGATCTCGGGTCACAACTGAAAGGCAGGATCGATTCATCGTGACGACCAGCTTGAGAAATCGTCACCTTACCTCCATTGAGATACAAAACCAACTTCGCGACTTCCACGGAGTATCTGTGAGCGCTCGAACTGTTCGGAGAAGGTTAAAAGAACGCGATATGGTACCACACAAGCCAGCTAATGGCCCCAAACTAACGCGAGCCCACCGAACAGCGCGCCTTCATTTCGCACGCAGTCATTTAAATTGGACACAGCAAGATTGGAGCCGTGTACTCTTTTCTGATGAGTCTAAAATTGTGTTACATGGCAATGATGGAAAGAAGAAGGTCTACCGACGTAAGGGAGAGCGTTTCGCACAATGCTGCTTTGAAGAGAGGGTTGCTTATGGCGGTGGCTCATGGACTGTCTGGGGCGGTATATCCGCGAGCGGCAAAACTCAACTTGAGGTTGTTACAGGACCACGGCTGCCAACATTAAATGCTGAAAGGTACATTCGTGAGTGCTTAGAACCTCACGTGATACCATACGCGGACTATGTGGGCCCAAATTTCCTTTTTATGCATGATAATGCAAGAGCCCATGCGGCCGGCATCGTCAGGGAATATCTTCGGGATGTGAACATCACAGTTATGGACTGGCCAGCCAGAAGCCCAGACATGAACCCCATTGAGCACATGTGGGACGAGCTAAAAAGACGTGTTAGGGCTCGTCAGCCAGTTGCCCAGACGATGCAGGAGTTGAAAACTGCCATAGAAGAGGAATGGGAGATGATCCCTCAAAATTTCATAGAGCGGTTGATAAACTCTATGCCTAATCGTATGAGAGCTGTGGTAGATGCCCATGGAGGCAACACGTGTTATTAAATTAAACCTTTATTTGATAAAACATGTTTTTTATTCAAAAATCAATTGCCTTTAACAAGGCGCATATCCGACTTGTTAGGCGTAGCTCCATGTCGTATGGTATTCTGAATTCAAATTTAAAACAATACGATCGAAAAAGATGGTAAAATGTATCAGGTTTAAAACTGCATCAACAGTTTTTGTTCAATCTAGCAATCATATTTCGGTAGGGGCCATCGAAACCTAAACTCTAAGGTGGGCCAATAGATGTGTCCAGAAGTGTATATACGCGATGAATGGAGAACCTCCTCCTTTTTGTTTTCTGAAAAGTCGGTTAAAAATTATGTAATGGAGCCGCCCGCCCGCCGCCGCGCGTTCTCCGTTACGGAACCATATTTTTGTCGCTTATTCCACGAACGAGACGCGAAATTTCACATACTCGTAACTGCATCGAAAATTTATTTAATTTATAATTGCGTTCCCTTCACAGTTAAAAGCAATTATGCGAGTGTTATTACCTTATATACAGGGTACTGTAAAGCGTAAACAAATTTGCATAGCAGAAGTGCTTTATGATACGGAAATGAGTAATGCCCCCGATCCCTCCTCCCCCTACGACCGGGAAACCGTTTGAGTGCTAGGAAATTGAGTTGAGTCGAGTTACGTACGGCCAGGCGAGATGCAAATGTGTATGCGTGTAATTAACGCTTACGTATTCATACATATGAGTTGTCACGTTTACTTGAGCACCAGCTTTCTGACTCGACACGCTACCGGAGACTGGAATTCAACAGCTCTACAACATTTCAGTCCGAAGACAGCACGACGTAAGATTTGTCTTTAAGATAAACAAATAAATAATAATGTTGACACGTTGTTGTTGTTGTTGTTGTTGATATGTTGTTGTTGTTGTCAGTAGACTGCGCATTCACTTGACGTCTAGAAATGTATGATTATGTACTGTGTTGAGCAATAAACATTTGAATTTGAATTTGTTGACATAATATTAGTTACGCATGTTGTTATTAAATGGAGATCAATTCCTGAAATAGACAGAACAAAGCGCACAAAAATAAAGGACCTTTTAACAAGCCCTCACACGTCATGTCTACTGTTGAAGACGGGAAACCTAATACTCCTGTTGTTTGCGACATACAAGTACTTAGAGAGACAAAATTCGTTCAGTGGAATACAAATAATCTAAACGAAGAATGCTAAAAATGTCAATATTCAATGAAAATAAAATCGCACAATGAACAACTAGGTGTTGAAATAGGCAAGTAAAATTTTCACAGAAAGCTCGACAATGTAGAACATAATCTTGTTACTCATTCAAGAAATAAAGAAAGTACTCCCACACAAAGAGATTACTTTCAAGTGATGCTAATTCACTTTATCAATTTCATTTCAAAGTTTAGGAGAATTTATTAACTTGGAGTCTAAAACGTTTTCCATTAAACTCATTCCTTTTAAATTCAGTCGAGTCTTCTAACTGTCTTCGGACACTTTTCTTTCTTCGTTTTCATAATCCTTGTCATCAATCTAATCCGTTTTAACTTTAAACTTTGTAGTGAGACCCAAATACTTTCAAGCAATCTACATAATCAAACCAGTTATATCAACTGGAACCAGTGGACTTGGCATGAACGCGCGGAATTCCCTAAACGTAAAGGCTCCCTCATCTCCAGCATTCGCCTGTAATGTAACAGTTTAGATTCGAGCATTACATCAGTGAGTGAGGAGAACCGAGCATTACATTGCGCAACCTGTATCATCATCTGCCTAGCCTTTTCCCAACTGTGTTGGGATCAAACCAGATGCAGCCGAATACCAGTATTTTAAATGAAGCGAATGCCTATCTGACCTCCACAACCCAGTTACTGGGTAATACGATACCCCTTGGTAAGACCGGTTGTCCGACTTTCGGGCTTCTGACGACCCGTAACGAGTGTCAAAGATCTACGAATGACAGCCGCGACCAACGGCTTAACGTGCTTTTCAAAGCACGGAGGAGTCTTGGAACCGTGGCAAGCGTAGCGGCTGTTACTTAGCCACCGTAATGGTACAATTTGTAATATGAATGCGAATCATATCGAATCTAAGGGTGGGTTGCACCATCTTACTTTAACAATAACATCGCACCGTTTATTTATAAAAATGGTGCAGATTTACAATAACATAACTTAAACCTTATAGAGGACACAGTTGCTCAATTGCCTGAACTAGGTAGTACCTGTGTTTCAGGCTAGAAAGGCGCTAAGAATTTAAAAATATAAAATTAACAAAGGAGAAGACTAATTAAAATTAATATTAACCTAAAAGACTAATATTTTTTATTTACAGACAACGAGTAAATCCTGTCTCACTGTGTGATATGCTAAGTAAAAATTGTAGAATAATCTTTTACAGCCGTAGTTCTTTAATTTATAGATACTTAATTTCCTATTTAATTTACTGTAGATAAATGGGCCTAAAAATGTATAAAATCTGTTTACAAAGACATATTTAGAGGATGCATTTGACTCACAAACAACCCACCCTTGTTAAAGTTCCTGTTAATCAAAAAATGGGTTGTTCCATTTGACAATTTGCTAGCTGACGTCATTACCTTAACCGCCCACGCTTCGCTGGTTAAAGATAATGTTAAATATCTGTCCCTTCTGTCAGACGCGTCAAATGTCATGTCCCTGCTCCGAACTTTAACTTTTACATTTGACATGAAGCTGCAACAGCAGGTAGTCATTCTATTGTCATATTAACTTTGACGGAAACTATAGTAAGGCGAATGCTCCGGTGAGGGAGCGCCATAAAAATTTAAAATACCTTAAACTTGTTTCGCACTTAATATTTACTTAGTTTTAAGACTTCTATCTATCTATGCTTATTATAAAATAAAGTTGCTTTTCGTGTCCGTCTGTGTGGCCGCGTTGTTCTTCCAAACTACGCAACAGATTTTGATGCGGTTTTCACTAGTATAATTTAGATAATTTATTCCGGAAGGTGTATATCCTTCCTAATCCTAGACAATAATGCTAGACAGAGCGAACTTTATCAAATATCTAGGTGTAATTGTGGACGACAATCTTAAATGGTCACAACATATTTCGGGTACCGCTAAAAGAGTGCACAAGCTGATCCATATTTTTAAAACCCTGAGACATGTTGCCAGTTCCAAACTTTTTCTGCTAACCTACAAAGCCACTGTGTCTTGGGATATGCTATTTGCGCTTGGGGTGTGACAGGCAAGACCCATTTGATTGAGCTTGAGCGGGCTCAGCGTGTGGTGCTAAAAGTTCCTTCTTTCACTGAGATACCGGACGTCCACGACTGAGGTATACGAAAAAGCCAAAGTACTCAGCATCCGCAAGATCTTCATTTATATACGCCATCCCGAGTCTGCCAATCTCAACCAAGAGGGTTGACAGGTGCCCAGTCGTAGGTACCAAAAGCGTCTTGACGCTTTACGACTGGGCACCTGCTCGCAAAGGCGAGCAAACATTACTTACTGTTACAGGTTGGCCCACGTTTGTACAATAAAATTGGCCAAGAAAAGGGGATCAAACAACTTAAGCAGCTAAACAACTACCAAATCAAAAAACAATTATTCACCGGCTAGTCAATTACGATTATGAGGGAACAGAGAATCTTTTCGGCAGCGTAACATGATACCCAGTCATGTTCTCCATACACACCTTACACGCACATACACCTCACACATTTTCTACAGAACGCATTGTTAATTTAAACCCTTTTATCATTATTTCTTTATTTTTATTGTTGTTCTTTTTTTTGTTCTCTTGTATATTTTTGTGAACCTGTCTTTTTTTTGTGGATGGGAAATCATCAAATGACTTCTCCCGCTCCGGGCAGAGCGAGAGGGCGTGTCAGATTTTTACTGACTAAAACCCACCCGTTTTCCTTTAGTTGCCCGTGCCAGGGCCACGGTATCTCTTTCGAACTACCCGCGACCCCGGCGGCATCGGCCCTATTGGACCCCGTCACTGCTGACATATCTTTGAGGCGCGCGTGGAGGTCTGGCTCTTTTAAACCAAATTGCAAACAACAATTGACAACAACAACAACAATTGAACAATAACAAACAACAACAATCAACAAACAAACAAACAATCAAACAACAAAACAAACAACAACAATGACAAACAATGGACCTTTGGACAATTGTATTTTTGATTCAAAAATCGTTTGAATTTACCTTACGTTAAAGCCACGCGTTCGTACTAGGGCCTCTATTATCTGCGGTATTTTGTACAGTTACCTACCTAGCAATTCCGCTGACACTGCAAGTTTTGTAAACTACCGGTAAGCGAATTGAGTTCGCAGCTAAATGTTATCAGTCTGAGACCATTCGCACATAAACAGCTTATCCTACTGAGACCGAGAGTACCTACAGGGTATCTAGGTCGTCTAGGTGTACATACAAGATATTTGCCAAAGAGACTAGACCTTATGTTTCTGTATCTAAGATATTGGATGATTCAACACATGCGTCTTCTTTATATGAATTTCTGTTATTCATATATGCCTAGCAATTGTAACAACGAGCATCGAGGCACGTGATTCTAGATTTTTCACATTTTCTTACATTTTGAGCTATGTTTGCATGATGTAATATATTTTCAGCAATAAAGCAAACTAGATAACCCATAGATAAATATCACCCGTGTCTCCACAACTCCATTGCTTATTATAGGATGCATATATCCGATACGGCTCTTTAATCCTTCCATATCTTATGGGCACGTCTTCCCTACCATTACCGCGCCCCCCGGTCTACTCCTTGATATACAATGGTCTCTGTTGCACCATGTAACATGAGGCAACAGGGGCTAGTGTGAATCCTTGGGTTCATTCGAGTAATCGAGTCTGATCAAACCACGCTGTGATCGGTGCATTTCATTCATTAATTTATTATGAAAACATATTCTAATCTATATAAATACTGACTGACTCATCAACGCCCAGCCCAAACCCTTGAACCTAGAAAGCTGAAATTTATCACAAAGGTTCCCTGTATAATGTAGACAAGGAATAAGGAAGGATTTCCGGTACTTGTTCCCGCGTGATATTTTCTAAAATCCACGGGGCGAAGCCGCGGGCAAAAGCTAGTCATAACTAATTATTTGCCTGCACACGTGAGGACCTAATGGCTGCGTCAGCGAACGGTATAATATTCGCGTTGCTGAATTTTGGGCATTTTTTTCACCTTGTTGAATTTTCCATGAGTGAATTCATGAGTGGCCAGTTACTATAAAGCGTGGCCAATTACTACAGTAGTTACCCTTTTTACATAATACGTTTACGTATTTATTTTAATTTTCATAAACCTAGACAACGTGTCGTTTTGCATCCTCGTCAAATTTAAGGATGTGGTATCTATACCACATCCATGGCACCAACATCGTAATCGCGAAAAAATAGTCAGTCTCCCATACATTTGTGTCGAGTAGGTATTGAAGTTTTCTATGGGACAGTTGAAAATTTTTTCGCGATTAGGTACGATGTTGGTCCCATAGAGAAAATTTGTTCAGTTTGATGCTTTGTATCACCCCCTGAAATTTGACGAGGATGCAAGACGACACGTTGTGTATATATAATATATATTTTTCGAGTTATTTTTGCCATGGACACGCTAAGAAGAAGAATTAATAACTAATTATAACTATCAAATACGTACAAAACGACGCAACGGCGACGGTCCCAAAGGTCTTAATAACTATTCCAATCAATTTCAATATTTGACGATCACGAACGTCTTGGACCCGGCGGACTATTTATAGTAAACATCATTAAATGCGATTCAAATAAGGAGTAGGTAAACTGGACCCGGGGGAACTTTGAGACACAAATAGTTAGCTACAGAAGGTCAGCTCCATACAATGAGCGGATAATGCACACGTAGACACGCTTCACGTACACACAGCGAGAACAAACCAAACGCATTTTTTTTAATGGCATCTCGCATGTCTTCCTAGGAAGTTGTTGGCTGCTTAACCGGGCTATCCTGTGGATGCCCCTAAATAAGGCCCCTAGCCAGGGCTTTGCAAACGCATTCGCGACTAGCATTCATACACATACATGAGACTCATGCCTTCTTTCCATGGGGGTAGGCAGACACTACAGAACGCCACCTGCTATGATCCTTACCTAATCCTTTTGCCTCGTTTACGTTCATACATCTGGTTATACACGCACGCCGCTACTACTAGCACGCATGTTGTCAGGAAAACACATGCCAATAATTTGCACTGAAGTATGCAAGTACCTTGCATGCATGTAAAATATCCATGTTATCAGAAGCTGAAGGCACAATGGTAAACAAGCTACAGTCCAGTTCCTGATACCTGTCAGTTGGACAACTTCTAGTTGTAATAATGATCAAATTTGTAAAAAAAAACATATTCGTTAGTATGAAACTGACAGGTGTCAAGAACGTATTCTCTAGACAGCCGAGACTGTACATTATTTTAGGTACTGGCATGATGTCATGTACGTTTTTGAGATAGATCGAGATCGCCGTACGTAGGCGTAGATCTATGAGTGCGTGCGCTTGTTTTTTCGGGATGACTTTTTTTGCATAATGTTTTCAAATATACTTTGACATAACTATTCTGGTATATTTTTTTTTAGAATAATAATATTGTGGCATAATAATACTTTGGCATAATATGTACAAAGGTTAGCATAACTATAATTTGGTCTAATTTGTTTTGGCAAGCAATTGCATACCTATTTAAGGTATAATAATTATTCGTTTAATAAACATGAGTCATAATTATAAAAAGTCGTGCACTACTAGTTAACTAACGAATATCAAAACTTGTACAAATAATAATTGCTGGGCACCCCGAGGTTAGGTTTGGTTAGGTTCCTTTAAACCCTGCCAGACAGAATTAGGAGCCCCGCGCAGCAGGACTCCGTCGACCTGCCGTTAAGTTTAATTTATTTAGACGTGCAAATTTTGATGTGCAAACAGTATTTTTGAGCGCCTACGCATTACATTACATTATAAAAATTATGTTTTAATATCATTGTGCGTAAATAAATGTATGCTTTAGAAGGTTATACTTAAACATTATTATTAGAGAAAGATGCTTAAAAAAATTATGCGTAAGCTTTTATGCGTAAGTAATACTATGCGTAAATATAATTAGGGTAAACAATTGTATGCTATGTTATATTATGTCTTATAATTTTATGCAAATGGATAGGGAACCGCTTGTTTTCGCTCGTGGTATGAAACTGACCTTCTGTACTGTTCTATCTTGTGAATGAGAGCAGGAATAAATACGTGGAAGCATCCATTATTCAACAGGTAAGAGATTATTGGAGAGTGTACTTCGTAGATAGATTTCGATAGCTCTCAGGTCACTGCTGAGGACTGGCTGCATGCCAAGCGTCGAACATGACGCGATGAGCACGGAGACGCCTTGATCTTAGACATGCTTGAGGAATGCATAGTGAAATTGGAGTTTACGTCAAGATGAGGTAGAATAATATTTTGGAATGGATTTAGGTGAAGTATAATAGTTTGTATAAGGAGTCTAAAAATTGCTAGTTGGCTTATTTATAAACAAAAAAAAGAAAGAAAGAAAAAGTATTTATTGTGACTCGCACAGGAAGATCACCAACTAAACTAAAAACACAATGATAAAAGTTTAAAAAACAAAAAAAAAAAACAAAATTATAAAAAAAAAGTAAAATTCAATAAAAAAGACATTTCAATCAATCTGCCTAGCCTTTCCCCAGCTATTTTAGGGTCAGCTTCCAGTCAAACTGGATGCAGCTGGATACCAATATTTTACAAGAAGCGACTGCCTATCTGCCCTTATAAGAGCAAAAATGTTTGGTTAAACAGACGCTAATCATTACTAACTTTAAGCAACGTTTGTAACTACGAAAGTATATTTATGATCTTTCTACTCAATATACTCGTATGTATAGGAACGGTCAAAAATAACAGACAAACAAAAGAAACACTCCTTGCGAAACGCCCAGTAGTTTCTCTATTTCCTCCGAAGGGTCTTGCATTAAGATAAAACATTGCCTCTGTGACTAAAATAGATTACTTACTCATTACCCTCTGTGGTACGTACAACTAGGTGAGTAACAATGAATAATATTCCAGTTACTGATATAAATCCCCCTGTACCAAACAACCACTCAAATTTGAATCTAAATGGCATATTATTATGTATGTGTTCAGGATTGTATTTCGAATTATAGAAACCGCAAATAACACAGCTCAAACATTTATTACTTTCTTTGATAGCTCTATACGATTTTCATTCGTAGTTCACGCGGATAATAGGACACCTTTTCATTGTTGGTTAAGCAGGTACCTACTGTTTTTTTTTTTCATCCATTCATGCTTACGGTTACCGCTTTATTCGCAACCAGGTATTTTCAATGCTATTACCTTTTTTATCGCTATATGTGAAACTTTCAACAGGCTTTTTTAGGTTTTCCTGCAAATATTAGGTTTAGGTATTATGTGAATGTATGTTAAAGCTTATCATCCTACAGCTAAAAAATACATTTTATTGCTTCAAAACTATCAAAGGAGTCCCTAGATATTTGGTTCTATAAAAGAACTGAACAATTTATTCATACAACTCCCTCTTAGGTAGTATTAAGAACAAAATGGTAGCCGTAATATTAATTTGTAATATCCGCAGAACATTCGGTCAGCAAATATTGGCGTAATATTGTAAACGACGTCATTCAAAGTAATTTCAATTACTGAAAGAGCTAGCCAGCAGTCTCAGCTGGCTAGTTTTCATCAGGTTTTCAGGAGTTAGATGTTTTCCTTTGGTAATGAAGCCGTTAAGAAACGCTCAAGTTCCGTCCAGCGTGGCGCAGCCTGCCCAACGGAGCCGACCAACTTAGTGAGCACACAACTTTGTTAGCGAACACTTTGTAGCGTGTCCATTGAAAAAACTAAGCTGCTGGGTTTGCAAATTAGCAGAAACATGAATCAATAAGAGTTGACCTAAATCTATCATATCTGTATTTGTTATATCTGCATATGTTTAATAGCTTCCGCCCGCGGCTTCGCTCGCGTGGTATGTCGATAAAAAGTAGCCTATGTTCTTTTCTAGCTATCCGTGTGCCATATGTCATCCAAATCCGTTCAGCCTTTTTAGCGTGAAAGTGTTACAAACAAACAAACTCTCTTTCGCATTTAGAATCTTAGTTAGGATTAGGATATCTGTGTTTGGTAATTAAATATATATTAGTAGTATTAGTATTGGATTACTTCCGATTACTGGTTTAATAAATCTCAACCACCGAGCAGATTTACATGAAAATATTCTTCTATTTTCAATTCGTATTCCTGTGAGAGGATCTCCAAACCCCGCTCGGTGCCATTACCACTTTTCCAACTTGAACAAGACCGAGTTTACACAAGTCTATAAAATTTTATGCCACTATATCTAGGCTAGGCATTGAAAACAAGTAAGTGTCGGACCGCGAATGTGAAAACGACCGCTGGCGACTTCTGCTCTTTAATTTTATTCAGTTCTGCCTGAAAATACAACCTTTTATATAACGGTTTAGGTCCTTTTTAACCGACTTCAAAAAGGAGGAGGTTATCAATTCGTCGGAACCTTTTTTATAATCTTATGAATACATTTTTAACCGACTTCAAGAAGGAGGAGTTTCTCAATTCGTCGGAACCTTTTTTTTTAATAACGGACTTCAAAAAGGAGGAGGTTCTCAATTCGTCGGAACCTTTTTTTTTGTATGTTCCCCGATTACTCGAAGATGGCTGGACCGGTTTGGATTTTTTTTATTTTATTCGAGAGGGTATACATCACAGTTGGTCCCATATAAAATTGATTAACTTTGCTTCTGTAGTTTTTGAGTTAGCTTCAATAATACGTATTTTTTCCCCACTTTTATATATGGATGATGTTCTAGTTTGTTTTGCAGGTAGTGGTATTAGAATTTGTGTTTGGGGTAGGTACACAACTAAAAAGTGAAAAATAAAAACTTTTTTACAAAAAAATACAACCGACTTCCAAAAACAACACTACAAAGTGAAAAATAACTTTAATTTCGGAAGTCGGTGGCAAAAAACGAAAATACATTTAACCAGACACCGACTTCCGAAATTAAAGTTATTTTTCACTTTGTAGTGTTGTTTTTGGAAGTCAGTTGTATTTTTTTGTAAAAAAGTTTTTAGCAAATAAGGTTGGCTTCAACACTTATTTATAACTATTAAAAAATAGTTGGTGTAAGGGTCCCCAAAACGATCAATTGCAATTGTCAATTTTTACGTGATTGATACACATCGATGCGCGAATTGATCGTCTACCAAATGCAATTGAATCGATTGACAATATTACTACAATTGAAATTGATTGCAATTGATCGTTTCGGGGCCCCTAATAATATTTTAGTATGAATACCAATGCGCCGTGTTATTTTTAGCGTCCACCTTACTACAATATCGATGTATATTTATAAAACAAGAGTATTTGTCGGCCCTTTCTTCTTAACGAAACACACTTCATTAAACCTTTATCAACATACTCGCGCCTACCTACGCGTAACGTGGTTTAAGTCAATTCACATCGCGAATCTGTCGCGTAACAAACGACTCGGTTGTAGTGATTTGTCTTGTTCACAAAGAGAAAAGACTTCTTGATCCGTTATAGGCCCGGACTCCACCAAAGCGGAGACGAGACGAGAGAAGAGGAGATGTGTTGGAAACAACCAATAAGATTCAATGATGTTTTACCTTACGTCATTGATAAGATTTCATTATTTAGGTACATATCTCGTCTCCGCTTAGCTTCAGTGGATACGGTTGAGCAGAGAGCAGAGGAGATTCTCATATTTGCTTGGCGCAAACAAAATATGTGTTGTGCCTCGCAAGCTGTCGACGGCGCGCAGATGTGAGCGGCGGCAAGCGGCATCACAAGTTCCTCCGCGTCGCACAGCCCGGCCGCCCGCTCCAGCCAGTAATACCACAGAATAAATAATAGTACTAACGTAGCACTAATATTTATTCAGTGCCAGTACTCATCTATGCTCCGGCCTAGCCAGTACGCAGCTCCGCACAGCTTCGTGCGGAGCTGCGTACTGGGCAGGCCGGAGCTTCGGTGGATAGGTACACCTTATCTCTTAAGCATCTGCTCTCCTCTCCGCTTCGCACATCTCCGCCCATCTCCGCTTTTGTGGAGTCCGGGCCTTATCCTTGTGGTTATCTGTATGTACCACGTGATCACTGAAATCAAACAATCGGATTTAAAGTCGGATCCGCTTTTAAAATTGAATTAGACATTTGTGGAGGAAAATCAAGATTTATTTATTGGAAGTAGGTAATTCTGTTGAATTTTCTTCCGTTTCAGCCTGTGTATTAGGTACAGGAGTTGGTTTATTTTGTACTGTATTACTACTAATACATAGTTAAAAGTATATATTTACTGACGTAATAAAGCCCTTATTCACAAACATCACTTGTGTCTCCTCGGACACCCTCGGACACTGAAATGAAACTGTCTTCTGATATAAATAAAGTAATACTAAATAATAAACCTATAAAAAAAGGCGCGGACCACCAAGTCCGCGGTAGTCGTACTCATTTAAAAAAAAAAAAAGAAAAACATCACTTGTGTATTGATTACGAATTTATTTCTGTCTGGCTTACTTACGTACCTACCTAAAATGTGTGTTGAATGGATGTCTTATTTTGATACAGTTTGAAGCAAGTCCTTTGTTTAGTCACCACGCAAACACCACAAAGAGATCAAACAACAATTTTCAAGCGTCCAAAACTCAAAGAAATTAACACAATTCATTACTGAAGCTTTAAATTCCATATAAGTTTGGGAACTACTCTTGTTTGGGGTCGCGATGCGTGGGAGTGAGAACAATTACAAAGTTGTGTGGTTGCCTTTTATATCACACACGAAGAGTTAAGTGCCGGTTGTTGAAGGCCACCGCGCCAACCAACCCGTTATAATTAAGTTCTTGACGCCAAAGGACTTAAGGGGTTAACGGAAATTCCGAAGCCTCCCAACGCTACTTACTTTAAAATGGAAATTGCGCAGAATTAGAAATGATTCAGTCTGAGCTCTAAAGTCGGTCAAATTTATGGGAACGTGACGACAATTTAAATAATAAGTTTATTCGATTTTTATGATGAAGCTGGACCCATGAGAATGACAGCATGGTAAAAGTTTAATTCTGGTGCTCAACTTCTGCCAATTTTAACATGAGTTTATTCAGATTTGTTACTGCAGTTGTAATGGCAATCATGTCATAGTTTTTTTCCTTTATTAATCATCTAAATAGATTATTTTCTATTTTGTGAATGTGAGAACGTTGCAGGCCTAGTAGTAGACTGTACATTTGTTGACTATTTTCTATTTTGTTAAGTACCTGGCAGTTGTTGAAAGGTCTACATTGTCCTCCCATACCTATTGACATTGTTATTTGAAAATATTGTAAAAGCCCATTATTTTAAAAGATTACATGGAGTTTCTTGCCAGCTCTTCTCCATAGGAAACGACCAATTTAAAAACCGTGTACCCGAATACCAATTCACTGTCAATATGCCTGTTTTATTTTTGTCTACCCTCCCCCCCCTCCCCCCTTCGGTATGTTATACCTACCTATGTTTGTATAATTTAAGCACTTCGTACAGCTTCCCACGTACAATATTTTCAACAGCGGTATCCGTGATTTTTGAAGCGCGGCCGGATGTTACAAAAAATCCGTTTTAAATATTTTTGCCAGTGATGTACGATGCCCTCGATTGACGCACGTTTATTACATTTTTTTAAATCCGGTCGCCTGTCCAATAAACGACAAAAATTTTTGCGTACCTATTGGAAATAATTTTATATGGTGAAGCTCGAAATTCCATAAATGGATGATACGCTGCTCATGTCGCTTTGAGTCATTGATTCTAGAATGATATATAAAGTGCTATAAAAATATCTGCCACGGCTTCAATGGAAGATAGTATTGTGTATATAGATTACAATAATGAAGAAATTTCGAGCCCCGGAATAGTTAAATCAATTTGAGATGATAAAGTAAATAAATAAACATTTACTTTATTCTGCATAACATGGTTCACAAACTACGTGCCATGTGTCGCTTCGTCAATGAAAACAATTGCTACCTCTTTCTAACTGTTTTGTGAATGAATACTAATTACTACAGGACGATTTCATACAAATAAATCAATTAAAATTTATACGCACATTTTTTGTATGAAAACATGTATGACACGATCAATAATATAACTTCACTAATGTAATCTATATACTCAATAGGTACTGTCTCACATTGCAGGCGTGGCAAATATTTTTATAGCACCTTACATAAAAAAAAATCCCTTTAATAAACTACGTTGAAGTGTTTCATCACCGTTGTATGTACAGTTTATTTATTATCAAAATCATCATCATCATCAGTCTACTGTTGGGCCCATGTGATCAGCCAGTGGCATAGACCAAATTTCATGTAGCTGGGGAGGTATTGAAACTAACAGTTTATAAATTACCTAGCATACCATTATAAAATCGCCGCACGGGTCGATCCATCAGGTTAAGCTACGCTTGCCGGGGTTAATCCGTGGATGTGTGACCATCTTACGTACCAAGACTCCTCCGTGCCTCGGAAAGCACGTTAGCCGTTGGTCCCGGCTGTCATCCGTGGATCTTTGACAGTTGTTATGGGTCGTCACCAGTCTTACCAAGGGCTGGACTGGGACTGGGTTGTGGAAGTCAGATAGGCCGTCGCTCCATGTACAATACTGATCCAGCTGCATCCGGTTAGACCGGAAACTGACCCCAACATAGTTGGGAAAAGGCTAGGTAGATAGATACCACATAAAAATCCCGAAACATAGTTATAAAATTTTACTAATTAAACTACGGTAGACTGCTGTATGTACTACACACACAACACTTTTATTTCAATAGATATGTACCTACCTACGGTTACCTATATGTTTGTTGCAAAAAGTTTTTCGAACAAGAGACCGTATTCAATTAATTTTAATGGCGCCTCTGTATTCGTTAGTTATAAGTTTGACGAAAATGTAGAATAACCACCGCGATCATTACAGAGTCACTTTCAGTCTCGTTAAATTACAATGAAAGGGATGAAAAGGAATTTGCTGTTCCAACAACTTTTATTTTATTATTTGAACGAAGTAATTTTGTTTATATAAGGATCAGAATTAAATAAATTTAATTTTCCATAGCGACTCCGGTCTACGTTATGAAATTGAGGCACTTTATTTTGTTCATTAATCATTCAGTCAATCAATCAACTCAGTCTATCGCAGTCCACTGCTGGACATATGCCTCTCCATTCCGCATCCAGTCTGTCTCAGTCACCTTTATAAGGTCGTCGTAATCATTCTATAAATATCAAACTTCTTATTTCCAACGTCTTACCATTATTTATTCAATTTAGATTCCTAATATTGGTAAAGATTAGACCTTTGCCAATTTCAAGAAATACCCTTTCATCCTTTGGTAACGTTCAGAGAAATTCACAGGTAATATATTGCCCGTGTAATTTCAAATAAGCGATCCGATGTAGGATAGGAACTGAGCACTAAACGACCTCGACCTAACTGTATAATTAATTATCTTACTAGTGGTCCTCCCACTACTGAGGTTATAAAATTTAATGTAACATAATTAAATATTCATGTTAATTCTTATTCAAAATGTTTTATAGTGTAAGTACATAATAAAGAGTATTTATCTATCTAATAATAGTTACTTATATTATTTTTAGGGTTCTGTACCTCAAGAGGAACCCTTATAGGATCACTTCGTTGTCCGTCTGTCTGTCAGTCTGTCAAGACCCTTTTTCTCAGGAACACTTGGAGGTATCAAGTTGAAATTAATATCAAATACGTAGGTCTGCGGTCCCTTGGAGCTCTAAAAAATCAAGCTTCCTAAGTCAACGCAGTAAAAAAATACGGTCATTTATTCGACACACACACACATTTTTGATATTTGCCAGTAAATCAAAACCTTCCTGTTGATCTAGAATTATGAAATTTGGCAAAAAGCAAGGTCTCACAGCACAAGTAAAGGCAAAAGTCCGAAAATCGTTAATTTGTAATTTTATCGCATAAAATTTGTTTTTTTGGGATTTCTTGTTTCTCAACTACAATGTTAAGTTTGTTTTTGGGATAAATTATTTTCAACTACGGAACTTCATTGTGTATGGCTAGACACGCACTTGGCCGCTTTTTTTACAATACAGTGTACTTTATAATATATTATCTACCTGACTATGTGAACAGGCTTCAGGATGCTTTCCTTAGTCTTCCCTTTTCCTACCTGGTTCAAATTCCGCGCCTCTTGCGCTCGCTCACCGCCAAGTGCTTCAAGGACAACGCATCGCTCCCGCCATCTGACGGCGTGAAGAAAACAACTCAGTTCGAACTCAACAAAAAAGACCGGCCGGTCTAACCGACGCGCGTGGTGAAAAAAAACACTAAAATATGGTGAAATACGACTGCTACTAATACAGTGTGGTGATCCCCTGGCTCCCAGTATCCCGTGAGTACCTGACCTCTTTCAATTTCTCATTCTCTAGCCTGTTTCTGAGTAGGAAACTTCAAAAGGCGTCCTTGGCTAAACGCGATACTCAATCACTATGATAATCAGATAACGTAGAAAGAAACCTGTAACCTGTAATTCCCTGTAAGAATCCTGGCCTTGTAGTTTTCTCTTTTTCTTTTTTTTTCGCTCTTTTCTCCATATATTTAGTTAGGTTATACCACACATTCATCCATATTCATGACAAGTCATAACACATTTTTACTCGTTGGCTTTTGTTTATACGAGTACCTACTTAGCATTAAAATTAATATAAGGTGTTAAAAATTAACTCTAAAAACTTTAAGGAGTGCTTTAGACCATCGAACTGAATAACTTTTACTATGGGACCAACTTTGAAATCGCGAAAAAAAAAATCTTACTGTTGTTGCCTACATTTTGACGAATTATGCGAACTTAAATGTAGGCAATAGCTGATTTTTTTTCGCGATTTTAGTGCTGGACCCATAAAAGATAAAGATAAAAGATCATTTTATTTTGCAAATATGGGTATAAAGGATAACAAAAATCATAACAAGTTCAGCCATATTTTACCATATAGGCATGCAAAAGATACAAAAAATGTTCTTAAAAGTTATTCAGCTCGATGGTGTAAAGCACTCCTTAAATTTTTTACAGTAAATTTTACGAAAGTCCATTAAAAACAAATAAATAAATTATCCATTTATTCAAACCACAGGTTTTTAGGTCAAACACAAAAACTGTTCCATAATGCTGACCTAGCAGACCACTGAACAAACACTAGGAACAATTTGGTCAGTTAATTCTGACACGTCAGCAGTCCCCAACGATAATAGTAATCGTGACAGTGCCCGACATACTGGACCAGCGCCAAAGTGTCTGACCATGGCGTATTCAGTTCACCTGGTTCGATATACGTACTCACTGAATCATACGAGTATGTTCGATAGTAATTTAGTTTGCTCCAAATTAATCAACATTATACAGGGTGTAATAAGATGCCGACCGGCACTTATACTCCACGTCATTGTGATATTTCTTTTGTTCTGGATCATCTGAGAACCTTTTGATTAAGGAGATATTGAAGGTCCCAATTTTTTTTACGAAAACAAGTTTTAAAACTTAACTTTAAATACCCTCACAACTCTTGTACTTTAATGAAACTTTATCTTAATTTGTATGAGAGCGACGGAGAGGCTGTAAAACTATTTAGAACATTTTATTTTTCGAAACCATTCCTTGTAGTTCGTGGTTGAGGTTTACTAGGTAATACGGGCCACGGTTTATATTGACAGACCCGGAACCAACACGACGTGTATTTTGAAACGTCGTTCTTTTTAAATTCAGATAAAAAAAACAAACAGTGAATGAAAACATCGTGAGGAACCCTGGATTTAATGGACTGGAAACCGCAAATAAGCAGTGATGTGAAAGTGTGATACTTCAGGTTCGTTCTTTTTTGTGAGAAGAGCGTAGAGCTTAACTCTGTATTGTGACATATTCTAGGTGAGATTATAATTGCAGCTGATCATTGTAACCTGTTAACCTGAAACTAGGACATTGCACTAGTTAGCTTTATCTAATAATAGCTCCGACTACAGTTGGCAAAACAGCTGTGCTAATATGCATGAAAGCGCGGGGACGTTTCGCGGTGCACCCCGCACGAGCATCACGCTCGGTGACGCTCTGCATCCGGGCTCCAATGTTTGCCATGTGTCGGGTAAACACCCACCGACGACCGGCAAACTTGTAATGCGACAGCTGTGCCGCGCTGAATCTCATTGTTCCAATTCACTACTTTTATTCCGGAAAATCTAGTCTCGAAAATGTTACACCGGGGCGAGTACCAAGATTTACTTTAGTGAGATTTACTAGGAATCATGTGTTTATCTTGGCGACATTTAAATCTGTTTTCAGTTATTATCTTTACAAAGTTGTTTATTACAATATTGCTCTTGCAGGAGTGTACGTGACAGTGGTAACAATTATATTAATTCTCGGGAACGTTGGAGCCGTATTTCGGAAATTTGAAACTCTGAAGACGACTGTTAACATCGGTGAGTTGGTTTACGACTGAGATACAACTTTGCGCAACTAATATCTTGGCATACTAAGGAAAACGCTAACTGTAGCGACAAAACAGTTGCAAAAATGATAACAATGTTCATTTCAATTAAATTCTTATGATATTAAAGTGAACGAAAAGATTAGCTCTATAACTATAGCCCCGTTTTCTAGAACAATGCACAGTCATGAACCGATTTTATCTAGATTTGAATCCGGATTGGGATCAAATCTGCCAATATCAGATCTAGATTCATGATTGATCGGTCTAGGATAGGAGCCCTTTAAAGAAAGGCTCTATTTGCTCATTGAAATGAAATGTAAAACTATTTACATAAGAAATCTGATGCGTACACATGAAATGTAACATATTACTTTGAAACGAAAAAGCCGTCCATGTATGCAACAACAAGGTGAATTTGTTTCAACGAGTGTTACGTTTCATGTTGCATTGCATTATGTTTGTTTCAATGTATTCAAACTTTAATACCCAATAACTAACTGTAACTGGGGTACCCAATTGATGCAGCCGACTGTACCTACCATAAGGCAGGATATTTCAAGTGTTACCTCTTGTTTAGGTGCAATATTTCCGCCGAACACGGTAACGGAAGTGGCCTTCGCATCAGCTTTAGCACGAGCCTCGATGGAAAGCGAAAAGTATCATTTTGTAATGAAAGCTGTTTATTCACCATTTGGTGATAGCTTCACAGCTTCCAAAGCAGGTAATTATTTGAATAGTGATGCAATTTCATTTTCATTGAAGTTTGATTAGAAAAGTTCCTCTTGGTGTTTTTTTTTTTTGCATAGAAATATCTGTCTAGCCTATTCCCAACTATGTTGGGGATCGACTTTCAGTCTAACCGGATGCAGCTGAATACCAGTATTTTACATAGAGCGACTGCCTATCTGACCTCCACAACCCAGTTACTGGGTAGTACGAGTGGAATTGTAAGTGTAAGACTGGTTTTCAGACTTTCGGGCTTCTGACGACCCGTAACGACTGACAAAGATCCACGAATGACAGCCGGGACCAACGGCTTAACATGTTTTCCGAGGCACGGAGGGATCTCGATATTTAAAGATTCACCCATCCACGGACCAACCGCGGCAAGCGTAGCTTAACCTGATTGATCGACACGTGCGTCTGTTATTACTTATAGCCACGAGCCCCTCTTCTTTTGCTCTTCTTTTGCGTTGAATAAGAGTTACGTACGAGGTATGTAATGGTGATTAATGTAGGTACTTATATATGTTTTCATGAAAAATCAAAAACTGAAACAGAATATCAATATTCTTAATTAAAACGTCTCATAAAAAAAACCGTGTCAAGTGCGTGTCGGACCACGCATAATGAAGGGTTCCGAGTTGGGATAGATTTATCCCAAGAACAAACTTAACATTGTAGTTGAAAAAAATTCACCCCCCATACATTCCAACTGCAAATGTAAGTTTGTACGCACATTATTGAGTGATTTACCATGTTATTTTAAGACCATAGACTTCTTATAGTTTTTCCTATTATCTATAAGTATATCTGTATTTTTTTTTTTTTATTTTAGGCTCAACCAGTTTCGGAGATAAGGGGGGTAAATGGTTAAATTTTATCAATTTTCTTTAATAACTTGTAAACTTTTATTTTAAAATTATTTTGATATACCACACGGTACTTACAGTATGCAAAACTTTTTTTTTTAATTTTCAAATTTTTCCCCCAAAGCTGAACCTCATATTCAAAATTCATTTATTTACGTTACACGTTCATGTTTAGAAATTATTATGTATACCAAATTTCAACTTAATCGGTCCAGTAGATTCGGAGCAAATCGGCTGTGACCTGTGACTGACGGACATACAGACAGACACGCGAGTCAGATAAGGGTTTCGTTTTTTCAATCCGACGTACGGAACCCTAAAAATACTCAGTTGATAAAAATTATGGTGTTTGACGTACTAAGAGAACATATTTTAGTATTAACTAAAATTATTAACAAAATTTAATTTCGATCACAATATTTTCTTAATTACAATTAAACAGCTCTTCATAAACTCTATCAACAACAAATAACATGTGGTGCTTCCCGTAGCAAACAATGAGCTTTCACATTATTATTTGACGCCATTAATGTTAGATTAATTTTGCACAAAACACGTGAATAAACAACACGGCACGGTGTTTGATCAATTTTGCATTCGCCGATCACAATTCGTTTACCACAACAGTTTAAATTAATGCCACATTTAGGGCATATACTGCCTATTTACAACAATTTGGTTTTACATATTATTTTGACATGAAAATTATTGGAGAGACAATAATGGTTGCTCGTCACTTTTCAATTATTTAACAGTTTGGTATCACTGTTAATGCTAGAAGGAGCTCGTGGCTAAGTAATAACAGCCGCACGGGTCGATCCATCAGGGTAAGCTACGCTTGCCGGGGTTGGTCCGTGGATGGGTGACCATCTTTACATACCGAGACTCCTCCGTGCCTTGGAAAGCACGTTAAGCCGTTGGTCCCGGCTGTCATTTGTGGTCTTTGACAGTCGTTACGGGTCGTCAGAAGCCCGAAAGTCTGACAATCATTCTTACCAAGGGTTATCGTATTACCCAGTTAATGGGTTGTGGAGGAGTTTAACTAAACATGTAATAAATATAACAGTTCATGAATGCGTTATATTTGAAAGCTAATACATATTTGACACAAATAGTTTTCTCTGTAATAGTCGTAAATGCTGCAAAGCAACTTTTCCTACGAAGTCTCTCTTATCAGATACGTTATATCTCACTGGCAGGAAAAGCTCAGTATGTGCCTTTGTATAGTTAGTACAGCGTTACAATTCAATGTATTGGCAGCATGTGAGTTGCTTAGCAGATAATTTTGTTATACTGTCTTATGAGTATGAAAAGCTTTGTGTGTAGTTTAACTAAACATGTAATAAATATAACAGTTCATGAATGCGTTATATTTGAAAGCTAATACATATTTGACACAAATAGTTTTCTCTGTAATAGTCGTAAATGCTGCAAAGCAACTTTTCCTACGAAGTCTCTCTTATCAGATACGTTATACCTCACTGGCAGGAAAAGCTCAGTATGTGCCTTTGTATAGTTAGTACAGCGTTACAATTCAATGTATTGGCAGCATGTGAGTTGCTTAGCAGATAATTTTGTTATACTGTCTTATGAGTATGAAAAGCTTTGTGTGTAGTAAAGTAATTAGTGTCATTACAGCGTTACAATTCCGTGTATTCGCAGCAAGTGAGCTGCTCTCTTATTTGACATGAATAGGTCAAGTGACTTTTCCATGTGTTTTCTCTGTAATAGTTATGTAATGCAGCCACTTTACACACGAGGTCTCTCATACAGATACGTTATACTATCTCAGTACCTCTGAGTGTAGTACCATAAGTAATTAGTACAGCGTCACAATTCAGTGGGATTCGCAGCATGTGAGCTGCCTAGCAGATATGTTATATATACTATCTTACAGGTATGATAACCTCAGTACCTTTGTGTGTAGTAAAGTAATTAGTACTGGGTTACAATTCCGTGTATTCGCAATATGTGAGCTGCCTAGCAGATACGTTATACTATCTTACAGATACGAAAACCTCAGTATCTTTGTGTGTAGTGAAGTAATTAGTACTGGGTTACAATTCCGTGTATCCGCAACATGTGAGCTGCCTAGCAGATACGTTATACTATCTTACAGTACGAAACCCTCAGTACCTTTGTGTGTAGTGAAGTAATTAGTACTGGGTTACAATTCCGTGTATTCGCAAAATGTGAGCTGCCTAGCAGATACGTTATACTATCTTACAGTACGAAACTCTCAGTACCTTCGTGTGTAGTGAAGTAATTAGTACTGGGTTACAATTCCGTGTATTCGCATCATGTGAGCTGCCTAGCAGATACGTTATACTATCTTACAGTACGAAACTCTCAGTACCTTCGTGTGTAGTGAAGTAATTAGTACTGGGTTACAATTCCGTGTATTCGCATCATGTGAGCTGCCTAGCAGATACGTTATACTATCTTACAGTACGAAACTCTCAGTACCTTCGTGTGTAGTGAAGTAATTAGTACTGGGTTACAATTCCGTGTATTCGCATCATGTGAGCTGCCTAGCAGATACGTTATACTATCTTACAGTACGAAACTCTCAGTACCTTTGTGTGTAGTGAAGTAATTAGTACTGGGTTACAATTCCGTGTATCCACAACATGTGAACTGCCTAGCAGATACATTATACTGTCTTACAGTTCGAAAACCTCAGTACCTTTGTGTGTAGTGAAGTAATTAGTACTAGGTTACAATTCCATGTATTCGCAACATGTGAGCTGCCTAGCAGATACGTTATACTATCTTACAGTACGAAACCCTCAGTACCTTCGTGTGTAGTGAAGTAATTAGTACTGGGTTACAATTCCGTGTATTCGCATCATGTGAGCTGCCTATCAGATACGTTATACTATCTTACAGTACGAAACCCTCAGTACCTTTGTGTATAGTGAAGTAATTAGTACTGGGTTACAATTCCGTGTATTCGCATCATGTGAGCTGCCTAGCAGATACGTTATACTATCTTACAGGTACGAAACCCTCAGTACCTTTGTGTGTAGTGAAGTAATTAGTACTGGGTTACAATTCCGTGTATTCGCATCATGTGAGCTGCCTATCAGATACGTTATACTATCTTACAGTACGAAACCCTCAGTACCTTCGTGTGTAGTAAAGTAATTAGTAGTGGGTTACAATTCCGTGTATCCGCAGCATGTGAGCTGCCTAGCAGATACGTTATACTATCTTACAGGTACGAAACCCTCAGTTCCTTTGTGTGTAGTAAAGTAATTAGTACTAGGTTACAATTCCGTGTATCCGCAGCATGTGAGCTGCCTAGCAGATACGTTATACTATCTTACAGGTACGAAACCCTCAGTTCCTTTGTGTGTAGTGAAGTAATTAGTACTGGGTTACAATTCCGTGTATCAGCAACATATGAGCTGCCTAGCAGATAGATCTTAAAGATACGAAAACCTCAGTACACTTGTGTGTAGCGAAGTAATTAGTACTGGGTTACAATTCCGTGTATCAGCAACATATGAGCTGCCTAGCAGATAGATCTTAAAGATACGAAAACCTCAGTATACTTGTGTGTAGCGAAGTAATTAGTACTGGGTTACAATTCCGTGTATCAGCAACATATGAGCTGCCTAGCAGATAGATCTTAAAGATACGAAAACCTCAGTACACTTGTGTGTAGCGAAGTAATTAGTACTGGGTTACAATTCCGTGTATCCGCAACATGTGAGCTGTCTAGCAGATACATTATTCTGTCTTACAGTTCGAAAACCTCAGTACCTTTGTGTGTAGTGAAGTAATTAGTAGTGGGTTACAATTCTGTGAATTCGCAGTATGTGAGCTGCTCTCTGGCGGCGTGATCGCTGTATTTGGACCCACAGACCCGGTGTCGGCATCGGCAGTCGAAGCACATTGCCGGGCCGCCAGTGTACCCCACATACAGGTACATGTATACAAGTATTGAGTAAAAAATTTGCTGACATCGTTTTCATACTACTTACTAAAAGAGAAAGAGTACCGTCGAAAGATTTTGTTAGTTCTTGTATATTGAGGCCCGCTGGCACCACAAATCACTAAACATTCTGTTTCTCTTTTTCTTTTGAAGATGACGGAGACGGAATGATGTTTTAAACACGTTTAAAGGCTCCTGCAGACAGTCGCGACGCGATAGCGCGCCGCGACTCTAGTAGAACAATTTCTATGAACATTTCATGGAATTTGTTCTACCAGAATCGCGTGGCATCGTCGCGTCACACCAGTCTGCGGGAGCCTTAACGCTAAAATGTATTTAGTGATTGGTGGTGCAAGCGGATCTTTAGACCACCACCAGCCACCAACCTAATTCTCTTTGGAAGTCAGGTAGTCAATTTCACTTTTATTCACGCATGTATTCCCTTTTTTCCTGCTGTCATGGCTACGTAGAGAAGGAAGGAAATGAGTGGAGGAAATGCCCCAAATGTAATTTCTTCATCAAGTGAAATTAGCTCGTATTAGTCGTGCAAAGGGTCAGCCTTCAGAAAGTTGTTGCTACTGACGCTATCGTCTTTTTGGAAGAGGCTTCTGAACTGTAGAAAGACTGGCTATGGTATATAGTAATATTTTATGGAAGGTTAATTTTGCAGGCAGTATGGCGTCCACCACCAGTTCGAGGACTGCAGCAACCTAGTCCACCTGGCCTCAACTTGTACCCTGAAGCCGTAGCCCTTTCCAAAGCAGTGGCACTATTTATCATGGACAGCGATTGGCGGTCTTACACTCTATTATATGATGATGATCTTGGTATGTCTTCCCAATTTTAATGTCAACAATTTAAATTGACACTTACTTTAGAAACCATATTTCTTCTGGATTATTTTTCTCGACATAAAACTAAAAATTGCTATCCCTAAAGTTTACAGTTTACATTGACAATCACACTAATATTATAAGCGCGTAAGTTTGTGAGTGTGTGTGTTTATATGTTTGTTACTTCTTCACGCTCAAACGGCTGGACTGATTTGGGTTAAAGGTATACAGATAGCTTATTCCCTGGATTAACTCATAGGCTACTTTTTATTCCGATCTACGCGGGTGAAACCGCGGGATGCAGCTAGTAGCTCCATAAAAACAAAACTAAAATAATACCAAATTTATCGTATCAGGTCTTATAAGGCTACAGGAAGTATTAAAACATTCTGATCCTGAGGTAAAGTGGCTGGTTCGACGACTGGTGCCTGGTGATGACAACCGGCCATTACTAAAAGCTTTGAAAGGTACCGGAGAAACTAGGGTCATCCTTGATTGTCCAGCCGATAGAGTACTTGAATACCTGCGCCAAGCTAACGAAGTCAAGTTTTTTGAAGATTACATGGTAAGTCCACAATTCCTTAGAATGTTTGTAAATTCTCCGAAAAGTTTTATGAGAAACTAGAGATGAAAAACAATTCTAATAATATTATTTTCTATTTTCTTAAGTCCTTCAATTTAGTTCTGTCTCAAAACGATTCGTAGAATTACCCCTCATAAAATGATTGTATCAAAACAAAGCTTCTTCAAACCTGAAATAACTTTGATACCTACACAGAATAAACACATTTTGTCCGTACCTCATTATCGTCGCCAAGAAATAACGCGAATTTTACATAATATGCAGAATCGCATCAAGCCCCAAAATTAAGGCAAATACAGCAAAATGAATTATACTTTAGGTATACTAACGAGAGTAGGTATGCTTCGGCACTATAATAAAAAGGCATGTGCGATCTATTTAACCATTGGATAAACGTACTAAGAAAAGCTGTAAAATATTATATTTTCTATCTTCCAGAGCTACGTTTTGATGTCACTGGACGCCCACACTTTAGATCTGGAAGAGTTGCGCTATGGATTATCGAACGTAACTTGTTTGAGGATTTTCGACCACTCAGACTCTAGAACTAGATCTTACTTAGCAGACTGGAAAGTTAAAGGTTCAGACGACGTTAACATTCCACGACAACCTCACGAAATAACTGTAAGGCCACGTACTAATTAAAAGCGATCGTCTCGCGAATACGCATCGATCGCGTGCATAGATATAAGAAAATTTCTATAGTCGCGTGCATAATATGTCACTTTTTGTTCGGAAAACCTTCGGAGGAGGAGCTCGCGGCTAAGTAATAACAGCCACAAGGGTCGATCCAACTGGTTAACTACGCTTACCGGGGTTGGTCCGTGGATGGGTGACCATCTTTACATACCGAGACTCCTCCGTGCCTCGGAAAACACGTTAAGCCGTTGGTCCCGGCTACCATTCGTGGATCTTTGACAGTCGTTACGGGTTGTCAGAAGCCCGAAAGTCCGACAACCATATTACCCAGTTACTGAGTTAAGGAGGACAGATAGGCAGTCGCTCCATGTAAAACACTGGTATTCAGCTGCATCCGGTTAGACTGGAAGCCGACCCCAACATAGTTAGGAAAAGGCTAGGCAGATTGATTTTTGTTCGGAAAAGCGGAAAGCGCTCTCTGTCGTTGCGACCACGTGTTCAGGTTCACCGAACAGAAAGTTCGAACGATCGTGTATTCGCAAAACCATCGTTTTTAATTAATACGCGAGGTAAGTCTGTAATCTGGTAATGCAATAAAATAAATAGAAGTTAAGTAATTGTGTCCATTGTTATGATATTTCAGGTGGAAGCTGCACTTGCTAGTGATGCAGCCAGACTTATAACAGATGCTGTCGAAAATGCACCCGAAGAATTTAAATTAGAAGCCCAGGAAATAAGTTGTGATTCTGAGGACACATGGGAAGTCGGTGAAGATTTTACCAATCATTTGCTGACGGTAAAATACAACGTATTATCAATCTATACAATAACGTTTGCCGAACCAACCTATTAAATTGTTGACTGTTCTTAATTACAGAATCCTATTGTCGGCATAACAAACCAAATCAATTTAGATAATATAACGGGCGAACGATTGAATTTTAACGTTGAAATAATGGAATTATCGAATAGTGGATTTAATAGCATTGCAAAGTGGAACCCGGAAGTTGGTTTCGAATATGTTCGGTCTGCAGACGAAACATCAGATCGCTTAGCAGAAAAATGGCAAAACAAAACGTTCAAAGTAGTGTCACGCATCGGCGCACCGTTCTTAGTCGAAGTGATCCCCAAGGAAGGTGAAACGCTAACCGGCAACGATCGATATGAAGGATATTCGAAAGATTTAATACATGAAATATTAAAAGAACTATTACATTTGAACTATGAAATCGAAATAGTGCCTGGTAATGGCTACGGGTCATACAGCAAAGACACGAAAAAGTGGGATGGTCTAGTGGGACATCTTTTAGAAAGGGTCCGTGAGTAGCATTACAATTTAATCTTAAATAAAGAATAGTAAGTCTTTAGTACATTTTGGGATTGTTTTTCAGAAAGCAGATTTAGCCATTTGTGATTTGACTATAACATATGAACGACGATCTTTTGTGGATTTCACGACACCTTTTATGACTTTGGGCATAAGTATACTTTATTTAAAGGCAACTCCTCCCGAACCGGAGCTGTTTTCATTTCTTAAACCATTTTCTGTTGATGTATGGATCTATATGGCTGCAGCTTATTTAATGGTGTCGTTACTACTTCACATTTTAGCTAGGTGAGTTATGGAGTTTCGAATCATACTTGCTTACTTAAATTGCTTTTGATTAATCTTATTTGTATATTTATTTAGACTGGCGCCAAATGATTGGGAGAATCCGCATCCTTGTGACAAATCTCCTGAAGAGTTGGAAAATATTTGGCACATTAAGAATTCTTGCTGGCTAACAATGGGATCCATTATGACACAGGGTTCTGATATTTTACCAAAGTAAGTCTGACAAAATAAAGAGTGTATATTGTTCAGAAGACTTTTCTCAATACCTTGGTTGGTATTGTAAAGTCAAGGAAAATAATTGTGAAGCCAACTGACCCAGCTTAAATTGTACGTACTTATTGTACGTAACGTTATTGTACGTACTTAATTGTACGTACCCACACTCCCACACTCCTAACACCAATATTAACAATCCCAACCCTTAACTGTAGTTATGTCATGTGAAACTTTATGGCAGTGCGAGTTGTCATACTCACGTAAATGTCCCGCCGATGGTGGCGCTGCGCGTCCGGTCGTTGAGTTCCCTACAAAATGGTTGAGCTGAACGGCGCGGACGTGTACGTCATTTTCGTGAACGGAAGCCGTCGGCCGGGGCTGGTCAGCTCGCACTGCCATGGAGTTCTTCCCTTATTGTGTATTGTGTAAAATCAAAGTAATGTAAATAAGTCGTAAATAATTGTAAAGTAACAGAAATAAGTCCTAAATAATTGTGTAAAATAATAATGTAGTAATAAGATAATATATGATAGTAATAAATTGTAATGCCTGTGAAAAAAAAAAAAAAAAATTGCATGGAAAATATATATATTAGGTCTTTACCTATGAAATTGCCGTTCTGCAGTACTGGCCATTTCAAATCAAAATAATTTTTGTTTGGCTAAGAATTCTAATTTCAAATTAATTTTATTTTAAAAACATGGATTTTTTTTTCCAAAAGTAGTCTTTTGTTTATTGATTAGTGTTACATTTTCATCGCATTTCAATCTTTTTCGTCATCATGGATACGTTAAAAATTCGAGTAATTATGGAATATGAGTACCGTCGTGGCAGCAACGCGGCACAAGCGGCACGCAACATCAACGACGTTTACGGAGCTAACACTACAAACCAACGCACCACTTGTTATCGGTTTGCTCGCTTCAGTTTCTGGAAATTTCGACCTGAAAAATGAACCTCGCGGTCGTCCGAAGATTTTGGTCGACAATGACGAATTAAAGGCGATTGTGGAAGCTGATGATACACAATCTACGGCTGAATTAGCAGCAGCTTTCGACGTTAGCGTCAAAACAATATTGGTCCATTTGCGTCAAATTGGCAAGGTAAAAAAGCTTGACAAATGGGTGCCCCACGAACTCAATGATCGCCAGCGCGAAGTACGCGTCGAGACGTGCCTTGCACTGCTCAACAGACACACAAATGAAGGAATTTTGAACCGCATTGTTACCTGCGATGAAAAATGGATTCTGTTTGATAACCGCAAGTGCTCAGCAAGTTGGTTGGATCCTGGTTCAGCACCTAAACAATGCCCTAAACGAAAACTTACCCCTAGAAAAGTGATGGTCACTGTTTGGTGGTCTAGCGCCGGTGTGATTCATCACAGCTTCTTACCAAACGGGGTGAGCATTACTTCAGATGTGTACTGTGATGAACTGAACACAATGATGGAGAAGCTGGCACATCTCCAACCAGCATTGGTCAATCCCTCGTCTCCGCTGCTCCTGCACGACAACGCGCGACCTCATACTGTACAGCAGACGGTCTCCAAGTTGCAAGAACTGGGGTTGGAAGCTCTCCGTCATCCGCCCTACTCACGAGACTTTGCGCCTACAGACTACTACTTTTTCCAGAAT
Organism: Cosmia pyralina; assembly: GCA_946251885.1. Lineage (NCBI taxonomy): Eukaryota > Metazoa > Arthropoda > Insecta > Lepidoptera > Noctuidae > Cosmia > Cosmia pyralina. Next base: position 14,270,842 of record OX276353.1, read on the forward strand.
TTGGATAACTTCTTGGCGGGAAAAAAATTCAATACCCGAGAGGCAGTACAAAATGCCTTTGAAGAATTTGTTGCCTCCCGTCCAGCTGATTTCTGTAAGAAGGGCATCAATAAACTGCCACTGCGTTGGCAAAGATGCATTGATTGCATGGGTGATTACTTCGATTAATACAAATAAAAAATTCATGAAAAAAATTCGTTTAAATTTTTTCATACAAAACGGCAATTTCATAGGTAAAGACCTATTATTAATCATGAGCATGTGTATATGTATGAAAAAAAAAATATATAAAAATGGATGGATTCACGTAGATTTTAAGATTAGAGCAAGTGTCCGAGAGATGAGTTTATGATTGTACCTTAGATTTAAAAAAAAACAAATAAAATACAACAATAAAAAAAAAAATTGTACGTACTTATAAATTCAAATTACAACTGTCATTCTTCGACAGTTATTTATAAATGCTGCAACATGCTATAACAACTTAACAATTAATTTCCAATAACTCAACTAGTTTAACAATAAATTTTCATGACTGTACAATTCTACAACAAATGTTTTTTTTCTAAAACAGAGGTTATTCCACCCGATGGGTGTGCGGCATGTGGTGGTTCTTCGCTTTGATCATGTGTTCCTCCTACACTGCCAACCTGGCTGCTTTCCTCACCAATGCTGCTATGGATGACTCAATCAAATCTGCCGAAGATCTTGCTATGCAAACTAAAATTAAATACGGAACCTTAAAAGGTGGTTCCACATACTCATTTTTCAAGGTTTGATATTTTTTTAATTCTTTTTTATTTAATTATTCTATTACTTCGCCCTTTGTTATAAACATTACTAGCTTTTGCCCGCGGCTTCGCTCGTGTGGATGTCGGAAAATATCCCATGGGAATGTGTTACCGGGAAATCCTTCCTTATTCCTTGTCTACATTATAAAGGGAACCTCTGTGCAATATTTCAGCTTTCTAGGTTGAAGGGTTTGGGCTGGGCGTTAATGAGTCAGTCAGTCAGGATTTCTCTTTTTATTTATATAGATACTCGTAGATAACATTCTAAGAATTTTCTTATTTATATATTGTGTATCGTATTTACGCGCAAAAAAAAACCGGCCAAGTGCGTGTCAGACCACGCACAATGAAGAGTTCCGTAGTTGGGATGAATTTATCCCAAGAACAAACTTAACATTTTAGTTGAATATCATGTTCTCCCATACATTCCAACTGTAAATGTAAGTTTGTACTCACAATATTGAGCTATGAGTACCATGTTATTTTAAGACCACAGACTTCTTATAGGTTTTCCTGTAATCTACAGGTAAAGATCTATTTTCTGTATTTTTTTCAAAATTTTAGGCTCAGTAGTTTCGGAGATAATGGTCAATTTTCGTGTATTTTTCGTAAATAACTTTAAAACAATTTATTTTAAAATTATAAAAAATATATTTGAGACCCTCATAGTAAGCCCTTTCTTTTGATATATCACACGGTATACTTTGCAAAACTTTTTTTTTATTATTTTCTTATTTGCTCCCCAAAAGTGACCCCCTTATTCAAAATTTATTTATTTACTTTACCTGTCCGCGTTTGGGTCATGTGTACCAAATTTCAACTTAATAGGTACAGTAGATTCGGAGCAAATTGGCTGTGATAGACGGACAGACAGACAGACACACGAGTGATCCTATAAGGATTCCGTTTTTTCCTTTTAGTACGGAACCCTAAAAACAAACAATTTGTATTCAAAAGGTCCTACAAACTATTTCTGACTGCAGGTTTAATTTGGTTCTTGCCTGTTAGATCATGTTTTATTTTCCAGAGATCCAATGTGTCCATGTACCAAAGAATTTTCGGTGCCATGGAATCAGCTCGACCATCAGTTTTCGTCAAGAATAACGACGAGGGATTAGACAGAGTGCTGAAAGGCAAAAGAGATTATGCTTACTTTATGGAATCCACAGCCATTGAGTACCAGCTAGAAAGACACTGCGAACTAATGCAAGTGGGTGGATTACTCGACTCTAAAGGCTATGGAATAGCTATGCCCTTTGGTAAGTAATGATTAGATTCTAATACTTCTTGTTTACCAATTTACTTCAGTACTTCCCAATTAATATTTGTTTACATTATACATTTACAGCTAAGCACTTTTAATTAACGTTAGGGGCTTGTGGCCGCAGGAGACGCCTGGGTGGCGTGAATCGATTGCCGATTCCCGGCCACCGTAGGCGCAGGCTTGCGGACGGCGAGTAATGGGTAGCTCGCCGTCCGGTAGGGACCAGGCCCGGGTCGACGGCGCGTTGTGTTCCACACGCACCTCAAAGAGAGGTCAGCAGTGATGGGGTCCGATAGGGCCGATGCCGCCGGGGTCGCGAGTTGTTCGAAAGAGATACCGTGGCCCTGGCACAGGCAACTGAAGGAACACGGGTGGGTTTTAGTCAGTAAAAGTCTGGTACGCCCTCCCACTTCGCCCAGAGCGGGAGAAGTCATTTGATGATTTCCCATCAACAAAAAAAAAAAGGGGGCTTGTGGCTAAGTAATAACAGCCGCACGGGACGATCGATTAGGTTAAGCTACTCTTGCCGCGGTTGGTCTGTGGACGGATAACTATTTTAACTTACCAGATCCCTCCGTGCCTCGGAAAGCACGTTAAGCCGTTGGCCCCGGCTGTCATACGTGGATCTTCAATAGTCGTTACGGCTTGCCAGAAAGTCTGACAACCTACTCTTGCCAAGGGGCATCGTATTACCCAGGGTTGTGGAGGTCAGATAGGTAGTCGCTCCATGTATGTAAAATATTGGTATGCAGCTGCATCCGTGGGAAAAGGCTGGCAGATGATGATGTACTTTATGAACGTTTTCACCTATGATTCCTTTATAAAAGAATCTATAACATTAGGTAAGAATGGTAAGATCATACTCATCACTCATATATTTTTATAGATTCATCTTATCGAACGGCAGTGGACAATGCTTTACTGAAATTAGCTGAAAGCGGCAAGCTTGTGGAAATCAAAAACCGTTGGTGGAAAGCACCAAAGGAAGAGGCTTGTGTTGTAAGTTTAGAGTAACCTTTGGAGGAACTCTGTCTAGTCTAATTATCAAACAATCTCAAACTTGCATCAAAAACGAATTATTAGATGATTTTAAACAATGATTTCTTCGCGAATAACATAAAAAAATTAAGCTCCGGACCTGTCGGACCGTAGCGTCAGTTCACCCGCCGGAATATAGCCGCTCTATCTAGCAGTTAATTGCTTCTAGCTGAGTTTAAAATTCTGCGTATAATTCTATTTTTTTTTAATAATGGTAATAATTAACATTTCAGGCAAAAGAAGCAAGCGAAGAAGGCGCTGCTGGAGAATTAGGAGTAGATAATGTAGGTGGTGTGTTCGTAGTCTTGGGTTTAGGATGCGGCATGGCCGCCGCAATGGGTATATTTGAATTCCTTTGGAACGTCAGAGAAGTTGCCGTCGAGCAGAAGGTACGAATTTCACTTAGCGCCAAATAGCATTCATATGCTAATGCATACCTATAAGACCTTAGCGACATTGAATACCACATATTCACTGATTTGCATAGACAAACAATCCCTATATTGCTATTCTAGTTATATGTTTAGTTAAAATTTGAATTGTACTGAGGACGAAAATGATATTAAATATGCTGCAAACAGGCAAACTAGATCCAGAAACTAGACAAGGTGTAATTGAAATAACTAAAATATAATCATGAAAAAAAATCAGCTGCTCCCTACATTTTCTAGAATTATGTGAGCATATGCAAATGTATGGAGCGGCAGATTATTTTTCGCGATTTGAACGTTGGTCCCGAAGTAAAAGTTATGAATAATGATGAGTACAGCGTCAGGATTTCGGTTATTTCAATATTACAACTTGGACTATAATTTAATATTATTTTTTTTTCGGTTCTATTTACAGATGACTCAATCAGAAGCGCTATGGGCCGAGCTGTCGTTTGCACTAAGTTTCTGGGAGACGGAGAAGCCAGTGAAGCATTCTCGTCCTTCCTCCAGTGCTTCGAGCTCCCACAGTGCTTCGAGAGCTTCATCCGTGCTTCGGTCGGCGGTTGATTTGTTTCATCTTGACGTATTTACTAAGTGACAATAAAATACAATTGATGTACGTAACAATTTTATTTAAACCATAAAACAATCTTTTCGAGGTAGTAAAAACTGAGATATTTCTTGTTTAAAATGACAATTTATGTAAATAAAACATGTAATAAACACTTAAGTGGGTCTGCTGCTAGCAGCTAGCTACTTTATTAGCTTCTAATCAAGCGCTGAGCAGACGATGGGCAATTTATCCACGACAACAGAACGTATGGAAATCTATGCACTAACAAATAGACTGCCGGACGTTTCTGCCATTTCATTGCGGTAATTTCTGTCCGGTGGATAAAAAGTCCATTGTCGCCTCTAATAGCCTAATGGTGCATAATAGACTGACGCTTTTCAACGAAACCCTTGACAGTGAATGACTATAAAAATCAGTGCGTTGATAATTATGATCAAATTTAATATCCTATGAATATCAACTCAAACTTAACTATTTGGGATCGACTGAGGTGATAAAAGTGTAGAATGAGTGTGTGTGTTGTGTGCGTGAGTGTGTGTGAATGTGTGAGTGAGGATGTGTTGTGCGTGTGTGTGTATGCTCAATAAATCTCATCAAAGTTGATGAAGGACGTGGCAGCCCTCAGTACGGAGACTGCTCGAGATTGGGACCGCTCGCGTTGCGGGGAGGGGCTGGCAGTAGAGGGGGGCGCGGAACGGGGGGGTGCAGCCAGCTTGTGCAGCTCACGTGGGTTCAAGGATGCGTGCCACTCGCTAGATAGCGCCTCCAAGAACGTTACCTGTGAAATAAGATCGCCATTAGGTAAGTAGCACATTTACGATCAAATATGAATGATAAATTTTGACGTAAAACCAACCAACAATGCAACTTTTATTTCATTGTAGTAAGGTTTATATTAATTCTAATTTTGAATGCCGAGAGTTTCATCAAACTCTTTGCATACATTCTAACATCATGTGATCATCATTCATCATCATCATTCCATTCACTCGTTCATTAATTCTGTATCCTAACACTTCATAACTCCCTCTCACAGAGAAGATATCGTATATCCTAAAACGATTATAATTAAAAGGGTTTAAGTGCTTTTCGCTCTCCTGATTTCGTATGTTTTTTATATCATAAAATTACAAATTAACAATTTTCGGACTTTTTCCTTTACTTGTACAGTAAGACCTAGCTTGCTTCTTGCCAAATTACATTATTCAAATATATGTACCATTATAGGTTTTGATTTACTTGCGAGTATCAAAATATGTCGCATAAATGGCCGTATTTTTTTATTGCGTTGACTTAGAAGCTTGATTTCTTAAGAACTCCAAGGGACCATAGTCCTACATACTTACGTAATAATACGTAATCTTCTTCTTACGTAATTAATATCAAATGCTTATTTGATATTAATTTCAACTTGATACCTCCACCCGTTCCTAAGAAAAACGGTCTTGACAAACTGGCAGACAGACAGACAGATAGGCGGACAACGAAGTGATTCTAAGAAGGGTCCGGAGGGTTCCGTTTTTTCCTTTTGAGGTACGGAACCCTAAAAATCAGCCCTAAGTAAACATTAACACCGATACTTGCCGTTTCAAATGTATGCCACAGTTACAAAATATATCGATGGCAACACGAGTTCGACATACAGGAGCTTAATGAATTGTCGAATCACCTTAAACTACCTTGAAAATATGTCCATAATATTGTTACAAACACACACACATATTATATGAGGATTGTCATTACAAAATGATGTTATTAAACCTGGAAAAATCCTTCCTTGATACATTTTATGTAGCTCTAGCGGCCTTTTACGAATACCAGGGCAGATTAGTGAACTACCGAATAGGTAGTTCGTTAAAACAATTTTACCCTAATAATTAAAATCCTATTAATTATTTTTTCTTGCCTGAAATAAAAAGATTTTATTTTTTTTTTTTTTTTTTTATAATTATCATCACCATCATGTGAAAAATGCTGACATCATAACTTATGCAGATGATACTGCCATCATATTTCACGGGAAAACGTGGGAACATGTACATTATGTAGCAGACGAGGGATTGACACTAATCGCGAATAACCTGGACAGAAATCTCCTTACATTGAATGGCAGTATAACAAAATATATTGTTTTCTCCAAGACCGCCGCTTCAAAACCCCCGACACGCCTAAAACTCAAATTGCATCACTGCTCTTCTAGCATCTCCACTTCCCCTTGTGACTTCCCCCTCTTGAACGTTCCACTTCCATTAAATAGCTCGGTATTCTTATCGACGACCACCTAACATTTAAGCAACATATATCAAACCTCTCTGGCAGAATAAGAAAACTCATTCACACCATGCGTAGACTACGAGACTGCCTACCCACAGACACACTACTTATACAAGTTTACCTAGCCTGCTGGCTGTATTACCTGGACAATAAACTTTTTTCTATTTGTTTTATCATGCACAGCCCGACTCTGTCCATAGGCCTAGGTAATAATTATATATGTGTTAAACTGAAAGTTTACCCTTTCTTTGACACTGATTTGCCGCGCGTGGAACATGAAGTCTATAATGGCCACGGCAAGGCCCAAGATTCCGCCCGAACCCAGTACTAAAAAGATACCACTGGTATTTTTCATCTGTAACGAGCCATTGTCGTCCTCTTCCTTGGCTTTTTTCTGTAACAAATTGAGAACAACCGTAAATTCTTACATCAATCAACTAATTAAAAATATTGTTTGTTGTATCTCTATCAGACAGAAAAATTATCAAACCTCGCAATGTTCTTCGTTATCCTCATCTTCCCACCATTTCTTTTTCAGTTTCTCAAGATCGCCTTTTTCTTGAAGTGCTAAAATTGCTCCATCAATTAATCCTTTTTGTGGAAAGTCTAAAAACAAATTAACAAATATCATCTACAATACTTTATAAAAAATATTTATTGTTTTAAAACGTTCTTTATTCTCATATAACTCACTCTTTGGCATAGCGATACCATACTCCTTAGAATCCAATTTAGAACCGAGCATTTTCAATAAGCAATTTCTCTTAATAAAATATTCAATGGAGGTAGATTCCATAAAGAACGCGTAGTTTCCTTTACTCCTGAGTACACGATCTCTCCCTTCGTCATTGCTGTATGTGAAAACTGTAGGCTTTGCTGAACTCATCACTGACCAAATCTTTGAGTACACTGTATCGTTTGACGACTGTAAATTAATGAGTAAAATTTGAAACAAAAAAATAACATTGCGCCTGCATTAGTGAATTAAATAATTTTCAGTGTCATACAACTTAACACAATTTCAAAACATACTTGAAAAAACTTGTATGTAGACGCATTGTACACAGCTCCATAAGAAATTTTGTTCTGTTCGGAGAGTTCCTTGACATCTTTGATATCGTTGCTTCTTCGACTGTTACTGAGGAAAGTCGACATGTTGGCTGTATACGAGGCAGTCACAATGAGAGCGAAGAACCACCACATGCCCGTGATCCATCTTGAACCTGCTGCCCTGTTCAATAAAAAAAAAAAAATCTATATCTTTAATTATTATAAAATAAAGTCACTTTTCGTGTCTGTCTGTGTGGCCGCGTTATTCTTCTAAACTACGCGACGGATTTTGATGTAGTTTTCACTATTATTTAGAAAATTTATTCCGGAAGTTTTATACGTATAATACATTATTTTTTAACTTGCATAAAATAGAGAAACCTTAATTTTGGTCAAGTCTTAAAAACTGTGTGAAGCAGGGTCAGGTCGCTAGTAATTATATAAAAATGAATCCCTATTTCCCTTGGTCACGCCAGAACTTGAGAACGGTTTGACCGATTTGATTTTTTATTGTTTTATTCTCCTCTTTACTCTGGTGGTTTTAAAAGAAAAAAAATAGGTTAAAAAAAATTTTAACATGACAACGTCTGGCGGGTCAACTAGTTACGAATCTCCATACCTTGGTAAAATATCACATCCTTGAGTCATTATAGCACCCATAGTAAGCCACATGCAATTGTAAAGACTCCATATATTTTCCAAATTCTCAGGATTTTGATTGCATGGGTGAGGATTCACCCAGTCATCTTGGCTCATTCTAAAAAATAATTAGTATGTACATACCAACTTATAGTTATCACAACATCATTTGCATTTCATAACAAAACAACAGATCTAAGCAGGAAATAGAATAGAATAGGTAATGGCAGGCAAAAATTTCTACATAAATTTTTTATTTCTTTCTGTTTCTTTTTTCTAATACGCTCATAAAATATGATGTACGAGTACATGTCGCAGATGGATTGTCGAATCCGCTGTTTTATATAACCGCTAGCTGTTTTACGAAACAGATCCATTATGTAAAACAGCTGAATAAAGTTCAGCTGGATTGTCATTGTTTTATGTTTAACAAAACCTACCCACGTTTTAACGTAATGCAGAATAGCTTATCTGAGTTATTACAGTCAAAATAAGCGTTTGGTGTGGCTTCTAATGCCGAATCGGTCGCATTAACTAAGCCAGTGCACCCAGAGTCCCTGACCAATCGGTTTAGGTTAGGTTAGGTTAGTTTAGGTTAGAACTGTGACCAACCGCGCGCAAGCAAACTTGGAAGTAGCGCCCGCTGGCGCAAGGCAGCGAGCGCTACTTCCAAGTTGGTCGCAGTTACATGACTATTTAGTATTTTCTGACTTTCATAAAACTCTGATAACTTTATGTTAAATTTTCTTTAAAATTACTGTTCACTCATTTTAGTCGTTTTATTTATTTCTGTTTCGGACGCCATTATTGTTGTTATGAGACACAGAGCCACAAGCGACAAAATTTATGCCTAAAATCTATGATTTCACATTTCATTTCACACTATTTTACATAACTTGTAATCGTTGATCCGCTGACAAATACAAAACGTACGTTCTGCGTGTTAACGTTCAGTAATTATGGAATATCGATAAACATCGTTCCGCTGTTTTACATAACGGAGCAGTTTTGTAAAATCGCTAGCGGTTATGTAAAACAGCGGATTCGATAATCCATTTGCGACATATAACGTCAAACTGAGGCAAATCCCGCGCGCGATGCAGGACAATTCCTTTGCGCCGATTGTGTCCACTAACTTGTATGGAGGTTAGATTTTTAAACCGGCGCGAATAGTTGCGTGACTTACTAGTAATTAAAACAACAGACAAGCACAGACGCGTATTGCATCTTGCGCGGGATTCCCTTCAATTTGACCAGTCATTAATGGTTCCTAAAACATGATAAAAATAAAAAAATCAGACCAAAAAATACCAACCTCGCACAAATAAGTAATACGAATGAGACAATCACATACGTGGTCGCCAAATACAACCAAACATCTAAAGACAATGGCTTAATAAATGAGAATCTGTCCGGAGCTTCGGGCTCTTCCTCTCTGAACAACAAACTGATGCCCAAAGACATGAAAGGAATTGAAAATTCTACGACGGCATTCCTTTCCGAAGTAATTGTCAAATCACAGATACCTAAACCTGCTTTCTGGAACATAAAATGGGTTTGATTGAATAATAATCTTACATACATACATGCAAAACCTGTAATCCCCGAAGTTTTAGCTAGAGATGTATCTATAGTACACAGAGTACACACACATTTCGCCATTATATTCAAGTCCCATGTAATAGGGAGAAACCTTTATTTTTTTTAAATGATAGTTGGCCACCTCCACTTTACCCCCATTTGCATTTGGACCACTACGTTTGAGACACCTTGTATATAATCAACTAACATACATTACTGACTTACTACAAAACTTTGAGATTTGCAAGTGTAATTAAATGTACAAAAAAACTAATGACACAAAATATAACTTACATGATCTATCAGTTCTCCAATTATTCCATTCCACTTTTTGGTACCTTCCAACTGGTTACCATATTTATTCTCTGGGGCTATGTAAAACTCATAGTCTAGATTAGTTTTGTATTCTTTTCGTATGTATTTAAATATGGCATCAATTAGATCCACACAGTAACCACGATACACTGTTCCATTGGCAGTTTTCAATACATCAAAATATGGTCTTCCTACTCTGGTCACCACCTGAATGAAAATTGGTATGTAACCGTCAATGTTTATTTTAAGTGGATTTAATTTTTACTATAAAAAAGTTACCTTAATTTTCTTCTCATTCACAGCGAGTGACCTATCGTCTATCATATCCGTCATAGTGATAACATTTGTTTTGAAGTCCCAATCGCCTGCATACATAAATTGACTCTCCTTATTTAATTTTGAATAGTGCAATTTGAAATTCACTCTTTTCCCCTCGTCATCGAACTCAATGTGACCTGAGAAGCCTTTGGCCGTTGTCTGGAAATGGCTCAGAACTTAATTTATGTCTTGAAAATAACAGAGATCTCTTTTTGTTCAGTTACTATTCGGAAGTTAGATTTCGATTTTATTTATCTACAGGTGACTTGTAATTTGACGTATTCCTTCCAGGACGTGATAGTGTGACCTACTTGCAACAATTATTTGCACCCCATTAAGCCTAGGCGAAAATTCATGGTATTCGAGAAATCCCAATCATTATGATTTTTAGGGTTCCGTACCTCAAAAGAAAAAAAATGGAACCCTTAAAGGTTCACTCGTGTGTCTGTCTGTCCGTCTGTCACAGCCAATTTGCTACGAATCTAATGGACCGATTAAGTTGTTTGGTACCATATGAATTTCTGTGACCCAAACGTGGACGTATAACGTAAATAAAAAAAAAAAAATTTTGAATATGGGGTCACTTTTGGGGGTAAATAAGAAAATTAAAAAAAAAATTGCAAACTGTACCGTGTGACATATCAAATGAAAGGGATATACTGTGAGAGTCACATATTGATTGTTTTTATAATTTTAAAACAAACTGTTTTAAAGTTATTTAAGAAAATAGACGAAAATTTACCATTCCCAGAAAAAATACAGAAAATAGATCTATACCTATATTTATAGGAAAACCTATAAGAAGTCTATGGTCTTAAAATAACATGGTAAATCTCTCAATATTATGCGTACAAACTTACATTCGCAGTAGGAATTTATGTGAGAGCATGTTTTTCAACTACAATGTTAAGTTTATTCGTGAGATAAATTCATCCCAACTACGAAACCCTTCATTGTGCGTGGTCCGACACGCACTTGGCCGGTTTTTTTAAAACGACTGCCGCGCGACTGAGTCCGCGGGCAGAAGCTAGTGTCCACTAGATTCTCTTTCATTCAATACAATAAAATTTTGTGTTACCTTACGAAGTGCTTCTCGCAGATCATATCCTACAGGCCATGCGCTATCCTCATACTCTGATTTACCATTTTTAAGGCACAGAGCGGGTGGTTCTGGTGGGTCCTCATCAATCTGCATGCTCCTGATCGCTTTTTCTAAGTGATTTAATGCATCAGCTGCTAAAGCTGTTTCGAGCTGAAACATACATAATACCTATATTTTATACACATCTTCAGAAAAATACGCAACGACAGTTCAGCGTGCGAGTTACGCGACGTAATTTCGGTCTCCAGCATTTGAAAACAGGTGACCCTTCCTGGGTCACGACACTTGAAACGAAATATGGACTACAGTTGCAGTATTTACTGTTGTAACGTATGATAATTAAAATTATATGGAATGGTTGGTATTACCCCTAACGCTTTAGTCTGGAGCATTCCTTTGTCCTTCCAAGTCTCCTCACTCGGTGTGGTCAAGTGCAGGGTAGAAACGTTCGCCATGAGAGCAGAAATCCCATTGAAATCAAGGCTGTATGAATCTAGGTTCGTTAAAATAAAACTCTGAAAAAAAGAGGTCAAAAGAAGAGTCGTTTTAAAGTTCGAATAGGACTATAGAATCTAAAAGTTGGCATCAAATCACAAAAAATAATTGCAATTATAAATGCAATAATTCGCATGAGGAGCTCGTGGCTAAGTAATAAGAGCCGCAAGGGTCGATCCATTATGTTAAGCTACGCTTGCCGGGTTCGGTCCGTGGATGGGTGACCATCTTTACATACCGAGACTCCTCCGTGCCTCGGAAAGCACGTTAAAATAAAAATAAATAAACATTTATTGCAGAATCACTTCCATATTCGTTAGTAACAATGTAAACTATACAATGTAACTATATAATGTATTATAAACTAGTGTTAGTAACATTTATTCTTAAGCTGCGTGAGGCCACCGATCCTGGGGAGTGTCTACTTGACTGCGTGGAGTTGTATCCACCGCCCCAAGATCGGAGAGTCCCACCTATCAGCCTACGTTCTAAGAATGGTGTTGGGGCTGCCGCGCACACGGCGTAGTAGAGAAGCGCATCTCTTACGCATGATGGCCGAAAAACTATCCACATCCGCGTCGGCAAACATACCGGACGCGCTACAAAAACGCGATCGCCCCAGCAACACCCGGATCGTGTTGTTATATTGTATGCGCAGGCCACTGCATGCCCTCTGTGTAAAGTTCACCCACAGGCTGCACGTGTAAAAGAATTGGCAGTAGGCTTTGAAAAGCGTCACCTTAACCTGAGCCGTACAACGTGCAAACCTGTGGGCCAACATCCCACCTCTAACAGCCAGTGACCTGCGCTCCCGCTCTACCTCAACATTATCCTTCAAATCGTCTGAGACCCAATGACCTAGATATTTAAAATTTGCAACCTTTTTTAGAGGTCTGCCGCACAGCATAACTGGTGGAGTTAGTGGTAGCCTTTGCGGCCTGCTTTAAATACCATGTATTCACTCTTTGTTGCATTATATACGAGCCCATGGGTCCATAGGATAAGCCGTTGGTCCCGGCTGTCATTCGTGGATCTTTGACAGTCGTTACGGGACGTCAGAAGCCCGAAAGTCTGACAACCAGTCTTACCAAGGGGTATCGTATTACCCAGGTAATGGGTTGTAGAGGTCAGATAGGCAGACGCTCCATGTAAAATACTGGTATTCAGCTGCATCCGGTTAGACTGGAAGCCGACCCCAACATATAGTTGGGAAAAGGCTAGGCAGATTGATTGAAATGCAATACTATGCATCTCTGGTTGTCCGTGCACTTTCACGACTACTTGTATGGAGAGCTTTATTTAATACGCAACAATAAACATACTTGATACTCCGTCGCGTTTTCAACTTGTACGATTTCACTCATATATTTATGAATGTTAGTTACGTTACAATCCAGAACGTGGTGGGTCATTCGTGCTACTTTAAATATATACTTGAATGTTTCCCGGTTGTCACTTTCTGGGTCTAATTTTTTGAAGAGAATTGGTTCCACGCCTTCGGCACTAGGCCATGAGTTTATTACTTCTTGCAGCCGTATAAAACCTGAAAAATTCAAATAAAAATTTGATTTGGGTTGTTCACATATGTTAAGGTTTTCTTTTAGTAGATTCTCATAGCAGCCCAGAATTTAGAAATATTTAGTAGGCAATTTTTATTTTAAGTGATTTTAGTGTTTCGTTCATCGGCTGCGGCTGAATGTGAACAACACCACTCCTCTGCCACTTACTTACCAAGGAATACTAATGATTTTTTTTTTAATCTTTATTATTATAAAACTACTACTATAGACTAGGTTCGGTAAGTTGTAAACACACTTGTAAATTTTAATAGCTTCAAGCTACACGAGTTCGCTATAAAACTTTGAAAAGCACCCAGATCTAGCCTATTTAAATTTAATTCGGCCATCACATCTCTTTCTCTGCTATTACGGATACATTCCACCAACAAGTGATGCACATCCTCTATAGTCTTATTATTTATTTTTTATTATTATTCACCCAAATAAAGTTTCTCTACAACATTCCTGGACACTATCTTCTTTTTATTTTTTAAAATTTTGTCCACCTTTATTTGATACCCACCTGCAGCAACAATAAACAATATTCTATTCTATTCAGCGCCATCCATGCAGGAGCGTTCTTTATTGATATATTAAATAATATTACCTATTATACTAAAACAACGGTTAGACCTGCTGTCTTCTATGGATCAGAATGTAGGGCGACAAAAGGGATGAATGAAAGGCAATTGCATGCAGCTGAGATAAGAATGCTAAGAGGGACGTGTGGTGTTACACGAATGGATAGAAGAAGAAATGAGCACATAAGAGGAAGTTTGAAAGTGGCACCGGTGACTAAAAAGTTGTGCGGAAATCGATTGTCATGGTATGGGCATGTGAGGAATGAGGAAAATGTCGTGAGAAAAGTTTTGAGTATGAATGTCGATGGCTATAAGAGTAGGGAAAGACCATAGAAACGTTGGATGGACTGTGTGTAAAATGAGATGGCTAAAAAGAGGGGATGACTACCGAGATGACGACTAATAGAAAAAAGTATGGAAAAAAGGGACGTTGCGCCGACCCCTAATAGATTTGGATAAGGGCAGGAGAATGATGATGGATGACCTATCAATATTGTAAAGTATAATAAAATATACTCACTGCCATCATCTTCATATAGGATGGTAAACTTGTCCCATGACAAGTCTTTGATGAGGGTTGCATAAGCCTTCGAGATTAGTTCTGGTGGTGGATGGTAAGAGAATGAGTAGAAGTCCTCAGTAAGAGTTGCCGTAGGCTCCCATCCCAAGGATAAATGGGTAATCTGAAATTTTTGAAGACACATATTAGGTATATGAGATCTATTGAATGTGCCCGCTCATCTCTGGACGGTAGAACAACGATTTTAACCTTGACCGCAATAAACGATAAACTTTGACTTCTGTGCTATTAAAATCTACGGTGCCTACGATTGTGGAGACTTGGGGCCATTTCTTGGTACGACTAGCACGAGCATGGTTGGAAGCTTGCCGTGCCCACCAAATGTCGTCACAAGTTCTCTATATCCTCCATTACTAAACATAACGATTTGATTTTCTTATTGAAAAAGGTAACTTTAAGTGTAGCTGCTATGTTAGATACGTATCTAATATTACATAAAGAATAACTTACATTTAATCTATTACACAACAAACAAGTAGTGTCGCAGATGCCGTAAGTCGGACGAGCGTCTATTAAAGCCACGATCCCCTTGTTTTCTGAAGTAAATGGACACACTGGGAACAACAGTTTTATATAAGTGCTAAACAGCTGAAAGAACTAGAAATAAACTTATTCAATACGGCATCAACGGGGGCAGAAGTTCTTGAGTGAGATTCGAACCATATGTCGTCATATGGTTCGAATCTCGCTCAAGAACTGACACATTGGAAAGCACATTCTTTTGTTTTAAAATGGATAATTGCAGATTGACACTTCGTTACCATTCGAATTTGGAAGTGTTGTTTTTGAAAAAAACCACTCGATTGTTTTTCCAAAATAGATTTTTTATATAATACCTTTACCTAGTCCTCAACAAGGAAGCATATGGTTCTACCATTTGCTGTACGATGGCTGTCCAGCAATTCATTGGAACATTCAATTTTAAGGAAAGTAATCATTATTGTAAAGATAAAGCATTATTCATAATCAATACAGAAATCTGGTTTGTTATATCTGATGAATTCAAAGCGTGGCATTTCTCTCGCTTTAAAACTACTTTTTCTGCATCTGCGTCACCTATCCTTTAGATTGTTTAACAGTTGTTGGTACAAGAACGTACTTGAAGCCCAACTCCTCCGAATGAATAACTACATATGATTATTAAGTCTATGATGATAATGACTTACGTTCTAATGAAGTTGAATAGCTGTCGACTACCTTCGAGTTCAAGGATCGACCGTGGTACGTCGTCATTTTGTTTGCTTCAATCATGTGGTCAAATACCTGCAAGGAACTTGGCAGCGTTTCCCGGTTGAAAAGACCCCCTGAAACATACACAAACCAATTGTTTTTGTTGTCAAAATGTTGTTTAGAATGTATTTAAATTTTCACATACCTATGGGGAAAGCGGCCGTGCGGAGTGCATGAGTACTCGGTGTAAATACAATAGAGGTAACAATGAGGAAAGCTTTGAAAGTGATCATTGTGGAAGTTTGTATTGTTTTATGAATACAATATAATTATGTTGTTTGGGCGGGCATGCGGCACGCCGGCCGCCTCTCCGCCGTCTGAAGTATTTTTGGAAAGCAGTTTTAGGTCACGTCGCGTGCGCCGTCACGTCACGTATCGCCGTCGCCGTATCGCCGCCCGCGCCGTACTGCGACTGAAGTCTGTCTGGAATATATCATTCATGTGAATTCCAAGGAAATGGATTACTAAATATAGCTTAGACTTCAACAAATTCAAAAAATACTCTTATGAACCTGAAAATCTATTAAATAAATATATTCCTAACCAAAACAAGTGACATATATATTTCCATGTCGCAGTATGCCTCCTCCATTTCTTCATAACTCTGAAAGAAGTTAATTTTATTTGAGTGAACAGCTACCCAGACGTTCATTCGCTAAGCGGTGCGCCCACAAATTATAGTGAAATAGTTTTTATAAAGTAAACTATGCATTCGCATTAAAGTTTTAACGCCATGTGCTGGTATTTACTCGTTTTGTTGATTTGTGTTCAGAAATGTACTCCGCAGTTTCTCTTCACGGAAACTGTTGAAGTTTCATACCAAATAGGTAAGATTTTTGGATTTTTTTTTTTTTGGTGTGACTAACAATTTTCGATTAGGCTTAATACAGTACGTATTCATTATCTATTAACATACTGATGCGTTATTAATAATTATCAAAACATAGAGAGCAATACCAGTACCTATGTTTCACGATAATGATTTGAAATTCCAAAAGTTTAGATTAATTGCGCCTGATGGAATATTCCATTTTGCAGCTGGTATATTCGACAAGGAGGCAACTACCGAGCTGTCAGCATTCAACGATAGTTTGAACCATGTGCACCTACAGGAGGTTCGCATAAAACCAGTCACCTTGCAGCCGTTGAGGTCTGATAGCTATTCAGTTTGGAGAGAATGTAAGTATCTATCCATCTGATCAATGTGTAAGTACCAACCAGTAAAAATACTCTTACCACAAGACTAACTAACATTTAAAAAGGCATAGTATGCTTGTAAGTCAGTTATTTATCGAGAGGATGGATTAATTTGTGAAATATTTAACAGTTTTATATGTAGTAAATCAACATGTTATTTAACCCGTCGCGCGCTAATTAGCAGACACAATTGAAATTCTATTGTTATCTGTACACATGGTGTGCAATCGACATTTTAAGAGTTAAATAGAAAAATTGATTTCCATTCAATAACATCATCACGAAGTCTGCAAAGTTTTGAACTGGCCAAATGCACTATAATTAGGTTGAAAAAAAAAAAGGTAATGAAAAGCCTCCTCTATGGTAATCAAAACAAAATGAACTAAAACAAAATGGCGCGTCGTGACAATGGCCCTCTATGATGGAACTATGTACAGCATTTACGTTGATGGTGGTGGATTATGGTAACATAACGAGAATGATAGAAGATTCTCGTTATGTACCTATTGCTTTAATTGAAGAATTTGTTATTAAACGACTTTTATAAAATAAAAATCTTTTAGGGCAGAAGTTACCCATTTTACTATTTAAAAGAAACGAAGTAAAAAAATAATATTGCTTTGCTTGTGTACACTTAGATATTCCAGCAAAGGTCGTAAAGAAATTGCACAAAAATAATTCTTTTGATTTTATTTGCACAAGCAGACATTCTTGTTATACATATACAATTTCAGTGTGTTCAAGCAATGGAATACAAGCGGTGGCTGTATTTGGTCCACAAAATGCAATATCAGACGGCGCCATTCGAGACCAGTGCGCTATTGCTAACATACCACACATTCAAGCCACATGGCAACCTCTGGACCCCGACTTGGAAGTAAATAACGAAGAGGAAGAAGAAGAAACTAGTCCAAAAGACGAAACAGAGGAGGAAGAAGAAGAAGCTGACGAAGAATTAGCCTTTAAAAAGATTTCAATTAACTTTTACCCGGACTCTGAGGACATTGCATTAGCTTATGGGAAACTTGTGAAGTATTATAAATGGACAGGTTTCGCAGCCCTTTACGAAGATAACTTTGGTATGTACCCATGTTGATTTTTAGGATTCCGTACATAAAAAGGAAATTAAAAACCGGTCAAGAGCGAGTCGGACTCACGCACCGGGGGTTCCGTTCCGATTTCTGAAAAAGTGTGGCTATTTAGAAACATCGTTTTATTTTTCCTGGAATCATAAGCTTATAACACAAAGAATAATTTAAAATGTTTCTCTATGCAAACTTCGGAGATAAGGGGGGGGGGGGGAGGGAACGGTACACACATACATCAAAAGTTACACACACAGACACAGTTTGGTTTACATTTTTCTTCAAAAGTCGAAAACTATGCGGCCTAAAAACAAGAAAAAAATCATTGAGAATGTGCAAACTGCGCTCTTTTATATGACACCCCACATGCCCTAGTATTCACTTTCATTTTAAGATTCACACTTCGAATTTTAAGACCCCTTTCAGGCCCTGTTGCAATAAAAATATATTTTTTTATTTCTTTCTTTTTGCAAAACAGTTGGGCAAGCGTCATCTAAAACTGTTCCAAATTTCAATTTGATAGCATTAGTAGTTCTTGAGATAACGAGCTGTGACAGACGGACAGACAGACAGACTGAGTAGCGCCATAAGGTTTCCTTTTTACCATTTTGAGAGAGAGAGTTGACTGTGACTTATATCAATAGAGAACATGTTTTTCAACTACATTGTTAAGTTTGTTTTTGGGATAAATTCTTTTCAATTACGGAACCCTTCATTCTGCGTGGTCTGACATGCACTTGGCCGATTTTTTTTTTCTACAAATATGAAAGCTAGCTAATATTATTTACGAAAATGTTGAAATCGCGGCGTTGCCGTTGATGAGATAGACGCGCAAAGTTGTCCTTCACATGTTATTATTTTCAAGCACCTTCTATCATTCTAACGTGTATATTTTAACCGGTGAACAAATTATTCATATATTTAGATAGGAATTTTTATAAATTGTATAGTTTTAATTGACTACTTTGCCTTTTGTTCTAGGTTTATTAAGAGTCCAAAAGATTCTATCTGAGGTTTCACTACATTCACAAATTTTCATGTATAAATTGGATCCAGAAGGTGACAACCGACAGGTAATATTTCCATAATTACGAGTAGGTATGACAAAATGCAAAGTCTATCATCTTAAATCTGAAAGAACATTAAGTATTTATTTTAAAGACATGTCAGTGACGAACCAACAGTAGACTGTGACAGACTGAGTTGATTGATTGACTGAATTATCAATTTAACACTTTTTAAACCTAAAGACACACGATGGGAAGAAACCAGATGGCATGACGCTGTTGCCTTGGAAGATGGGTAGGCCTCTGGTTTGGGACGCCGACTGGTCGAGACTTCACGTGACCAGAGGGCTGGCTCGTTCTTTGGCCAAAGAATTAGCATTGTCAGTATGTGAGTTAAAGTAATCACAGAATTAAAAAAAAAACAAAATAGAAAAAGAAATCAATGTCATAAAATAATAATTCAATTCAATTCAAAATATTTATTTCGGACAAGGTATATCCATATTTTGGTTAGTGACAATATAAGTACAATCAGCAACAAAAGTCGATTAACACTTGCAGTGTTTTAATCTTAATTATTAAGCGAAATATTTAATTCAAATCGGAACAGAAGTACTTAAAATGTTAAGAACATTAACTCTTAACAGTTAAACGAAAAAAAAAGCAGTTTATCGAATCATTTTGTGTTCATTTAGATGATGTCAAAAAGTAGCAGTGTTAACCGATTTCTGTTGCTGACCGTACTTACAAAAGGTTAGGTTAGGTTAAGGTTAGGTGTATGTTCCCCCCCGAAGGGTTCCCGCATTGTCGAGGCGGGGGGGCTCAGTAGCCGTGGCTTGGTCACCCACGGTGAAGCGAAGAGGAACCTGAGCGGGGGCCGCTCGTCAGGGCTTTTGCCGATAAGCCGACGACGTAGCGGCCAGCGGGTAGGTTGCGGTGGCCGTATGGGCGACACCGCAACTGAGGCGGGCCGCGGTGTCTTATGGGAGGCATCGCGGCTGAGGATTGGAGGCCGCGGCGGGAGAGGAGTGCCGGTATTGCGGTGCGCCGCTCTCCCTACCTTCCGCGGCCTTGACGGGGCCGCCACCGTTTGATGGCGGACGCGGTGGGGCCGCAGGGGAAGAGGAGTGTCGGTATGACGTCGGCCGCTCTCCCTATCCTCTGCGGCCGAAATGGCGGCGGAGCGCGCGCGGGAGGACGACCCTCACGCGGCGCCGCTCCGAAGGCGGAGGAGGGGTCGAAGCAGACGACTCCTCCCAGGTGGGGGCCAGCAGGCAACGGGTGTGGGGGCATCCTTGCCTGTATTGCACAGGCCCCCACCAGTGTCGGACGGGAATGGCCAGGTGTTCCCGGTCATTCCCGTAGCCTCCCATCCAGGGGGGCATGCGGGGCCCGCCAGCTAGGCGGGCATGCGCCGGGAGGGTTGTGGACGTAAAGGCTGAGCCGGTTTCCCATGGCCCTCCCACCACGGCGATGTGGGAACACTGCTGAGTTTTAGTGGGTATACTGTCATTCCGACAGGAGTCCCACATACCCCGTCTCGTCCCCCACGAGCGGGGATGCATAAAGCATTTCTCAGCGTCAAAAAAAAAAAAAAACAAAAAAAAAAAAAAAAAAAAAAGGTTAGGTGTATGTTAGTAATGACATATTATAATTAAACGTTAATTCGGCAACACCACCAATGAATAAAATTCTAATGTAGGTAAGAACTTCATCCACCAGCCACAACTTCACCCCGACCGCGTTCCTACAGACACCGTGTACACAAATGCGTATGTACCCAAAGCCCAAGGAAGGGACTGTCGACTTTACTACTCAATGTCCTTAATATAATATTGGAAGCCTCCCTCACTCTGCTCATAACTGAGGCGACTCGCTTGCGTAAGATAGCGTGGAAATCGTCTGTACGTGCACGCGCAAACATATCAGACGCACTACAGTAGCGAGGCAAACCCAACATTACCCTGAAGGCATTGTTGTGTTGTAATAATGTGTCTTACAATTAAATTAGCAACCAGTTTCAGTCCAATGGAGCAGGACCAGCATGTTTCCAAGCATTCTTATCTTGGATATAATCCTCTAATTTGTAAAATACTTGTTTACAAAGTGTACTTTTAATATGAGTTTTTAATTTCCTTTTATTTAATTGCAATAAATCACAAGGTATTTTGTTAATTCTGACATTAAACCACCGTAGTTAATCATGACATTAAAATGTGTAATAAAGATAAAAATAAAAGTTTTTAAAGGTTTTATTGCGTAAAATAAACAATTAGTAGTCTGTATTTCCGCCGTTAACGCGTATTACAATCGCAGCAATTCCGACATAATATGAGTTGATCCAAATCACGTTGCGGATGGACGCCCACGTCCGTCGTAACAGGCGAAAAAGTTTTTCTGGTGTGTTTGCAGCACCCATATTTGGCAGAGCTCTTCTTTGAAGCATATCTCATGCGTGCTCAATGGGATTCAGGTCTGGTGATTGAGCAGACTATGGTAGGACGTTGATATTGCTGTGGCAAGTGTGTCTGCATTGACTCTGGCAGTGTGTGGACGTGCATTATCATGCATAAGCAGGAATGAAGCACCAAATTGGGTCCGCAAAGGAATGACAACATATTTTATTATATGATCATTTCAGCCTAAATTTGTGCATTGAGATTGCCTCTGATCCAAACCAGTTCAGTTCTTCCTCCGATCCAAATACCCGCCCATAGCATTATTGTTCCACCACTGTATGCACGGACTTCCTGGCATGACTTTAAACGTTATTGGCGTCCAGGGGACCTCCAATACCGTGTACGTCTAGTATCTGGCGTCATACCAAAGCGAGATTCGTCAGAAAAACACACAAAATGCCACTCTTCTGCACCATTTCTGTGTTTACGAGCCCATTGCAAACAGGCTTTGCGATTGCGGGGTTCAATAGTGGTACACGTAGCGGCCTTCGGGAACGGTGATTGACTTCATGCAAGCGATTTCTTATGGTTTGATCGCTTATTAACATCCCTGAAGAGCTATGAAACCTCGTAACCAACACCATCGCGGTCATTGTACGATTTCGTCAAGCAATAATTAGTATGTAACGATCTTGTCTGCGTGTGGTGATGCGAGCTCGTCTTCCATGTCCGTTCTGCCACGCTGCCAGTGATGCGGTAACGTGTCCAAAGTCGACTTATAATACTCTGCGTAGTGCCCAGAGCGATTGCCACAGCACGTTGCCGAGCACCAGCTTCCAACATTCCCACGGCTCTGATAATTTCTTCTCGGCTCAAATGAGGTCTTCTCTACATAGTAATAGTAACGTTATTTTGTATTTATCACTTGCTGTGTTGCTGAATCGACAACTGTGGCTGTAAGAAATCTTATAAAGTTTCGAATATTTTCAGATCTTCAAGACATTAAATAAATATCATATAACTCGCTTCGTACTGGACTGTCAAGCTGACCGTATTTTAAAATATCTAGGAGAAGCTGGAAATGCAGATTTAGTTTCTGAATATCAGGTACCTGTTTTTATACAACTTATTACGTATAGTATGTTAGGTTAAACGAGGGACATACGTTATTGGAGTGTAGTAGGACCAACACTGAAATCACGAAAAAAAATAGCTGCTCCTTTCATTCGTATGTTCGGATAACTCTTATACTAATCGCATGCATTATTCAAGTTAATTAATTAGTTTCTTAGAATAATAGTTGAGTATGTAAATGTTGCACGCTGACATCAATTGCATAATAATAATAAGCGACCGATGAACTGTCTGTGCCTTATTTATGCAAATAAATGATTTTTGATTTTTTGAACTCGACAAAATGTGAAAACAGCGATTTCGAAAGAAATTCTTTGACGCGGCTTGCTAGGAGTAAACTGGTAGAAATCGTCACGAAACGAAAAAGCGATAAGCCCGAAAATGTCGGTTTCAAGCGTCACAAGTTTTTGTTTTTTAATACACAGCCATCTAGTATAAGTTTTAGCAAGCGAAACACATAAACTAGATGGCTCTGTTTAAAAAAAACCGGCCCAGTGCGAGTCGGACCACGCACAATGAAGGGTTCCATAGTTGAAAATTAAGAATATATCCTAAAAACAAACTAAACATTGTAATTCCAAAAAAAAAAATTTTTAAGTGATAAAGTTAAAGATGAATAATTTTCGGACTTTTTCCTTTACTTGTGCTGTGAGACCTTCCTTCTTGCCAAATTTTATTATTCTAAGTCCACGGGAAGTACTTACCCTATAGGTTTTGATTTATTTGCGAGTATCAAAATATGTCGCATAAATGGCCGTATTTTTTTTGTGGCATTGACTTAGAAGCTTGATTTTTTTAGAACTTCAAGGGACCATAGACGTACCTAGGTCTAGTCTAAATACGTAGGTATTTGATATTAGTTTCAACATGATACCTCCACGCGTTCTTGAGAAAAAGGGTCTTGACAGACAGACGGACAACGATGTGATCCTATAAGGGTTTCGTTTTTCCTTTTGAGGTACGGAACCCTAAAAACAAAAATTTTGACACTTGAAACTTAAGACCATACTAGATGGCTCTGTATAATACATAATATGCAGCGAAAGGAACTTCGTTCCAATCGGGTATCCCCACGACATTTCCCGACTGTTTTTTCATGTTTCAGAGATATCCCATAAATAATGAAAAACATGAGTAGGAATAGATACTAACTACCTTAAAGTATGTTTCGCGCTTAACCTAATACACTGTATAGTGTCTTAAACAAACATCATAATTAATCAAAAAAATATTCCAAAACCATAATTTTCCTCATGTTTAAGACAGAAGCGACATTCACTTGTGCTATTTCTTCACAATGTGTTTCAGCACTTCATTTTAGTTTCCATGGACACATCGACGGTAGCTGAGCAGCTGGTGAAGATGCCATCTAACATAACATGGCTCAGCATCACGCAGTACGACGAGCTAAAGGACGCAAGACATTACCTGGCAACAAGAGTGGGCAACTGGCATTCTAAAGAGGAATCACCATCCGTCGTCCAGTTCAAAGTACGGAGAAAAATTAGAAATAAAATTGTTTAGTAATAACACAATAATATTAATCTTATTCCTTCTGATTTCATACAGCTCGAATCACTAATAATGGATGACGTTGCTAATCACCTAGTGAAGGCGTTGGATGTAGAAGAGTTAAAAGATCGGAGACAGCCTCCTTCTTTCAGTTGTACCGGAGAAGAGGAGCCGTGGGCTCAAGGGGCTGCATTCCAACGCAAAATACTAGAGGTGATCCAGAGGGCCTCGACACGTGTTAAATCGCTTTCAAAACGTTTCGTATTTAACTACAATTATCGTCAGGAGTGACATAAGATTTTCACTAGCTTATGTCATTTTCCAATGCATCATCGTTATCGCGGATAGAATGCCAATGTCACATAATTATGTCTAGGCCCCCTGTTACATTAAATTCGTATAATTATATTCATTTAACATTTTCTGGAGGATCTTTGCTGGGTTGGTCGAATTGCTGGTGACCACAGAAAAGTTTCAACAGTCGCTCGTCTTTTGTTTGTCATATTCCATTACTCTAGTTTTCGAGTAACAAGAGTTATAGAACGTTCACGATCAACGCTCTGGATTGAAACCTTAATCCATATTTACAGAAAAGTTGTCATCACTGTCTTAAACTTTATTCAAAAAAAAAAAATTAAAAACATTTTCAGACAAAAACCTACGGAGTTACTGGTAACGTAGAGTTTGACCAACAAGGTCGAAGAATTAATTACGTTCTATATGTGAATGAAATACACGTCCGGGTCCAACAAACCATCGGTAAATGGGAGTCCGCCAATGGAACCGACATTATTGAAACTAGACAATTTACCAACAGCATCAGTAACCAGCACTCAAGCAGGGAATTTATAGTAAGTAATATAAGTGTATTGCACAGTTACTTGGATTGAAACTGTTGGAATATACCTACCATTAGTACTTACTGGTAGCTAAAGGCACAAGGATCCAACTTTCTCCTAACCTTATTATTCTAACACAGATAATGTCCCGTAGAGCGAAACCATGGTTCTGGTACAAAGAGGAATGTAAAACCGAAGAATGTAAAGATGAAGATGATGACCCCAATGAAAAATTCGAAGGTTTCTCCGTGGACCTAGTTAAGCACATATTTCAAATACTGAGACAAGAAAAGTTAAATTACACTTATAAATTCGTTCACGAAAAGGATATGGGATATGCCGGCCTCGTAGGTGTCTTATTAGACAAAGTAAGTTGATTTATTAGTAGTTTATTAAACTATTGACGATTGTTTTAATACCTAATAATAATAATAATCTTTATTACATATGAAAGTGAATTACAAATAGTGTGAAGTCCCTGACACTTGTGCTAGGTGATTAACCTGTGTTACAAGAGCCAGTGCCCTCTCCCGGGAATAAATACTATTGAAAACTTATGCAATAAGACTAACAATGAAAAAATAAAAAGACTAAACTAATACAAAATAAGTAAAAAAAAAAAAAAAAGTTTAGAAAAAGCCTGTAGTGGTGATTGTGTGTGTGTGTGTGTGCGTGTATTATGTGTGGTGGGGGTTTGTGTGTGTGGGTGTGTGCTAGTTATATGCAGCTTCATACGCTTCTTTATCTGTACTTATATCGAAAACTCTATTTAAAATATGTAACATTAAACAACTAGCTAAGAATACAGGGTGGCAGGGACATCGACGCGCCACCTGTTACCATAGATGCCATAGATGCAGTAGAAACTAGTAATAAAATAAAAAATTGGTGTTCCATACATTTTGACCGAGTGGGTATTGCACTTTTGTAGGAACAGCAGATTTTCTATGCGGGGGGGTCCAGAATAATGTACTGAATCCATGGTAACGGGTTATGCGTCTATGCACTGCCACCCTGTATAAAACTGGTCAAGCGTGAGTTTGCCTTGCTCGTTGAATAGGTATTTTCTATTATTTTTTAAGATAAAGGGAAGTTTAATTATTTAGTAGATACACAAAAAACACCTGTACCACAATTTTTTCTAAAATACTTTTCTTTACAGAAAGCTGATTTAGCTGTTTGTGATTTTACAATAACTGAAGAGAGGAAAAAAGTTGTTGACTTTTCAGTGCCCTTCATGTCTTTAGGAATAAGTATCCTATACACCCAGGATCGTAAAGTCGAGCCAGGAATGTTCTCCTTCCTCAATCCGTATACTTTTGAGGTATGGATGCACACTGCAACTGCGTATTGTGTAGTTTCCATGGTTCTTTTCATTTGTGCCAGGTATATATTTTTTATTTTTTGAAATATAAACCTTATCTATACGTGGGTAAATTTTGAGCCAGAAAACGTAATATCTAAATACAAAATTCGTTCCTTCACTAAAATATTCCCCGAAATTATTACTTTTATTGTTAACAACAAAATATTTCGGAACAATTTAATTTTTTATGGAACACTATGCAAGACTTTGTTATTAAAAGTAGGCAGAAATAATTTATACGAATCGACTTTATTAAAGATTTGTATGTAGTAATTTAATAATTTCAGAATATCACCAGCTGATTGGGAAAATCCAGAACCATGCGAGAAAGATCCAGAGGAATTGGAAAATATATGGACGTTTAAGAACTGCGCCTGGCTAACGATGGGCTCCATTATGACGCAAGGATGCGACATCTTGCCCAAGTAATTTTATTTAAGTTTACTTTGTTTTAAACCAACAGACATTGCGGAAGATGACCAGAGAATATAGAAGGAAAGATAAAGATATAATTTGTAACACTCTTATCCATATCTATGTCTATACTTATTATAAATTATAGTTGGTTTTTGCGCCTGTGGGAGGCCCGTTAGGGTATATATGTTCTGTGGTGGGAGGGCGTTTACGGATTTTGATGCGCTTTTTACCATCATTTAGACAATCTTTTTAATCCGCATGGTTTATGTGTTTACATGAATATTTAATTAACATACATGGTGTAAGAAGATTCATCACATAGCCGTTATCTACGAATTCTGTACATCAAGTTATGTAACTTTGTGCAAAAATGATTGCTGGGAAATGACATTTATTATTAGTTTGAAAAATCGGTATACGGCAGCGCAAAATGTAACGCAAAACATTGGGGTATATAGAGATAAGTTATTACATTTAAAACTTGTGAAAAATTGTTTTAAAAAGTTTGAATTTTGTCATGCAGTATCTCCGTAACCAGAAGGTTTCCATGTATGGTTCAGTACAAAATAAATATCACAGTGACCGGAAGAACAAGTGACTCTCGGCTTAGTTAAGGGTCTTTTTAAATCCGTTTTAGAGTAAAGAAATCTAGATGATTTGCGTGCAAAGCTGGGACCGCTGGACTAGTAATAATTGTTTCAAGGATTACAACCGTCAATAATACTATATAATCCCTCTTAAATATATAATACCTCTTAAAAAACTGCGTTGTTCTTTACATTTTCAGAGCTTTTGGCACTCGCTGGGTTTGTGCTATGTGGTGGTTCTTCGCGGTGATCGTGTGTCAAACTTACATTGCCCAGCTGTCAGCTTCTATGACGTCAGCCTTGGAAAACGAACCAATCAATAGCGTCGACGACTTGGCCAAGCAAACCAAGATTCTATACGGAGCTATCGACGGAGGGTCAACTCTTGAGTTTTTTAAGGTAGGACCTTGTCACCTTGTCCGTCAAATAATTTAAGGTTTTTCTTTTTGCTGTGCCGATAAAAACGTTTTGCGTTTTGTTAAACTAAAAGAATATGCACTTAGCGCAGAAACCAGACATTTATAAGTACGTAGGTACATAATCATTAGCTCATTCAATCAAATTGATCGTAACATTTATATGTTATTTATACAATCATTATGTTACAGTCCTCCAAAGACAAAACATACCGACACATGTATGAAACTATGCAGTCAAATAAGGCTCTCCTAGTAACTAGCAATGACGAAGGAGAGAAAAGAGTTCTGAAGAGTAGAAACAGGTACGCTTTCTTTATGGAGTCCAGTACCATAGAGTACAAATTAAAAAGAAACTGTGACTTGAAGAAAGTTGGAGGTGAATTGGACAGTAAGGATTATGGGATAGCAATGCCGGCTAGTGAGTATAACCTCAAATTATTTCATGCTTACCAACTGTTTTACTTACCTACCTAATTTGTACGTTTATCGGTAGCTATAAACATAATCCTTTACTTAACTTTGTGAATAATACCTTCGTATTATTTTCAGATTCACCATTCAGAACTGACATAAACAGAGCAATTCTAAGAC
Organism: Cosmia pyralina; assembly: GCA_946251885.1. Lineage (NCBI taxonomy): Eukaryota > Metazoa > Arthropoda > Insecta > Lepidoptera > Noctuidae > Cosmia > Cosmia pyralina. The sequence goes on from OX276353.1 coordinate 14,299,217, forward strand.
TAAAAGAATTAACAACTTTGGACAAGATTAAAAATAAATGGTGGCTTCATAAATATGGAGCCAAAAAATGTCCTGTAAGGAACCATTAAACGTTATTTTCACAGCTTTTGTATCAATTCAATCAGTGACGCTGCAAATTCATGAAGTAAATAAGTACGGTCAGCAGCAGAAGTCGGTAAACACTGTTACTTTTTGACATCATCTAAATGAACACAAAATGATTCGACAAACTGCTTTTTTTCGTTTAACTGTTAAGAGTTAATGTTCTTCAAATTTTAAGCACTTCTGTTCCGATTTGAATTAAATATTTGGCTTAATAATTAAGATTAAAAAATTGCAAGTATTAATCGGCTTTTGTTGCTGACTGTACATAGAACATCGTCCATTTTTAGTAGGTGAAAAAAACTTTAAAAAGTGTTTGTCACTTACTGAATTACAGGCTTTTGTTCCAAGATTTTTAAGACATTTATAAAAATTTTTTGTTGTGTTTTTCAATATTTTTTGTTCCACCTCATAAAAAATCTTCCGGGCTCCAATAAAAACCTAATTTGAACTCTTTTGCTCTATTTCAGCCAGTTACCGACGAGAATGACATAGAAGGCGATCTCGAATTTGAAAACCTGATTGGTGCATTCGTGGTTTTGGTGGTGGGACTGGTGTTCTGTTTGTTTATGACTGCCATCGAGTTCATGAATGAGGTCCGCAGTATTGTCGTTCGGGAACAGGTGTGTTTCAATTAATACATTATATTTTTTTTATGAGAGAGCCCTGTATAGTGTATAAAGTAGCAGTTTCTGCTCTAACGTTCCTACAAACTTGAACATGTCTATTGAACATGTTTGCTTGACGCTACTCGTAATTTATAGCCTCGTCAAATAAGCCCATAAATAAACCTATGATTGAAGGTAGGAGCAATATAAACCGACAAACGTCGAAGAACATACTAGAATCTCAAGAAAATTACCTTTTATGTCAACGCTTGGTCAGAAAAGGAAGGCCTTTTCCTGACGGTTCTTATCAGTAAATACCAAACTTAATAAGTAGTCACACTAACTTCCCTGAATCTGACGAATTCGCAACGTCATATTTCCAGGTCACACACAAAGAAGTGTTCATCAAGGAGCTGAAGGCTTCGCTGAACTTCTTCCAGCTCCGGAAGCCGGTGCTCCGCAACCCCAGCAGGGCTCCATCTGTCGCCTCCTCAGGCAGTGACGACCGACAAGAGAAACAAGCCAAAACTATTGAAAACTTTATGGATTTGGAAAAAGAAGTTCAATAATTAAAAAGCATCTGTGATTGTTTTCGTGCTCGGGTGCAAATAATTTTGATAAACTCTTGTCGTGAGCTTTTTACTAACAACAAATTGACGATTTACATAATAAAAAAAACCTTATAAAATGTTTATTTGTACTTTGAAATAAGTCTAAAGCTGAAAACAGCTAAAAATTAGCCTCCCACCAAAGCAATATTTTGAATGCTCAGAAAATGTAAAAGTACCTATAATATATATTTAGAGGTACCTTTCCGAGATAGGCTGCAGATAGGGTTGCCAACTTTTTTTATAACAAATATAGTATTTTCGAAGACATTGCCTGTAACATAACTACTCTAAATTAAGGTTAAGTACGAAATACCATTCATTCAAATTTTATGAGATCTGGCCCTATTGCGCTCATCTCATCAAATAAAAATGTTGATGGGTGTTTTATCTAATTTCTATCAAACGATAACTTGCAATCTTTGAGCCATTGCTGGATCTCATTGTTTTATTATATCAATCTGGAACATCAACCAAAGGAGAAACTTCTTTTCCCCTTCTTCTCTTCTTTCTTCTCTTCTTCCTCTTCTTTTCTTCTCTTCTTTTTTTTCTTTTGTTTCTTTTCTTTTTTTTGTTATTTTATCTGAAACTTTTTTTTTGTAGTTTGAAACTCTTATTACTGTAGGCATTTCCCTTATGTTCATTCCACTATGATTATTTCTAAATTGCCTCTTGACGTTCAAAATAAAACAAGCAAATGAAAATGTATATAAAAGCTACATGCAGTAAAGTTAATAGACAGACGAATGCTAGCTACCGGCGAATCTAATTTTTGGGGTTGAAGCGTTTGCATGAATGAACGCTAACGAAGCTTCGTCGGCGGGAGTTATTACCTACTTAGTACTTAATAAGCAGCATAAGTTGGGTGGTGTTATAAAGAAAGAAATAGCATATACACAGCAACACCGTAACCTACAGATGTTTATGTGTTCACTTAAAAGTGCAACGAAGCACTCCAAGGTGGCTGCTTCATAAGACTTGGCGATAAGTCGTGGTGAAAAGCAATATTTAATCATTCAGACTTTGTATTTTTCAGCACAATTTACAACATCACGCCTGAATTCCTTGAAGGTACAGGCAGAGATGTAGAGTACACTCACATATCGTCAAGCCCGTGCAATTATCCTAATTCTAACTAATATTATAAATGCGATAGTGAGTTTGTTTGTTTGTTACGCTTTCACGCTAAAACGGCTGAACGCAATTGGATGAAATTTGACAGCTAGGTAGCCTGGGACCTGAAGAATCTAAAAGATCCAAATTTTTCACTGGCTGGTGAAATTCTTGAGTTCGCCAGTGCGGGTTGGTGGATGTGAATTTTTTACTCTAGGACATGCCGATTTCGCACGATGTTTTCCTTCATCGTTTTGAGAGCAGTGGTGATGAAATTATTTACAAAGTAAATTGCATGCGTGCCGGGCATAGAGGATTGTCATAATTATTATCTTTAGTCAAACTCTGTTTCCCGTACACCTTCAGATCATTAATTTACTTACTGCTTTCTAAACCAAGAAAATCGTCATGATCGTTTACTACCTGTTCCTAACTGTGGGTTTTCGAACATTGTAATAACTATTCGACTTTTCCGTATCATGACAGTTCCGTATCCTGGTACCACGGCGTGTATGTGTGCGTGATTTGACAAAGACGCCGTCGTGTCACGTAATGGCGGCCGGTGGGCATACTATGATGTAAATGTGTGCGTGAGGCGTGTTTGTACAAACGGTCCCGGCATACTACTGTGCTTCACTTTCGATATGCGTGGCGCGGAGTCCTTCTTTTTTTTCTAGTCCGTGCCAGGTAGTATCACTTTAAGAAAATGCACGAACTACATAGGTACATCGATGATCTGATCTGAAAATTCGAGAAGATCTTGCAATGTTTTGTGCTGTTGCTACATCATTTGCACTCATCAAAAAGATTTTTCATCTCAGACTATCCAAATCGTAAAAAAAAATGATTTCGAAGTGGCAGATATCAAGAACGAAGAATCCGCGGAAACTACCTGGATCAAGAGCTGGAGCTGGAAGCTGGCGGCATTGCAGTGCAAGTAGACGCGTAAAATTCCCAATTCACTTCCTATTTAACAAGCTGATGTAGACCTTTCACTTTGAAAGGGACTCGTGGCTAAGCAATAATAGCCGCACGGGTCGATCGATCAGGTTAAGTTACGCTTGCCTCGGTTGGTCCGTGAATGGGTGACCATCTTTACATATTGATACCCCTTCGTGCCTCGGAAAGCACATTAAGACGTTGGTCCCGGTTGTCATTCGTGAATCTTTGACAGTCGTTACCGGTCGTCAGAAGCCCGAAAGCCTGACAACCGGTCTTACCAGTGGCATCGTATTACCCAGTAACTGGGTTGTGGAGGTCAGATAGGCAGTCGCTCCATGTAAAATACTGGTATTCAGCTGCATCCGGTTAGACTAAGAAGCCGACCCCATCATAGTTAACTAGGCAAATTATGATGTAGAATTGTAGACCTTTGACATATTCATTATCTACGTTGTAACTCAAGATCAACTTTTTATGTTCGTGAACAAGCGCTGTCAGTGAAGGCTGGTCATACCTTAGCGGCCACGGCTTATTTTAATTTAATTTAAATATTTGAATTGTTTTTTTTTTTTAAGGACGCTTTTAACGTTCTGCATCGTTCTCACATGTAAAATTTCAACATGAATGATGTAACCATTATTTTGTAACCATATCTTGATTTAAAAGAGTGTCCGTGGAGTTTCTTGCCCGTTCTTCTCCATAGGTACCTACTATGCTTTGGAATGGGCGCCTAGCTTCATCTTTTTGACTGACCGACCCCTTGACAATTCAAAAGTGCCTGTAATTGGTTTAATTGAAATAAATGCTTTGAGTTTGAGTTTGAGAGTTTGAGTTTATCGTACAAAACCAAACTGACCCTAACCTGAATGTTCTGATTTATAAATATTAATTTTAATTTAATTAATTTTATCTTCATTTATCAACCTATACGGCCAATACCTAATACCTACGTATTGATAACGTTAATAAATAAAGATGAATGACACCTGCAGCCAAATATCTCTAGTTCACCTCGAACTGATAAGAACTGTTTAGTGATAAATGATAATCGAAGGATAAGTACCTACTAATGAAGTCTAGATAGTGATAGATTTTTGTAACTCCAACTAACATTTATAAAAGAAATTTGGAAGCTTAGCAAATAAGCCTATCCTCAAACATTTGGGAAAAGAATAGGACGAGGATTCAACTAAAATTTTAAGAGCAATTTAGAGCAAGAAATCAATTTATATTTAGTGTCTAACTTTCAGTATTTAGCTATCGGCTTAAATAACGATTGGAAATCTCTCCTACTCATAGGAGGGAAAGACTAAAAATTCAAAACTTCACATGTCATGTTTGCTTCGATTGCGAATATTCGCAATTACTTACAAAACACAACTATTCCGTTCTTAGAACATTCTATCCAGCAATGCTTACGTAAATAGATTAGATTTCCATTTCCTCACCGAACTTAGATGACTTCAGATTTTCTAAAGAAAGTTAGGATCTTTTATGTATTTCCCAGTTAAGGAACAAATATTTTATAATTTAATCACTTTGTTTAGAAAGGAAATTGTTTGAACCTTCTTTTGCAGTCTCTAATGACATTCAAAAGATGCGGGCTCAGTTCTTGTTGGCCGACTTGCTGGGTCAAAGTGATTTAACTTTAAATTAAATAATGTTTTGTTTTGACAATGTTCTAAAAATGTATGACATTTTGTGGTACCTATTACGCACGACGATAAAGAGATGCTAATATAGTTGGTAAATTATGCATAGAAGGTAGGTGCCCTATGTGTGTTTGCTGAATGCTGATACCTAGCTGAACCCCACACGATGTACCAAAAATATAGGCGCAAGAGCAAGAGCGCAGAGCAGTCAATTCAATGAGTCAAAAAGAATACCTAAAGCGGGTGTACGAGTACTGAATTGCATTCGATCAATAAACCAAATCTGTTTTTAAGCCGTCCTGAGCAGATAAGTGACATCCGGTGGGCTGCACGTGGTTCAGACACAGCCTGCTGCGCCGACGCACGCGACACCCGATCGGAAACGAGGGAGCTGTCGGAAGCCCGCACTAACATTACAGTACCTACTCCTGCGCACTTGGGACCCTACGACAAGTTTGATGAAGCACAATGTCCACTGGCGTGCCTGTGTGTGCTAAACCGGATTGCTCGCGCAAAAACGGGTCGAGCTATACTTGCAATTAGATTGGATCGCGGAGTCACGTCTCCTGCGCAGCAATCAATTGTGTAGAAAGAACGCCAAATGTGGTCGTAGTTCAGTGGCGCGAGAGTCCCGCAGTGAGATGGCCGCGTCGTGGTTCGCTGTGCTGGCGCTCGCCGTCACCGCGCTTGGGGCCACTATTGGACGTGAGTTCTGTTTCCATAACAACTATCATTTTATAGTTAAAATTCAGTAAATTTTGCGTTTTCGTATAACAAATACACTGTTTTCTTTTCATGTGTATATAGGCTGTATTTACTTTAAAAATGCAATAATTAGCATCATTGTTTTTAGTCAGATTTTTTTAAACTACATGCATTTACTTACAACTCTTTTTTTTTTCTAAATGATTTTATTCTAATGAAAACAACATTGTTTATATTTAATTTCTAGCAATATACCTACGTATCGTCTTTATTATCTCTTTTACAATCTTAATCTGACATTTAAAGATAATCTTTGGAGTTGCCAGCCAGTTATATAGCCAGCCAGTATAGGAATAAATTATTAGAGCATAGCAATTAACGTCCACGCAGATCAGCATGAAATAAATCCTAGAACTAGTGATATTTAAATAAATATTTATTACAAAACGCTATATATCACATCATAATATCGCTTCAGACAAAAAAATAGGAACAGCTAGGTTACATAAGATATACAGTAAACTATTTCCGGCTTATTATTTACGTAATTACTTGTATATACAGGGTGAAATTTAATTCATGGGCATCCTCTTAAGGGGTCATTGTACATCATTATGAACAACTTTTACTATGAACCAAACCTGGAAATCGCGAAAAAAAATCTGCTGTACACATTTAGACTAGTTATGCGAACATAAATGTGTTATTCTGTCCCCCGTACTGTTCATGTGCGTCAGGTTCGTGCACGTACTCTGTTCGCGTTAAATCCTTGTCGTACAAACTCTGGCTTACGTTGCCCTATCCATAGAATGTTGGAATCCTATAATTCAAATTTCATTGATGTAGATATATTTGCATGCTCGATAAATAAATTTAAATCTAATATTATAAAATTCTTATCTTAATTGTTAAATCCTATTATTATTATTTATTTACTGCATATTTTAAGTAAATGAAATTGTTGTTGTTTTTAATCTGTTTTGGCTTTGTAGCTATAGCTAGCACTACAGTAACCTATTTTATACCTAATTATGTCAAAATGTTTGTTAATTTTGGTAATACCCGTCTAGTGGCAATCACTGATCCATAATTATGTTTATCTGCGGATAATGCAGTGGACTGCAGCATTGCTACTTAAAGTTTTGTTAACCTTACGTGCTATGTATATGTTGTAGTTGTTTATTATCCCTTAATAAATAAAATAAAAAAAAAAAAAATAAATGTAGGGAACAGCTGATTTTTTTTTCGCAATTACAGGTTTGGTCCCATAGTAAAAGTTGTTCATAATGATGAGTACAATGACCCCATAAGAGGGCTGTCGCATTTTATCACCTCTCGCTCACACGGAACCAAATAGATGCTGTTTTGAAAAATGTAATCAATTTGCGAACTAGTAAATAATATTAATTTAATAGGCAATATTACTAAAAACACATTTTCAGTGTGGCATTTATTTAACTCATCTCAAAAACAGATATTACTTTTGAGCTGAGTTTATTAGATACTAACACAATAGAAATGTGCTTTTAATAATTACCTATTAAATCAACATTATTTACTAGTTCGCTAATTGATTAAATTTTTCAAAAAAGCATCTTAACATTTAAAAATCTTAAAATTTGCTTCCTTGTGAGCGAGAGGTGACAAGATGCCCCATGAATTCTACTTCACCCTGTAGATTAAATCAACACGGCATCATTTTACTAACTTTTACTTTTTAATGTGCTTGCCTCGGGCAGGAAATCTAGATTATTTTGTTTAGTAACGATACATAACCAGTCGGCTATCGTTCAAAGTGAAGGCACGTGAAAATATTCGTATAAAATTGGCAGAATCATCTCAGCGCTGATTTGCTGGATTCTTTTTCTCCTCTACCTATCGTTATTTCTCCTGACAAAGTTTATTCTGTTTATATGTATGTATATATGTATTTATTTATTAGTATTTATTCTTTTTCGAGTTATCTATCCCTTATGCTGCACCTGCCATGTTTTCTCTCTGCATCACCCTAAGGTTGACTGGTAGAAAATGCCTCGGGCATTAAGTCCGCCTTTGTACAGTATTTTTTTACTTGTGCATAAAGTTTTAATAAATAAATAAATAATAGGTATTTTTCACTATTAGTATTTTGTACTGTATAAAACACGAGTTTTGTTATCATGGCTATCAATTTTATTACAATAGAAGTTTGAATTAACTATCAATGCAATCGGCTTTAAATATTGACAATGTGTACAGTTATGGAGTCTCAAATCCCTAATGATTCTTCTATCGTAGTATGCCCGTATCCTTCTGCCTCACCTCTTTATTAATTCCTCATGTAGATCTAATCCTACAGGAGATCACATCTACTAAACCACCTCCTGGGTCCTCCTGTGTCCCGATACACACACGATGCTTTAGTGAAGCGGATTTGCGATACCGACTCTTGGTACCAAGTTTTGTAAAACCTTGACATAACATCACGGCAGTACCTATCACCCGAAGAGTAAGTCAGAGGTGTATTTATAGTAGCAACACCCACATTTTGGCACTATTGCCGCCAACTAGCACCACCATTGAGGAAAAAAATCACTAGTCAGGAGATATGGAACATTTTGTAATTTCCTATGCTCACATTTTTAGTCAGATGAGGTAGAATTTTTTGAATCAATAAAATCAACACTATACCTCCTACGTTCGAAGCCTTAGCAGTTACATAATATCAACACTAAACCTGGTTTAGTGTTGATTTTTTTCTCTCATCTGACTAAAAATATGAGCATACAAAATGTTCCATATCTCCAGACTTATGATTTTTTCTTAATGGCGGCGCTAGTTGGCAGCACTACTCGCCTTAACTTAAGTCAGGCAGTAATTGGAGGCGAGCCTTTTGCCATCAACCGGACACAAATCCAGACTACGGGCTGCTACTGAGAAACTCCTGATAGAAATATAGAGGTACCTACGAGGAACAGGGTGTAAAGTTCACTCATCCTCCATAGAAAAGGGAGAATCTTCTGATCAGGCGGTTATTGAGTCTGGTGGGCTACTGCCTGACGGTTGATGCCAGGATGTTGTATATATGTCAGTCGCGTGGTAAACTGTGAGTGAGTATGGTGAGTCACAGTATCGTCTTTTGCGAGTATCGTAATGTAAGAACTAATTGCCTGTTAACTTATTGCCTACCTATCTTCTAATTAATTTGACTTGATCAAAAGCTTTTTGTTCATTTTTGTTGTCTTCAAATTTTAATAGAGCATCAACAAAAAAAATACAAAAACAAATTCCAGAATCTTATTGACGTCATCATAAATCCCAAAAAAAAACAACCATCCTTATCTAAATGACTATTGATTTATTAATTAATCCGGGTAAATCATTCATACTGAATCATGATAACAAACAAGATGAGCTTCTTCGGTATTTACATTATTCCTTTATTAAGACAGATAAATGGATAAAACATTTAGGTATTTAGTGCGCACAAAAGAAATAGCACAAAACACAATAGCCCAATTAAAATAATAACTAAGTAGGTACATGAATAGACGGAGTCTCGATTTGTGTCCGGTTGACTGCAACAGGCTCGCCCCCTGGTACACATAACTGGCGAAATGTGGGTGTGCGAAATATAAGTTAGTAATCGCAAAACTAAATATATGTATATTACTTGTGCTGTGAGATCTTGCTTCTTGCCTTCGGGAAGTACCCGGTTTTGATTTATTTGCGTGTAATAAAATATGTCGCATAAATGGCCATATTTTTTTTATTGCGTTGACTTAGAAGCTTGATTTTTTTAGAGCTCTAAGGGACCATAGACCTTCGTATTTGATATTAATTTCAACTTGATACCTCCGCGCTCCTGAGAAAAAGGATCTTGACAGACTACATACGGACAAGTGATCCTATAGGGGTTCTGTTTTTTTCCTTGTGAGGTACGGAACCCTAAAAAAGAAGTAACATACACGCACCAAATTTATTTTACAGATTTAATCATAATTAAGTTGGTAAACATATTCTGTTTTGCCTTCGTAATACATAACCTGATATGGATGCAGCAGTGCTATTCTGTACAAATCTCATCGTGAAAACCTAGGTGAAGTGAGTTGTCATTCTACCTAATGCTAGATTGGATTGACACTATTGACAGCTCACTCCTCGCTCACTTCACCTAAGTTTTCACGGTGAGATTTGTACAGAATAGCACTGCTGATTCCTAGTCAAAGTGCGAAACTCTCTAGTGTTACAAAGGTCGAATTTGACTCGAGCACCCGGATCCTTACAAAAATAAAACATAGGTACAAAAAAGATTTATATAACTTGTACTTACACGTTCTGCTCAATTTGCTTTTACATATTTTTTAGTGACAGTCACGTTGAAATGTACTAAACTTCAAATTGAAGTGTGAACGAAAAGATTTCCATGAAGCCATTTCCAACTGTTTTAGATAAGCATTGCGAAGAATTCTAAAAGTAGAAGTTTTATTTCAGTTGGAGCACCAGTCGCTACTCGTATTGATTTTCTAAATGGCCTGACAAAGGATAAAGGTCAAGAAACATTGTGTCACGTCCATATTAAAGTCTGTATGGACTTGGAGCACCACTATATGTATTATCATTAAAGTATTGGAAGTCGCACCACTATCTATCCTGAAAAATCGTAAGGGTTTATATAAAAACCTACAAGGATTTAATTTAGCTCTCAAAATGCTGGCTGGATACTGTGAAGGCTAGGTGTATGATTGATGCGTGGATAGTATGATACGAATAACTTATATCTGACTCTAGCTAACCTCGTAAATATTTGGTAGGGCAAGGTGGTAAAATGAAACTAAATCTAAAGCAGACTTCGAAACAATCAAATCTATTCTTAACCACGATGTGTTTGACATAACAAATTGGACGCACAATGATGACTTATGTTTTATCCGTAATTGTACTCTTGTTCTCTGTGCCTGAATTATAATAATATTTATACAATAAATAAGCTCGTGGCTAAGTAAAAACAGCTGCACGGGTCGATCCATCAGGTTAAGCTACGCTTGCCGGGGTTGGTCAGTGAATGGGTGACCATCTTTACATACCGAGACTCCTGGTCCCGGCTGTCATTCGTGGATCTTTGACAGTCGTTACGGGTCGTCAGAAGCCCGAAAGTCTGACAACCAGCCTTACCAAGGGGTATCGTATTACCCAGTTACTGGGTTGTGGAGGTCAGATAAGCAGTCGCTCCATGTAAAATAATGGTATTCAGCTGCATCCGGTTAGACTGGAAGCCGACCCCAACATGGTTGGGAAAAGGCTAGGCAGATTGATTGATGTATATGTATACCTACATAAAGAGTACAATTAAATTAAAAATATAATATCGTAACCTAACTATTAAACTAATAAAAAACTAAAATATGGTGTCGAAAAATTCCTCCGCATCGCTGTCATCTGGTAGCCAAGAGACTGGCAGCATGCCACGTTGTATGGCAATGCTAAACCTCTGGCCAAGGTAAAAAAAAGCCAGCCCTTGGGTCACGGGAATATATTTTTAGGGTTCCGTACCTCAAAAGGAAAAAAATGGAACTCTTATGGATCACGTCGTTGTCCGTCTGTCTGTCTGTCAATACCCTTTTTCTCAGAAAATAATGGAGGTATATAGTCGAAACTAATATCAAATACGTAGGTCAATGGTCCCTTGGAACTCTCAAAAAATCAAGCTTCTATGTCAACGCAATAAAAAAATACGGGCATTTATACGATATATATATACTCGCAAATAAATCAAAACCTATAGGATACTTCCCGTTGACCTAGAATCATGAAATTTGGCAAGAAGCAGGTTCCCGCTGCACAAATGGAAAAATTCTAAAAATCGTTAATTTGCAGTTTTATCACATAAGAAACTTTTTTTTGCGATTACAAACTTACATTTTCAGTTGGAGTATTGACCGTGACGTATACCGATGTATGGGAGAGCGTATTTTTCAACATGTTAAGTATGTTTAAGGGATAAATTAATTCCAACTAAGGAACCCTTCATTGTCCGTGGTCCGACACGCACTTGGCCGATTTTTTACTTGTAGTAGATGGCTGGCTCAAAACCTCATAAATATTCGGTAGGTCATTACCATTTACAATATTTTCCAATAGCCAAACTAAATTATCTTAGATAGCATTAATTTAGACCAAGAACAAGGAACTCCACTTAGTTCAAAATTTACCAAAAGCCTCCTGAAATAACTCTTTAGAAAATGGAAAGTTGGAAAAGAAAATACTTCACATAATGATCATAAATAGCCTTTTTCTCGAGCGTCATCTTCAACTTCTGAACAATAGATTACGACAGCTCTTCGTCCAGCGACAAAAGACTACAGCTCTTACATAATGTGAAGCATCCGTAAAAGGAAGTCCACGCGGTAGATTTACTAAACACATAATTAAATATGCTTCGGTAGACATCGCCTGCGCAATTATGTCATTAGCATTGCATTACTTAACGTTTGCTGGAACTCACGGTACCTACATACTGATAAAAATTGTCATTGTATTTCGTGTTGGAGACTTTGTGAGTGTTGATTGACATACAGGAAAATTTTTAAATCACTAGCAAAAGTTTCACAGGGTGTTCTACCCAGGAATATGAACAACTTTCACTATAGGGTCAACTCTGAAATCACGAAAAAAATCAGCTATTTCATGCATTTTGATCGAGTAGGTTGAAATTTTGTATGAAACAGCAGATTTTTTTTTAGATTTCAGAGTTGGTCCCATAGAGAAAGTTGTTTATATTCTTGGCTAGAACACCTTTTGAAACTTTTGCTAGTGATTTAAAAATTGCCCTGTATATCGGTTTCAGTGTCAGTGGTTGCGTGTAAACTAACTAGTAAACTGACTGATAATAGCCTCTCATTTTCACTAAGGCAACTCCGGTCGAAGGTCTTTGGCAGTGTCAAAGATAAAACACTGAACGTTAAATTGAATTCTGGATTTATTACTTTACGTAAAACCAAAATGTTTTACGGTCATTAAACTTTATTACCTGTTATCTTTATTATCACTCATCTTGCAAGCTACGCAGTCGATACTGATCATTATAGTATCTTTACCTGCATTATCTCATTCATACATCCATTTATCTTTGATTAATCTAATTTCAGGCACATCATCTTTCTTCCACGCAGCATACAAAGTACTCTGTATGCATCTCTTTAATACCCATGTAACGTTTTCAGTTTCACTAGTACCGCACAAGGCGTCGCCGGTTGTTGTACCGGTCGTAAAACCGAGCCGGATCATACGGACTCTTAAACGTGTATGTACGTAAAGTGTTCGGTTCCAATGGACCGCACTTCTGGTGGCTGGTGGCACGCATTGTATATAGCAAAAAAATTGTAGGAATAATCTATACTAACCTTCAAAACAAAATAGAACTTTACTACTAACATAAAATGTGTACAGAAAAAAATTGTTCCTTTACGTCATTACCTATATTGTTATGGAAAACAAGCCAATCCTGCAGGCTGTATTTGACTCCATTTCTTTCCTTATTAACCAAACTAAAATACACATCATTGATAGAAAATTCTAGCTAAATCTACGCAGCCACTGGCGAATTGCAAACGCCAATATTGCATCCATACTTTCACAGTGGTAATGATAGTAATATAGATTCAAATTATGATATGTCGGGATAAGCTAAAATAACATTGTAAATACACATTTGGACACAGATTTATCGCTTCCGAAACGATCAACATTAGTAATGCATTTAACTTGCTTTATTACAAGCTTTTATTTAGTTTCACCTGTCTCGGTGTCTGTCTGTACGAATCGTGCGAGTTAAATTTGTCCCACTTCCCAATGACAATGCAATATTATTATGGCATGGAGCTGATCTGATGATGGAGCCAGAAGGTGGCCACAGGAACTCAGTAATAAAATTACGCAACCTTATCGAGTTTGAGCTCGTTTGATTCGTCTTGACAAGGGCTCTGGTCGTAGATGATATCCAGATTAATAAAAGCTTGTTTAAATAAGAATATTTTTTTAATAATACACTTTTTTATAAGTAATAACTTTATTGTAGAAACCGATTATGCAATTAGGTACGTCAGGGTTACATGATTATTGTAAATTATAATATAACAACTAAGTGCTTAACTAACCAGCACTCTAATTGCGTAACACACTTTCAATCAATCACAATCCAAAGGATTTTGAAGAAAATTGCTAATCCATTGCTTCACATATTTGAAAAATCCGTCTGCTCGTCAACGAAGACGACGGACGCAATTAATGTTGTTGAATTGTCAAATGAAAGGCATTCCCTTTGTAAGTGTGTTACACAATTAGCTCGCAGTTTAGTGCATCATTTGAGATTCCGATGCTTCTGATTTCAGCATCAAAGAATCAGATACTGGAGAAGTCGTATTGTGGCAGAGTGTGGCTGACAGTTCACTCGCCTGAGGTCCGGCTGGGAGCGTCCATCATCTTGCAGGATGCACTGGAACTTAACTGGGACTTCAATGGTTGTCTGAGTGTACCAAGTCAAGTAAGTATGTCATAAAGTCATCAACATGTGTTAGTAATTGTACAAATGGTACAAATAGCACGAACACAAACGAAGCACAGTACAAATAGTACGATCTCCGACTCTCTGTAACAAAATACAATGTTTGGTCTTGAAACAACGTTGTCGTAAGTCGTTACGTTGGCATTGATCACTATTATTGTACACAGTATATATATTGTAATTAAGTAGTGCATAAGACAATATTATTTAAACAAACTTAAACAGTTATTAAAGCAGCACTTCAATTGTTGCCCTTTGCATTTGGTTTATGTCAGCAGGTCATCAATGATGAGATCAGAGGACAGCTTCTAACTAAACGGATGATTTTGGTGGACCATTTTGGAACAACTTTTCCATTAATTTTTGGTCATATACCAATGTACTCAGTGATCATGGCCTCCATTTTTTGATATTATAATAGTAGTGCATAATCATCACGATAAGCAGTTTTCGAACTGCGAAGCGTGACGTATCGAGATTCGAGATGAACCAATGCCAAACCTTCAATTTTTCCATTGCCAAAACTTAACAGGTACTTAGCTACTTTTAATTTGTTTGATCAAAATGGCTGTTTGTTATTAGCCATTTTCTATAAGCGTAGCCACAAATGGTTTATCTATATGTGAGCGTAGCTAATTAAAAAACTTTAGTAGACTAGGAAGAAATGTTAAAATTAAACATAACGAAGTTGGAAGTTCAATAGTAATCTTCGTTCAAATGGTCAGGTTTTCTTAGAGTTAATAAAATACTACTTATTTGCTTAGAATTAACAGAGAAATTTGGGCTGCAATCAGGCCACCGTTGATTCACCTAAACTTATAAATTAATGACTAGCCGTTGCCCGCGGCTTCGGGCGAAGCCGCGCGGGCGCGTGGGTGTCGGAAATTATCCCACGGGAACCTACTACCAGCATAAAAAGTATCCTATGTGTTAATCCAGGTTATAAACTATCTGTGTGGCAAATTTCATCCAAATCCGTTTAGCTGTTTTTGCGTGATTGAGTAACAAATATCCAAACATCTCCACAAACTTTCACATTTATAATATTACTAGCTTTTGCCCGCGGCTTCGCCCACGTTTATTATACATATAAACCTTCCTCTTGAATGACTCTATCCATTTAAAAAAAACCGCATCAAAATCCGCTGCGTAGTTTTAAAGATCTAAGCATACATAGGGACAGACAGACAGCGGGAAGTGACTTTGTTTTATACTATGTAGTGATGACTGGCAGCTCAAAAGTTGAGAGTTAACAGTGTTCCAACCCTTTGTAGCTACTCCATTACACACTAAATAACAAATCTGTCCCCGTAAATTGATACTAATAAAGCCGTGCGCCTGAATTAGTCATAACACTCACTTCATTATCCATTGCTTTGTCCTGTTGATGCGAGAATGATGCATATAATGACCATTTTGCAGTTCGGTTACACTGAAAGGCTAATTTGTCAGAATAGAATACTATCCCAGCATTATAGGTAATCCACAGATGGGCTTCATTCTTCCAATAGGTAATAATATACTATAGTTACTTTGTCCAACTTCATTGTTACAGTTAAGTCATAAAAGTAATCTTACAATAGAAACCAAAACATCATCTAGGCTACAAATCATGTTTTACGTAACAAAGTGTGACAACGACACGGACGTGACGCCCCGTCCGTTCACGATCAATTTTTATTCACGGCATCATTCACTGCTCCTTCAAATACTAGGCGTTACGAAATATAATAATAGTGGCAGCGTATTCGCTTACAATCATATCACCTACCGATAATCATCATAATATATCCACATATCATTGTGTGTGAATATAAAATCAGGAAATCAACGGCCATAATCATGTATTAGCCAGGGAATTAAATTAACAATCAAAATAATATCTTTGTTGAAATATATATGACGCAGCCAACTATAGCTTAATTACCCTTTTAACTAAAGGCCTCCGTTCAACTAGCGGCCTTAATAATATTGAATTATAGATTAGGTAGAAACTGTGACCTGTGACAGTGACGCGCGAGCCGAATTGGTCGCAGTAACTAAGCCGGGGCACCCCGACCTAATGGGTTAGGTTGTGTAACTGTGTGACCAACCGCACGCGAGCCGAGCGAGCGAAGCGAGCGGTGCCGCAGCAGCGGCTTGGGAGCGCTACTTCCAAAGTCTAGGCTGGCTGATTAAGCTAGTTAAATAATGTTGTTATTGGCAGTAATAAAATTATTGAGCTGAGCGGTAACATGACTAACCAAAATTTTACATAAGTCGCCAATGATTGTACCTTGTCTTGGAAAGACTTAATAATCTCTACATTCTAAAACTTTAACCAATTTCTTGTCCACAGATTGGTCTCTTTGACGAAATACCACAGACATGGAATAACTCTCTATCAGTGTACATGATAACGTTGATTGAAGGACATGTGATAACCAACATGTCCCTCGGTAGAGGCACCCTTCCCGCAGGCTGGGAAGCTGGCGTGGGTACAAAAGGACCCCAGTGCCTCTGGCCATGGGTGGCAGCTGGAAACATCGCGGAAATACAAGCTTACAACTGCTTAAAAATACAACCCACATGGATGGAAGACTTAGGGTAAGCTGGTTTATTATAAAAAATATAAATTTTCCATTTTAATTACTCTTAAGGGCCTTCGCACACATCCACCGCGAAACCGCAGTTGTTCAATTCAATTCAACTGACTCGCATGAGGTTTCTCTGCCTACTCGAGTAGCGGAACATCATGCGTTTTCGCGATTTCGCGGCGGAGGTGTGCTAAGTAATTCAAAACCATAGAGGGTACTTCCCGTTGATCTAGAATCATGTTTGGCAAGAAGCAAGGTCTCACAGTACCAGTCGCCGGAAACCTCAAGGAAATGTCCAAAAATTGTTGAATTATTTTATCACATATTTTTTTTTTTTTGGGATTGCAATGTTATGTTTGTTTTTGGGATAAATACATACCAAGTACGAAACCCTTCATTGTGCGTGGTCCGACACGTACTTGTCCGGTTTTTTATAAGTTGGTGCAGACATAAAGTCATTAGAGTTAACTTAGTAGTGCTTTATCTGGGATCAAGTGGCGTAACAAACTCCCCAACAGTACGTAGGTATCTAATTTTAACATCTTTTAAACTTCAGGTCTAAGATCAACAACCTGCGTATCGGTGATCTAGCGATAGCGGGTACGCATAATGCAGGTGCGTGGAAATTCAACACAGAAGTCAGTTCCTTGTCGCGAGACAGCTTCATCCTGTGCCAGGATCGCTCCATCTGGGGCCAACTCGTGCACGGCATAAGATACTTCGACTTCAGGATCGCTTACTACGAGTTCTATAAAAATGTGGAAGACAGGTAAGTACATCTACCGGCTCTGATTTTTTATGCATAATTTGTGCCTAATAGACACTTGAAGACTTCTGTTTTCTTATATTGAATATGCTAGCCTCTGGGCCGAAACATAATACCAGTATCCAGTATCCGGTGAGAGGGCCCTATAGTTGAATCATTGCACTTGAGAGTTCTTGACTCAGTCTGTCCGCGACAGTCGCTTCATGTACTCGAAGTGCTCTTCAATGACCGGAGTAGCCTAGATGGGTTGAGAACTGCCACTCATTCAACACTTGACCGAGTCATCGAATCATTGCTTAACCTCGCAAGTCGTTCGATTCGTGCCACAGTCACGCAAGTGTCACAGCATTGTCAGTAAACATTGTTCACGCCTTACAATTCGAGCATATAAGTAGTACATTGTGGCCGTAAACCTTTTGTTCCAAATACCAAATAAACATTGAACGGTCAGGCGATCAATGGTCTCGAATGGCTGCTTCGGTTACAAAGTTAAATTGCACAGTTAATTGACTGTCAAATGAATTCAACACGGTACGTCTTGTAAGTACGTGTGTCTTGTTTAATGCAGCAAAACAATTGACTTCTAAATTAATTTTGTTTTCATACGTTTTCAGATATTGGCTGAATCATAATTTAATTCGAGTCCGTCCATTGGTGCCGCTTTTAAGAGAAATAAGAGAGTTTCTTAATGCCACGAAAGAGGTAAGTTGACTTTTATTAGGGTAGGAAATATGAATAGTTAAGTTTCAAACTAAGTCTGCTTTCTAGAAAAGCGGTTTCTATAAAAGTATCAGAAAAATCAATTACTTACGACAAATTCATTCCTGAAATAATTTTATAATAATCGGTATATGTATTATCGGTATATATATATATAAATACAACCTAATAATTATTTGGTGTGCTCCTGAAATGACACAAACTAAATTCAATTTCGTCCCGATGTCAGGTAGTATTCCTGGACGCCCACCATTTTCCAGTCGGTTTCTACCAACAAGACGGGTCGCCAATTTGGGCTGTACATGCAGGGCTCCTAGAGATAGTGCAGCGGGAACTGGGCCTCCACTTGGCACCTGCTGATGAGTTCGGCACTGGCGTGGGGACCAAGGGGCCCACTCTACAGACGCTGATCAACGCTGACAAGCGGTTGCTGTTCAGCTATGTTGATAACTCGATAGTTTCTCGTGAGTATGCTAAATTGTCTTAGGTACCGATACTTTTTCATCACCATCAAAAGAAGAAATCTAAGAAGGAAGATGAGGAAATTCCTGGATATAGATAGCTTGTAACCAATGCAAATAAATAATTAATAGGGGTTAAAGTATGAAATTGCCGTTTATTGTATTAGGAACTTCAAATTGACATAGAACCTTCATGGTTTGAGATTTTTGAGTGAAACTTTTTTCACATGGTACCTATGAAGTTCTTCTTTTAAAAAATGTGCAACATTCGATTATCGACTTTCAGTTGTTTTTTTTTTATTCAGCTTAGACAAGAAAGATGGATACTTCGAAAATTCGAGTTATTTTTGAATACGAGTTCCGACGCGGAACTAACGCGGCAGAAACAGCTCGCAATATCAATGTTGCGTTTGGAGAGCGGACTGCTAATGAACGCACCGTGCGATTTTGGTTTATACGCTTTCGTGATGGAAACTTTGATTTGAAGAACGAACCACGTGGAAGACCGCCCACACAGGTGAATAACAATGAATTGAAAGAGATGGTGGAAGCCGATCCGAGCCAAACTACCCAGGAATTAGCGGCATGGTTTAACGTTACCTTACAAACAATATTGACTCATTTGCGTCAAATCAATATAATAAAAAAATATGAGAAATGGGTGCCTCATAATTTGACTGATCTGCAGAAAGAAACGCGTGTTGAAACTTGTGTTGCCTTGTTGAATCGATACAGAAATGAAGGAATATTGGATCGAATTGTGACATGTGATGAAAAGTGGATTCTTTACGATAACAGTAAGCGAAAAATGCAATGGCTGACCCCAGGTCAAATGCCGCAACAGTGTCCTAAAGCAAAGCTTACCAATAAAAAGGTAATGGTAACTGTTTGGTGGTCTCAGCATGGTGTTAAGTATTCACTATAGTTTTCTCCGATCTGGTCAAGAAATAACGGCAGTTGTCTACTGTGCCGAACTCCGAATAATGATAGCAAAACTAGCAGTGAAACAGCCCCGACTCATGAATCGAACTTCACCATTATTGCTCCATGATAACGCGAGACCTCATACAGCACGAGAAGCCGTTTTAACTCTACAGGAACTGCAATTAAAAACCATTCGTCACCCTCCGCATTCGCCAGACCTTGCTCCAACGGACTACCATTGTTTTCGTGATTTGGACAATTTTCTACGTGATAAAAAGTTTTCTTCTCAGGAGGCAGTACAAAATGCTTTCACACAGTTTGTCGAATCTAGATCACGAGAGTTCTATCGCAAAGGCTTATATGACCTTCCTATTAGATGGCAGCAATGTATAGATAATAATGGTAATTCTTTTGATTAAATAAATATGTTAAATTAAAAAAAAAACGAATATCAATTTTTCAGTACAAATCGGCAATTTCATACTTTAACCCCTAACATAATTTGTAGATAGGTACTTACTTACCTATACGTACTTTATACCTTACGTACCGACGAAACACTTAAGTGTTTCCTGTTCGTGCAGAAATAACTTTAAAAATAACTTCTGATGGGCAAAATAAAAAAAAAAAACCTTAATTATAATCACATTGAGCACGTTCATTATACATAACAATATTTTCTCTTATCAGTTTCATGAAACTGTTATCTCTCTACATAACTAATTAAACATAAAAAAACAATCACTGTCAATATCCACGCAATAAAATGACGTCCGATATTAAATTAAGTGTAATTGACAGATAATTAAATTGTGATAAAGAGGTTCCCAGATCAAGTTACTTTAGCAGTTTGTAACCAAAATGTTTTTGTTATTATTCTCATAAAACATAATTATGTATTTGCAGAAAACACGTGGCTGTGGCCTATTCTACCTCACTTATGGGCCAACACGAACAGTGCGACGGAGTTGTTCCAGTACTTAGACGGCGCGATCTCGTCGTCACCGCAGCCGACAGCGCGCTCGCCGCTGTTCTCTGCCATGGCGCAGACCACGCCCGCCGTGTTCGACATCCTCTTCCTGCGCGGCTCGCTGCGAGAGAATGCTGATGAAGTCAACCGCAACGTGACCGCGCGCCTCGCGACACGCTGGCGGACTCGAGCCAACATCATATCCACCGACTTCTTCTTAGGAAACGATGTCGTCGACTTATCTATAATGATCAGCGAAGAGCGTGCCTCTCGTTTATGACATCGCCATAAACGCTTTCGAAGCGGGGGACTCCACGTGAACATACCGCGCCACCGCGTCGGCGCTCCGGGCCGCCGCGCGCCCTGGCTCCCGCGCGCGCGCGAGCGCAACCGCTTGCCGCGCCGGCTATACTTACCCAATCAATTTAACTAGTTACCTGCTGATCGTGAATATCCGCCTCATCACTGCCATAACCAGAGCGCTCAGTGGACACGTAGTGAGATATGTTATTAGTAGATAGACCCAAACTAGTCCGTCGGTCCTTTAAAAGGATCGGTATTAATTTGTATATAAAATACAGGTATGCCAAAGATATCTTGAGTTTTAGTTCTTATCATAATTAAATGAAAATAAAATTGATACGTAAATGTGAGATGGAAAGAAAACCAAAACTTAAAGAGTTCCAGCCCTTTACTTAGAAATACATTGAGTTCGACGAACAATAAATAATATCTAATATCTATACGTAATATTACTTGTACTTGTGCAACAAAAACGAGGTAGATTCACCGTGCCAGAAAGCACTTAAAAAGTCCGTATAAACTTCGTCACATGTGGGGTGCCAGCAGTGGCAGCAGCTCGGCGCGACTCATGCGCGACAGCGCGCGCGCATCCAGCCCCATGGCCGCTGCCGCGCCGCGCACGTCTAGCCCGAAGCTCTGCAGCAGCGCCGCCAGTGCCACCTCCTCACCCGTGCGCGGGTCGCGAAGCCGCGGGCACGAGCCGTTGCACTGCGGCCACGTGCACCGCTCCACCAGCCTCCGCGGCGCACACCCCCCGCGTGCCCTTCTCTTGCCACCGCCGAGCCTCTGTTCCCAGCACGCAATAGCGCGTGGCAATGTTATGCCCGAAACGTTTATAGCTTGCCATTCAGGACGTGCGAGTGCCCCGTGTGCAAGACATGCGGGTGCGAAGGCGGCGCGAACTGAACCCAAACTTGACAGCAATGCTGCACCCGTCTGGTGGACAGCGTCCCACTGTGACCTAGTCCGAGGAGCGCGCACGCCCTCTGCAGCTAACTGTGCTGAATCAAATAAGTATTGGAAGATGAACAGAGGCGTTCGAATATGTGGGTAGAGTCGGTAGCCGAAATAGCACAGCCACGGCTCGGCGGTGTGCTCGCGGACACACGACGTCGGCGGCCTGCCGCGCCAGAGAGTGTGGCCGAGTTTGGCAACTGTGGCGGCAGGGGCGCGTCGCGTTCGTGCAGGACGATCCAAGAACCAGCCAGAATCTGCGATGGCGGCAACACGCACACCTCTAGAGCGCAGCGCGCGTCTCGCGGCGTCCGCGTGCAGCATGACGCCGGCACCGCCAGCGCTAGAGCCCACAAGCAGCATGCGACCAGTGAGTCCATAGCGGAACAGATCGGAGAGGACAGCTCGAACGATGAGGCGGCCGGCGAACGCGAACCCGGCACCTGGATGACGAGTGTTCCTGGTGCCGGCCCACATGTCGCTGGAGCAGTAGGGCAGGAGCACGTGGTTGGAGGCGTGCCACAGCGGGTTGGCGGCGGGGTCCGCGGAGAGCAAAGCGGGCGCGCGGCGAGCGCGCGGCCAGCGCGTGGAGGACATGAGCGCAGGCCGGCGGCGCCAGCGCGCGCTGCATGAAGCCGGGTCCCAGCAGTACCCGCCGCCCTCGAGGTACACCACCCAGTGATCAGTGTTCGTACCACGCCGGAAGTAATACCTGAAATCATTAAAAACCGTTAAAATTGCTGTTATGCTAAAACATTTTGTTCGTATAGTTTTATAGGCAGTCCAAGTTAGGTGGCTCCAAAGGGAATAAAATAAAGGCAACGCAACAAATAGCTTACCACCAGACGTCCACCGCATAGGCATCTGGTTAACCCTGCTTTCCAGTTTTGAACTTACTATGGTCTGACCACAGAAATCTAAATAATAGTGCCTTATTATTTAGATTTCTATGGGTCTGACTGACGTTCAAGTAATGCTACCCTCCACTTCGCAAAGGACACCCGACAGCCCGACACCCACCACACCTCTACCTGACCTCACCTCCCCTCACCTCCCCTCTACGACACCTACCACTACCACCTGTCACTTCATTACTGATATATGATGTAAGCCATGTCGTACCCGGCAGGAGATCCATCGTTGCAGGTGAGCGAAGTGTTGGAGAGCCACACGAGGCGCAGACTGTCAGGCGGCGCCGAGCTCTCGCATGCTCCACACAGTATCACCTGTACATCACATTCAATCATAGAAATATAAAAAACAGCAAACAAACAAACTTATTTCTTATATCTATGCATTCAATACTAATTACGAAATAATATTTTATCATATTACGTTCTAAAATGAATATCGTATACGGGGTTACTGGTAAAACACCAGCAACCTCTTAAGGGGTCATTGTACTGATCATTATGAAAAACTTTTATTATGGGACAAAACCTGAAATCGCGAAAAAAAAATCAGCTGTTCAGTTATATCTACATCAAACTCGTCAAAATGTAGGAAGTAGGTAGCTGATTTTTTTTCGCGTTTTCAGGTTTGGTCCCATACTAAAAGTTGTTCATGATGATGAGTACAATAAGCCCTTAAAAGGTTGCTGGTGCTTACCAATAACCCTGTATATGTCGCTGAAATATAGTTGACGTTCAGCCAAAATGTAATACGGCTAAATAAACGTACGCTGCATTGTGATAGCACGTCGCATTCTACAATGCGGCTGATCACGTTCCGTCATAATACAATTTGGCGCGTCGCTTTGTAGTTTTTAGTTCCAAAATGTTTAGGTTAGGTTAGGTTAGAACGGTGACCAACCACGCGCGAGCCGAGCGAGCGAAGCGAGCGGTTCCGCGGTAACGGCCGGCGAGTGCTACTTCCAAGCTGGTCGCAGTTACTTGACTTGGTTACCCTATATTTTCTTGATCTGTTTTCATTAGAGCTAAGTTTGACCGCCGTTTTGGCGAACGTATCATTACGACATTTTGGGTGAGCCTCAACCAGCCGTAATAGAAAAAAGCACCTTTCGGCGGTATTTCGGCTAGACATTTTATATTACGCCGAATAAATAATATCCTTTTAATTAATAATAATAAACCGCCGTATAATTTGGCTGCGAGGCTGCGACATTCAGATATTGTAAATTTTTCGCTTTACGTTCGTTTACGTTTGTGTTGCCGCGTTGTTCCTCTAAACTACGCAACGGATTTAAATGCGGTTTTCACCATCATTTAGAGAAATTATTTCAAAAGGTTTACATATCTATCACATTGCATCATATATCTTTAAGTAATAAATAAATCTCGATGTTTTCTCAAGTTGTAAAAACCGTGTGATACAAGGGCGGGTCGAAGCCACGGGCACAGCTAGTACCTATGTTCCAAAACACGCTGGATTGGAAACAAAAGGACAGAGAAAATTATTGCCAGCAGCGGACCTGGCTTAGGTGGTAAGCCTATTTCGATTTAACAAGCACAAAATTAAGAACCGTACTCGATACCCTTCACTGAGCCAGCCCATAATAGTCTCTAACGACTTCAAGACTACTGAGGCAGTCTCATCAAGTACTTAAATCAATAAAGTTAATTCGCCATACAAACGTGCCGGCTTCCCGAAAATCACCTTTAAAGCTGTCCTACGATTTAAAATCTGTTGGTAAGTTATTAAAACAAGGATGTGCCAACTTGATACACAGATAATATCAACTCATAGAGATGACGTAGACAAGATAAGTTTTCCAAAAATTATATTATAATCTCGAAGTAACAGCCAGCACCCTAATTGCGTAACACGTTATCGATCGGAGTTGGTTTCATTTTGAAACAAACTGCTAATCCATTGCTTCATATGTTCGAAAAATTTGTCTGATCAGCAACGTAAATTCAAACTCAAACTCAAACTCAAAGCATTTATTTCAAATAAACCAATTACAGGCACTTTTGAATTGTCAATGGGTCGGTCAGTCAGAAATATGAAGCTAGTTGCCCATTCCAAAGCGTAGTAGATCCCTATGGAGAAGAACGGGCAAGAAACTCCACGGACACTCTTTTAAATCATAATATTTTTACAAAACATCATTCATGTTGAAAATATACATGTGAGAACAATGTAGAAAGACGTGCACGTTAAAAAGCGTCCGTAATAAAAAGTAACAACGCAATGAATGTTGTTGAAATGTCAAAATGAAACCAACTCCGATTGATAATGTGTTACGCAATTAGGGTGCAGTTCTAATCACAAAATTACCTACGTGATTACGTCCATGTAGGTTACCAAAATAATTTATGAAATGGGATAGCGAGCCTGTCACGGATACTTTTCAACTTATTGTCTTTTCAAAAATACATATCAAATTGAAGTACTGAAAGTGCTTTTAAATGGTGTTTTGAACTTCTGATAGGTACCAAGTTTTTCATAATTAAAAGAATATGCCATCGTAATCCTAACAATGCGAATGTGAGTTTGTTTGTTTGTTTGTTACGCTTTCACGCTAAAACGGCTCAACATATTTGCATGAAATTTGACACAAGGGTAGAACTTGACCTGTATTAGGACATATGATACTTTTTATCCCGGTAGTACGTTCCCATGGGATACTTTCCGACGTCCACGCGGTCGAAGCCGCAGACAAAAGTTAGTCCAATATAAAATTATGTCCACGTAGGTTACCAAAATAATTTAAGAAATGGGTTACCGAGCCCGTCACGCAGACTACTTTTCAACTTATTGTCTTTACACGAATACATACCAAATTGAAGTAAAGTACTTTTAGAAGGGAGTTCTGAACTTCTGATAGGTACTACCAAGTTTTACATAATCAAAAGAATATGCCATCAGAAATAAAAGAAAGTTCAACTCGACTCAACCTTATCACAAGGTTTACGAAGGATAAACCAATACGAAGGATTTCTATATGATTACGATCACGAACTGTGTCCAAAAGTTCAAATTAGAAGTTTTTTATTTCTTTTTTTAGCAATCAACGCACCACCTACTTAGCTAAGTTCGCAAGACAACAGGACTTATTTACTAACCATCCATAGTTTGCCAATTAGTTTGAGTTTATCGAAACCATAGATAAGGTTTATTGGGGTAATTACGATTGATGATAATTTCTACCAAACGCAGCGGCAGTTTTATTTATTTAATTTATATAGCGACAGCGAAAGACGGCGGCCGATGCCGATTAAATGGCGTCTAATCATTATGTTGCCAATATATGTATATAAAAGCCGCTGCGTTTGGTAGAAATTATCATCAATCGGAATTGCACCATTATCGTAATTACCACAATAAACTCTATTGCTATCGACACAAAGGAATTGTTCAAATGGGACCAGACCTGGATTCAATATCGACCTCATGACCTTAAAAAGAATAGCTTCAAGCAGCTATTACCGGAGTACCCGTTAATGGGCTCAGTCAACCCCAAAAAGTTCAAACAAAATAAAAGATTAGTTTAAGCTTAGGTTAGTTGTTTCCAGCGGTCTTAAAAATTATGAATGAAAATGCAGATGAATTCATAAAGTCATTTCATTTTATAATCTTTCTTATCGCACTCAATTTCCTCTACTTATGTCTTATAGCCAGTTTAATTGCCAATTTAATCAACACTATATTATTGCACATTTGTACATGATAATGATTTATATAGTGCAAATGGCCGGATCCCATTCAAAATATATTCATATTTCTCGGAGATCTAGTTTTGCTAGCTTATGATTTTACTCAAGACCAGGTAAATATATCTATTTGAATGTAGTGCAGCTACTAATGGACTCTCGTATCTTTAATTGATCAATTTCTCATGTTAAAACTGTTTTAGAAGCAGTGAAGTTAATAGGTAAGTACTTAAGTTACACGTAAAACATGCAATCGTTAATATTATTATATATATCTATTTATTTACATATACCTACCTACTAGGACAGATCACAAAGTAAACCAAACCAAATGCATCAATAGGCAAACCCCAAAAAATTATCTTTGGGAAAGACGTCTAGTGGGGCAGTTCTAGCTATAAAATTACAAACAAAACTTTTCATTTTGTAATCTTTCATAAGTTTACAAAATGAAAAGTTTAGTTAGGTTTAGTTTTAGTTTATCTTGAATAACATCGGTCGGACTCTTTATGTTGTTTAATTTTGAATATTGTCATCAAAATTCAAAATTAAACAACCTATGAGTCAATATACATTATAAGTACACCGATGTTAAACAAGATAACATATTTTTGAAAGCATTTACAGAAGCTATGGAACACTATGTTAAATTCTATGAATTTCCGTGCCGTAAAACAAAAAGTAGAAAATTTTCATCTAAGTAATTAAACACAGCAGGTTAGTTGGAATCAGTTGGGAAATGTTTGAGAAAGACACCAGGATTAGAGCTCGTCTAAGCTGAAATGACGCGGCCCACTACTTAAATTTGTATACCTACGTACAGTATGGTAAATGATGTAGAGGGGCGCGTCATTACAGCTTAGAGGAGCTCTACCTAAGTAGGTACAGTCAGCAACAAAAGTCGATTAAAACTTGCATTTTTTTAATCTTAATTATTAAGTGAAATATTTAACTCAAATCGGAACAGAAGTACTTAAAATTTTAAGAATATTAACTCTTAAAAGTTAAACGGAAAAAAAGCAGTTTATCGAATCATTTTGTGTTAATTTAGATGATGTCAAAAAGCAGCAGTGTTAAGCGACTTCTGTTGCTGACCGTACGTTCTGAAATGATTCGGTGCAACGGTTTGATGACAAAATCTCAAAATGGCCAAATAAATTAAACATAGACGTCATCCATCGCTTCCATCAGGCGAGATCGTGGTCAAGAGCAGGCCACTCGGAAGGAAAAATATATATATTTTCCATTAACGTAGCTAGTGCTTTTCTAAGACTATTGCATTCCCTGCCAACTTCTTGCAGCAAAAAATAACCAACTTTTCACAACAAACACAACCACCTATATATTATAAATCGACCCTCATCTCAATATATTGATTCCAAAAGGTATAAGGCAGAGGACCACGAACATGTAAACTTCCGCCTCATCACTATTTACTCTCACTGTTGTCGGAGACCGGCGTGAAAAACACATGTCACAAAATAATAAAGCAATGCGTACACAGAATGTCCAAACAATCCAGTGGTCGTAGCGGCGAAGCGAGCCGCACAGGCGCGTCATCGCTCCCGGTGGTGGTGGTCGGAGCGCGTACGCAGACAGCGGGCCGGAGCACACCCCATACTGGCGGGCGCAGGCGCACCACTGCGCGGCCCGAACCACGCGCGCGCACGGTAGCGCTCCCGCTGTTTACAAAATAAAGCCTCTATTTAGAGCGAGGGCGAAGGGCCAGCGCTCGCCGCTGCGCCGCCCGACCGAGTAGGCGAGCGGGCGGCTCGTTTGTGCGGCAGGGGCGCGGGACCGGCTCCGGCGGCGAGATCAAACGCGCCGCAGATCAAAGGAGCCGCCGCGCGATCGGCATCCGTCATTATTATTATGCAAGCATTACGAGGCGCGCGTGACTCAGGCGAGAGGGCCACGCGAGCTGCGCGGGCGCCGCGCCCCCCGCGGGCCCTGCGCACCCTCCACCTGTCAACGACATCGGCACCGAACAAAACAACCGCCCTCTGGTCTGCGCCCGCGCCGCCGCGCACACCGCCTCCTCCTTCACAGATTAGCCGTATTATGTGCTTTTTAAGCATAATTTTACACCTTATTAAATATTACAAGTTTTGCGAACCAGATACTCAAACAGACTCGAAGGTAAGTAACGCCGACACTGCCGACAAATATTAGGTTGGGGAAAAAGTCTTTTCGCATTATAGTATGTATGAACTTAAAATAAAATATCTTTGGTTATACTATTTGTATCTGGCTGGTTTTGGTAACATTGAAAGTTTAAATTTGAAAGAACATAATTCCAAATTCAAATTAGGAAAAAGTGTGATTTTCATTTGTTTTTCGTACTGTTAAGATGAGTGAATCTAATGAAGAAATTCGATACGTTTTAAAAGTTTACTACAAAAGAGGTAAAAATGCAACGCAAGCCGCGAAAAAAATTTGCGATGTTTATGGACCCAGTGCAGTGTCTGTGAGAGTAGCACAAATTTGTTTTAAGCGTTTTCAATCCGGAAATTTTGATGCCAAAGATGCACGACGCTCTGGTCGCCCTATCACGGATAAAATGGATGCCATTTTTGAAAAAGTGGAGCAAGATATCAGTAGTTACAACGTAGCTGCAGGACTGGGAATTGACCACAAAACAGTTTTGGCTCATTTGAAAAAAACTAGGTACACAAAAAAGCTCCATATTTGGGTACCTCACGAGCTCACTGAAAGAAACCTAATGAACCGTGTACTTATTTGTGATTCTTTATTACGACGTAATGAAACCGAACCATTTTTGAAGAAGCTACTAACTGGAGATGAAAAGTGGATCACGTACGACAAGAACGTGCGAAAAAGGTCGTGGTCAAAGGCCGGTCAGGCTTCACAGACTGTGGCGAAACCCGGGTTCACTCGCAACATGGTGATGCTGTGTGTGTGGTGGGATTGGAAAGGCATTATTGATTATGAGCTGTTACCACCAGGCAGGACCATCGATTCTGAACTCTACTGCGAACAACTGATGAGATTAAAGCAAGAAGTTGAGAGAAAGCTGCCGGAATTAATCAACAGAAGGGGTGTGGTTTTTCATCATGATAACGCCAGACCTCACACATCTTTAGCCACTCAGCAAAAATTAAGAGAGTTTGGCTGGGAGGTGTTGATGCATCCGCCGTATAGTCCTGACCTTGCACCTTCAGATTTCCACCTGTTTCGGTCTCTTCAGATTCTTTAGGCAGTGTCAGGTTAACATCACGAGAGGACTGCCAAAACCACTTGTCGCGGTATTTTGATCAGAAGTCCCAAAATTTCTATAGCAATGGGATCATGTCCCTACCTACAAGATGGCAGAAAGTTACCGAACAAAATGGTACCTACATACTTTAGATAAATGTAAATAATGTATATTAAAAAATGTTTTGAATTTTCTTAAAAAATGCGAAGAAACTTTTTCCCCAACCTATTATTTATTTAAGTAAATTACGAATAAGAATTAGGCTTGCATCAAGTCAACTTTAAGTCCTTACCAAGGAGCTCCTCAGTGCTCTCATTAACGATAAGATGGAGTACCTGTTGTAAATGGATGATATGAAGTTAGATATACAGGAAGAGTTGCAATGGACGCCATGGTAATTGCTGTTTGTCGACGACATATTGTTGGTGTAGATAGACAGATTCAGAGGTGATCAGAGAAATGGCAGTAGATAGGTACTTACTGGATTTGGTTTGAAAACCAGCAGAACCTAAATCGAATGTAGGTACATTTTATGATTTCGGAGGTGTTTGGAGCCATAGCGCCAGATGATGCACTTCTCGTGGTCTGCTGAAATGGCATTACAGTCACGGGAACTATTGGGAACTCCCAAAAAGGAATTCGGGACATCTATGAAACTTGCTAGTGCAAGTGCTGTCTTGCCTTGATTAGATCAGGGAATGGTAAACAAAAATACATTTAACTGAAATGAGAATGTTAGGAAGAATGTGTGGTTCTGGTGTTAGGTGAAAACATAGAATTAGAGAGAGTTGAATCTAAAAGTGGTGCCAGTGACCGAGAAGTTGTGTGGAAATAGGTGGTCATGGTATCGACATAATTATTATTATAATGCGAAGGAATGACTGAAGGAGGGAAGATGAATGAATGGGGAATGGGGGAGGGGGATGGGGAGGGTATGGTGAGAAAAAGAAAATATTAGAAACCTAGGATAGAACCCAACATCGTCATAGATAAAGAGGTGCTTAAGACTGTAGACTCGGCAGTTTTTTTGGGCATAACAGTAGATGCTGAACTTCAGTGGGGCCTACATAATTATAGCAAGCCTAGCGGGAAGGCTCATTTCAGCCGCCTATGCCGCGCCGCGCCGACAGAAAAGTAAGACAATACACTGACGTTGATACAGCTCGTTTTTAAAGAACAAATATATTTTGAATGTCAGCCGCTTTGACCCACAGTAGAATACCGTAGGACAAAACGCTATGGAAATAACTAAAATAGACTCTAGTTTGTTGTTTGTTGTTAGTCTATTTTAGTTATTTCCATAGCGTTTTGTCCTACGGTATTCTACTGTGGGGCAAAGCGGCTGACATTCAAAATATATTTGTTCTTCAAAAACGAGTAGTTCGAACAATTTACCAGCTAAGTAGGTGGTAGAGTTTCTCTGAGAGATTTTTTTAAAGATATTGGTATTCTCACGGTGGCATCACAGTTCATCTTCGCTAACATCTTATATAATAGACAAAATATACATTTATACAGTGATATTCACACTAATAACACCAGAAATAAGGACAAATTACGTGCTCCATTTCACCGGCTTCATAAGGTTCATACTTATTTGTTGGGCTTGGCATAACCTTTTATAACAAGCTACCCTCTTCTTTGCTAGATTTGCCTTCTAATGCGTTTAAAGCTAAAATAAAATGACTACAACCTTTGTTCAAGTGCCTACTATTCTATCAAAGACTACATAAACAATAAGAATAGTTGGTCGCTGTGATTAACTCAAGAGAATTTTTTGTTCTTTCTCCAGAATTAGCTTACTATAGGAGTTCATGTAATTGTTTATTTGACAAATAATTTAATTTCATGTTTTGTGTTGCGTAATGTATTTTGCGTACTATTTTATACAATCAAGATTTTGAACTGAACAGACAGCCGCACGGTGGGCTGAACATCGGCTTTCATAGACTTAGGGATTTCAATTTGCAAGTGCCGGATTTTTTGCCGGATATTGCTTCTATTAGTCATTACTATATACAAAAATGACACCCCAGTTAATTCTGCTCATACACGAAGGAATTATAATTTTTTACGAAAAATTTGTATGAAGCTAGTATGAAAAATCGAATTATCTCTTAAAGTGAAAGTTAAACAGGAATATCCTTACAGGTGATTATAGTGCTAATTATTTATGATTTTTTTGTTGCCGATTTGCCGAAAAGTATTATGCCGTTTTTTTTTAAAAATCGTCAAAATATTTTTATTTATTTTTACACATGAAACGGTTCCTTTTAGTGTCTAAGTTAATTAAGAACATCGATATGTTATGAGTTTATGACCCAAATATTAAAAATACATAAAACAAGAAAAATATAAAAAATTTCTGATTAGGTATTCTTTTTTTTACATATAATTTAAATTACAAAAAACGCTTTTTCTGGTGTAAATTTCGCTGGTTTCTTAAGCGTTTCATTAATTTTAACGGCTGTTTCAGGATTTTTCATCATATATTCGATCACAGATGCGATATCTCCATGGCCTTCTTCTTTTAAACGTGCTGCAGCTGCATATACCAATTCACTGGAATCTTCGCCTGTATGATCATCAGATCTTCTCTTTTTCTGTTTACTTCCCAGATCTTCCAATGGTTTTCGGGACCTATTTGTCATTGTTCCAACGGACGATTTTTTTCTTGAGAGACTGAGGGAGCTCTTGGTATCTCATCAACAGTTGGTTCTTGATTAACTAAAGTTTGCACACAACTCGGCCAATCTAGATTTGCTTCCAAACAATTTGCGTACAGATTCTGAAATTATCAAGGAATCGGTTGGATTTCTGCCACCTATTTACATAGCGGCTCGCGTAAATCTCCGACAAAATTCTTTGAGAGTTACACGATATTCGGCAGAAAGGCAATCGCCTATGCGGGATACAACTGCACCAAATAATACTACATGGTTAAATGAAGAACTCTCACTTTGTAGAAGAACAAACTAATCAACAAATTAGCTTAGTTATCAGAAAAAGGTGAATGTAGTCATTAGTTGGCATTGTTGTGAGATATTGCAAATCATTAAATCACCTATTAAAACTTATTAGAATATTAAATCAGCGTAATTACTTAATTACTTTTTTTCAGTCTCTTTAGAAGACTAAACAATTTGTAATTTGGTATTTTTGTTATATGCAAAGTTTTAAAACTCATTTTATGTTGATAAATATCTAGCTCAAACGTAGTTGTCTACAAGTGGGTGTGCTATAAACCTCTGCCTACTCCTTCGAAGATATATGGGGTGATGCTATTGTATGTTACGTGTTGTTAAAAGCCTGTGTTCTTCAACATAAACACTAAAAGGAATCGTTTCATATGTAAAAATAAATAAAAATATTTTGACGATTTTTAAAAAAAAACGGCATAATATTTTTCGGCAAATTGGCAACAAAAAAAACATAAATAATTAGCACTATAATCACCTGTAAGGATATTCCTGTTTAACTTTTCGTTTAAGAGATAATTAGATTTTTCATACTAGCTTCATACAAATTTTTCGTAAAAAAATAATAATTCCTTCGTTTTTGAGCAGAATTAACTCGGGTGTAATTTTTGTATATAGTTAATGACTAATAGAAGTGATATTCCCCAACTAACAAATTAATGTTTTATAATAGTCAAGATAACGTTTTACATTTTCATTTACGTTTTTAAGATTGGTCGCAAAAACGTACATATAAACGTCTAAAAAACGCGAAAAGGGCCCAAATTATACGACATTAATATCGTTTAGTAGGTATATAGAAGTCAGCCAATGACCGTTGAACGTTACATAAAAGTTAAATAAAAGTACAAAGACCGACTTTTTGGTCCAATACTTGTTGTGATGAGACCCTTATGTGACCGCGTATGTCACATTGCAGTTGTAATGACGTTGTACAGTGTCAAACAATACGAATCAACGACAACCGTTTTGATTCGCGTGTTTAATATTGTGCGTGTATGAAAGAATAAGAGAAAAAGTAAATGAAGTTAATTTCCATGATTTCAAAATACTATTATTGTATTTACATTATTTAAGTTAGTGTGATATAATACTAATTGTGATAGGTATTTCTTCAGGGAACTTTAGTTTTATGACAATGTATATATGTGTTGTTGTCAAGTTTTTAATGCCCTCCTCTATTTCTTTGTAATTCAAGGGTTTTAGTTAATTATTCAAGATATGTTTTCATAATAAAGCTCCAACCATCTTGTCTAAGTTATATGGCGACCTCTATAATACACTAATATAACAAAAAGGTCGCATATACTTTTCCTTGAGACCATGACGCCCCGGCCATTTTCAGCTGACTTTAGATTTCTCTCATCATTACTTACTTTTTAATTTGAATGACAAAATAAAATAGAAATGGTTTAATTAAAGTGTGGGTTTGACCTATAGATGATTTAAAAGTCTACTTAAAGTTATGTACTACCGTTGAAATTCAACATTTTAGTCTCATGCAAGTCTTAATTAGTCTTCCATATGACTAAAACAGTTTTGTAGTATATAAAGGTCCTGCACAAACTTTTAAGCGGTGTTTTAGTTATATAAAAGTTAAACGGCTGACACCATTATATGACGTCGTATAAGTTAGTCTTGAAAACGTTTACTCAACATATGCACTGACACCATTGTACGACGTCGTATAAGGTAGTCCTGAAAACGTTTACTGAACATATACACTGCTTCCATTATACGACGTCGTATAAGTTAGTCCTGAAAACGTTTACTCAACTTTATAATAAGACATTAAAGTCAGGTGACTGAAACATCGTAAGATGAACGTCTATTTAACGTAATAGTTAACTAAATACCGATATATAACCGTTTTATAACATGAAGTCATATAAGACTGGAATTATACGACGTTTTTGCTAGTTGGGTCGGCAAAAAATCCGGCACTTGCAAATTGAAATCCCTAAGTCTATGAAAGCCGATTTTCAGCCCACCGTGAGCCGTGCTGCTGGGGAGTTTGTTGCGCCACTTCTTCTTCCCAGCTAAAGCACTAGGAAGTGGTGGAAGTGGGCGGGCGTATTATGGGATTGTCTTATGTAATTTTGACGTTCTAAAAGTGCTGATTATCATCCTAGTTTCAATAAATGACTTACAACTTCTTCTTCTTCTTTTTTAAAACTTTTTAAAAATCAAAATCAATATGTTGATTTTTAAAAAGTTTTTTGAGAACAAAGTTGGATGGCTAGAGAAGAGAAAGACCAATGAAACGATGGATGGATTGCGCCAATGACGATTAGACTAGAAAGGGGTGAACACTAATGATTGATAGAGATTATAGAGATATATGGAAGAAGAAGATATACTCACGACCCCTAATAAATTATAAAATATAAATGAGTAGATTGCGCGATGGGGGATTGAATAATAATATCGGTAAGTAACCTGTAGCAAAAAATATAAAATAATGAATTGCTCGTGGCTAAATAATAACAGCCGTGCGGGTCAATCCATCCTAAGCTACGCTTGCCGGGGTTGGTCCGTGGATGTGTGACCATCTGTACATACCGAGACTCCTCCATGCCTCGGAAAGCACGTTAAGCCGTTGGTCTCGGCTGTCATTCGTGGATCTTTGACAGCCGTTACGGGTCGTCAGAAGCCCGAAAGTCTGACAACCAAGGGCGTATTACCCATAGGGTTGTGGATTCAGCTGCATCCGGTTAAACTGGAAGCTGACTCCAACATAGTTGGGAAAAAGCTAATCAGATTGATATTATAGTAGTAAACGCCGGTCCTTAGCAAAAAACAAAGCACAATACTTCAGTGGGAACTGTGCAAAACTCGAAGTTACCAAACAAAGCATCGCTGAAGCTGGAAAGTCGCCTCATTAGAGCTACTATCGTCGGCGAACTGCGGATTCAGTAGAAACAAAACAAAACAGTGACCTTGGTTCGGAAATCAAATTATACAAATATTTGTCCAAGGGCCTTTTTCACCCTCTACGATTAAGTTCCTATTAATTTACTTGACAGATAATTTCATACAAGTTCTGTTCCATTTTTAAATTTATTCGGTAAGTAAGTAGTGTCTATTCGGACATCGTGAACTATGCTTCACTGACGAGAAAGAAATGTTTTTATTGCTAAGGTTGCCTATTTCGCGAACGTAGAAAAGTGGCAGACTCGATTAGTCAATCCGTAGACGTGGTAGACGTTTAGCTTAGAGCTTTTACCAACTTTTTCTTCATACAAACTTGATACCCATTTAAGCTAGAAATACGCTTTTGATCCTATCTCCCAGGCTGGACCATAAAATCTTTAATTCCATGTCAAAAATGGTAACTGTCCATAATCTATGAGTTAACTTCTCGTCTCTACCAATCTTGTAATTTAATATTATATTCAAACCATCTTATTAACGATTATTTTCAAGCTAACTTTCGTTTAATGCAACTTAAAGAGTTTTTTGTAGAGTGACAATGATTTAGAAATCCCATAAAATTTTACGATCACTTTTTAACAAGGAGTCGTAAAATAATTTATTTTAACGTAAAGAACCGAGTTTTCAAGTCAATAAAGATTTTATCGGATGATTTGACATATGCATGGGCCGCAGGTGTTATTTCAAAGCAGATTGTCCGAAGTGTATAATACTGGACGTAGACACCGAGTTAAGTAGAATATAATTGGCGGGCGGCATGGCAGACGTTCAAAGCGTGTACCTGCCTGTAAAAATGCCATCATAAAGCCAAGCCGCCACAATGAGCCATTTGACAGTTGGTACCCACCTTTATGATGCCGACTCTGATATACGAGCCGAACCCATTTAAGCTTATTTTATCGACTCCCAATACAACAATCTAGCTATCCCGGATAGTAAATCGGGCATCTAAAGATTTACGCGCTACCGCTCACAAACAGGGTGGAAAGAATAAACCATTTAGTTAGACCATTCAAATCTTTATAGCTTATTATTCAATCCTATTAAAGACTTGGTGGGACGGCCTCTTTAAAAGAGCTTTTAATATAAAGACCATTAAGCAGCCCATTTTCCATAACAATGAACATACTTAATATTTCTTCGTTACGCGTTCTCTTTATACCTATTGCTTATTATTTAATCATTATAAGCATTAAGCAATAAAAGATGTTTTAAAAATGTAAAATGCTCTCTATACAAAGCTTGTCTTCAGTGATGAAGCCAATAATTAAATAGCTCTCTTGTTCGTATTTCGTTGGTTGTTCGTTGTTTGTATTTCGTGGATTTTTAGGTATGGAAAAATACCTTTAATTATTTTTTTTAACTAGGCTATGGAGTTTAAGGTACCAATATGCCACTATTGTTCTGTCATCAGCATCTAGATTTTAAACCCATGCCCACTACCATATCGAAATGTTAGCAAATAGCTGAAAGATTGGAAGAAAAAACACAATTATCACGGCCATACAAATCTACCTTCATCAAACCACCATACAGACATATTTCCAAAAAAAAACCCTTTGGATTATAGGCGAACATGTGAGAATGTGATGCAATACCTAACTACAAGGTGCGTGACAAGCCACACATTAACACAGAAGAAACCAAAATCAATAATCAACACCTTAAGGAAGAAAGGAAAATTAAAGACCTCCGAGTTAAAATTGCATCTGTTTAGCTTGTAGGTAATTTGCAATATTAGATAGGAACGCGCGAGTCTTTCACGCGCAGGTTTCTCTTAAGAACGGGAAATGCAAATCTCCTAACGATGCCAATAATATGAAGTTGTTAAACGCCGTTCAACAGCTCTCCAGCACAAGGACACAACTATTACAGCTGCATCATAAAAGAAAAGTACAAAGATAAATGAAAATATTATTCTAGTGTTTGAATCTACTTTCAATAAACAAACTGTAGGTGGTCATTCTGCAAACGCACTGCAATCTTTGAGGTGCCGAAATGTCTAAAAAAGACATCTGTCTTATTGTCAGTTGCCTAGAACACGTGTGTTATGTACTGGTGTGTCTTGGATGGCGTTGTCTTTAGGAATATTGACCCCAGTTACAAAACACACTAGGCACCTCTCGTATAAACCAGTAAATAAAATATTAAAGTATTTTGATTAGTATTGAGGAGCTCGTGGCTAAGTAATAACAGCCGCACGGGTCGATCCATCAGGTTAAGCTACGCTTGCCGGGTATGGTCCGTGGATGGGTGACCATCTTTATATACCGAGACTCCTCCGTGCCTCGGAAAGCACGTTAAGCCGTTGGTCCCGGCTGTCATTCGTGGATCTTTGACAGTCGTTACGGGTCGTCAGGAGCCCGTAAGTCTGACAACCAGTCTTACCAAAGGGTATCGTATTACCTAGTAACTGGGTTGTGGAGGTCAGATAGGCAGTCACTACATGTAAAATACTAGTATTCAGCTGCATCTGGTTAGACTGGAAGCCGACCCCAATATATTTGGGAAAAGGCTAGGCAGATTGATTATTGATTAGATCTTTCTTCACTCCACATAACGATAACTCTTTATAACGAAAACACAATGCTCGGTCCCTTGAGTTTCGTTATAAACAGTTTATACTGTACTTTGCAATGTGACAGCTCGTTTTATTTTTGTGGGAGGTAACCAGGTAACCAGGTAGGTTCTCAGTGCCTATATTCGCAAGGAATCCTTACAGCATTTTACCATTACCTATGCAAGGCAGTTCCCATGAAAAAATCGAGTCAGAGGATGGAAAATCGTCTTAGCTCTAATATTGGCTACACTTTTAACCAATATGGTCAGAGTACTAGGAATTAGACGGTACCTATATCATCATCATCTGCCTGCCTTTTCCCAACTATGTTGGAGTCGGCTTCCAGTCTAACCGGATGCAGCTCAGTACCCAGTATTTTACATAGAGCAGCTGCCTATCTGACCATCACAACCCAGTTACTGGGTAATACGATACTCCTTGGTAATACAGGGTTGCCAGACTTTCGGACTTCTCGTCGACCCGTAACGACTGTCACAGATTCACGAACGGCTTAACGTGCTTTCCGAGGCACGGAGGGGTCTTGGTATGTAAAGATGGTCACCAATCCACGGACCAACCACGGCAAGCGGCTTAACCGATCGATCGACCCGTGCGGCTGTTACTACAGCCTACAATAGTGAATAACTTGATGACAGCCAAAATCTACTTAATCAACTACAAGTAGCATATTAATTACTAAAAAAAAGAAAGAGACTTAGGTAGGCTCACAACAGGGATCACTCGACTAACTTCCACAAAAGCAAAGATAAGTAAGAATATTAACCACAAAGATGTGTACTTAGCTACTCAATCTTGCCGCTCCGAAGTGGTGGATGATGATAAAACTTTGTTTCGTGAGAGGACACGGGCTAACTGCTTTGTATTCCGACTAACTACACATAGACAGTGAGTTCATTTCCCACCGAACTGAAAACTAAGAAGAATAACTTAAGTGTTCAGCAGCGTTTGATTCTTTTTGGTCTACAATCCACATGGAGTTTACATTGACTTAAGTTTATGGTTTTATAACTAGGTGTAAAGATAGCTGAAGACCACGCACAATGAAGGGTTTCGTAGTTGAAAAGAATTTATCCCAAAAAAAAAAAAATATATGTCATAAAATTGCAAACAAACAATTTTCGGACTTTTTCCTTTACTTGTGCTGTGAGACCTTGCTTCTTGCCAAATTTCATTATTCTAGGTCCACGGGAAGTATCCTATAACTATAAGTAATTAGGTTTTGATTTATTTGCGAGTATCAAAATATGTCGCATAAATGGCCGTATTTTTTTGTGGCTATGACTTAGAAGCTTGATTTTTTTTAGAACTTCAAGGGACCATAGACCTACTTACGTATTTGAGATTAATTTCAACTTGATACCTCCACGAGTTCCTGAGAAAAATTGTCTTGACAGACTGACAGACTTGAAAATATTTTTTGTGATAGAATTACAAATTATAATTTTTCGGACATCTTCCTTTACTTGTGCTATGAGATCTTGCTTCTTGCCAAATTTCATGATTCTAGGTCAACGGGAAGTACCATATAGGTTTTGATTTACTTGCGAGTATCAAAATATATCGTATAAATGGCCGTATTTTTTATTGCATTGACTTAGAAGCTTGATTTTTTTAGAACTCTAAGGGACCATAAACCTACGTATTTGATATTAATTTCAACTTGATACCTCCACGCCACGTGATCCTGAGAAAAAGGGTCTTGACAGACTGACAGACAGACAGTCAGACTGACAGACAGGGTTCCGTTTTATCATTCTGAGGTACCTCCGGAATAAAAACAGCCAGCTAGTCAGCAAGGTGGTGGATCACGCACACTCAAAAAAGCACGGGAAAATTGTAGACTGAGGGAAAAAGACAAGAAAGCTAAGAAAGGCACATCAACCTCTCCACATTTTTTTTTCGTTGATAGCTACGAGTATAGCGGGTTGCTCACAGAATAAGCAAGCTGGAGTAGCAATGGCCCGGCCATATTAGCCGTAGTTGCGTAGAACCGATAACCGTTGGGGTAGACGAGTTCTTGAGTAGAGACCGCGAATCGGCAAACGTCAGGTAGAACGCCCCTCAGGCTAGGCAACGATCTTCGCAAGGTGGCTGACAGCAGCTGGATGAGAGTTGCTGAGAATCGAGCTGAATGGCGTGCGATTGGAAAGGCTTATGTCCAGCAGTGGACCAGTGGATCTATAAGTGATGATGATTTATTTTATTTATTTAGGTATTTATTTATTTCTCAGTACATGGTACATTATTTTCTTAATTAACCGACTTCAAAAAGGAGGAGGTTCTCAATCCGTTGGAACCTTTTTTTTATTTTTCTTTTTTTTTTTATGTATGTTCCCCGATTACTCGAAGATGGCTGGACCGATTTGGATTTTTTTTGTTTTGTTCGAGAGTGTATACATCACAGTTGGTCCCATATAAAATTGATTAACTTTGCTTCGGTAATTTTTGAGTTAGCTTCAATAATACGTATTTTTTCCCCACTTTTATATGGATGATGTTCTAGTTTGTTTTGCAGGTTTGTGGTATATGAATTTGTGTGGGGTAGGTACACAACTAAAAAGTGAAAAATAAAAACTTTTTTACAAAAAAATACAACCGACTTCCAAAAACAACACAACAAAGTGAAAAATTACTTTAATTTCGGAAGTCGGTGGCAAAAAACGAAAATACATTTAACTAGACACCGACTTCCGAAATTAAAGTTATTTTTCACTTTGTTGTGTTGTTTTTGGAAGTCGGTTGTATTTTTTTGTAAAAAAGTTTTATTAACAAACAGTTTCACATACCTACTTATACTACAGTTTAGGTACTGTTGCCGATGTGGAAATATTAAAAATAAAGTACAATTATAGTCAATTCAATATCCCCATTATTACCTATATTTATAAATTAGTTTGATATGAAAATATGTAGGTAAATTTATACAATGTCAAGTTTTATGATGATGATGAAGCGGATTACATTCTAACACTACCCATGATGATGGGCTTCCCGTCTGAGAAAATGGCTCTATGAACTAAGTACTAACCCTCTTATTCATAAAAAATAAAACCCTCAAACCTATTTTATTTAGTTATGTATAGAAGTGTTCTGTCAATTTCTTTCAATTATGATTTGAGTTTGAAAAAAGAAGACGAAACACTTACACTAAGTACTACCTAACTAAAATAGGTTCCTAAGTAGCGTTTTAGTTTTTTATGAATAAGGGGGTTTGTCTCTATGAAGCTAATATTTAGCTAATATAAAAATATACTCTTGCTCTAAAACTAGCTACTTTAGCATGTTATTTCTATAAGCAAAGGGAGTATTTATAAACTAGCTACTATATTTTAGTTTCTTACAGTATTTTGTTATTGTTTCTCTATCTTGAAAACATATTTCAAGTATGTTTAGGCAAAATGTCGGGCTCTCGCAGGCGGTAAATTGCGCCATATTAATTTTATAATACAACAACATCAGTCACATTTAGCTCGTTTTATGTTACAGATATAAACTCTTAGAAGTTCGCGATCCAAGTTATAAATAACTAAGTTTAGTACATGTAACTCAGACTCTAAATAATTACACGAACTAGGCTTGTTATACGAAGATGCTATGGTTAGGTTGCTTGCCTGTCATAGGTACAATCGATACTAGCATATGGCATTAAGTAATAAACCGCTAGTCATCTCGCGAACGTAGGTAGGTACCTACTACCTAATATAATGGTGGACTTTTTACAGTAGCCACCGGTCGCTACCGGGGTTTGCACTGATGAAAGCAAAAAAATACTCATTCTCGGTGACGCCAAAGATCGGTACACTTCCCGACGGAATGACATCGACACGATGAGTATATTGCGATGTATTTATTTTTTATCGCTGTGAAATCTTGAGTTTGATCCCCGGGTCGGATTGAAGCTGTGTTCAGTAAAAGACTTGCCGCCCATCACGTTAGGATAATCGTCGAGAGTGACCACAAAATAAATTACCTAGCTATAATCGTATGTGAACTCTGTCATAGGTCAACGGTTACATCTAAGTCTACGCCTCCGGGAATCTCTTTCCGGGATTACAATCGTGACAGATATATTGCTGTAATGTAGTTTTTAACTGCTTTTGTGAGAGGTTTTTTCCTGTTTTTCAAAACAACCGTCCACCGATATTGGGTTTAGGAATCGTGACAGTGTTATGATTTTTTTCACATTAGCTTTAAATTCTAATATGTAGAACCATTTTAATAGAAAATAATATTTATGTTCATCTATATAAATAACATTGATAATTTACAATACAAGGAGAAATGAATGAGGTGTCATAAACCGTATTTAAATTATCCTTTTAATGCCTAATGTGACAACAACGCGTTATGGAAGGGGTGCCAAAGAAGATATTTTGACGCTTTAGGTACTACGGCTGCACGCAAAATCTGTCTTCGCTCT
The DNA here is from genome assembly GCA_946251885.1 of Cosmia pyralina. Lineage (NCBI taxonomy): Eukaryota > Metazoa > Arthropoda > Insecta > Lepidoptera > Noctuidae > Cosmia > Cosmia pyralina. Next base: position 14,341,909 of record OX276353.1, read on the forward strand.
CAAAAACTACAAAATTTGCGTTATTAGGATTCCGTATCAAAATGGTAAAAAATGGCACCATAAGGGTTCCTCCCTTATGGTGCGACTCAGTATGTCTGTGTCTGTCCGTCTATCACAGCTGGATATCTCAAGAGCTACTAATGGTATCAACATTAAATTTGGAACAGTTTTAGATGACGTTTGGCCAACTATTTTGCAAATAAGAAAGAAATTTTTACTTTTTTTTTACAACAGGGATCTTAAAAATTCGAAGTGGGCATAGATATGATGTAAAAAAAAAACTGAAAAAAAAATCTGAGAGAAAAATCTCAAATTATTCTAGGAAAAATAAAACGATGGCTCTAAATAGCACACTTTTTCAGAAATCATCAACAAAAATACATTAGTTAAATGATGGTAAGGAACCCTCGTTGCGCGAGTCCGACTCGCTCTGGACCGGTTTTTTTTCATGATTTTAAAAATTTAAGATTTTCTTTAGTAAATTTGAGCCAGTGTGTCAAAACACGATTGACACACGGGCTCGATACAAAAAAATCGCAGTTTCCTCAAAATTCGCATTTTTATACGTTGATTATGAGAAAAATCTGTTTTATTCGATTGTAATTAAAGCAATTTCAATAAAATTTCGTCTACACGTTCACTTATGAGTTTATTGTAATGTAACAGAGCATACAGAATTTTAAAAATAAATATTAATTATAAAAAGCGTGCCATAAAATTGCGCGGGCTCGGCCATGCCACCGCCTCGCCCGTTAAGATACCATTAGCATTAAGCATTTATTTGAATTAAATCATTTACAGGCACTTTTTGGGTTATCAAAGAGTCGGTCAGTCCGAAATGTGAAGCTAAGTACCTAGTTGCCAATTCCAAAGCTCTTAATCAAATAGGTAATTTAAAAGAGTGTACCTACATGTCCATGGAGTTTCAATAAAATCAGCTGTTCCCTACACATATATTATTTATTTTTGTTCGCATTTTTTTTTTTTTATTTGCCTATATTGTATCCTACTGCTTGGCAAAGGCCTCCCCTTTTTTCTTCCAAACCTCCCTATCTTGTGCGATGTCTGGACATGTTAGCCCTGCAAACCTTATCAGATCGTCACACCACCTTCGTCGTGGCCTGCCTCGACGGCGATGTCCTCCCTCAGGCAACCAGTGAGTGACGATCTTTGCCCATCTCTCCGGGTGCATTCGTGCGACGTGTCCGGCCCACTCCCACTTCAGTCTGGCTGTTTTTTCTTCAACATCTACTACTTGAGTTATGAAGCGCAGGGTAGTGTTTCTAACTCGGTCTATACGCTTGACGTATGCTGCGCTCCGTTGTCCGTTGGCAAATCTTGGTTGGAACGGGTAGGATGCACATATCGATGAGTTTCCTTTTCAACAGACTTAAAAAAGGAGGAGGTTCTCAATTCGGTTCTTTTTTTTTATGTTTGTTACCTCAGAACTCCGTCATTTATGAACCGATTTGGAAAATTGTTTTTTTTTTCTTTGAAATTATATACTTCCAGATTGGTCCCATTTTTATCAAAATCCACTTCTGATGATGGGATCCATGAGGAATTGAGGGAACTCCTCAAAAATTATAGGCATACATATAGCGATTTTGGTATTTTCTTAGCATATGGTGAAGTGGAACTGATGCAGAAGACCACAGATGGCCACGGGAACTTCTCAATGATAATAAGTATTCACGGGTGGCGATAAGATATCTCGATTAAGACAGTTAAGCGACTATGACGAAGCTTTAAATAAATGGTTCTCATGAAAATGGTACCATCGAACCGATCTGATGAAGAAGCTGGAAAGTAGGCACCGGAACTCAGTAACAAAACAATGTATTCTAGCCGTGTTTGGGCTTATTGGAATTGTCATGAGGTACACTTTGGCTATAAATGATTTTAGAAAGAAAAAGAAAGAAAGAAAGATTTTAATGGTAATTATATGCCGCTTCAAATTGCGCTACTTGAGTTGTATGTTACGTGTGCCCTCGATTGTCAGAAGTCAGATTTCGTAGCCTCGATATCTCCGTAAACATAAAACTACGCCTTCCAAACTTCTGACACGGCTTAGCGCGACGTATATTTGCCTTTTTGCAAAATTTTTATTTGAGATGGTTGCATATAAATATCTTAAAGTTCTGATGAGTGGCTTTAGAGATATATTTTTCCCACATAGTCTATGTGAATGCTGCTCTAATTTATTTTGCAGAGTGGTATTCGATGTGTGGCGTAGGCACCACTAAAAAGTGAAAAATAAAAACTTTTTACAAAAAAATTATAACCGACTCCCAAAAAAACACTACAAAGTGAAAAATAACTTTAATTTCGGAAGTCGGTGGCAAAAAATGAAGCTTAAAAGAAACCAAAGACACCGACTTCCGAAATGAAAGTTATTTTTCACTTTGTAGTGTTTTTTTGGGAGTCGGTTGTATTTTTTTTGTAAAAAGTTTTTATAGGTGTTATAGGAAGACTACCTTTCATGTGTTCTTTAAGGACCCAGTAGGTCTTCTAAGCATTTTGGACTCGTCTTTCGACTTCCTGGTCTTGTCTATTGTTGATAGACACTATTCGCATAACTCGTCAAAATGTAGGTAACAGCTGATTTTTTTTCGCGATTTCAGGTTTGGTCCCGTAGTAAAAAGTTGTTCGTAATGATAAGTACAATGACCCCTTAAAAGGTTGTGCGTTATTTAAGTTACACCTTGTATAATACAATAGAAACTTCGTCAAAAGATTAGCTGAAATCCTACTAATATTATAAATGTGAAAGTTCGTATGTTTGGATGTGTGTTACTCAATTACGCAAAAACGGCTGAACGGATTTGGATGAAATTTGGTATACAGATAGTTTATAACCTGGATTAAGACATAGGATACTTTTCATCCCGGTAGAAGGTTCCCGAGGGATAATTTCCGACACACACGTGGGCGAAGCCGCTGGCAAAAGCTAGTAAGACTATAAAGCTGTTGTCTCGGTATGTAAAGATGGTCACACACTCACGGACCAACCCTGGCAAGCGTAGCTTAACCTGATCGATCGACCAATGCGGCTGTTATTACTTAGCCACAATTAGTGACTGAATTATCAACAGCCAATCGGATCACTTGACTTGAGTTTAATTTTGTTTGACACGTCGATAATTTTCGTTCCAGAAACCGGGTGTAAGGAGTATAGGGTTGTGTTGGAGTTTTTTTAAATCTCTGCCTTTCTTGGTCATAGTTATGCTTAGAGGTTGATACCTTAACTACGTAGTATTATATTATCTGTGCCTTATCTAACTTCTAGATATTCTATATCTAGATGTTTAGATAGGTAGGTAGGTTGGTACTTTCAGTTTTTTAATCAGATGACAGAAGAATACCTACCTTTAAAAACTGAAGGCAACTTATGAAAAGGTCTCCTATTGCAAACTTTGTAGACTTCGCATTGATTTTGAAAGCTACGTTAGTTTATTTTTGGAGACTTAATTGGATTTGAGATTTAATTGGAGACCAACCAATACCTACAACCTACCTACATAAGCGGAGAGGCTCCGCAAGTCGCGATTCAAACGAGGCAGATGCTCATCTGGTATTACCTACCTACATTAAGTTCCTCGTCATTATTGAACATAAATTTCCCTCATAAACCGACACAATGGTGGGTCTGACGACTGATAACACTGTATCATCATCTTGCTGTAGATATCAGAACCTACGTAGAGCCTTGACAAATTGATGATCGAGTATGATTTATTAGTTATGGATAGTCATTTAATTATTTCCGTACCTATTTGAGTTTTTACAAACTCTACCAATAATGGGTTTTATTTTTAAACTAAGTAGTTTTGAAATCACAGACATTGGTAAAAGCTCTAGAATGCAACAACAACAAACATCCAACAACATAACAACCATATACCTACTTAGCTGATGGCAATACCTACCGGTATTTGAAGGAATTGCTTCAAAACTATTGATAAGTATATGTGAAGTTAAAACTTTCATGAGCCCTAATAAAATTCAAGACTCATGGACCAGGAAGTAATTAAATTATCGACATCAAGAGATTTATGTGGTGTTTCGAACCGAATATAAACAATAGCAACACTTTTGTTTATGATATTACCCACATGAATAAGCATTGTAAGCGAAGTACGAATGGGCGAGTAGAGCAGTAGCTGCGCGCGACTCCCCGCGGCCCACAGCCTCCGAATCACAATAAATCTGAACCGATAAGTAGTCGAGCGGATTGTCGGCGCGGCGCGATCAAAGCGAGGGGAGGAACTTGAAAGGCGCCGCCGTCCGGCGAGATGTTTCATTCGAGGCCGCGTGTCCACCGCCGCGCTCCGCCCGTCACGACCGGCTGGCCCTTTGTTATGTGACATTTTAATTAATTTGATTTTAATTTTAAATGACACGTTTACAGATTTAAATGACGAAGGTAAAGTAATCTGATGGTCTTGCGGTAATGGACTGGCAGGTAACTATATCATATAGGTGGGTGTGTACAATACATATAACATTGATCTGAGGGGCAATTCCCGTATTTTTATAACAACGTTCGCAATCTCATCTCAGTCTCAATCTGTCAAAATTGTATAGAGTTTGCCTACATTTTTGACATTTTGATTGTCGCTGGCTGACATTGTGACTTGAATTTGAACGTTTTTAATTACGAGAATTGGCCCTCTGGTGTCTGGCAGATTGACAAGCAAAAAATTGCTACTTAATCAGTTTGATACTCATTTATCCGTATCCGTAGGTTCGTGCCAGGTTATTTACACCGATCGATGTCATGGCTAACCCTTGCAGCCAAAAGCTGAAGAAGTCAAAAGCAGGACAGAGATACATCAATATCTACTAAATAATAAATGTATCTTCGCTGTAAACCAAACACAACTGAAGAGATACTTAGAAATTCCATTATTTTGAATTGAAACGCAAACCTTGATTACGGGAAGTTACGAAAATTAAATTACAGTGTAAACTCTGTATAACGTATTTCGGTAAAACATAAAACTTCCTATAACGTAGAAATTAGTTCAATCTGGTTGGTTTACCATACATTGATACACTCTCATTCTCTATTGCGAAGAAATACGTACATTTGTTTGAACGTCAGTAAATATATTTTACCGATGATTTTACCAGCGTTACCTACTGTTTATGTTATCAGTTTACAAAAGGCTTCGAGTAAATCTTTGAGATACAGAAATTACTAAGAAAGACACCAGAGGGGCAATTCCCGTATTTTTATAACAACGTTCGCAATCTCATCTCAGTCTCAATCTGTCAAAATTGTATAGAGTTTGCCTACATTTTTGACATTTTGATTGTCGCTGGCTGACATTGTGACTTGAATTTGAACGTTTTTAATTACGAGAATTGGCCCTCTGAGGTCTAAAAGTCGTATACCAATAAATAAATAATAAAAATATTAAAAATTATTGCGATTAGTATTTGGTTGTTTCTTTTTCTTCACTCCACATGATGAAAAAACAAGAAAAATGCTCGGTCTCTTTTGATTTCGTTTTAAAGAGTTTACACATTAAATTATCGTGCCGTATGTTCCCATGGAATCCAGTGAAATAGTACACAGAGATTGTAGCAGTTATTACTTTATATATGCATGAAGCAATAACACCGTACCTTTGAGAGGAGCATCTACTGGAGTCTTGTGTAATTAATTTGCCATAAACAACTCGCATTAGCTATACATTCCTGCTTTGCGTTATCATACCTACTTACGAGTTTAGTGCTTCGCTCACGTTTACACAACGCTTTTTAGTAGATTGTACAAGGCAATTACGGGCCTCTGTCTCCGTGCTATCTTTTTTGAATTTAAGAAAAGAGGTTTTGTAAATCGAACTCCAAGGATTTAATTTTTCTATTTTGTGCTTTGAATGGCGGGTGGAATAAAAAAGTATGATTAAATTTTTAAACAATTTATTTGCAAATAAATATAAACAGACATACAGGAATAGTTCTTTATCTTATGCCTCAAATATACCTCAGCAATAATAAAAATAAACAAATATCTCAAGCAAGACTATCAGTTAAAACGAAATACGTTGCAGTATTACATAGTTCTGATCAAATATAGGTACGATTTACGATTTAAGATGAATAAAATATAGACTCAATTAAAAAATAAGGCACTTCTCTTTATCACAGAATACAACGTCTACAAAATTTCTACACATCTATACATTTGTATACAATATTATTCAACAGTATAAAAAGTACCTATACAAACTTTAGATGTACTGGATTCACTACTATAAAAACAAAGGAAAATCACTTGATACACAACAACCAAAGTATTCTTATGTATATTTACGTAAGTAACACTTTTATCTATAAAATAATTATTTTCAAATGTCCATCAAGTGTTCGCAAACTTCGGTCATTGTGCACAAAGTAGAACGAATTAATTAAGAGATTCTGAATAGTTATATGAACAACTAATTAGAATCTTGCATAGATAAGTGCCAAACTTTACATTATTCATTCATATGGCCTAAGTTATAATTAAATTATGCATTCAAAGTAATTTTAAATAATCTGTAGAAACAATAAATTACTGTTCACGTATAAAAACTAAGATACCATTATGATGTTGATGAGATGAGATCTAAATAATGATAGAATGTCTACCACTAGGAAAATGTATGATAATGATAATTTATTGTCCCTACGTGGTGCCGTAGACCCTCGAGATTCAAATTCCGTGACTCACGAACATAAAGGGCTACACACGCGCTCTATTAAAGTGTCACGATTCTGTGTATTACACAATTTCATAAATACTTAATTTTGATTTGGATTTTGATGTTGAATTATTTTTTATTTGTAGACTAGGCTCACAAAACTATTTTTATTCATGTTATTATACCTAGCACCCGATATACACTATTAAAATTCATTTATTGCTTTTAGTAGTCAACACACGTGAATTCAATAACAATCTCAAAATTCAAACGTGGTCTTAACTGCAATGCATTTTTTCCCTATTACAACACGTTTTGTTTTCAACATAATGTAAATACAGACACTCCCAAATGTTATAAAAATAATTTCTATAAATATGGAGTACTTTAGATTGTCTACTATACATTGACGTAAAAGTTTAAAAGAAGTTTACTTTGGAAAAAATAAAATGTGGAAAAGGTCAACTTATTATAGACATTCTCTAAAGCTCCCACGAAATCATATTTCTACGGCTCTCAAATTGGAGCGACCAATGTTTAAAGCACTCTTAAGTATTAAAACTGACACTTATCAATGCATAATTATAATATCTATAATACTACATTTACCATACATACATAGACATACGAGTACATGCGTTCTAAAGTAATATATAATGGCAGGTTTAAACAGAGGCACTCATCACATCCTTACAAATTTGCCGCAAAAGTTAAAGTATTACGCTAACATTCGAGTTACACATCTGTGGAACCACACAGTACGATTCTTTACTTAGTTTTATGAATAAAACCAGAAATATTTCAGACTAATTTAGATTTTAAGTAATTAACCACTGTTTCTCAAAGACTTTAATTTATAGACAATTCTCATGTCAAGTAATTTGGTTGGCTGTTGTTATATTGGTCAGCCAATCACAATGCGTTTAACATGAGTTTGACAGCGTATTATTTAATTTTAGTGTAAATTAGCCTTTTAAAAACCGGGTTATAGTACAAGAGCATCATACCACAGCCTAAAGCTTCTAATTTGCGTTATAAAAACAAGCTATTTATATACAGTCTAGGAATATTACTGAGATGTACATAGCAAGCATCATTCACATGCTTTATTGTTGGAATATCAGCTGCTGACATAACAAGACTGCCACGTTTTGCATAAATATCGATGATTTAATTCATTTTGCAATGTGCATACAATATGCAGAATTATGCTAACAGCCGCGAGTTGAATCATGATCTAAATAAACTAAGTAGGTAATGTAATGATTTGATATATAGTAGCAATAAACAAAATCGGTCTATTACTTGCAAATAAATTTAAACCTTACCTTCAACTCATGTTCCCAATACAATAATATTGCATTACAATTTAGTTCAGTTGAACAATATTGATAGCCAGACCACCTGCTAATTACAGCTCAGATATTTGAATCCTTTATTTAATCCTACGTATTAAGAAGAACTTAAGTATTCTCAACCGAGTGAGAAGAATTGTTTTGTGCCAGGGAACTTAGCTCTCTGTTTCTTGATGAAGTCTCTTGCTTGCCTGTCGCCTTGCCGAGTTTCTAGTGCTTTGATAGCCTCGCCGTCTGTAACAAATGATTATCATTTAAATTGGCGCCTGTTTTCGTACTTTGTGGCTTTCGTGGTACGTTTAATAGAAGGATGTCGTGACCGTACGCAATCATAACTAATAATAATTTATAATTAAGCATTTTGATACAAGCGAGGACTATGATCTCATTTAAAATTGTGGCATCATCAGTATACAGGGTTATTGGAAATAATTTGGCAATCCATTAAGGAGATAATTAGGACTCCTATTTCTTGCAGAAATCGACCATTTTAGTCAAAAAATCTGCTCAAAATTATGAAATTTGTAACAATTTGTAGCTCTGATTTAAAAACTATTAAAGAATTGTCATTTTATGGTTGATTATTATGTATTGAAGTGTTAGCAAGCAGATAACAATAAAAATAAATATTTTATGCATTGTTTTTTCATTTATAAATTCAAAGTTATTTATGTAAGTACCGCAGCTGCGCAGATATCTTCGAACAAAATATAAAATGTCAAATTACTTGAAAATGGTTGGCATTTGCATAGACATCATCATCTGCTTAGCATTTTTCGTAGGGGTCATTTATAAGGCGTCATTTGCATGCAAATGACCCTAAATCCCCTTAGTTAGTGGATTGCCGACACATTACCAATAACCCTGTATTAATAATTTATAGCGACACCTATACGCCTACATAAGTACTACGTATATAGCATACCTACGACAGATTGTAGATGTCGCCACTGTTCCATTAGCGTCATTTATTACTTTTATAAAATAAAGTCCGTTTTCGTGTCTGTCCGTGTGGCCGCGTTGTCCTTCTAAACTACGCAACGGATTTTGATGCGATTTTCACTATCATTTAGAGAATTTATTTCGGAAGGTATAAATGTATAATACATTAATATTTAACTTATATGTAATATAGAAAACTTCATGTTTTTTCAAGTCGTAAAAACCGTGCGAAGTAGGGCCGGGTCGCTAGTATTATTATAATCCTACATTATGCAAGTATTTGGCAAAGGATGTGATCACATAATATTTGGTATATACTGGTGACATGAGATACTTTATGGATCGGAATGCTGGGCAATGAAGAAGACGGATGAAAAAAAATGCATGCAGCGGAGATGAGAATGTTGAGATGGATGTGTGGAGTGACGAAAATGGATAAAGTGAGAAATGAGTAAATCGTTTGTCTTGGTATGGGCATGTAATGAGGACAGACGAAACGCATGTGACTAAAAGAGTGATGAATATACATGTTGATGGATGGAGAGGCAGAGGAAGGCTAAAGAAAAGATGGATGGATTGTGTGAGGAATGACATGAAAGAGAAGGGAGTGAATGATAGCGTGGGGAGAATGGAAGAAGAAAACGTGTTGCGCCGACCCCAAGTAATATGGGATAAGGGCGGGAAGATGGTGATGGTGACATGAGACAGAATTTACTAAGTATAGCGTTAGTAGGTGAAGACCAAAGAAGCGATGGAAAGATGATTATAATAATATGACTATGAAGCGAGTGCCTACTGGAATGAAGGCTAAAATAGAGGTGTGGAAGAAAAAGACATGCTGCGCTGACCCCAAATAAATTGGGATAAGTCATCAAGAGATTAAAAGTAATAAGCGACTAAAACAAGAAAGATGTAAGTGAAAACGCCGGAAGGGGGGACGCCCTAGGACATAATAGTGCCATTATTGGTGATGTTACTCGTTAACATCACAGTGTTAGACGGCAAAATAAAAATGAATTACCCTTAGCAAGCTCAAAATTAACTATGTTCCATTCAGGACCTTTAGCCATGTGCGTGAAAATATATAACTTCCAAATTCAATTAAGGACATAGAGCACGAAAACAAATTTAAAAACAGTCTCCAAAAATACCTTATATTAAAATCGTATTACACTATAAAGGAATTCTTTGACGATAAGTAAATTTTGACATTGAAATTCATACCTGTATACAATACATATAGCACTTACAATTTTGACTTACGACCTACCTATGTTATGTTATTTTATGATTATTATTTTTATAAACGTTTTTCTTTCTTTCTTTCTTTCTTTCTTTCTTTCTTTATCAGTGTTTGTTTTTAATTTAATTTTTATCTTATTTTAATTTATGAATGAAAATGATGAACAATTAATTATTCTCAGGGTGAGAATCTGTATTGAATCCTGTATTTTACCATCATGACAGTTAATATTATGTTAAAATTAGTATTTTTGTTTAAGCACGGAAGGTTTGTTTATTATTGGGACTCTGTGGCTCTCCAAACTATTTATATTGCTGTGCCCTAGCAGGGTTCATGTATGAAACCTATAAATACTTATAACAACATTGTATACTACATTTTTTAAATTTAAATTTAAATCATTAAATCTATTATAGTTTTTAATTTGCATTTGTTTCATTTTTATAATTTTACTTTAGTTTATTTGTTTCAATTATGTAAATGTAAAATAGGGGAAGTAGCGAGTCGGCCCCAACACAAGTATTGTAAACTACTTAATGGGGTTGCCTCATCATAATACACTTATGTACTGATTTAGAAACGATAAACAATTTTTATTTATATTATTTTATTTACTACATGAATGCAATAAATGATGATTATGATTATGATTACTCAGAAAGGTCCGGTGTGAAGTACTCGCAACCGGCGTGCGTGTATGACAAGATGTATGAACGAAGCAAAAAGAGTACGTAAGGATCGTAACAGGTGGCGTTCTGTAGTTTCTGCCTACCCCCATGGGAGGAAGGCGTGAGTTTATGTATGTATGTATTAAAAGTAATACTGACCTATACTAGTGGGTCTGGAGAGCGGTAACAGCTGCTGCGGGAGGCTGGAGATAGGCGCGGGCGTGTCGGGCACCTCGCTGAAGTGTAAGTACGCCTCGCCCACGAACGTGTTGCTGACGCTGAACATGTCCTTGTCTTTTATTACTAGGTGAATCAGTCCGTCAGTTATGCGCCGCTGTTCTGGTGTTAAAGGGCTGGAAGATAAAGAGAGTGGATGGTTATTTTATTGTAGGACTTAAATATTTACGTAACTATACAGGGTGTCCCGTAAATAATGGATCAAACGTAACGGGTAGGTAGCTTACCTAATTTCCAACAACTAATTTGAATATTAAAAAAAAAACCGTTACAGTAACCAGGATATTAATTTTTTTTCGAATTTTACGATTTTGTCTTCCAGAATTAAGCTTTTTTAATGCTGTCGCTGCAAATGATGACATTTTTAGGTATGATTTTTATTTAACATTTCTGAATAGCTTACTAATGTTATAAGATACCATTTTTTTTGAATACCGTTTTATTTGCCTTAGAAAAAAAATCTTGAGTTGAAAAGTTTTTTCTTTACGATGTTAGGACCAAAATTGAAAAAATTCTCCTGTAAAAAAAATGTATGACACCGAAGACCACCATTATTTTAAAAACTTGTACATTTAATAAGGTTTGCAAATTGGTATAAAACTTACGTCTAGTCCTTATCGTTACAAAGATATTGCTATGAATGTGATGAAGAAGACAGAAAATAAATTAAATTGGTACTATTCCATTTTTTCCTTTTCGTAATGGCTTATGCTTGAATGCTTGTAATCGAAGCAGATAGTTAAGCGGATAGCATAATTCCGACCCGATGACGTCATCTGTCCGGAATTTGGGACCGCTACCTGTGGCGGAGTTGCACCTCAGTCAGTGTGAAAGGGATAGATAGCGCCGCTTTTTGGTAAATCGGTTAAATCGGTATGAAGTTGCGCAGGTTCTTTTGTTCTTTCCTGCGCCCTTCACTCGTACAGGCTTCATTGTTGCTTGATTTTATTAGTTTAGTTGTAACTAGTCTCTCTTCGAGTTGCTACGTCAGACAACTTTCGCTCCCGGTCAGTGGCTCGGTGTTTTCTTCTGTAAAATTTGACTTGTGCTGTGTTTTTGGACTTTGCTTTGCCTATCGATTTGGAACTCTTTGCGTATTGGACAAACGACTTGGCGATCCTACGGACTCCGAAAACATTCGTTTGTGTGTGCTTGTACGTGTGTGCAGTAGCGCTGAAACCTTATTCAGCCCAATGCCTCGTTATGAGTACACGCCACGGCAGTACGCCGAAATGCATTTTATCTACGGAGAAGCAAGAGGTAATGCCAGGGTGGCTGCAAGATTGTACCGTGAAAGATACCCGAACCTGGTTCGTTATCCCGATTATCGCGTCTTTATTAGAGTGCATAACGCGCTTCTTGAGGGAAGAATTCTTGGCACCGGAGTTGGTGGTACCCGTGAAGGACGACCGCGACAAGTTAATGACGAAGTCATTCTTCGAGAAATCGAGGAAGATCCGTCAGTCTCCGTTCGCGTCATAGCGCGACGCGTAGGAATTTCTAGATCGACGGTGCATCGAGTGCTACAACGGTGCCGATTGCACCCATATCACGTGCAACGTGTTCAAACGCTGACGTCGCGTGATTACCAGCCAAGAATAGAATTTTGCCAAAGGATGCTTAGAATGATTCGGGCGGACCCGCAGTTTTTTAACAAGATTTTATGGAGTGACGAGTCTTCATGCCGCCGAGATGGATATTTAAATTTGCATAATTTGCACAGTTGGCAGCTGATAAACCCATATTTGATGCGAGAGGACAGGAGCCAACATCAATTTAAAATAAATTTATGGGCGGGAATAATCAATGGGCAAATAATAGGGCCCTTTGAACTACCAGCTACTCTAAACGCCGAATATTATCTCCATTTTTTAAGGAATGAGTTGCCAAGGTTATTAGAAAACGTTCCAGAAGACGTACGGCAAGCAATGTGGTTGCAAAATGATGGGTGCCCCGCTCACTATGCGACGGCAGTAAGGGCGCACCTTGATGAAAGTTATCCGGACAGATGGATCGGCCGATTAGGACCAATTTTGTGGCCTCCGCGATCTCCGGATTTAAATCCCCTAGATTTTTTTTACTGGGGATGTTTAAAAGACAGGGTCTACAAGAATCCAATAACGTCGGAAGAAGAATTACGACAGCGCATCCAATCTGCTGTATCAGAAATAAACCAAAGCCGTTTTGTCCGTCGGATAAGAGCTTCCTTTATTAGGAGATGCAGACTTTGCATTCTTGTAGAGGGAAGGCAATTCGAACATTTATTGTAAAAACCAAATAAAACGATTTATTTGAACTAACTGTTTTTTTTAGTACGGCCTCCTAATTCTTTTCATACGCCTCAATAATTCAATGAACATTGCCTCTGAAATACTACAGTTACACATTTTAAAGAAAAAGTTTAAATGTACACACTTTTTTATTTTTTTTATTAACGTTGATTTGGAGCACCTCTCAGATTCATAGCAATTATCTTTGTAACGACAAGGACTAGAATGTACAACTTCATACCAATTTACCAAAAATACAAAAGCGGCGCTATCTATCCCCTTCACGCTGACTGAGGTGCAACTCCGCCACAGGTAGCGGTCCCAAATTCCGGACAGATGACGTCATCGGGTCGGAATATGCTAGCCGCTTAACTACCTGCTTCGATTACAAGCATTCAAGCATAAGCCATTACGAAAATGAAAAAATGGAATAGTACCAATTTAATTTATTTTCTGTCTTCATCACATTCATAGCAATATCTTTGTAACGATAAAGACTAGACGTAAGTTTTACACCAATTTGCAAACCTTATTAAATGTACAAGTTTTTAAAATAATGGTGGTTTTCGGTGTCATACATTTTTTTTACAGGAGAATTTTTTCAATTTTGATCCTAACATCGTAAAGAAAAAACTTTTCAACTCAAGATTTTTTTTCTAAGGCAAATAAAACGGTATTCAAAAAAATGGTATCTTATAACATTAGTAAGCTATTCAGAAATGTTAAATAAAAATCATACCTAAAAATGTCATCATTTGCAGCGACAGCATTAAAAAAGCTTAATTCTGGAAGACAAAATCGTAAAATTCGAAAAAAAATTAATATCCTGGTTACTGTAACGGTTTTTTTTTTTAATATTCAAATTAGTTGTTGGAAATTAGGTAAGCTACCTACCCGTTACGTTTGATCCATTATTTACGGGACACCCTGTATACAAGGTGTAATTTAAATAACGCACAACCTCTTAAGGGGTCATTGTACACATCATTACGAACAACTTTTACTATGGGACCAAACCTGAAATTGCCAAAAAAGTTAGCTGTTCCCTACATTTGTATTTGCATAACTCGTCAAAATTTTGGGAAGCAGCTGTTTTCTTTTCACGATTTCAGGTTTGGTCTCATAGTGAATGTTGTTCCTAATGACGAGTGTTCCTAAGAGCGATTATTTAAATTACACCTTGTATGTATGAACCAGTAACATGGGTTGTGCAGGTCAGATAGACAGCCGCTCCATGTAAAACACTGGTATTCAGCTGCATCCGGTTAGACTGGAAGCCGACCCCAGCCTAGTTGGGAAGAGGCTAAGCATATGATGATAATGATTATTGTATATAATGAACTAGAGATATACATTGACGGCTCAGTTAGAGAACCACTTTCCGCACGAGCGTTTTATATTTGGCACATAGTTAGTTGTTTATGCCAATCTGGGTATATGCGCCTAATTTTTTGTTTTTATAAGTGACCTTGAGAGCATTGATAAGCGATCAAACGCAAAAGTGGCATTTATAAATTATTTTATAACGCTTCTTTATAATTTTACATTAGAGGACATTACCCTGAAACTGCAAGAAATAGCATTGACAGAAATAACAAAATATTTGAAAACTTATTTAAAGAAATACAGTTCTGAGAGAATAAACAACGCGGCACTCTGCCAAATTATGTGCATTATTTGGCCTACGGCAACTATACTCTATTTTGATCCGTGAACTTAATCCAATATTAGCTGTATCGGTATTTTTTACGTCAATGTCACTGCTACTCTCTGCTATCACTTCCGAAACCATTTCGAAAGTATGATTAATAAAACCTTGCTTGCCTTGCACCGAACAGTTTTATGCAGTCTCAATGTGAAACAAAATGATTGTGACTTCATTAGAAATAACGGCAAAAGTGCTGTTAACACAAGCTAGTCGTTCAAAGAAGCTAAATCAAGGTCAGCTGATTAGAAATGGGTTGTTCCTCAAATCCCCATCAATGGGGATTTGTGAACTTTTTTGTCCAAAAATCCCCATTGAAGTCTAGTTCATAATGGGGATTTGTGTTCAAAAGTTCACAAATCCCATTGATGGGATTGTCAATGGGGATTTGTGGAATAAACCTTTGAAACATCAACAATGAATCACGTCAGACACAAAATTTATTGATTCGAAAATAAGCTTTACAAACAGGTGGTAAATCTCGAATCTAATTTCATATCTAGCTGTTATTTTAGACTACCGTTTTTTTTTTTACTATGTTTCATATATTTGTCTGAACGTCGCCTGGACAATCTCAGTCAAAGGCGGAGTTTGGAATTGTCACTTATAAATTAAAATGGCTACGACACAGAATAATAAAACTACAGTTTTACTGAGTAGTGACTTTGAATTAATTACCTACGGCCGCTCGGTAGATAAATACGCGTCCGTCCGTGCGTACCTAACTGCCGCGCACTCGAACTGTTGCGTACTGGTATATAATGAAATTTAGAAGCGCGTCATTTCGGCCGTTTTCTATGAAGATAAACTACTGTAACATTTTTATACTGTGGCTAGGGCATCCTTGGCAAAAAGTAGGTGTTAGGTTCACCATGACAGTATATTGTTCTGACTTCTGAGTTTCTAAACCAATAACGAAAACAATTGAGTTTAGTAAGTACTTACATTAGGAACATTTCATCATACAGCGGGAACAGATTCTTGTTATGTGTTTGCGTCTTTGGCTTCTGTACGTTGACGTACGAGTCCTCTGGAAGTAAGGCCACCCGAACGTACGAATCGCATAGACCTGAAATGATTATAAACGAATTGTAGATAGTGCGGACATATACTTAGCTGCTATTGTAACTGTTTTTGCTTGGATGCTGCTCCATCATGAGAGCAGTGGTGGCCCATTGATAACGGCCCCGACTTACGAGTTGTAGGTCGTGGGTTCAAACCCGAGCACGCACTTTAGTTTGTGTAAATTATTTCATCACCACTGTTCTCAAAAAGGTAAACGAAAACATCGTGAGGAAACCGGCATGTAGGGGTTTCCTCCAAAAATTCGAAGACATGATGTGATATCCGCCAGGCCCGCGTGGTAGATTACAGCCCACTCCCTCTCGAAGAAAGGAGGCCTGTGTCCCAGCAGTGGGAACATTATAGATATCAGATATTTACAACTATTTCAAATTCACAAACTAAAATCAAAATTAAATTTCAAATCCTTACCGTTAGAATCAGCAGGCATCAAATTCCTCGCATTCATAATCTCAATCTTCAAGTTATCCTCTATGAACTGCGCCCTAACAGTCAACATGCCCATCTTAGGCTCCTGTATCGTCTGCTGTTCCTGCCACCTTTCTAAATGGAACTGATGTATCAACTCCCTGGTCTCCATACCATGGAGCTTTAGTAAATACTCCACACGTTTTAAAGTGTCTGATGAATAGGTATCTTTGCTGTCTTGTCTGAACGACCGTATCATTATTTTGACACATTCGTGTAGATTCGAGAAGAATGATGGCGGACGGCGTTTCTGTAATGTTTTGTTTTATTATTATTTTCTGTTCCAATATAGTGGTATAGTACAGTGTATTTTTTTCTTTATATCTTGTTTGGTAAACAAATACGGAGCGAAAAACATGAGTATTAAGTCTGAACGTTATGGACTATGCAAGATACATACTGTATGAATTACGTCAAAAATTGCTCCGAATTTATTACCTATCTCAATATTAAAATCCCAGAACAACATATTTGTTTACCAAATAAGATACACAAATAAAAATACACTTTAAGGAATATCCCATCACCACGATGCTGTAGGTATTAGACGATACAAAGCGGTCATAATTATAATATTCAAACCATCACCATTCATGCATATGTTGAAGATGGGCTTTAGAAATATTCGCATGATAGGTAAAAAGACATGCTGATCATGCAATAATACCTATGAATACAACCTTAGCTTGTATCAAAGATATTGAAAAGTTGGAATTATAATTTGACTGCATCCTTATTTCATTCTCAATTCAAATAATCACGAATACGACTGAAGAATACATTATCTGGACAATATCGCACATGCTACAATTTGAAAGACGCAAGACGAAGGATAACGACTGACGAATAACATTTGACATATTCACATTCTTCGAAAATTAAGCTTATAGAAGCGAACAAACATAATACAGGATGGAATTTTTTAACCTCGCACCTGGAGGGAAAGTACGCTAAATACAGTAGTGCTATTCTGTAAAAATCTCACCGTGATAACTCAGGTGAAGTGAGCGTGAAGTGAGCCGTCATTCCACCTGATGCTAGGGGTTGACACTATTGACAGTTCACTTTAAGATCACTTCACTTATGTTTTCACGGTGAGATATTTACAGAATAGCAGTACTGGAGAGAGAAAATTTTGCCCAAAAGAAACATTCCTTTATTTAAAAAAAAAAACAAATCTGACAAATCTTTGAAAGATTTTCGAAAATTCCCTTGCCACACTCGGGAATCGAACCGGCTAAAATCGGAAAAAATAGCACCCTGTACTTTTATGGCATCAATCGATAGGATAAATCATAAGGATTATATCTCTCTAACAAACATGATAAATTAAATTACAGGAAATCCATAAAATCTAAACTTTTCAAATTGCATCACAAATCGCCGTCAAAAGTTACGTTACGTTACGTTAAGTTAGGAAATTAATTCCTTAAAAGAATCCAACAAAATGGAACTCATTTCGAGCTAATTAGTTAGTTTACCCTTTTTTTTCGTTCAATTAAAATAAGTTAAGATTTTATATTTTTCCATTCATTTAATTTATCACGTTTGTTAGACAGATTTGATCCTCTTATGATTGACCCTATCGACTGATGCCATAAAAGAACAAGGTGTTATTTTTTCGGATTTTAGCCGGTTCGATTCCCGAGTGTGGCTTTAAATGCAGATTTGTTTCTTTTTAAAAATAAAGGATGTTTCCTTTGAGTAAAATTTGCTATCTCCAGTATTCAGAGTACTTTGCCTCCAAGTGAGGTTAAAAAAATTCCACCCTGTATATACATGAGATCATAGCCTTAGAACTGTGACATATACCGTTAATGACTTAATCATCAACTAATGTAACATTCTAGTCACCAATACGAAACATTGAAGCCAAGTCCAAAAGTCGTTTCACATTTTACATACATTACGCATTTCGCACGTGCCATCTATTTGTTTATAGTTAGCAGTCCGCAATGTATATGTCACCGTATGATTGTAAACACCGTTAGTTTATAATCTATCTCGCGAAATTTTAAACTGTCGATAAATTGTCAACTGTACCATAATGCTTACAAAACGTATTAATTTTCGATAGTAATCAAACCGTCAAATTTTGAACGAACTTGCACTTACCGACAGGGTTCACAATCTATCCGATTTTATCACTCGTAAAATTGTGAACCGTCCCTAATTGGTAGGTCTTGGTGGTAGCCGAATTGGTCAAAGTAACTAAACCAGCACCCTAATTGCGTAACACATTATCAATCGGAGTTGGTTTCACTTTGACAGTTCAATAACATTCATTGCGTTATTTATGTTGTCGAGCAGACAAATTTTTCGAACATATGAAGCAATGGATTAGCAATTTGTATCAAATTGATTCAAATTGCGATTGATAATGTGTTTCGCAATTAGGGTGCAGGCCACCCCAACTTAGTTTGGAACTGTGACCAACCGCGCTTCTTCCAAGTTGGTCGCAGTTACTTGCGCAAGGTACGTTCGAAGAATGCAAGTTTGATACCAGTTCACAATTTGTCGGTTTGCCATAGATAGATTATAAACTATCGAAAAATAAAGCGTTAAATTGTAAACGGTTTGTTGCCGTTCTCAATTTTTCGATAGTTTATAATCTCGCGAGACAGATTATAAACTAACGAAGTTCATAATCATACGGTGACGTTTAAACAAGGTGAAATTTAAGTAGCTAACGAAACTCCGCAAACGTGATGGATAAAACAAAAAACAATATTTGATGTAATTTTTTTCGGGTAAGGACTGCTGGTATTGAAATATGAGTTGAAAAAACCAGTATTTTTTTGTTATTGTGTTTAGATATCGATACCTACCCATCACGTCTGCAAAGATTCGCTAACAAATTTAATTTGACTCTGTAGTTAGGAGCCCGCAATTTACACATCAAGTTATAAATTTCCAGTTTACGCTGACCTCTCATTGTAAGGAAATCCTACACAATGCGAGACCAGCTTATACTGGATTTGTATAGCTTGATCTGTAGCCGTGCGTACATAAATAAGTGTAAACTCGGGAAAAGAGCAACATAAGACAGTAACATAAACAAGGTGCTTGCTAGGACTATGGTTTACCGCTTCGAGGCTGGCGGCTGCCGATTTGCTCAAGCGGCGCGGGTCGATATAGCGAGTTATCTTTGCCCTTCGGTGCTATTGAAAACAACAACAAAACTTGTTACATTGTAACTTTTGTGAAACACAGTTTTGTTAATAATTGTTTACAATTTGCCTAAGGTGTGCTTCGTGGTTTTCCGACTAGAATCGGGCTCCAAACGGAGTCGAAGCGATATCCTGAGTAATCCACCTTCCAGAGTCTATTTGAGTCCGAAACTAGTCGGACAATAACGAAACAAACACCAAGGTAAAACAAAAACAATAATTAACAACAAAACTTTGCGAACAATAGTTTTGCGGATAGGTACTTAATATTATAATGAGTGCTCTCTATATTTATATATTTATTTATTTATTTATGTTAATACGGTTTGTGGACCAATTACATTAACACATACAGTAAATATAACATAATCATAAAAAAGACAACAAAAAAAAAAAAATAAAACAAAGATATTATAAACAAAACACAAGTTTTAAATTTATGTGCTCTCACAAAAGTGAAGACAAGCGCACAAAACAGTTTTGAGATCATCTGCAAATAGGTCACAGTTCGGGTTGGCTTCCATGACGTTATTAAGCGCAGTCAGGGCGCGAGGAACAGGGGATGAGGCGCGGGCCACTGTTCGAGTTGTGGGCACGGCTAGTAGACGGTGTTTTCTACCACGGAGATAGCTGCTTGGAACGTAAAGGCGAATCAGCTCATTATGGAGATCAGGAGCATCTGTTATCCCACGTTATATCTCTGGCTTCGCGGTAATTTGTTAGACGTTTGGCCTTCAAACGTCATGGCAAATAAAATTAATTAACCAGAAACAAATGACGATTAATTTTCATTTGTACGCCTTCATTTGTTACTGATTAGATTCTAAATAAATAACTACCACTTTAAAAATAAATCAAGCGTCATATTTCTTCTCGAGAAGAAGATTTCACTACTCTAACATTTTTTATTATTTTTAAATATTTCAGTGAGTTCTAAAATTTACTCAATCAAACAAAATTGGTGTGTAGTGCACACTTCTAAATAGTAAAATTGCAATAGCGTGCGATACAAATGCAATATTATTTACCCTGAACATAATATAGTTGGGGGATACTTTGTTTTTTCCAAAATATCTACGCCTAAACAAGCGAATACGGGTGGAGATTTTCTCCTTCTACAAACGAAAATTAATAAAGGGTTAGTATTGTAAGAGTTATTTTGTTCTGTGTGAATCCTGTGAAAAACCTTATGTATGAGAAATGAATATGTGTTTGTGTATGTAAGTAAGTTATGACAACATGTTAAGAATTAAATTTAACTGTTAACTGAAATTAGAGAAGGTAAAGTAGTAGATTAATAAATAGGTATGGGGTTATTAGTCCTCGAAACTAGATATGAGCTTTGTTTAAGATAAACTGAAAGTTACAACCTGCGCAAGCGCAACATTGCAGGTCAATCGGACCGGTTAAAATCGTGCCAAACTGGTATTGAATGGCGGTCTTGTAAACACACATATTGATAGCTCAGGTCTAGTTACAAAGACTATTAAAAACTACAGCTGGTTAGAAAGTTAAGAGTATTAATACAATGCTATTATACAGCTGTTAGCTAAATTAGAAACAAATCTATAAAATAATCATACAAAAAAGCATCTGACCTCTAAATTAGCCTGTATAAGTTCATACAAGACTTCTCCCAGTTGTTCCCATACAATTTCTAGAGTTCTAGAGAAGTTTTCGTTGTTCAGGTGTTGGAATAAAGTGTCTAAGTTGGCTTCTAGGTAGCGCATAACGCGGTCCATGCTTGAACAGTCTTGATGGAGGAGTTCTGCGCCCTCGATCAGGAAACGGGTGATGGATGGCATCATCTGAAAAAGTGACAGTCTTTTTAACCGACTTCAAAAAAGGAGGTTTCTCAATTCGAGCGTACATATATTAATATATATTATTTTTATGTGTTCGCGGCTGGCTTCGTCGTTTATGAACCGATTTTGATGATTCTTTTTTTGTTGGAAAGTAGATATTCCAAGGGTGGCACCATGATAAGGAAACCAGGATCTGATGATGGCATCTCAGAGATCGAGGGGAACCTTAAAATTTGATATGCTCACCTATAGCGATTTGGGTATTTTTTATAGTAACTCGTGCGTTTGCTCCCGGAAAGCACCATTTGGTGAAGTGGAGCTGACGAGGAAGACCACAGATGGCCATCGGAACTTCTCAATAATACATATTTCACGGGATGCGATTTGATTATTGCTAAGCAATTTATGCTCGTCACAATACATATTTATTTATTTATTATTCCCAACACAACTAACATTACAGGTTGCCCCAAATCGGTAGCGTGGTCTCAAACAATATGTTGAAGAGGAGCTGATGGTAACGTCACCATCAGTTCCTGTTCTCCTGGTTCCTTACTGGGAGAACTCCTCAACTATTAACGTCCTTGTATCGGGAAAAGCAATATTTTGTAAAAGGTGATGAGCAGTTGACATTAGGCTATTGTAACTTAGATAAATTACAGACTGACCCACTAAAAAGTGAAAAATAAAAGACTTAAAAAAAAAAAAACAACCGACTTCCAAAAAAATACTAGAAAATGAAAAATAACTTTAATTTCGGAAGTCGGTGGCAAAAACTAAAATACAGATCCAAAGAAGACACCGACTTCCGAAATTAAAGTTATTTTTCACTTTCTAGTAGGTATTTTTTTGGAAGTCGGTTGTTTTTTTTTTTGTAAAAAAGTTTTTACAAGTTTCCCTTCAGTAAATATAGTTGAACGGATGGTGGATGTAGAGATCACATAAGTTTTGAGTCAGATTTAGTTAGATTATTGAAACTCACCTTTTTAACCATAACTTCTAGGAGATCCACAATTTTATTTCTTACAGTATCTATTGCATTGGCGATGACGTTCTGTAGCGTTTCCTTACATCTGAAAATTAAGAACGAATTAATTATAGTGTGTCTTATTGCCCGAGAGCTTTCGAGTCAGTACCAGACTTTTCTTTTTAAAAATCACAGAAACCACATAGTCAGCTTGTGTTACTAATCCTGACCTGATACCTAATCAAAAGATTTTTCTAGAAGCGGCAGGTAATTATTTAAGTGGCAATAAAAATGAAGGACCGGTGGACGATCGAACAAACGAATCCTCGGCATTAGCAGATTAGCCGATTGCCTAACTAGGGAGCGTCACGGCCCATAGATAGACGGATTGACGACTTTTAAAAGGCGTCTGTGACAGACTAGATGCGGAAGCGGGAGACCCGTGGTATGTCTCACATGTAAAATTTCAACATGAATGATGTAACCATTATTTTGTAACCATATCTTGATTTAAAAGAGTGTCCATGGAGTTTCTTGCCCGTTCTTCTCCATAGGTACCTACTATGCTTTGGAATGGGCGCCTAGCTTCATCTTTCTGACTGACCGACCCCTTGACAATTCAAAAGTGCCTGTAATTGGTTTAATTGAAATAAATGCTTTGAGTTTTGAGTTTGAGTTTGAGTTTGAGTATGACGTAACCTTGGCGAGGTCATGTCCAGCAGTGGACTGCGATAGGCTGAGTTGATTGATTTTGTTAAATGTAACCCACCTCTGCGCCTCCATGGGCGACCTGGCCTCGCACATCTTCTGTATGATCTCGTCCATGCCGAGCTCCGTTACGAAGGGCGTGAGGCTCTGGCGCACGTAGTCGATGTTGTTGATGGCGACGCACCACTCCATGGTCACTTCGAAGCGTTCCTCGAACACGTTGGATACGTGGCCCACGTTGTCCACGCGGCCGGCCATCTTGTCTGAGTAGAATACACAGCAGCGGCAGATGTCCTGAAAATGAGAAGGTCTTGGTAAGGTTTTTGCAATCAATTTTTTTTTTTCAATTGCGTCAAAATTCGTCTCGAATTGAGAATAATTTTGTCGAAAGTTTTATAAACTGCTTACTTTGACATTTGTCTTTAGGTACATACAATGCGTTCTATGAAAGATGAGACTTGACACACCTCGTAGTTTGACTTGCGCAGTAGATTATAATTCTGTCATTCTGATTATTTTGGTCTCTTTAGCAGTATGAGGTCTGAGACGGGAAGGGACCGGGCGTCATCGGGGCGGCGGAAAGAGCGCGCTCGTCAAGTCTCATCTTTCGTGGCTCGCATTGGACTTCACAGATTTAAACAAAAGGGTTTAATTACATATAAAGTTTTGATAATTGTCAAAGTATACAATTAATTTCTTCGTACAACGCTATTATCGACATACATCTAATTTAAGACCACTTTAAACATAACATTTATACTTACATCAATAATCTTAGCCACAAACGTATAACAGCCCTCAACATCGGGCCACGCTAACTGCTGCCAGAAGATCTTGATCTGGTAGAATATAGCCAAGGTATCGACTCCGGAACTGCTATACTTCACGTTAGTGTCCACTGGGACCAAGTTGTCAAGGTCTACGGCCTTCTCAATGCGTGTGAGTGCTTTGTATGCGGCGATGTCTAACCATTGGGCCACGCCACCGAAGAACCATGCGTGGAATTTTGATATGGCGTATGATTGCCAGTCCGTCTCGTTCAGCCCTTGACCTAATCTGTAATAAGAACGATAGAAGGTTTAGATAATAATAATTCATTTACTTCACATTTCAAATTCGTTCACACAGTTGTTAGTAACACAACACAAAAATACTTACAAAAACTGATGTCGGTAAATAAAATACACGTAAAAAATAAATATTAAAACGATACTATCGGAAAATCCTACACCCGTGCGCGTTTACTTGACTACCTATAATAATGTCAATATGGAAATGAAAATAACGTTAATAGAGTGAAGAATAGAGTAAATACTTCAGTTTTGAGAATTAAGTAAATATTTTGAAACAAATATATGAATTTCTGGAAAAAGTAACATACATAATAGGGGTAATTAAAACAACGTAGGTAAATAGAGATAAGAATATAGTAAACACTTCAGATATAAGAGTTTAGCAAATTGTTCAAAATCAATACACATATTCCCATTCCCAGACATACGATAATATACTTAGGTATAATACTCAAACAAATATAATCGTCAGTCATTTTTCACGCGATTAAAAAACAAAGAAAAATAGTAGACATGACGGACCATACATTTAAATATTTAACAAGATTACACAGCTATTAAGTCCATTGTATGAGTCGTTTACTTTATGTGACTGTGTGTTATGCACACATTGAAACACTAATATTTGAAACAAATAGTGTGACGAAAAATCGATTACATTAATCAATTTTGTTTACTTTATGTCCTATACACCATTATAACTGTTTTAATATAGGACGTAGTCTATTATAAAGATTTTAATGAGTAATCTACATCTCTAAAAATAAAAATCAATTGCTGAATATATGTAAGCGCATCACGTCAGAATGGTTGCACGTAATTGCCTAATTCTTTTTGTTGTTTTTGTAATTGTCAGGATATGGTGTGTATAAAAGAAAATGTTTGAAAAGTTGCCGGGAAAATTGGAAACTTCGCGAAAATTGAAAATGCATTTTCTACGGGAATTTTGTATGAATTTACTATTGAAATTTTCACAGGACAACGTTTGTCGGGTCAACCAGTAAAATATATATTTAAGTGTTCATGCTAAATAAAGAGAAATGTTATCGCGTAAATAAGATATGGAGACCTAAATAATGCGAGAGCCGTAAAAATTATCTTAAAAATAACTGTCTCATTCAACAAAGAGCTGCAAAACACGGTTTCTAAGTGTATCATTCAACAAAAAAAGACGTTGTAGTTTTATCTACAACGTGTTTCTTTTGATATCCCAGAACTCTAGGGTATTAATGAGACCATCATTTTGAACAACTTTTACTATGGAACCAAACCTGAAAACTCGAACAAAAATCTGCTGTTCCCTATTTATGTTCGCATAACTCGTTAAAATGAAGAGATCTGCTGTTTTTTTTTCGCTATTTCAAGTTTGGTCCGACCGTCCTATAGTAATGTTTTTTCTAAATGATGATCTCATTAATACTCTAGAGTTCTGGGATATCAAAAGCAACACGTTGTATAGTTTTCACATAGCTTTAAAACTCAACATGTAAATGTGTAATGAAGTTACATAAATATGGAAGACATCTTGTCATGTATGTTACATTCATAAAATTGGGAAAGGTAGAAACAACAGAAGACACATGCCACTAGCATTTTTACCCGACTACGGCAAAGCCAAAGGAGTGTTAAAATTAACAGGCTATATGTAAGTATTTAATGTATGTATGTTGATACTCACGTCAAAAACCTTTGCAGCGTGAGGTACAGTTCAAACAGCGTGGTCCCCATAGTCAGAGGTTCTGAACCCACGGACGAAGCGCCAAGTCCCGTGTCTCCATTGATGCCTCCAGCCAGCGTGGTCGTCGACCCCTCACTGTACCGCAGTCTCTTCAGACTCTTACATACGTCGACTACCTCTGACTCCACCAATGAGGCTAGCTTGCTTTCGTACAGCCCGTACAGTGTCTTTGAATAGGGGAAACTCATTACCCTGCAAAGAATGAACGCTCCAATCAATATATTTACACCTATCATAACATTTTCCTTGAACGAAAAAAGAAATATTTCCAGTTATATCTAGTTTACACAGTGCAAGCTGCTGTCTAGACAGTAGACAGCTGCTCGCATTGTATACTCGTATGTCAGTAGCTCAGCTTGCCTTGGCTGTTGTCATTATGAGAGTAGCTGCCTAGTCTCTTGCGAGTTGTGTGCTGGAGTAGTACTGTAGGGATCGTGCTATGTCGAGTCAACGTGATTTAATAAAAAAAACTGTGATAAGGATTTTTACCAAAATACTAAGCTTTGAATTAGAAAATACTCATAAAAAGTGGGGAAAAAAGGATTTGGATTAGAGAGTCCGCCGAGTGGCGAGCTACTGCCGAAAGCGTCCGAACGATGCGAGTAATATGCGAGCTGCTGCCATACGAGTGTTGGGGGAAGGTGAGCAGGCGATGTGAAAACAAAAAATGTTGAAGTTACTCGAATGCGAAGTTCTGTCCAACTGTGAGTTGCAAGTGCGAGTAACTCGTATGATACGTCCACACAGAGCGAATTGCTGCACTGCAGCTACTCGGTAGGCCGACTCGCACGCTAGCTCGCACCATGTAAACTAGCCATAAATCGCGTGTTTGAAGGCGACACCAGGATGTGCTCGGTTAAATTCGAGCATAAATCCAAGCTCAGTGCTGCTAAGAAATTCCTGGCCACAAAACTCAATTACACTTTGCCCAGCTTGGGAATCGAACCTAAGAGCTCATGCACACCAGTAGCGCTTGCCAACACTACACCAACGAGGCAGACTTATTAGTCTGCAAGGAATTAGCGAAACAACAAATATCATAGCATAATAATCATAGTAACAGAAAATAGTGCTAAGAATAGGTATGACTACAGTATGAGTAAACGCTATTATTGAAAATTGTATGATGAATATACTTACTCAACGAAAACTCTGTCGTAATACTCGACGGCTCTTTGCAGATCTGACCGGACTAACTGTATGACTCTGATCAAATGCTGCAGTCTTTTGTCCTCGGTTTCATCCTTACACTCGTTGTTATCCAGTATGTGGACAAACCAGTCTGATGCTCCCTGTATCACTGCCTGTTCCAACACGATCTGAATGGTCAACTTCCCCATGTCTTCCCTCAGCCATCCATACAAATTAACTGGGAATAAGTCTAAACTCTCCGGAGCATCCAAAACGGACAACTTGTACAAAATCTTGAGGACTTCTCTGAGTGTCTTCATGACAGTTTTGTCGCCAGCAGTCTTTTTCCTTAGTTTCCTAATGTGACCGTAGCATGTAGGGAGGAGTTTCCTCGCGCCATCCCAGAATAGCTTGACGTCCTCTTCATTTACTAGACCTTGAATAGAAAAGGGCAAAGCGTTGAAGTGGATTCGATTCACCTAGATTAACAGTGGGTACTGGATGGTACTGGTTATATTCAAAAGACTTTTTGAAAACATACACAAACCATTCACAGATAAAAGTTATCAATCATCAAATTAAATTATGTAAAGCAAACTCAGGTCAAGATGGAGCGATAACCTGTCTGACGGACGCGAGACGCTGGATGCAAGAAGCACTGGACCGATCGAACTGGTGACGTTTGGTGGAGGCCTGTGTCCAGCAGTTGCTGGCTTTGGCTAAATAATGATGATAAAGTTCAGCTTTCTGCCTTCAAAGCTAGAGTAAACAGGCATGTTCTGGACACGCTTGTTCCACCGTAGACTTCATCCTACACTTTCCATCAGGCGAGATCGAAATCAAGATCGGTACCTACCATTTTGCAATAAAAAAAAAATTGTATGAAGAAACCGCACTTACCCGACTGCAGCGGCTTAGTGATCTTATCCAGCAAGGTGTTGAAGAGTGCGAAGCTGAGCGGATGGTCGTTGGTGACGGCGCAGTACACGGCCCACTGCGCCAGCGTGTTGTCGTTAGCTGTGAGCCCCGACTGCGCCGCGTGCTGCGTCAGGATCGCTTCGGCGGCGGCGCTGAAGTTGCCGCACCACCAGTATGCTGCCACCTGCGGACCCACCATACAAACATGGTATCATCATCATCTGCCTAGCCTTTTCCCAAATATGTTTTGGTCGGCTTCCAGTCTAACCGGATGCAGCTGAAAACCAGTATTTTACATGGAGCTACTGCCTATCTGACCTCCACAACCCAGTTACTGGATAATAAAATACGAGTACCTCTTGGTAAGACTGGTTGTCAGACTATGCAAACATGGTAGGTATTGGGTATATTAGCCAGATATACCCAATACCACGGTAGAGTGTTACACACAAATGGGTTATCATCTTTCATCCCTTAGTCAGAGACATGTTACAACAAAATACCTTGTGACATAACATCACGGCTATAATCCCTGAAAGGTTAGGCAGAGGTGTACCTATAGTATAAGAGTAACTATGGAGATTCTTACCCATTCTTCTCCGTACGAAACTACCTTTTGGAACGGGCAACTAGAATCAATTCTATTTTCTTGTAAGTAAGTTGTAAGTGCTTTGACGTTCAATAGTGCCTTTTATGTGCCTATTTGAAAAACAACTATACTGTTTATTCAACTTTTTACTTTATGATATTATGATCTGACATATCTATACATGTTTTAAATTAAAGCCGCTTTTCGCGGCTCTCTGTGTGGCCGCGTTGTTTTTCTAAACGACGAACCAGATTTTGATGCGGTTTTCACTATTATTTAGAGAATTTATTCCGGAAAGTTTATGTCTATAAGAACATCAATATCAAGCTTACATTTAATAACGCTTGCACGCCATCTAGAGTTCTAATTTCTAAACTATCGCAATAATGGCGCTCTAGTTTGCTTGTCAAAACTCACGCACACTAGTAAGCACGTGTCAAATTTTGCCTGGATTTCACGATAGTTTTTTTTAGTAAATAATGTAAGTTATTTCCTAAAAAGGCCGATTGCGACCACATCGTTGTAGAAAAGTGATAAAATGATTTATTTAAACAAAGAGTGTCTACTTTTAAAAATGTATGGACGGCCTACCGGTACATATTCCCCCTTAAAGAAATCTTGTTGTTTTGTGAAGTCATAAGAACCGTGCAAAGCAAGGGCGGGTCGCTAGTTATTAATAAAACAACATTTAGTAAAGGGCGCGCCATTTTAGCTTACAATATTTGCTGTTAGCTCAATTCAGCTTTTGTCCATACAAAACGGGTGTTTTCTATGGACAAAAGCTGAATTGAGCTGAATAAGTGTAGTTAGTCCCTTAGTGGTAAAAAGCAACAGTCCACTACAAGGAGGAAAGGCAAGCGACTAGGTTCACGCCGTGACTTAGGTACTAAGGCACCATACAACAACGGTGCTAATTGGATATTCGACACGGTTGGTCACGAATGACAAAGTTCATTGTTATTTGTGTAATAGTTTGTTCCGTTAATAGTAATAAGCTATCACGTAAGGGGAAATCCTTGTCTACTCGTTCAAGAACAGATATAGGCCAGTACCGGGTTGGTGACCGAAAGGACATCATTGACGAAACGTGAATATATTATGAACATATTATACCTACTTAGTTACTTACAGTACAACTATTTTCTTAATACCCCTCGGCAAACTTCGTCAGTTGCCAAGCTATTTTATGTATAGTAGTTTGCCTATCCATATTCTACAAATGTAGATAGGCAAACTAATATACCGAAATCCGACGACTGACGAAACATGAAGTTTGCCGAGGGACATTAAGAAAATAGTTGTACTGTACTTAGGCGAAATGTGAATGTACTGGTACACCTATGCCCAAGCCTTCGGGGAAACAAGGCGTGATGTTATGTTATAAAATACTCATTTAATAATTAAGTTATTTGACCTTCTGGCCAAGATAAAAATCAATCTGCCTAGCCTTTTTCCAACTATGTTGGGGTCGGCTTCCAGTCTAACCGGATGCAACTGAATACCAGTATTTTACATGGAGCGACAGCCTATCTGACCTCCACAACCCATTAACTGGTTAATATGATACCCTTTGGTAAGACTGGTTGTCAGACTTTCGGGCTTAACGACTGTCAAAGATCTACGAATGACAGCCGGGACCACCGGATTTAACGTGCTTTCCGAGGCACGGAAGAGTCTCGGTATGTAAAGATAGTCACCCATCCACGGACGACCCCGGCAAGCGTAGCTTAACCTGATGGATGGACCCGTTCAGCTGTTATTACTTAGCCACGAGCTCCTTCTGGCCAAGATAATAATTTGCAAATTAGTGTTTCGATGGAGTCATTATAAAAGGCCGTCACCATTTTGAGAAACCTGTTCTACTTTCAACACACACGCGTCAATAGACAAAAAGTGGGTTGTGCAATAAAATTTACATTCAGAAAAACCATGTCCGATGTCAGATCTACAAAAAGCATAGTTATTTTTAAAGTAGTTAAAGAGGAAAAGTTTATTTTAAATAAATTAATCAGCGTTTATGATCAATAGTTAAACATTTATCTGCATGTTTAATTGAAGGTTATATTGGAGGAGCTCGCGGCTAAGTAATAACAGCTGAACGGGTCCATCCATCAGGTTAAGCTACGCTTGCCGGGGTCGGTCCGTGGATGAGTGCTCATCTTTACATACCGAGACTCCTCCGTGCCTCGGAAAGCACGTTAAGCCGTTGGTCCCGGCTGTTATTCGTAGATCTTTGACAGTCGTTACGGGTCGTCAGAAGCCCGAAAGTCTGACAACCAGTCTTACCAAGGGGTATCGTATTACCCAGTTAATGGGTTGTGGAGGTCAGATAGGCAGTCGCTACATGTTAAATATTGGTATTCAGCTGCAAACGGATAGACTGGAAACCGACCCCAACACAGTTGGCAAAGGCTAGGCACATTGATTGATCTATGTATTTGTATCTAATATTCAAACATCTGCGTTAGTCTGAACCGGACCATGACCTTAGCAGTTTGTTTATCCTGAGGCACAAACAGGGACATTTTTACGATCGGAAAATATAACTGGTACACTCAAAAGATAAGGTTAGTATGTGGTTTATCTGTTAAACTTCTAACAGATGAATCTATTACGAACATAAAACGAAACATTCCAACTCGAAACAGTTGACGTAAGAACTAGTTCAATCGAATTCAAAAGTTCGCTCAGATATCGTAAAGTGACGAAAGCTGCAATTTTACGATTGTTTTTCGTATCACTGTCAATCAATAAAATGATGCTGAAGCAAAAATAGCTGCTACAATTGATTAATGAAATAATGAGTCTACATGTATCTCATCATAATACCTAGACATATTTCCGTGAATGTGAGACACCTGGGTTGAGTATTATGCAGTTTGCATAATGAGATCATTCCCAATGAGACATCGATAAATTTTTGTCGTTACAAAAATTGTTTCAACTAGTTTCCGCCCGCGGCTTCGCCCGGGTGGATGTCGGAAATTATCCCACGGGGACATGGGTTTTAATTTTTTTGCGCGGTACCCTATTTTTCTAAAATAAAAGTAGCCTAATTTACTCCTTATAACATCAGCTATCTACCAGCAATAGTCCCGTCAAAATCGGTCCTGCCGTTTTGGAGATTAGCCGGAACAAACAGACAGACAAAAATATTAAAAATTGTTTTTTGTTATAAGTACCTACTGTATATACTTTCTTAGGCATTTACAAACAGACACTTCAATTTTATTTATTTGTATAGATGACATAAGTACGTTGTTTTATGCAGTTACCTCATAATAGCTATCACATGGTACGTTAGGTCAGTGCCTATAGGAAGTGGACGTTTAGTATGCATGCCTCGCGTACGACTGTATGGGTGACTAACAGTAAACTACTACGACTATTATAAAATACTGGCTACATAATTACGCAGTAAACTGACCTTAGAGTTTTCGAGCTCGTGCAGGAGAATGATTCTGAGGAGGTGTCGGTGTTCCTGAGCAGCTACTTGCGAGTTCTTTTCCGAAGAGAAGTTCAGTCTCACTTTGACCACGCCTTGACGTCTTAGTTTGCTTTTCTTGCTCAGACTGAACCACATTATCATACCTCCCGCGGGAATTGACTGCAATGAAACAACATTGTTAAATATCTCAAGGGTAAAAATCGGTCTGAACTCTAAACACTCAAGCATAGATTTTGTGTTACGACATTAGCATAATCAGCCTCTAATGTTTCCACTGCTGAGACAAGAGCCTCCTTTCAGTGGGAGGGAAAACGCGGGCCCAGTGCGTGTTGGTAGATGTCCCATGTCTTTGAATTTTTGATTCTAGGACATGCCGGTTTCCTCACGATGTTTTCCTTCGCCGTTTTGAGAGCAGTGGTAATTAATTTTTTTCACATTGTAAAGCGCCAGTCTGGGTTCGAACCTACGACCTACTCTTACAACTCGTAAATCGGGGTCGTTACCACTGGGCCACCACTGTTCTACGAAATTATTAGTCGATTGAGTCTGCAAGATTACGTTTTTCAATGCAACGTTTTTGTTGAAATCTATTTTGGACATAAGAATAAGCGACGAATTATATACCTAGTAGTCTTTCCTTACCTTTAGTGGTATATTAGAAGTTCCAATCAGTTCATTATCATGCTTCCCCGTAGAAGCAGTGATCGCGATCTCCTTCATAAGTTTCCGGAGTCCTTTCACCCCTTTCACTTCAAATATTTTCGTCATTTTCTCTTTCACTGTCTCCGCAGGATCGAAGTCCCTGAAAGTTCAATAAATGTGCTCATTCACTTCAGATTCCACTCAATCTGCCTAGCCTTTTCCCAACTATGTTGGGGTCGGCTTCCAGTGTAACCGGATGCAGCTGAATACCAGTATTTTACATGAAGCGACTGCCTATCTGCCCTCCACAACCCAGTAACTGGGTAATACGATACCCCTTGGTTCTTGGTTGTCAGACTTTCGGGATTCTGACGACCCATAACGACTGACAAAGAACCACAATTGACAGCCGGGACCAACGGCTTAACGTGCTTTCCGAGGCACGGAGGAGTCTCGGTATGTAAAAATGGTCACCCATCCATGGACCAACCCCGGCAAGCGTAGCTTAACCTGATGGATCGACCCGTGCGGCTGTTATTACTGAGCCACGAGCACGTCTACTTCAGATTCTACTACATAACATATAAACAAAGTCATTGGCATTTGTTACTAGGGCATAAACATTTAATCACTATGGTTTTATGTCACCTGGGTAATTAAAATCAAGAATATGTTTTACATACTTTAGTTGCGTGCAAAGAACTAAAAATACTATTAAAACACAGGTAACGCGGTTCAGTGAAATCGCTAATCACAGCCGTAAACGGAGTCAGAGGTGAAAAACCTTCGGTTTAGTTTTGTGGTTTTCTAGTTACTCGATTGTTTTGGTCACGCATATTTTAATTAATTTTATTCAACAGGCAAAGGATACAAGTGATGAATGGTGTTTGCAAGTGGTGTTTGAATTGAACTTACCATACTTCCAGTACAAGGGAGTCTTCTTGAACGCTTCCTGGCATAGGTCTGAAACATAAACATTTGTTTAATTACAAGCACCAAATAAGTTTGAACGGCATTTCGTGTGAAATGTATGCCAAGGAACAAGGCCCCACGGGTATTTGCAGTTGCACTAACGAAGTCGTAAATTTTTATAGCAACATTCTAGTCTACTACATTTTACTATGATGTGTGGAACATTTCTCTGTCTACGTCACTAGGTTTATGTGAAACAGTTACTCGAACAATCAGAATATCCGTAATCGTAATCCGTAGTCGTAATCAGAATATTACGACAAAATTTGATATTAAGATTCTGTTAGATTAAAAAATTTAATGTAACAGAATCTTAATATATCGCGTGTTTTAGCACTAAGTTATCAGAAAATGCATTTTATACGCCATTCATCTGCACATTTGTTTCACACATGACTTCATCGACGAACCCAGAGTTTCTCTCAACGTTTATCTGTGTACACACTCATTTACATTTCAGACGGAAAACACAGCATCCACTGTTTGCTTAAGATAACGGTAAGATGTCTCATATGCAGAATTTTGTTTTGTTCATTTGACGATTTAATCTACTTGTATCTTTATGACATACAATCATAAATCCTCAATTACATTCCTACATATGTAAAAAAAAATAATGAGAAAATAACATAATTAAATAAACTTACAAAGAAAAATGTTCCTCCCACAAGGGGTTGAGAGTCCCAGACTTGACTGAAGTGTTGTATCTATGCGTCGGGTTAGACATCAGGTATATCGTGACGAAAGGATCACTCAGACCGTTCGGGTCCTTAGGGACCAAGTCTTTGGCTTCAACCACTTCAACATTCAGCATCAGTTCTGGTGGTTCCTTTGCTTCAGCTTGCGTGAGCAGTTGTGTGTGCTTGTCATTAGCTATTTTGAAAGCTTCTTGTATGTAGGACAGCATTGCGAGCTGTCCCACCTCGCACCCTACGTCACATCCCCCGACATTGTGTAATATCTCGTAAAGTACTTCCAGATAAAGTTCATCGACCTGGAAATTAACATTTATTTAGAATAGGTACCTAGGTATACGTACCTAACATGATGTTAATTGCAGTCATGACGTACACGATAATTAAACGTTATAAATAGATACCTACAATGTACAAGATAATAATTGGAGTAATTAACACCAAAACTGTATAACAATCTAATGCAATTATGAAAAAACATTTTTTAATAACCTATTTGTAAGCTCTAACTCATTGTTCTCAGGTGTTATATAATCCTAGGGATTCCCAACCTATTTTCCGATAATTTCTACTCTTATTATTGCGAACTACCCGACATGCAGGATAAAAAAAGAAGTTATTAGCGCTACCTCCGTGACAATTTTATGCTGTTGTGTTTATTTATAAACATTGTTTCTTTAGCCTACCCAAACACAACATTGATTTTGAATTAATTTCGTATAGCCTAGGAAAAATATTGATATAACAGTAGAAACGGATGAATATAGTAGATAAGAGAATTATATGGTTTATTATATGGTTTTAAGCTATGTTTCCCCGCATTATCTTACTTAGGAAGGCATCACATTTTTATGGAGCATATATTTGTACCTAAGTACCTACTTATACCTAAACATTAAAAAAAAATGTTGAGACACCTTTGTCAACTCAAACATAGCCGCTTTGGCAGGAACAGTTTCGAATTGCAAAAACACCACCATCACTATTTATTCTAAATTACTAAGTTATCACAAAATACTGAAAACGTTACAATGATTGATTTTAATTAACCGTTAAAATAAACAACACTCCGCTTTCACTTAAGAAAACTAGGCGATTCGTACCAAACGCACGTGAGTTATATTATATTGAGTATCAGAGATAAAGCTGTCGACAATATCCTACTTAATTTTAACATTTCTACTGTATAGGTAATCAGAACCCACTTAAGATAGGAACCTACTCATTTAGTTGACTAGAATCTGCGTAAGAAGCCACTTTGAAACTTGACAACAATGATGCTCAAAGATACATTAAGTGGTTGGCTCACTGTGTACTCATCCAAAGCCTTATGTGCAGGTACAGTCCGATTTAACACTCACCGACGAATCATAATAATAACGCAATTTCATAAACCAGTCGACGGGATCAGGATGCGACGAGTATAAAGCTGCACAACAATATCCTCCGCACTGCAGCTAAAACCACAACCGAATGAATCATCGACAGTTTTGAATGATAGGGTGTCCTGGAAACGACACCACCACCGGAACGACCCGACTGCGCGACCGAACTAGAATGTACAAACCGACAGAGTTCTCACCGAGTTTGTAGTGACCCTCTTAAACCAGTTGGGTTACTGCGCCGTAGTGGGAAGCCTATCGATCTGATAGAAAGGTGGTGTTTACGATTAGCCAGTCGGTTGGTTACGAAATAACTGGGTTTGTGTTTGTTTCACAGAGCAGAAGATTGATCACCTAGTGAACTTTTTTTATGAAGGCCGCTACTCTGTGAACTCATGAGTCACGAAACGACTTTTTTTTAAAGGTAACTTATACCGTGCGACCCAGGCACGAGGAAAATAGTAGGCTAATACTAACTGATGATTTGATGACAAAAAAAACCCCAATCGTTAAAACTGACATCACTTTAATTTAATTATATAGTATCCTCCTCATATTCCTCACATTGTTATCAAGTGCATCTGAATTGAAATGAATAATTGATTCAGGCACCTCGTAGACTTTGATTGAATCTTGCTTATTCGAACCACTCTTATCAACTAACGCAGTAAAGAGTTCATTGGCAATTACACGTTACAAACCCGACACAAATTACTGTTTATCTTGCTACAAAACCCACAGAAAACCGAAAAGTGTAGAAAACGGTACTATTGTTTTTTTTTTTTAATAAAATTATCTGAAACAACGAAAATAATTTGCGTAGCTAATACAAAATGTGTAGGATGTACAAACTGTCATAGACTGGATCAGCATGCTTGTCTGTCTCTCTAACAATTCCTTCTTCACGCCTCTGAACTTAGTTCGAAGTGTCCCCAAGCCATTCATTTTGACTAAAGATTCAGTCATTGTTAAATATCACA
Organism: Cosmia pyralina; assembly: GCA_946251885.1. Classification (NCBI taxonomy): domain Eukaryota; kingdom Metazoa; phylum Arthropoda; class Insecta; order Lepidoptera; family Noctuidae; genus Cosmia; species Cosmia pyralina. Next base: position 14,378,793 of record OX276353.1, read on the forward strand.
TATTCACAAAATTCACTATTATACTAAAACACAATTTTTAAACACTCCGTCATAAAAAGAGAAAATTGAGGTAACCCGTCATCTTTTCTGTGACGGTTTAAACGGTCCACTTCAGGTTATCGATATGTTGATACGCGGGAAGAAAAACACTAGGAAAGTGGAGAGAAATGAGTGTGATGGGAGCCGCCGGTGCACTGGCTCCGGCCGACTGGGACTCGGGATTGAACCCGCACTGCCGCCAAATTCTATTTTTGCAAAGCGCCGCCAACGAAGACGAATGCGAGAGCACACCTAAATAATAAAAAAATCTCTAAAATATTTAAAGACAAGTGGTGTCTTTAAATATTTTGGAGATGTGATGTCTCACTCAACCGCTATCTTTGTTGGACTTGGAATGACCAAATATCCTGTTATGAGGTTCACCATAGCTTTTATTAAAGTACCTAGTCAAGCAACATTAGCCCAAAAATAAAATATTGTAATTTATTAATTGTTTCCGGATTCCATATACTTTCCGATAGAAATTATACGTTTGAATGTTATTATTCAATCCATTGACGCAATATTCTGAACTAGCTATAGCTCTATAGCACATACAATGCAGAAGGTGTAATATACGAGTACGTTCCTCTTCAGAGCGAGGAAGAATATATAGCTACAACAGAACATTCTCATAAGTTTAATGGATTTCTTAATGTAGTTTTACTTACGAAAAAAATAGATAGCACTTGAACCAAAACTATAAATCGTGAGGCAGGTCGTTATGGCGTTTAATAAATTATTTTTTATTACAATTTAAAACAGTACCACACACCTACCTGATGATATGTGGTGTCTGATCTCGTCATTCAACTGAAGCATTTCATAACAAAACCAGGTATGGCCTCAAAACCCATCGTCTGCTAACTGCGAGCAATTACTAAATGCTTCAAAAATTTGCAATTCCAAAAGACTATCGCTATCGTTATGTCCTATCGAGAGTGATCTGTTGTCTTTATACAAGAACTAGCTTTTGCCCGCGGCTGCGCTCGCGTGGATGTCGGAAAATATCCCACGAGAACGTACTACCGGGAAATCCTTCCTTATTTCTTGTCTACATTATAAAGGAAACCTCTGTGCAAAATTTCAGCTTTCTAGGTTCAAGGGTTTGGGCTGGGCGTTGATGAGTGAGTCAGTCAGTCAGTCAGGACTTCTCTTTTTATTTATGGACTAAGAAAACCGCTTCAATTAAAATCAGCCCCTCGGACGACGCGGGAGCAAACCAGTTATACCTATTTGAGCAGAACAAACCTTCCCAAAACTTCTCGATAATGTTTATAATACCTACATGTAAGTCGTGTTGAGCACACAATCAGAAACCAAGGTTCCCAGTTTGCAGGGCAACAGGCGCGCGTGCTGAACGATTTATTTATTTTATTAACCGCGTGCGGCTCGCCAGGAACGGAAACTACTCTCTTACATTATTGCCAATTTATTTACATAACTGAACTTCAGTAGGTGCTAGTACGTACCTAACTGTTTAACTGTATTCTCAACAAGATTAGAATTTATGACGTGCTGCTTCAGCTAAATACGTTGAAGCTTAGTTAAATAAGAATCTTCTTGTAATGTAGGCCTCACAAAAGACGGGTTCTTTTTGTAGGTAATTAAGTTTTGGTGGTTGCCCGGTGTTTTAAATCGAGCCGTTGAATGGCCACGACGCGACGGTCGTGGCACGATGACACGACTAATAGCGAACAACATTCATCAAGATCATTCAGAGCCACGGGAAATTGACAATCTGTGGTTCAAGAAAAACACCATTACCAATTAGCATTCTGGAATCGGGAATGGTAAATCGGGCAGTGATAGATAACACAAGATCATCTTATATTGTGCTGATTGGGAAAATCAAGTGCACTGTGCAAAATCACTCAAGTACCTACCTGCTGCCTATTTAATCAGCCGTCTACATTCGATTAAAAACAGTTATGTAGTTCTATTTTTAACAGACTTCAAAAAAAGGAGGTTTCTCAATTCGACCGTATATATATATTTTTTTATGTGTTCGCGGATAACTTCGTCGTTTATGAACCGATTTTGATGATTCTTTTTTTGTTGGAAAGGAGATATCCCAAGGGTGGTACCATGATAAGGAAACTAGGGTCTGATGATGGCATCTCAGAGAAATCGAGGGAAACCTTCAAATTTTATAGGCACACCTATAGCGATTTGGGTTTTTTTTATAGTAACTCGTGCATTTCGGGAGCAAATGCACCAGTTCCTATAGAAAGCACCATTTGGTGAAGTGGAACTGATGAGGAAAACCACAGATGGCCATCAGAACTTCTCAATAATCGTATTTGACGACACGGTTGGCGCAGTGGTTGAGCGATTGACTGCTGCGCAGCATGTCGCGGGTTCGATTCCCGCACGGAACAAATATTTGTACGACCTACAAGTATTTGTTCCGAGTCTGGGTGTTTTTCTATCTATAATATGTATGTATTTACAAAAAAAAAAAAAAAAAAAAAAAAATTGTATATAAGTAGTTTATCAGCCATCTCGTTACCATAACACAAGCATTAGGTTGCTTAGCTTGGGGCTAGATGGCGTTGTGTGGTATGTCCAAACAAACAAACATTTCACGGGTTGGGATTTGATTATTGCTAAGCAATTTATGCTCGTCACAATACATATGTTGAAGAGGAGCTGATGGTAACGTCACCATCAGTTCCTGTTCTCCTGGTTCCTTACTGAGAGAACTCCTCAACAATTAACGTCCTTGTATCGGGAAGTAAAAAATAAAAAAAAAATACAAAAAAAAATAACCGACTTCCAAAAAAATACTACAAAGTGAAAAATAACTTTAATTTCGGAAGTCGGTGGCAAAAAGTAAAATACAGATCCAAAGACACCGACTTCCGAAATTAAAGTTATTTTTCACTTTGTAAGTGGTATTTTTTTGGAAGTTAGTTGTTGTTTTTTTTTTTTTTTTGTAAAAAAGTTTTTTTAAAACAAAATGATGATTTTCAGTTCTTAACTTCTGAACGTACAAGTAACTCTATCCTACGCTTTTCTGATTCTACGACTACGGCCCCGACTAGAGATTACGTTAATGCATCTTGAGAATATCCAGGCAATACATCAAGCGTATATCTTTCTAAATCTAGATGATGCAAAACAAAAGTACTTTGGGGCATGGAAAGAGAATGTAGCAATAATAAGATGGCTTTGAAGTTGATCTTATTTGGTTTTAGATTAACAACACTTCATATTCGCTTCTGTATTTTAAGCTCTATACATTCCATAGCGGATGTTGTGAATTAGGGACCTCTGTACTATGCATTCACGAACCACTTGGTTTGATAAAATTGCAGTACCAATTTTATCCGTGAAGAGTATCTCAACTTTTTAGTAGGTATTTCACTTGATATCTGCAAAGGCGTCTATTGGGAGAACCAAACACGGAAAAATAGTTTAGCCGGAAATTCCAAGTTGAAAAGGGGAATGACATTGGAAATGACGCATTGGACACGACGACGGTCATTGAGATCAACCTTGGTGAGGAAGTTGACAAAATAAAACGAGAAAAGTAAAAATCAGCTGGATGCGTGCCAGGAACACGGACGATGTCGCGACCATTGTGCGATTGAGACCATACAATCGTTGTGTACTACTGAGAAATGGAAGAGGTTACCCAACGAACATTGATTAAAGTGTTCACTACACGATACGAGTATATCGGCTAGATATAGGTATAGAATGCTCTCAATCAACAAACCAAACCACTGCACAGTGTCAGTGGCAGCTAACCATACCTAAGTAGTTATAGATAGATAGCTTTTCATTCATAACTATTTTATATCACAGATGTCTGATTTTATTGAGATAAATTAAGGTCCTGCGTTCCATTCTACTGTCCACTACGTATTCACATACAAACTTTTAATCAAGAACAATAACACGGTTAAGCGTAGGGAGCGATGCAATCGTGACACCACCTTGGAATATTGCCCATGATAGCAAATACCTCGGGTTAATGTCACTGCATCGTTTCAGCGGAGCCCAAAATTAACTGTGACACACTTTCCCAGGATATGTAGGTATAGCCCAATGTCTAGTTCAATTAGAAGCTAGGCCTAACTGGAGTAGGTACAGTTGAAGAGACCTAAAAATACCACGGATGTCGTAACGACACTCGGCTAACTCGTGGCTCGTGGGTTACGAGAGTGATTTCCGCCCCGATGAAATGTTTATTGTCTGTGCACTTTCCTGCACAACCAATTTAGGGATATGGGTCAAATCGTGTAAATAAATTACGGCTAGTTCTCCCTATTCTTTAAAACTTCAGTCAATCACGAGAGTATGAATAGTTTTGCTGGCTATAGTACCTAGATAAGTAGAATTTGTTCAATGGTATAAGTATATATAATAATTATATAATCTTTTTCTCGAGTGTTGTCTTAACTTATTACGGTCTTGACCCTACAGTTTATCAGATAAAAATAAAATGCTGGTGGCAAAGTAACGAAGTTGGTTTTGCCTTACATAATGCATACATTATTTTAAACTAACTTTTGCAACTGCACAGTTCTATTAGGTGCCTATTTTTTTTTTTTTTTTGTAGGTACTCGTACCTACCTACCCACGCCGTCAACAGCAGAGATACTTAGGAATTTTAAAATTAAATAATAGAGCCAATCGTTCTTCAACCCTATATGTACCTACCTATCAAAGATTTGACAAAATAAAAAGAATACCTATGTAAATATTGTTTTATTGTTTTTTTTTTTTTTTTTTTTTTGTATTTGTCTAGTACGCTAACTTTTAGGCGAATGACTAAAAAAATAGATGCATGGAGTAATAATGACATCTGGAGATTATGGATACTCACGTTCCAGCCAACAGCCTCCGCATAACGATCTATTTTGTCATGCTCATCAGGTTCAGAATCTGTGTCAAGTAGGGTCTCATTCCCACTATCTGAGTCGCGTAAGATGCTGCTACTCTCCGCCTGTAGATCTCCCTCAACTTTTCGCTCCCCATCCTGCTCTTCAGCCTCTTTCAAAGGTGCCAACGGTGTAGCTTCCTCTAATGCAGCCTTTTGCGAAGCTTGTTTTAGTATAGAACCAAATTTTTCGAAGAAACTGTCGTCTACTTCTTGTATTCTGTAATAAATATCAGTACATATAATTACATGTATAACGGCTACCGTAGATAAGATATCGCTGTTGGTAGAAATTTTCTGTAGGTACAGACGCCAGCACATCAAGCTACTACAATCTGTCAAATTTCTTTAATAGATTTTCATCTTTATCGCTAAAGCATTAGGTTCAATGTTGGTTGGGAAAATTTTGACAGTTTCGGGTGGCTTGATGTGCTGTGGCTTCTGTACATGAATGTATTGAATTTGTTCTGTGGACTTGCGTGTAGGTACCTAAGTACTCCTAAGGGTCAGTTTCCACCAAGAGGAAAAATCCTCGTGGATACTCGTGCACTTTTTAAATTTCACTGAATAAGTAATTGCATCATATTCGATGCAGACATCACGGTTGATAAACGCTTCATATCTACGTCGCGTCGGCGTCGAATTATAAACTTAAAAATGATACGACGATATTTAAAAAGTGCTCGAGCATCCGCGAGGATTTTCCGCTTGGAGGCGACTGACCTTGGGAAAAGGACGGAATAATAGAAGTACCTACCTACCTACCTAACTAAATTCTTTAAAAGAATGTTCGGGCGGGAATCGAACCCGCTATCAAATTTTGCAAAGGATTTTGGCCTCTTCTGAAAATTCATGTATTTCATGAATAATGTGCCTGATCTTTCTTATTGCTTGTCCTGAAAAGATGGGTTTCATTTAGTAAAATCTTTTCTTGCTTTTTTGAGGTCCGTACCTCGAAAGGAAAAACGGAACCCTTATAGGATCACTTCGTTGTCCGTCTGTCAATGCTGTCAAATACCCTTTTTCTCAGGAACGCGTGGAGGTATCAAGTTGAAATAATATCAAATACGTAGGACTATGGTCCCTTGAAGCACTAAGAAAATCAAGCTTCTAAGTCAACTCAATAAAAAAATACGGCCATTTATGCCACATATTTTGACACTCGCAAATAATCAAAACCTATAGGGTAGGTACTCTCCGTTGACCTAGACTCATGAAAAGCATGAAGCAAGGTCTTACAGCACAAGTAAAGGAAAAAGTCCGAAAATCGTAAATGTGTAGTTTTTTTTTTTTTTGCGATTACTAATTTACATTAGCAGTTGGAGAATTGACCGTGACGTATATTGATGTATGCGAGAACATTACATGTTTTTCAACTACAATGATGAGTTTGTTTTAGGGATAAATCCATCCCAACTACCTACGGAACCCTTCATAGTGCGTGGTCCGACACGCACTTGGCCTTTTTTTTTTTTTTCGACTACCTACTTAGGTATAAAAAAAAGATTCATAGTGCTTTTAAGGTAGGAATTGAAAATAAAGAAACACAAGTTTGATATAAATTAATATATTCACTTAAAATAACCTTAGGAAACATACTTTATTGTCTCGTTTTACTATATTCAGGATTGATTGATTAGAGCTATAAGGTACCTACTTGTCTAGTTAGATCCAGCATATTTGCATCAATAGCATATTATTTTGTATAAGGTATATTTTAACAACAACAAGAATTTATTAATAGAACTACAATTAAAAGTAACAATAACATTAAAAAATTAGGAATCAACAAATCACAATCAGAAAAAGTATTCATTTCAAAACAAAATCAGCTCAATGCCAGAGGCGGCTGCAAAGGATTTTAAGGGATTCTAAATACTTTCAACCAACAACAGCATCAGTGGATAGGTACCTAAAACTTAAAATTCCTAAAATTACATTTTACAAAGTCAAAAGACCAATATTATAAATATTGCAGTAGGTATCTATTAATTCCTTACTATTTTCTGGTATTTAAATAAATGCAATTTTAAAGTCTATCTTAAAACAGCCAGTATTAATTTATATTTTTTTTTGGTGATCTGTCACACAGGGTATCCTAGTATGGACACCAGTCTCTCACAAAGGATCTTATTTTGTGATTTTTGTAACAACGTTATGATTCTTGTCTCTGTTTATAAAATAAAACTAAGTGAACCTTTGTGAAGAGAGAAAAAAATAGGTAAAGATTACTATAATAATAAATTAATATGGCATTGATTATGACAAGCTAGATATGTATGCAATTTAACATTTTAATGCAAATCACTGGGCCAATATGTAAATGACCAACGTGTCTTATCTTCATTCCATACCTACAAATTAAAGTTCCTCAAATCTCAAAAAAAAACATATTCCATGTAATATTTTTTTTAGGGCGAACTATTGCTGTTAAAAAAAATATTATTCTGAAAGGATATCAGAGAATTAGACCAAATTAAATAATGTTTCATAATGTGAAATAATTTGGTATCTGTTGAAAACAATACAAGTTCTACATAGTCATTATCGGTTAGTTCATTATCTGTTAGTAAAATTATTCACCTAAAGGATATGAGATTTGTGGAATTCTTTTTGATGGTGATCTCCTTAAATCCGGTTTTTCTATTTGGTAGTCTTAAATTTTTCACTGTTCTAGGCCTGACATCAGGGTATATTTGATATCCGTGTATTCTTCAACACCATGCATGCTACCCTCCCTCCCAATGCCTGACTCCTTAATGCCACCAAAAGGTGGCTCTGCAGCAGACAGTATACCATCATTAATGGCAACCATACCAAACTCGAGGTCTCTTGACATTCTAAATGCTTGTCCAAGGTCTTTAGTAAAAACATATGCAGCTAGACCAAACCTGGTACTATTAGCAATTTGCAAGGCTTCCTGCTCACTTTTAATCTTCAGAACCGTTGCAACTGGGCCAAATACTTCTTCATTATACACCTTCATATCAGGTGTTATATTAACTAATAGTGTGGACTCAAAGAAATTGCTGCCAAGTTTTTCAACAATCTTGCCACCAATCAAGGCTTTTGCACCTTTTTGTACTGCATCATCTACATAATGGGAAACTTTCTTTGTTTGCTCTAGATTAACAAGTGGGCCACAAGTTACTCCTTCCCGTATGCCAGGTCCTAAAATACACTTGGACAAAATACGCTCTTTAAAACCTTCGATAAACTTGGAATATACATCTTCATGTATTAGGAATCTGTTGGCTCCAACACATGCTTGTCCATTGTTCCTGAACTTTGCAAGCATTGCTTGATCCAAAGCGCGATTAATGTCAGCACTTGGAAAAACAATAAAGGGTGCATTTCCTCCTAGCTCAAGAGCAACCCTTTTAACACCCTTTGCTGCTAGTCCATACAGATGTTTTCCAACATGAGTAGATCCCGTAAAGGAAATGCATCCAACATGAGGATCCTCACACAATACTTTTCCAACTTCTGGGACATTTTTTCTGCTACTTGTAACAACATTGATCACTCCCCTAGGTATCCCAGCCTCCTCTGCCAGTGCAACAGCCGCAAGAGCTGACAGAGGTGTATCTTCTGATGGTTTGATAACACAAGTGCACCCAGCAGCCAGCAAAGCCCCTACTTTCCTTGTTATCATAGCAAAGGGAAAGTTCCATGGAGTAATAACAGATACAACACCAATTGGCTGTCGTGTAATCATTACATGTTTGTTAGGCCATGGGCTTGATAGGACTTCTCCATTTATGTGACGGGCACAATCTGCAAACCAATCTAGAAATGAGTTACCATAAGCCACTTCACCTTTAGCTTCAGATAACGGTTTTCCATTCTCAATTGTTACTATTTGTGCTAAATCATCAGTATGTGCTTCAGAAATTTCATACCATTTTCTTATTATCTTTGAGCGCTCTTTGGCTGTGATATTCTTCCAAGATTGAAATGCTACAGCGGCAGCTCCAATAGCTCTTTTAGCGTCGTCAGCTCCCATATCCGGCACTTTCTCTATAATGGTGTCATCGGCGGGATTGAACACATCGAATGTATATCCACTTCCTGCAGCTACCCATCTGCCCTCAATGTACGCCTTATTTTTTAGTAAATGCATTTGCCTGTGCTGAATTCTGTAAGCTATTACATTTCTACGAATACCGGCACGCAGAAATACCATGTTTACAGATAATGTTGTGAATAAGATGTATTATCTCACACCTTCACACCTTCACACTTTATCACTAACCTCAGCGATCTAATGTTTATATATTTAGAGTCGTTAAAATGGAAGACAAATTAGGCACTTTAAATTTTATACAATTATTGCACGATCTCTACTCCGCCAGTCCGTATCACAATTTTATTGACAATGATGAATGAAAGACAATACAATATCAATCTGTCATTGATTTTCTGTCGGCACGGCCGACTTTGACAAGATATTTACAATAACACTTCTTGACACTTTGCACACTTCTGCACACAGTGCACACCCAGCCAAAGTTACGTTTCGTTACACGTTAGGGTTACAAACGATTGACTGAAAATTTATTTTTTACAAGTCATTCTTGAACCAAAGCAATGGTATATTATTATTATGGTAGAGTCACTTATAGATAACATGATTAAATTTAAATAGACAGAGAGTTATAATTTTGTACGGAAACTTACATGAAAAGGAAACGCTACTCTATAATCCCTAGATGGCGTTAGTTGGCGATTGCAACGAAATAACCAGAGTAGCATTTTTTTTGTGATTAAGGGCTAATTTGACCAAAGTCGGATATCTTTTATTCGTGGAATAAAATTGACGACTGACAGTTTTTGTTTGGAGAAACTGTCAAAAATTCAAAATTTAATCGAAGAATAAGACTTATGCTGGGTATAAATGTTTGGTCGAATTCACTCTTAAGTACTACAAATAATTCATTCAGCCTTAGTACACAATTGTGAAAAACATTTGTGTCTTTGTGTCACACATAAAAATACAGGCCGCATGGTTTCAGTTCTTAGGTGTATTAAAGTGAATGTACCTAAACGTACCAATCCCATTTCTAAAGAGAGAAGAGAAGACCAAAAATAACACAATAAGTACTTAAGATAATATCATTGCAATTTTAAAGTTAAATTCCAATCGCTTAGGTAGACATATTGTAGTTTTTTTTTTTGCTACCTGCCTTGCTCAGTTAATTAGGAATTTTCTTGGTTTGAGACCGACTTGGGTCATTGTTTATGTAGGTAGGTAGTAGGTACCGTACTGATAGCCTAACCTTTCGCCAGTTATCCAACTTTAATCAGAGTAAAACGACAATATAATCTTATGTCCACGAAAACCTAATCAAATTGCACATTTACGTAGGTACAGTGATAAACATAAAAATCTAAGAACTAATTAAGTAGGTATATATAAAGTCACCTGTTATCGTGCACTTGTTCCTCAATAGATTTCTGTTGCTGCAATTTTTCGTAAAAACCTTTCCACATTGATTCTTCATCCATGATGATAAGAAAAATATAAAACACTGATCTTAAATGTAAAATAACAATTTTTTACTAAGTACAAACAAAAGGCGACCGGCCAGCAACTCTGACTAAAATAATATGTAGATACCCACGGACATCGATATACACAATGAATCACAAAACTAATCGAGTCATATGGTCTGGAAGAAAATGACGTAAACAGTACCAGTTAACTCAGTCTTAGATTGGATACGGAAATAACGTTATTCACAGCCGCGGTTTGAGAGCAACCGGCTCCAACTACACGTCTTTAAGAGTTCAGTGACACAGACACAAATCACATTAACTTTCGCGTCGACTTGATAACATTGTTCAGGCTGTATTGGTTTGCACGCGTGTAAAAATTATTTGGAGTAAACGTGTCTCAGTTTGTTTTGGTTTCGGTTCCGGCAACCGGGCCAAGTTGACGTAATTCAAAACATTTCAAGGTGGCTGTGAACAGGCGAACGTTCTGCGCACACCGCACACCGTGCCACGGCAATATGCAAACTAAATGTTCTGCATTAGCACACGTGCTTTTGTAATGTCACACAATCAATCTGTAAACATTTAGACAATGATTCTTTTCCATTGTGAAGTTATTTTAACAAGGAAAAGGGAAGGAAAAGGGGATGAGTCATTCTTCTAACTGAAATGACATGAATTAAGAATTAAGGAACAAGGTTTATTCATATGAATATGAAGACAGGATGACCATAGTAGTTATCACAGAACAGATAAAGAGGTGAGAACAGATAAACCTCTATTTGTTCTGTGGTAGGTACCATACCAAGCATTTAGAGCGTAAGAGCGTAAGACACAACAGAAAGTTTTTAATGAAGAGTGCAAACTGTAAAATAAAATTTTATAAGTAAGTATGGAATTAGTAATTCCAGCTTCCAAGTGCCCACCCACCACCTTATCTACCCTTCACATAACCTACTTACTTACAGATATTTTTCATAAGAATTTCATTCAAAGGCCCCATTTCAGAGCTTCTAATTATATTACTCAGTCCACCTTATCACAAGGAGACAAAGATCATCCGACATAAATCATTATTGTACTTAGTAATTTCCTCCCGTTATTGTTCAACAATGGCTTGCGTGTCGCACGGTTTGTCTTGGTCTACTTTAGTCAATATGGTTAAAAGGTTTTTTCAACAGACTGCCGCAAGCTACGTGACGAGGTAAAGGTGATTCCGTTGCTAGAAATGACGTCATTTGATTCATCAGCGTATTTGGAAAAATGTAGTTTGTTTGTTGTTGAAAACCAAAGCTATTGCTTTTAGTTACATAGATACATATATACATACACCTAATACTTACTCTTTTAAAGCAACTCGTACAAATCCATATAAGGAACAATTGTCAAAGATGTTTGTTTTATCAGCCACAATTTTGCCATAGAACTTCCTTAAAATTAAATGTTTGTTTGCCAACAGCGTCCTAAAATTTTAGTAAAGATTTATTTTTCTAAATCCAATATTGAAAGAATGTCAAACAATAGTAGCTGCATAATTTTAGACCTTTCAAGACCTAAGTATTTAACCCATTAAAGGTTGCAAACAGAAGGCAATTGCACGCATCACAAGCATGACTACATAATATAACAAACAGCCAATGCACCGCTACTCTCTAGTTACCTAGCCATCCCATATCTGTTACATTGTGGGCGTAATTCATTCTACCAGAAAGATAAACATGTAGGATAGGTACATTCGCGACCGCTCACTAATTCACAATCTTACCTACATCTCATAGTATTCTTGTTAGCGAAGACAAGAACAATATTGCTCTAGTTATTAACGTCTGATAGTGGTATCTATGCAAACAGAATGACGCAAAATTCTCGACCAAATTCGGAGCTAACGCGAGGTCGTGTTCAAGCTCAAGGTTGAAGGGAGGCTCTACCACAGGCTTTACGGTCCACGAACTTTAAGACTCGTATAACTTCTTTGATTTTTTTAGAACGCTCTCAACACTCCATATGTGTAGGTAACATTAAGGGGATACAACGATAATTTTGTGTTTTTTTTTTATTCCTTTAAAACCAAATATATGCGGTTAAATCATTTGCATTTTCCATATTCTGTTCATTGACTATCTATATTGTCTACTGTTGTACTAAAACTGAAACATGATTACTTACTTGAAAATTTTTCGACGAAAGAAATTCCAAAGTAGCATCGTCTATTTTCTGTTTAATACGATTATACGTAATCAGTTCCTTATTGTGCAGTGAAATTTGCTTTAAACCGAAGGTATTTAAATATGTTAAGAACTTACTAAACTAAATATCATTCTGTCATTAATCTATATCTAAACGAAGCGCGTTTAGTTCCGATGCGCGTGAGTCTCTATCTCTCTCGCGTCAAACTAGACATCGCTAACACCATTTCACTTACACACCGAGCGCTTCAATAAGATAATTAACTTTTAACCCAAGAATCATGAGTTAACTGTTAAAATACTTGAATTAAAAGTTCTTGGACCGCAATGCCTGTGGTAGAGCCATCTTGAGTCAAGATCATCACACAAAATTACAAAAACCTACGTCAATTTACATAATATTGAAATGTGGGATTAAATGTTTCTGCTGATCGAAGAAGCAAGCATTGCACCAAGTTAAAACCCAGGTAAAGGTAAAGTCTATGACTAATAGGAATTCATTGAAGTACGTAGTTAATTTCAATTGAAACGTACGACGGGGATTGCAGCAAAAATCATGTAATAAAAACTTTTGTTACTATAAAAAAAAATAACTTATAGTGAAAAATAACTTTAATTTTGGAAGTCGGTGGCAAAAAACGAAAACACAAAGACACCAAAGTTTTTTTTTTAATTTTTATTTTCACTTTTTAGTTGTGGTACCTACTGTACCTACCTACCCCATACAAATTAGAACCACTACTATGTAAATTACAGTGACAGGAACTCGTATAACATCATCCACATACTAGAGTGGCAAAAATACGTAGGTATAATCAGTGTTGCCAACTTAGTGGATTTTCCACTAAAACTGGTGGTTCCAACCCCCTTTTTAGTATATTAGGCGAAATATTGCTTTTAGTGGCTGGTTTGATTTTTCTAGTGGTTAATAGATTTCAGTTGCAATTACTGAAAATGCTTTACCCGACTACGGCGAAGCAAAAGGAGGGTTATGACTTTGACCGGTATGTATGTATTGCCACTAGTAAAGTTTAGCAGTATGAATGTTATGAAAAACAATCAGAGGAACAGAATGAAGTTAAATCTTTTACCTGTTAAATTAAGAATGAATGAATATGAAAAAAGTGAATATGAAATTCCAATATTTATAACAAATCGGTACCAAAAAATCGTATATTTAATCTATAACCGACGATGATGGTGCAGACAAAATCATCTGAAGAAAACGATCTATGTAATTTAGAACAGCAGTTGTTATTGAGTAACTTTTTATTCTTGAATTGTTGATTTGCTAATGGTTACGTAATAATAAAGAAAATGAATTAGGTAAGTACTGTTTTCTTTCGTAAAAATTAAAAAATTGTTTAGTGGAAATTTTTGCGGTTATTAGAGTAGGGCCGTTTTTTGTTAGTGGTTTTCTGGTGGTTTTAGAAGTTGAATCTGGTGGAGAGCCAGTTTAACTGTTGGCAACACTGGGTATAATTGAAGCTAACTCAAAAACTACATATGCAAAGAAGTCCTTTTCAGAAAAAAACAAATTTTTCAAATCGATCCAGTCGTCTTCGAGTAATCAGGGACAATACATAAAAAAAAGATTCCGACGAACTGAGAACCTCACAACCTCCTCCTTTTTTTGAAGTCGATTTAAAAAGGTGAGTCAAATTGTTGCTAGGATTCAGAATGCCCACAGAACAGATACCTAAACTGTTCTGTGAGAATTCCTAACCAAGTTTTTGAACAGTCCGGGGACAAACTTTCCCAAAGTTATGATACCAAAACACGGACCTTGACCAGAGAGCAGTCCAGAGTAGGTACCTATCTCCAGTAACTGACGCTTAGGGGACTAACTGCACTTATTCAGCTGTATTCAGCTTTTGTCCTTGGAAAAAAAAACAGTTTTCTATGGAAAGACGCGGAAAGCTGGACGGGACGCATCCATTCAACTTTCCGAGCTGAACGGATGCGTACGCATTTCCATACAAAACTGTTTGTTTTTTCTATGGACAAAAGCTGAATTGAACTGAGTAAAGACTCCTACAAATAGGCCCGACACTCGACGCGAATCGCACGCGACACAAAGGCACCGCTTGTCGCACGACACCCGGTGCCTTTTAGTCGCGTGTCGCGCGTGTTTCTAGGAGCAGTCCCTAAGTGGAAATTACTTCCTGGACAGGCCCAATTATTTTTAAGGGTATGTATCTCAGGCGGTTACGTTAGGCATCGTTAGGGAGATGGTGTTATTTTATCCTTTTAATAGTGAACAAAGTCTTGTTGTGTTTTGATTATCTGCATAATTATAATATGAATCAAAACGTCATATCAAGTCAAGCTATCCATAGCGTCAATTGAGAGGCGCCATTTGACAAACATAGGTCCACTTTTTAGAACAAAAACCAGTTGTAATAATCCCGGATTGATGATTCCCGATTCTGCACTAATAATCGTGGAAACTAAATCGTCTAATTGTGGTAAAAATACAATAAACATATTTAAATTCTATCACTTGAATTCCTTCGGGTCATAGGTACGCACGGCCACAGATCAAGCTATAAATTTCCAGTATAAGCTGATCTCGCATTGTATAGGACTTCCTTACAATGAGAGGTCAGTGTAAATTGGAAATGTATAGCTTGATGTGTAGCCGTGTGCATAAACCCCCCTTCGCAAAGTCTTATAGACATTATCTTGTTTGTGGCACAACGCTCGCGCTCTTCAAAAGCATTTGTTTGCACTTTGTTACTCATACATGGGATGTCATCAGTGTCTCATGAATTCATGATAATAATATGTGATTAATCTTATGTACCTACATAACAGATAATAAAATTAAAATTCTTGTACATTTGCGAAACTATAGCGAAGAATCAAATGGGAAGGGCTTACAATCGATCGGGTGACGCGACGAGGCAGGCAATGAGCCAAAAACCATAAGCTTATGTTTTTGCGGGCTATGGAAAGGTTAAGGTCATGGTAAACATGATACGCAAAATATATAAGTAAGTAGATCATTTAGAGAACAGTGATGAATTCCAAACAAGCTAGAATTTTAAAAAAGCGATGCTATTATAATGCAATTATCATGCTCCGTTCATGCTTCGTGTCGAGCATATAAATGCAAATTGTCTAGAGAAAATTGTAATGAATAGCAAAGAAGAACGTTCAAAATATTTTGAGAATTCATTGTAAGACAATTTTATACGCTTATTTTGTGTTCATTATCCTCGCCTGCATTAAGTTAGTAATTATAACATTGCCGACCTTTCACAAAGGACTTTTAACGCAACCAGTGCTAACTGTAAATAAATTAACTGGCCTCTATTTATGTTTTAGAATTATCAAGATACAAGAACTATTAAAATTGTTCTTAACATAAACTGCACTTTACTTTCTTTCTTTGCTGACATGACGCTGACTGGACAAATATTGAGATATCGAAATTTGCTGAAAAGTGGAAATCTTGGATCATAAATAAGCTGAAAATTATCGTTTTATCTCAAATTTTTTACGACCTTTATTAAGGTACAAGTTTGATTGTTCTAAGCCTTATGACACTCATGAAATAAGATTAAAGATCATAATTAGACTTGTCTTTGCGATTTAATTGGATACAGGAAAGTGCAAGTAATCGTGTATCGGACGGCCGAAATATCTAGATCGAAGTGTGAACTAAGTAATATATTTTTTTCAAAATTTAAATCCGTGTTATCTACGAATAAAACACAATACAAAACGACGTTTTTTAGGTCATCCCAGCCTTAACGACTTCAAATATTAATCAGTGCGTGATTTTATTTATACTTATTATTCATGTAACTTTTCCAACCTATCGTATCACTCAAATTATTATAGGTAGGTAAGTAACAATGTAGCTCAAAAAAAATCGAATGATCAATAGAACAGTATGTCCACGCACAAAAACAGGATAAAATAAATAAAATGAGATCACTATTGCAAAAAAAGTCTAAAATTACCTGATAATACAATATAATAATACTTATATTGTTTAGCGACGCGTGCACAAAGCGTTAATATTTGAAGGAATATACCTAAGTATCCCCGTATAAAGAAAAAGGCAAAAAGAATAGAGTCAGCTACATGGGAGCGCTGACACCCAGTGGGATGGGAATAATAATTATCTTATATTTATATAAAATAATTACAAGCTCTTGCATTTTATGTGAATATTTTAATCACCTAAAAAAATAAAATTAAGTAAAGTAACCAAGTACACCAATCTCACTTTGTTTTGCTGATTATTTCCTTTTCTTGTAACTTCCTGTACACGAAAGTCCACGGATCTTCAAAATTTTTCGGATGCATTTTCACAAAAACCAATCACTTCTTTTGTCTTTTCACTTTGAATTATCACTTTGTTTTTTAACTATAGCACAGCTTTATATAAAAGTATAAAAATAAAAATTATCTATTTTAAATGAAAAGTTTTTTCCTATAGAGCGCCTGTAACGATTTTTCAGGCTGCGGACAGCGCGAGGTGTCTGCGACTGCCTGTCTGTATTGCAATGCCGTAAGCTTTGTTTGTTGGAGGTTTACCTACTCCAGTTTTTTAGAGTTCCAAGGCTATTACATGGAAACCATTTTTTGTGGGGCCAATTGTTAAACAGCTAGTGCGTTGATGTGAGAATTGATTCTCACTTGTTTTTTTTTTTTTTTGGAATTGTAAGTAAAACTTACAAAAAGCAGGTTTTAGTATAAAATATGTTGGTCAAAATTTTTAATTACCGAGACTTGTAAATTTAATCATTAAAGTTATGGACATGGTGCATCCAATCTGATGAATAAAATAATTGGGTAGATAAAACATTTGCTTAGTAGGTACTTGGTAGGTACGGAACTGTGCGAAAAATACTTATAACGTTCAAAGTGTGAACGAAGGAGGATTTTCCTAATCCAGTTTTTGCTTTATAATTATTGCGTTAGAACCCTCACAACAATTATAGAGTTACAGGTGTCAAGCATGCAAGGAAAATCCTCCTTCAAGTGTGATGGCGATCTAAATGTTTTCTTCCTTTCCAAGTGTTCTGCTACCCAATGATTGTATTCCTCATATTTGATACACCAAACACTTGACTTGTACACCGTTCGTGCAAACGTTCAATAGAGTGTTGGGGAATACTATCTCAAGTATTCTCAAGTAAAAAACCCGCATTATCATTAGCATATTAATTCAATTGTTAAATCCAAAATGCTAACCATGACACTTGGCATTTTAATTAGTATCGTTAAATTTCGTTCGCCGTGTACCTACCTAGCCCGTGTACAAAGTTACAAGGAAGTGTCTGAAAACGGTATTTACTATTTTTAACCGACTTCAAAAAAGGAGGTTAAAATATGTATGTATGTAAGTATGTGTGTTTGTTTGTCCGCGATTTTCTCAAAAACTATTGAACCACTTTTGATGATTTCGATTGATTCTTCTTTTTGTTCGTCTTGGGCTTACTTATGCTTATATTCAACTAAAAATGGAAATATAAATTTACATTAAAAAAAAAGTAAAAACCGACTTCAAAACCTAAAACCAATAAAATAACTTTCATTAAAAACTTAACAGCTTCTGAAGTCGGTGTCTTCCATTCTTCAACGCACCTTAGCTTGACACCGACTTCAGATGCTGTTAAGTTTTTTATGAAAGTTATTTTATTCGTTTCTGGCTTTGAAGTTGGTTTTTACTTTTTTTTAAGTTATTTTTTTACCAAGGTATTCGTTTAGTTAGACATTTCGCAGCCGCACTATAGCAATGGTAGTCAGTTAGTGCCATTGCCATCCATCGTAAGTTGTATGATTTTCTCTATCTGACCGTTTTTCCAAAACCCCTGAACAGCCCAACTGTAGCTTGCAAGGCTGTTTATGAATTTGTACAATAGGTATAAAACTTAATTGCGTTGCTAATAAAGTTATTAAAGTTAAGTTAAGTTATTAATTAAGTTGATTAGGTCTGAATCATGTGCTATTTTAAATGTTGTGAACTGTTCATGGATGACATATTATTTGTTTACTTCATTTTTGCCTGTGAGCCTTTTGTACTTATTTTCCAGTTATTAACCGACTTCAAAAAAAGGAGGTTTCTCAATTCGACTTTATATATATATTTTTTTTATGTGTGTTCGCGAATAACTTCGTCGTTTATGAACCGATTTTGATGATTCTTGAAAGGAGATACCCCAAGGGTGGTACTATGATAAGGAAACCAGGATCTGACGATGGCGTCCCAGAGAAATCGAGGGGAACTTTCAAATTTTATAGGCACACCTATAGCGATTTGGGTATTTTTTATAGTAACTGGTGCATTTGCTCCCGGAAAGCACCATTTGGTGAAGTGGAACTGATGAGGAAGACCACAGATGGCCATCGAAACTACTCAATAATACGTATTTTACGGGATGCGATTCGATTATTGCTAAGCAAATTATGCTCATCACAATACATATGTTGAAGTGGAGTTGATGGTGACTTTACCATCAGTCCCAGTTCTCCTGGTTCCTTACTGGGAGAACTACTCAACAATTAACGTCCTTGTATCGGGAAAAGCAACTTAGATAAATTACAGACTGACCCACTAAAAAGTGAAAAATAAAAAACTTTTTTACAAAAAAAAAAAACAATCGACTTCCAAAAAATAGTACAAAGTGAAAAATAACTTTAATTTCGGAAGTCGGTGGCAAAAAGCTAAAATACAGATCCAAAGACACCGACTTCCGAAATTAAAGCTATTTTTCACTTTGAAGTATTTTTTTGGAAGTCGGTTGTTTTTTTTTTTGTAAAAAAGTTTTTTTTTTTAGTATATATTACAAATATGTTTAACTATGCACCCGCACCCTACTTGCGAAACACACTATCAATCGGAATCTGAGTATTTTGAAGCAAATTGCTAATCAACAACGTAAATAACGCAATGATGTTGTTGAAATGTCAAAATTAAACCGATTCATATTGATACTGTGTTACGCAATTTCGCGTCAGCTTCTCAATAGGTAAGTACCGCGGCTGAATAAAACTAGTTCTTTCACATAAATCTAGAATTTAAGTGCATTTTCCTCAGACGATAAAGATAACTGTCATCATTAAATTTGTCAATAGTAGCTTTCTATCCTCAACGCAACATTTTACACGCATAGAAAATTAAATTTCAGGACAAGGGGCCAACCACCACTTCTTAAAGCAGTATTATTTTAATGTTACTTCAGTGTGAGAAAGAGATGGAGCTATACAGGACGTCTAGCTCCATCTCTTTCCCACACTCATGTAAGATTAAAATAATACTGCTTTAAGAGGTGGTGGTCTAGCTCCAGATTACATAGAAATAATGTCAAAGCACACAAACAACAATTTTATTGTGCAATTTATACTTTAATGTCTTATTTTGAATTATTATTGTATCTTATTTTCACTGATTTTAGATTAGTTAAATTTAGTTTATATTCACCTGTAATGCAATAATCATGTAAGTGCTACCTTTCATTCTGAAAATGTCGCAATTCCGACCCCCAAGATACAGGCATAATGTCTAGTTTGGAGGTCACCGTCCAATCTGTTCTTGTACAAACCTGATTGTTGATAAATAAAATTTGAAAGTGATTGAATAGTATAATAAGTAATAGTAGTTAAGAGGATATATTGAAGCGTGGTTTAATTCGGTGTGTAAGTGAAATGGCGTTATGTCTGTCTAGTTTGCGCGAGAAAGATAGAAGACTCTCACGCGCGCCGGAACTAAAGGCGCTTCGTTTAAATGTAGATTTATGACAAAATGCAAACTTAAATAAATTTTTAGCTTAGTAAGTTCTTAACATATTTAAATAACTTCGATTTAAAGCAGATTTTACTGTAACACAAGGAACTGTTTACGTAAAATCATATAAAACAGAAAATAGACGGTGTTACTTTAGAATTTTTGTATATCGAAAAAAGTAGACAATATAGTCAAATTACACTGGAAAATCCAGATGATTTAACCACAAACACATTTGGTTTTATAGGAATTTTAAAAACACAAAATTATCGTTGTATGCGCGTTCCCATCGACAAAATGTCGCACTTCCATACAAACAAATTTTCATCCCTTATTTTGGAAATTTCAACTCCTATAGGGGTTCGACCCTTTAGGAATTTTGAAAAATCCTTCCTTAGTGGTCAGCTTCGTTACAAAAGGAACTCTTGTGCAAAATTTCATGCTTCTAGACGTATAGACGTAGCGGTTTAGGTTGTGCGTTGTCTGTCACTCTGTCGGTGAATTTAAGATTTTTAAAAAGAAGTAGAAGATACATGTAATCTATTGGTATTGGGTAGACCATCAAAAGAGTGCTATTTTATGAATACAAAATGTGGAACTCTATAAAACGAAAAAAATACTGAGTGTTTGAAGAACATAATGTTATTGTCATGTATCAGCAATCAGCATGTAGGTAGAGCATATGGGGCTATGAGACATTATTTCAGCGGTCAATAAGTAAACTAGTTCCTATAAAGGTACAGACGCCAGCACATCAAGCCTCCCGAAACTGTAAAATTTTCCCAGTCAACCTTGAACCTAATGCTTTAGCGATAAAGATGAAAATCTATTAAAGAAATTTGACAGATTGTAGTAGCTTGATGTGCTGGCGTCTGAACTGTGCTAGCTAGTGGGAGTAGGTACACACCAAACAAATAATTCAGATTTTTTCATTGACATAAAATCTGATGAATTTTTCATTATTTTTCTGCATTATTAAAATAAACGCAGAAAAATCTCAATTTTATACCGTCATATAGCGAATACGAAAATAATCTACACCTGTGATTAGCATTACCTACTCGTACATATAAGTACAGTGTATATAACTATTATGCAACCTTTAACCCTATTGTTCACTGCAGTTACTCTTAATAAGTGACGGTCCTTAGGAAAAACTACATAGTAGCCTACCTCATGAATATAATGATATATTATATTCTTACGTTGACTTCTAGGATAAGCAAAGAATAGAAGTAATAATACATAATGTGTGTCAATAGCCTAACAATGAGAAGGTACCTATATTATTGTCATTTGAATAGTTGGCGACGTATATACCACAGTATAATAATGTTACATTAGTTTATCTCCATAGAAAACGCCGAAAAGACGCGCTTCGAAATCTCAGTATATACAAGTACGCAACAGTTCCAGTGCGCGGCAGTTACCCACGAACGGACGCGTATTTACCTACCGAGCGGTTGTAGGTAATTAATTCAAGGTCACTGCCCAGACAAACTACTGTAGCTTTATTGTTCTGTGTATATACAGACGGTGTAGGCAGATAATTTGCATTTGGCAGAATTGCTGTCATTGTTGTTCCGTGGTGATCGTTCGCTGTGTTCTTGGAACTATCGTGGAACATATTAGGTTAAAGTAGATGCCTACGTACTACGTACTACGTACGCAATTAGCATTGGTCATCAGTTCCTAAATGAATTTTGTTGATGATCTTTAGTTATGTTTTATTCTATGTAGCAAATCATTTGCGATGCATGATTGTTTATTTGAAATTAATTTTCCTAGTATTTTTCACTTAATCAAGTAAGATAATTACAGTTTATAAAATCAAGTGTCTCGGCAGCTAACAGGACTTAATGGCTCCACAATTCCATAAAAAGGCTGCAGAAGCAAAAGTGAAGGAAATGACTGAATAGGGAGAAAAAAGTGATGAATATTTTTATATTCATCACTTAAAAAAAACAAAAATCTAACACTATGATAAGTGTCAGTCAAGTTAACATCTATGCGTGCCAACGTGCACTCAAAAATAACACATTTATCCAGTCTGAGCCCCGTCAAACAAAACCCGGAGGCAAAAGGATGGCGTGCCCCCTGCGATAACAATATGATGTGATGATTCACATCAGCCCAGAAGGGGTTGAACAAACTAAAGAACTCAACATCGTGATTCATTAATCCATCGGACTGTATTTTCAAGCTGTTGCTTGCACCTTGTTATTATACCGTAAGGCAAACATTTATATTGCAAGCATGAAGCAAGTATAACTAGTTGAGTTCCCGCAATTTCCAACTAATGGACTAGCCAGTTTTCAAAGGAAGTCGTCCTTATCCGTCCGTCCTCTTATCATTGGTTGTGGAGGTTAGATAGGCAGTCGCTCCATGTAAAAGACTGGTATTCAGCTGCATCCGGACAGACTGGAAGCCGACCCCACCATAGTTGGGAAAGGCTAGGCAGATTGATTCTATTGGTGGTTGATTAGTGGCGCTAAAAGAATTTCAAATTTAAAAAGGTGATATATTAAGATGATAGGTAATACTAATAACTGATGTGGTGTTCTGAGTGATAAAAAATGCAATGTCAGATAATAATCATAACAACTTTTCATACATAGAGATGGAGAGAGGGTTGGGTTGAGAAGGGAGGGGGAGGGTGACGCGGTGATGGGGGAGTGGGTAGCGTTGAGGGGGTCTGAGGGGGAGGTAGGGGGAAGGGGATGTGGTTAGGGGATTAGAGGGGAGGATGAGAGGGGGAGGGGGCGGTAAGATGGGGTGAGAGGGGAGTTAGAAGGGGAGGGTTGAGAGGTGGGGACGAGCGCCTTTACACCTTAAGTTGCTTTTTGTATACCATTGATTCATTGAAGAAATCCGACAGAAATGACCGAAAAATAGAAAGTCGGAACGGCAAAAAACAGGAGTAAACTCCAGTTGTCGTCGGAGTTGACACACAGACACTGTTTTTAAAATCAAACTGGGTTTCACTTTGTAAGTTTATTGTACGCAGAGCGAGGTTCCAGTTATCCACTGTATCCGATTGATGGCGTTGAGCAATGGTCGTGATTTTCTGAATCGCAGTGTTAAGATTTTCCGCAGAAGAGTGACACTTTTTCAGTCATAAAATTAAAAATTTTGTTTTAAAATTATCGGAAATTAAAGTAGTTTCCTAGATGCTATCCTGGAATTCTGGTCTCTTGACCTGGGTCGAATATTTGGTTCTGGATTTCTCTCTAGAGGTCGAGATTATTTGGTGTAACTGACACTGGCATGGCCACCATCAGGGATTTTAATTTTGATAACACAAAAATTTAGTCAAACTCAAAACTCAAACTCAAACTCAAAGCATTTATTTCAATTAAACCAATTACAGGCACTTTTGAATTGTCAAGGGGTCGGTCAGTCAAAAAGATGAAGCTAGGCGCCCATTCCAAAGCATAGTAGGTACCTATGGAGAAGAACGGGCAAGAAACTCCACGGACACTCTTTTAAATCAAGATATGGTTACAAAATAATGGTTACATCATTCATGTTGAAATTTTACATGTGAGAACGATGCAGTAGTGCTATTCTGTAAACATCTCACCGTGATAACTCGGGTGAAGTGAGCGTGAAGTGAGCCGTCATTCCACATAATGCTAGGGGTTGACACTATTGACAGCTCACTTTAAGATCACTTCACTTATGTTTTCACGGTGATGTATTTACAGAATAGCACTACAGAACCTTAAAAGCGTCCTTAAAAAAAAAAACAATTCAAAAATTTAAATTAAATTAAAATAAGCCGTGGCCGCTAAGGTATGACCAGCCTTCACTGACAGCGCTTGTTCACGAACCTGACGCATGGATTAGCTAAATGATCCAACACGCGCCACCATCAGCGAGACATTAGAGTGAGCGTCACATACTCTCAGCCGCCAGGGCTAATTAGTCGCTAATTAGTCGAAATTTGCCGCCAAATATCAAAATTTGTCGGTCACTGGTTCAAAAAATATAAGGGTTCAGAGGTGGCCGATCAGGAGAGCGTCTCCCCAGCTTGGCTACATATATATCTCTAAAACTAGGCCACCTAGCGAAGATCTGTTTTCTCCCAAATTATTCGCTAATTAGTCGCAACTTTTCACCAAGTCAGAAATTTAGTCGGGTCTTCGTTTAGAAGATATAATGAGTTCAATTTTTAAGTATAGTCCAAGAGCTATATCAATCATTATAATATTATCAACTAAGTAGAATAAGCCCTCTTCCTCTCTCCTACTTTTTGCTGTGCCCGACAGGGTCCACAATGATCATATTTTTTGTAAATCCTACCACCTAATTTCACATGTGGAAGCAATAAATATATTGAGTATTGAGCTAGATCGAAGAGTTTACGATAAAATCTTTGATCTAGCTCTTGGACTTTTTCGACTGCAGCTCGGACTGGCGCGTGGATCGTGATCGTTTTTAAAAGTTTTGCCTCCATAAACATGGATGTTTACGGTATAAACGAAACAACAGTTTGATCCGCAGTCCAAACCGCACAGATCCATCCGCGGTTTGGAACGCAGTCCACAGATCCGTGGTCCAAACTGTATGTGTAAACCCCGCTATTCGTTCGTTCCGAAACGACAGTTTGGAATGGCGCGTTGTTTCTAGCAGTCCGAGCGTAAACCCCGCTATTATAAACCGCAATAACTGTGTAACGTAGTGCATTCGCAAGGGCTGTGGTAGAGAACCCCAGGTAGGTAGCGCTTCCCACCATGCAAGATCGGAAGATTCTTCATTTTCAGTGGAGGAGTGATACCTACACCTTATCTAAGCGACACATTATTGTTTCCATGCTTGGCATGCACGCGAACGAAGCTGCGGGCACAGCTAGTATTTGAAATAAATTATCTGTATCAGTAAATTATCTGTTTTTTACGCTAAAGTGTGGTTACTCGTAAGACATGGACAAAGAACATAGTCACTAAGTACGTACAATGAGTCTTTCTTGGTGAAACAGATTCAAGAGATGTTTATCAAGATGCTGATGAGCTTGGTCTGTATACATGCGCGTTCGCGTGTAACGAAGATTCCGCACATTTATTAAATGCATCTGTTGCTAGTTTACATCTATCGTTAGTCATATTAACGCTTTGATTAAGGACACTAACTAGACACACACAATAGAAGTTTTATTGTTATTACTGCTATAGCCGTATAGTGTCCTTCAAAGCGCTAATTGGGCTTTTTAAAACAAAGTATCATCATAAGATTGCAGGGTTATTCTTAAATATTTATGTTACGGTTGGCTGCTAATTTTATTCACCATCCAGCACCCTAATTGCGTAACACACTATCAATCGGAATCGGTTTCATTTTGACACTTCAACAACATGCATTGCATTATTTACGTTGTTGAGCAGACATGCGTTGTTTACGGTCCTTCGAGCCGGATTTCATTTGCACGTGACGAGTGAGTTTTAATATTAATTACGTAAGTTTAAACGACTAAACGTACTTTTGCTGTACGAGTATGAGCACTCTTGGCGTATAATTTTCCAAATTTGTGAAAAAAAACTGTTGAGTATATCCCAAATTTTAAATTTTTTAATGATAGCTGGTAGCCACCTCCGCTTTACCCCATTTGCCTTTGGACCACTACATCTGAAACACCCTGTATATTATGCAGTATCTAACCAGCATTCGAGATGTTTCATTATCTTTAAATCCCGTCCTTATACCCATACCAATGACAACCGATTTCAACACAACTTCTCGGCCACCGGCTTGTCTGGCTTATAATAGTATGGTCTGTGCCATGTTAATGGACTAATAAAAACTTCGACTAATTACACCCAATTACTCCCATAACGTTTATATTACTGAGCTCTATCTCATAATATTATATGTTTAATTAATTACCGTTCTTATTTTGTTGTAAAAGATACTGTAAAAAAGTAATGATTTCTCCGTGTGACTACTGATGGTAATTACTTAATATGTTATTTAGTAATGTAGTTTGGCCACCTTCACCACCTCCGGATAAGTTAACTCAGAAAATTGGATTTAAAAAGGAATTCAATTTCAGAAAATTACATTTATACTGTTTCAATGTTTACTATCTCGTTGCCGTAGCTGATGGATATTCGGACGGATATAATTTGGAATGTCTAGACAAAAATAGGTTCTCAATAGGTTTTTTTTCAAGCATCTTATCTGCCAATCACCATTATCAAAATTCTAAGTTCAATTCAACTGGTTTCTTACATAGGAAAAGCCATAATAACAAACAATAGTTGCTACTTGAGCGCACATTGGTGTTACACAACCTCGCGGTAATGTAAGCGAAGTACCTGTTCACAATAAAATTGTGTGGATGACCAAACCCAAGGTCGGGCTTAGTCACCAAGCATGGTATACCTACTTATGTATTATTATGATGATGTTTTAGACCCACTAAAAAAATTGTTAACTATGCAAGGCTGGCAGCACGTTTTTCTGCTAAATTATAAAAGACTTTATCTCATTTAAAGAAAGATGAATGAAAATGTATTATTTTCCACCTTCGTAAGGCAATCAGGAATTTTAGTTAAAACTGAATTGAATACCGAGGGGAATCCCTTAATCAAAGATCGGGTTTTTCATCCTTAGGTAAATTCTATTTTTCTTTTTCAAAAGCATGTTCATGATGCTGTGCATTGTTCAAGTTTCTCACGGAAAATCCAAGTGATTTGGTATTTGAAGACTGACCGCGCCATCTCGTGAGTTTTGTTCAAACTTGTATTATTTCATCGTCAATTCTTTCCTCTGTTTTCCGTCAGAGGCGCTAGTGAAGCGCAGTTAATATCCTTACTATTATTGATAATGAGATTGATGGATAGTTGTTAATATAGCAAAATCTAGTAATAATTTGAAATATTATCGTTTCTCTTTAAATTTTAGTTAGTAGAGGAAACTTGGTAAGCATCTGCGTACACACGGCTACACATCAAGGTACACATTTCCAGTTTACACTGACCTCTCATTGTAAGGAAATCCTATACAATGCGAGATCAGCTTATACTGGAAATGTATAGCTTGATCTGTAGCCGTGCGTACCTGCATACACCTGCTTGATTTATTTTTTCTAACATGGAATGAGTGAAGAAAAATCCTAACATTCCTAAATAATATTATAAATGCAAAAGTGAGTTTGTTTGACCGTTGACGCTTTCACGCTAAATCGGCTGAACGGATTTGGATGAAATTTGACACATGACCATGAAAGTAGCCTATGTGCTTCACCAGGTCATGACCTGGTGAAGCACATAGGCTACTTTCATCCTGGGTCGCGGACAACAGCTAGTTTAAAGTTTAGTCATCAAATGATTCAAAACCACGAACAAAACTAGACTTTATTTTATTAATTAAAGCATCATGTCTTCTGATTTCCGCATCTTTTCTTATTTACTTCACTGTGACGTTTTCACGACCCTCAATCAATTTTCTAATTAGTAATTACGAACTTATGCTAATTTTATTTTCAATACCGTGAGTTCAGCTGCAATACTCCACAATATTACTGCAATTATGTAAGTATGTAGGTACAATTAAATATTGCCGCAACACTATTAACTATCAATATCCCTTTAAGACTGTTTTAAATGGTTACAGAAGAGATTTTTTTTTAATTTTTTTTTTATTATAAAACGTACCATGTACTGGCCATTTGTTATCTACACTTAATAATTGCGTAGGTAATCAATTCCTTTAATTTCGCGCCACTAATCCTATACTATTAGATGAGCTATATTTGTATGTACCTATATAAATTTATAATCACGTTCTCGAAAACGGTTGTTACGATTTCAATGAAATTACGGGGGCGAAAAATCGATCTAGCTAAATCTCATATCTGGGAAAATTCGTTTTCTCCATTTTCATCAGAGCAAAGCTCGGTCGCCCAGGAATTATATCCGTCTTAGGGCTAATTTGACCAAAGTCGAATATCTTTTATCCGTGGAATAAAATTGATGACTGACAGTTTTTGTATGGAGAAACTGTCAAAAATTCAAAATTTATTCGAAGATTTAGACTTATACTGGGTAAGTATAAAAGTTTGGTCGAATTCACCCTTAGAGTGAATTCGACCAAACATTTATACCCAGCATAAGTCTTATTCTTCGATTAAATTTTGAATTTTTGACAGTTTCTCCATACAAAAACTGTCAGTCGTCAATTTTATTCCACGAATAAAAGATATCCGACTTTGGTCAAATTAGCCCTTAGTGACCAAAAACAGTATTTTTTGGCAAGGCAAAATCATCCTTATTTTCAGAAAGAACATTCATGAATCAGCCATGAATATTTAAAAATAGCAGGGTAGTTTTTCTAATTAATGTAGAGAGCAGCGAATTAAAACTAATTAGGTAGGTAGGTATTTAACCTAACGAACTGTAGGTATTACAAGTAACCGAAGCGTGAAAGCTTTTACAAAATCCAAGGTGACAAAGTCTGGTCTTCTCTTTCAGTTAATTTAAAAGCTTACCATATTATGATATGGTACTAATTATGTTTCTGTGTTATTAGCTGTATGTAAAATGACTATATTAGCTATATCCCACACACATATTTGAGGTGTGTGTGCGTATATGTGTAATAGGGTAACCTATTGCCATTTTCAGCCATAAATCCAGACCCCGGCCTGCCATTGAGAAGACCCAAAAAGTTAATTTGGTTTGCATAAAACTGTTATGACTTCATATATCACGTTTCAATAATAAACGGCACATGTTTCGCGATCGGGCAAACCGGTAATCTAGAAACTGTAACAGTGTCGCACTAAGAGGAAACAATTATGGCTCTCCCCCACAGACGCGTTATTATCGGTCGATAATGTCGGATGCGTTATTGCGATATCTGTTTTCAGTACATTTTGTATTAGGACGGCCGCGAAGTTACACACTGCTGCGGTAATAACGACGCAATAGAAGTAGGACGCTTGCGTTCCTCCGTCGTGCGATATTCCGATATGAGTGTTTAAAACATTTTGTATTAGGACGCATACGATCTTACACACACCTGCGTTAATAGCGTCTAACTAGTAGTACCTGAATAATTTGGTTTGAGAGCGTAGGAGCACACGCACGTTAGAAATATTGGATTTAAAAAAAATTGAGCCGTCGTGGGACGCCTGGCATATGTGAACCGGTATGATATGAACCGATGCCGGGCTGACCCGCCGCATTAGATGTTTCACATCAAAACGCAGCTGTGTGGCAAGGAACCGAGACGCATTATCGCATTAACGTATCCGATAATAGCGCGCTTATGGGGGAGGGCCTTTACGTTATCTCATGAAAGCATGCTGTCTCAATAAAGCACAGTTGCAACACAAATAATAATAATTAAGATGGATGATACCTAGATCAAAATCCCCATATAAATAAGGATCAGAAGGAGGGTGATTTCTGAGTGTAGACAAAAACCCCTGGTGAGTATTTTAAGTGTAGGTATACCAGTCACAGTGGGCACGTTTAAGGTTAAAGACCAATCTATGTAAGTATGACACATTCCGTACAGATCGTTTCGCGCGTTGAGGTCAACCCATCTTCGCAAGTTTTTTACTGCGCTCGTAATAAAGATCAAGACATTGTCACTTAATTTCTATTAGGTAAGTACCTACTTACGTATAAACTACAGCAAAAAGTAGTCGACTTACCTCCGGCTCTTGTTTTCTGTTGGTGGAGTTTGTTTCTTCCCACGCCATAACAGTAAACAATCGAAAGCCCCTTTTTTGAACGGCGGCTTTAACATTTTCCAGCGCTTTCTAAAATCGATAGTCTTTGAAGTTCCACTTTCACTAGCATCCGCACTAAGGATATTCGGTTCCGAAACACCTTTTCTTAAATCACTAACACTGATAGGTTTCTTGGTAACCTTTTCAAAGTTTAATGTTAACACAGATCCACCAGGAGGACATGTTTTTCTTTTTGATAGAGGGGTTGACGTAGCAAAAGATCTATCTAACGACCTATCACATTCTAAGCCACTGTCTGAGAACTCTGAAATGTCCGTAACACCTTCGCAGATGCTGTGAAGTTTAAGTCTTCTGTTTGGTACGACTGTCTTGGCATTCAATATACTATTTTGTTCAAAATTTTTACTTTTCACGTTGTGGTGGATATCGACGAACGCTGTGACATCCTCACAACTTTTGGCGTTGTACTTGGATAATGTGAAGTAAGGTTGAGCTTCTTGTTTCGGATCCGTTTCAATTTCCATGTCGCCGATGCTTGTTAGGTTGTCCTCACTTTTTGATAGCACTTTAAGGTTTGATAATTTCTTAGCTCTCGGTGGGCGTTTTGGGGAAGTATCAGGCGTGTGGCGCACAGAATAGGGTTCGTCCGATCTCTTAGTGGGCTTCGAGTACTTTGCGATAATTCTGTTTATTTCAGCGTTGTTCTTACGTCTATATGTGTGTCGTTTGAAGTTGAGTGGCTGTTGATAAGCGTCGGCTACAGTTGCTCCGGCGACCCTCGCTGACCTTTCGCGCCATTCGGCCACTTTGTCCTCTATCAGCCTCTGCAGCTCGAGTGCGCGCATCATCGGCCCTATCTCTGGCATTTTTATGATAGGAATCTCTAATTCTTTCAATACTACTATATTTGGTGATCTCTTTGGTAATTATCACAAAGCTATGTTGCTATTCATAAAACTGCATAATTCTGCAACAAAACATTTAAAAAAATCAAAACATATCGCTCCCCTTCAACCATATATCAGAAACGTTTGCATTATAATGGACTCGTCGCATTTCGACGTTCCTTCAATTAGTGCCCTAGTTAATCAACGGCTTTAATTAGATATGTAGAAGCCCTTTAAATTTCATAGTGACACAATGACAACAATGTGCACTGTAATTCACTGTATGTTGATCGAGATCGAAGTACAAAACTGTCAGAATGCTATCTACGTAAATATTATAGGTCTATTTATTTAGCGCGTTCAAGATGTTTATAATTAAGTAGGTACTACGTAAGTTCGTATCTGATCATTGTATGTGAAGTAGTCCTACTTAGATGATCCAGTTCTTGTAAGCACGTTGCGGTTCTAGCTGATGGATGATTTAGGAAGACTATGGACATCAACCGATTCAAGGGCTCTTTCTTATCAACTCCTTATATGAACTCCGGGCCCTCTTCCTACCCCATCACAACAGCAACAAACTATGGGCAGTTTTAATTACCAACTGGATACAAGCTGGTTGTTTTGCATACTTTAGGAACATCTATAGAAATCATAGGAGTAAGCAACTAGGCTAAAGATAATAAGTTGCCTAAAAACACATTTTCAAGTTAAAATGAAACAAAGAAAACAAGATAGCGCCTAGAACAATTCTACGGGTTAGCAGAGAGACACAAACGTAACCACTTTACCTATATCTAACTGCCAATTTGAGAGGAAGTGCCAACCGCGATTTCTAACGTCCTTCCGAAAATGTGTATCTAACCTCTAATTACATCCTATCACCGGCAATAAGCTATTACACAAAACACAGGAACTGTGTCGGAACTATCGAATCTTTATCGCAGAAATCTTGATAAGAACTATTTTAACCATTCTTGTTTGGCAATATTTCAAGGCAATCTTCAGCTGTTTTCTATATTGGAGGCTACCTACTGAAATTATTAATTTATTCATAATATGTATGAAAGCATACCAGTGAAATGTGTGGTACATCACCCATGCTTTGACTACCGAATTCAGTAGGTAACAATTTAATGACTATTATAGACTCAAGACAACAATCAAAACGAATTAAAAATAGTACTTACATACGCACATAAAACTTTTTTTACACACGTCACTGCTATTCGAGTTGAGATATTTTTAAGCGATCAATACAATCGATTAATTTAAATTTTAAATGAATACTTCCAACAGTTTGATCGAATTTACGGGAACTATTGTCGCGAATACTTCGTGTTTGACAATAACACTCCAGTTTTTTTTGGAAAACATTCCAAACAATGCATGTAGAGGTAGTCAGATAACAGATAACATGTATCGCACGAGAGAACCGAGATAATTTCGATTACTTACGATGTCAGCAAACACTTTGTTACTTCGAGTTCAAGTATTTTGAAACTGTTTTCAAAGACCACAATGGAGCACAATCGTAATCTAACAGCATGTATTGTGTAAAAGCAGACTGTATAACGTTATCCGTCATTACGTAATTTTATTCTCGGCAGCTGAGTATGTAGGTTTACCTATACGCGTTTCGAAATTCTAATCAGTCTACGTTTAAACACCATTGATATTTAGGAATTCTACATGTAAAACCGCTTCTTGTTTTGGACCGTCTTCACTGGCGTTCGTTTTAAGTTTTGGTTGGGGCTTGGAAGACGTTTGAGTTAGTGTGATAAGACAAAGCACGCAAAACAAAAGAAAATGAAATCATAACTTACATAGTAAGCTTATCATCAACAATCATTAGTTAAACTTTCAATTGAACAACACTTTTTCACAAGTCATTAGGATCGCTTAGACGTAGGCTGGCGAGTACTGTCTAAGTTTACACAATCCCGGCGATGTTATGGTGCGTCAAGGCACAAGGCACACGTGTGGCGAGGGCACGTGCAGATTCCACAGTGAGCCGAGCGTTCCAGGCGAATGCTCCTGCACTTGACTCAGCCAGCAATAACCACGGACCGGCCCATCCTGCCTCCACCGCAACAATGGGTTAAATAGAGCATCCACCATACGTACGGCTTACTATACTCTCATTATTGGCATTATCATTACATCACAAATGCCGTCACTGTGCACATTACCGACATGTTTTCTTATTGATTAAAAGACGGGTGTTTCCTTTTAATTGTGGAGTATGTTATAAAAAGAGCCGTCCGGATAATTACATCGTTTTACTTACCTAGTGAGTTTAGTCCGCCATGAATGAACTTGAGTTACACAACCTATTCGACAACTTAGGTACGGTAATAGGTGTCAAACCTGTGTTCTAGTTTTAACACCAGGGAATAGCTAATTGCCATTATCTGTTTTCATGGGGCATTGTTCGGCGCTGCGAGCGTGACAACTGCTTCCGCCAAGTTCATTGTCGCACCGGCGCGGCGGCGGGGTCGCGGGCGCATGTCGCTGTTGCAGTCGTGCCCCTCTGTGACCCCAACCTTATTTAATAGACTTTCGACCACGAACAGTAAATTCCAATTTTGATTATTTACATAATAAAAATCTTAAATTCATTCACTGACAGACAACGCACAGCCTAAACTACTGGGTCCAGAAACATGAAATATTGCAGTAGGGTTCCTTATACAGGGTCAAATTAAATTAGCTAACGAAACTCCGCAGACGTGATCGATGACTAAACATGATAAAACAAAAAATTAATAAATTTGATGATTTTTTTTTGGGTCATCAACCGCATTGTATACTTGAATCGTTTTTTTTTTTTTTGTGTAAACTTCACAGACGTGAAGATGGATAACTAAACATGATAAAACAAAAAAAAAAACAGATTTCTCAACTCATACTTCAATAAACAAGACACCAGCGGTCATTGACCCCAAAAAAAATCATCAAATTATTTTTATTTTGTCGTGTTTAGATAGATATCTCATTAGATAGATAGTAGATACACAGGAGTTTCTTAGCTAATTCAATTTGATCCTGTATAACGGTGATGAGCACTAAGGAAGGATATCTTCATGTTTTCCGATGGGAAATGCAATCGAGCACACAGCTTGTCCTACATACAACGACAATAGATTCTATTCTAGTCGCTTGTCCTATTAGATAGGACATCGGGTGGGTGTAGGTACTAATTGATTACACATCTGTCTATCATTTCGGGGAAAATGCTTGATGTTATGTTATTTTATTAGTATTATCCTGGCAAAGTAATGTTAGAATACCGGACACATCTCTTATCTTATGTTAATCCTTTCAAGCAGGAACATCTACGTACTACTTGTTTTACTAGTTCCACAAGATAGCCAGCGGATGCTTCCCTTATAAAATCTATGAGAGCATGTTCGCAACCCATAATTTTGCTAAACGGTGAATATTCAGGCTGATATAACTAGGTATGAAGTATAGTTTTAATTTAGGCCAAATTATAATGAGGATATTTTGGTGATGCATGTATCACGTCAACACTTGATTAATTGCAAGGTTACCGCGTTATTAAACACTTGAAACATAAAAAGTTTGTTTAGTAGGTAGGTACTATTAATAAAATGGAACAACGGAAACACAAAAAATATTTAGGTAAGTTTAAATGAGTCATCATAAGATAAAATAGATGCATCGTCACTCCTGTATTCCACGAAACAAATCTAAGGATCATGAGCTATAAACTGCTTCGCTCATATTCCTACTCTGGAGTCTGGTCCCGACCAATGATCGAGGTATTTATATACAGGGTGTATCAAAAAGGTGTGGTCTATAAGGGGGTGGTATTACAGATCATCAAACTGAGCAACTTTCTCCACGGGACCAATATAATAATCGGGAAAAAATAACTAGCCGTCCCATACATTTGGGTCAAGTAGGTATTGAAGTTTTGTACGAGACAGCTGATATTTTTTTCTTGATTACGATTTTGGTCCCATGGAGAAAGTTATTCAGTTTGATGGACTGTACTGTAACACACCCTTTAATTTGACCACACCTTTCTGATACTTACACCCTGTATATAGTATGTATTTAGTCTATATGATCGAGGTCATAAAAACACTCTTTATAAAATTAAAGAAAAGTAAAATGCACTTTCTTTTTGCTCTGATTTTACACATTAATAATCAATTATAGGAATAGCGCATTGTGTGGTTATTCCTTTTTATACTTAACTTTTGTTCATTATAGGTTTGTATTATGTTGTAAACCACAGATATTTTCTTTTGATTTTTTGTTGTATAACATGCATGTGCCTCTAAATATACGGTCATTACGGAAAACTCGAGACAAGATGTTACGATTTAAATGCTTAGTACTCATGCAAAGAAGGGCAAAATAAATATTGATCACCACGACGTTGCTCACTGGGTGTTTGATGATTTCGACTATCACTGTTTTATCCAAAAATACGATAAGGACACGCGTGGGGATTTTTTTTTTAACATTTAGTTTCAAATTACTTTCCAAGTCGGTACTTGAACAAGGGCACAAGTAAAAAAACTTCTATTTTTTTCATTTTCCACTGACCAATAGAACAAATTAAGCGTTAATTTAATACAATAACACGACAATAAATCCCACATCCAAATCTCTTGCAGCCGCATACGGTGTACTGCCCTCTCGAGCACATGTCAATTGCTTTGAATTGGCTGGAATTAAGAGGCAACACAAAAATCTAAATATATACTTATACAGAATGACGATTAGGTTATCTCTTTAATTAAAACCACGTATTCAATTGCTGGTCCCCACTGCGTTGAAATTTTTGTCGGTTATTAAAAAAAATAAGCTGTTCCATACATATTGACCGCGTAGGTAGGTCCACTTTTGTAGGAAACAAAGTTTTTTTTTTAATAACAGACGAAAAACTTCAACGCATGGAGGTCCAGAATCATGTAGGTACTGAATACGTGGTCTCAATTAATGTGGTAATCTAATCGCCACTCTGTTTATGTGATTCAGCTGAAATAAGGATAAAGTCTCGGCAATTAATCAGACAGGAACGTATTACTTATCATCAATGTTAATTTTCCCAGGAAATATTTTAGACGATACCTCATTATCATCTCGCGAATCGTACATGCGTAGATTCCCATCATGAAAGACGGAATGAAAAACCTAGAAGGAAAACAGGGTGTGAAAATGAGTTGAAAAATATTTTTATCGACTTACATCATTGTAACCACAATAATTGTAACGATGATTTGATAGGGGACAACTCGGCTGGCATTAACTTCTGGGATTCTTTAGTGATTAACCCAAATGGTTTTCCTCTTAAACTACCTATCTCTTATCAACGTATTTTCTTTCTTTACCAAGGGTAAAGATTACGAAGAAAGGCTCCAGACTTATCCTTTGTCAAATGCCTATGCATTAGGAAAGCCCCTTTTTTTGAAAATTAAAGCTCGTCTCACCACAAAGTGGTCATACATTACATGATTAAATAACAACTTCAGCTGTGTAAGTTTTGAAACAGTCCCTTTATCGGGCGGTGACGAATCCGAAATCGCAAATAAACAAATGAACAATTGTTTATTCCCTATAAATTGTGGCTAAGAAATTAAATCTATTGATTTTTTTCCGATATTTGCGTACTGGGGCCGGACTATGACGTGAAAAATAGATCATAGACCCATTGTGAGAAAAGGATGGTGCTATAAGTCGTATATAGCTCCGTCTCTCTCTATCACACTGGTACCATGATGGATCCATGATCTTTTATCACGTCACATAGTACGGCCCCTGAACTGTGGTAGGTACTAATTAGAATTAGGGACTTCAACCCTAATTGTGTCATCGGGGGTTATTTGAAAGTTAATTCGCTAAGTTTTCCCACTTTATCGAGGTCACCCCAACAAATCATCAATATGGACAAGGACATAACTTTCATACGCCACTTTCCCTACTCGGCACATCGATCACCGGATCCTGCGCATACCAATCGCGCTTCAAACGTCACCTAATTTTGTTTAATTGTCCAGAGACAAACAATGAAGCATCGCCGGTGGCATTACTATTCAGTGACTGTCCGCATACGGGATCGTGTGTAGCATTGTCAAGGAATACGAGGTCTCGGTCTTTGATCCCAAATCCGATACAGAGAAAGTAGCATTTCACCCAAATAACGAATTGCACAATTTGACGAATAAATCGTACGCGTACAGGATTTCAATTTATACCATGTGTAGTTTTCCCTTTTTTGGTGAAAGATTATGTCACAAATACAAATAAGTCGAAGTGTTGTTTAACGTTTAAATCTGGACGTCACGTACACGTACAATCAACTGCACATCAGTAATAAAAATTTGACATTGACAGCCCCTTTATTTCGTAGCACAACACACGCCACTGTTGTGCGGTTGACTGTACATATGTAACTACAAAACTACGTTTACAAAGGCTATCGGTACATATTACTATCTGCTACCTTCTACACTACAGCAAATCGCTCTAGCTCTAAATACAGGCTGATCTACAAAAGCAGACACAACAATTAAAATATTTTTTTTTATTAACTTATAATCACAATAAATAACTACCTATCTACAATAATTTAAATAAATAAATAAGTCCTTGACTTGAATCAGACTAATTTCAATGGCACCTGCTATAATAATCCAATATAACAATGACCGTTGACAGCACTACACTGCGAGATGATTAGGATGAGTCTCCCCTGAAAGAAAAATAAATAGTATTAATTATTTGGATTATAGGTATCTAAAATGTTCATTATCTAAAGTTTAAATGCCTTATAGACACAATTTAGTAAATGTAGAGAACAGTATTTGCAGGTATTTGTTTAGAGCAGCAAATATTAGATAATTAAATTATGTACCTTTATATCTAGCGCAAATTCAAGTTCAGGGGCAATTGCGTAACAGACGATTGCGATTGCGAATCGGAATCGGTTTCATTTTGATTGTTCAACAACATTCTATGCGTTATTTTCGTTGCTGAGCCGACAAATTTTTCGAACATAAGAAGCAATGGATTAGGGTGCGTGTTACGCAATTAGGGTGCAGAAGATCTTTTTCGCGAATTATTTTAATCTGGAAAGGGTAAATGTACCAATATTTCTACGGATTTTGTTCCTGGTCTTATTCTTAGGCAAAGTAGACTGAAATACATAATTATTGTGTTAAAAATGAGACCGTTTTATCAAGCGAAATGAACCAAACCACTAATTAACACTTATATAATTTACCGCTAATTGGGTCTAGGTTGTTTTGTCTATAAATATTAAACTGTTCTACAATGAATTTACAGCTTTACTCACCTGAAATAGGGTTGAAATTGGTAGATGTCATCGATTACTCGGCGCACGCGACACGTGACGCCGCAGTTCGGCTGTTGTTGTCCGTATACGGAGATAGCTCGTTCCAACAGCTGATGCACCGATGTTAACTCCACCACTGTGATGTGAAAAATAATTTCAGTAAAATATAGATTAAATCAGTAACTGATGCCGATCCGAATAAATGAAAAGCGGCCAAGTGCGTGTCGGGCCACGCGTAGTATTAGGGTTCCGTAGTTGCACAATAATCGGACTAAGAAGAGGGCTTTTTGTTGTTTCAAAAATATTTAACTATTACTCGTAAACCTAAAAAGCCTACTTAGCTGTGATAGTTTTCCTTTTAACTTCGTTATGTAAACTACTACCGTGAATTTTTTCACCCATCCAAAACCAACCGTTTAGCTGGCAAGGGGGAGGGACACTTCACTCTAACAAAAATTAGCACTTTAAAGCTTAATATTTCAGAAACGGATCGCTAAATCGAAAAATTGTTTTCACAAAGCCACAATATTTTTGAAGGACCCATCCAACAACACCCCACACCATGGGGTAGACGAGAAAAAAAAACATCCCACTTTATGTGTACCCCCCTAAAAAAAAAAAATTTTTTTTATGATTTTATTTTACCACTGTCGGCGTGATGAATATGTATATCCATGTCAAATTATAGCTTTCTAATACTAAGAGTCTCTGAGCTAAGGTGCGGACGGACATAGCGAAACTATAAGGGTTCCTTGTTGACTACGGAACCCTAAAAAAACCGTGCTTCTTTTTCCAATTTTAAAGCAGACTGAATACAAAATAAAATAAGACAAACTATGTATTTTCCACCAATATCTTCTAACAACTTTATAGGTCTATTAAATAAACAAAAAGTTTAATTCATTAATGATTGCATGAGGAAGTAGCAATAGCTTATGTATAATGTATCACTACTACTTTAACACTCATAGTTTTACGAACTACTTGTTTGGTTGTCTCTCAAACAAAAGATAGCAAATTGCTTCGTATCATAAACGTTCTTGCAGTAACGAGCGCAAGTAACGAGCGCAACGTCCCAAGTTTGATACCCAGATGTGGCAGTGTTGTTGGCTTATGAGTACGTAGTTATAAGTTTCTAATAAAGATTTTTGAAGTGAAAACTTCTTAGGCGCGTTGAGTGATT
Source organism: Cosmia pyralina (assembly GCA_946251885.1). NCBI lineage: Eukaryota > Metazoa > Arthropoda > Insecta > Lepidoptera > Noctuidae > Cosmia > Cosmia pyralina. The sequence continues at coordinate 14,418,255 of OX276353.1, forward strand.
TTTGGTAGGGGAAAATCTTGTTTTGCGTCACCGATATACGACATGCTATGCAAAGTTTTACTTTTTTTTTTGCTTCTGCATAACATAACAAAACGCCGGTTTCCTCGAAGGGGTACGCAGTGATGTATAGTACCTACACCCATAAACATAAGCAGATTGTTCCCACTGCTGGGACCAGACCTCCTCTCTGTGAGAGGGAGTGGGCCGTAATTCACCACGCGGGCCCAGTGCAGGTTGGTAGATGTCACATGTCTTCAAGTTTTGGTTCAGAACATGCCGGTTTCCTCGCGATGTTACACACCCAGATTTCGCAAATAACATGTCGATCGGGCACATATCCAGACTCTGGGCTGTTACTGGTAAATTGCTAATGGAAAAATCCAATTGCACTATACTCGACCTTGGGACCTAACCCAGGATGAGCAGTCAGTGAGCCTCAAATTACATTATGAGTAGTCGAGATTTGTCTCTTGCTTACCTACAGAAGTATAATCATAAGGATTCGTTCATGGAAGGCGTTCATGTGAACATTGTACAATTAATACCAATTACTAAGATCTAATATCGAATTCAGGGAACTATACCGTGGTACGTCTCTGAAATTCTGCGTAGCCATTCGCGGAATACTAGCTCTACATTATCTAGTTCTTCGTAATGGTCAATAGGTATCAAGCAATTCTATCAATCAATCAAGAACAAAGTTTACCACAGAAACCATAATGATTGTTATTTCTTAGTTACATTTTATAACCGTGGCTTTAAAATTCAGCCTAGATGACCTAATCCTGCGCCCTAAATGCGTAACACACTTACACTAGGAATTGGTTTAATTTACGGCCGAACACAATAACCTACTGTCAGTATAAGACAGTTCGCTACTAATGATAGACAATATAATTCTACCTGTCCTTACGTTCCTTTCGTTCGTTCGTGTTTTATCTGTCTTAGATTATTGGGACGTTAAAACCATAGATAGATAAGTTTTTCTATCTCCAGTATGTCAAAACTGGTGATAGATAGGTTATTGGGCTCGGCCGTTAGACGTTAGACAGTTTGCGTCATTTACGTTGTTGAGCAGACAAATTTTTCAAACATATGAAGCAATAGATTACGGAATTAGAGTGCCGGTCGGAAATTCAACACCTATAATTTAAAAAGGGAAATGTACTGAGCTACTTACAGTTTTTCCTGCCAAAGCTGCGCTCATCTTCATCAGTATCAGTATTACTACCACCGCTGCTGCTTTTCTTGAACGAGATCAGTTTCGGTATCACCAACAACATGCAAACCACGGCAAGCATAGTCACAAGCTTCTTGAAGATCAAAAGTTTCAGCAGCAATTTTGCAATCGTCAAGATGTCTAGTTTCAGCGACAGTTTATCCAAAAATCCTAATGCTGGTGCTGTGTAAGGAACTCCATAAGACGGCTTCAGAGGCGGGCCGTATGTTGGTGGAGGCAAGGGCTTATGAACCGGCGGACCGTATGACTGTGCTGGGGGTCCGTACGTCTGGGCCGGTGGCCCATACGACGGCGCAGGAGGTCCATAAGACGGAGCAGGCGGCCCATAACTATGTGCTGGAGGTCCATAGTTAGGAGAAGGTGGCCCATAAGTATTCGGAGGCGAGTTGTATGTTATTTCTGGCTCAAACTTCACTGGGGATCCGTAACTAGACGATGGTGGCGAGTAGCTGTTTGAAGCCGAAGGTCCAGAGTATCCAGACGAACCTGAAGAACTGAAACTGCTGTCACTTGAATACGGCGGTGAGTAGTCGTACCCAGATTGATAACTGTCATCACGATTTGTTATCTTCTTTTCTCCATCTTTTGCTGTTATTATCACAACACCTTGTTTTGCCTTCTCGGCTTCAACACGCGATTTAGAATATGCATCTAAATACGTATCAGTTTTCGACGCTGTCGATTTTGTTCCATTTGCTGGTCCGACAATTGCAGAAACGCAAGAGCTAACCGCTAATATAACAGGAAAATATTTAAAGATCGCCATGTTGCTGCTAATCCTCGGTCTACCGCCCGAATGAAGTTGTCGCCATCGATCGCAACTAACGAATGACAAGCGACGTTGACTCCCATTCAGTTTTCACTTTTGACTTACCGTAAAAGAACCTAAATATGATAATGGAACACAATTAAATTCTCTGAGTGAGCCCAGCGCGTTCCGCATTGCTCATGGTAAGTAGGCTCGCGCGAGTCGCGGCCCGCATGCTAATGGACCTTAGAGACCGTCGCGCCCCGCCGTCGAGCCTTGTTGGATGAGCCTCCCCAAACATCGGGACCTTTCATCGCATAAAGAAATCTTTAATAGACCGCAATTTGTCTGTGAAAGTTTTATCGTCAGTTTTATCGGTCTCGTTACAAAAATATATGAATTACATCTGATGAAATATGCCTACCTATTGTGAACTCTTCCTTTCTCTATCTGGAATGGATATATTTTTATGAAGCGCTAAACAATACCTATGTGGTTGAAGTGCAACAAACGCATGTGTATTTTTGATTAGGTACTGTGACGGAAAATTAAAACTAACAAACTAGAAAGATAGTGTTTTGTTGTAGAAAGATCTATTGCGGATTGCGCCACCCTCAGACTTAACAAAACGGAAAACGGAACACTTGACATTCTGTGCAACTCCAGAATTAGATTTACAAATGTAGGTACTTAGTAGTGATAGTGAATACTACTAAGCAACAAAGAGGCTTCAGGTTAAAAACGCAATTAAAAGGACTTCTATAAAATAAAAACAATCATCGGACTGAGACTCTAGTCAGCAAAAATGTGGGTTTACCCACCAGGAATTTAAGAGCACAACGGAATCGCCAGAATGTTGTAGAGCATGATACAACTAGACGCTTTAAACATGGTTTATTGTTTTGTGACATGAAGCTGTCATGCCTCTTTCAAATAGATGAGAAAATCATCCCTAAGCAATATTTTAGCTCATGTCACCTAAGAGCAATGATTCATAGCAGTGAAACAGCCTACACAATGCACATAAATGGTCAAACCCAACATCACCGCGTCATTACAAACACTGCTAATGCCTCCAACAACTTTTATTAGGTGCTATGTATTCGCCAGCGACTTTGATGAATTTGTAAGACGAGGTGTTAAAAGACCCACGCCGTAATAGTTTAAATATCCATTACTACAGGGCCTGAATTTATAGCACCTAAAAATAAATGGATGAATATTGAAGAGTAATGGGTTGTGATGAACACGAGACGCCGTCGGGCACCGAAATGATCAACACCCTAATTGCGTAACACACTCATCAATCGGAATCGGTTTCATTTTGACAGTTCAATAACATTCATTGCGATATTTACGGTGTTGAGAAATTTTTCGAACGTGAATGAAGCAATGGATTAGCAATTTGCTTCAAAATTTTTCTTTTACTAACCAAACCAATTCTAATACTAACCACATACAATATGGATGATTTCCGAAATAAAAGATTGAATTGAATTGAAAAAAAAAAACTATTCAGATTCGGATCGATAGTGTGTTACGCAATTAGGGTGCTGGATAAGAGGACATTTAGGTTGAATGTAAAAACTTAGGTAAGTACCTACATTAATTCTACATTACATGTATTTTCTGAGGATTAACAAACGAAGCAACTCATAATAACTACCGCTCTGCAACTGAAGAAAAAAAATCGACATAACGCTGTGCTTTCTATTAGAATACTGGCATGCAAAAACAAAAACACAATTTTATTACGAAGTATCCTACCGCGTTTGTACCATTCAAGAAAGTTTTGGAGATTTAATCAAATCAAATCAAAAGTTTATTTGCTAGAAATACATTTTTTTTTTTTTTTGGTAAAGGTGAGATCTTATAACCGAAGTGTCATTGTATTCTACCTGCAAGCAGGCGTGCAAAATTTTAAAAAGTTATAGGATACATTTTTATTTTATTACTATTATTATTACTATAAGCATGCATTAAAATGATTAGGTATATCGAAGCATGAAAATAAAAACAATTTCGTTCGTTTGTTTTTACACAAATAAAAATGTACACGGTTGTTTAACTTTCGGTGCACGAAACAATGAATTTTGCCAACATTTCCGACAGCCAAATGTTTTGGGACTGACTCCAAAATGATAAAATACAAGTTGTATGGTAAAACATACGACAACAGCATAAATTGTATTTAAATTGTTGCCGATTTCTACTGATCAGCAATGCACAGGTGTGTCATTTTCACTTGCTAAGTTAAACGAAACTAAAAGACCTTTTCAGTTTGCTAAGTTATGCGGTTTGTATTTTCATAATCGTGGTCGCAATAGCAACGTAGAATGTTATTTCAATATCTACTGCCTGCAGAAATACTTATCCCCTTTCCTAAAACCATATACTTAGGTACAGTCAACAAAAGAGATATCTAGGCAATATACTAACATATTTGTAAGTATGTGAATTGCTTCATGTTCAATTCGTGAAAATATACGAGTACAATTTTGTGTTGGTGTGTTACAATGTAGGAGTATTGCAAAAACAAAGTAATTTATATAAAATTGAACATGAAGCAATTCACATACAAATACACTTCTGGACACATCTTTTGGCCCACCTTGTATTTTCAGTTTCGTTTGGTCCTAGCTAAAATTTTATATTAGGTCGAGCAAAAAGTTTTTATGCAGTTTTGAACCTGGCACATTCACAATTTCATTCAATAGTCTTTTTTTGAATTTCGAACACAGAATTTAAAGAAACAAAAGACAATTTGGAGCCTGTTTGTTGATATCAAACAATCGAATACTACGAAAACTTGGTTTTATTGGTTTACTTGGATTTAATTCTTGAAAAAGTGATTGATATCTTTGGTTTTGCAACAAACATTACTTATTCTTAACATTAAGGTGAGGTTCTATCAATAATCTATGGATACTTCACCTGAAGTCGCCGCCCAAGCTGTGGCACTTATTCAGGCCGGACACAGCCAAAGAAACGTGAGTGCTCAACTTAATTTAAGTCGATCTGCGGTCCGAAATGTTTATCGGAGGTACCTAGAGACTGGCGGCTTTGTTCGTCGCCAAGGAAGGCCACGATCTCGGGTCACAACTGAAAGACAGGATCGATTCATCGTGACGACCAGCTTGAGAAATCGTCACCTTACCTCCATTGAGATACAAAACCAACTTCACGACTTCCACGGAGTATCTGTGAGCGCTCGAACTGTTCGAAGAAGGTTAAAAGAACGCGATATGGTACCACACAAGCCAGCTAATGGCCCCAAACTAACGCGAGCCCACCGAACAGCGCGCCTTCATTTCGCACGCAGTCATTTAAATTGGACACAGCAAGATTGGAGCCGTGTACTCTTTTCTGATGAGTCTAAAATTGTGTTACATGGCAATGATGGAAGGAAGAAGGTCTACCGACGTAAGGGAGAGCGTTTCGCACAATGCTGCTTTGATGAGAGGGTTGCTTATGGCGGTGGCTCATGAACTGTCTGGGGCGGTATATCCGCGAGCGGCAAAACTCAACTTGAGGTTGTTACAGGACCACGGCTGCCAACATTAAATGCTGAAAGGTACATTCGTGAGTGCTTAGAACCTCACGTGATACTGCGTGATACCATACGCGGACTATGTGGGCCCAAATTTCCTTTTTATGCATGATAATGCAAGAGCCCATGCGGCCGGCATCGTCAGGGAATATCTTCGGGATGTCAACATCACAGTTATGGACTGGCCAGCCAGAAGCCCAGACATGAACCCTATTGAGCACATGTGGGACGAGCTAAAAAGACGTGTTAGGGCTCGTCAGCCAGTTGCCCAGACGATGCAGGAGTTGAAAACTGCCATAGAAGAGGAATGGAAGATGATCCCTCAAAATTTCATAGAGCGGTTGATAAACTCTATGCCTAATCGTATGAGAGCTGTGGTAGATGCCCATGGAGGCAACACGCGTTATTAAATTAAACCTTTATTTGATAAAACATGTTTTTTATTCAAAAATCAATTGCCTTTAACAAGGCGCATATCCGACTTGTTAGGCGTAGCTCCATGTCGTATGGTATTCTGAATTCAAATTTAAAACAATACGATCGAAAAAGATGGTAAAATGTATCAGGTTTAAAACTGCATCAACAGTTTTTGTTCAATCTAGCAATCATATTTCGGTAGGGGCCATCGAAACCTAAACTCTAAGGTGGGCCAATAGATGTGTCCAGAAGTGTATGTTAGTATACCCTGCCTAGATATCTCTTTTGTTGACTGTACAATCAATCTACCCACAGAGGAATTTATTTTGAGATGCAACATGCAATTTTCTGGCGCGTTCGAATGTATGAGCAGTAGAGAAAATTAAGTGGTCAGTGGAACTATGAAGTCGATTTTGAGGTAAAAAAAATTGCATCGTGTACCTACATATTGCATTGAGCGAAGGTATTGCTGATAAAGATCATTGGATCAGAGGACGTAGACTAAAGTGAGAAAATGCTACAGTAAAGCAAAATGTCTTCACATTCTACTGCCTCTTGTAACTCGGGATTTAATGCAGGCGCCGCTAAAAGTGCACCGTCCTTGAATGACAATATATTTGACGCTCACGACAATGTGGAGACAAGGTTTGCATGAATTTGAGGGACAAAGAGAAATCTGTTTTTTTTTTTTTGTTTTTGAGTGTGGAAAGGCTTTTTTACTTCCTTGAAGAGTATTTGTTGGGCAACAGACCAACATAGTTGAAAAGATTAAGACGGGTTTTAGAGACTACACAAACTCGTTTCTAGAAAACAGCCAAGGATGATTTTAGTTTTATTTTATCGTTACCATGGTCCATGGAGATGTGTTAATGATCTGACAGCTACTAAATAAACTCATACATACCAAACAGGATAAGCCCATAACATAATAAGAAATTCATAAAATGAGAACAACAAACCAATAACATTGATTATTTATTATGTACTTAAGTACTTATTAAACTACTGTATTATTCAAAAGGATTAGTACCAGTCAAGAGTCTTTCTTCAAAATACTTGTGTCGTTTCCTAACTTTCTCCTCATCAGGTTTAGCAAAAAATGAACTGATAGATTTTGTCTTTGCCTTCTTAGTGTTTCCTTCATCATCCACATCCTCAAATGTACAGGTAGCAGCTTTGTCTTGGAGCATATGTTCAGCTGTTGACCAGCTAAACCTGACCAAAGCTGGATATCCAAACACATTGTCAATTTGTTCACGAATAAACTTTTTTGTCTGTGGATCTGAAAATAGAACAGTCTGTATTGAATCACTTTAGATGATGCAGATGCTTTGATTCTGGCCTGGTTGCAGAATTACTAGAAAAATCTAGTTTTTGGACTTACATTCAGACAACAGTGGATTTTAATTACATAATTATTCTGTTTACTTACCTCCAGGATATCCACTGCCAAATTCAGTGTGTGTCATTTCCAATCCTTCACGAAACTGCCATACTTTTAAGGCATGATCTCTTGTCACCTTTGCCACAATACTAGCTGCAGACACAATAGGGTATATTGAATCAGCTTTCTTTGCAACCTGAAAATAATACAAGAAATTTATTTACTTAGGGCTTAAAGTAGAACAAACTTTTACTTTTAGGCGCACATTCAAGTGACCCTCAAGCATAAAGCTAGGTTTGTGTATGATTACTATGAAATCTGCTATTTCGAAATTATATTAATGTATTCAAAGCTAGGCTAGTCATTACTCATAGAAAAATGTTTTTATAGTATACAAGAATTTATGTATGATAAAAACCCTTAGAATATGTTAATTATAATGATAATATAATACAATACAATTTAATTTAATATAAATATTTAATAATGTCATAATAATAATAATATAATTTAAAAAAATATAAAAAAAAGCTGGCAACACCAAAGTCAACAAGTCACATTTGTTTTCATATCTGCACATTTTCAATTTTAATAATAATCGTAGTTTTTATTTTTATTTTATGAGAATCAACCTGAAACCATCCTGAAACCCAAACCTACAAGACAAAATTAAAATAGCAAAATGAACCAGAATCATAAAGATTTTCATCAAAAACTACCGAATCGGAGGTGACATCTGTCATCTCCGACAAAACAAACATGAAAATTAAATTAAAATGTTGACAAGATCAGCTGCAAGACGAGCACGCCCACCATCTCCGGACTCGCCGCTCAGCTCCGCCCCGCCGCCGCCGGTATCCAGCCCCACTATGAGCGCTGTGACGACACCGGCCGCGGCAGTTGCGTCGAGCTCGAGCGACGAGTATTTCTCCCCGCCGACGTCGCCAACACCTGTACGTCGGCAGGGGAGAGGCCGGCCACCGAGAAGCTTGGGACTTAGGGGCCATCCGGCCCCGAGCCGGGTCCCCGCTGCCGGTGGTTGTGTGCAGCGCATGAGATGGACTCAGTCAATGAACGAGAACGTCATGCGCGCATATTACGGGTCTACAGAGGGAGGAACTAATCTCACTGCGTATCGTGTTAGGATGCTGACTCTGTTCCAGGAACTAGAACCAACCGTCAACACCTCGGCCCAACGACTGTCGGATCAGGTGCGGGTCATCCAACGCAATCACAGGTTGGACGATACCGCACTTGATAGGCTGCGCTCAGAGGTACTGAGCAGCCGTATCGTCTCCACTCCAGCACAAGCCGCGGTACAAGCGTCAACGATAGATGCAATCTCACCGCGGTTCAATCATGTTGAAGAGGAGGATGATAGGGTTGACACAGTAAGTAGCCAGTGCAATACCCGGTTGAGGAGCGCACTGGAGGATGCGTTTCGCGAGTATAGGTCCACTCCGACCGAACTTAGACCCCGTTTACCACGCCTACCTATGCACAAAAAAAATAGGGCGCTGGTGAGCGCCTTGGACTCGCAGCTTAAGACTTTTTTTCGAAAGCAGCGAGGACCTCGTTGATACACACTCGATTCTGTATTGCGCGGCTGTTGCGGCATGTCGTTTAGCTAACGTCAATTTTCCTAACTGTGACGGAGCTACTCGACCAAAACCAGCTGTACCAGCCTGGCAATGCAGGATCGAGCGTCGTATCGATGGGGCCAGGGTACTCATCGGCAAACTATACTGCTTCAGGGAGGGCAATACACGACCACGAGTGATGCGCTTTGTGAGGCAGGCATTCTCGGGGACTGGAATCAGCCCTCGAGAATACATGTCCAGTGTCACAGAGCGCATCGACTTCCTGAAGCAGAAAGTTTGTGCATGGGCGAGCCGTATTCGGCGGTATAAGCGGCGGGTTGATCGTTACACGCAGAATCGCATGTTCCAGAGCGATGAGAGGTGGGTATATAGAACTTGGGAGCGACCTGAACAAAATGTGACAGACGTATGCCGCCCGGATGATGCCGCTACGAGTGAATTTTGGCGCAGCATATGGTCGGTACCCGTCTGTCACTCTGAGGCTGACTGGATGCAGGATGTCGAGCGAGTGTGTGAAACTATACCAGAAATGGGAAAAATCACAATTACGCCATTAGACGTAGCCAGAGCAGTCCGTCCGTTACCGAATTGGAAATCACCGGGACCGGACGGACTGCACAATTTTTGGTTGAAATGGCTAAGTAGTTCACACACTTGCCTGGCATCTCAGTTCCAATCATCCTTAGAGTCTGGGTCGCTACCGCCGTTTCTAACAACAGGCGTTACCCACCTGCTCCATAAGTCAGGTAGTCCCGTGGAACCCAAGAATTATAGACCGATCACGTGTTTGTCGACGGTCTATAAACTTCTTACATCCATTTTGAGAGCGAAAATTAATACGCACATTGACAGTAACACGATTATGTCTACCTCTCAAAATGGATGTAGGAACGGGTCTCGCGGTACTAAGGAGCTACTCCTCATCGACATGGCCATTAGCCAACAGGTTCGTCGATCCCGCAAGGATCTGTCGACATGCTGGATAGATTATAAGAAGGCCTATGACTCGGTGCCACATACATGGCTCATAAAGGTGTTGGAGTTGTACAAGATTGATGCGACTCTACGCACCTTCCTTGAGTCGTGTATGGGGCAATGGAGGACGGTCCTTCGCTATCCTGGATGTCGACAGATCCAAGGGAATGATGATCCTGTATGGATTAAACGGGGAATATTTCAGGGCGACAGTTTGAGTCCACTTTGGTTCTGCTTAGCCCTGAATCCTCTAAGCACACTGTTGGAGGATTCAGGTCTAGGCTATCGGTTGAAGAGAGGTGGTCAGGTGATATCTCACCTCCTCTACATGGATGATTTGAAACTCTTTGCCCACAACAAATTGCGGCTGATGGAGCTACTAAAGGTTACTGAAACTTTCAGTAGCGCCATCAGGATGGAATTTGGTGTGGACAAATGTGCAATCATGCATGTAAAACGAGGTGAGGTTATGGAATCCGATGGAATTCAACTTTCGGATTCTATACATCTTAGATCCCTCTCCTCATCCGAAAGTTATAAGTATTTGGGTATGTCGGAAGCGTTAGGCATCAACGTTGCTGACATGAAGCAATCGTTGAAGGAGCGCTTCTTTGGTCGCCTGAAGAAGGTATTAACCAGTCTTCTTTCAGGCGGAAACAAGGTGCGCGCTTTCAACGGTTGGGTCATGCCGGTTTTGATGTACTCTTTCGGCATACTCAGATGGACTCAGACTGAACTCGACACCCTGGATAGGAGGGTCCGTACACTGCTGACTGCAAACAGGATGCATCACCCACGATCATCGGTGATGAGACTGTACATCCCGCGGAAGTGCGGGGGTCGAGGCTTTTTAAATGCGAAGACCGTCCACAACCGCGAGGTGTGCAGCCTCAGAGAATATTTTTTAAAAGTCGAAGTGGGTATGCACCGTGATGTGGTTGCAGTGGACAAGGGGCTCACCCCGCTGTCCATGGCTAAAGAGAACTGGCGCAAACCTGTAGTACTTACTACCGATGACCGCAAGAAGGTATGGCAAAGCAAGGAGCTCCACGGGCGCTTCTATCGGGCTCTTCATGAGCCCGGTGTAGATTTCTTAGCGTCCGTATCCTGGCTACGTTTCGGTGACCTTTTCGGGGAAACTGAAGGTTTCGTCTGTGCAATTATGGACGAAGTTATCTTGACGAATAACTATCGGAAACATATTATGAAGGACGGGACGGTTGACGTGTGTCGGGCATGCCACCGTCCGGGTGAGTCCATCAGACATATTATCTCCGGTTGTTCTCGTCTGGCTAACGGCGAGTACTTGCACAGGCATAACCAAGTAGCTAAGATTATCCACCAGCAACTTGCTTTGAAATATAAACTAGTCGATTCTGAGGTACCATACTACAAGTATGTGCCCGACCCAGTTCTCGAAAATGACCATGTCACTTTGTACTGGGATCGGTCTATCATTACTGACAGGACTATTGTCGCCAATAAGCCTGATATAGTAGTGATAGATCGGTTAGTGCGCCACGCAATGATAGTCGATGTTACCATTCCACATGACGAGAACCTCGTGAAAGCTGAGAAAGAGAAACAAATAAAATATCTCGACTTAGCTCACGAGGTTGTTGATATGTGGAATGTGAGCTCAGCTGTCATTGTGCCGATTGTCGTAACGGCCAATGGCCTGATGGCCGAAAGCCTCGAACAACATCTCTCGAGGCTATCATTAGGCGGTTGGATCAAGGGCCTGATTCAGAAGGCAGTACTCCTTGATACGGCTCGCATTGTGAGAAGGTTCCTGTCTCTGCAGCCCTAACCACCGGTAGCTTGGACCCTGCTCCCGACACCGGCGGACCTCTATTTTTTTATATTTTTAAATGTTTTTTTTTATATCCTTTTTTTAAGAAATATTTAAAAATGTAAATAGATAAGAAATAAAATGAATAAACGACATAATATAATTTCATATCCAGGCAAATCACTGTCCATTCTATGGTTGCCTGGAAGAGATTGCAGAAAGCGATAAGGCCGCCCATTGTATATTTTGTAGTTTGTGTCTTTTTTTTTGTTATGTATTTTTGTGGTGTACAATAAAGTATATATAAATAAATAATAAATAAATGTAATAAAATTCTAGACTTAATGTAAACATTTGTATTTAATAATGTTACAGACACAATATTCTAGTTTTAAGTTGTCTTGCCGCGCCCTAACGGGGTCATGTACTCATTAGCTGTAAGCAAAGCCTGTAACTGTGTGTACATTGTGCAATAAATAAATAAATAAATAGATTAATCCTTGAACTCTGCTCTGAGTGTAATAGCCCACATTAAAATTTGAGAAACTTACAATTTTTAAACCACTTTAAAATGTAGGCTAAAATACCAGTAATGTTTTATTTTACTTTAAGGGGGAAGCACCAGGGCAGCCCGCGGAATTCAAGTTTGCTTACGTTTTTTGCAATTTGCAAGAAAGTATTAGGTTGTATGTTGATTAAAGTACGATTCGAGACCGTAACAAATATGTATTAACAGAATTATAATCATTAGAATCGGTAATCCCTTAAGTTAGTATAATCCTCATATGTTAAGATTTCTTGAAAAAGTCATTCAACAGGATTACTTAGTCTTGAGGCGAGTAGTGCTGCCAACCGCCACCATTGAGAAAAAAATCATAAGTCTGGAGATATGGAACATTTTGTAATTTCCTATGCTCACATTTTTAGTCAGATGAGATAGAATTTTTTGTGTCAAAAAAATCAACACTAAACCTCCTAGGTTCGAAGCCTTAGTAGTTAACGCCGAAAACGGCCGTATTTGGCATTAACTGCTAAGGCTAAAATGTGAGCATAGGAAATTTAAAAATATTCCATATTTCCAGATTGCATTGGTTGACAGAAGGCAATATAATAATGAAAAAAATACTTACAGTTATTTTGTAGTTGGGGAATATTGCAGCTAACTTGGCTTGGTACTTTTCTGGTGGACCAACAGTGTCCACATAAACCTCAGTTATGTTAGCACCACTCTCCGCTGCCTTTTTTATTAATGCAATTGCTGAATTCATTGATACCTGGAATATAAGTAATTCAAATATGAATCACTACATAGTAAACATATATTTTTTTAAACAACTTTCTTTAACGCAGCTTATGGTAGGAGTAAATGGGCAGAAAATTTGATGCAAAGAAAAAGTGTTATGACGGCATAACACAAAAAACAAAAACTTTTGATACTTGAAACTGATGGCAGTTTCAAGTGTCAAAAGTTTTTGTTTTTTATTTATCTTTTTGTATAGTTTTCACACTTGAAACTTGAGACCATACTCGTAGGCTCTGTATTAATACTTACCTAATATACAGCAAAAGGAACATCAATCCAATTGGGTGTGCCTCCCGATGTTTTTTTAAATACTTATGTTGGTTTTCTAACTATTATGATATGAATTGACCTCAAGAAATGATCATCATTATCAAGCTACAAAACAAAAATGTATCTACAAACCTTAACATTTTTAAAATCATTTAAATATTGCTTCTGTTTATTGATGTATAATTTTAGTCTCCAAAGTAGGCAAAGAAACATTGCAGCAATGAATTCTGAATACCAGATTACAATAAAAAATACAAACCTTTCTAAAAGAAATTACAATACAGATTAATACAATACTGATTATAGGTACTGACCTCATTCAAAGAATGTTTTGCTCTTCTATACATTGAGTTTGATATGTAATTGGGTGAAATAACTTCAGCAACCCATCCAACATTGTTTACCGAATCCTCCTCAGATAGCATTTTTGTAAATATATCATCTCGTTTTTCTTCTGTTAATGCTTTTGAATCGGCACATCCTAGATCATGAAGTACTTTAGTTTGGTCCACTGGACAGTAAGCCACCCCATACACCATTGGACCTAAAAAAGAAACTTAATGACACTAATTGTTATTAGCATAATTGGGTCAAATTCACCGAGGTAGCAAATTCCAAGACTGGTTTTATGATGAAAAATTTTACATGCTATAATTTTGAAAGTTACTTTATAATTGCCACAAAACTTTTGTTAAAACAAAACTTTAATAGGGGAAGCACAAAATTCTTTTTTTTATTTTATTACTTTTCAACAGAGCCTTTGGTATGAAATGAACAGAGCAAATAAAGACACTAGATTAATTTCCCGAAAATTGCTCTAGTGTATAAACTTTTCAAAAACTTTCTCGAAATGACCAAAGGCTCTGTTGACAAGTAATAAAATAAAAAAATTAGTTTTGTTGCATTGGCGTCGGTATATGTTAATTAATACATTTTTAAATATTTTTCATAGGCAAAGCAAAGTGCATCAAAAAACGAGAAGTCATCATCATTACGAGAATATATCATCATGTCCGGGAACGTTCACAAAATGATGATTACAAATAAAATAGTTTGATTCTAAATTTTCTGGAAATGACTGTCTATATGTATATTTTCAAATATAATTAACTTTCCAAGTGTATTGTATGAAGTACAGTTAAAACTACTTAAAACAACTACTTAAAACCAGTCAATTCTTATGTTTGTTTAGGGTCATTTACTCAATAAAATTACCATTTGAATAATTTGTTTGCTGGCGAAGGCCCACCTCGGTGATTTTGACCTAATTATGTACTGTTCCACTGTAGAACAGCATAGGCTAAAATCAACTTGAGGGTCCCCTTAGAAGGTATTATAGCTTTTAAAGAGCTAAACAAGCACTTAAGGGCAAAAACAAATTCTATCAGATGGCTATGAACAGCACAAATACTGCAATTCACAAGCATTCGTTACCTAAAACAGGTCCTCGTCCTGCTTCGTCAACTCCGAGCATGCATGGTTCAGTTTTACACACATCTGGAACATCTGAACAGTTTATATAGTTGTTAAAATTGTCTTTAGACTTTATGAAATCTTTTAGTTCTTCCAGTGATTTTATCATTTTGTGCTATTTAAAATTAAAAATATTTTTCTGTTTGTGTTTGGTGAATGTTTACTTTTATCACATTGACAGATCCACAAATGTCAAAGTCAAACTTTTCGCGCCTTTGCGCCATCATGTTAGAGTTTGACTTACAAAATTAAGTGTTACCAGTAAAATAGAAGCCGATGTGGCTAACGGTGGTGGCAATTTATATTATTTCTACCATGGTGATATCCTAGCGTTACGCTGGATAACCGTTCGCTATATGCTCGTAGCCAAAGTGAATTCAGAAAATTATATTCACCTAGCCAGTTTTTTCCTGCGCTAAATGATTCAGACAAGGACAATATACAAGGTGTAATTTAAATAACAGTTTGTGGTTACAACTTGTTTATATCAGAGTACTTTAAATCACGTAGTATACTAATTGTGCTTTCTGTCTTTCAAATTGTAATTAGAAATTATTAAAGTTTTAATTGTGTACTTTATAGTATAGTACACACTAACTCCATGGATTTAGATTGGAAACACAGGAGAGAACAGGAGTGCCCCTACTAAAGCCGCGTCCCGACTAGGGTCACGCGGCTCCGTTAAGCCGAGCCGCGCGGCCGAGCTTCGTGAGTGTGAACGTGTGTGAGGCCTAAATCACGCAGCCTAACAGAGCCGCGCGGCCAGCCTCGCGCAACCTGAAGGTTGTCGGTCTACTTCAAGAAAGCCGCGCGGCACTGGGTAGTGAGTACGGGCCGCGCGGCCGGTCAATGCGCTAGTAACCGCCTTTATACCGAGTTGTCTTTTTATTCGCGTCAAAATGGATTGGACGTATCTCTAAATAGTCTGTGGATTGGACTGACGAGCAAACTCTTTTTTTATTTGATATGTGCCGGGAGCGCCTGAAATTTTTCTGCTGGTTAAACTTGGTCGCACGTCGCGTCGCACCCAAAAACGCCGTCGCCGCGGTTTATTTCTTATTTGCGCAGCGGTGCTTATTACTATGAATGCTGCTGAAGCTAAAAGCACGTGCTCTTCTTCGTACGTACAGACTCAGCACATCAAGCTACTGCAGTCTGTCAAACTTTAATAGATTTTCATCTTTATCGCTAAAGCATTAGGTTCAAGGTTGATTGGGAAAATTTGACAGTTCCGGGTGGCTTGATGTGCTGGTGTCTGTACATACATCTCGAAAACAGCCAAAGCAACTGCCGATGTATCTCTATATAGTCTGTGGCAACTGTGCTAGGTGGGCCGTGCGGCTCTTATAGTGAGGATGCGTTGCAAAATAACACAAAAGCCTAGCGTGGTCGGGCGCGTGGCCCAGAAAACCGCGCGGCTCGTAATGGGGACGATGCTCCAGACGAGCCAAAAACAAAAAGCAAAGTTAACTAACACAAACCACCCTATAATCAATAAAATGTGTAATTTGTTAAGCTGGTTTTTTAACAGTGGTAGACGCTTCCCTTTCCCTTAGCTCGTCTTCTAATTTTGCTACATTCTAAATCGCATACATGTATTTATCTAGTTTTCGTTTAATTTGTGAGCGACACAACAGTAAACACATAAAACAATGGTCGTTTCGGGACTAAGCGCAGTGCTGCCACCTATCACGAGCTTTCAGTTTTTTACCCCATTTCGAATCACACTGCTGAACGAAAACGGAAAAGCCATTTTTCAGATTTTTCTAATCTGTATCATAGAAAAATGCTACCAAAGCATAACGAAGGTGGGAATAGCTTGCTATTACTACTAATATTATATAGTAACTCTTGAGTATTAATGTTCTGTGGGAGGACTGGGAGGAGACAAGGAGAGGAGAGGAGCAAACCATAAAGAGAGAAGTGCATAATATTTCTAAATGTAGAAATCAAAGGTGTCATCTGAATAATTATCAAAAATAATACTGATCGTGAACATTTAAGGTAAATATAGCACATTACTTTTTATTATGTTGTAGTTAGTGGCTTGTAAGTGTATCAATCAGTAATTTATGTATACTCGTTTGTAGGTTAGAGTAGTGCGATCTAATATGCAGAACAACCCCCAGGAGCTTTCATGGCAGGCGATTCAGGCTATCGTCGGGGTTAAACTTCCACCAAATGTACTACGTTTTGACGATATTGGATTCCACTTAGTCAACAATACTGTTTCGAGCGCTGAAGACTCTGATTCGGATGTAGAAATAGTCGAAAATGATTGGGAGTCTGATAATAATGTGTCCTCCAGACCCGACCATTCCGACAACGAAAAAACTACGTCGCCTGATAGGGAACAGAGTGAGTCGCCTATTTTACGTCTCGTAGAACCTGACAATAATAATTCAGGTAAAGAGTCATTAGATTACAGAGAATACGTCGAAAAGAATGATGCAAAAGATATTTCACCAAAGGAACGTATGACACAAATCCACATCGACGATGCGGATAGTTCTAACGGTAATGTTATGTCGATCGAAAACTACTTGGAGGTCACTTTATCAACAGATTCCGAGGCTAGTCATACTTGCAACCAATGTAACCAAATATTTTCTAATGAGAATTCACTTGCCTCACACAAATGCACTGCTAAACCCACCGAAGAAAAAAAGTACCCCTGTCATGTGTGCTCAGAAAAATTTCCAAGCTACTGGGACTTAAGAAAACACCTAAGTAGCCATTTTCCTGGAATGTTGGAATCTAAGTCAAGCTTCTGTCACCTTTGCCAAAAAGACTATACAAAAACAGGATTCATGAATCATTTACGTAAACACACGGGTGAAAGACCATTTGTCTGTGAACTTTGTCACAAGGCATTCTCTCAATCAAGTTCACTCTCAATACATATGAAATTCCATCTCAATGTGCGAAAGCATGCTTGTACCGTATGTGAAAAGAAATTTGTGACCAAAAGTGAACTATCCCGTCACATGACAGTGCACACTAAGCAGAAGTCCTACTATTGTGGAGTTTGTGAGAAAGCTTTCACTCGTTCTGATAATATGAAGAAACATGAGAAAACTCATGGGTAAATGTTTTATGACAGAACTGAATTAGAATATGGAACTGTGAACAATGTCATAATATAATATGCAATTCAATTGCATTTTAATATCAAAATTGTCAAGTTAATAATGTCTGGTCAATTCTGTTGCCAAAAACACTGTGGTATAATACTTTTCAACAAGCTATGATTTCTGATTCTCTTATTGCCAAAAAATTAGTTATATGTTTGTTAAGAATAGAACTTTTACATTGTTTATACTAAATTTAATCCTATCATGATCTAGTTCATATTTTAGTCATTATGGTGTGTTTCTGTGTTTTTGCGAGTGTCCAACCACACTCATGTGTGCTGCTGTAATTGCTTTCAAGATTTTTTTATTTATATTATTTTAAATTGTATGTTTGGGTTAATATTAGCGAATTAGTAAAATGTCTTTGCAGGTGCTCTACAATAAGGTCACACATATCTCAATCCAATGTTGCCTTTTAGATATGATAAAGTGATATTTTAATATGTGGATATTGTAGGTAAATGTCCAAAGGTCCAATAGCCTTATTGTAATGTTTACATTAGATAAAGGGAAACATGTTTGTTATTCAATATGGGGCCTTTCCAAAATATGTCACAAAATATATTTTTGTAAACTATGAGGTACTAAAATACCAGTTGAAGTGAACTTTTGCCAAATTTTAGATAAGTATTTCAAGTGATTTTTATTACTGTACTGTGTTGTAACCAAAGCAATAACATTTTTAATGTGCCTATTCTTTATAATAATTATTATAAATACGAGTATACCAAATAATTTAATTATTAGTGTTAATAGATGTAATAAATTAAAATCAGTGGTAACTAGTAAGTTATCTCTTTTCTTGAAGTGAATGAAATATGGGAACTCTATAGTTTTCCTTCTTGATGGTCTCCTATTTTGTTAGTTAAGACGCTGAACAACTATTCTATAATATTGATACATTAGTTAAGGTTTATGAAATGAGGTCTTGATTACACATCACAAATATTTTAACAGTGCACATATTTATTTGTAACTGTTAAGGAACATTAGTAAATTAGTATACTATCTACTATATTATAAGCAAGGGTATGACTCCCTTTGCTATAAGACTTTTAGACCAAAATAAGTAACGAAAATCCCAAAGATTAAATATTGTCATATTTTATAATTGGCTATAACCAAAGGCTAAAATTAATTTATTTTGTGCCACTTGGATTTCATAAACTGGTTGTAATATAATGCCTTATAATATTGTCTAGATTTATTAAATCAAAAATAGACAATAATCATATTTTAATATATTTATTATATTTAATTTTTAGGTATTTAACTTTGCATGACTTGTTTGTAGGTTTAAGAAATCGATATTGAGCCAAACGAAATAAAAACGCAAAATCTACAAGACTGACAATAATATTCAGAGTAGGTAGGTATTAACATGTGCACAAAAACAATAAATTATTTATACATACTGTGTAGGTATTGCAATTTTCTATTTATCTTAAATGCACCTTGTTAAAAACTCAACATGACAATTAGATTAAGATCCGTTTGATATAATGAAAATATTTTATGGAAATGTGTAATAATAATTGCGATTTTATTAAAGAGTTGTTTGTTGCAAATTATGTTTTATTTCAGAATTGAATAATATTTTTCCCTTTGTTCTAGGTTGCACTAACGATGTCTGCAAGGTTACGTAATCTTAATCCCTATGAATTGCATAAGTACTTAGTTAATGTGTATTGTCTCAATACGAAGGGTTCTGCTACGTCTTTGAAACGAGACACATCCAGAGACAGAACTGACCTTGATATTATAAGAGAGAACCACAAATTTGTGTGGGAGGAAGACGATGTTGCTGATACATGGGAGAAGCAGTTAGCTAAAAAGTATTGCGATAAACTATTCAAAGAGTATTGCATTTGTGATTTAAGCAGATATAAAGAAAACAAAGTAAGTTTAAGTAAATAAAACGCAGATAGATAAAATCGATTTACAAAACTCTAAAAATACCAAAGACCGGTCATCGCCATTGTAACAGAAATTCTCATTCGTAACTAACAAAAATCATGTCGGACTAAATAATGCCTTCTAACGGGTCTAAAGGTCACACTGGAATATGCGATAAAGGTTCTCCCCTAATTTAAACATGGCTGTGAGATGGGGACGATCCCTTATGTAACTCAATTTTATGCCAGAGAGACCTTCCTTTGTATTATACAGTAGGGAGTGCAACAAAGGCCGTACTGCCTTTCTGTGCGCTAAATATAGCTCTATACATTCACCCGCATTGATACACAGTAACGCACATCTGGCCATTCGTGCCGCAGCCGATCCCCATTTGTCTCACGAAATCAATGACAAAAAGGCACGCTGTGCTCACACGCTCGTAACGGCACAGTATAATTTTATATTTTCGAAATTATATTAAGTAAATAAGTATAGGTACAACATACGTAAATCGGTCTTTATTATTTTTGTATCTTTATATCAGCATCAGCATAAAAATAAAAGCTTAGGTATGTCAGTCAGAACAATACAATCAGAAGTCGTGCATGGTAACTCTTGTATACCTTACCTTGTACTTATTCTAGCTACCCTGTAGATATAATCTTGATGTCTTATCCAGATCCAGTGCATATTATACATAAAAATGCACTGAACTGTTATGGAATTCTGTTTTTCCTTATGATTTTCGCACGCGTGCTTGATTCATGGTTTCGCTAGCTTTGATGTTTGATGCTACAGTACCTGTTTCCTAAACAGGTTTAATAAGTAGACCTTCAAATAAATTATGTATGAAACACTAGGTAGCACTGCGATGGCGCATCGAGAAAGAAGTAGTACTCGGAAAGGGTCAGTTTCAATGCGGCAATAAGGTGTGCAACAAAAGCGATGGTCTCAAGTCCTGGGAGGTCAACTTCGCTTACATGGAAGATAACGAGAGGAAAAATACTCTCGTGAAGCTTCGTAAGTTTGATGTTATCTAAAAAGCTATCTGTACAATTCCTACCTACTCCGTAGATGTACCTACCTATCTAACTATCTTTATTATTGCGACTTACAACCGAAACGATACGTAGGTGGCAGGCACGATATGAAAAGTGCGCAGGAATTACCTATTTATATATGTAGGTCCGATTTAATCTGGCACAAAAGTAAACACACATCTACATAGGTACAGATTTATGTATAATTTTAGTTCCACGTCTGCGCGTGACTATTGCTTGTATTTGACTTAAACTTTACCATATTGCTAGGTAAGTGCTATATTATGTGTGTGCCCTTGCACAACCCACGGACCGACTAATTACTTATCATCATCTTCTTGCCCTCATATCCCGGTTAAAAATAATACCTACCCATGCGTAGAAGGTGCGAGCGACCGTAGGGAAGTGTAAGTAAGGTATGGTCGGCAACGAAATACATATTGGTGTGCGTGTGCAGGTCATGATTTTCTTAGGATATTTGTGCCGTAGTTGTGAGTCTAAATAGGTTTAGAGAGAGAAAGTATCTCTTTTCTTAGCTAGGTACAGCGTTTCTCAGCACCGTCATGCAGGATGGCTGCGCCGCTAAACCGTCTACCTAAAGGGGAACCTACTGATTAGACTTCCCTACTTAAGGGAAGCGTAGGCACATACCTACACGGCGCTTAGTCAAGTAGGTAAGTATCGATATAGGCACTTAGGTACTTTATCTAAATTCATTTGTAGTTTTTCAGAACAAAAACTGATTTTGCGTGAAGTCGAAATGCATCAAAACACCTTCTTTGGGATGCATTTCACCTTAACACATTAGCCAATCAGCCTAAATCATTTCAATCTAATCATGATCTAGCAGCTAACCTACCTACTTGTTGAAGACAGTAAACCATGCATCATAAATAACCCTTGAAACTATGGTTTTACTGTAGGTAGGTAGTAGGTACTTGACCGACACAAGTTCGTTGAGACGGACGTGAAGTAATTACGCCAATTGGATCTCGTTGTACATATGCCACAGCAAGGGAAGGATTATTCCCATATTAGGGCCTATGCACACGAAGTTTTTTTATACTTAAGCGCCGCCGCGCCGTGTCGAAGCGCGTTCCTTAAAATCTGCGTCAACGGCGCGCGTTTTCTAATTCTTCCATAAACTTGAGAAATATCCACGAGTTTCGTTGGCAGCGATACGTGCGTCGACCGCGACGACCGAAGGCGCGTAAATAAATCGCCGTGTTAATAGGCCCTTACGCTACAGGTTGCATATTTGTTACCTTGTTACTGCCATAATATGTAGGTGAACTAACTGATAACTGCGATTAGTAAGTTTGCATACCAAGTAGGTACTTATGGATTCGTCTCTTTAATAGGTTTATGCCCTGGATGTTCAGAACTGTTAAACTATAGATCAAAGAAACGTGAAGTTAAGAGGCTTAAGAAAAGTCAAAAGAAATCAAAGAAGGCTAAAAAGCCAGACAAGGAAGAAAGTGAAGATGAGGAGGAAGAACTGCTCTTTCCCGGCACTCCAGAACAGCCAGCGGAACCTTCCACTTCCGCTGAAGCTGAAGCAACAGAAACTGATGAAGCGTCATTATGGAAAAAAGGTTTGTGCGACTTCAGGCATAACTTAGTATTTATCATGGTATTCAACGAAGGGTAAGGCAAGGCAGAAGTCACATCATCATAGTTTCACCGAAATCTCTAATAGGAAACTCTTGTTGCGATTAATATGATATGTCGTCAGAAAAACCACAGCAGTGTCACAACCGTTTAAATGTGATGCAGGTAAGGTGAAATGTTAGTTGGGTTCAGTTCACAATTCGTAGATTATAGTTAGTAGGTACGTGCAGGTGACGTTGGTTTGAAAAAGTAATTTTATACCGACTGAAAATCTTACCAAAAATATTTTTCCTTATGCCTGGATCACATGTACCTACCGAGTAGATGGGCGAGACAGTGCTCTCGGCCGAATGCTCGTTACGAAATGTACAGAGCTCTCGACGGAGAACACTGTCTCGCCCCATTTACTCGGTACGTGTGATCTAGGCATTAGTACTTAAAAGATGTAAGCGTCAGCTGCTCCAGTTGTGGATGAGTTCATTACAGCATGTCAAAGTTGAAAAAAAAACTTATACTTAATAAAAGTAATTTCATACCGCGCCGAAACTTTATGGGATCATCTTCAAACCATGAAAAATATTCAGCTGCATGGAAGTGGGGGGAATACCTATAAATGTCAGTCGCGGTAATGAACTTGATTCCCATCATGACGTATGCGGGTTCGGTATTTGCACACGCCAAACCCCGCTATCTGCATCGGATGCAGACATTACAGAACCGTTTCCTCCGAAGGATAACGGGCGCCCCTTGGTTCGTTCGGAACGCGGACCTCCACCTTGACCTCAGGATCCCCACGATCCATCAATTTTTGAAGCGCGGCTCGAAGCGTTTCTTTGATGCCGCCGCGAAGCATCGCAACCCTTTGGTTGTCGAGGCCGCGCGTTATACCCCCTCTCAAATTAGTAAGACTCGCCGTCCGCGTCATATTCTCACCGACCCTGATGACCCCATAACCCTCCTTCAGGAGAGTAGCAAGGCCACCAGTACGGTTTACAAACGTAGACCACCCCGGAATACATTCCGACCTCGCCGCCGAGGTCGCAATCGTAACCGCCCCCCCCCCTATCCCCTACTCGGTGAAGCTGTGCCAGCTGGGGGCACAGCTGAGCCTGTAGCACTTGTCCCCCCCGTCATGATCCAGCCTGCCCCGTCTGGCTGTCATATTATTATTAGCGACGCTCAGTCGACTAATAATTTACCTTAGTTTTAGGCCTGGCCGGGGGCTTTAAGTTCGCTTAAAGAACCCACAGGAAACGCCCGGTTGAGCAGTCTCGACCCTTAGTGGTCAACTGCGAGATGCCATATATAAATAACTATAACTATAACTGAACTTGATTGTTGCGCCGGCACATCAGGGTTAAACTATGCTAGGGGCGAAACTATGGGTAATAGGGCAAAGTGATCAAAGGAACCATGGCCTCGATAAATTATGAAGGAAAATGTAAAACTGTATTTTTTGTTTTTTAAAAAAAGCTTCTGTCTGAACCGGGAATCGAACTCGATTTCTCTTATAAAAAGCATCCTGTATTTTTATACTGAGCGAAAGTGTTGCTAACAAGGATCAAACACTGGAAATAATTACTTTGTGTAAAATCAAAGGATGTGTCAGTTTTTTGCAATTTTTGTTTCTTAAATTACCTACGAAAAATTGGAGTTGAAAGAGTTGCCATTTCCTTTGAATTGTTCTATCGGTGAGATAGAAAAGGGTGTGCTGTTTTTGTAAAAGTTACGGGTTAATTCCTGGCTAAGGCTTTTTCAAAAAACCAAAAATGCGATATAAAATTGGTCGGAAAAATCGAGCAGTACCTCCCCTACTATTAGATTCACTAGTACTGATCAATATCTCCCATCACTGATCATCTCGCCTATGGTCGGGAGGAGCTCGTGACAATATACTAACAGCCGCACGGGTCGATCCATCAGGTTAAGCTACGCTTGCCGGGGTTCGTCTGTGGTGGTGTGTGGTTGGTGTGACCAGCTTTACACGAGACTCCTGCGCGCCTCGGAAAGCACGTTAAGCCGTTGGTCCCGGTTGTCATTATTAGATCTTTGACAGTCGTTACGGGTCGTCAAAGCCCTGAAAGTCAGACAACCAGTCTTACCAAGGGGTATCGTATTACCCAGTTACTGGATTGTGGAGGTCAGATAGGCAGTCGCTCCATGTAAAATACTGGTATTCATAGTCCATCCGATTAGACTGGGAGCCGACCATGACCCCAACATAGTTGGGAAAAGGCTAGGCAGATTGGTCAGGATGTGTTATTTTTCCGAGGGAGCATCGTATTTGCGTTAGTTATGTGTTGTAATGTTACGTACTGAAGGTATTGTTTCTTATATTTTACTCTTTTTATTTGTATTTACTGATTTTTTCGAGGACTGCATTGTTTGGACTTTAATGTTAATGATAGCGTTGTTTTACTTAGGGTTGCAAGAAGCTGAAGAAAAGTCGCGGGAGGAAGAATTTGAAGAATATCTGGAAGACTTGTTACTGTAAATAACTAAATAAGTCAAATAAACTAAGAAATAACCAGTTTTGTATTTAGTAAATCGTTTTATTGCAATCTATTTTACAGTAAGAATTGTTTATTATTTAAAAGTGGAATAACAACTATTCCAAAAAATTTATATCTCAAACAGCAAGGACCTCCAACCGACGTGCGCGTTGAGCTGAACATACCTACTATTCGATCTGTATCCATAACAAACAAAACTTAAGCACGCCGGTCGCGTCACTCCGATGGGGTTCCTTACTGTAGCACATATAATAACAAACATTTACGCAAACAGACGACGTATATTAAATTGTAATGTTAAACATACACAGCCGATGAATGGACTTAGTACTTAGTAGTTACTTTGTAAGTAGAAAAATTTGAATTAATTTATCAATTTTCTTCAGACTTTTCCACAGCACTACCTATATTATTTTTCAAAATTTTAATATAATTCAAAATTTGTATTTCTTTTCATAATTATTTACTGATATCAATTTTTGCCGCCTTGTATCTTAATAATATAATATACTTTAAATAAACGATACAGTAGTTTAAGAAATATAACTGCGATAAATGTCTCCTCTCAATAACTTGTTACATATTATAAAACAAATTAGGAAAGGGACTTCTCGCGATATTCCTCCTACCCCTATAAAATCCCAATTCCTATTCCTAATTCCTTTTTTTTTTGGGTTTTCCTAATTTGTTTTATAATGTGTACAAATCGCGAAAGTTTAACTTGTTACATGCTGTATATAAAAGTAAATCTAAATAATTGCAGGTATAATAGTCAGATTTATTATAAAGTAATATAGAATATCTAAAATCATAACTCAACAGAAACACAAGTATAATAAAAACTCATTTGAATAATAATCAAAGCCTCATTCAATCATAATTATGACTTGGAACTGTGCTATAGTAAAAGTTACTTATAAATTAATTAATTGAATATCCATTATTTGTAAGAAATATTTTCACTTCACCTATATGCTAATACTTCAATGTATTAATTAACGCGACGGTTGGAATCTCGTAAAAATAAAGTTTATTCGAAACATGTCATTAATTGGTACAACAATTCATTGGACATGTTTTGCTGGACATATCAACATAGTTTAGGCACTACTCTCGTATTTATAATTTGTTTAATTATAAATAAACTTACACGACGATGTGCGTTAACGAGAACGATCAGTGTCACATTGACTGACTGACCGTGCGGTGGCCAACTTGTGTACGCATAATTAACTGACGATGCGAGAAGACCTTATTCAGGTTTATTTAGTGTGCGGAGACTTAGTGACGTCTTCGTCATCGGAACAGTCTTCGTCGTGCGTGTGCGTCAGCTGACGCGGCGTCTCCGGGCGCATGTGTGGCACCGATGCTGACGCGATCTGAAATAAAGTTGGATAAGTGAATTCATCATCATCATCATTCTCTTGTCCTTATCCCAATCTATTTGGGGTCGGCGCAACATGTCTTTTTCTTCCATACTTCTCTTTAGTCTTCATCTCGGTAGCCACTCCCTTTTTTAGCCATAACATCTTTCACACAATCCATCCATCGTTAATTGGTCTTCCCCTACTCTTATAGCCATCCACATTCATACTTACTCAAAACTTTCGTCACGACATTGTCATCATTTCATGCCCATACGATGACAAACGATTTCCACACAACTATTAAGTACCAGTGCTACTTTCAAACTTCCTCTTATTATACTAATTTCTTATTTTATCCATTCGTATAACACCACACATCCCTCTTATCATTCTCACCTCAGCTGCATGCAACTGTCATTCATTCATCCCATTTGTGGCCCAACATTCTGATCCATACAACACAGCAAGTCTAATTATTGTTTTGTAAATCTTCCCCGGGCGTTGGATATGTTTTGTGAATCGTCCAGTCCAATTAGGCTTTAACCACCGCTAAAGTTGTAAATCGGAGAATTTACATTGGACTTATTATTCAGTTTCTAGAAGTACAAAAATTAAAATTTTAATTTTCATACTGCTGAGGATGTTATAAATAATTGTTGATCGTAAAACGTTACGTACTACGTACTTGTTAATTCTAATGTGTCATTGGATCTCTAAGCACCATTTAGCACAATATCGTGTTCTAACCGTTGATAGTTTTCTAGGTATCAATTCGATTTTACTATAAAATACAGAATTGCATTTATTTTGAATGTACTGTTTTTTTAAGTCAAACCTTAAAAAAAACAGTACTTTCCAAACGGAACCCTATAACTCCTCCGCTGTCCGTCCGTCCGTCCGTACCGCAAAAAATGGTTTAGTCCAGTTTTGTACGAGCAACAACTAAATAACTTAGGAATTTGAAACTTCTACATAGGTAATATCATGTAACCATACCGACGGCAAAGTGCCAATAACATCTAACTGACAAAGTCAAAAAAATCAACAAATTCTAAAAACGCCGATTCGTAAGGTATTTTGTTTAAATATGGGCGATTCGCTGCAACTGCAAAAAATAACTTTGTAATTCAGTATCATTATGAAATACAAAGTCATCTTTGCGATTGTTAAAATTTAAGATGAAAAATATACTTTCTTTAGTTTTTTTTTTTTTAATATGTGTTGTTAAATATTGTACGCTGGTACGGAACCCTTTGTGTGCGAGTCCGACGTGCACTTGGCCGGTTTTTAGGGTTCCGTACTTCAAAAGGAAAAACGGAACCCTTATAGTATCACTCGTGTGTCTGTCTGTCCGTCTGTCACAGCCAATTTGCTCTGAATCTAATGGACCGATTAAGTTGAAATTTGGTACACATATGAATTTTGAAAAGTTTAGCAAACTACACCGTGTGGCATATCAAATGAAAGGGCTTACTATGAAGGTCTCAAATATATATTTTTTTATAATTTAAAAATAAATTGTTTTAAAGTTATTTAAGAAAATAGACGAAAATTGACCATTCCCCACCCCTTATCTCCGAAACTACTGAGCCTAAAATTTTGAAAAAAATACAGAAAATAGATCTTTACCTGTAGATTACAGGAAAACCTATAAGAAGTCTGTGGTCTTAAAATAACATGGTAAATCTATCAATATTGTGAGTACAAACTTAGTTGGAATGTATGAGAGAACAAGTTTTTCAACTACAATGTTGTTTGTTCTTAAGATAAATTCATCCCAACTACGGAACCCTTCATTGTGCGTGGTCCGACACGCACTTAGCCGGTTTTTTTTTTTAATATTATGTTTTGTTATAAGGTTATACTTAGAATTAAAAACTGAAGTTCTTAGAATAAAAACTTGCGATGATGACTACATAATCGTCAAATTATAAAACAAATAACCTACGCGTTATACCAACTCCGATATTAGGCCACACCGGGAACGAAGCGAAACGGAGCTAGCTTTCCTCCGCGTCTTTTCATACTTCCGTTTTCGTTTCGCTTAGTAAGCGGTGTGAACCGACGTTTGAAAAGACCCGTAAGAAAGCTAAACGAACTTGGCTTAGTTTCGTATCGTTCACAGTGTGGCCTGCGCTTTAGTAGGGATATTAAAAATTTACTTTAAAAAAAGTAAAAACCGACTCAAAACAAAAAACTAATAAAATAACTTTCATAAAACTTAACAGCTTCTGAAGTCGGTGTCAAGCTTAAGTGCATTGACGGATTGAAGACACCGACTTCAGAAGCTGTTAAGTGTTTTATGAAAGTTATTTTATTCGTTTTTAGTTTTGAAGTCGGTTTTTACTTTTTTTTTAAGTGAATTTATTTTTCCATTTTTAGTTGAATATACAATTACAAGACGAACGAAAAGAAGAATCATCAAAATCGGCTTAGAAATGCCGGAGTTACAGTACATTTATGCACATAACTTCGTACATAATAATAATTGCATAATGTATTATATACTAAAACCTTACTGAAAGTATGTAGATCACGATAGTGAAAGAATCATCAAAATTGGTTCATTAGTTTTTGAGAAAATCGCGGACAAACAAACATACTTACATACATACACATATACATGCATACGGGTCGAATACAGAACCTCCTTTTTTGAAGTCGGTTAATAAAAAGTAACTCACCGTTACATCTCTCTTTTTATCCTTCAATACAGTTTCACATAAGGAGTGCGAGGATGCCATTTCCTCG
The DNA here is from genome assembly GCA_946251885.1 of Cosmia pyralina. NCBI lineage: Eukaryota > Metazoa > Arthropoda > Insecta > Lepidoptera > Noctuidae > Cosmia > Cosmia pyralina. The sequence goes on from OX276353.1 coordinate 14,447,320, forward strand.
TTTAAATCCGTCATGCCGATGCCGTGTGGTACGCTTACATTTCTGGATCTGAAAATAATTAAAATTTACAATAGAAAATCTAGATATCTAAGGTAATTCACCGACGCAAAAGCCTATACAGAAACAACCAACTACCGAATTTTCAATTAATTCCTTTTTTGGTTAGAAGTTTTTAAAAAGAAGATGAACAACGCAATAATTTAAATTGTTAGTCATTTGCTTCCCTGAAAGGGGTATAATGGTATATATCTATGTAAATGACACCGAGGTTGTGGTGTTCATCGACTAGCAGCTGGTGTACACAGTGCGAGCTGCTGACTAGACAGTAGACAGCTGCTCGCATTGTGCACTCGTATGTCAGTAGCTCGGCTTGCCTTGGCTGTTTTCATTGTGAGAATAGCTGCCTATATAGTCTCTTGCGAGTTGTGTGCTTGAGACTGACTAGCGAGGTACTGCCGAAAGCGTCCGAACGATACGAATGATGTGCGAGCTGCTGCCATGACAGTGATGGTCCCCCATCATTCGCATGTCGAGCAGGGGAGTGAAAACAAAATATTGAAGTTACTCGGCTGCGAGGTACTGTCCAACTCGCAATGTGTGGACGTATCTTAATAAGATACGTCCACACATTGCGAGTTGCTGTATTGCAGCTACTCGGTAGGCCGACTCGCACGATATCTCACACTGTGTATACTAATCATGGCTCAATTCACTTTGGCGCAGAGTCGAAGCGAAGCGTCGCGACATGTTTTTACACTTTAATTATAGTATACTAGCTTTTGCCCGAGGCTCCGCCCGCGTGGAGGTTGGAAATTATCCCACGGGAATGTACTACCAGGATAAAAGTATCCCAGGTCCTAACCCAGGTCATGGTCTACCAGTGTGTCGTTAAGACGTGAAAAGGTGACAGACAGAGTTTCTTTCGCATTTATGTGATAAAGTAGTATGGATTTAGCTTTATCTCCATTTAGTAACATACAAAAGACATTGCTCTGCATGTTAACGTGCATCTACACCGAAGTAACTTTTAACGTCTAACTATGACGGTTCATGAGGTACAGCCTGGTGACAGACGGACAGACAGACTGACGGACAGTGGAGTCTTAGTAATAAGGTCCCATTTTACCCTTTGGGTACGGAACCCTAAAAAATTAAAGCGCCACAACCCACACAATTGTTCATGGAAGAGCAAATATTATTATGGCGTAGACGGCAATAAAATTGACCATCGTCAATGCCTTCTTATAGGTTAGTAGGTAGTCTAATTAGCTATCGTCAGATAAATAAATAAATAAAACTTGTTGAAACTATCTCGTGTTTGTTTGTTTTGTGTGCATATCTGTCACGTCAACCCACTGTCATACAGTTTGACATATTTTCTATACAAAAGCTGTCAAACCGCCATATTTAATCCATAAATATAAGTTATCTGACGATTGAAAAATTATGTCTTACATAAATAAAGAAATCTCGATTTTTTTCAAGTCACAAAAATCGTGCGAAGCTGGGGCGAGTTGCTAGTAATAAATCAATCAATTAAATTTTATATTGTGGTGGGCAGTAAACTGTTTGATGCATCAGTTAAGTGGAAAAAGAATTTTCAATTGAGTTACAACATGAGAACATTAATTTAATTTATTTGTAAAGCGAATCTGTTACAAAGATAAAACTAGGATAGCCATAGAATACCATATTATTATTAACACAGTAACGGCTAAGAATTTAATAAAAATATACAGTCATTGCAAACTATTTAAAATTCGGTACGGTAGCATTTGTCAGTTCGAATTTACATATACTAATATTTATAGTGGGAATGCGCGTATCCATGCGTTCCTTTTATTAGTCGCGTAGCGGCCGGAGTCGAGCCATTTCGCGCGTTTTCTTTTCTCTTCTCTCTACTTTTTACATGGTCAGCTTCTGATATAAGCGCAATCATACTAAGATCGATGTCGGCCATTGTGCACTGTCGACCACTGTACACGAGTTTCCTTGAGCAACGTTCAACGGTCTCTTTTTTATCCATTAGTTCCACCATTGTGATCCGTAAGTGCGAAGACGGGCGCATTCGTGCGACGTCCCTTGTATTTGACGCTTCGTTTCGCTTCAATTCTTCGCCAACTTGAAAGGAGCCTAAGGGAAAGGCGAAATTCAATTTTCTTATGTTGCAGCTCTGTACTAGTTCGTATGTTGATCGAGTCAAAATTCGATTCGCGATGGTAACTTAGAGAATTCCTTTTAAATGGGGGCGTTAGGTGGTTCAATAAAATGGAAACAGCAGTGACAACGACTCGCCGTTCAAGGCCACAGATAATCAGTATGCTAGAGTTAGCTCGTGCACGCCAAGTGTTTCTAAATATACCCAACTTATTGTGTAATTGACAACTCCTAATATTCTTTCGGTAATGAGGTCACTGCTCAATTAGCACTCAGTCAGTGACCTCATTAGCGAAAGAATGTTATAACTATGACACAAATAATGTTTCGCTTTTTTTGTATTAGGTATGTACCAAAAGACATGGAAATTCATGTAATATGTTTAATTATTATAGCAATAAGTCTGAACTGAGGTGTTTGGCAAACGTTTGGAGTAGATTTTATATTAAGGCCGCGTACAGACTGTGCGGCTGTGCGGACCTATTCCATTCTCAACAAAGATCAGAACTTTGAAGGGTACACACACAGCAACAGGTACAGTCAACCTCAAAAAGATGTATACATCCAAGTGTAGCCACGAAACATATTACACACTGGGTACTTAATTGTAGCTACACGTTGAAACAGTAATATGGGACAAAAATTGTAGACAGTCAAATCAATTCTTGTCAATGTATACATCGTTTTGAAGATGACTGTACGCACGGCTACAGATCAAGCTATACAATTCCAGTATAAGCTGATCTCGCATTGTTTATGATTTCCTTATAATGAGAGGTCAGTGTAAACTGGATATGTATAGCTTGATGTGTAGCCGTGTGTACTAGTATAAAATGATCATAATAATGTGAGCTAACCTGTCAATGGTTGGTTGATCGAAGGTGAACCTCTGCTCGTGCGCGACTGTGGACTCGTGCGGCATGAGCATGGCCGGCGCGCGGAACATGTAGCAGAACGGATAGTACATCAGATTCAGGAACGACGCCGCGTACAGGTCTGCGTACCTCACCACCTGGAATTAACATTTTTAATTTTACATAACATAATACGAAGCCTGTAATCCCCGAAGCGTTAGGCGGAGGTGTATCTACAGGAACACTCACATTTCGCCAGTTATGTAATAGTCCCATGTAATAGGGGGCGAGCCTGTTGCCATCAACCGCATCAGGCTCCGGGCTACTACCGAGAACCCAGGACCGCATGCTCAGCAGTAGCGCTTACAACTACTAGACCAACGAGGCAGTCATTCATATCATTTTAACCGGCTTTTAATTTTATATTACGCTAGCTTTTGCCCGCAACGTCGCCCGCGTGACGTGCCCACGTCGGAAATAATCCCACGGAAACTTACTATCGTAACGCGTACGCCAGTAACGCCAGTAAATCATGCCGACTTCCTATTTATGATGGTACCTTCAACAATCATCGTGATATTTCAGCCAATTTACAAAACACCTTAATGCACCTAAACCTTCCTCATGAATCACTCCGTCCATTGGTGAAAACCGTATGAAAATCCTTGCAGTAGTTTTTGAGATTATCGCGAACATACATAAATACATACAGACAGACAGACAGACGCGGCGGGGGACTTTGTTTTATAATATGTATTGACTAGCACTTCCCGCGCGACTTCCGTCAGCGTGGATTTTGTACTTTAGTAACCAGTTAGGGGCAGATTTTCAAAAAATCCTGATACTTACACGTTATTCTTTATTTTCTTGAGTATAAATACTAATATATATAAATATGTCTTAAGTATAAATACTGAGTTTCGAGTTAATCGGATCGCGCGTTAAAATTCTTCCATACAAACTTTGAAAACTCCCAATCCCCCTTTTGGGACCGGGTTTAGAAAAAAAAAAAATACAAATTTCATAATTTCCTTACATAAGTATTTGTGCCAAGTTTCAAGTTTATGCATGCGTGCATGCGTTAGAATGTTAAGACTTAAATTTATTAGATTGATTAATCCTACATAATGATAGAAGGTATAAATTTCATTATTGTGTCATTATAATTTAAATGTTTGCTAGTTAGTCCTCAAAGTTTGCGATGCCTGGAAAAGGCCGCTAAGTTGTAAGTACCTACTTTTGTAAAAGACCTCAAATGTACACTTAGTATGCAAATAAATCTTTGACTTTGACTTATTAACTCAGGAGTTATAATCAGGAATTATTAAGGAGTTTTCACCTTCTTAATGGCCGAATTTCCACAATGGTCAAATACCCCTCCTTAGTGCTCCCCTAGGACATACACATATATGTATACACACGGCTACACATCACAAGCTATAATTTTCAGTTGACACTGACCTCTCATTGTAAAGAAATCCTTTACAATGCGAGATCAGCTTATACTGGAATGTATAGCTTGATCTATAGCCGTGCGTACATTATAAAAGGAAGCCGGTGTGCAAAGTTTCAAGTTTGTCTCCCCAGCGGTTTAGGATCTGCGTTGATGAATCAGTCAGGCAGGACAAGTAATTATATGTATAGATTTCATAGTACACACATTGCCAATTTAATTACTTACTAACATACGTACAACATACAGCAAGCCTCTCACAACACTAACACGAACGACACAGCAGTGCTATTCTGTACAAATCTCACCGTGAAAACCTAGGTGAAGTGAGTTGTCATTCTTCCTGATGTTAGGGATTGACAGTATTGACAGCTCACTCCACGCTCACTTCACCTTAGTTTTCACGGTGAGATTTATACAGAATAGCACTGCAGCTCAACACCACCAACCACCATGCATACACAGGTTTTTTTATTTATTTTGAGTTGAGTTGAAAAATTGCAAACGAAACGAATCCTCGTGTGAGGTCTAAGAATTTAATCTCATCAACTTGAATGTAATCTCAGTGAGATAAATTTATATTTTGTAGTAAAAGTAGCCTAAGTCGCTCCGGGACATAAAAAATGTCTATGTAAACAATGAGTTCGATCTGTTGCTGTGTGATAGAAGGACAAATAACATACACACTTTCCGAGTACCCTAGAAAAAGTAACAATTTAGGTCACAATTGAGTCGAGTCTGGTGCGTAAACAATAGTGTCTATCTCAAATGTACATAATATTAGAGAGAGGAACTCGTAGCTAAGTAATAACAGCCGCACGGGTCGATCCATCAGGTTAAGCTACGCATTGGGGTTGGTCCGTGGATGGGTGACCATCTTTACATACCGAGACTCATCCGTGCCTCGGAAAGCACGTTAAGCGGTCCAGGCTGTCATTCGTGGATCTTTGTCAGTCGTTACGGGTCGTCAGAAGCCCGAAAGTCTGACACCAGTCTTACCAAGGGGTATCGTATTACCCAGTTACTGGGTTGTGGAGGTCAGATAGGCAGTCGCTCCATGTAAAATAATGGTATTCAGCTGCATCCGGTTAGACTGGAAGCCGACCCCAACATAGTTGGGAAAAGGCTAGGCAGATTGATTGATGTATCACACGTGACTCGTTTAGGACCACACGTGTTCCGTCGTCCGTTGTCCGTGGGCGAGAGTCACTCCCGTATTCATTACATGCCAGCAATGAATGAGTGGAACACTCGCAAAGAACAGCTTGTGTTCCTGCGAGCGTGCACTATCTTAACTAATAGCATACAAAATATAGCTCTTATGAGATACAGAGTGTCAAATGACCTGTCACATAGCCGTTATCGACGCATTCTGTACATCAAACTAAGTTTTATTGAAAAAAAATTACCGCTGGAGCGCAATAAAACACACGCAAAACATTGTGGGTGCATGCAACAGTACAGGGGTCGTGATTGTATTTAAAGTAATTTTATACCATTTGAAAACTGTTTTCGTGAAAAAAAGTGGGAACTTCGACCTTCAATATCTCCGTAAGCAGAAGGTTCCCAGGGATGGTCTAGTACAAAATATATATCACAATGACGGGGAGTACAAGTGACTCTCGGCATCGTTAAGCGTCTTTTTACATCCGTTAATAGCAGTTAAAATATATCGCACCTGTGAGGAGAAGAAAGTCTGCCTGGATCCGGAGCGGAACAGTGAGCCGAGCATGCCGTATGCCAGGTCCATTTTGTGCGTCACGTCGCGGATCGAAGTGCGCAGCTTCGATATATCGGGCTTTTCCTTCGTACTCGAGTCCAAATCTCTGCAATACAGTTGTTTTTATTACAATTATTGTCTAACAGCAAAAATTACGTACTTTCATAAACACTTTCATCCCCTATGTATCCGCTTAAGAGGATGAATTTCAAAAATCTTTGATTACTTCTCAGTTTCGTTATTTATGTAACTCTTGTGCAAAATTGCATGCTTCTAAACCCAGCAGTTTAGGCTGTGCGTTGTCGCACAAAATGAGCTTATTATGAATCAACAGGGAATTGCGATAAACAAAGCATCGAATGACCTATTCAAAATGATCTTTAGAGCTTGTCAGTTAAACACATTAGATAGTTTATGACAGAATTGATTAACAACGTCCATTAAAACTGTAGGCAAGTATTAACAGATGTACATACTTGTACATATGTCCTAGTGCCACGTCGAGGTCTTGTAGCTGCTCAAACAGCTGACATTTGTCGGTCCACACGTGAAGTTCTTGAACTAATTCTGGGACTATGAGGAAAGTGCGCCAACCTCCGATCTTCTTCGACTTGAGGATATCACCGAATATGTGGTCTCCGACGTACAACACGTCTTTACCCTTCGCACCGATCATGTCGGTAAAAACATCGCAGGAACCTAGAACAATATGTAAATTTTATATTACATTTTATCAATCATCTCGGCATCGTGAAGGCCCATTGAGCGATAAAAAGCTTAAAGCTTCTACTAATTTGCATTTCTCTTCAGTTTAATTGTTTTTTTAATATTCTGGAAAAACAATTCAATGTTTTTATTGCTTGTAAGGTGACCACATTTTTACTAAATGTTAAACCACATGTAAATAATGCGATAATCACGCTAATAATTTGTCTAACCGACAAATAATTCCAAGCAATCAGTCTACCTGATAATATTTTATTCTACGCCTTTCGACGGAATAAATAACTCGAGGGTTATGTGTTTTAATCAACTGTAGGCAAACTTTAGTCGCTGCTAAGTCCAGAGAGAGATAATAATAATATTGTTAAACAGAAAATATTCACATTGATAACGAGAAATTGGCAAAAAAAAACAGTGAAATCATAATTTATTACGTAAGAAAAACGATAAGGATTGTAGTAACTAACCATCTCATGGACTGATGTCTTTCATCATACTTTGTAGTGTTGTTGTTTTTAATAAGTGATATCTACGCAGATTTAATATTAAGGGTGGCTTAAAAATAAAATAATCTTGGTGTAACTTCTAAATGCTTGAAACACAGAGGCACAATACACATAAAATATCATACCTATGCCTAAGCAGGTCCATATTTCAACTACATAATATACCTATCAATCTCAGTAACAGTATGCGTATATGCGTACCTATCCAGTATACAGGATGAGTTGTAATTTGACGTATTCCTTCCAGGACGTGATAGTGTGACCCATAAAGCCTGGTTGAATATTGATGGGATTCGAGAAAACCAAAATTTTTATGTATTTAATCGAATTGCCTTCATTGATATTGCATTGGATACGTAATACTTTATCAAACCTTTCGATGTAGCCAAATTTTCTCAAACATCAAAATAGTTAAAAGTTAATATAATAACAGCCGCACGGGTTGATCCATCAGGTTAAGCTACGCTTGCCGGGATGGGTCCGTGGATGAGTGCCCATCTTTACATACCGAGACTCCTCCGTGCCTCGGAAAACACGTCAAGCCGTTAGTCCCGGCTGTCATTCGTGGATCTTTGACAGTCGTTACTGGTCGTCAGAAGCCCGAAAGTCTGACAACCAGGCTTACCAAGGGGTATCGTATTACGCAGTTACTGGGTTGTGGAGGTCAGATAGGCAATCGCTCCATACTGGTATTCAGCTGCATCCGGTTAGACTGGAAGCCGACCCCAACAGTTGGGAAAAGGCTAGGCAGATTGATTTATCAAACAGTTAAAACGTAAAGGAAAAGTTGATTAACCATTTTCAAAAATCATCTACGTATATTTTATTTTTGATACTAGATACCTTAAAAAAAATTGTATGGCATTAAGCTTAGGTACAAATGACAGGGAAGACATCTTCATTTAATCATCTATCTAATGAGGGACAAAGGTTAAAAAAATATTTACAGATGAAACAATCGATAATGCTGGCAAAGGTCGAATTTGCAAATTCTTGAAATATTTAAACATTATGTTATAAATGTTATAATCGAATTAATTAACTGGTTTATGACATCCCACTACTTCCTAACCTCCCAGCATTCCATCACACGTTAGGCACCCAAGTCGTCATGACCAGGTGGTCAAAGTCGCGGAGCGGCTTTTAAGTTTTTTACATGACTTAGTCTCCTCGCTGGCCACGGTTTATTGTATATTTAAACATACAGCACACGAACATACTCTAATAGTGTGACATACGTCGACATTTGAGGCTTGTGGAAAAAAATTGACCTGGGTGCCTAACGTGTGGTGGATTGCTGGTAGGTTAGGAAGTTGGAAGTTAGAAGCTGTTTCATCGGCATCTCTAAATATTTTTTTAACCTTTGTACCTCGTTAGATAGCTGATTAAATGAAGATCTTCCCCGTAATTTGTACGCTTAATGACTATTTTTTTGAGATAACTGGTCTCAAAGTTCATAATTATACATAGATAATTTTTGAAAATGGTTGGTAAACTTTTTCCTATCACTTTTTTAACTGTTTGATGTTTGAGAAAATTTGGTTACATCGAAAAGATTGATAAAGTATAGGCACACTATGGATTATCAACGAAGGCCATTAAATTTGACAGTTTTGATACAAGTGATACTTAGTGCCGAATTCTGGTTTTTTTTTTTTAAATACTTAAAAGTTGGGTTTTCTCGAATCCCATGAATTTTCGCCTAGGCTTTATGGGGTGCTTAAATTGTTGCAAATTGGTCACACTATCACGTCCTGGAAGGAATACGTCAAATTACAAGTCGATATAAGCGTCGATATTAAGCGTAAGTCGAGCTATAAGAACTGATTCAGTTTTTTCAACAATGGCCATGACTACGTAGCCTTCGTCATTTGTCGGTGAGTTTGTGCCGTGCGCAGCTTGAGCAGCATCTAAAGACATTGCCCTGTATTGTTCCACTAAAAACTTCCATTAACATATGACAATAAACGATAATAAATCTTCAGTCGGTTATCAGTCAGTTAAGTGGCTATGCTTAATATAGCATTCCAATTAAGATAATATTATCTGGTTCTGTAGCACTGATGTTCCACACTCGTGTCAACAGTCAACACTCAGAACGTGACAGACTCACGCTTATTGAATTTAAATGTTACATTCATAATCTTTAAATTATAAAGATCCAGCTTCTGCCAGCGGCTTCGCCCGGGTTTTGGTTGGTAATAATTATTCAACAGGAGCTTACTACCGGGATAAAAACGTATCCTTTGTCCTAACTCAAGTCATGGTTTACTTATGTTCCAAATTTCATCGTTCAGAGGTAACAGACGGACAGACAGAGTTACTTTCGCATTTATAATAATTAGTATGGATAAGTTGATATTAGGTACATATGTACATAAAAATCAATCTGCTTAGCCTTTTCCCACCTATGTTGGGGTCGGCTTCCAGTCTAACCGGATGCAGCTGAATACCATTATTAGGTACATAATAGGTCTTTACCTATGAAATTGCCGTTTTGTATGAAAAAATTTAAACGAATTTTTTTCATGCATTTTTTATTTGTATTAATCGAAGTAATCACCCATGCAATCAATGCATCTTTGCCAATGCAGTGGCAGTTTATTGATGCCCTTCTTAAAGAAATCAGCTGGACGGGAGGCAACAAATTCTTCAAAGGCATTTTGTACTGCCTCTCGGGTATTAAATTTTTTTCCCGCCAAGAAGTTATCCAAATTCTGGAAAAAGTAGTAGTCTGTAGGCGCAAGGTCTGGTGAGTAGAGCGGATGCCGGAGAGCTTCCAACCCCAGTTCTTGCAACTTGGAGACCGTCTGCTGTGCAGTATGAGGTCGCGCGTTGTCGTGCAGGAGCAGCGGAGACGAGCGATTGACCAATGCCAGCTTCTCCATCATTGTGTTCAGTTCTTCACAGTACACATCTGAAGTAATGCTCACCCCGTTTGGTAAGAAGCTGTGATGAATCACACCGGCGCTAGACCACCAAACAGTGACCATCACTTTTCTAGGGGTAAGTTTTCGTTTAGGGCATTGTTTAGGTGCTGAACCAGGATCCAACCAACTTGCTGAGCGCTTGCGATTATCAAACAGAATCCATTTTTCATCGCAGGTAACAATGCGGTTCAAAATTCCTTCATTTGTGTGTCTGTTGAGCAGTGCAAGGCACGTCTCGACGCGTACTTCGCGCTGGCGATCATTGAGTTCGTGGGGCACCCATTTGTCAAGCTTTTTTACCTTGCCAATTTGACGCAAATGGACCAATATTGTTTTGACGCTAACGTCGAAAGCTGCTGCTAATTCAGCCGTAGATTGTGTATCATCCACAATCAATAGCTTCCACAATCGCCTTTAATTCGTCATTGTCGACCAAAGTCTGCGGACGACCGCGAGGTTCATTTTTCAGGTCGAAATTTCCAGAACGGAAGCGAGTAAACCAATAACAAGTGGTGCGTTGGTTTGTAGTGTTAGCTCCGTAAACGTCGTTGATGTTGCGCGCCGCTTGTGCCGCGTTGCTGCCACGACGGTACTCATATTCCATAATTACTCGAATTTTTAACGTATCCATGATGACGAAAAAGATTGAAATGCGATGAAAATGTAACACTAATCAATAAACAAATGACTACTTTTGGAAAAAAAATCCATGATTTTAAAATAAAATTAATTTGAAATTAAAATTCTTAGTCAAACAAAAATTATTTTGATTTGAAATGGCCAGTACTGCAGAACAGCAATTTCATAGGTAAGACTTAATATGATACCAGTTTATCTGTATGCGTAATAAGTACCATTTAATTGCCCTCGTTATCTTAAATATATACTCGCCCTACTTCGTCTTTCTAAAACGCCAATTTTTTTTTATCGATACAATTTATTAATCCTATTAAGATTGAATAGCTCGTTTGAAACAACAAGAAAAATTCATAAAGTACATTAAAAGTATATTAGCCACTAATAGTTAATAGGATATTGATAGGATATCATTTCCTTGATACCTATCGTAATACCAAGAACAATGGTGAAATCATTTCAACTTCTTAGAAACATAATATTGTCTGATGTAGGCTTTTATTGTTATCTATATCAGAATCTAAAGTTTTTTTGTTTGAACGCGCTAATCTCTGGAATTGCCAGTCGGATTTGAAAAAATCTTTTTGCATTTGATAGCTCAATTCATGAAGAAGGTATAAGCTATTTAATATCACGCTAGGACCCTTAGGAGCCTAGCAAAAAGAAAAAACGTCAGAAAGAAGCGAAAACGAATAAGTAATAGCGCGAGCAGGCAATGCAATGCGACCGGGGTGGGTCGGGGGAACAAGAAATTTCACGCGGACGAAGTCAAAGGCAGAAGCTAGTCAGAAATAAACAATATCTTGTTGATTGTTGGCGAAAAGACAGGAGGAAAACCGGCATTGTTTGAATTCAAAGTCACGCTCATGGCTTTTTGAAACGTACTGACAAGTATCGGTCTTGCATTTGACGACTAAAGTGCTACAAGCATCTTTTCGCGCCTGAATGACATTCACACACAGGGGGTCGTTATTGATAAACATTTGTGACTTGCGGAAACTTTTAAATGGCCTTCAATGTAATTTTTAATTGCATTTGACATTTTATTATACTTTTGTGAACTTTATAATTTGTACCTATTCATTCGTGTATTTTTAATTGCATTTGACATTTTATTTTACTTCTTTGACCTTTATAATTTGTACCTACTCATTCGTGTATTTTAATTGCGTTGACATTTTATTCTATCCTGAATCTAAAGGTTTTTTTTTAGAAAAATGTAAGTATTAAGTTAGCTGTAAGTATCCCGAACAGAATAAAATAAAATGTTCACAGAAATTGTATTGAAACCAGATGACGGCGTTAGTTACGATTTTGTCCATGCGCCAAAAAGGTCCTAGTACCGTTGTATGACTATACTCTATGAATAAATGGACTTACCTCCAGAATAAACGAGCTCTTCGTGCAATGAGCCGACATAGTGCCCCATCTTCAGGGCCCCAGTCTTAGTGTCCACTTGTCGTAGCGTGGTGCCTTCTCCGAAGAACAACGGCTTCTTGGCATCCACTACAATCCAGTCGAAGTAAGTTTTCCAGTTCCTGTGAGGCTCGCCAGGCTTTAAACAATCACATAAAATATGTAAAATTAATGCCCGTTTTCACCAACCCTAAGTGACACTTAAATGAATCCCTAAATATTATTTCACCATTTAAGTGTCACTTAGGGTTGGTGACAACGGGCATAAGGGTAGTTTAATTAAGGGTCGGTTATAGGAAAACGTAAAAAAAAAAATCAATGGGTTCACTGTCCTGTGTTGTCTTTATTTAAGTATAATATTAATTAGGTGACTTTTTATCAACGCCAAATTATCAAAATACGGCAGTGCTTTTTGCACGTTTTTATTGATATTCCCAAACAATCATCTACAAGGTTTATCCTCAATCCGATTTTTTCACTGACTGGTGAAACTCTTGAGCTAGCCAGACGTTTTTTTTAGTGGCTACAACTTCAGTATAAACTTATCCAAAATCCATAACACGATTTCCTCGATTTCCACGAATCGAAGAGCGGATTGTAAAAGTAATCTATAAAATAACATTGTAACTTTTCACAGCACAGTCGCACTAATATTTTAAAGGCGAAAGTTTGTTTGTGTGTGTGTGTTTGTTTGTTACTTCTTCACGCTTAAACAGCTGGGCCGATTTGGATGAAATTTGGTATGTCGATAGCTTATTCCCTGGATTAACACATAGGCTACTTTTTATTCCGGTCTACGTGGATGAAACCGCGGGGCGCAGCTAATTTGTTTATAAAAATAACATAACATCACGCCTGTAATCCTCGAAGAGTTAGGCAGAGGTGTACCCATCACATCATCATCATGGTGTACACACGGCTACACATTATACATTTCCAGTTTACGCTGACCTCTCATTGTAAGGAAATCCTATGCAATGCGAGATCAGCTTATACTGGATATATAGCTTGATCTGTAGCCGTGCGTACACCCGTTTTTAATTTTATTTACTTAATAATCATTACACTCATTAGGTAAATTTGCATTTTTGGATGAAATAATTATCAATGATGAGATTTTTTTGATATTTCAGAGATCAAGTTCAAGCCTTTATTAAAAGTTTATTTTTATATTCATGCATGATTGAGTGGTAAGCAACCTGTAGATAAGATTACTGTGTTACGAACTGATAACCTTGAAATGGTTGAAGTTCCTTTAATCAAACGTAGCAACATTATCACAAGTACTTAACCGAATTACAAATATTCTCTGGGTTAAAGTGTTTCCGTCTACGGAGTCGCCTGACGATAACAGTTTAAGAGGACACTTCGATAATTTTGTGTTTTTAAAATTCCTATAAAACCAAATGTATATGTTAAATCATTTGGATTTGTCATATGTGTTATTTGCCTATATTGTCTACTGCTGTACTAAAACCGAAACATGATTATTTGAAATTTTTTCGACAGAAAAAAAATCCAAAGTAGCACCGTCTATTCACTGTTTTATACTTAAACAGATTATACGTAAACAGTTCCTTATTGTGCTGTAAAATTTGCTTTAAATCGAAAGTATTTAAATATGTTAAGAACTTACTAAGTTAAACATTGATTTAAGTATAGCATTTTGTCATAAATCTACATTTAAACAAAGCACGTTTAAATTCCGGTGCGCCTGAGAGTCTTCTTATCTTCTATCTCGCGCGTCAAACTAGATAGCTGTAACGCCATTTCACTTACACTCCGAGCTAAACCACGCTTCGATATATCCTCTTAAGTGACAGCTATTTTTGACTCAAAATATGTGATCATGATCAATCACTTTGTTCTAACGTGACGTAATGCAGTCATACGTATGCAAGTATAGCTATTTGGTTAAAGTTATATTTACCTTTGCGCCGTATGGAAAATCGAATAGGTACTCCATAATTCTATCCGTGAAATTATATTCACTATTCGTTAATATAAAGATTTTGGCACCACTTTCTTTTATCCTCGACAAGAACATTGGCAGCCTGTCGTCTTTCTTCAAATATAATTCCATATTCTCCGTAGTCTTGTCCTTCAGATCTCCATGAATATGAATGTAGTCGACCGCATTTCTTACGTCTTGGAAGATCGATTTGAATGACATAGCGAGATCCCCACATCGTACACCATAGTTTGTTCTGCGAAACATTTTTATTTATAGAAGGCCTTTGGTTTGGTTTGGTTTGTCCGAGTATGTACAGTCAACAAAAGAGATATCTAGGCAGGATATACTAACATATTTGTATGTGAATTGCTTCATGCTCAGTTTTATATATATATATTACTTTGTTTTTGCAATATTCCTATATTGTTACACACCAACACAAAATTGTATATTTTCACGAAATTGAACATGAAGCAATTCACATACAAATATGTTAGTATACCCTGCCTAGATATCTCTTTTGTTGACTGTACCTAAGCCTAAAATTGTTTTCTTGTTAAATAAACTAGGACAGCCATATAGTAATAGTGCATTTGTGGGTCGGCGAATGAAGTGCGAATTACGCAATGCAAAACATCTATGTGTGACGTGACGAGTGACCGTTATTAGCTCATTCCTTTCAGGCGGGGAGAGCTATTCCCGAGTTATAGCCACATTAGTTGAATTATAACACAATAAAATGAATGGATTTGTTCAGCGAAACGTTACCCAACAATAGAAATAAATTATGTTCTAATCTATGCCAATTAGCATCTGTTATTTATGGATACTATTAGAGTAAAAGTATTTATTAAGACTAACAAGCGTCACTAACTCATTGCTTACCTTGTGTATTGTGGTGAATTCGTGAAGAAGTCTATCAAACAAGCTATTAGATAAGTTTCCGGCAAGTTGAATAATGTGTTCAGTACATACACTCTTGACTCGTCTAGTGTTAAGAATTTATTCGGGTACAATTCGTATACTTGTGAACTGAAACAAACGTAGAAATTATTAGTTTGTCTTACACGCTAGAGGGTTGTTACCTGTTAGTTTATGTAATTATTACTGTTGTTAAAAGAGTAGGACTGAAATAAATGTACTTAATTTATATTCATACACATTTTGTCAAATATGTCGCGAGAGTCCAATTTGGAATTATAATATCTTTTGGATTATCAAATCAATTCAAGTAAATTTAATAAATACCGTAAGGTCGCATTAGCAACTAGGTAACTGATGTCATCAACTGATACTGACACAATGGTAAAAGCAAATATAAACATACTCTTCTATGGGTCCCAGAAACGAACAAATGCAAATAATACAATAACAATACAGGTACGCGATGGTAGGTAAGCGATTGTAAATATTACAAAAGAAATTGATGGCAATTGATCGTTTCGGGGACCCCTTACATTAAGTTTACACAGTGCTAAAATAAAATCTATAAAATTGTGCGTATTAAACAAATAACCTAACCTAACATAATATTTATTATTATGATTTGAAATGTAAACTTACTGTTTCAGGAATTCAAATCCATGTACGCATACTAAAATATTACCGTAGGCGTCTACCTTTAGTAAGTTACCGTATAATGTGTCGAACCATAGACCTCTGAAAAGAAAAATAAATATTAAGTAGCTATATAAGATATTTAGCATTAATAAATTGGTTCATTTTAGAAACAAGTAATACGCACCTAACTGGAAATGAAGGGTCGTATTCAAATTCCATTATTTCCTTTGGGTAACCTTTGTGAACTAATCTCTCTTTGGTTAAATTAAATCCTAAAGTTTCATATTGCGGCGATTTATATTCTGTAAAAAAATTAGTTTCGTATAGAATCTCTACCTATAATTTTCTTCATACCTACTAGTATAGAATATTTTTTTTTTTTTTATTAAACCATGCGTATACAAAAATAGTATGAACTCTGGTATCCAAAAAAAGATTTAACTTGTGTTATGGATTGTTGGATTGTTGTTTGTGTTATTCTCACATAAATGAAATTTACATTGGTTGCAACAGACGACGATGTCAAGAGTGGCACAGTATACAGGAGAGGAAGCCTTTAGTAGAATGTGTGTAAGTGTAGTGTTAGTCACACTAATATATTAAAGAAAAAGTTTGTAAGTATGTGTGTGTGTGTATGTGTGTTTGTGTTATTCTCACATAAATGAAATTTACATTGGTTGCAACAGACGACGATGTCAAGAGTGGCACAGTATACAGGAGAGGAAGCCTTTAGTAGAATGTGTGTAAGTGTAGTGTTAGTCACACTAATATATTAAAGAAAAAGTTTGTAAGTATGTGTGTGTGTGTATGTGTGTTTGTGTTATTCTCACATAAATGAAATTTACATTGGTTGCAACAGACGACGATGTCAAGAGTGGCACAGTATACAGGAGAGGAAGCCTTTAGTAGAATGTGTGTAAGTGTAGTGTTAGTCACACTAATATATTAAAGAAAAAGTTTGTAAGTATGTGTGTGTGTGTATGTGTGTTTATGTGTGTGTATGTGTGTTTGTGTGTGTATATGTGTTTGTATGTTTGTTTGTTACTTCTGCACGCTCAAACGTCGGGCCCAACTTTGATAAAATTTGATATAGAGGACACCCTGGATTAACACATAGGCTATTTATCATCCCGGTCTACGCAGTTACAACCGCAGGGCGCAGCTAGTGTGAAAATAAAACACATGAGTGAGGAAAGATTGTATGTTCGTGTCTAAAGAAGTGATGCTTAACTTAATAAGAACTTATAGTTAGCAAAATTCGCATCATTAGTCACAGCTTAGTGCGGGGCGTTTGAGATGTTAGTTCCGCAGCCGCTTCTACACGAAGTCGCGATTAGGTTATCACATTCATTGAAACCACGTATTCTGTACCTACATGATTCTGGAGCCAACATCGTTGAAAATTTTCGGCGGTTATTAAAAAAAATCAACTGTTTCCTACAAAAGTGCAATACCTACGCGGTCAAAACGTATGGAGCAGCTATTGTTACTAGTGATGTTCAGATCCGCTTAAACTATAGACGCGTTATAGACTATGAGGGTAGAAAAGCGAGACAAGACTCAATATTACCTAAGCTACCAGTCGATGAGTGGAAAAAGCTTAAAAGAGGGAAAATCGTGCACATGCATAGCGTGACAAATGTGCACAAGCATAGCATGACAAATGGCGGTGTCAAAGCATAGAGTACCCACATTTGGAGGTGGAGAGCTGAGAAGGCTAAAAACAATATGATTAAAACTTACCAGCCAAGGTGTAGTCCATATCAAAGCCATAGAATTTAACATTTTCTAAATGTAGCGATCTGTTGACAAATATTCTGAAACAAAACAGAAGGGAACATTACTTTCATGAGTAGTTAATCGCTATGTTTTTGTTTAAAGAATAAAGTCATCTTGAAGGTCAGTGTGTACATGCCGCCGGGGTCGCGGGTAGTTCGAAAGAGATACCGTGGCCCTGGCACGGGCAGTTGAAGGAGCATGGGTGGGTTTTAGTCAGCAAAAGTCTGACACGCCCTCCCGCTCTGCCCAGAGCGGGAGGTCATTTGATGATTTCCCATCCACAAAAAAAAAAAAAAAAGGTCAGTGTGTACATAAAGTGCATACTGCTGCATTATGCGTGTTAGAAAACATATTTTATGCGAATTATTACCTACTATTAGCTACCCATAGTTATTTATATACTAGATTCAGTTGAGTAAAAGTTAGATAAATTAGACGACATCGAAGATTGCTTTTGCTTCACCGCTATCTCAAATCTGCAGGATTTACGTTGTAGCCTTGGTTAGAAAAATAGCATTATTTACCTACCTAATTGCAACATTTTAACCTCATTCAAATTAGTCCTAAGAATCTTCGTTTCCATTTAGTCCTTTACTCATGGGAATCAGACGTTAAAAAGCTAAAAATTATGATTTGCTACTTTTGTATACCGTTATAGAGGCATGAGGAACAGGGTGTAATGTTCACTCATCCTCCATAGAAAAGGGAGGATCCTCCGACCAGACGGGTGTCGTGTCTGGTGGGCAACTGCCCGACAATTGATGTCGGGACGTTGTATACAACGTGTCGTTTTGAATCCTCGTTAAATTTCAGGGTGTGATACAGAACATCAAACCGAACTACTTTCTCCATGGGACCAACATCGTAATCGCAAAAAAATTTTCAACTGTCCCAACAAAACTTCAATACCTATTCGACGCAAATGTATGGAGCGACTGATAATTTTTTCGCGATTACGATGTTGGTGCCATGGAAAAAGTTGTTCAGTTTGATTGTTTGACGAGGATGCAAAACGGCACGTTGTATAATTATGCCAGTCGCGCGGTAAATTCGAATTGCGCGGTGCAGGATTTTGCGTGACGTCAGTGTGATGAGTTATTCGCGTGTGGCGATGTAGATGCCGCCACATCACTCCCCTCCGGAGACCGGAGGTCGTTAGTGGGCTGAGTCGTGTATCTTGCGATGCTTGCCAGTGCCAGTTGAGGTTCCAGTGAGTCGGAACCGGGTGCCGCATAGTTCACGGTGAGTCGGAATTTCTGCAGTGATTCCCCAGTGAGTCGGGGTGGCGCTGCGTTTTGCTCCAGTGAGTTGGATGTACAGCGCCGGATTGAGGCTGACTGCTGGCGTCGACCAGGAGACCCTCTCCTGGTCGACGCCAGCAGTCAGTCTCAGGGCTCTTCTTATGGAATGGCCGAAAGTGCAGTGTGCAGTGCCATGGTTGCTGATGAGGCTGAGGGTGATAACCAGGAATGCGCGTCCGCTGCATGCTGGTGGTCACTATGCCCGTTGAAACCGTGGGTGCTGGCTGGCTGTGTGACTCGCCGCTCGAAAGCTTGAGAAAGCGATGCTGATGACGTCACGCTGACGCGCTGACGTTCATACTCGGGGTCACCATGAATACGAACTAGCCAAATTTACAGCGGACTTGTTGGCTAGCTGGCGCCAATAAAGATTGTAGGTGTATCATCTCGCTAAACAGATAAAATCGACTACTTATAAATATTCGCAAGGTTACAATACTACAGTGATAGTTTTTAACTTACAATTGATGTGGTTGGTCCACATTAATCCTACGTAAACTAACACTACTGAGGAACGTCATTCAATATTCTGAGTCGGAGACAATTATATTCATAATCATTTTATTTTGGGTAGGACATAGTGTGCAATGCAACCCCAACTCTTCATGAACATTTGTCTTTTGACATTATGTGTATGTCAGTTTGACATTCTTCTCATTTTTCTTTGCCTAGCCCAGGGAGATGTCAAGTATGTAACTTTCAGTTCCATTGGCCTAGACCTTAACCTCTCAAAATGTGAAATTTATCTTCCCCAAACCACTGACAGACAGACTACCATATCAAAATTTAATACAATAGCACCAAATATCAAAATTATGGAAAGAAACTCTCTTCACCTCCTTTTTTTTTTTTTTTTTGTGGATGGGAAATCATCAAATGACCTCGCGCTCCGGGCAGAGCGGGAGGGCGTGTCAGACTTTTACTGATTAAAACCCACCCGTGTTCCTTCAGTTGCCCGTGCCAGGGCCACGGTATCTCTTTCGAACTACCCGCGACCCCGGCGGCTTCGGCCCTATTGGACCCCGTCACTGCTGACATCTCTTTGAGGCGCGCGTGGAACACAACGCGCCGTCGACCCGGGCCTGGTCCTTACCGGACGGCGAGCTGCCCATTACTCGTCGTCCGCAAGCCTGCGCCTACGGTGGCCGGGAATCGGCGATAGATTCCCGCCGCTCAGGGCGTCTCCTGCGGCGGCTAGGGGCGCGAGGGCGCGGCTGTTGCCTCTCCCTCTCGCGTTCCGCCTCCTCCTTTGCGAGCATTACTGCTTCGCAGAAGGAGGTGACGGCCTCCCATACACTCTCGCTCCGCACCATGGCCTGGACCAAGTTTGGACGCGAGAGATCGCCGCCGCCGATCGCCTCCGTGAGAACACGGCGGTGCTCCGCCCAAGCCGGGCAGACCTCGACCTCCACTGTATGCTCCACCGTGTCCTCCGGGCGATCTACACAATGGTGTCTCTTCACCTCCTGGGATCCCCAATTTTTGACGAATCCTTTCCAACGTTTATTGAGGAGAAACTTTTAGAAAAAGTAGACCAAATTATTAGAAATACACTAACTTCTATCCTAAATGTGGCCCTGGACGACCGAGCGTGGCAGCAAGCTACTCTTCCCATCCGCCTGGGTGGTCTCGGCGTCCGCAAAATTTCAAGTATTAGTTTACCGGCCTTCCTCTCCTCGGTCCACAGTACCGATAAATTAACCAGGAAAATTTTATCTTCCTCACTGGTCGATTTTGAGGTACCGTTTTTGACCGATGCGTTGAACGCTTGGAAAATGGCTCGTCCCAATACGGATTTACCCGACAACCCGTCCTCCCAGAAACTGTGGGACGTGCCGCTCTGCAGTATTATACGGAATACCCTATTAAACACGTCATTTAATACTGTTGAGCGTGCTCGTCTGCTGGCTGTGGGAGAATGGGAGTCAGGCTTGTGGCTTCAGGCGCTCCCGTCATCCACCATAGGTACTATGATGGATGACTCATCGTTTCGGCTCGCTACGTGTCTCCGCTTGCGTGTTGCTCCGCATCGGTGTCACTGCGGTGAAGCTGTCGACAGTCTCGGGCACCATGGCCTGTCCTGCTACAGGAGCGTAGGTCGCATAGCACGGCACGCCAGCATCAACGACATTATTCGTCGAGCTCTTGTTACCGCCAGCGTACCAGCGGTATTAGAACCAAACGGCTTGGTACGTGACGATGGGAAGAGACCAGATGGCATGACGTTGTTGCCTTGGAAGATGGTTAGGCCTCTGGTGTGGGACGCAACCTGTGTCGACACCCTTGCGCCATCTCATGTTCCAAGCACGACGTGCTGTGCTGGCGCCGCTGCTGCGGCTGCTGAGACCCTCAAGCGGCGCAAATACTGTAACCTTATAGGTAACTACAGTTTTGAGCCGTTTGGGGTCGAAACTCTCGGGTCATGGGGCCCGAGTGCGCGTCTACTTTTTAAGGAAATTTCTCGCCGACTGGTCGAGTCTTCACGTGACCAGAGGGCTGGCTCGTTCTTTGGCCAAAGAATTAGCATTGCCATTCAACGTGGCAATGCTGCCAGTCTTCTGGGCACGTTTCCGGATGACATCGATGCGGACGAGTACTTCGACGCCTAAGTGTCCTTTTGTTTTGTATTTACTTGTATAGTTAGTTAGTTAGTCATTTACATTAATTTTTTGATTGAATAGGTACATTACTTTTATTTTGTGCAGACAAAAAAAAAAGTAAGTAACCATCTAGCCCTAGAAAAAAGAGTTTTGTAGCAATCAAAAACTTGCATTCAACAGAAATCCTATAAAATAGCTTGAAAAGTTAGAAATCCATCTCAAGATTTTCTAGCGTGTTAAAAACTGCATCAAATAAAATATTCCGTGATTTTTAAATATCCTATTTTCCCTGCCTGGCTGGACGCATACTTGCATAAAGAGTACTCCATCCATCGTAAATAAAATACAAAGTAACGAAGGCATTATTATCAAGCTTTGCCCCGTTTTCCAACAATAGGGTATTTCAATAAAATCTCCACGATTGTTTGTTGAATCATCTCGAAATCTCCATTCGATCGGGCACACCTTCCAAAAGATAATAGCGCTATAAGCTAGAAGATAGGGAAGTCAGTTTTGTGACGATGCTAACATAAATTTAAATAGAACAACGACAATGCGGTTACGAATAAAAAAATGTTTCAATATTTTTTTTATATTTGATTAAAGGCTCACAATAATATTAATATACTAGCTGTTGCCCGCGACTTCGTCTGCGATCCAGGAAGAAAAATATCCTATTTCCTTCTCCAGGTCATGGTCTACCCATGTGCCAAATTTCATCCAAATCCGTTCAGCCGTTTTTTAGCGTGAACGAGTAACAAACAAACAAACTCACGTTCGATTTCTAATATTAGTTAGGATTTAACGATATGACTTCATATGACTGATATCTAGGTACTTGCTTTCAATTTCATCCATTGAAGGTCAGCAATGAAAGTCTAATAACACTTCAGGTTTTAAAAGAATTTTTATTCTGCCATTGACGTTGTTCGTTGATGTATTGTATTGAGCACAATGATGAAAAAAGTCGAAACAGATGTTAAAAAAAAACAATTGTTTTCAAATTATAAAACCACAAAACCATATATCAATAAAACAATAAACATAACCTAAAAATAACAAAATTATATCCTAACATAACTAAAACTATTAAAAAACTAAAATATGGCATCGCAAAATTCCTCCGCATCGTTATCGAGTGGTAAAGTACCCAAAAGACTGGCGGCATTGCCACGTTGTATGGCAATGCTAAGCCTCTGGCCAAGGTAAAAGCCAGCCCTTGGGTCATGGGAAGTGTCAACCAGCCGCTTGGAGATTTCATTGAATAAACCATGTACACTCGGACCCCACGGCCCAAGGGTTTCAACCCCAAACGGCTCGAAAATATAATTACCGATAAGGTTATTATACTTTCGCCGCTTGAGGTTTTCCGCAGCCGCAGCAGCAGTGCCAGCACAGCAAGCCGAGCCAGGAAGATAGGATGGCGCAAGAGTATCGACGCACGTTGCGTCCCACACTAAGGGCCTTCCCACCTTCCATGGAAATAAAGACATGCCGTCCGGTCTCTTGCCATCGTCGCGTGCCAAGCCATTGGGTTCTAATACAGCTGGAACGCCGACGGTGACAAGGGCTCGTCGGATGATGTCATTGATGTTCGCGTGCCGCGCAAAGCGACCCGCACTTCGGCTGCAAGACAGGCCGTGGTGTCCGAGGCTGTTGACAACTTCACCACAGTGACAGCGATGAGGAGAACAAGAAGGAGCTCCTAGTCGCAGTGAAGCAGCGAGGCGGAAAGTAGTGTCGTCGAACAAAGTGCCAATGTTCGACGACGGTAGTGCATGAAGCCACAGACCCGACTCCCACTTACCCACAGCCAGCAGGCGCGCACGCTCCGCAGTAGTAGCAGACGTATCAAGTAATTTGTTCTGTACTACTCTGCAGAGCGGCTCATCCCACCGTCTCTGGGAAGATGGATTGTCGGGTGGATCTGAATTCGGGCAAGCGAGTCTCCAGGCATCCATAGCCTCGGTGAAACAAGGCACATCAAAATTAACCAGTGTGGAGGCTAGGATTTTCCTGATTAATTTATCTGTGCCGTGGACCGAGGATATGAATGCCGGTGAACTAATACTAGAAATTTTGCGGACGCCGAGGCCTCCCATACGAATGGGAAGAGTAGCTTGTGCCCAAGCGCGGTCGTCCATGGCCACATTTAAGATCGAAGATAAAGTATTTTGATAATAGATAATTTTGTCCATTTTGTCTAAAAGGTGAGTGTGCTTCCATAAATGGGAAGCGCGAAGGAAATATGTTAATTTAGGGCCAAAACAGCAGTAACGGATTAATGTTATGGCCGATTGCATGTTAATTTGGAGCAATCTTTCCGAAACGACATTGAAATTTTGTATTTTTTCTTCAATGAAAACAGGAAATGAATTTTTATATACTGGAGACCCAAGGAGGCGAAGAGAGTTCTTTTCAATAATTTTGATTTCTGGGGCTATTGCGTTAAATTTGGAAAGTGTTAGATGTCTGTCAGTAGGTATCGTTCGCTAAAAATAGTTCACATTTCGAAAGGTTGAGATCAAGGCCAATGGAATGAAGTTCATTGTTTAAGAATTGAAGGTCATTTAAAACAGTTTCTACATCGCCTCCCAAGGTGCCATCATCAAGATACCAAACATTAAATTTGGAATTTAGTTGTCGAATAATTGGGTGAATGGCTAAACTAAAAATCACTGGCCCGAGGGGGTCACCTTGTTGACAGCCAACAGCAGATTCCAGAAGGTTATTATTTTATTTATTTTATTTTATTTATTTGGCTCACCAACAATTGAATACACTGATACAAAGATATGAGATACATCCAAAATAATTATTAACTAGTGCATTATTTACTAGTGTGTGCTAGTGTGTAGTTAGGTTGTCCCGATACAGTAATTTAGAAGGGTAATAAATCATAATAATTCGTAGGTAACTATTTACATGCAATGCTGAAAAGCACTGTTTATAAGTTACGAAAAAATTGTGCCAATTTAGATTACTAAGTATAAGAAAAATTGACTTTTGTTGCTGACCGTATGATCTACTAGTTTTTATTTATTTAAACCAGATAATATATCTACTATCTTACATGTAGGACAGTGGAAATAAAAATACCACATAAGGTCTATAAAACCAAATCATATTAATTTTTGCAAAATTTTCTGAAAATAATAGTTTCAGGCTTATCTGGGTTAATTTAGTGCTATTAGCATACGTAAAAACTGCACAAAGGTTGACAGCGGAACTTTGTCTAAATACATAGAATAGAATAGAATAGAATACTCTTTATTATGCACACTATTTAAATTACTGGTTTTACATCTTATGTGAACAACCACAATGTATGTTAATTGAAATCAAACAGTCATATTTGCACGTCGTGCGTCATCGGAAGTTTTTGGTCTTTCATTAAATTCCATTTAGAACAGAATACATGCAAGCGTTCTGAGTATTGATTATACTTCTTCAAGTTATCAATTTAATTTAATTATGATTAGTCAGCTAACTAGCGCTAACACGCCACCCGCATCCGTCCCGTTGTTTCTTGAGACTCAAGTACCTAGATAAGAATTACGTCAGTCTAAAGACGCCTGTGAGATAAGAAATGAAATAATGCCTAATACGTCGATCGTGACTAGGGTTGCCAACCTTTTCTAAAAGAAATTGAGTAGGTATATCTGATTTCAGCGAGGGTAAATAAAGAGTACCTACAGATTAATAAAAAAATAAGTAGGTACCATTTATTAAATTTGTTAAAATATATTTTTAGCACTTTTTGTGGTAGTACATAATTTTTTTAAATTGTTTTTAAAATAATTGTAGGACTACAAACATCCTAATTCAACAACATCCTAAGTTAATATAGATCAGGAGTTCATATTTAATCAATTTTAATGTAGCCCTGTTCCTCTCTTTTCGCCACTTCACATTCATGGCTGGCATCAGTGAAAGTTATGCCGAAGTCAGTTTATGAAAAAGAGTATTTTAGCGTACTCTATTGGTGCTATAGATTAGAAAGCACACCTACAAGAAAAACAATACTTTACTTCAGAGTACCTACGGTTGGCAACCCTATACGTGACAGATGTATTCAAATTGAGTGACTTAAATCATATGCTTTTATCAATAGGAAACCGAGATCACATCAAGGATTTCAGGTGCTATTTCCAAGATTATGTCACTTTGATCTTCAACGATAGAACACATCATGTTACTATGTTAAAAATAAATCGGCGACGGGATATTATTATGATTTGCCTGGTAAATTGCGTCATTTATCCTTACACGAGGTTGTGAAATATTAATTACCAACAAATACTATCAGAGATGTTTATTATATAAATAAGGAAAATGAACGTCTTCTGAGGTTAGTTTTGAATTTAATGAATGTAAATGGGTGAAGACCAAAGAAACAGATGGATGGGTGAAAGATGATAATTATGGCTAGAAAGGGGGTGACTACCGAGATGACGACTAGTATGGAAGATTAAAAAGGTAAAAACCGACTTCAAAACCTAAAACGAATAAAATAAATTTCATAAAAACTTAACAGCTTCTTAAGTCGGTGCCAAGCAAACGTGCATTGAAGAATTGAAGACACCGACTTAGGAAGATGATAAGTTTTTATGAAATTTATTTTATTCGTTTAAGGTTCTGAAGTCGGTTTTTACTTTTTTTAAAGTAAATTTATTTTTCCATTTTTAGTTGAATATACAATTACATAATTAAGTACAAGACGAACGAAAATAAGAATCATCAAAATCGGCTTAGAAATGCCGGAGATACAGTACATTTATGCATATAACTATGTACGTAACAATAATTACATAATGTATTATATACTAAAACCTTCCTGAAAGTATGTAGATCACGATAGTGAAAAAATCATCAAAATTGTTTCATGAGTTTTTGAGAAAATCGCGGACATACAAACATACATACAAACATGCACTTAAATACATACATACATAACTACATACATACATACGGGTCGAATACAGAACCTCCTTTTTTGAAGTCGGAAAAAGAGAAGTTGCGCCTGCGCCGCGCCGACCCCAAATAAATTGGTATAAGTGCCCAAGGGCAGGAGAATGATGATGATGATCGAAGATCTTTACAATAACATCTCGAGCACATGCTAGTTAATTCTTCATCCTTTCTTAACACACGCACACTAGGTATACTCTTGTTTAAAGGGAGATACACACATTATTATTTTAAAAAACGAAGTATTTCCGCGTAGGTGTACTTTTTTTTTCTTTTTCTCTAGGTAATATGTACTAAAATCGATAGATGACCTAACTCAGCTAATTACATTCCTTGGTCACTTTTAATTAATTCATTTATTCGTGAAAACTGGATACCTAATTACAAACTTTAACGCTTTTAGCTAAATCGGGCGGTCACCAGTCATAACAGCAATGTATTTAGTTATTTTTGGAACACGTGTCGTGCAACTCACAAGGTGAAAAACTTCATGCAAGTCAGGCGATAATCCAGACCGAGCAAAACGGAACTTTGCTGTTGGCTCCAGTTTGATGTCCAATTTAATCATTATCAATATGCAACGTGTTTTAAATTTATGACTTACACGCCTACGTTTACGAGAAAAACGCATAGAGTGGAATTCCATCATTTTGCCAACACCGTTTGATAATTTCGTAGATATCAATATTAGTTTCTTATAGTTTATTTTAGCAAAACGTGAAAACTTGTAGCCATGGTATCGTCTCATTCTCCTTGAAATAAAAACCGGCCAAGTGCGAGACGGACTCGCGCACGAAGGGTTCCGTACCATTATCTATAAAAACGGCAAAAAAATCACGTTTACTATATGGGAGGGAGCCCCTCTTAAATACTTGTTTTATTTCAATTTAATTATTTATTTTTAAAGTGAATATATAACTAAATATTCTGTGAATATTGCAAACATCTACCTGTTGCCATTATCAATATCGAGCAAAAACGAGCAAAAAAAATCACGTTTGTTGTATGGGAGCCCCCTTAAATGTTTATTTTATTCTGTTTATAGTATTTATTGTTATAGCGGCAACAGAAATACATAACCTGTGAAAATTTCAACTGTCTAACCATCACGGTTCATGAGATACAGCCTGGTGACAGACGGACAGCGGAGTCTTAGTAATAGGATCCCATTTTACCCTTTGGGTATGGAACTCTAAAAAATCGGCCAAGTGCGTGTCGGATCACACATAATGAAGGGTTCCGTAGTTGGGATGAATTTACCCTAAGAACAAACTTAACATTGTAGTTGAAAAACATGTTCTCCCATACAGGTAAAGATCTATTTTCTGTATTTTTTTTAAAATTTTAGGCTCAGTAGTTTCAGAGATAAGGGGGGGGGGTCAATTTTCGTCTATTTTTCTTAAATAACTTTAAAACAGTTAATTTTATAATTATAAAAAAAATATATTTGAGACCCTCATAGTAAGCCCTTTCATTTGATATGCCACATGGTGTAGTTTGCAAAACTTTTTTTTTTTAATTGTCTTATTTGCCCCCAAAAGTGACCTCTATATTCAAATTTAATTTATTTACTTTACCCGTCCGTGTTTGGGTCACAGAAATTCATATGTGTACCAAATTTCAACTTAATCGGTCCATTAGATTCGGAGCAAACTGGCTGTGACAGACAGACAGACAGACAGACACACGAGTGATCCTATAAGGGTTCCGTTTTTTCTTTTTGAGGTACGGAACCCTAAAAAGACTAGCACAAGAGAGTGTAGTTCCGTTTGTTCGTACTCGTCTCTGATTAGCGCAAAAGGCAAAACAAAGGTTGGAGTAGGAAAGGTTAATAAAACTTTGTGAAGTAGGTATCTACCGTAATCCTGATAATTATCGATCTTAACCAAAATTCTCTCCTTCATGTTATTTCTCTGAGCAGTTCTTTTGGAGATCAAATGGAGGACAGCAATTGCTAAATCAATTCAAATACACTCAATTTGTGTTTCAACGAGCGTACACCCCACACGAACACGACGGGTTTCACCTTTCAGATTTGAAGGTTAAAGCGAGGCAAAATACAAAATTAAAGCCAACGTAACTGGATTGGTCTTTGATAAGTAATCGGACCAATAGCCAAATCAACAAGAAAATTATTTTTAGGACCACGTTACCATGTTCGACCACGAAAACGACAATTTCTCTCAGGACTCTCAGCTACCTCTGGCTTGTTATCATCTCTAGACGGACTTATGTACTTACAATTCATTTCAATTCTTACAATTCATTCTGCACTTACAATTCTAAACAGATTCAATTAGGGGCAGAGAGGACACTAGTTAGTTCAATTGCGTTATCCGGTTTTCGATTATTTTAAAAGCACCTTGAGAATTTTGTAACCACTGTGGCATCCACCAACCAGCACTGGGCCCGCTGGTGGATTACGGGCCACTCCCTCTCAGGGTCGGTGTCCCAGCAGTAGGAACGTTATAGACTGATTATGTTTATGTTGTAGGTACTGTGACAGCTCGGAAGTACTGCGCAAGACAATATTAAAAAATGACTACAAGCCCCTACAAGTCATTGGACAAGTCCAAGCATTGGCTTGTAGTCATAAACATCTTACATACATCAAACTGGAGGCACCGTTTTCCCAAAAAATATTTTTCGTCTAATATTAAAGAAGCTGTTATTACTGGTATTCAGCTGCATCCGGTTAGACTGGAAGCCGACCCCAATATTATAGTTAGGTAAAGGCAAGGCAGATAATGATTAAAGAAGCTGTTATTTTCCGCCAGAAGTTCTTGGATAATGCATTCCACGTTGCCTTCATCAATTACCTGATTGAGCCAAATACACGACACTGTGTTGTAGTCGTAAACCTGCTCTAGGCTCCTACACGGCTTCCACTATTTGAAAGCGAATTTCTCGACATAACGACTGGAGGTGGACAGCTTGACGTGTACTTTAGATTAGATCTACCATCCAATGATAACGATTTGAACTGATTAATCATTCAAATTTCATTTTCTGCAGCTTTTAGATGATATTTTTTTGTTGTTGATGGGAACAACGATGACATAATTATACTTCTCACTGATGTCTAGACTAGACCCAAAAGTTTTATTCCACGATAGGATTGGCTTTGTTTTCTCGTGGGCTCTTCTAATTCCGAGTAATCCATCACATTTGACCAGAGATCAATGCTTGAATGCCGGTTTGGATACTGGCCTCTGACTGGAAATCTTTGGCCGATCCAATGTTACCTGCCTGTGCTGAACATAATGGATAGGATGCTAACAGTATGCTACTAAAGAAATATTGAAACTGTAAGACCAAAACCGACAAACAGAAACAAAGAATTTATAATTTTCTTTAAAACAATAACACAGTCCAACTGTATTACAAACAATGAAGCAAAGAACGCTACGTCACTTTACGAATTCAACACAACGAAATTCATATGTCGACGCAAAAAAACGGAAACGTAGTAACCGGCACCCATGTCAAAAATTTTTTATTGCAGATTCGGAATCAGGAAGAAATTCTGCGACGAATAGTCCGACTCCCGTGGCTCTACGACCAATAGAAAATTTTGTACAGCGTTTAAATTAACCCTATTTTGAGGGAACACCTAAACATATGCTGTAAATATAGCACAAACAATTGTTTTTTTTTTATAATTTTGCATTTACACCAATTCAACATTTTAAAAATGTTTGATCCCGGTAGTTACAACGCTTCTCCTTTTATTCTTCAAAACACTTGATTTCGAGTACATTTATCCACATACAGCGTTTTATCGTAACAAAAAAAAAGTGCTATTGCTGTAACCCACAGAAATATAGATCAAAAGTAACTTCTAGTAGACTTTAAATATTCGTATTGATAAGGGATCACAAAATAAATGTACGTTAACTGAATGGCACTTGTAGGTTTAATAATAAAGGAGATATGATTTTTTTCATAAATCTCATAATTTTTCGGCTCTGGTGCACATTTTACATTTTGTGGGTTACTACGTTTCCGCTTTTTTGCGTCGATATGTACTTTCGTAAACATGTTTTTAAACATAACATACCACAGGATTTTAAGTCCCGCATCATAATTACTGAATATTTTTATTATTAGAACTTGACGGCTGAATTTCAGTCTCTTTAACAACAAATAACAACAACAACTCACTCGTTTGGAGCTGCTGTATTTCTGTTCCCTGTGCCATATGCCGAACCAATGACTATGGACTTGTCCACAAAATGATATGCAGATCCGTTCGCCATGCCCTGTTTCTCCATTGTAAATCACTCACAAAATTGCTTATATCTGTCTGTTACACCATTCACAACACAAAATGAGGTAAAATTAATGTTCATTCAATCATACACGTCTTATAGATAATGTTTTAAATTCTCGGAATTTGGTATTTTCACTACCTATAACAAAACATTTATTTTCACTGTACTGTAATTGCGGTTCACACGCCTCTCATGATTCACTGCAATCGTTTTAGTGAACTGCAGGAAGCATTTGAGTGGATATCCTTGACAGTAACAAAGTTGAAGATACCGGTCCTCTCGTCTACGTGTTGACAGAGTTCGATTTAACATATGGGTTGAAGTTAGCCTACTTGCGTTTCAACTGCACATCTACTGTTGTCAGTCGTCTTTGTTAGTCACAAACAATAGTTTCCGTTATACCAGATTCTGATGATTCATAGCATGACTACGCCAGGAATGACTACATTTTGGCCTCCGTGCCCTACTTTATAAACAGTAATTTTTTGAACAAAGAAAGTATTATCTCATCGCTTTGTATTATTTTTAAACTGTAATGTCACTAACTTTAACGACTATCATCCTGCACGATAAGCAGACCTAAATCAAGAATTTATTCATTGATGCCATGTCAATAGCTGAAAAGACTTTATTATTCAGACACATTTATCAAAAGAGTCTGGCTAAACAATAAGGACGAGGTGAACGACATGCATTTCCCTCATAACACATTGTGTAACTCTTTGCGGGTAACACACATACACATTTATTTTATAAAATTTAAAGAAAACTTAGTTTATCGTAATAAAAATCTCGTGCAATAGTAAATTTCTCAAAAGTTCTATATAGGACTACTATAATACACATTTTTCAGTCGACCAATACATTATTAAATAAAATTACATGAATGTATAAAAGTAGGGTCGCCTGTGATGCGATAAACAG
Source organism: Cosmia pyralina (assembly GCA_946251885.1). NCBI lineage: Eukaryota > Metazoa > Arthropoda > Insecta > Lepidoptera > Noctuidae > Cosmia > Cosmia pyralina. The sequence continues at coordinate 14,479,078 of OX276353.1, forward strand.
ATTTTGTTTGAGATGAGATGCAGTGCAGGGCGCATGGGAGAGAGGCTGCCAGGGAACGAATCAATATGATTCCAGGAATATAAGTATCTGTGATGTGAATTTGTTTTCACGTTTCCCTGTCTAATAGTGACATGGTGATATGTATACCTACTGCTTTACGTATGGTGTCTAGAGTAATGCACAAGCATGGTTTTACTTCTTTAGAAACAATGTTCAAATTATAATAAAACAAAAGTTGTAATAAAAATAATTATGTATAGTTAAAAAACACATGAACTGTGTATCATTCATTTTGATGCACCGCCTACCTGTATAATCAATATTATAGCATGAGAAACAGTGTCAAATAATAACTTATAAGCAACTAATTAATTATTTATTGTTATTCTTAATAGGTACCTTGCATAATAAGCAGGCTTTCAAAAAAAGAATACTTTCCCTTTAACTAACATACCAAAATCTAGGACGGTCAACAAAACAAGTAAAACTGGAAGTAAACGCTTGCACAACAAAATAGAAATTATGAGTTAATGTTATTTGCGCAGCATACAGTGACTCGCCACCTACGCGTTAAAATAACAACCTTGTTACTGTCAGAATAAGTGTTTCATGTGAATGGTATTTTATTAAAGCAGTAAATTCAACGGAAAACACTAGCAACAGCAACAAATATAACGAAACACAATCACTAATGTTTAGTTTGACATTAATATGTTTGAGTTGATAACACACTGTACACAGATGCACCTCACGTATCAGAAATCGCGGCGAATTCTAAATATCAATGAATGTGCGTGCGATACGGACCGGCGAGGGCGTCGCGTACACTGACGTTCTATCGCAGTCGACGGTCGTCTATACATTTAAGGCCCCACGATACAATCACTTCCCCGCGGCCATAGCTAACAGCTGATCCGCCAACTTCGGTTAATCAGTAGACTCATAGCATAGCATACTCAGCATAGTTAGTTACGAATATTATGCGAGCTAACCATTAAACTCGAACAAATGTAACTTTTATCTTTATTCTTACTACATATATGTAGACTGTTTACAAAATTATTTTTTTTGGGTTCCGTAGTTCAAGTAAGATAATCTGCGTAATCGAATGATTGTTGCATTTAGCGATGTACTGTTTAATTACCAATGCTATGGATGTTTAAAAAAACAAAAGATAAAAACTAGATATCACAGACAGACAAATTAAAATTCCGGTGTGACACGTCATGTACCTACCATGTACTTAAGGCATAAATCCTTCGATCAACAATAGTGCTATTATTGATTAGTGCTATTATAATTATTATTATTATTATTTCTTTGCTTATCTCGGGACCCTGGGGTCCCGGACCTTTGGAAGGCGTACGAGGGGCCGAAGCCAACTCGCAGAGGCCCCTTAGACAATTTTAAATGACGAGGAGGCACCAGCCGACGATTATCCCTGTATGCACTATGCAAGTGCACCCAAGGACAACCCCCGGTTGGTGTAGGACTATTGCAGAACATGGAAACAAAACACATTGGGCCTATGGGTTTGGGTGGCTACATGGATTGGGTACCTTGAACTATGGAAGAACTATGTCCCCTGCCTGTCCAATGTTATATAATATACACAGATAAATTGGCAGGGGGTGACTTGCACACTCAATAATGGGCCCCCGGAAACGGTCGCTAGCACATAGTGACGTAGCGATAAGGGGCAACATGTCCTGAGGAGCTTGAGGAGTGGAGAGGTATTCCACGGCTCTCAGAACAATCCCAGAGCCCGGAAGATGGTCAAGATCCCTACAAGCACTTACTGGAATACTTCCTTCCTCCGAGCACGTTTGCTCTTGCGAATCTCCACTCAAGCCGGCCAATAAAGGCAAGAATGAGGTGGGAGCTCTGTTCCCGTCAGTGTTCACTCCAGCCGGCCAATAAAGGCAAGCCAGAGGTGAAGAACAAGACTTCTCCCGGGAAATAGGGTCCGTGGGGTCGCTACTGCCCAACAGCTCGCCACATGCTGCCCTGCGGGTTCACGTATCTCTCTTGGTCTGGCTCCTCACCCTAGACCTGTTTCGGCAAAGTAAACTCCACCGGCACAGACCCAGAGTTCGGAGCGCGCAAGCCCCACCACGACGTCAACGTAGAGATACGGCGGTGGGGTTATTATTATTATTATTATATGTATTTTCAAGACAGATACTAAACACGTTATAAATACATATATCGGAAAATATCCCACGGGCACATGAAATTCTGCCTTATTCCTTGTTTACAATTAGAAGGGAACCTCTGTGCAAAATTTCAGCTTTCCAGGTTCAAGGGTTTGGGCTGGGTTGGGCGTTGATGAGTCAGTCAGTCAGTCAGGACTTCTCTTTTTATTTATAGAGATAGAAGAAAGATAGATAACCCGCGGAAAAACATGACTTTTCCAACGAACTCGTTTGTCAAAATACGACGAGTAAGTAGTTTATGAAATATGAACCTGTTAAAATCATAACCTTCTTTGGCTTTGCCGTAGTCGGGTAGTCATAAAAGTGTTTTGATTAGAACTCTGGATCTAAATAATAAAATAAATAGTCAATGGGTATTCCATCAATAAAAAGAGTTTAGAGAAACACGTTAACAATACTGTATGTTTGTTGTAGAAGATAGCAACTGGCGGCTAGGAAGTTTAAAAACGCTGTGTCTGAAACGCTTGGTAGACTAGGTTCTTAGGGTAAAACATGGATTCAAAACTAAAGAGGAAAATAAACATTGAAAGACTTCCTTCCTTATTTGATATTTGTACAAGTTATGACAGTAGGTACTGTGGTGTTGGGGCAGGTAGCACAATGTCCTATACTACCTACTAAGAGAATCCAAATCCAGTACTCGGATCCCGGGCAGCTTCAGGCCCCAAAAGATTTGGGCTTGCGTAAACAAAAATCCCGTGATTTTCGGTATTGCCGAATAGATTGGAGACATAGCAACGGGTCGTGTGTATTAATTTTGGAATTGCTCAAACCACAAAAAAAACTGAGAAGTTTTGTCTTATACAAAGTGCCGCTGCTTTGACGACATTAACTTGACACGCGTATACGGTTCCGCGTTTTCGTTTTGTAAAGATATTTAAAGAATTGGATTATAATAATTGTAAACCCGGAACAATCATAATGTAAAAATCAGGGCATACTTGAATATTGCTGTAGTTGTTTAGTTGGCCGGCACACTGTAGGCTGCTGCGCACACACTATGACCTTAGTGTGGTATCTAGGATGGGCTAGACATCAAGAACATATCTCAGCACCAGCAGGTTTTCTTGATGAGATAATAATACGAGATGAGGATGAGGAATAAAATAAATATGTTTAGCAAAATGTGTTTTCTTATTTACCCTAGTATTATAAGTTATAACCCTCAGTTTTAGTGTTTACGGGGCAAGTGCATTTTTTTTTTAATACGAGCCCAGCTTTCGTCAATATACAATTGAGTACTACTCTACACCGAGGGTTAGAATTTATTTGGGTTTTTCTCATTTTATCCGTAAATACTCTTATCCTCACTTAGACCAGACCACATTATCCATTTTTTTATGATTTAATTTCAATCTGCGATGTTTTATAGATAATTGTTTGACGTTCAGTGATAACCTAAAAATTCAAACACCGAAATCTTTTTTTTCCGGCTTTCCCAAATGAAAATAGTCAATACTCAATTCTTTTCTGCATTCCATATGTATTAATTAGATGGTGTAATAAAACAAAATATCAATGTGGACACTGTCGGGCACAGCAAAATTAGGAGATAGTCTCATTTATAGATTCTGGAGCTAACGCCAAATCTTTTAACATATTTTTTATTACGGGACGCTTCAATTTAATCCCAGACAATTCATAGTATGGAGACCTGCCATTGTTCTTTCATTAAACGTTATTGTTTATTGATTTATTTACAATTTTCTAAAATAGCATCTTGGAGAAACCTGCAGCGCAGAGATGAAATTACAACGAACGAGAAAAAAATGGTCACGCCACTCGGAATTTTTTTCTGGGGGTTTTGAAAAAAAAATTATTCATGAAGCTACTCACAGCTGGGTCAGAACAATAGACAAACGATGAACAACAAATAAGGATCAAAGTCAAAGACATTACCAGCTGACATAGAACAATAGCTTCATGAATGAGTCCTTTGCATGGAGTGATCCTAATTTTGGTTATTATTTTATTATTTAGTTTGTTTGTTTTTTTTATCTTATTATTATTTTATGATTACTGGCCACTAGCACTACCTGTGTCTTTAGTTAATGTCGCTATAGCAGCGGCACGTTGTATATGTGGAATTGTGGACTGCTTATTGATACTCCGCCAGATATTTACACCTCGTCGCGACTGGTTGCGGTTCCATTGGTGGTTGTTATTGGATTATTTTCTCAGAAATAGGAGCTTGTCTAATCTAACTTGACAATAAAGGAACATTTTCAGGTAGATTTTTTTTACTACAAAGACGCACTTTCTACGACGGTTTACCGACAAAAAGTTGATATCTTAAGGTTTTTGAAAGTGATTGACAAAAATCCTGCGTTTGAATAAAATTAAGGACCTGCTGGATTTCCCAGTCATAACGTTGGCTACATGATTTCGTCGACAGCCCTTCAACAACATGTGGAGGTTCACAAAAACTTTTTTGATTTGAATACGAGGATACTTGGATGTTTTTTTATAGGAAATGCCTTTATTTTTTCTTTCATTCTCTTTTTCATTCTCAAACTACAAAGGTGTGATGGTACTGTAAAGGTTACATGCAAAAGGCGACCTTATGTCGTACAGGCTGATAGAAAAATAAAAGCTTGTAATAATTCTGGTTGCATTCGTTCCAGCGAATTTGGAATTAGTTTTAAATAAACAATTATTAAGTTTTGTTTCGAAAAACGCGAGTGATAAAATAGGTGCTTAGAAGCGTGCACGTTTTTCTGAGATAAGCTGATAAATTTTATAAAATATAAATCTTATATAAAAAAATCATTTGATGATTTGCTGTTCGTTAGTCTCGCTAAAACTCAAAAACGACTTGACCGATTTGAATTTTTTTTTATTTGCTCTTAATACAGGGATGGATTTAAAGAAAAAAATTAAAAAAAAATGTAATTTTGACAGGACAACGTCTGGCGGATCAGCTAATAGGTATAATATAAATTTATTATCTATTATTCTACGCCCGGAGCGAGGAGGTCGTGGCTACGTAATAACAGCCGTACGGGTAGATCCATCAGGTTAAGCTAAGCTTGCCGCTTGCCGGGGTTGGTCCGTGGATGGGGGACCATCTTTACATACTGATACTCCTCCGTGCCTTGGAAAGCACGTTAAGCCGTTCGTCCAGGCTGTCATTCGTGAATCTTTAACAGTCGTTACGGGTCGTCAGAAGTCCGAAAGTCTGACAACCAGTCTATCCAGGAACCAAGAAATATCGTATTACCCAGTTACCGGGTTGTGGAGGTCAGATAGGCAGTCGCTCCATATAAAATACTGGTATTCATCTGCATCCGGTTAGACTGGAAGCCGACCCTAACATAGTTGGGAAAAGGCTAGGCAGAATGATTGATTTTTTATTCTACGCCCCCACATAATAAATTACTCCTGCTAGCGCACTTTTAGCGCTCAGTATTTACTTAAAAGTTTTTTTTTTAAATTTAATCCTAGATAGTAATTTGACATTTCAAATGTTCCATGTATCATTTTTCATAGTTTGACATTTGCACCGTCAAATTACTATCTGGAATTAAAAGACGAACTTTACATTTAACGAAATGAAAACTGAAATGTTAAGCGACTTTGGTTGCTGACTGTACCTACATCAAGATAAAATTACTTTATTTCCTGCCAGTAATCCTATCTGCAAAACTGTAAACACAAAACTGATTTCTAACAATACGGTAGCAAGGAAGTTACTATTAGTTTTAGTCACACGAAAGCATTCATTTGTTCTTCTTATCGCAAATACTGGGTACTGTATGACCGACGACAAATGCCTACTCGCATAAGCACATAAAACAAGGGTTTAGATCCGTAATGAATATGATACATAATAAGTAGGTACATTTTTTAGAAAAATATTTTTAGGAACAACAGCAGCATCAAGGACCATGCAATAAAATGGACTTCCTTTCAGAGATAGATTAACAATCCATCGAAACCTTTTGGAATTGGAGGAACTTCGGGGGAGAATGTTTGAAGAGCTTTTACAACGAGGAATTAGGTTAGACCGTACGGTTATTTAAATTAATTAAATGATACATACCTGTGCTCAAGTACTCTTTTATCAAGCCAAGTTGAATGCATTGTATTATACGATACTGCAATACTATCGAGTTCAACCTCCCCTCGGACTAAAGGCTTGTCTACACCGGCCTCTGATTTGTCGGGTATCTCAACGGCTTCATCGCCAAGAAAAGTTACCACTGGTTTTTTATTTTTTGTAGATGAGTTTGCGCGTGCGCGTATATCTTGCGGGTTTAACGGTGGTGATAGAGGATACGCACTTTCAAACGCGTCTGGCATTTTATTTTAGTTTATTTGAGCACGAAGATAAGTCAATCTAGTTCCAATGCTAAACTACAACTGGCGTCATCAGAATAACACTGAAAACAAGTAGACGATAAAGATAACCTCGCGAGATGATAACTCTTGACCGGGCCAACAAGTGATGTAAATATTGAGCTGGAAGAATATTGACAGTAAGTTCGTGTAAAAACTTGAAAATGTTGAAAATGTGATCATTACATCATAAAAATGTTTCTCAGCACGAGTCAGATGCAATGGCCCTAAATATATTTAAGGCCATGCCCATGTTTTTTTAACTCGGCCGTTTATTAAACCTACAAGATGAAGGACCTAGTACAGTACCTACCTACATAATTGTGGCGCTGTGCCTGGCTCTCTATGAAAACAATGGTAGGTGCCGTAGGGCCGGCACAGTGCAAAACTGCAAACATGGCGAAACGCAAATCAGCGCGGTTTTTACATGCCAAACAAAAATCAACATTGCGTTTAGTATTATAAAGACGAAAATAAATAACCTGAGGCACGCACCTCCGGCTTCGGTGTTCTCTCGGAATAATGGAAGCGGTATTTTTTTTTTTCAACTATACTTCTACGCAGGATTGATATTTGTTTGGCAGTGAAAACCGCCCGTACCTGCGCTTCACCATGTCTGCGCCAGCCCTTAGGCGAGATTAAGTAGGTAGACACCAAAAAGAGATAATTCACACACAAAGACCTCACAAAGATTTAAACTGTTATTAGTTTAAGAAATTGTTGTACCTACTTTGGAAATAAATATTTATTATTATTATTTATTTATTTTAATTTTATAGAATCAAATTTCTCTAACTGAATACACAGCTGTGCTGTTGGGGAGTTTGTCGCGCCACTTCTTCTTCCCAGCTGAAGCACTAGGAAGTGGTGAAGGAAGTTTTGGGGGACTGTCTTATGTAATTTAGACGTTCGAAAAGTGCCGATTCGCAGCCTAGTTTGAATAAATGACTTTTGATTTTGAGACATTGATGATAGGTAATCTAATATGTAATAATGATGGCGATAGCAGTGCAATAGTTCGCTAGTGCCCATCTTCAAGAACAAAGGTGATGTACAGGACTGCAACAACTATAAGGTATGGGAGAAAGTAATAGAGAAAAGACTGCGAGAGAGTGAAATTATCCCTAACCAGTTTGGGTTTATGCCAGGTTCGAGGAACAATGGACGCCACTTTTGCACTCCGCCAATTGTGCGAGAAGTACAGACGTGCGACGTTCACAAAAGAACTTGCACATGGTATTCATTGATCTGGAGAAAGCGTATGATAGGGTACCTCGGGATGTGTTGTGGTGGGCCTTGAAAGAGAAAGTTTTGCCCGGGAAGTATGTAGAGTTAATTCGTGCTATGTACAGTCAATCTCGTACCTACGTCGGTCGGCTGCTGGCAATACCGACGAGTTCAATGTGGCTGTTGGCTTGCACCAAGGGTCGCCTTTAAGTCCTTACCTCTTCCTGTTGATTATGGATGCTCTGACGTCGAATCTACAGGAAGAGGCACCCTGGTGCATGCTGTTTGCCGATGATATTGTTCTTGTTGGTGAAGATGTACCTGCGATTCGGAGCAGATTGGAGAAATGGCAACAGAAGCTGGAGAATGTTGGCTTGAAAATCAGCAGAACCAAAACTGAATATGTTCTGCGATTTCGGCGGTATCTTCAGTTCTGGAGCCATAGCGCTTGATGGCGCGCTTCTCTCAGTCTGCTCCGACTTTCGGTATCTCGGTTAACTAGTGCAAAACGATGGCGAAGTAGCTCGAACGGTTAAGCACAGGATTAACACTGGATGGAAGAAATGGCGGCAGGTCACGGGAACAATCTGCGACCCCCGCATTTTCCTTAAACTTATGGTGAAGATATATAAAACAATGGTTAGATCTACTGTCTTGTATGGATCAAATGTTGGGCCACAAAAGGGATGAATGAAAAGCAATTGCATGCAGCTGAGATGAGAATGCTAAGAGGCATGTGTGCTGTTACACGAATGGATAGAATAAGAAATGAGTACATAAAAGGAAGTTTGAACACCACCGGCTGTATCAATTGGGTAGGTACTCCAGTTGTATTAAAATTTTAATACAACTGGGGTAGGTACCCAATTGATGCAGCCCACTGTGTACATACCTACTCTTAAGTAAGTACCTAATTTATTTAATGATATTTCATTCAAAGTACAGGATTTGCAACCTTATTTCAATTGACACCCTATTTAATACCCACATTGTCAATATGTTCATCAGTTTATTATTGATAACTACACCTTATCACTTCTAGTGTAAAGGGTCTTTCAAGTAAATATTAATAATGATCCAACAACAGGTTTTGCTTGTGAAATGGCTTGCTAATAAAAGAATTCTGGCCGAACCACCAAATATTTCACAATGCTGCTATTCAATATTTTTATGTTACTAGGTGATCCAATCATTGCATAAAATACCTATACATTGCTAAAGTGTAAAATTATACAACTTATACTTTAAACATTTCTTACCTGTGTTCCGCACGGCGATAGTATTTCTTCGGAAGCTTTTGATTTTCTTGAGTCGGATCACAGTCTTTATTGGTACAAACATCCATATTTTTAGTTTTAACTGTAGATTTTTTCTCAAATAAATTAAAACTTAGACTGAAGTATCTTAGGCTTGATTGTTTTCTTAGATAAATAGTTAGTAGCGTTTGCCCGTTCATGCAGTCTCAGCTTATTTCAAACTTATGATTTCTTCCCTGCAAAAAGATACTTATTACCACTGTTGTGCATAATTTCAATAAAAATGTACAAATTTTTCAGTGTGAAAACTAAAAGCATCTTTAAAACATTGCCATGTAGTGGGGTTACTGTTATGATTTTTTTTTATTTCACAATATCAACAATGATAATTATTATTACAATAACAAGAGTAATAATTATTACCTACAATAATATGATTGTGATGATGTGACATTTGCTTCATAAGGTATGAGAATAATCCTCTTTTTACAAAATATCAGACAGATTTTTAATTAAATTTTCAAGAGTAATGATTGAATTTGAAAGTTAATGTTTATTGAAGTGTTTTTACATAATACTTGCTGACTACCTACCTGGGACTCCATATAAGCAAGTTCAACTAAGAAATACACATCTCATTACAGAAATAAGAACAAGAAGGTAGTTTTTCAGTTACCTACCTTATTAGGGGTAGGTTTGCTAAAGGTATGATGAACTAGTAATTTACTTGGAAACTAGTTTTGTGAAGGTGAAAATGAAATGTATGAAACAAGTAAGCTCTCGACTGTCAGGTCACAACGTTATATTTACAAATACAAGTGAAATGGGCTTATTAGCTCTGGCAAATATGACCGATAAAATGTAAAAAAAAAAACGATTACCTAAGGTAAAATATTAGATAACCACCTCATGAAAATAACAATTCCGACTGCTGAACTCAAACATATAACGGCACGCAATCTGTCTCCAGAACTATTAAAACCTTTCATAGTGCCAAACACTAATTTTAGCATAGAAATATAAATAACTTCTTCATGATACTCACCAAGTCACCACTGAACTTGGTCAGCGTTCCAAAAGACTTGGGTGAAATAAAATAAAAACAGAAAAATCTTTTATTTCTGGTAGGTATCCTTCTTTTCCTGACCTAAAACCCTTCTAAACTTATTAATGTAAACTTGCTTAGAATACAATAATAACTGCTGGTTTATTTATTGCTGATCAAATGGTGCAATGCTGTATGATCACCCCACAGTTTGTTGACTGACTGATATTGACATTATTTATTGACCATTATTGACAGTTGACGTTTTTTTTGTGCGTATCAAAGTACAGAATGCTCAGCATCACAGAGTACGGTACTGACATGGAATGGAATTACTATTCTAAAAATGTAGTTCCATGCATAATCCAGACCCAGTTGTCTAGTCTATTGAGTGCCCTCGGACTCTAGGGCGGCTCGGATCTTTGTTCTGTGGGGCTAGATGCAGACCGATTTTCTCAAGTAATACGGTCATTAAGGATAAATATTAAAAAAAGTAGATTCAATAAAAAATGCGTCGAATGCACAACATCAGAGTTTTGCATTCCATGTGTTTTTAGTACCGGACGGACACACTGTGTAAAACTTTTCAGACCGATTTTCTCAAATAATGCAGTCACTATGGCTAATTAAAAAAGTAGGTTCAATAAAAATGCGTCGAATGCTTGTGTATTCGACGCATTTTTTAGTGAGCCTACAATGTTGTCCTTAAAGTTTTGCATTCAATGTGTTTTTAGTACCAGACGGACACAGTGTAATAATAGGTCTTTACCTATGAAATTGCCGTTTTGTATGAAAAAATTTAAACGAATTTTTTTCATGCATTTTTTATTTGTATTAATCGAAGTAATCACCCATGCAATCAATGCATCTTTGCCAATGCAGTTGCAGTTTATTGATGCCCTTCTTAAAGAAATCAGCTGGACGGGAGGCAACAAATTCTTCAAAGGCATTTTGTACTGCCTCTCGGGTATTGATTTTTTTTCCCGCCAAGAAGTTATCCAAATTCTGGAAAAAGTAGTAGTCTGTAGGTGCAAGGTCTGGTGAGTAGGGCGGATGACGGAGAGCTTCCAACCCCAGTTCTTGCAACTTGGAGACCGTTTGCTGTGCAGTATGAGGTCGCGCGCTGTCGTGCAGGAGCAGCGGAGACCAGCGATTGACCAATGCTGGTTGGAGATGTGCCAGCTTCTCCATCATTGTGTTCAGTTCTTCAGCGTACACATCTGAAGTAATGCTCACCCCGTTTGGTAAGAAGCTGTGATGAATCACACCGGCGCTAGACCACCAAACAGTGACCATCACTTTTCTAGAGGTAAGTTTTCGTTTAGGGCATTGTTTAGGTGCTGAACCAGGATCCAACCAACTAGCTGAGCGCTTGCGGTTATCAAACAGAATCCATTTTTCATCGCAGGTAACAATGCGGTTCAAAATTCCTTCATTTGTGTGTGTGTCTGTTGAACAGTGCAAGGCACGTCTCGACGCGTACTTCGCGCTGGCGATCATTGAATTCGTGGGGCACCCATTTGTCAAGCTTTTTTACCTTGCCAATTTGACGCAAATGGACCAATATTGTTTTGACGCTAACGTCGAAAGCTGCTGCTAATTCAGCCGTAGATTGTGTATCATCAGCTTCCACAATCGCCTTTAATTCGTCATTGTCGACCAAAGTCTTCGGACGACCGCGAGGTTCATTTTTCAGGTCGAAATTTCCAGAACGGAAGCGAGCAAACCAATAACAAGTGGTGCGTTGGTTTGTAGTGTTAGCTCCGTAAACGTCGTTGATGTTGCGTGTCGCTTGTGCCGCGTTGCTGCCACGACGGTACTCATATTCCATAATTACTCGAATTTTTAACGTATCCATGATGACGAAAAAGATTGAAATGCGATGAAAATGTAACACTAATCAATAAACAAATGACTACTTTTGGAAAAAAGAATCCATGTTTTTAAAATAAAATTAATTTGAAATTAGAATTCTTAGCCAAACAAAAATTATTTTGATTTGAAATGGCCAGTACTGCAGAACGGCAATTTCATAGGTAAAGTCCTAATACTTTTAATAAATGTGTAAAACTTCTGAATATAACACAAAAAGGCTAGGTACCCGCAGCGAGGCTGTAATGATAGCCATCACGTTACGAATTTACGATATACTTGCGCAAGTATACAGTAACATGATGTGTTGCAAGATTATTTCGTAAATTTCTAGATTTGGCCACACACGTCACGAACTTACGACATAATTGCACAAAATTGGACTTGCACAAGTATGATATAATGATAAGTGATATGTGTTATGTTATATGTTGTTGTTGTTGTTGTGTGTGGGGTGAATTAGCACAAGTATCCGAGCCATTCGGTGTTAGGCAGTTTTGAGCTAGTCTAAACTTGCGGAAGTAAATCGTAACATGTATAATTATGATGATGTATGGCTACCATTATTTTCAATACTGATGCAAGTCTAAACTTGCGCAAGTATATCATAACGAGTACCGCTTCCATTAAGGCGTCAAACACGAAAGCCGGTGTGACTACTATTATTAGGCATCGATCACTAATAATTCGGATCGGTGTTATTAGGATTCCATGCAAAAAGCTTTAGTACTCACTCATCATTCTCTTGCCCATAGCCCAATTTTTTCGGGGTTGGCACAAAATATAAAGACATTTTGTGCCAACCCCGAAAAAATTGCTCAGCATTAGTAGTTACTGTTCCATGATTTCATTGGTCAGATCGTCAGAGGTCTGTGGTCTTAGCACGCATCTGTAGCATGCATTCAATGACATCACGACATTTGATTGACAATTTGAATTTTGACATCTGCAGTCATTCTTGAGTCGCGTCAAGTCGTCAATTTTTATTACTGCCCAACAATTTTGTAAATACAATAAAATTATAATAAATGAAACATACTTTAATATACGTCACGTTCTATATCATAAAGTGTTGTGAACTGTTTATGTAAAACTGTAAATGTAGCGATGGCTTACACAGAAAAAGTTTTATTGAGTGGCACCGCTCTGTCATTTTTGTTATATGAATGCGTAAACTCGGCTAGCAGTCAGGTATTCATATTTTACTCTATTATCAAAGCGTTATGATTTTGGTTTTGTGTTACCATTCCTATTAACTCACGTGTTTATTTCCAGGAAGGTTTTTTAATTGGCGACGTGACTTCAGAAATAACCAATCACATTTCCGACTCACAGAGTGATAATGCTCGCTTAGACACTCAAATAGAAATCAGAACTGTCCTCCCGCTGCCGTCAGTATCACTGTTTTATTTTCCTACTGGTCGCATAAAGGAAGATGTCCTCACTGATTTGCTTTCTAGCACTGCTAATGAAATTATTGGTTGGTATAAATATCGAAAGAATACCAACATCAAACCTACTTTTAGGGATAAATTAATATCAAAAGGGTTGCAAAAATACTTTGAAAAGTATCATGGAAAGAAAAATTTTGTAACATGTAATTTGTCAAACAAATTGTCATCTGCTGGATCTACGCACACTTTTATGTACAGATTTGGAAAAATTAACTGTTTTGATATGTATGAATACATTGAAGACATTACAGCAAATTTAGGCGAAAAATATACTGGATACAAGAAATCACATAGATTTTCACCACATAGTATATTCAATAAGATTGTGAAAGAGAGTAATGTGCAAAGCAATAACACAAGTGATGCAATTTTACATATTCAAGAAGCTGTGGATGTGAGACTTGTCAAAGAAGCTAAAATTGCTGCTAAAAATGAGTGTACAATCAGAGAATTAGAAGCAGAAATTAAGCAAATGGCCACAATATTATCAGACAAACACTCGTTTGATTTACAATCTACATATAACAAGTATGTTGAGGATAAGATAATTAACCGGGAAGCTGAAATGGCCAAAGCATGTTTGGAAGCATTAAAAATTCCTTTGAAAGTGGATATATTGAATGTTAAAAATGTGCCCATGAGCTACAATCATGTTGACATGGAGGATTCCGTGCAGTTTATTGAGAATGAAGTTAAAGACACCAGCCCAAGTCCTCCTTTGATAACTTCAGGTTCATCAAAACAAAAGCTTAATTATGCTGCTGCATTAAAAACCAAACAAGACATAGCATCTACTAGTGTAAGTTTTTCTGTTATTCGAGAAGTTCTTGATTATAATCATTACGTGTTATGAGATACTTTTGCCTCAACCTTTGGGCTACATAATCAAATAACAAAACAAAAAACAATAATATAGTTGTTTTGTGTTGGTATTGCAATAGTATCCAGAGATTGAAAAGGGGGTAACTTTGCTGGTATCCAGTTTTTGAACACAGATGACTTTAAAAAAAATTGCATGTCGGTCACATAATCAAAAAAAATAAATTTAAAAAATCAAAAACCCCTCTTGTGTAAAAAGTGAACTTTAAAAAAAAATAGAAAAGATGACCTGTTTCTGTCCCACTTAATACTATGTATGCAGTCAGAGGCATTTTCTTATATTTAACAATAACATATTGCCTCAGACTGCATGAGATTATTTTATAGTATTAAGTGGGACTGGAGACCTGATTCAAATAGGTAGGTTTTGGTTTGTTTCCATCTTTTTTAAAGTTCACTTTTTACACATCTGGTTTTTGATTTTTAAATTTACTTTTATTATACACTTTTTAGTTAATTATTTTCTCTCATTGTAATAAGTAACGGTCATTAAAATTATCTTTCAAAGCAGTAAAATTCTGAGTTTGTCACTTGTGTGTACAATACCCACGTGATAATAAGTGCCTCTTACTCCAAAAGTTTGGGATTGTTTTTTTTATAATTTGTCATTCCAAATTACATTTAAACATATACAACATAAAATAAAAAACAAAACAACAGAAAAAAAAAACATGTAAATAACAAATTACATTCATACATATATTTGTATATATTTTTGTAACCATCTTTTAACACCCTTTAATTTGATACCCCACTTGATAGGTTCGAAAGTTGTTTTTCAAAACATAACCGTAATACGTGTTGGCGCCAAAGACCCACTACCCAGTGACACGAGCAATAAAGACGAATCTAACGACATATCATTCATCAAAATCGGTTTAGCCGTTCAGTAGTTACGAGGGGACAGGGACGGACATACATATACAGGTCAAACACATAACCCTCCGTTATTGGCTTCGCCGCAGTCGGATAATAAGTTTTATTTTTTATATTTGCAGAAAGGAAACAATAGCAGTGAAGATTTGATCATCTTTGATGTTGAAGATAACCATGTTATGACAAAAAAAAAGACTTTGATAGTAAGTGAAGATGTGAAGTGTGGTGCTGGTGATAGTTCACCAGAATATTAACAAGTGCCTTTTCAGCTAAGTTGTAATATCACTTTTGTTTGTTACTAATAATACTCTAAAACATTTTCTAAATATACAACATTTTCTTCAATGCACATTGTTTATGTTTGATGCAGAAATCGCCATAAGGTTTTTAGTATTCTATTATTGTTGATTTATCACAATTACTTAATTCTATCTATTTAGTTAAGTTAAATTCTGTTGGCTGAGAGTTACAAATGCTAGCATTGGGTTAATTTAATGACTATGAAACACTTATCTACTCATCTTTATTGTTTTGCCTTACTACTTACTAATAGGATTACATCAATACAAATGTAAATAAAGCAGATAAGCAATTTTATTTATACAGCCATAGACCTTTGTATGTTTAAGCAACTTGGATGGTGGAAGTAAGAAGAAAGAGGAGGATACATTTCAGTATCCATTCATAATAACAGATTACATCATCGTGTGACTGACACTGGCCGACATGGCCACCATCGGGGATTATAATTTTGTTAACACAAATATAGTTTGAAAATCAAACTAAAAACACGCTTTAATACCATTAATTTGTCATTGTAAAAAAAGCGTGGGGTGCTTTGTACGACATTCTTATACTAACTCTGTATTTCGAAAGCCACGCTTTTATTTACAATGACATTGTTTCCCGTTAATCACTTTATTCTTATATTGAAAAATTTATTTTTTACTTTTTAGTTCAGTTTAATGGTATTAGACCCCGTTCCCACGGACGTAATAAAATCGCGGTGGAATAAAAACGCCTAGCGCGATTTTTTCCCACCTTCAACAGTGTTCGGACGAGCGTTAAAAAACCACTTCGAATTGATTGTTCGTGCAGTGCGGACGTACGATTTGTTCTGTAAAATTATTAGTGGTAGCCATTTGTGAGGGCAGGAGACCACAAAAGAATCAAAGAAAATTTTGGATGCATCCCTTGAATAATTAATTATTTAAAAGGCCAATTTTTGACGCCGTACAATTATTTAAGGAAATATCCAGAATAATATAATATTTAACAATTAAATCGCATGTTTATTATATTGTATTTTCTCAAATGAAACCCGTTTAATGTTTACATACTTTGTTTAAGTATAACAAGCTCCACCCATATAACCTGAAACCCATATGCTGAAACAATTTTAGTACTTATTTAACATTATATAGGTAGTAGGTAACTAATATTCGCGTACCTACGCTATCATGACGTCCGATAACTAACTCCAAATAAATTACTTGTTATTCCAAAGTTTTAATTACCTACACGTTCTTCGGCTTGGCACGTCCGCACTATATGAGTTGGCGCGCATACTGACCAACATTATAATAGAATGTAAATGTACTCTGTGCTGACCAACGCGCGCGATTATTTCGCGTCCGTGGGAACACAAGTACAGAACTTCGTATGTCGTATTTATTCAACGCTCAACGCCGAGCGTTGAAATCGAACACCGCGCGATTATAAATCGCGCTGGGGAAAAATTTCGGCCGTGTGAACAGATGTACAGCTTTCCGTTTGTTCTATTCCAAGCGCGCCACTCGATTTTATCCCGCCGCGATTTTTTATGTCCGTGCGGACGTACACTTAAAGCGTGTTTTTTAGTTTTTTTTTTAAAACTATAATTTATTTTTCATTTTTTAGTTTGATCTAAATCTAATATAAAAGCGTGTTTTTTAGTTTTATAAACTATAATTTATTTTTCAATTTTTTAGTCGAATTTCACAAATAAAATTTATCCTTTATTATATTTATATTGGAAACTGAAACTTGGATATGGTAGCCGTTTCTCAGGCTCCCTCTCCGGAAGGAAATTGTTAATCCTGATGACAGGATCATGAAATCATCAGGATAATGAAACAAATTTTTTAAATTATTGTATTGACATCGGGCCCTGATAAGTGTGCTAAATTTCGAATTAATCAGACCATTTAAAGTGGATAAAAATCGAGTTCGAAGATTCCGAATACAAACATACATGCAGGTGAAGCTATTAAAAAAGCATGTTAAAAATTAGTCGCTAATTAGTCAAAATGTTTCGCCAAATATCAGAATTTGTCGGTCACTGGTTCAAAAGTTCCCAAGGTTCAAGTGCTCTCCATCTCCTCAGCTTAGCTCAATTTGAATCTCAAAAGCTAGGGCACCTAGCGAAGATCATCTCCCAAATTTTGTCGCTAATTAGTCGCAATTTTTCGCCAAGTCACAGATTTAGTCTGGTCTTAGTTTAGAAGATATAAACTAACTATTTAGACCTATGGATCCTACTTATGCGTATGACGTTTCATTAAAATCGGTTCATTCATATCGATAAAAAGGACTTGAAAGTTTGTATGAAATGCTGTATGGAGCCAACGCTCTTTTGAAAACATTAACCTGACCTAACCTAGTAATTTAAAACATGTAGGTATATAACTCGCTCTGACATTTCTAAGAACTTTAGACCGATAAAACTAGCAGTATATTATAGTTGCCGGCACGTAGGTAACTTAACAAGGATTTGGCGAAGTGGGAGTAAATTCGCGCCTGTACACTTAGTGCTACAATTTTTTTTTAAACTTTTATTGCTTGCCATTATTCTATGATTATTGATATATATTTTTAAACATATCATGAAAATGGAAAAAAATGGACATGTTGCGCCGACCCCAAATAGATTGGGATAAGGGCAGGAGAATGATGATGATTTTTAAACATATCAGTTTAGAAGTTAGTTAAAGAAATCAAATGGGCATCGTAACGATTGTTGCCAAGTTACGTGCCGGCGACTATACACATATTAATAGAAATATTTTTTTCTTGGCAAGACTATATACCTTAAAAGTTGAACGCATTATATCTTCTAAACTAAGACCCGACTAAATCTGTGACTTGGCGAAAAATTGCGACTAATTAGCGACACAATTTGGAAGAAAACAGATCTTCGCTAGGTGCCCTAGTTTTTAAGATATAAATATGGCCAATCTGTGGAGATTCTCCCCAGGTCAGCCACCTAGAAACGCTTATACCTATTGAACCAGTGACCGACAAATTCTGATATTGGCGACTGAATCCGACTAATTAGCGATACAATTTGGAAGAAAACAGATCTTTGCTAGGTGCCCTACTTTTTGAGATATAAATATGGCCAAGCTGGGGAGATTCTCCCCAGGTCAGCCACCTAGAAACGCTTATAACTTTTGAACCATGACCGACAGATTCCGATATTGGCGACTGATTCCGACTAATTAGCGATAAAATTTGGAAGAAAATAGATCTTCGCTAGGTGCCCTAGCTTTTGAGATTCAAATTGGGCCAAGCTGGGGAGATGCTCCCCAGATCGGCCACCTATAAACCCGGTCTTAAACTCATTATATGTTCTAAACTAAGACCCGACTAAATCTGTGACTTAGCGAAAAGTTGCGACTAATTAGGGACTAAATCTGGGAAAAAACAGGTATTCACTAGGTTTAGATATGAGATATACGAGTAAATGTGGCTAAGCTGGGGAGATAACAGATCGGCCATCTATGAACCCTTATAACTTTTGAAGCAGCGACTGACAAATTCTGATATTTGGCAGCAAATTCCGACTAACTAGCGAAAATTTTTTTGTTATCAAAAATAAAATTTCTGATGGTGGCCATTCCAGTGTCAGTCCACCCAGATCGGCCACTTATGAACCCTTATAACTTTTGAAGCAGCGACTGACAAATTCTGATATTTGGTGGCAAATTTCGACTAACTAGCGACAATTTTTTTGAGTTATCAAACCTAACACCCTGATGGTGGCCATGCCAGTGTCAATCACAAATGGTGGTCAGACCAGCGTCAGTTACATGATTACATCGTAAGGAACTGTTGGTCCTAGTCTGAAGAAGTCATTTTAGTTCTTTGATCAATCAAATCAATTAGAACTAGATGCCAGACACGAGGGTTAGATGTTGTGTCATAGTTTTCGAGGCCTAGACTGGGTAGCAGTGGACAGGATTCGATTTTTGTCGCAGAATGGACGATGTTACTACAGGGTCAACAAAACAGCTGAACAATGACATAATAGGTTGGGGAAAAAGTTTCTTCGCATTTTTTATGAAAATTCAAAACATTTTTTAATATACATTATTTACATTTATCTAAAGTATGTAGGGACATGATCCCATTGCCATAGAAATTTTGGGACTTCTGATCAAAATACCGCGACAAGTGGTTTTGGCAGTCCTCTCGTGATGTTAACCTGACACTGCCTAAAGAATTCTGAAGAGACCGAAACAGGTGGAAATCTGAAGGTGCAAGGTCAGGACTATACGGCGGATGCATTAACACCTCCCAGCCAAACTCTTAATTTTTGCTGAGTGGCTAAAGATGTGTGAGGTCTAGCGTTATCATGATGAAAAACCACACCCCTTCTGTTGATTAATTCCGGCCGCTTTCTCTCAACTTCTTGCTTTAATCTCATCAGTTGTTCGTAGTAGTTCAGAATCGATGCCTGGTGGTAATAGCTCATAATGAATAATGCCCTTCCAATCCCACCACACACACAGCATCACCTTATTGCGAGTTAACCCGGGTTTCGCCATAGTCTGTGAAGCCTGACCGGCCTTTGACCACGACCTTTTTCGCACGTTCTTGTCGTACGTGATCCACTTTTCATCACCAGTTATCAGCTTCTTCAAAAATGGTTCGGTTCCATTACGTCGTAATAAAGAATCACAAATGAGTACACGGTTCATTAGGTTTCTTTCAGTGAGCTCGTGAGGTACCCAAATATCGAGCTTTTTTGTGTACCCAGTTTTTTTCAAATGTGCCAAAACTGTTTTGTGGTCAATTCCCAGTTCTTCAGCTACGTCGTAACTACTGATATGCCGATCTTGCTCCACTTTTTCAAAAACGGCATCCATTTTATTTTATTTTATTTTATTTTATTCAGGGACAATAAACAACTACAATATGTGTTGAAACAGAGAAAAGATAATACAAAATATTAACAATATTGCAGCCCACTACATTATCCGCATATTAACATAAGAAAATATGATAATGAGTGCCACTAGATAGGCTATAAAACTAATAAATAATTACATCACATTAATAATAAATTAATTATATCATGCAAAGTAGAAATTATAATTGATTTCTTGGCAACTAACACAAAACAAAACAAAAAAAAAACAAATATATAAATAGTAAAGTTTAGAGTATCTTACATTCCTATTACATTCTTATTTTATCCGTAATAGGGCGACCAGAGCGACGTGTATCTTTGACATCAAAATTTCCGGATTGAAAACGCTTAAACCAAATGTGTGCTACTCTCACAGACACTGCACTGGGTCTATAAACATCGCAATTTTTTTTCGCGGCTTGCGTTGCATTTTTACCTTTTTTGTAGTAAAATTTTAAAATGTATCGAATTTCTTCATTAGATTCACTCATCTTGACAGTACGAAAAACAAATGAAAATCACACATTTTCCTAATTTGAATTTGGAATTATGTTCTTTAAAATTTAAACTTTCAATGATACCAAAACCAGCCAGATACAAATAGCCAGAGAATTTTATTTTAAGTTCATACATATTATACTATAATGCGAAAAGACTTTTTCCCCAACCTAATATTATGATGACTGATTTATAATCACGACTTCAATCTCCAGGTAAACTCACAGGAAAGGGCCTACACACATCAAGGGGCCCGATGACGAAAGTAGTTTTTTTAATATTAGGTCTTTACCTATGAAATTGCCGTTCTGCAGTACTGGCCATTTCAAATCAAAATAATTTTTGTTTGGCTAAGAATTCTAATTTCAAATTAATTTTATTTTAAAAACATGGTTTTTTTTTTCCAGAAGTAGTCATTTGTTTATTGATTAGTGTTACATTTTCATTGCATTTCAATTTTTTTCGTCATCATGGATACGTTAAAAATTCGAGTAATTATGGAATATGAGTACCGTCGTGGCAGCAACGCGGCACAAGCGGCACGCAACATCAACGACGTTTACGGAGCTAACACTACAAACCAACGCACCACTTGTTATTGGTTTGCTCGCTTCCGTTCAAATGGGTGGACAAATGGGTGTCCCACGAACTCAATAATCGCCAGCGCGAAGTACGCGTCGAGACGTGCCTTGCACTGCTCAACAGACACACAAATGAAGGAATTTTGAACCGCATTGTTACCTACGATGAAAAATGGATTCTGTTTGATAACCGCAAGCGCTCAGCAAGATGGTTGGATCCTGGTTCAGCACCTAAACAATGCCCTAAACGAAAACTTACCCCTAGAAAAGTGATGGTCACTGTTTGGTGGTCTAGCGCCGGTGTGATTCATCACAGCTTCTTACCAAACGGGGTGAGCATTACTTCAGATGTGTACTGTGAAGAACTGAACACAATGATGGGGAAGCTGGCACATCTCCAACCAGCATTGGTCAATCGCTCGTCTCCTCTGCTCCTGCACGACAACGCGCGACCTCATACTGCACAGCAGACGGTCTCCAAGTTGCAAGAACTGGGGTTGGAAGCTCTCCGTCATCCGCCCTACTCACCAGACCTTGCGCCTACAGACTACTACTTTTTCCAGAATTTGGATAACTTCTTGGCGGGAAAAAAATTCAATACCCGAGAGGCAGTACAAAATGCCTTTGAAGAATTTGTTGCCTCCCGTCCAGCTGATTTCTTTAAGAAGGGCATCAATAAACTGCCACTGCGTTGGCAAAGATGCATTGATTGCATGGGTGATTACTTCGATTAATACAAATAAAAAATGCATAAAAAAAATTCGTTTAAATTTTTTCATACAAAACGGCAATTTCATAGGTAATGACTAGAGATCGGATAATCGGATGCATATTAACCTAAAGTTGAGGTGTTGGCTAAGTATGGAGTGGGCTTTTGGATTGTAAAATCGCATAATTCCGGTATCGGCCAATTTTGACTTCTGATTATAGAATCGAACGTATAATTTGCTTAAGTTCAGATGTTAGTTAATATGGATTGCACTTATGTATCGAAAAAATCCCGGGATTCCGGAACGACAATTTTTAAGTTCTGATTTTGGAATCGAATGTTTTAGTTAGGTACTTGCGTTCAGGTGTTGGCTAATATGGATTGCACTATTGTATCAAAAAAATCCCGGAATTCCGGGATTCACAAATTTAGAGTGCTGATTATAGAATGGAATGTATATTTACTTACGTTTAGGTTTTGGCTAATACGGAATGCACTTTTGTATCGATCGTCAAAATGTCGCGATTCCGGAATTGATAAATTAAGTATTTTTTGACTATTAGAGGGTAACTTTTTTATCACTAAATGTTCACAGGGTGTTTTTCTCATGAACAACTTTTACTATGGGATCAACCCTAAATCACGAAACATAAATCAGCTGTTTCATACATTTTGGTCGAGTAGGTATTAAACTTTTGTATCAAACATCATAAATTTTTCGTGATTTCAGAGTTGGTCCCATGGTGACAGCTGCTGAAAATGTAAATCCAAGATGGCGGCTGCGAATATTTTTCGTCATGGGTGTCGTTTTCATGGTTTTCAAGGGTGTTAAAGCTGATACTGACATGAAAATGTAAATCCAAGATGGCGGCTGCGAACATTTTCAAATTTTTCGTCATGGGTGTCGTTTTTATGGCTTTCAAGGGCGTTAAAGCCGATAGTAACACTAAAATGTAAATTCAAGATGGCGGCTGCGAATATTTTCAAATTTTTCGTGATGGGTGTCGTTTTCATGGTTTTCGGGGGTGTTAAAGCTGATAGTGACTTTAAATGTAAATCCAAGATGGCGCCTGCAAATAAGTTCCAATTTTTCGGCATGGGTGTCGTTTTTATGCTTTTCGAGGGTGTTGAAAGCTGATAGTGACATTAAAATATAAATCCAAGATGGCTGCTGCGAAAGTTTTCAAAGTTTTCGTCATGGGTGTCGTTTTCTTGCTTTTTGAGGGTGTTAAAGCTGACAGTGACATTAAAATATAAATCCAAGATGGCCGCTGCGAACATTTTCAAATTTTTCGTCATGGGTGTCGTTTTCATGCTTTACGAGGGTGTTAAAGCCGATAGTGACACTAAAATGTAAATGCAAGATAGTGCCTTCTTTAAAAATGTTGATGGTTTTTTAATTACTATCACACGTGTTTTCAGGTTGAAACGCGATACGCTGCGCTGACGCAGGGTTAGATAACTAGGCATCAACCAAGCGTCACGCATTTTGACTTCACTATCGGCATTAGCACACTCCAAACCCATGAAAACAATTTATATTTTAACGCCACTATCGGCTTTCTCGAAAACCATGGAAACGACACACATGACGATAAGTTAGAAAATTTTACAGCCGCCATCTTGGATTTATAATTTAACGCCACTATCGGCTTTAAAACCATCGAAAACCATGAAAACGACACCCATGACAAAACATTTTAAAATGTTGGCAGTTGCCATCTGTGATTTACATTTTAACGCCACTATCGGTTTTAACACCCTCAAAAACCATGAAAACGACACCCATGATGAAAAGTTTGAAATTTTTGCAGCCGCCATCTTGCATTTACATTTTAACGCCGATATCGGCTTTAAAACCATCGAAAACCATGAAAACGACACCCATGACAAAAAAAATAAAATTTTGGCAGCCGCCATCTTGGATTTACATTTTAACGCCACTATTGGCTTTAAAACCCTCGAAAAGCATGAAAACGACTCCCATGACAAAAAAATTAAAATGTTGGCAGCCGCCATCTTGGATTTACATTTAAACGCCACTATCGGCTTTAAAACCGTCGTCAACCATGAAAACGACACATGAAAAGAAGTTTGAAAATTTTGCAGCCGCCATCTAGAATTTACATTTTAACATAACTATCGGTTTTAAAACCCTCGAAAACCATGAAAACGACACCCATGACAAAAAAAAATAAAATGTTGGCAACCACCATGTTGGGTTTACATTTTACCGTCACTATCGGCTTTAACACCCTCAAAAACCATGAAAACGACACCCATGACGAAAAGTTTGAAAATTTTGCAGCCGCCATCTTGGATTTACATTTTAACGCCACTATCGGCTTTAAAACTCTCGAAAACCATGAAAACGACAGCCATGACGAAAAGTTTGAAAATTTTGCAGCCGCCATCTTGGATTTACATTTTAACGCCGCTATCGGCTTTAAAACCCTCGAAAACCATGGGAACGACACCCATGACGAAAAATTTAAAAAAAATCGCAGCCGCCATCTTGGATTTACATTTTGACGTCAATATCGGCTTTAACACTCTCGAAAACCACGAAAACGACACCCATGACGAAAAATTTGAAAATGTTTGCAGCCGCCATCTTGGATTTACATTTTAACATTACTATCGGTTTTAACACCTTCGAAAACCATAAAAACGACACCCATGACGAAAAGTTTGAAAATTTTGCAGCCGCCATCTTGGATTTACATTTTAACGCCACTATCGGCTTTAAAACCCTCGAAAACCATGGAAACGACACCCATGACGAAAATTAAAAAAAAATCGCAGCCGCCATCTTGGATTTACATTTTAACGTCACTATCGGCTTTACCACTCTCGAAAACCATGAAAACGACACCCATGTCGAAAATTTGAAAATGTTCGCAGCCGCCATCTTGGATTTACATTTTAATGTCACTATCGGCTTTAACAGCCTCGAAACCCATGAAAACAACCTCACCGATATATTGACGGACCTTCCAGGGACATCCATTTTAATTCGGCAGCTTTGTATTTCTCGCGGGGACCACGTGTAACAAACGGAATATTTATGTGATCCCGATTTCCTGGTATTTTTAAATAAATAAAACTACATTTTATAAGAAGTCGTTTCCATACCATGTATATGTATCCGATTAGTTGTACATTCCCACATTTTCTGGAATCCCGGTATTCATATTAAGAAAAAAAATATTAAGAAGCCGCTTCCATAGTTTGTTAGCCAAATATTAACTTTAGGTAAATATGCATCCGATTATCCGATCACTAGTAATGACCTATTATTTGAGTTTTTCTTTGGGAACCAAAAAAAAAAGAAAGTTGTTCTTAATAGGTTTAATTAACAAATAACAAGAATAAAACATGGCACATTAAAAACAAAATATCGGTACATTTACTAATGATTAGAATTACTTCATTAAATAAAATAGCATTTGATTTGGTCACTCAAAAATAAATGTATATCCATACACATATATCATATATGTAGATAAGTAAAATTATGGTATGTTTTTATTTGATCTCGTGTGTCTCACTTTTTATTTCACGGATATTGTTTCACACACCTTCATACTGTCTGTATACACTTATTTTGGCACATTTATAAGCTCAAAAAGAAATGCCTACTAATTTTTTTTTTTACAATTAATGCTTACAAGGATAATTAATTTATATTAAAAAAAAATATCTTTCAAGAGAATTTACTGAAGATCATCTAGCCATCTATTTCATCAAATAATAACTGGAAAGTCCATTACGGAATGTCATGTTAATATCTAATGCCTAATTAGTCTAATTACATCGACTTGCTACTTCTTTAAGGGCTGCTTTATCAATAGTCGCTTAAAAGCCTCCAGCCAGGGATATAGTCAGATAACTTTTATCTGAAGAATAAATACGACAGTTTGACATATTTTCTGTACAAAAGCTGTCAAACCGCCATATTTATTCCTTTTATGTATAAAAGTTATCTGACTTTTGATTACACCTTGGTCTTGTTAATTTCGTTTGCAAATGCCAGTGGGGTCCGTTCACATCTACACTACAAGCAATAGCGGATAATCAGCATACGGCTACGAGCATTTTGAACAGTGGGTATGCTGAACCGAACAAGATTTTTCGGTGAGAATTTCTAAATTTGATCTCCCTTTCGTAAATAGTTTGCAATAGAATATTTAAAATCACGAGAATGATCACTTTCGAATGCTCAGTAACAAAATGTCACAATTGCGACATTTTTCGACAAGCATGAGTAAAAAAAATTTGATTACAATATAAGTACCTATTTTATATCTCCGGCTATAATATCAGAAAAGCGGCCAAAAAATAGACAATGGGATTATTATACTGGTACTTATAAGGCTTCATGTACACGACGCCACAGCCGCACCGGCGCCGGACCGCAGGTTTGTGTACACGAATGAAATCCGCACAGGCGCCGTACCAGAGCCGCGCCGGAACCGCATGTACACCGCATTGATGGCGAGTTTGTGCACACGGCTACATATCAAGCTTATATTTCTAGTATAAGCTGATCTCGCGTTGTATAGAATTTCCGTACAATGAGAGGTCAGCTTATACTGGAATTGTATAGCTTGATATGTAGCCGTGTGTACCGTGAAATATGCCAACATTGCCCCCAAAGGAAACTTTGCCCGAAGAACAATGTATAAGCATATCTTTGATATGCAAAAATATCTTAATATTATGGCAACATTGATTGACTTTGGTGGAAAATAGGTTATGTGTATGGCAATACTGACTATCGTGTTTGTTGCTAACTTCGCTTAGTGACTTGTTGGAACTCGTCGAGTGAGGTGCGTGTTTTTGCGGGCAAATTTTAGTGCAAATTTGAAAGTACATTCTGCGAGATGGCGAAGACAGGTTAGTTTACTTTACGACATGTCATGGAAAATCATTTGTAGACTATATTACTGTTACTGTGGTTGCTCAGGGCCTTTTAAGACTAAAAGTTATGATGATGGGCAAAGTTAACTAGTAATGTTCCGACTTACGATTGACAACATTGCCCGCCATCAAAAAAGGCTTAGGGTTGGCACTTTACGAAACCTTGTATTTTTTTCCTTTTTTTAATTTATGGCTGCTGAGCTTATTTAATTTTAAACATAATTGGTATTTAATTAATATATTATTTAAGTACATATAACTATTTAGTTTGTACATATTTAAGTATTTATTTTATTATTAATCCTAATATTTTTTGTTGAGAGTTGCATTGTTTGTTTCAGAAAAATAAACATAAATCTCGAATTCGCCAGAGGAAGTCAAGACGAATAATTGGATCTAGGGTATATAAAAACTACACTGAAGAAATGTTAAAACTTGCATGTGAATCAGTAGAATCAGGCCAAATTTCTTCACGAGATGCTGAACGGCAACTTGGTATCCCAAGACGCACAATATTAAATAAAATAAAAAACAAACATTTGAAGTCAGTGGGTCATCCTACTGTTTTATCAGCTGCAGAAGAGAACCAAATTGTAAGAGTTCTACAAGCTTCTAGCGATTTTGGCTCCCCGCTTACTAAAGTGGATCTAAAGCTTGTAGTTCATGACTTTCTAAAGAAAAATTCTCGAGATCATATGTTCAAGAATCAGATTCCCGGGGATGCATGGGTCCAGGGCTTTTTGGCGAGAAATGCTGACAAATTGACTGTGAGAACCACTCAAAATATTTCAAAGGCGAGAGCTGAAAAGGGACCTCACGAAATAGCCGAATACTTTGACAATCTAAGCACAACATTAAAAGACATACCAGCAGAAAATATAGTCAACTTTGATGAAACTAACCTGTCGGACGATCCAGGTTCTTCAAAGTGCATTTTTCGGAGGGGAGTAAAGTATCCCGAAAGAATAGCCAATTCCACCAAAGGAAACATATCTCTCATGTTTACAGCCACCGCAAGCGGTGAATGTCTCCCATTATATGTTGTTTACAAATCAACAAATATTTACTCAGAATGGGTTAGTGGAGGACCACCAGATACCAGATATAACTGCACTAAATCAGGGTGGTTTGACAGTGCAATGTTTGAGAATTACTTTGAAACCATAATCCTCCCATGGGCGCAAAAAAATTCAGGGACTAAAGTGGTCATTTGCGACAACTTGTCTAGTCATTTGAGCGTTAAAGTAGTAAAGATATGCGAGCAAAATAACATTAAATTTGTATTTATCCCTCCAAGATCAACACACCTCACCCAGCCGCTAGACGTGGCATTTTTTGGGCCTTTAAAGAAAGCTTGGCGTAAAATTTTGTACCAGTACAAGCTCCGTAATCCAAACCAAACATCATTGAACAAAAAACACTTTCCGAAATTGCTTCGTGAATTAATTGAAGCAATTCAAATGAGGGAAACAAAGAACATAAAAAGTGGATTTAAAGCATCAGGAGTATTTCCGTTAAATCCCCAAGAAGTGCTAAAGAAGATCCCTGAAATGCAAGAGGAAATATTATCATATGGAATCGATCAAGCATTGGTAGACTATTTAAAGGAAACTAGAGCACCAAAGCCGATGGTAGTCAAAAGAAATAAAAAAATTAATTGCGAGCCAGGCAAATCGGTGACGGTTTCCGATTTAAATGTTGATTCCTGCAAAACCAAAGCAAAAAATAAATCTTCTACAGTGGCAAAAAGACAAAGAAAGACTCTCTATTTTTAGATGAAGAAACTGGCATCTTTGTGACTAAAACTGACCTAGTTTCAAATGAGGATATCAACGAAGATCAAGAAGGCTATTTGGATTTGGAAGGATATTTTGCTATCTCTCAGGATCAAGGTATTACTTACAATATCATCAACGAGGATCATGAGAGATATTTGGATTGGGAAGATGATTTTGCTATCTCCCAGCATCAAGATATTTCTTCTCCTCGAAGTCTCAGCAAGCTTTGCATCACTGTAATTAACTCCTGCTTCAGCCATAGCCAAAAAACATCACCGACGCTTGCAGATCTTTCAGTCTTAAAGTCATTCTCGAAAGGATCAGTGAAAAAGGATCCTGTCAAAAAAAGTAAAATAACTATACTCTCGGATGTTATCATTAAAGCAGGGTCTTCAAATGTTTGTGTTTCGGAAGAAGTTTCTAATAAGATTGAAAATACACCTTTTGTTGGTAGATCTAAAAGTGTAAATATCGAAAAAACATCATCGACGCTTGCAGATCAATCACACTTAAATACTTCCACAAAAAGATCAGTGAAAAGGGATTGTGTCAAAGAAAAGAAAATAACTATACTCTCAGATGTTATCAATAAAGCAGGGCCTTCAAATGTTTGTGTTTTGAAAGAAGTTTCTAATAAGATTGAAAATAAGCCATTTGTTTCTACATCTAAAAGTGATATACCAGAGTGCCTGCAAATGAAGAAAAATAAACATTTAAAAATAGTACAGAAATAAAATTCTACAAAAGGAAAGAAAAATAACAGAAAAGTGAAAGTTACAAATGCTTCTAAAGGAAAAAAGTCAGCCAGAGGGCGTATTTCAGTGAAAAAAAGGAAGAATACATCTGATAGTGACTCTAGCTCGATGTTTGATAATAATGAAGTTCTCACAGTTGACACAGACGACTCAGAGTACGAAACAGTGGATGATTATCTCATTGCTGAATGCTTGCGGGAACAAGAGGATAAAGAGAATTTCGAATCTACGGATATCTCATTTGGACTGCATGAAATTGAATATTTCGTAGAAAACCACGACAACATGAAAAAAGATGATTGGATTATTGCTCAGTTCGCAACAAAAAATACTTTAAAGCATTTCGTAGGTAACGTTTTAGCAATCATCGGTAAAATTCCTACAGTTAAGTTTGTCCGAAAGATTAAGGAGTCTAAATGTGAAAAGGGAACCACTTTCACGTACCCAATAGTTGATGACATTTGCACTATGGATCACTTAGAAGATGTTATTACCATACTACCCGAGCCAAAGATTACTCGACGTTTTCAAATCGTTTTTAATATCGATTTCAGTAATTTCAACATTCAGTAAATGCTTAATACAAAGCTATTTTGTTTATTAACTTTATTATGGTTTAATTTAAATTATATTTTTCGACGAATTTTACTCTTACAAATAAGAAAACATGTTGTTCCTATCGTTGCCAAATATTAAGTATTAGGTAGCCATTGTGTCTTCTTAATGATTATAATTAGTGTAATGAATAATTGTGATATTGAAAAATATGTGATTTATATTGTTATTGCGGGGTGGAATCGGATCCCAATGACCCCAAAAACTCTGATCTCTGATTATTAACTTTAAGGATAAAAATAATATTAAGAAACTCCTACTTTTAATATATTTTTTTATAAATCTCTACATAATTGTGGTTAATGTTAGTGTATGTGTTTAAATTTAGAAAAAATAGACATGGCATGACTGAAGTAATAATTATCATTATAATCTAATTTCGTGTCTTCCCCAGTTATTTTTGTTCAGACTTTAATTTGTGAATCAGTGATAAGTTAAAAAACAATCATTCAAACATAACGGTTTAGGCCACTAATAAAAAGTATCCATAATAACATTTCACTATTTTTTAGCTTTATCAGTATAAAACTATAAAAAAAAAATAATTTTTCATTACTAAAAGAAATGTCTGTTTAAGTCTTTATTTAATTTACCTACCACATACGAGTTACTTGACTTGATCTCTATTAGTAGTAAGTACCTACGAGTAAGTATCTACTTTATCAAAAAAGTGTTACTTAATTGTAATTTAAAATTTTATTAAATACTAATAAGCGTGAAACATTTTCCTGCGTTTTTCTTTTTATTTAATTTACCTAAACACATATTCTTTGTAGAAAACAAAAAAAAAACAGAGTAAAATTTTAACCATGTACCAACCCTAGCACTCTTAAAAGGCGAAATGTAGATTGTATGAAAAAGAGAAAAAATGTCAGGGTAACATTGCCCAGTCATTTTAGTAAGAAACTTTTCATAGTGTTGTCTACATTCCTAAAGTAAACGCCATCTTTACCAAAATTCTTGTACTGGTTTTTATGTCATCTGCATAAAGGTCATATTTGCGTCAAAAATCAATGTGGGCAAAGTTGGCTAAGAGTCCAGATAACTTTGCCCGCCAACAAAATCGAACAAATATTGAATTAAATGATGAATAATAGTAAATTTAGCAATACTAACACATGCACATGATCTTAACAGTTGTAGCCGATGAAGGAAAAAACTTACGTCTCCATAGAAAAATCGTATTAAAATTGTAATTATTCGAAAAAAGTGGGCAAAGTTGGCATGTTTCACGGTACTGCATGTTTGTACATGCGGTCCGGCGCCGGTAAGGCTGCGACGTCGTGTACATGAAGCCTAAATATCTGAATACATATTATTATTTTACCATAATCTTCTCACTGAAGGGCAAAGGCCGAAATACATAATATGCAGGTATATTGTGATTTAAATCTACTCCATACACTTTCTCAAGTATTGATTGATAATAAATCATTCTACTAGGTACATTAAGTTCGTGTAATACAGCATCAATATCACTATTATAAGTTCATCATTATGGTAGAACGTTGGCAAGAACTGCGTAGAGTAAAACCGGGATAGATGCCGCGCTGGGATAGATGCCTCGTTTCTAAAAACTCAACTACCAGAGAACGAAACAGCAAATTCGTTGTTTACATACGCGCCACATGCACCCCCCACCTCAGTGACGCGCGAGTTGTTGTGCTAGACGGACGTTTCTCGCTTGTGTGTCGAATTACATTCGCAGCGGACGCGACGAACGCTTCAAAATTTCAAACGTAAGTATTCACTATTCCATATCTTTATAAACAGTTAAATGATTACATTTTATTTGAATGGTTTTAATACATTGGTTCTTTAAGAATACATTTAAGAGTCAATCACTGATGTTTGCATTTATTTTATATAAAAAATAATGAGAGGCATCTATCCCTAGTGAAAAGGATAGTTGGCCCGAGTTTACAAGGGATAGTTGTTGTTGCAGTATAGAGGGATAGATGCCCCTAAGGGCATCTATCCCTCTATACTGCAAGAGCCTTATCAAAGTATTTAAAAGTCATAGTCGTGAATATTTTGGTATTTCCTAATAGTAGAATATTAAAAAAACACCAAAAAAAAATGTATCCAACTTTAATTTCATAATTCGAATGTAAAGAAATGAGTGTAGATACTGTGTTTTATTTATACTTACTTTGCTTATTGTAGGTGAGCCATGCCAAGGAAATACAAAAGAAAGGAGGGCGTACGAGCTCGAGTAGTTTCTTGGACAACAGAGCAGTTACAGTCAGCTTTTCATGAATTGGATAAAAAAGAATTGGGGATCAATGAAATATCCAGACAATTTGGGATTCCATCCAGAACATTGCGAAGGCGTTACGCTATTAAAAACCAAACTAAGTTGACTTTGGGAAAACATCCTGTCCTGGGTTTTGAACACGAAAAAAGGTTGGTAGCGCACATTTTGAAGCTTAGCGACGCGGGATTTCCCCCAGATAGACGATCTATACGTACGTTAGCATACCAATTTGCCGAAAAGCTACAGATTCAACACAATTTTGATAATGGAAACCAGATAGCTGGGAATGAATGGTTCAAAAGTTTTATTGAGCGAAATCCAGAGTTGTCTATTAGGCAAGCAGAAGGTTTATCTGTCGCTAGGGCTAAAGGTCTTAGCAGAGAAGAAGTGAATAATTTTCATGAACTTCTGACAAAAGTCCTGGCCGATAATGATCTCTTGGATAAGCCTGAAAGGATTTATAATATGGACGAATCAGGAGTTCAGCTTAACAATAAGCCTGGCAAAGTTGTTGCAAAGAAAGGTGCAAAAGTAGTAAATTCAGTTACATCTGCGGAGAAAGGTGAAACAATGACTATCGTAGCCTGTTGCAATGCCATTGGTAATTTTCTCCCACCAGTAGTAATAATTAAAGGTGTAAATAAGAAACCAGAATTCGAGAACGGTCTACCACTGGGCTCAAAAGTGTACATGAACAAAAAGTCGGCATACATAAATACCGATCTTTTCTATAAGTGGCTTACGGAACACTTCATAGCTTTGAAACCGCAAGGTAAGGTTCTGCTTATTTTAGACGGGCACTCATCTCATTCATCCGCACCAGACATGCTGCAAGTTGCTTCTGATAACGATATTATTTTGTTATGTTTACCCAGCCACACTACCTCAGCTTTACAACCATTAGACGTAGCGGTGTTTGGGCCATTTAAAACATACTTTAATCATGAGACTAATCAGTTTATGCGCGCAAATCCAAATAAAAAGATAAGCCGTTATAATGCTGGAACCCTTATACGCAACGCATGGATACGCGCTACTACACCTGCAAATGCTCTTGCTGGCTTTCGAAGAAGTGGGATTTATCCACTAAATCCTAATGCTTTGCCCGATTCTGGTTTCACTATATCAGAGGGCCAATTCTCGTACTTAAAAACGTTCAAATTCAAGTCGCAATCTCATGCCAGTGACAATCAAATGTCAAAAATGTAGGTAAATGCTATGCAATTTTTGACAGATTGAGACTGAGATGAGATTGCGAATGTTGTTAGAAATAGGGGAATTGCCCCTCTGATATTGCACATCGCAGTGACAATGATCCTGATCAACCCTGTGTGCTACATCAAACTACAACAGCGCTTCTTCAAACATCTTCTTTAAACGAAAATGCAGAACCTTGTGAGCATGTTGAAGTTGAACACAGAACACAAACAACTATACCTCCGATTTCTTCAATTGATTGTCCAACTACATTTGAAAACGAATATTTGTATGTCGCAGACCTGAACATAACACCACCCAATATGCCATCAACTTCATTCAACCGAAACTCACCTAGCCTTTTGATCGACCCTCAGATTTTAGAAGATACGATTATTGATATTGTTGATATAGGTGATGATTCACTAATACGGATTCTAAATAACGAAGAAAAAGAAACACCTTCTAAATTTTTAGTCGAAGCATCACCAATACCACAAATTCCTCTGACTTTAGCAAGGAGAGCTAAACAATCGGCAGATATTCTCAATTCTAGAGAAAAAATAAAAGAAAAAAGGGATATTGCTGACAGGAAAAAGAAACAAATAGAATCTAAGATAAACAAGACTGAAGCTACCAAAAAAAGACGAACAATAAAAAAAGCAAATAAAAAAGCCAAAGAACAAATACAAAAAAATAAAAATAAGAAAGGAAAACCAAAGAAAAACTATGACTCAAGTGAAGAAACAGATGGTGACGTGACTGATTGCAGTCATAAAGAAAATGATTATTATTTAAAAGTAAACAAGGATCGTGGATTACGTAAAAGACTAGCTATTTATAGCTCAAACAGTGAAAATGAAGATCACCTCTCACCTAATGCCGAAAAAGGTAAAAAAACCATAGGACTACCCGTGAAAAAAACTAAAAAAAAAAAATTAGAAGAGACTAATGCTATAGATGAAAATGTTTGCGTAGAATGCTTCGATACCTATAATAACACGAAGTCTAAATCTGATTGGATCCAGTGTATTATGTGTCAGAAGTGGCTGCACGAAACATGCACACTTTTTAAGAACTATTGCTCAAGATGTGGAAAACTTAAAATGTCCGGTTCCACTTAATGAAGGATAGTTCCTTACGAATATGTTGATTTTTTTGAATGTTTAAATAATTACTAAGGTTAAACGAAATTATTAATTTTTATTTTGTTAGAGATTCATATGAATGTTGATTTTTTTTTAATGTTAAATAATTATTTCTACGTTAAAACGGGAATGTTTCGTTTGAGATGATTCTATTATGATAGTTTTAATATGTTATCGCTTAAACAGTTTTTTTGTATTTTTTGTTAAAGACATGCATAAATATAATTATGGTTAAGCATTTTATATTACCTACACATGAAGATAATAAATAAATATTACATTGTGATTACGTATTCTTGTTGATTATTTAAAAAGGCATCTATCCCGCATCACAGGCATCTATCCTCCTAAGTGATTTCATAGTGGGGCATCTATCCATATAGGTAGGCACCTATCCCCAAAAAATGTGTTTCGCAAGAATTACATTTTTGCAAAACCAGTAATGGTTAGGTAAATAAATACAGTTTCTAAAGCTTTATGAATGATTAAACTAACTATATTACAGGGTCAATCTAAGCAAATATGTTTGGTATTCAAATAATGAAACAGTTTCGAAAAGTGGGGCATCTATCCCGGTTTTACCCTATAAAGTTATACATTTACAGAGTAGTAATAAATGGAGTTATTAGCGGGTGAACGTAGTTTTGCTCGACATCAGAATATTTTATTATGATGAACTTTACATAAATTGTGGCAGTCAGCAAAATGCTACACACAACATATTATATTCTTCTCTTCTTATGCTCACACTGTCACACACTACTGTCTACATTCCTTTTCGGTCTGCTGGAAGAAATTTCTCAAGAAATAAACAGTACCTTGCTCTTTATGCATTTTACTGTAAGTATAAATAATAAAATAAATATCAGTCATAAGTTCATAACGCATTAGGTTATTGAAGGAGAGCTTTTGAGTTTGTGCACTCCATTTATTGAATACTCCGTGTTATAAATCTCAGATTCACAGTAGATCAGCCGCGCCGGTAGCGACATCTCCCGCTAGTTCGTGCACGGAGTGAGCGAGCCGACGCGCTTGTTGCACGGCTGTGGATGCCGGCAGCAGACCCAGGTGGATGCATATCAGCTCCTTGACTGTCACTCCACGAGAGTCGTTGGGGAACGCCAGCTCGAGGAGTTGCCTGTAAAATGGGTTAGGTTAGCATGTACTAATGACAAAACATAAGCATGATCACTTATGAAAATATTCCTGTGAGAGCGCAGCTAGTGACAAACGAACATTGTGCGCTCGAGTCGTGAGCCGTGCTATGCGATTATCGCCTTTGAGGTGATCATGCGGAACTTTGGTCCATAGTACATAGGTACATCTTTTATTGAAGTTAATTAACTTTGTTTACATTTTCCTTTTTTATTTTACTTTTTATTTGTATTTTTTTTTTGTTTCTTTTTTTATTTTATAAGCAGCTTCTGCTGAATGTTTTGTCTCTTTAAATGCTATGCACACCTATAATTATTAGTGTATAACACAGTAACACCTTTCCTAAACGCTTTTGTAAGCCAATGTAAATAAATATAATCAAGAGATTAAATTTATTTAACACGTTATTTCTGCCAATAGTCAACATCAGCTCAGTTAGGTACTAAAAGAAAGAAAAAAAACACTTATTATTGACATTTCTACTTTTAAACATCATCAGATATGCTTCCAGTGGGATGTAATTTTTTTTTTTTTTTGCAATATGAGCGGCACTTATTGCTTTGAGATATAAAAGAAAACTCCCAACATAAACTAAATACTGTCAGGTTTTTATGCTGCCAAAGTGATGTTTGATATATTTTCTCAACGAGTTGTCACATTCTTCTAAATTCAACTGAGTAGGCAGATATTAAGAACGCAAGGCATGTCCGATATTATTGCGACACATCTTTTTGAAGCCGATGCGGCATCCTATATTTTGGCGTCGCTTGTCTCGTCAGATAGAATTGGTGTTCCTTTGATGTCACATATTTGTGCTGCCACTCGTAACTATATCCACAAATGATCAATATGATCAATAAGTATATTAGCCATCATCTTGACGACAGATATTAATGGATGAATCATGAAATCAGATTGGCCGTGCGTCCATAGTAATATTAAATGCTCGTGACTGAACATTTCTGTTCATGTTTCATCGGGGATACAAGTATGGAGGTAGAGTAACGAGATGTGAAGTTCCTCTGTAGAAATGTGCTGTGTGTTTGATGAGCTACTGCCAAACGGTTGTTGTTGGGTTTTTGTATATTTCAAGGTCGCGCGAATAATGTTCGACGTGTAGGTGGTGGATTAAGATCTTAGCATGTGTTTCGAAGTATCCCAAGCCTAAACGGAACATGCGCACCATAGTTAGGTTCATTTTCTGGTGGGCTGTACAATCAAGTCTTTTATCTCTTCGTCAGTTTTCAAATTCATTCTTTCATCAAGTCGGAACACATAATACTTTATGAAGCTACGGCACTGAGCAGGCTATTGCATAGAAAGCTATGTTTAATTTAACCTATTTACGTCTTTTTAAGACGTAAATAGGTTACCTGCGCAATATTCGATGTTCAAAAACGGCACAATGTCGAACATGACAAGTAGAAGTAGGGCGGCATGTCGTAATTATCGCGATTTAAAAAGAGACAAGACGACGAAAATGTGGCTAATTAGCCAGATTTTGACGTGCCACTTGCGGAGCGTGTATAACCTATCTAACTGTCTACCTCTTTTTACTTATAAGTAATATCATTGATCGCGCCAATAATTGATTGCGCGGTGAAAGATTCTGTCACGGCTGGCTTGCTAAGTCAACGTGTATATCATTGATCGCGCCAATAATTCATTGCGCGGTGCAAGATTCTGTCACGGCTGGCTTGCTAAGTCGACGTGTATATCATTGATCGCGCCAATAATTGATTGTGCGGTGCAAGATTCTGTCACGGCTGGCTTGCTAAGTCGACGTGTATATCATTGATCGCGCCAATAATTCATTGCGCGGTGCAAGATTCTGTCACGGCTGGCTTGCTAAGTCGACGTGTATATCATTGATCGCGCCAATAATTGATTGCGCGGTGCAAGATTCTGTCACGGCTGGCTTGCTAAGTCGACGTGTATATCATTAATCGCGCCAATAATTGATTGCGCGGTGCAAGATTCTGTCACGGCTGGCTTGCTAAGCCAACGTGTATATCATTGATCGCGCCAATAATTGATTGCGCGGTGCAAGATTCTGTCACGGCTGGCTTGCTAAGCCAACGTGTATATCATTGATCGCGCCAATAATTGATTGCGCGGTGCAAGATTCTGTCACGGCTGGCTTGCTAAGTCGACGTGTATATCATTGATCGCGCCAATAATTCATTGCGCGGTGCAAGATTCTGTCACGGCTGGCTTGCTAAGTCGACGTGTATATCATTGATCGCGCCAATAATTGATTGCGCGGTGCAAGATTCTGTCACGGCTAGCTTGCTAAGGCGACGTGTATATCATTGATCGCGCCAATAATTGATTGCGCGGTGCAAGATTCTGTCACGGCTGGCTTGCTAAGTCGACGTGTAGGTCGGTTTCGAAGCATCTCAAACCTAAACTTAACATGCAACAATTTGGTTCATCTGACGGTCACACGTACCTGTAGAAGGAGCCCCTTATATCTCCGGGCGGCGGCAGCGCGCGCACGGCAGCTGGGTGCGGAGGCACGGCGGGGCGCACGGGCACGCCTCGCCGCTCCCACCACACCAGCGCGCAGCCGTGCAGCGCGCCGCGACGCCACGTGGCCGCGCAGTAGCCCTCCCGCACCACGGCAAAGCTGCGGCAGACTGCGCGACGTACCTGATAACAAACAACTATTGTACTATGGCTCCCCATATACAGTAGGCGCGCGATCTGAGTGCAGTCGGGGTATGAGGAGCGGGGCGGGTGCAACTCCCCCCGCCCGTCGACACCTCGCCGCGGCCGCCTGTAGTTTAGTGCTGTGCTGACCTTGATGTCTCTCGCTCGCGCGCTTATCGATAGCGTTTTACTCAAAGGGATGGATTAATGGAAGATACCGTAGACCGATTTGTCATTGAGGTCGGCGATGACAGTGATGATAGTTTACAATAATAAACTTGTTTGATTAAGATTTCCGGCTTTCCCACAGTTTTCTTAAAGTAGGGAATATAAATGCATGATATTTTCTTATTTTTTATACCATAGCTTGTAATAAAAATATCTAGCGCAAATATAATAAATAAAATGTGTTAAAATACTAACAGATACAAGCAGTTTGAACGTCCACGTTTAAGGTGTCAAAGAAAAATATCGAACTCCGTTCATTGTCGCTAATTAGGTCACATCACTAGCGCATTCCTCAGAACTGCACTCGGATCGCGCGCCTACTGTACCTACGGGACGATCCATTTTTTCGACCGATTGGGCGGTAAATCGGATCGGACAAAAATGGTAATCCATACTAATGTTATAAATTCGAAAGTAACTCTGTCTATCTGTTACCTTTTCACGCCTAAACCACTTAACGGTCTATAAAATTTGGTTTTAGCATTTGGTTCATAACGAAAGTCAATCAATCTGCCTAGCCTTTTCCCAACTATGTTGGGGTCGGCTTCCAGTCTAACCGGATGCAGCTGAATACCAGAATTTTACATGGAGCGACTGCCTATCTGACCTCCACAACCCATTAACTGGGTAATACGATACCCCTTGGTAAGACTGGTTGTCAGACTTTCGGGCTTCTGACGACCCGTAACGACTGTCAAAGATCCACGAATGACAGCCGGGACCAACGGCTTAACGTGCTTTCCGAGGCACGGAGGAGTCTCGATATGTAAAGATGGTCACCCATCCACGGACCGACCCCGGCAAGCGTAGCTTAACCTGGTGGATCGACCCGTGCGGCTGTTATTATTTAGCCACGAGCTCCTCGTAACGAAAGTCATGGAGCACAATAATAAAATCACGGTTCTGTCTCTAATATATGAGAATAAAGATGTTTTATTCGGTCGGTTTAGGGGACACATTTTTTATGCAGTTATGTATCGTTCCTTTAGTTACACCATGTGCATCTGCTATAACATGGTAGGTATTGTGAGCCACAGTCCATCCAGTGCAATGCACACAAAATTTGCTGAGTGGGTGTAAGGGCTGCATTTCTCTTAGAATCGTATCTAAGATCATGTCCTATTTTCGTTATTAAATATTCGACGGTAGTTTTACTGACCCGAAATTTTTCGTTGAACGTAAAGTCTGTCACATCGAAAGTAAAGTTTATCCTTTTCCGAAAAACTCGCCGTTGCCGTTCACTCATATATTCATCATCACTACTGTCGCTACTTCCACTACTAGTTGTTAGAACCAATTTTTAATTTATAACAATTATATTTTTTCACTTATTAAATTGAGGTACAAAATTTTTAAGTTCTGACACAAGGTGAGTCCACCTGTTAGAATTGTTCTACAATTTACAAAATATGTAAATTTATAATTACAATTATGCGTTCAATAAAACAGTTTTCCTTACAAATATGTAAATTGTCACCTGTAAAGAGAAAATGTTTATTAAACAGAAATATGTAAAATTGTAGATACAATTTCATAATTTTGTCAGTTTTCCGCCATGGTAAATTTGTAAGTTGTATTCTTTATTAATCAGAAACTTGTAAATTGTAAAATACAATTGCAATTGTAACGTTTATTAAACAGGGCCCAGATCAGACCAACGAATTAAGAATGATATATATATATACGAATTCCGCTCAAAAATGGTTCCACGCACACCCCAATCAAGTGGGAGGGGCGAAAAAACTACAATCAACTCGCCGCTCAGTCTGCCGCGAGCTCAGTGACAGACGCCTACATCGTTTCGATAAGTGAAAACTCCAAGAAACAACTAGTTTCTCAAGGACAAAAATGATCTCCTGTGTGGTAAAGTGGTGTAAAAGACGGAAAGAAGGAAGTAAAAAACAAACCGGGATAAGCTTATCACAGGAACGTCACATAAATTCGTGTTTTGTTAGCGTGTGACAACCTCGAGTAAAAATATTGTTGTCTGTATTATGCAACCAGTAACCAGCCAGTTTTTTATACGTAACTATAATATATT
Source organism: Cosmia pyralina (assembly GCA_946251885.1). Classification (NCBI taxonomy): domain Eukaryota; kingdom Metazoa; phylum Arthropoda; class Insecta; order Lepidoptera; family Noctuidae; genus Cosmia; species Cosmia pyralina. The sequence goes on from OX276353.1 coordinate 14,519,951, forward strand.
TTATATTAAGTACCTACAGTTTTTTTTTAAATTGGATGGATGGGATTTCCTGTTAGTGTTTCTTATCTTTACGTTTGGAGCCCTTATCATTTACTTTTAGTTTCCCCAAAAAAGAGATTCAATGGTTACAGTGGTTTGCAGCAGTCCGGTTAGAAAGAAGAGAGGATGACTGGTTACCAACTAATGCCAGTAGAGTATGCTGTATACATTTTGGGAATAAAGACATTAATTTATATTAGTCACGAACTGGCAATCGTATGTTAAAAAAATCTGCTGTACCTATTTGCACGGTTAGTGATCGCGACGATAGGTCGTGGTAGAATTAAAATGAAATAGAGCAAACATAACATGTATAATGGTTGAAATAAGTGAGTGAATACAACGGTGTTGTTTTAAAGCAAACAGGATAATAGGTATGACGCTAAAAAAACGCGTAAGCACAGCCGTGCGTGGAAGTGTGCAACAGCTGAATAGTGTCATGGTGTGTGGCGCGGGGGTCTGCGCTGCGGTCGCTCGGCCGGCTGCCTTGCCGCTGCCCTCGCATCCCTCGTTCATTGCCGCCAGCGCGCGGCGATGTTGAGAGGAGCAGTCTCAACAGTTAGTACTGTTAATATTTAACGTCCAACCAATCTTATCCCAACCTCTGTACAACACATGTTTGAAATAAACTGATTTGAGTTGATTTGATATAAATTTTGATTAGGTTGCATAAAAAGTAACAAAGTAGATATTAATCAATTAATTTTTTTGCATTACATGGCAAAAAATTAATCTATAAGTATTGAATTCAAATCGTCATAAACTAAATCAATTATCATAGTGATTCTCCGTGGAGCGAAAAAATTGTTTTGACGTAGAATACAGAACGAGAATTATGGCGTGGCATTTGCGTGACATTCATATATGAGCTGATAAATACAGCGAGCCAATATTTAGATGTTTTTTTTTTCATAATACTGAACAACTTTATTCGGAAACGCGAAACATTTTTGTCCCATAATGATAAATAATTTATTTCTGTAAGTAGGTTTGTACAAACACTTTTACACGTCAATCATATTTTTAATAAAAACTACATCTGAGAAGAAAGGCCAAATTAAAGTCCAGACAAAATCTTGGTCAGATCATGTGAAGACCTTGTAGATTGGTGTCTGAAATTGTCTTTTGAGGAAGGAACCACACAGATTGAGTGGAGCTGCCCAGTCAGTGCACGCATTTGTCAATAATCGTGCAGCTCAACTCAGTTAGCCGAACAATACCAAAGAAAAGACATTTGGGTAGGCCACATACATTACTCAAACTGCCAGACTATGATTAAAAACTAACTGTGTTCAATCTGCTGATTGCAATGTGTGTATGGAGGGCTGGGATATAAAAAAAAACACGTTTCCGGAAACGGGTTCCCTGGTTGTCCCTAAAGTTGTTGAGTAGCCAATATATGTTGAGTACAATCACCCCTTAAATTTTGGCTCGTATTTCTGATGGGGGTTTGCCAATTAATGACCTTCAAACATAAGATTACTTACAAGAAAAAAAACGTTTAAACATCAAGGAAATTGCATTTATAGTCCAGTAAAAATAGGGTTTGAGATTGCACACTTGCACTTGCACTTTGAGACACTTTAGTAAATTGGTTTTGAAATAATAGTTTAGTTATTTACTTAAGCATTCGTGGCAATTTTGTGGTCATGTGGGCGGAGGAACCTGAGAAATACCTAAACTTGTGTTTTTACTGTTTAACGCTAAACAAAAACACACTTTAGGTGAAAAGTGAGATTATCATCTATAGCCAGCCTAAAATTATAGTACATAAGTAATCCCTCGGTTTAGGTGCAAAATTCTTAACATTACGAGACTTTTTCTTTCATGGTGTGATAAATGAGACTTAAAAAATCTCACTTTCGGGGATTTTTCTGTTTAAACATTCCAAACGTTAGCCTCGAACCTATGTTCAGTTTTCACCCAGATGACTTTTCAGGAACCTAGTTAAAAAGTGTTTTTTCATTATTTGTCTATTGTACATAAGACACTTGAAAATTTTTTTAGGATCTGCATTAACATTTTCATTCTTCATATGAAAGTGTCTTAATCCCCTGATTAAGTGATAAGGATTCTTCGCAATATGCATAAAACCTCGCAATATGCGTAAAACCTAAATTACCTAGAGTCCTAGACAATATAAAATAATAATTCTAACAACAAAATTGCACCGACCCACAGTGTGTTATTTTGCCTTAGTTACGTACATGCCAGTTTTATATTTTTTCTTTATAGATTAACCTAAGGGTTACCCTTAAACCAGGGGTAAACCTTTATAAAAAATCCCCGTTTTGATATTTGACTTCATTTAGGAGATACAAATATTTTAGTGAAAGGTCACTGACCTTCTTAAAAGTTTTTCGTCTGTATTTCTTGAATGAAGCAAAATTGCAGGCTCTTGTGAACTACCACTAAATTGTGGGTTTGACCTTGACCGAGCGCCTCGCATCCCCCGCGTCGGTGTGCGAGAGGGACGAACTTATCGGATTGAAAAAGATGCGACTGAAAACTTTCTTCTCATTACGCAGTGATTGTTTACTATGCACCCGGATTTACGGTACTTATAATTATGTCTTGCGTAATATGCGGAAAACCCTTTTTTTTGTTTTTTGTGGATGGAAAATCATCAAATGACTTCTCCCGCTCTGGGCGGAGCGGGAGGGCGTGTCAGACTTTTACTGACTAAAACCCACCCGTGTTCCTTCAGTTGCCCGTGCCAGGGCCACGGTATCTCTTTCGAAAAACCCGCGACCCCGGCGCCATGCGGAAAACCCTTAGGCCTCTGCCTCGAATTTCGCGGGCAGCGGGGCGGCGGCGGCGGCGGCGGCGGCGCGTCTCGCATTGTCCCGCCCCGCTTCCGCGCCGCTGTTTTCGAGGTCCGGTCCATATGTTTTTATGCATAAAATCCTGCCGCTCCCGCGCCGCCTCCGCTGCCGCCCCGCTGCCCGCGAAATTCGAGGCAGAGGCCTTAGACGGTGATTCAGTCATCGTTGGCAGTAAAGGTTTTAAAATTCTATGTAAATTTAATGAGCTTCGGAAAGACAATTTATTTAATGTCTTGGACAACGTGCCAGTGATTTAACATATAAATTACCGAAAAAGTACATAAAGAAAAATGCGAAAGGTATAACAACAACAACAAACAACAACAACAACAACATGGACAATATTGAATCCACTGGAAGTAGTAAAAGTGACTACATTGTAGTCCGTCTTTCATTGCACTACTTTGCCACACTGTACAGACTATAAAAATACCGGCCAAGTGCGTGTCGCAACACGCACAATGAAGGGTTCCGTAGTTGAAAAGAATTTATCCAAAAAACAAACCTAACAATGGATCCCAAAAAAAAAAATTTTTATGTCAAAACTACAAATTAATCATTTTCGGACTTTTTCCCTATAGGTTTTGATTTACTTCCGACAGTTACGAGTATCAAAATATGTCGCAAAATGGCCGTATTATTTTATTGCGTTGACTTAGAAGTTTGATCTTTTTAGGACTCTAAGGGACCATAGACTTACGTATTCGATATTAATTTCAACTTGATATCTCCACGCGTCCTTGAGAAAAAGGATCTTGACAGACTGACAGACAGACGGACAACGAAGTGATAAGGGTTCCGTTTTTTTCCTTTTGAGGTACGGAACCCTAAAAATATTAATTTGATAGTCTATGTCATCTGTCAGCTGTCACTTCATTCGTTTTAGAGCTCACTGCTTACTCTATTCCATAATAATAAGGGGGTAATAGATACCATGGATGGGTAGGGTGTTAAATCTCTTCAGATGCAACATTTCGTATAATTTTGGTTGAAGTACACTTAAGTTCAATTAACCATACATTATACACACATCAAAAGTGTCTAGGGATCAACATATATTTTTGCAATAACTTTTCTCCTGATTGATATTAATTAAAATTTTCTTTAAGGATTCATCAAATAAAGTGTTTTCGTTTGTCACAGTAACGATAAACCAAGTCACCTTTGCATTAATAAAGAAATTTGCCATTTTCCTAATAAAGGGATTTTTGACATTTGAACCACTAACATTAAAGTTCGAAAAAAAGACTGAAATAACAGTTTTCTTTAAAATTTTATTGGGTAACTTAAACAATTAATAATCCGTGTTTCTACCGCGAACACTAACAACACAAGAACATCGGTTTGGCATACTCAAAATGAGTTCATCCAAATCACGCTGTGGAATGGCCGCCCATGTTCGTTGCAACAACAAAAAAAGGTCTTCTTGCGACTGGATACCCTCCATATTCGGCAGAGCTCTTCTCTGTAGCATATCCCATGCATGCTCAATCGGGTTCAAGTCTGGCGACTGAGCAGGCCAGGGCAGGACATTGATGTTAGCTGCGGCGAGAGTCTGTCTTACAACTCTTGCGGTGTGCGGTCGTGCATTATCATGCATTAACTGAAATAAGGGACCGATTTGCACTTGTAGAGGAACGATGACGTCTGATACAATCGTCTCAGCATAAATTTGAGCGTTGAGGTTGCCTCTGATCCAAATCAACTCAGTTCTTCCGCCGATCCAAATACCCGCCCATACCATGATGGTTCCACCACTATAAGGATGGACTTCCTGGCAGGATTTTAATCGCTGTTGGCGTCCAGGGGTTCTCCAGTGTCGTATACGTCTTGTATCCGGTCTCATACCAAAACGAGACTCATCAGAAAAGCACACGAAACGCCATTGTTCTTCTGCCCAATTTCTGTGTTCAAGAGCCCATTGATATCGAATCCTACGATTGTGCATTGCTATAGGTGGTACCCGTAGCGGTCTTCGGGAATGAAGGTTCACTTCATGCAAGCGGTTTCTGACTGTTTGGTCGCTAATTAAGTTCCCTGAAGAGTGATGAAGCCTCACGGCTAACATCATGGCGGTTATAGTTGGAGCTCTTCGAGTTAAGATTTGAATGTATCGGTCTTGTCTCCGTGTGGTGCAGCGATACCGTCCTCCATGGCGCTCAGCCACGGTACCAGTGCTTCGGTAACGTGTCCAAAGTCGACTGATAACACTCTGACTTGTATTCAGAGCTAAAGCCACAGTACGTTGCCGGGAACCAGCTTCTATCATTCCCACGGCTCTGAGCATTTCTTCCCTGCTTAAATGACGTCGCCGCTCCATAATAACGTTGGTTTTAATCAGTAGTAGGAAAACAATAGCACTCATAATGTCTTCAATGCGTTGTATGTTTTTATAGGGAAAATATTGACAGCTGATTTTCATCTTTTACTCGAATTTGATTCACAGTTCCTGATTCAAATTATGAAATGCACCAAAAAGGATCCATATAAATTTATAAAATCATAAATTTATTACAAAGCCACATCTCAATCTCAAGAAATCCGCATAAAAATGCTTGATCCCTAGACACTTTTGATGTGTGTATTTCAATGTTGCATCCTCGAGATTTAACATACATTGTAGATGTTTAGAGTATGTTTATTGTGGAATGGAAAAACCTATATTATGTTCATGTTCACATGTGAGTAGGTACTTCGTAGATTTAGTATACACTAACATTATATCTATGGAGTACATAGTTTGGCATCTGCTTTTAAAACAAAACAAATCCGGTCAGTAATCACAATCCGTTTTATATTAAAAAGTTAACACTTGGTAACAAACCAATAACAAAGCGGATTATGAATAGAAGATTATTCTTACAGGCTTATGAATTGAATATGCCATCAGCAACCACCCTGTCTTTTTTAGAATCAATAATAGGTTGGTTGTAAAATTTTGCAACACATTGAGTTACCAGTCCAGCCAGCAGTCTTTTTTATTATTTCCATTGAGATGCCAGATCAGAAAGCCACTGACGTCGATGCATGCCTAGTGCTGCAGGCAGGGAACACATTCAAATCCACGCCACTATCACTAAGCGTTTCTTTAATCCAGCGGCTAATGGACTGGGAGGTATAAATTGTGTCGGTTTCAATAAAGTTAGGATTGATTTAGGACAATTAAAATATTTCTAAGTGGACTAAATTTTTCCATTTAAAAAGTTAGGGTTTTTGCTGGACATAAAGGATTGTTTTAATAAAATACCGCCTGGTTTAACCTTTCTGTAATAATTTACAGAAAGGTAAAACCAGGCTGTATTTTTTCTGTTCGGTGTTAAAGTTTTAATCATGTTCCAGTTACATGAATATCATTAACTTTGATCAAAAATAACGTTTGCATACGCTGTCCCGTGAACAATGCAGGCAAAGTTACAAGTTTTTCAGAAATGTCTTTAAGCGATAGACTTTCACTGGGATATTATGATCTAGGACCAGATTATGATTCCAAGTAGCACAATAATTAGGAAAAATAGGCTAATTTTAAAAACACCTTTGTTAAAAAATCTACGAATATAATGATTTTCTTTTGACTTTTTGGTAAAATTAGTTTTTAACGCAGAGCAACAAGAAAATAACGTTCAATAACTTGCACCTAAAGTCCTCTGTTAAAAATTTTCATCTAATAAAAGTATGACACGTTTTCGTCTGTTCATGTTGTAGATCAAGAAGCGATTGACTGATTTCTGATATACTTTTCAGAATATCAAGTTTCTCTACAGATTAGGCCCCTATGAGGTCTTTTGTTAAGTTGACGAGGCCGGTGATTCCCATAACAAGTTTGTGGTCTTTGTCTTATCCATCAAGCAGTATTTTTTCGCTACGTTCAGCGACTTCATTGGGTATTTTTTATTTTTTTTTTTTTATTTATTTGCACATGCACATCACACATTTTACAATATTACTGTCGGTTTTTGTACATGAACCCTGTCAGGGCGCTGCAAAACAGAATGTTGGTTTGCTGTCGAGTTTGTAGGTATTAATTAATTAACATAAAAATTAAATAAGATAACATAAAATTAGTAACATAAATTAACATAATTTCGGAAAAATATTTTGTTAGGTCTAGATGTCGTTATGATGTCCAAATAATAATAGGTCTTTACCTATGAAATTGCCGTTTTGTATGAAAAATTTTAAACTAATTTTTTTCATGCATTTTTTATTTGTATTAATCGAAGTAATCACCCATGCAATCAATGCATCTTTGCCAACGCAGTGGCAGTTTATTGATGCCCTTCTTAAAGAAATCAGCTGGACGGTAGGCAACAAATTCTTCAAAGGCATTTTGTACTGCCTCTCGGGTATTGAATTTTTTTCCCGCCAAGAAGTTATCCAAATTCTGGAAAAAGTAGTAGTCTGTAGGCGCAAGGTCTGGTGAGTAGGGCGGATGACGGAGAGCTTCCAACCCCAGTTCTTGCAACTTGGAGACCGTCTGCTGTGCAGTATGAGGTCGCGCGTTGTCGTGCAGGAGCAGCGGAGACGAGCGATTGACCAATGCTGGTTGGAGATGTGCCAGCTTCTCCATCATTGTATTCAGTTCTTCACAGTACACATCTGAAGTAATGCTCACCCCGTTTGGTAAGAAGCTGTGACGAATCACACCGGCGGTAGACCACCAAACAGTGACCATCACTTTTCTAGGGGTAAGTTTTCGTTTAGGGCATTGTTTAGGTGCTGAACCAGGATCCAACCAACTTGCTGAGCGCTTGCGGTTATCAAACAGAATCCATTTCTCATCGCAGGTAACAATGCGGTTCAAAATTCCTTCATTTGTGTGTCTGTTGAGCAGTGCAAGGCACGTCTCGACGCGTACTTCGCGCTGGCGATCATTGAGTTCGTGGGGCACCCATTTGTCAAGCTTTTTTACCTTGCCAATTTGACGCGAATGGACCAATATTGTTTTGACGCTAACGTCGAAAGCTGCTGCTAATTCAGCCGTAGATTGTGTATCATCAGCTTCCACAATCGCCTTTAATTCGTCATTGTCGACCAAAGTCTTCGGACGACCGTGAGGTTCATTTTTCAGGTCGAAATTTCCAGAACGGAAGCGAGCAAACCAATAACAAGTGGTGCGTTGGTTTGTAGTGTTAGCTCCGTAAACGTCGTTGATGTTGCGTGCCGCTTGTGCCGCGTTGCTGCCACGACGGTACTCATATTCAATAATTACTCGAATTTTTAACGTATCCATGATGACGAAAAAGATTGAAATACGATGAAAATGTAACACTAATCAATAAACAAATGACTACTTTTGGAAAAAAAAAATCCATGTTTTTAAAATAAAATTAATTTGAAATTAGAATTCTTAGCCAAACAAAAATTATTTTGATTTGAAATGGCCAGTACTGCAGAACGGCAATTTCATAGGTAAAGACCTAATAATAAAAACAAAATAAAATACAATAACACACAATAGCACAGATACAGTCTTTAAGTCAGCTGGTATTAATTTAGTAGGTAGGTAGTCAAATTAACAATAATAATAGTTGATAATTACAATCATGTCATGTCAATATTCGTTGCAAATAACATAACATTGAATTTTGGTATGTCATTTGTAAACACAAAATAAAAATAAGATAAAAATAAAAACAGGTATTTAATAAATGTTTTATTATTATTATTATTATTATTAATGTCACGCGAATAAACAATATTTATTAAATGTCTTTGTTCAGGCCGGATCATACAAAAATAAAAATAGAAAAATATATAAAAGTTATGAATTAAGTAGGTACCTTACAAGCTACATCTACAGAGTTTTATCCGTCATGTATTGGTCTACAGTGTAATAACATTTTTCTATTAAAAGTGATCGTAGTTTGCCACAGAATGAATTTGTGTCCTCTTCATCTTTCACATATTTTGGTAATCACACTAATATTATAAAGGCGAAAGTTTGTGAGTGTGTGTGTGTGTATGTTTGTTACTTCTTCACGTTCAAACGGCTTGACCGATTTGGATGAAATTTGGTATGTAGACAGCTTATACCCTAGATTAACACATATTGTATACCCGTTAACCGCTGTCAAAGAGACATCTCTGCAAGTTTGCTCCGTAAATAAATTGCTTTAATTCGTGTTTAAAGTTGTTCTCTAAAGTTGAATTTATATAATTCACAAAGCTGTGTTAGTGGCAATTCTAGTGGTGTAATAAAAATTAAATTCTAACAAGTAACACCGGAGTTATAAGCAAATACTTTTTAAAATTATTAGTCTACCGTCTTAAACCCTGACCTACGACAACCCGCGCGACTCCCGCTGCTGTGAGTCATCGCCATCGCGCTCGCTATCGGTCGACGCTGTGTACGGTATTGCAATATCTACCTACTGCGGACTGCGCTAGGATGGCATCTGGGGAAGTTCTGTGTGCGGGCTGCCGCTGTGAAGTAAGCGAAGACGGCCCGTATATGAAATGCGCAAATTGTAAGCAGATTTTTGATATTATGTGTGCGAAGTTTTCTACAGGTGTATTTAGCACTTTGTCGGTGGCATTTAAGAGGTCTTGGATCTGTGTGGAATGCCATAGTAGGCAACCAAAACGAGATAATTCTAATACTCCAGTGCGTCAACACCTTATGCAAGAAGATCCAAATGTGGCTAGCGATCGCCGCGACATATCAATGCAGACTTCTGATAACGTGACTGTTCGTACTAAGACTCGATATGCGAAATCTGTTACCGAAAACACAGGCGAAAATATTTCGGTTAATAATTTGAAGGATTCCATTGTGCGGGAATTAAAAAACCTACAAGTTGATTTAGAAGTGCAGCTAGTCAGCAAAATTAATAAACTACTTATTGAACAATTTTTGTCATTCAAAACTGAATTTATGGACAAGATTAATTTGATATCTGATAAGGTTTCACAATTAGAGGAACAATACAAGTCAACCATCAATAAGGCTTGTGGCGCACCGCAAACCAAAAACTCGGCGTCTAAAAAAAACTCAACGTCTAGCACTACCACAACGTGTCCAACTCCTGAAAATAAACTAGCTTCAAAAATTAAGCCTCTTAAGCAGAAACCTCAACCAAACACCAAGTCTCTCGGAGTTGATACAGACCCATCTGTGGCTTCTATCCCCAGTACAGTTTCGTCTGTGGCTCCTGTCTTCGGTGCTTGCAAGGTCATACAGGTAGAATCTTCTGCATCGGCCTCTACTATGAATAACCATGACTGTGAAGGCACCGATGAGGGAAACTGGGAAGAAGTAAAGCGCAGGAGGTCGCGATCTTCGCTTCCCGGGGTACTCAGAGGCACCGCTGCGCCTGGCTCTACGATGTTGCATGCTGCTGAGAGGCGAAGATACTTGCACCTATATTACGTGCGGGAAGGCACTGAAGTTGAGCAAGTACGTGAGCATCTTAACTCAATATGTGGCAGTGGTGAATGCTCGGTTGAAAAGCTGAAATCTCGTGGACACTACTCGTCTTTTAAGCTTGGAGTTCCATTGAAGTATGCCGAAAATATAATGTCAACTGAGAACTGGGCTGAAGACATATGTGTTAAGCCATGGCGGCAGAACTTTCGTGCCAAAAACAATAACTATCAAGTGTCGAACGCGATTCCTTGAGATGAAAATGTGCTATCAAAATGTTCGTGGCCTAAGGACGAAGACTAATACGTTTCTTAATAATGTTGCGCAATGTGAATATGATATTATAGCATTAACTGAGACCTTTCTTACGAGCTCCGTGTGTGACAGTGAACTTTTTCCTCCGGGCTTTCATGTAGTACGTAAAGATAGAGCAGGTGACAGGGGGTGGGGAGGAGTTCTGCTTGCATTTCGTGATTATTATAATGTAAAAATGGTTACCGACATTGTTAATATGACTGACGACAAAGAATTAATTTTCGTTATTGTGACTTATAGAAATGTAAAATTTTTATGTTGTGTCGTGTATTTGCCTCCTAACTATAAAGATGAGCAATATTTGAATGTTTTGACATGTATAGAAAATGCGATTTGTACTTACCCTGACATGAATGTTCTAATCCTAGGTGACTTTAATTTGAACTCTTGCAGTGCCAATGTCAAGACTAATTTTGATTTCTTTTGTGACTTTTGCTCGCTAAAGCAATATAACGCACTTTTAAATAATCGCGGTGGTATGCTAGATCTCGTGCTGGGCAATTTCGAAACCGATCAGATAGCGGTATCCCTTGGTGAAGATCCTCTTGTAAATATTGACCAGTACCATCCTATGCTCGATATAATTGTAACATTTCCGAGCATTGGGATATCATCTATGGTGTCATCTCCGCATCCAGTGACACCTCGCTCGGAAACCAGTCCAGATTGGAACTGGCGCAAGGCAGATTTCCAGGGTCTGTATGGAGCGTTGATGGAAATAGACTGGTCCGCCTTGTTAGCAATAAGCGATATCAACAAAGCTGTTCAGTTGTTTTATGATAAGTTATATGAATGCATAGGTCAGTTTGTACCCTTAAAAAAACAAGTAGAGTGTAGTCGGCGTTACGTATATCCGAAATGGTACAACGCAGAAATAATAAAAAATATACAAAATAAACACTTTCATCACAAGAGATTTAAGGAAGAGGGTAAAGATTTCAACAAGGCAATGTTTATATATTATAGAGGCAGAGTGAAAAAATTGATTGATTGTGAATATCGGAAATATATGACAGTGCTACAAAAAAATATCATTGACGATCCGATACAATTTTGGAAATATGTTAAAGAGAAGAAAAAGGATAGGAGGTATATAGACACATATACATATGATAAGACTGAAGTGAAGGATCAAGCGGCAGCCGATGCTTTTGCCAGCTATTTTGCGTCCGTGTTTCATGCAGATAAACCTGTATTGAACCCGGATATGGCTGCTAAAGCTGCACATAAGTATCAGGATGCAGCGTCCGTTTCGGTCGCAGCAGTTGACGAGGTCGATCTGAGTAAGGCAGTGAGGCGCCTCAAGCCGCGATCATCTAGTGGACCTGATGGCATTCCTGCATTTCTAGCTAAGGATTGTATCTCGGTTCTTGTGGGGCCTCTACTGTATCTTTACAATCTTTCACTGACACAGTCGAGATATCCTGAAAGCTGGAAGTTATCCAGAGTCACTCCTGTTCCTAAAGGTGATGGAGGCATGAATGTTTCTTCATACAGACCAATTGCAGTACTATCTGTTTTTGCTAAGATCTTTGAGGCTATTCTAAGTGTTCGCATTAATAGCCAAATCGGTCACCAACTACATAGCAGTCAGCATGGGTTTCGTAGCGCTCGCTCCACCACTACCAACTTGGTCGCGCATGTAGACTATGTCTGCTCGCAAATGGATAGGCGTAAGCAGGTCGATGCGGCTTACTTTGACTTCCAAAAAGCCTTCGACTTGGTGGACAATGATATACTGCTGGAAAAATTGGCTATTATTGGATTCACACCAAAGCTCCTCAAATTCTTTTCCTGTTACCTAAGTAATCGTAGTCAATATGTGCGATTAAAAGGATATGATTCAAGAATCTACTTCACTAGGTCGGGAGTGAGTCAGGGTAGTACGGTGGGACCCTTGCTATTTGTGATATTTATAAATGACTTGCCGGATGTTGTTTTGACCTCCGAGTGTCTCCTATTTGCGGATGATCTAAAGTTAAGTTTGGGTGTCGACACCGAGGCTGACGCGGTGGCATTACAGAGAGATATTGACGCGGTATCTAAATGGAGTCATGACAACCACCTTCCATTCAATAATCTCAAATGTAAAATGATAACGTTTTCACGAAAATCACAGCCGATGATTATTGATTATAATTTAGCTGACGCTCCTTTGGACAGAGTTTATGAGATTAGGGATTTAGGATTAGAATTAGATTGTAAATTAGACTTCCACACGCACGTTACCAAAATTTGCAAGTCCGCACACAAAACGTTAGGGTTTGTTATAAGGACTGCATCACAGTTCGATAACATAGGGGTTGCAAAAGTATTATACAATGCTTATGTGCGTAGTAAACTTGAGTATGGTGCTGTTGTTTGGAATCCTTATGAGGAAAAGTATGCTCTAATGGTTGAAAAAATACAACGTAAATTTGCTAGATGGATTTACAAGAAACAGTACGGATACTATCCCTACCTATATCCTTCTTTATTTGTCTTGGGAATGGTGGACATAGAAACGTTAAAATTTAGAAGGGCTATGTCTCAAGTTGCGCAATATTTGTCGATAATTCGTCACAAAGTCGATAGTCCCCAAATACTAGAGCGAGTCCGTATTTTGGTCCCCCGGAACATACCAATGGACTTGGAGGGCCAGATAGCGCCGCGCCGCCGCCCGCGGCTGCTGGAGCTGCCCGCCGCGCGCACCGAGCGCGGGCTACACGCGCCCACCAACCGCGTACTCCGCACTATCGGGGACATACTTGCTCAGCACTACGAACTGGACTTATTTGCCGATGGATTAGGACATTTGTATAATAAATTTCGTATTATTTTAAATGACATATTATAATCACTATTAATTGACACTAAACTGACATTATATTCTGCTGCTATATTAATTCTTCGTTGTAATCTAATTTTTATTATTATTTATAGACATGGGCATTATTGCTATTTTAAGTAAATTTATTGTATAAGGAGACGACTGTATGTAGCCACTATTGAATTGTTGGTTAATCTTATGAGCGTTTTGGATGTTATGTCTGTTAGCTTGTAAGACCAATTGAATAAATAAATAAATAAATAAATAAATAAATAGGGTACTTTTTATCCCGAAAAAATGTATTCCCGTGGTATGAGCAAGGAATTCAAATATATTTGTTACTCTTTCAAACTCAAACGGCTCAACCGATTTTGATGAAATTTGGTGTGGAAGTAGCAGACACCCTGTATACACATAGCACACATAGGCTACTTTACATCCTGAAAAAATGTAGTGTTCCCGTGGGATGAGCAATTTTTTTGTGAATACTTTTCTCACAGATTAAATAATACACCTTTTAGTGTATCTCTTAAACCGAAGGTAACACCGCGGGGCGCAAGCTACATCTACAGAGTTTTATCCGTCATGTATTGGTCTACTGTGTAATAACATTTTTCTATTAAAAGTGATCGTAGTTTGCCACAGAATGAATTTGTGTCCTCTTCATCTTTCACATATTTTGGTAATTTATTATAAATTGTTACTATTCTATATTTTTGGGTTTGTTGGGGCTATTTTTCATTATTTTTAATTTTGGTGTCGGTGTAATCAGTGGCGTGCACTCCATACATGCAAATAAGCTCTGCATACCCTGTAGTCTCATACATACATGCCCCTCGAAATGATAAATAACTTTAACGCAAGAAAAATCATGGTAATAACTATATTAATCTAACTTATTCGCTATCTCACTGTTTATAACGCGATTTACGCGCCATCTATTATTGTCATTTGAAACTAATTTCTTGAAGCGAGCGGCGACAACCGCGCAGGCAGCGCTCCCGGTGAGCATAAGCAGAACAACGCCGTGCTTATTTTTCATACAACGCAACCCGTGATTACCCGTGTAGTACACAGCAATAGTGTGACTGTGTGCGTGAAAATGTATGCGTGTGTTTAATTTCTGGAAGCACTGCTTATTTTGCAACCCGTCCAAATTGAGAAGCCGTAAAAGCACCGCTTAGTTGTTGATTACAGAGGGTTGACTTTTTTAGTCGGATTGACCAAGATTAGTTCGTATTATTTTGTAATCGTAAAGTTTTTACACGCTTTTATTCAACTTGCAATGTTTGTTTTTTCGCCATATTGTTTTGATTTGATTGTTTTTCTTGGCGCTTGTGATTGACTGTATATTATTATGTAATCATTTTAATCATTTGTAAAAAATTTAACATTATACCTGTGAGACCTGTGCTGCCGAAGTGTGTTAAATAAATTAAAATCTGCCGCTTTTCGACGTTATATTTTGAGGAAAAAGTTAAATTCATTGTAAACGGAAGGTGTGAACCCGGGTTTTATTTAACTCAAAAAAAAAGGTAATGCCTCTCGTTATTTTCATAGAAAAGTTTTGTGATACCTAATTATTACCTACTGTCAAACATGTCGTGTATAACACAAACACATTGTATTTTATCCCTTGCTTTTTGTTTACAAATCAAGATAAAAATAATGTTAGGACCTTTATCGGATATTCAGATTAAAATATTTTAGATATTCGTTGTGGTCGCAAACAAACATCATGCGAAGCCAATGGCGCCGTGCGGTAAGAGTCAGTGTAAGATTAGGGTTAGGGTAGGTGAGGTCGGGTAAAACAAACGGTCGGGAAAAAAAAACTTAGGTACTAGTTTCAGCTTGTTCAAGTTTTATTTTTTTATTTTAGACGTGCATACCCTGTCTGAAATCTCTGTGCACGCCACTGGGTGTAATCAACATGTTTTTGTTTCTTCGGTTATAATTCTGGTTTGCTGCTATGTTTGATCTAAAGTAATCCCTGTGTTTTTGCACGAACGTAGCTACTTTTAATATGTAAATAGAGGGTAGCGTTAGTATTTTATTCTTTTTAAAATGAGCTTTACAACTTTCCCATGGCTTAATGTTCTTAAGGATTTTCCCCGAGTGCAGGAACCAATTTCTTTGCTTGACCAAGTCAACATTTTCTGTAGACACATCCGCAGTAAAAGTTTCCGTAATCGTAGTTTTCAACGGAACTTTGGTGTGCATCATATGGTGATAAGCTTATAGATCGCAATGATGGGCTTTTTTGAAAGTCGTAATAAAAAAAAGGGAATGTTACTTTCAGGATAGTATCACGTACTACCTCATCTAAAAAGTACTTACTGTATTTCTGGATAACATCGCGTGTTACCTCGCTGTGAAATACCATTTTGTAAGCATGATAACATCAGGCGTTACAGAATTTTGGTATGCATTATTTGGCGATAAGCTTATAAATCGCAATGATTGGCTTTTTTAAGTCGAAACAGAAAAAAAAAGAAATGTTACTTTCAGGATAGTATCACGTACTACCTCATCAAAAAAGTACTTACTGTATTTCTGGATAACATCGCGTGTTACCTCGTAACGTTTGATCTTATGTCTAAAATATTCTTCATTACTTTTGTTTTTCCTTTTTCCCATGTCTAATTTTCGCTAAAATAACCCTTTTCACAATGAAACTAGAAAGATTTTTATGAATGTAAAATTAAATTGAAAAATTAACAGCAACACACGGAAAATGAATGAGGTGACAGCTGACATATGACATAGACTATCAAATTAATTTTGTTTTTATACAGTTTTTGAACAGTGTGAAATGTAGTGCAATGAAAGACGAACTACAATGAATGTAAAATTTCGAGAATGCAACATTGAAGTATAATTCCATACGAACTGGAATCGCGATTTGCTCCTCCCCCTAGACCCAATTTGATATAGAATAAACTAGGTATTTTTAACACTTACTCATTTTTATTAGGATTTATAACAATAATCGAAGTGTATTTTAATTTTGCTGATATCAATTTTGCCTACAAGTAGGTACCGTAAGGGCGGGTGGCTTTGACTCTAGGGCATAACTTTGGCCCAAATCGAGACAACTGTATAAACTGCCCGAAGTGTCACGACCACACAACCGAACGTCGTATGTCCTTCGGTAACTATTAGATGGTGATATAGACGCGTACTTGCGGAACCTTGTGTGGATTTAATGACAGTAAACATCTGTCTCGATTTGGGCCAAAGTTATGCCCTAGAGTCAAAGTAACCCGCACTTACTGTACCTAGGTACTATTTTATTTTAAAACACCACATCTTTGTTTACTCATGTGGTCTAATTACACGAGTCCAAAATAAAATTGATGAAGTAGACGCGCCCGCCTGATGCATCGCGCCGCCGCGCCGCACCCCGCCCCGCTGCGCCGCCACTCGCCCGCACCCCTCTCGCGAGGTTTTGGTTTTCATTTAATTATTAGAAATGCTTTACAGATATTCAGGGGATTTCTTCCAATTTAAGTAGACAAAAATTATTGCTAGTAAGATTCATAAAAATATTCTAGGTGTCTTTAATGTACGAGGGTTAAAAACAAATTTAACTTCACGAAAAAAAAAAGTATCATAGTCACCTTGGTGATAATTTACATAGTTATTTGTAGTAACTATGTTATTACTTTGACAAAATTTCACTCTTTAAAGAATTATTGTTTTGAAGTTATCATTTATTTTATATAAAATAGTTAATATGTACTTAATATGTTGATTTTGACCGGGGATAATTATTACCATAGTTAAAACTTTTGAAAAGGAGCAGTCATGTACAAAATCACCAGAGGTCCATTTTTTGTTCTCACTTAAATTTAATTTTATAGCTTTATTGCTCATTTACTCAATACATATTAATAAAATATCGGGGATTACTGTCAATTTATGTATTTCAGCTATATATCTATTTAATTCTCAATTATCACCCAAAGAGCATTTATTGCAACCTACCCATACAAATCGATTTATTTTTACTGGACTATTATTATGCTATCTACATTAAAAAAATTGAGACGTTTATGATGAAAATAATGATTTCCACTCTACATTGAAATAGAATTTGGTAAGTAATAAAATAACTATTTAATTTATTTTTTTAAAGAATAGAATATTGGAAACTAAAGTTATAGAGGTGTCATATTAATTATAATAATTGAGTTCATAATAAATGACTGACTCCTACTTTATACTGCATTACACCATCCTCGACGCTCAATGTCACTTGATAATCCATCTCGTACCCACTCCCGGATTTCGATGTTTCCGTTTCACTCTAACATTATCTTACTAAATAAAATTGCGCCCCAAATGAATTTGTGGGCGAATTCATGTACGGAAAATTAATTTAGCAAAGTATTGTTTTGTCTGTGCGCGTGTTGCGTTAGTATTATCAGTTTAGTATTATGAGTTTGGGACCATGTTTTAGCGGGCTTCGTAAGAGAGTTATGATTCTATATCATTCTTAATTCGTTGGATCCGACATAATTATATGTATTTAAATATTGTATGGCGGCTACCCACGGCTCCATACGGCACAATTGATCAATAGCAATTGCGTTTCCTATTCAATAAATCGTTGTCGATTGCGTTTGCACAGTTTTATCGTAATGTGTAGATGACAGAGTCGATCAATCACAGTTCATGAAGGGACTTGCTGAGGGCGCACGCGTCTTGCGCGGGTCGTAACACGACGGAAGAAGATCGAAGTGGACACCGTGAACAATATTGGAGGAGTTCATCCAAAGCTACAAAAGCGAAACTTGCCTTTGGAAGACAAAATCCAAAGATTACCATGATCGTAACAAAAAAATGATGCCTACAAAAGAATGGTTGAAAAATATAAATCTATTAATTCAAATGCCAACTAGGAAATAGTGGTCTCTCTCATTCAATGTTGTATTCTTTTTCTGTACTAGCTGTGCCCGCGACTTCGTTTGCGCGCATGGCGGAAGTATCGCTTAGAGAAGGTGTAGTACCATCGCGGACATTTGCGGCGAACCACTTTTCGGCCTTATTACTTAGAAACGAAGTCTCACTTTGATTTTTGAGAGCACATAAAAATCGATTGAATAGAAGCCCGACGTGATTGATCCACAGATTAGTGGCTGGTTAAAAAAATTAAAGCTATAGATGCCAGCTTCAACTACACGCGTTACTCCATTTTGAACCTTACCGTATCTGGAGCCAGCATGTCAGCGCAATCAGCCATGTCGGGAGCCAGGAACCGTCCAACGGTGCGGTCCACGTAGATGAAGTGGATGAGACCAGGAAACTCCTCCACATACTTGTGCAGCGTTAGGGAACAACTCGCATCCGTCTCGCCCGTGCTCAGACTCCCACATTAAGCGAAATAATCGATTCCAACATGACACGGATTGTTTTGTGACCTTTCATTGTTTTAACATAAGGTTTAAAATTGTGAGAGATGTTTAAAATGGAAATAAGAGTGTCACAAAACAATTATAATCTCAATGTAATGATTTAAGCGGGGATGATATGTAAAAGCAAATTCTAATTATAAATCAAGCGATTTTTTTACGAAAAAAATTGTATCGAATGCTATCGTAACTAATATTATAATAATTGCGAAAATGAGTATTTTTGTTTGTTACGCTTTCACGCTAAAACGGCTGAACGGATTTGGATGAAATTTGGCACATGGGTAGACCATGATAAGGATTAGGACATAGGATACTTTTTATGCCGGTTAGTACGTTCCTGTGGGATAATTTCCGACATCCACGCGGGCCGAGACCGCTGGCAAAAGCTATAGTCCGGTATGTTTGCTGATCATACTACCTTATGCTAACCTCTAAAATTAGCTGTTGGAGATTTGGCGTAAATATTTATTAAGCAGATACTTGATAAAGCCAAAAGCTAGACTTCCAAATATTGAAATAATTCTTGACTAAATAAATTTTTAACCTAAAAATATTGCCAAGAATAGTTTTATCGTTAGGTTCTGACTCAGACCCTTATCACTTACCAGCTTTTCAGTGATCATGTGTTCAAATATATTAGGTCTTTACCTATGAAATTGCCGTTCTGCAGTACTGGCCATTTCAAATCAAAATAATTATTTTTTGGCTAAGAATTCTAATTTCAAATTAATTTTATTTTAAAAACATGGATTTTTTTTTCCAAAAGTAGTCATTTGTTTATTGATTAGTGTTACATTTTCATCGCATTTCAATCTTTTTCGTCATCATGGATACGTTAAAAATTCGAGTAATTATGGAATATGAGTACCGTCGTGGCAGCAACGCGGCACAAGCGGCACGCAACATCAACGACGTTTACGGAGCTAACACTACAAACCAACGCACCACTTGTTATTGGTTTGCTCGCTTCCGTTCTGGAAATATCGACCTGAAAAATGAACCTCGCGGTCGTCCAAAGACTTTGGTCGACAATGACGAATTAAAGGCGATTGTGGAAGCTGATGATACACAATCTACGGCTGAATTAGCAGCAGCTTTCGACGTTAGCGTCAAAACAATATTGGTCCATTTGCGTCAAATTGGCAAGGTAAAAAAGCTTGATAAATGGGTGCCCCACGAACTCAATGATCGCCAGCGCGAAGTACGCGTCAAGACGTGCCTTGCACTGCTCAACAGACACACAAATGAAGGAATTCTGAACCGCATTGTTACCTGCGACGAAAAATGGATTCTGTTTGATAACCGCAAGCGCAAGTTGGTTGGATCCTGGTTCAGCACCTAAACAATGCCCTAAACGAAAACTTACCCCTAGAAAAGTGATGGTCACTGTTTGGTGGTCTAGCGCCGGTGTGATTCATCACAGCTTCTTACCAAACGGGGTGAGCATTACTTCAGATGTGTACTGTGAAGAACTGAACACAATGATGGAGAAGCTGGCACATCTCCAACCAGCATTGGTCAATCGCTCGTCTCCGCTGCTCCTGCACGACAACGCGCGACCTCATACTGCACAGCAGACGGTCTCCAAGTTGCAAGAACTGGGGTTGGAAGCTCTCCGTCATCCGCCCTACTCACCAGACCTTGCGCCTACAGACTACTACTTTTTCCAGAATTTGGATAACTTCTTAGCGGGAAAAAAATTCAATACCCGAGAGGCAGTACAAAATGCCTTTGAAGAATTTGTTGCCTCCCGTCCAGCTGATTTCTTTAAGAAGGGCATCAATAAACTGCCACTGCGTTAGCAAAGATGCATTGATTGCATGGGTGATTACTTCGATTAATACAAATAAAAAATGCATGAAAAAAATTCGTTTAAATTTTTTCATACAAAACGGCAATTTCATAGGTAAAGACCTATTACAGCAATGAAGTGCTTGACTATTTGTTGTGTGTGTAATGTGAATATTTTGTGATAAAATACCATCAGCACGATTTAAAGCAGCTTGGGCGAGAAATTGAGTTAATTATGTGTATTATATTTTATTGACAAGACTAATTATCTGTCTGGTTACGCGCTGCATGAAAATAGAAGCATACAGTTATGAAATCATGCATTTTCCAATTTCGACATTTGCTTAAAACTTAGCGATAACCACCGTCGTTCTTCAAAAAAACAATTTTTATGTTTCAATCCCAAACTCCCAACCCTTGTGGTCTCCTAACAATTTGAGCTGTTTAATGTTATACGTAGAACTAAAATACTGATATGAAAAGGATATGATCCCAAGCTGAAGTATCTCTTGGCTTTCACGCAAAGGAACTCTACGTAGGGCGACAATATTCCTCTCAAGTCCTTCAAAGGTTGTTCCATCTTCAAGCTCGGGATATCGGGCTTCAACTGTTCAATGACGGCTTCCAAAGCCGTGTGCATTGCTGTGGCCGTTGTCTCTGGAGTTAACGGTGTAGTAGTAGTGCAAGACTTTCGTAGTTCTAGCATACGACTTGTTAGGCGGGCACATAGGTTTGAATTCGATTTATTTTTACGCAGCGCATCTGTCGTCTGAAAATATAGAAAATCGGAATTATTATTGGGAATAGCGGTATTTGTGGAAGGCGAAATAAATTTTACTATTTATAATTACCTTTTTCAAAGCTGCTTCTAAAGAATCCAATGTGGTAGGCAACAACTCCAAATTCCTTTGCAACAACAGTCGTCTTAAATTAGAGAGTATTTGATTTGACATATACGCCGAAACGCCGACCTCTCTGTAATTTAATAAGCACTCTTGTGACGCTATTATTGTTCACAGCGGGACTTCTAATTAGCAAATCCAAAAAGAGAAAGTCTACACTTGCATGAACTCTTTGATGGGGCCATTCTGACTGACTGACTCATTAACGCCCAGTCTAAACCCTTGAACCTAGAAAGCTGAAATTTTGCACAGAGGTTTCCTTTATAATGTAGACAAGGAATAAGGAAGGAATTCCCGGTAGTACATTCCCGTGGGATATTTTCCGACAGCTAGTAAATAAATAATAAAGGATTATTTAGGCTACCCACCTCAAGTCCATATCAACAACGACAACGAAAGTAACCCTGGGCGCGACTTCAGCCAGATGTATCGAATGCGGCGCACAAGGGCTACCGGCAGGTCCCGCGCATAAATTCACTACAGCACTATTCTCCGTTGACAACCCTGCAAACATTTCTCTGATGTTTCAAACTTGAACATAATAATGGAGTAAAGGAAATTAATAACATTAGTGGAGTAGCCGAAACGGGCTAGCCACGTCTGCTGTAAGCAAGCTATTGGCGAAAACAACCACGCAGATAGCACCAAACAACTTCGTGGCAGGCCTAGGAGCTGGCGAAATGAAATTGATTCTTCTAAAATTCTTAAAGACTGGTGTCTGGTAGCAGTCAGAGCCAAGTGGAAGTTGGGAAAGCAGTGGCATGATAAAGTTTAAATAGTAATAATAATGGAAATAGATAACTATCAGAATACCCACAAGGCAATCGATTAATTTCTAGATTTTCTTCATCCGAGTCTTCGTTATTAAGGTCCTTCCAATACTCTTGAGCAGCAATGCATTGTATGCTCAATAAAATCAAATCCGGGGGCGATAAGTCTTCGCATCCGCGACTAGAAAACATAAATAACTGCGTCAAAATTGTAATTTACTTTCTGGACAGTACGGGTGAGGATCACGTTCGCCAAATTAAATGCACTTTTGGTACTCTGTAACTTAGGACGGTTATAGATTTGATGGCGGTTTCTCTAAAATTGACTGAACACTCCGTATCCGAAGTCATATTCAGAACGTATTTAAAATTGCGCCATTTGTAAATACGCTGTTTCGTTTACATACATAATGTTATTTATTGTTTTACCTTACAAATAGCTAAACAAGATAATAAGCAGGATATTAATTCATCATCAACAGGAGAACATTCAACCGGTAAGTTATTCCAATAAAAAAGGTCTAAATTGCCAATTCTGAAAGGAGTAAAAAAGTTAATTACCTGGAATAAAGTGCCAGTAACTTGTCCCCAACAAATAACATGAGATGACTGTGCTGGTAGGGTAGTTTGATATCTTTTGAAGCACTTTTGAGGGCATTCAGTGCAGCCATAGTTGCTCCACTTTCACCGATGACGCCATTGGCACCGGGTATCGTGTCGCCTTTGGTGCGGCTGTCCAGAAGAACTGAGAGCCAATCTTGATAAATAGAAGAATGGAGACTGAAAATTTTGATTGATGTTACCTACATATTTCACATATTCGAGAGATTTAAAGCAGGGGGATTCTGTAGTTTCTGCCTATCCCCATGCCCATGTGAAAAACGCATGAGTTTAAATCATTTTAACTAAATCCTCCACAAATAGATGTTACCTACTAAAAATGTATACAGTGAAAAGGTAATTTAAATGGGATCCATTAAAGTATGCATTTAATTTCCTGGCACATCAATTGTGGTCTTTGTGGGTGTGGGTACATTTTCATTGGAACAACAGCATTTTAGCAGTAGGTCATTTACGGCCGAACTCAATAATCCATCTATCACCAATTTTGGCACACTGGAGATAGAAAAACCCATCTATCCATGATTTAATATCCCAATGATCTATCAGATATTATGGAATCTTACCGGTCCACACTATCTATCGATGGGAGGGGGTTTATTGCTTACTACGGAAGGCTATTTCTATGAAAAAGTATGCATCCCTATGTGTTGATAGCTATTTGTTTGACAGGACAGTTACTGGCGGAATTGGTCTATCCATCGAATTGAAGGGATAAACGTATCTATGTAAGCCAGGGCCGGGCAAACTTTTATCATTAGGGGCCAGAAAATTTAAAGTTTCAGGAGAGGCCAGAAAATAAAATAAAATGTTTTGAAATTGAAAAAAAAAAAACAAATTTAACTTTTGTTTTAAGGCCCTGCCATGGTAGGTGTGTGTGAAATATGGCACAGCTTTAGATTGGTCATGATGTTCCCGTATACAGGTTCGAGCTGAGACGACCTTAACTTTTAACAGCGAGAAAAGGTCATCAGTTAGCCTGCTTCAAAGGCAGTTCTTCCGCATCTTCATGTTATGAGATTCAGAATGTCTGTTCACACACAAATGGTGACACAAACATTGCCATAGTTTTCTGGGCATGAGCAATAATATAATCTTTGCAAAATTTTTGGGCAGAGTTCTATAAAAATCAAGTTTTGTAGACTTACTTAAGGAAAAGTTGTTTCAAATGAGTGATCGAATGTGCGATCTCTCGCGTCCAAACCTGGTCCAGGCCATGGTGCGGAGCGAGAGTGCATGGGAGGCCGTCACCTCCTTCTGCGAAGCAGTAATGCTCGCGAAGGAGGAAGCAGAACGCGTGAGGGAGAGGCAACTGCCGCGCCCTCGCGCCCCTAGCCGCCGTAGGAGACGCCCTGGGCGGCGGGAATCGATCGACGATTCCCGGCCACCGTAGGCGCGGGCTTGCGGACGACGAGTAATGGGCAGCTCGCCGTCCGGTAAGGACCAGGCCCGGGTCGACGGCGCGTTGTGTTCCACGCGCGCCTCAAAGAGATGTCAGCAGTGACGGGGTCAATTGGGCAGATGCCGCCGGGGTCGCGGGTAGTTCGAAAGAGATACCGTGGCCCTGGCACGGGCAACTGAAGGAACATGGGTGGGTTTTAGTCAGTAAAAGTCTGACACGCCCTCCCGCTCTAACCAGAGCGGGAGAAGTCATTTGATGATTTCCCATCCACAAAAAAAAAAAAAGGGCCTTTCTCCAAGTCTACGCATTGACAAAATATTTAGAGATAGCTGATTATTTTGCAGTTTTATTAAATTTTGACTGAGTTCGTTCAGTTTAAATTCACACATCGGTGACAGATTTTAATCGCGGAAAGTGAGTTCAAGTTTAGAACAAGCTGCATTTTGAACGACTTAAGATAATCCCAAGTCTAGTCCAAAGGTTGTTTTTTTCCTTGTAATTTTTTAAGTATGTAATTAAATCTATTGTAGTGCTCAAGCAGATCTGTGAAAAAATCAAAATCGGTGAGCCAATTTTAGCTGGCAAGTATTTCAAAATCGTTCCATTTGTCAAATGTTCTATAGAAAGTGCGCTATTTCTTGTTTTAAGTTCCAAATCCGTTCCAATGCACTGCCACAATTTAACCATCTTACTTATTGTGGTAAAGAAGGTCGGATTAATCGGCATCAGCTTCTTTAAAAAAATCCTGGAACTGTTGGTGTACTAACCCCCGGGATCGAACCGCCATACACTCCTACTAAAAAATTAACGTTGGCAGGCCGGATTAAAGCCTTTCGCAATTCGTATTTTGTCCACCCTGATCTAAGCATTATTTACTTTTAAAAAAAGAGCACTTTATAATATAAAACATGTCCGATTCAAGTGAAAGATTGCTATCTGGCCGGAATTTTGAAATGGTAACAGAAGTTATTAACTCGGAAAGTGACTTTGGGATCCAATTACTTTTTTATAATAAGGCTAACTATAAACATTGTTTTTTAAAGTGAAGTGGGTTGTAACGGAATGGACGGGAGGGCCAATTAGAGAACCCTATCTATTGTTTTTGTTAGAGAGACAGCCTTTATCAATGATTGTGAGACATCATTTAAGGAGAGATAGAAATATACTGTCTAACATCAATACCACTCTATCTTTCACTGTAGATAGATTAATGGGTTCGGCCGTTAGTAGTTCACGGAATGTTAATGGTTGTTTAAATCATTAGAATTGAATATATTTTTGATTTAAAAATAAATAAAAAATTACTATATTGCTTGCAACTTGAAACTTAATAAAATGAAAATGAATTGATAGGTAATTAAGGACTTACAGATTAATGTTCTGGCCACAAATATGTTGTACAAATGTTTTGAAGTCCAATAGTTCTCGATGGGCATCATCAACATAGTCCTCACTGATTATCATGAACACATGATCAAGCCACTGTGGGATATTTACAAAATGTTAAAGGATTACTGTTGTTCCATCTTTGGCTGGCATTATTTGACTTCTTTTGGCCAATACAAAATATACCCTATACTACAAGTATATCTTTTTTTTTGTACTTCATTTTGCAATCGGTCATCGGATCATAAGTTAATTTGTTCCATGTCAAATGGTGGTATGGTGGAGCAGCCAGTTCTGAGCCTCTCATTTATAGAAGGTGGTTCCTCTCCAGCCTTTTTACCACTGTTTTCGATGCAGGGTTAGGCGTGTCTGGTTATTTTTTATACCGCTTGATTTCAGACTTTACTGATGGCATTTGTAGATAGTCCTGGATTTTGTTGTTCCTAGCAAACCAAGGTGCATTAGCTAGTGATCTTAAGATACCATTTTGGACTCTTTGCAAGCAGAGCATGTTGGTTTTGCTGGCAATGCCCCACAATTGGATTCCGTAGGTCCATATTGGCTTACGGACTGAGAATATTAGCTTTATTAAGCAAATTTCAGGACATACATCGGTTGTGTAAAGTAACTCAATTAAATATGTATGTGTATCATAAGTTTGTGGTCGCCTCACGAAACAGGTTCTCCGACTAACTCAACAACAGCTGCTTAGAGTTACAGCTGCTATAACTGGCTACAGGTCATTTAATAAATACCTCTTTGTCATAGGAGTCACAGACAATCCGCTGTGCAGGGCCTGCATGGAGGACGACGAGACAGCAGCTCATGTGCTTCTAAACTGCCTGGTGGTCGCCGCATACAGGGCAAAGTACTTCGGTAACCCAGGTATCCTCCGTGAGGTTGTCAGTAATATCAAGACGCTGCTGGCCTTCTTCGAGGAGCTGGGGTAGATCGAATAATCGATTTTCCCACGCATACGCAAAATACGCGCATTGACATACCAGCCCGTATTACCTATTACCTATCATAAGTTTACAACCTATTTATATGTACCTACTTGTGTACATAGTGTATTTATAATTAATTATGATATATTTTTAGTGTTCTTTTTATAATTATTCCTCTCAAACAGGGCACCTGCCATCAATCTCTTCACCACCCTTGGTTGACTAGTAGAGAATGCCAAAGGCATTAAGTCCGTCTTTGTACCTTTTTTTAGTGCGAAAAGTTAAAATAAATAATAGTACCTTAATAAATAATAGTACCTCATCAAACACTAGTGTAGTCTTGTCCGTACACTGTATGGAAGAGTATGTGTTTCCAAATTGTGCAGCCATAACACGCTGGGATGTAATGATAGGGGCCAATAGTTGTGACACTGTATTGTTCTCCGTTACATCCGTTTGATTGTCCTGATAGGATTATAACATGTTTCAAGTACTGATTGATCAAACAATGAGCATCATGCTCATGATCAAACAATGAGCATCATGCTCATGATCAAACAATGAGCATCATGACTTAGGTTGGTATTATAAATATGAGGTGATATGCAACGTGGGCTACCTCCTTGAATGTAATATTTATGGTAACGTGACGTTTGTGACAGCACTATCATCTTTGTCACAATTATTGTACCTTTATTCAATGTCTAGTAAGTGTAATTCTTTTAGTTAAATAAAGCCACATTTCTTGATTGGTTTTACGTCTATTATGCTAAAATTTATTTAACTAAAAATGCCTGACGAAAAACTATTCAAATCATCACTGTCAAGGTATCTCCGACCCGACAAGTTTGACGTCGAACCTGATGTCGCGGATGCCGACGCAAAATGGCTGCATTGGAAATCGACCTTCGAAAACTTTCTCGCTGAAGAGATTACTGAAGACATATCGGATTCTCTCAAGTGTAAGCTGTTAGTCAACCGTTTATCCGCTTCGATCTACAAACATATCAAGTCTTGCACGACTTATAAAGCAACTATGAAAGTTCTAGAAGACATCTATGTCAAACCAAAAAACACGATACTAGCTCAACATGTTCTATTCAATCGAAAACAAAGAGCGGCCGAGACTATTTCTGAATATGCTAGAGTTCTTCGACTGATTGCTAAAGATTGCAAATTTGAAGCTGTCACTGCGATAGAACATGAAGAACAGGCAATTCGTAGTGCTCTTATTTCCGGTCTGCTCTCACAAAAAATCCGTGAACGACTTCTAGAGAACTCTACGCTCGCCCTTACAGATGCTCTTAATAAAGCCATTACCTTGGAAACTGCTGAGAAAGATGCACAAACGATCAGTACTAACTCTCCGCATCTAAATGCTGTACCTGAAATCTCCCGAGACAAGGAATCGGACAATCTGGCAGTAGCTTCATCGTGTCGAATGCCTCTGACTGCTTCGGTCGCATTTCTAGCGTTTGCAGATCCGGGCATAACATAAATTCTGTGTGGACTGAAGAACTTGTCAACTCGAGCAATGACCACTTTTACAGCGGGGCTATTTCTGCTGCTTCTCCTTCAAGTCTTAGGAGCGCGACGATCCCTATCACAATAAACAAATACAAAGCTGACGCTCTCATCGACACTGGAAGTTCAGTCAGTTTTATAAACAGTAAAGTGGCTCGCATCATGAAGTTGCCCAAGAAACCGTGCAAACAAACTGGTAATCTCGCCTCTCTTAACCAAGTCTCGTTCGTTGAAGGGGTATGTTTTGCAACTATTAAAATGAATCAACATACCTACAAGCAAACGCCTCTTTTAGTAGTTGCCAACCTCTGCGCAGACGTTATCGTGGGTCACGACTTACTCAAGCAGCATTCAAGCATCCACTTCAATCTGGGAGGTCCCGGCGAGCCCTTACAAATCTGTAATGTTCTGCAAGCCTCAGTTCCGCCGGCCTCTGTATTCACCAATCTTTCACCAAACATCCAACCGATTGCTGTCAGAAGCAGGCGCTACACTAAAGAAGACGTTGACTTCATAAAGGAAGAAGTATCCAAGTTGCTCGAAGATGGGGTAATTGAAAAAAGCATTTCCCCTTGGAGGGCCCAAGTCCTCGTAGCGGGAGGAGGGACCCATCGTAAACGGCTCGTGATCGATTATTCAATGACTATCAATAAATTTACTGACCTAGATGCCTTCCCCTTGCCAAATATCGAAACGGTTGTGAACAACGTATCAAAATTCAAAGTCTTTAGTCAGATAGACTTGAAATCTGCATATCATCAGGTACCAATCCTGGAAAATGAGAAGATATATACAGCGTTTGAAGCGATCGGCAAACTTTATCAATTCACACGCATCCCGTTCGGAGTGACTAACGGCGTAGCTGCCTTCCAGCGGACTCTGGACTTTATAATATCAGAAGAAAAGTTAGATGGAACGTACGCATACTTAGATGACGTAACCATTTGCGGCAAGGATGATAAGGATCACGAGCGCAATCTAAAACGATTCATGGACGCCGCTAAGAAGTTTAATTTAACTCTTAACGAACAAAAAAGCGTTTTCAGTAAAACTAAAATCAGTCTGCTTGGCTTTACCGTGGAAAATCATACTATCCGACCTGATTCTGAAAGGCTAAAGCCTCTGCTAGACCTCCCCGCACCAACTAAAGCAAGTGAACTGAAACGAGTCCTAGGAATGTTCGCGCACTATGCAAAATGGATTGGGCGTTTCTCAGAAAAGATAAAACCCCTCACCTGCGTCACTAGCTTCCCGTTATCGCACGATGCTCTCAAATGTTTCGAAGAACTCAAACAGGATATCAAGGCGGCAGCTCCAGTAGCGATTAATGACGACGATATTTTCACATTTGAGACTGATGCTTCAGAATTCGCTCTAGCGGCTACACTTACTCAACGAGGACGACCAGTGGCATTCTTTTCACGAACTTTGTCAAACTCTGAATGCAAGCAATCCTCAATCGAAAAAGAAGCTTGCGCTATAGTGGAAAGTTTAAAAAAATGGAGACACTATCTAATTGGCAAACATTTTCTTTTAATTACGGATCAACAATCAGTAGCCTTCATGTTTAATCAGAATCATAATAGTAAAATCAAGAACGAAAAAATCTTACGTTGGCGATTAGAGTTGTCTTGCTTCAAATACGATAGTATTTATAGACCAGGCTCCGAAAATGCAGCTGCGGACGCTCTATCCCGCGTATGTGCCTATATGAATATCAGCAAGCTGAAAGAGCTCCATAACGCACTCTGTCACCCGGGCGTGACAAGGATGTATCACTGGGTGAGATGCAAAAACTTGCCCTATTCAGCAAATGACGTTAAGGAGATAACTGCCTCGTGCCCGACCTGCGCCGAAATAAAACCAAGGTTCCTCAAAGTCAAAGGTCACTTGATCAAAGCTACGGCCCCTCTCGAACGTATCAACATAAGACTTCAAGGGGCCACTGCCGTCTAACACCTCCAACAAATACGTATTGACGATAATTGACGAGTACAGCAGATTCCCATTTGCATATCCATGTAAAGATATGACATCTGCCACTGTCATCAAATGCTTCAAAGATCTCTTCCTTTCTTTTGGCCAGCCTCTCTATGTTCATAGTGATAGAGGCTCATCGTTTATGTCTGAAGAATTCAAGTCATTCCTAAGAAAATCAAACATAGCCTCATCTAGAACCACACCTTATAACCCTCAGGGTAATGGACAAGTGGAACGCCTAAACGGAACTCTCTGGCGAACTATCCAACTCAGCCTCCGGTCAAAGGGACTATCTGTGGAAAACTGGGAAGTGGTACTGAAAGGTGCATTGCACTGTGTACATTCTCTTTTATGTACAGCTACTAACGCCACCACAAGAAAAACTTTTTACATACCCTAGAAGATCCCCGAATGGAGACTCACTGCCGTCCTGGCTGACACCAGGCCTGATATTTGTAAAGAAGAATGTCCGACAATCTAAAACAGACCCTCTAGTCGAAGAAGCTGAACTCCTTGAAACTAATCCTCACTATTCACTTATTCGACAATGGGGAAACATCAACAGTATCGAACCGTCAATTGGCACCGTTTCCAAATACTGTTAACTACAGTGGAGATGATAGCTTCGAATCAGCTTCTGAAGAGATGGAAGACAGCGCTACAGCTCCACCTTCGCTATCATCGCTGCAACATTCACAGGATCTACGTAGCTCATCGCCTTCTCCGATACTCCAGACCGAAGCTCTCCCTCGGAGATCAAACAGGACCAGAAAGCCGCCCGCCTACCTGAGCGACTTTGTGGTACATCGAGAAGGGAGTGAAAACTCAACCGGGGAAGAATGAGGTGATATGCAACGTGGGCTACCTCCTTGAATGTAATATTTATGGTAACGTGACGTTTGTGACAGCACTATCATCTTTGTCAAAATTATTGTACCTTTATTCAATGTCTAGTAAGTGTAATTCTTTTAATTAAATAAAGCCACATTTCTTGATTGGTTTTACGTCTATTATGCTACAAAATATTTTTACACTTTATTAAATCAAATCAAACCAAATTCATTTATTGTTTGTCACAGGTGGAAAGTCAGTTCTCATAATTATTGCATAAAGGATTGTTGAAACATACCTATGTATATGGTGTACAATATTCTAGCGTAATCCAAAATTTATTTAAATTATTATAAAAATAAAACAACTTCTTTCGCCAAATTCAAAGGTTAATGACCCACACTTGGTTAAATATTCATCATAATTCTTTAGAAATCAAGAATCATTCATGATTAATAATGTTTATATTGTTTGCAAACAGCAAGATAAGTAGGTATTAGGTTTAGGAGATACTAATTAATATTTGGTGAATGAATTTAGTTATTATGAGGTATAAAGTTTAAGTAACAACAATCAATATTAATTATTAATTAAGTAAGAATAATATAATAAGGTGAGGTTTAAGTAAGAATAATCACCAAAAATATGTAAAAAAATACTTGCCTGAACACCGAAGGTTTTCATACGTTCAATGAAAGCGGAGTCCCATTTTCCAAACACCAAATCGTTAACACTATCAAATACCAATGCAGCCTTCATTTTTATCATATATTATGTGATTTGTCGTTAACAACTAGTAAAGTGTTGACTGGCACTTTTGACCGCAATTTCTTCTCGCATGAACAATATCTGTACGTAACTAAATAACAACACAATCGACCTAGAAAGTCAAATACATTTTAATGTCAATCGATGAACAAACAAACGCGTCCAAAACAATGAGCGAGCTCGGACTCCCAGAGATTTTTTTCCCGTCTTAGATTTTTGCACAGACTACTTAGGGGATACTACGTATTTTTGAGTTCGACATGACACCGGAGTGACAGTGACAATGACTTTACTTTTGACAACTTGACAGTTCTGTTTTTTTTCCGTTGACAGTTCTGTTTTCGATGGTTTTGCCATATTAAATCCTTGGCGTATAGAAACCTATGGACAGAACATACCTACTAAATACGCCTGTATGAGATACCTACATTGTCCGAGAGCAAATAAAAAACTTTTATACAAAAAAAAAACAACCGACTTCCAACTAAATACTACAAAGTGAAAAATAACTTTAATTTCGGAAGTCGGTGTCTTTGGATCTGTATTTTAGCTTTTTGCCACCGACTTCCGAAATTAAAGTTATTTTTCACTTTGTAGTATTTTTTTGGGAGTCGGTTGTTTTTTTGTAAAAAAGTTTTTTATTTTTCACTTTTTAGTGGGTCAGTCTGTAATTCATCTAAGTTACAATGTCAACTGCTCATCACCTTTTACAAAATATTGCTTTTCCCGATACAAGGACGTTAATTATTGAGGAGTTCTCCCAGTAAGGAACCAGGAGAACTGGAACTGATGGTGCAGTCACCATCAGCTCCGTTTCAACATATGGATTGTGACGAGCATAAATTGCTTAGCAATAATCGAATCGCAACCCGTGAAATACGTATTATTGAGTAGTTCCGATGGCCATCTCTGGGCTTCCTCATCAGTTCCACTTCACTAAATAGTGCTTTCCGGGAGCAAATATATACAGGGTGTCCCGTAAATAATGGATCAAACGTAACGGGTAGGTAGCTTACCTAATTTCCAACAACTAATTTGAATATTAAAAAAAAAACCGTTACAGTAACCAGGATATTAATTTTTTTTCGAATTTTACGATTTTGTCTTCCAGAATTAAGCTTTTTTAATGCTGTCGCTGCAAATGATGACATTTTTAGGTATGATTTTTATTTAACATTTCTGAATAGCTTACTAATGTTATAAGATACCATTTTTTTTGAATACCGTTTTATTTGCCTTAGAAAAAAAATCTTGAGTTGAAAAGTTTTTTCTTTACGATGTTAGGACCAAAATTGAAAAAATTCTCCTGTAAAAAAAATGTATGACACCGAAGACCACCATTATTTTAAAAACTTGTACATTTAATAAGGTTTGCAAATTGGTATAAAACTTACGTCTAGTCCTTATCGTTACAAAGATATTGCTATGAATGTGATGAAGAAGACAGAAAATAAATTAAATTGGTACTATTCCATTTTTTCCTTTTCGTAATGGCTTATGCTTGAATGCTTGTAATCGAAGCAGGTAGTTAAGCGGATAGCATAATTCCGACCCGATGACGTCATCTGTCTGGAATTTGGGACCGCTACCTGTGGCGGAGTTGCACCTCAGTCAGCGTGAAGGGGATAGATAGCGCCGCTTTTGTATTTTTGGTAAATTGGTATGAAGTTGTACATTCTAGTCCTTGTCGTTACAAAGATAATTGCTATGAATCTGAGAGGTGCTCCAAATCAACGTTAATAAAAAAAATAAAAAAGTGTGTACATTTAAACTTTTTCTTTAAAATGTGTAACTGTAGTATTTCAGAGGCAATGTTCATAGAATTATTGAGGCGTATGAAAAGAATTAGGAGGCCGTACTAAAAAAAACAGTTAGTTCAAATAAATCGTTTTATTTGGTTTTTACAATAAATGTTCGAATTGCCTTCCCTCTACAAGAATGCAAAGTCTGCATCTCCTAATAAAGGAAGCTCTTATCCGACGGACAAAACGGCTTTGGTTTATTTCTGATGCAGCAGATTGGATGCGCTGTCGTAATTCTTCTTCCGACGTTATTGGATTCTTGTAGACCCTGTCTTTTAAACATCCCCAGTAAAAAAAATCTAGGGGATTTAAATCCGGAGATCGCGGAGGCCACAAAATTGGTCCTAATCGGCCGATCCATCTGTCCGGATAACTTTCATCAAGGTGCGCCCTTACTGCCGTCGCATAGTGAGCGGGGCACCCATCATTTTGCAACCACATTGCTTGCCGTACGTCTTCTGGAACGTTTTCTAATAACCTTGGCAACTCATTCCGACAATCAATTTTGACGACACGGTTGGCGCAGTGGTTGAGCGATTGACTGCTGTGCAGCATGTCGCGGGTTCGATTCCCGCACGGAACAAATATTTGTACGACCTACAAGTATTTGTTCCGAGTCTGGGTGTTTTTCTATCTATAATATGTATGTATTTACAAAAAAAAAAATGTATATAAGTAGTTTATCAGCCATCTCGTTACCATAACACAAGCATTAGGTTGCTTAGCTTGGGGCTAGATGGCGTTGTGTGATATGTCCAAACATATTTATTTATTTATTTTATTTATTTATTCCTTAAAAAATGGAGATAATATTCGGCGTTTAGAGTAGCTGGTAGTTCAAAGGGCCCTATTATTTGCCCATTGATTATTCCCACCCATAAATTTATTTTAAATTGATGTTGGCTCCTGTCCTCTCGCATCAAATATGGGTTTATCAGCTGCCAACTGTGCAAATTATGCAAATTTAAATATCCATCTCGGCGGCATGAAGACTCGTCACTCCATAAAATCTTGTTAAAAAACTGCGGGTCCGCCCGAATCATTCTAAGCATCCTTTGGCAAAATTCTATTCTTGGCTGGTAATCACGCGACGTCAGCGTTTGAACACGTTGCACGTGATATGGGTGCAATCGGCACCGTTGTAGCACTCGATGCACCGTCGATCTAGAAATTCCTACGCGTCGCGCTATGACGCGAACGGAGACTGACGGATCTTCCTCGATTTCTCGAAGAATGACTTCGTCATTAACTTGTCGCGGTCGTCCTTCACGGGTACCACCAACTCCGGTGCCAAGAATTCTTCCCTCAAGAAGCGCGTTATGCACTCTAATAAAGACGCGATAATCGGGATAACGAACCAGGTTCGGGTATCTTTCACGGTACAATCTTGCAGCCGCCCTGGCATTACCTCTTGCTTCTCCGTAGATAAAATGCATTTCGGCGTACTGCCGTGGCGTGTACTCATAACGAGGCATTGGGCTGAATAAGGTTTCAGCGCTACTGCACACACGTACAAGCACACACAAACGAATGTTTTCGGAGTCCGTAGGATCGCCAAGTCGTTTGTCCAATACGCAAAGAGTTCCAAATCGATAGGCAAAGCAAAGTCCAAAAACACAGCACAAGTCAAATTTTACAGAAGAAAACACCGAGCCACTGACCGGGAGCGAAAGTTGTCTGACGTAGCAACTCGAAGAGAGACTAGTTACAACTAAACTAATAAAATCAAGCAACAATGAAGCCTGTACGAGTGAAGGGCGCAGGAAAGAACAAAAGAACCTGCGCAACTTCATACCGATTTAACCGATTTACCAAAAAGCGGCGCTATCTATCCCTTTCACACTGACTGAGGTGCAACTCCGCCACAGGTAGCGGTCCCAAATTCCGGACAGATGACGTCATCGGGTCGGAATTATGCTATCCGCTTAACTACCTGCTTCGATTACAAGCATTCAAGCATAAGCCATTACGAAAAGGAAAAAATGGAATAGTACCAATTTAATTTATTTTCTGTCTTCTTCATCACATTCATAGCAATATCTTTGTAACGATAAGGACTAGACGTAAGTTTTATACCAATTTGCAAACCTTATTAAATGTACAAGTTTTTAAAATAATGGTGGTCTTCGGTGTCATACATTTTTTTTACAGGAGAATTTTTTCAATTTTGGTCCTAACATCGTAAAGAAAAAACTTTTCAAATCAAGATTTTTTTTCTAAGGCAAATAAAACGGTATTCAAAAAAAATGGTATCTTATAACATTAGTAAGCTATTCAGAAATGTTAAATAAAAATCATACCTAAAAATGTCATCATTTGCAGCGACAGCATTAAAAAAGCTTAATTCTGGAAGACAAAATCGTAAAATTCGAAAAAAAATTAATATCCTGGTTACTGTAACGGTTTTTTTTTTAATATTCAAATTAGTTGTTGGAAATTAGGTAAGCTACCTACCCGTTACGTTTGATCCATTATTTACGGGACACCCTGTATATATAGTATGGAGCTCACATACAGGGTGTCCCGTAAATAATGGATCAAACGTAACGGGTAGGTAGCTTACCTAATTTCCAACAACTAATTTGAATATTAAAAAAAAAACCGTTACAGTAACCAGGATATTAATTTTTTTTCGAATTTTACGATTTTGTCTTCCAGAATTAAGCTTTTTTAATGCTGTCGCTGCAAATGATGACATTTTTAGGTATGATTTTTATTTAACATTTCTGAATAGCTTACTAATGTTATAAGATACCATTTTTTTGAATACCGTTTTATTTGCCTTAGAAAAAAAATCTTGAGTTGAAAAGTTTTTTCTTTACGATGTTAGGACCAAAATTGAAAAAATTCTCCTGTAAAAAAATGTATGACACCGAAAACCACCATTATTTTAAAAACTTGTACATTTAATAAGGTTTGCAAATTAGTGTAAAACTTACGTCTAGTCTTTATCGTTACAAAGATATTGCTATGAATGTGATGAAGACAGAAAATAAATTAAATTGGTACTATTCCATTTTTTCATTTTCGTAATGGCTTATGCTTGAATGCTTGTAATCGAAGCAGGTAGTTAAGCGGCTAGCATATTCCGACCCGATGACGTCATCTGTCCGGAATTTGGGACCGCTACCTGTGGCGGAGTTGCACCTCAGTCAGCGTGAAGGGGATAGATAGCGCCGCTTTTGTATTTTTGGTAAATTGGTATGAAGTTGTACATTCTAGTCCTTGTCGTTACAAAGATAATTGCTATGAATCTGAGAGGTGCTCCAAATCAACGTTAATAAAAAAAATAAAAAAGTGTGTACATTTAAACTTTTTCTTTAAAATGTGTAACTGTAGTATTTCAGAGGCAATGTTCATTGAATTATTGAGGCGTATGAAAAGAATTAGGAGGCCGTACTAAAAAAAACAGTTAGTTCAAATAAATCGTTTTATTTGGTTTTTACAATAAATGTTCGAATTGCCTTCCCTCTACAAGAATGCAAAGTCTGCATCTCCTAATAAAGGAAGCTCTTATCCGACGGACAAAACGGCTTTGGTTTATTTCTGATACAGCAGATTGGATGCGCTGTCGTAATTCTTCTTCCGACGTTATTGGATTCTTGTAGACCCTGTCTTTTAAACATCCCCAGTAAAAAAAATCTAGGGGATTTAAATCCGGAGATCGCGGAGGCCACAAAATTGGTCCTAATCGGCCGATCCATCTGTCCGGATAACTTTCATCAAGGTGCGCCCTTACTGCCGTCGCATAGTGAGCGGGGCACCCATCATTTTGCAACCACATTGCTTGCCGTACGTCTTCTGGAACGTTTTCTAATAACCTTGGCAACTCATTCCTTAAAAAATGGAGATAATATTCGGCGTTTAGAGTAGCTGGTAGTTCAAAGGGCCCTATTATTTGCCCATTGATTATTCCCGCCCATAAATTTATTTTAAATTGATGTTGGCTCCTGTCCTCTCGCATCAAATATGGGTTTATCAGCTGCCAACTGTGCAAATTATGCAAATTTAAATATCCATCTCGGCGGCATGAAGACTCGTCACTCCATAAAATCTTGTTAAAAAACTGCGGGTCCGCCCGAATCATTCTAAGCATCCTTTGGCAAAATTCTATTCTTGGCTGGTAATCACGCGACGTCAGCGTTTGAACACGTTGCACGTGATATGGGTGCAATCGGCACCGTTGTAGCACTCGATGCACCGTCGATCTAGAAATTCCTACGCGTCGCGCTATGACGCGAACGGAGACTGACGGATCTTCCTCGATTTCTCGAAGAATGACTTCGTCATTAACTTGTCGCGGTCGTCCTTCACGGGTACCACCAACTCCGGTGCCAAGAATTCTTCCGCGTTATGCACTCTAATAAAGACGCGATAATCGGGATAACGAACCAGGTTCGGGTATCTTTCACGGTACAATCTTGCAGCCGCCCTGGCATTACCTCTTGCTTCTCCGTAGATAAAATGCATTTCGGCGTACTGCCGTGGCGTGTACTCATAACGAGGCATTGGGCTGAATAAGGTTTCAGCGCTACTGCACACACGTACAAGCACACACAAACGAATGTTTTCGGAGTCCGTAGGATCGCCAAGTCGTTTGTCCAATACGCAAAGAGTTCCAAATCGATAGGCAAAGCAAAGTCCAAAAACACAGCACAAGTCAAATTTTACAGAAGAAAACACCGAGCCACTGACCGGGAGCGAAAGTTGTCTGACGTAGCAACTCGAAGAGAGACTAGTTACAACTAAACTAATAAAATCAAGCAACAATGAAGCCTGTACGAGTGAAGGGCGCAGGAAAGAACAAAAGAACCTGCGCAACTTCATACCGATTTAACCGATTTACCAAAAAGCGGCGCTATCTATCCCTTTCACACTGACTGAGGTGCAACTCCGCCACAGATAGCGGTCCCAAATTCCGGACAGATGACGTCATCGGGTCGGAATTATGCTATCCGCTTAACTACCTGCTTCGATTACAAGCATTCAAGCATAAGCCATTACGAAAAGGAAAAAATGGAATAGTACCAATTTAATTTATTTTCTGTCTTCTTCATCACATTCATAGCAATATCTTTGTAACGATAAGGACTAGACGTAAGTTTTATACCAATTTGCAAACCTTATTAAATGTACAAGTTTTTAAAATAATGGTGGTCTTCGGTGTCATACATTTTTTTTACAGGAGAATTTTTTCAATTTTGGTCCTAACATCGTAAAGAAAAAACTTTTCAACTCAAGATTTTTTTTCTAAGGCAAATAAAACGGTATTCAAAAAAAATGGTATCTTATAACATTAGTAAGCTATTCAGAAATGTTAAATAAAAATCATACCTAAAAATGTCATCATTTGCAGCGACAGCATTAAAAAAGCTTAATTCTGGAAGACAAAATCGTAAAATTCGAAAAAAAATTAATATCCTGGTTACTGTAACGGTTTTTTTTTTTAATATTCAAATTAGTTGTTGGAAATTAGGTAAGCTACCTACCCGTTACGTTTGATCCATTATTTACGGGACACCCTGTATAAGCAATAAATCCAACCATTGAGTGTCAAAAAGTAGAGTTTTAATTTTGAGTAAATTTGAACACTGTAGATTCGATCACTAGGTCTATGAGTCAATGAACTTGAATCCTTGAACATGTGTGCAAACAAAAAATCCCTGTTTGGTGAACAATGGAATGGGCACTGTGGTGCACCGCAGGTGGCCAGCTCGGTTGTCTAAACAGAGTGATTACTTTTACTGAATTTATTTTGTTATTTATTTTGTTTGAAAAATTAACTTTTTTAATTTACGGTTTTTAATTTAACATTTAATTTTGCTATACTTCTGTGGACTAGTATTGCTAGTAGATTAAATTCTTTGACATAGTGCCAGTTCCATACTGTATATATATACATATATACGGTCGAATTGAATAACCTCCTTTTTTTGAAGTCGGTAAAAAATGGCGGACATTGATAGGGAAGTTTATAAGTAAGTAATCCAAACTAATAAGTATCGATATCGATACTTACTCTTCTTGCCGGAAGCGAATTGATTACAATTATTTTAAAATATGAATAATGCAGTATTTTTGGACTAAATATTCACAAGGTTTCGTTACGGTGGTGGTGGTAAAAGGTAAGGGGGCGGGATTGCCGCCGGGGTCACGGGTTGTTCGAAAGAGATATCGTGGCCCTGGCACAGGCAACTGAAGGAACACGGGTGGGTTTTAGTCAGTATCAGTCCGACACGCCCAGGCCCGGCGCCCTCCCGTTCCGCTCAAAGCGGGAGAAGTCATTTGTAAGATTGAATGAACTGTTGACGTTGACAGTTGACATGCAGTTGACTTAACACCTCAGCTTGACACCATGGAACTAATAAGAAAATAATAGTATACGTAATCTGTGGTAGTTGGTAGTACTTCCATGCTTGACACCTGTCTACGCTTGACACCGTTGACTTTGACTTAACCACTGACAAACATTTTATTTATCCACAATGGACTTGACAGACTGAACTGAAGTCATCAACTCATCAGTCAGTCACAGTCACAGAAGAGAACAGCTAGCGCTGCACTGGCTGATGCTGCACTTGTTTGATTGATTGTTTTATTTGTATTATTCTAACCTAAGAAACAAGCTAAGATTGCTAAATTCTAAAAAAAAATATTGTTATATAACGACGATGGCAAATAAAAAAGAAGCTATGGTCAGTATCATTTAGTTTCTGTTACATGACTGTATAAT
Source organism: Cosmia pyralina (assembly GCA_946251885.1). Classification (NCBI taxonomy): domain Eukaryota; kingdom Metazoa; phylum Arthropoda; class Insecta; order Lepidoptera; family Noctuidae; genus Cosmia; species Cosmia pyralina. The sequence continues at coordinate 14,560,176 of OX276353.1, forward strand.
TTGTGATAATAAACTTAAGCCAAACCTGCTTAATTTCGAAAGAACAAAATATAAGTAGTTTACCTATTTATTTCAGAAAAAACTCAAATCTTTATGTACTGTAACTATTGGGGGATCATTAGCATATCAGTTAATTTACTACAAAAAAGATTTTGATGGATACTATACTAATGTTCTGCAACCACTTAGTCAATATCTTAGCCCTGAGTGGGCACACAATCTTGGAGTGGCAGCTATAAAATATGGGTTTTTTCCTCCTGAAAAAGCTAATGATCCACAAGTATTGGTAAGTTCATTGAAATATGATTACTTATGCCAACAGAAAAAATAAAATTAAGTACTTACAATCAATGTAGTTTCTTTTTTTATCAACTTATTTGGTCCCACTGCTGGGCAAAGGTCTCCCTCATAACTTTCCACTGTTCCTTGTGTGTTGCCTTCTCCAACGCCTTCATCAACATAGTAAAAATATAATTTGTAACTTTTCAGAAAACAAAATTCCTTGAATATGAATTGAATAACCCAATTGGAATAGCTGCTGGTTTTGATAAACATGGTGATGCTGTAATAGGTTTGAGAAAATTAGGATTCTCTATTGTGGAAATTGGCTCAGTTACACCAGAAGCACAACCTGGAAATCCTAAACCAAGAGTTTTTCGTTTACCTGAAGACAAGGCAGTTATTAACAGATATGGTTTCAATAGTGAAGGTCATGATGAAGTGTACAAGAAAATAGATATGATAGAAAAACCACTTCTGGATAAAGGATTATTGGGAATCAATTTAGGGAAAAATAAGTTGTCAGATAATGCTATTGAGGATTATGTTTTAGGAATTAAAAAGTTCTCGAATGTAGCTGATTATTTCGTAATAAACATAAGCAGGTACATAATAAGCATTTGAAAACAAAACATAAGTCAACATCCTTTTAAATTACTTCTTTTTAGCATGTTGATGGCAATATAAATGGACTCTGCCCAGAATTTGACTGTGTTTGGCGTTCATTTAAATTACTATTAACTATCTAAGTAACTCATCAATTTTGTGTTACAGTCCTAACACTCCAGGACTGAGGTCATTGCAGAAGAAAGAGGAATTATATCAACTTCTGAAAGAAGTTAATAATGCAAGAAATGCTATGAAGACCAAAAATAATCCTCCATTACTACTTAAACTAGCTCCAGATCTAAGCCATGACGAAATGCTCGAGATTGTTTCAGTTATCTTAAAGAAAGAAAGCAAAGTGGATGGCCTGATTATCTCAAATACTACAATTGACAGACCTCAACTACAGAATACCGAGTTTCCAAATGAAGCAGGAGGTTTAAGCGGAAAACCACTTACTGTTAAATCTACAGAAATGATTAAGCAGGTTTATAAAATGACCAAAGGTATATTTACATTAATTAATGGTATTATCAACAGTTAGCAGGTTGTTTGTTTTGGGTAATATCAAAACTGGGGCATCTAGAGTTACCTTTTAATATTAAGTTGAACACAATATCCTGTATTCTTCAAGAATGTAGCATAAATGAATAAAGTAAAACTTTGTTGTTTCAGGCAAAGTTCCCATTGTAGGTGTAGGAGGAGTATTCACAGGCCAGGATGCCTATGATAAGATTTTGGCAGGTGCAAGTGCTGTACAAATATACACTGCTTTGATTTATCACGGACCACCAGTTGTCTCAAAAATAAAGAATGAATTAGCTGAACTCCTCCAACGTGATGGATATAGCAATGTCAATGAAGCGGTTGGTAAAGGAATTACATATTAGAAGATTGATATTAATTAAATACTACCTCAATGTTCAAGTTTGTATTTCTAGATGTTAACATATTTACATATAAATTGATTTATAACTTTTTATTTAACAACATAACATCAGCCCTGTAATCTCTTATCTCTATAACTTTATTTCTTCATAACTCTTTATTTAACCTTTTGAACGCCACGGTCGTGTATAGCCGACAAATGAAAACGTGCCCAAAACGCCACCGTCGTGTATAGACGACAAGAAAACGACATTTTTAAAGTACAAAATAAATATACTAAATTAAGTTTTCTGTGTTTTTTTTTTCCTATTATTTAAAACTACATTAATTAAATATTGTAAAATGGCACAAACATATATTTATAGGTTACATTTCACTAGAAAAAACAATCATTAAAAATTGTTAATCGAAATCCGTAAAAAAGTGTTCTTCCTCACGCCACAGTCGGCAAGACACGACAGCTAGTGATGGGTAAGTAAGGTAACTTAAATTTTAAATATATGAAATATTTTTATATTTATATTTCGAAACACCGTACTAACTGCATATCATGGTCTAGTAGCCTCAACATTAAGATATGGCATTATGTTTTGGGGAAACACCTCGGGTAAAGATATGGTGTTTAAGTGTCAGAAAAGGTGTATTAGAGCGATCTGTAACTTGCAAACCACTGACAGTTGTAAACAATATTTTAAAAGTATGAAAATTTTAACAGTGCCCTCATTGTACATATACCAGACATCTATGTTCATCAAAAATAATATGTATCAATTTGACCGAGTAGGTAGTCAGCGTCGAGCTGATCGGCTACAAACTGTTGGATCTAAAACTGCTTTATACAAGAACAGTATTTTCGTAATGGCTCCAAAATTATACAATAAATTGCCAAAGTGTATCAGAAGTGAGGAAAATGTCAGCCATTTTAAAAAAAAGTTGTTCCTGTTTCTAGTTGAAAAGACTTATTACTCGATTGATGACTTTTTAAATGACAAATTATGACTAAATTTAAATTTCTTTGACATTCTAATTAATTAATAATATAATTCAATTACTTTATTTTATGCGGCTCCTGACATTTTTCAATTGCTTCATTTCTTTTATCTTAAACTTTATTAATTATGATAGTAAAAATAACCTGCTTACTAATATTATATTTGTATGCCGATTATTGGCCGAACATACAGATCAGCTAAAATGTATAAATAACACCTTTTTGTACTTATGTTCACAAATAAAGATTGATTTGATTTGATTTGATTTTATTAAAAGTAGCTTACTATTACTTTGACAATTATTTTTTAATGACAATTAATCGTATCTGAACATTCCTAATGCATAATTTTTATAGAATTGTGTAAAACATCCTAATTGATATCTATCGATTGATAATTTACTGTCCACTCTCGCGCATCCCTACGCAAAAGTGCATAAACAGTGACCAGTACGCCACAGTCGGGAATAGACGTCAAGCGGTGACGTCATTAGTAATAATAAATTGTTATAAATGCTATACGATTATTATTTATTATGTCCCACAATGTCACATCCCTACTCGCATGCGAGGAAGTTGTCAAAAGTCTTGCCAGCCACGCCACAGTCGGCTCTTCCCGACAGCGGATGACGTCATGAACGAGCTTAGTGCTGTACCTTATTATTATTTGATTTATTCGTTTGTAGTTCTAATGTCTGCTTTTAGGTTGTTTAGAACTTTGTAACCGGTGTTTAATGATAGTATGATACTAAATAGGGTAAAATAAATAAAAGAATAATGCAACGAGTAATATTTTATTTAAAAATATGGAACGAAAAGCAATGATTAAAAATGTCGTTTTCTTGTCGTCTATACACGACGGTGGCGTTTTGGGCACGTTTTCATTTGTCGGCTATACACGACCGTGGCGTTCAAAAGGTTAATAGGTTTTCGATAACTTGTCGACAAGATGTTGGAATCCCTATTTTTTTTGTAGGTATTTTCGCTGAATTTGTGGCTTGGCGTGGAAGGGGCGCCGATGCGTTTACGCTCTGGCGTTCAAAAGGTTAATTATAACATTCATGTAAGTTGACCTACAATAATTATTATGAATGCGTTTTCATTGTTTGTTATTATTTATTTCAACACCATCTGAAAAAAAAAAAAATATATAAGGAAGAAATAAAAATCCCAAATACACAGAGCTATCCAATGTTTATCATTTATTGCCATGCCTACCTTTTATACCTAGTATTTTACACGTAGGCAGGTGCCGTTGAATTATAAGCCTACATGCTTCTAAATTTTTAACACTCTCCAATTGAAACAACAATAGGGATTCAAGTTTATCGAGAGCTTTCAGTTCTATTAATCCAGCATCTGTGACATTGAGACACCTGGACACTTGAAGATGCGTTATTGTTCCACGTCCATGGGAGAGTCCCTTTAGAGCCTTGTCATCAATGTAGCTGGCATTGTGAAGGATAACTTTTCTCAAATTTGTGCACCCAACTGAAAAGAAAATGTTAATTAATTGGAAAACTGGCCTTAAAACATTAGAATCAGATGTTTATTTTACCATTGTCTACTTTTGAAGCAAGAAGTTTCAAATACCTAAAGCAAAGCTTTTTCCTTTCAAATAAATCATTTATTTGAAAAGAAAGACTACTATGTATTAGTCCTCTATTGATTGAGCAATTTAACATATTATACAGTACACATTATTATCTGATTGAATAGGAATTTTACAGGAACACGAATTAGATGAATCCAAAGAATGTTCACCCAAGATTATAAGACATGTTATGTACATAATGCCACTGTCTATTAAAACATTTCCATTGTGAGCACAAAATTACCTACTTATATGAGGGAAGCCATAATGTGAAATAGAAGAATCTGTGCCATCAATTTCAATTAATTTTGGAACTGGATGTTTTTCTGGCGGTAACAAGTTGTAATCAGCCAATTTCCTTCCACCTTCCCAGACTACCTTGCCACCGTTTCGCAGCACCCATTCAGCACATGTACGATCTGGGCCAAATTGTTTAATACGGTCGATATCTGGCTTATTAAAACTCATATTTATATAGTCCCAAAACGTTCTGACTTGGTTGTCTCTTGGTACAAATATCCTCGGAGCAATCGCTCCTAGAAGTTTCTGAAAGTAAGAAATAAAGTCCGTAATAACAAGCACGTAAATAATATAATAATAGGTCTTTACTTATGAAATTGCCGTTTTGTATGAAAAAATTTAAACGAATTTTTTTCATGCATTTTTTATTTATATAAATCGAAGTAATCACCCATGCAATCAATGCATCTTTGCCAACGCAGTGGCAGTTTATTGATGCCCTTCTTAAAGAAATCAGCTGGACGGGAGGCAACAAATTCTTCAAAGGCATTTTGTACTGCCTCTCCGGTATTGAATTTTTTTCCCGCCAAGAAGTTATCCAAATTCTGGAAAAAGTAGTAGTCTGTAGGCGCAAGGTCTGGTCAGTAGGGCGGATGACGGAGAGCTTCCAACCCCAGTTCTTGCAACTTGGAGACCGTCTGCTGTGCAGTATGAAGTCGCGCGTTGTCGTGCAGGAGCAGCGGAGACGAGCGATTAACCAATGCTGGTTGGAGATGTGCCAGCTTCCCCATCATTGTGTTCAGTTCTTCACAGTACACATCTGAAGTAATGCTCACCCCGTTTGGTAAGAAGCTGTGATGAATCACACCGGCGCTAGACCACCAAACAGTGACCATCACTTTTCTAGGGGTAAGTTTTCGTTTAGGGCATTGTTTAGGTGCTGAACCAGGATCCAACCAACTTGCTGAGCGCTTGCGGTTATCAAACAGAATCCATTTTTCATCGCAGGTAACAATGCGGTTCAAAATTCCTTCATTTGTGTGTCTGTTGAGCAGTGCAAGGCACGTCTCGACGCGTACTTCACGCTGGCGATCATTGAGTTCGTGGGGCACCCATTTGTCAAGCTTTTTTACCTTGCCAATTTGACGCAAATGGACCAATATTGTTTTGACGCTAACGTCGAAAGCTGCTGCTAATTCAGCCGTAGATTGTGTATCATCAGCTTCCACAATCGCCTTTAATTCGTCATTGTCGACCAAAGTCTTCGGACGACCGCGAGGTTTATTTTTCAGGTCGAAATTTCCAGAACGGAAGCGAGCAAACCAATAACAAGTGGTGCGTTGGTTTGTAGTGTTAGCTCCGTAAACGTCGTTGATGTTGCGTGCCGCTTGTGCCGCGTTGCTGCCACGACGGTACTCATATTCCATAATTACTCGAATTTTTAACGTATCCATGATGACGAAAAAGATTGAAATGCGATGAAAATGTAACACTAATCAATAAACAAATGACTACTTTTGGAAAAAAAAAATCCATGTTTTTAAAATAAAATTAATTTGAAATTAGAATTCTTAGCCAAACAAAAATTATTTTGATTTGAAATGGCCAGTAGGTACTGCAGAACGGCAATTTCATAGTAAAGACCTAATATAACACCAAAACGAAGGTAACGTACGTGACGCAAAGAACACAGCATTTTATGGTGATTTTAATATGAAAAGAAATAGAAGAATAAGAAATACGAGTAAAATAATGATTTTTCAATATTTATTTTTGTTAATTAAACGACGATGAGCGCGTCGTTGTTTATATTTTAATGTATATTCACCATTCACCCCAACATAGTTGGGAAAAGGATAGGTAGATTGATTATTTATTTATTGATTCACTACTCTCCTAAAATCATAATATTCACTTCCCGTGCGTTTGCACTGGCGAAAAATTCAGTTAAAACATGTTGAAAGCTCCGTTTCCATGGTTTCCTGTCAACTCGCGTTCGCATTGTCATACAACTTGTTTATGTGAAACATGTTTGACGTTTCATGTTATTTGACATGTTTCACTACATACTTTTTAATAACATGTATCTGTGTGATTACATAGAGAGGCAGGTTTCCGGTACGGGCGGTCGGTATCGATCGGTGCAGGTATTAATTTCTATGTTATCTTATGCGCTCACCTGTGCGTTTGCACTGGCGAAACATTCCGTTAAAAACATGTTGAAATCTCCGTTTCCGTGGTTTCCTGTCAATGTATCAACTCGCGTTCACATTTTCACACAACTTGTTGACGTGAAACATGTTTGACGTTTCTTATTATTTGACATGTTGCGCCACATGCTTTTCTCAACATGTATCTGTATGAATCTAGCGACATATTGTAAGATTTGTTTGACATTTTGTTGACTATGATCTGTGAATCATAGTGATGTTGTCAGTGATTTGACCAAATAGTTTACTATCTCGAAATCTATACATACAGGGTGTCCAGTAAATTGCACGACATACTGCAGGAGGTGATAGCTTGGGTCAATACCTATCAAAACAACACAATATATGTTCAGCAAAATCTTACGGATTTTTTTTCACCACTGTAGGTTACAGTTATGCGTAAAGAAAATCGTTCTGTGAAAATTTAAACAAAAAATACTATTTCTTGAAAACATTCTTGTTTTTGATAGAAAAAAGACTTATCAATGAATAAAGTAACTATTCACGAATAATTTGATTTAAAAAAAATACTAGAAAAGGAATTTTTCATTACGAGATGCTTAAAAATCTGTTTCAAGGTAGAGATTTTTCGATATTTCGGAAAATTTTGTAAAACTGTAAATCCGTAAGATGTTGCTGAACATAAATTGTGTTGTTTTGGTAGGTATTGACCCAAGCTATCACCCCCTGCAGTATGTCGTGCTATTTACTGGACACCCTGTATAATAAAATCGTATAGCGAAGTCAAAACTGTATTGAATATTTTTGGAAAAAGTAATTGCTACGAGCTTTGGGAACGATTCTAAAGCCGAAAACATAATTTTTATAATTTTTGCCTGTTCATCTGTTTGTCTGAATGTATGTTCCAGCATCAAGTAAATATACTACCGGATACTTTCTGTTCAAATTTTGCATAGATATTCTGGTCAGTCTGTAAGTTATAAATTATGACGGTATTTGCTATGGAGTGGGGGATGAGCAATATTGCAATTTGTCCGTATTCTTATGTCTATAGTTTAAAGCAAATTGTAAAACGAAGAGCCAAAAGTGTAGAATATTGCAGATTCACTACGATTTTATTACATATATTTATAGATAGTTACAGATTTCACCTTTCAAATCAAACTCAAAGCATTTATTTCAAATAAACCATTTAAAGGCACTTTTGAATTGTCAATGCAATGATGTTTTATAGTAGGTACAGTTGTTTTATCTCACGATAGCGGGTGAGCCATACTTGTAGTTGTAATGCGTATAGACACGCGCTCTTGTGTGCGTAACTACAGGTAGCGTTAGCAAGCTCATCGCTAATGAGCAAAATAATAAAGTTATTCGATTTTTGCTATGTATAGATAAGACATTAAGACAATGTACAATAAAATAGAAACTTATATTCAAGAAACATTTAATTTTAGCAATATTTTGAATACAATTTATATTTTATTTAAATTAATATTTCAAGTAGAATCGTAACTAGACTTCTTCAGAGTCAGTTTCTTCTTCACTGTCATCTCTATTACAAGTATTACGCCATGTCTCACTTGTTATTTTTGTAATACTCTCTTCAATAAGTTTTTCTGTGTTGGTCATATCTTGCTCGACGTTTCTTAGAGCAATGTAGTTTTTAAGGACCCCCCAGATGTTCTCTATGGCATTAAGCTCAGGGTGGTAAGGAGGGAGGCGTAATACTACAAATCCTTTACTTTTTATGTAGTCACCGATTTTGTAAGTGCTAAAATCACTTTTATGGTTTTTTATTATATCATATAACTCAACTTTGCGCAAATTTCTGTCGAAATGAAGTTCCCTTAGAAGTGAGCCATTCTTGCATCTCAGATTTTGTTGAGGCTGTCGTCAGCAATTTCTCAGCACGCGTATTATGGTACGATGCATTATCTAGTACTATTACGGAACGATCTGGCTTTGGCAGCAACTTTTCATTCAGCCATTTTATGTAATTTTCAAAACTCATGTTGGAATGGTAGTCTCCAACTGTGTAATTAGCTTTGTAGACTAAGCAAGCGTTCTCAATAAATCCGGCACAGGTTCCAGCGTGTACTAAAATAAAACGAGTACCTTCATTAAGTTTTTTTAAAAATGGAGATGGTTTGTCTTTTTGGGCCCAGGTGTTATCTCGAACACGTGTTGTCAATACGTAACATTCGTCAGTATAGACAATAGGCCAACCTTGAGAGCGGTATTCGGTTATTTTTTTTAAGTATTTTTGTCTCCATATCTGGATATCATGCCGTTCAACTAATACTTTCCTATTGTTATGGGTTTTACGCCACTTGTAGCCCAATTTATTTAATAACTTACGTAGCGTTGCGAGACATCCATCAAAACCAATTTTTTCATTCAAGACTGACCTTAGTTTTGCCAAAGTTGGAATTTGTTTTTGTACGATATGAAAATTTTGTATTGTGCTCCGTACAACGTCTACTTTATTTTCTCTCTTTCTTCGGTTTTTCATGGGAGACATAAAATTCGAAGATGTACTTGCGACATCTCTTCCTTCTTTTAATATTTTTTGCACTGTTCTTTCACTTACCCCCGTCGAAGCTGCAGTGCGTTTTGTAATAAGTATTACGCAAATGTGATAAATCACAATTTGTTTCTCGATGAAGTTCCGTGAATTCATATTCTTCTTTGAGAAAATTATAAATATTTGCAATCATTTGACGAGCCTAAAAGAAACAAAACATTATTAAAATCTCGTTTAACATGTTCTTATTAAACTAACTAATACATTAATTCATTACACTCAGCATAAATACACACCGCTTTCGTGAGATAAAACAACTGTACTAGATCAGTAGTGTACGGTGCCGATGCGTCACTACATCGTATATGTCCACAGGCATATCTGAGTTCAGTTGTCTGCTAGACGTCAAACGAGCGATTGCTCAGCGATAAAAATAACAAAATAGTGGAATGTGCGGTTAAAATTTGTATGGCACGGTCTGAAAATATTAATAAGGGCATTGGGTGGTGGGTAATACATTTCACAAGTAACTTTGCTCAATTTTCTTCAGATTATCCAAACATTTATCAAACATTGTTTTTGCCATCAGTGTTACCAGTAAAAACGATTTTGATTTTGCCCGACTTTTGGGAGTTTAGTGAATGACGAATGTATGTTCCTGTAAGTCTAAATTATTATTGTCGTCTGTTTGGATTAAACATAATGTACAGTACCCAAACACTCACTAAATGAAAAAGTAATACATGTCACGTGTATGTCGAAGTAAATAAAATAAATCACCATATCCTAAACCAAAATTAATTTTATTAGTACCTAATAAATAATTAATCTTATACGTAGTGAGTTTATGTAAAATTATGGATTGTTTATGATCTCATTGTGTTAAATAGTGTCGTGCTGTACGAAAATAAATTGGTTCATTTTCAATTAAAGTAAATTATTATGATCAAATACAATTTAGTTTAGAAATCCAAGATACCTTTCAGAATTTTTAAGATTGACAAACTTATCTAACTTGGTAGTGAAACCCAGAACTATCCTCGTAAATTCTATTAAATGTCGTAATGTCCATTTAATTAATATTAAAATTGATCGAAACAGACTATAGTAATTTATGTTATTTAATCGCAACGTACATTAATCATAAAAACGTCAATAGGTGCAGTACTAGACAGAGTGATCTCTTGTTTTCCAGGGTAGGTTCCTAGGGCACGCCACAATTACGGCGACAATTTCCCTCTTTGACGAGTGGTTGGAGAGGTGCCACGGGGCGCGGCGGGGCCGTGCGGTGGCCACAGTGACGAGCGAGCTGTTGTAGCGATTATGACTTTTTTCAGGTGTTGCAAACTACTAAGTACTACTAAGGGCTATCTAGTAAAAACAAAAATTGGGTGTTACAACCATTTAAAAAGTGCTATGTGGTGTTACAGAAGATTGTGAAGTGGATGCTGGGCTTGGTGTTTAATGCTGACTTATTTTACATGTCTTTAGAACCCACATTTATTTTATAACTTCCTTCGGAATTTCGTAACTGAAGCAAGCTTCTTATAGGTCAGTTCCAATACACAACACTGAAGGCTCATTCTATTAGGTTGCTTCGTTTTTACAATGTTCATATGGCTGAACACTCGTTCTACGTCAGCATTGAAAATGCACTAGATAGCGCGCTAGGCACTAAAATCTATTTTTAAGCACTGAGTTAACAGAAAATACATCAGATCTAGTACTACCGAAAGCACTAAGTTGGCCTCACTGCCCGCCACCCGCGCATTAGCTCGCTTGCTGACTAGGCCCGTAGTGTGGCCATAACGCGCGGATAGGAACGTTTGAAAACTACGCGCGCTATCTCGCTCGGGCCCGTTGCGCAAGGCGCCCGCGTTGGTCACTACACTATGGACGTAGACGGTGGTTTCATATGTTTGATATTTCGCGCCAGTCGTCGCCACCGCGCTAGGCCGGCAGTGTGGATGCACACTCAGGATTCGCCAGTGCAAACGCACAGTATAATATTCTTGCACAGAGTAAATTTGATTCTTGATTCTATGTTGTTTATAATGTACTATGTTGTTATCTGTGGTTATAATGTACTCTGTGGTGCTCCTCCGCTAGGAGTACACTGTGGGAGTACATAATAGCATTATGTTCTGTGTAATAATGTCAATCATAGAGTCATCATTCTCCTGCCCTTATCCCAATCTATTTGGGGTCGGCGCAACATGTCCTTTTTTTTCCATACTTCTCTATTATTCGTCATCTCGGTAGTCACCCCCTTTCTAGCCATGTCATCTTTCACACAATCCATCCATCGTTTCTTTGGTCTTCCCCTACTCTTATAGCCATCGACATTCATACTCAAAACTTTCCTCACGACATTTTCCTCACTCCTCCGCATCACATGCCCATACCATGACAGCCGATTTCCGCACAACTTTTCAGTCACCGCCACTTTTAGACTTCCTCTTATGTACTCATTTCTTATTCTATCCATTCGTGTAACACCACACATCCCTCTTAGCATTCTCATCTCAGCTGCATGCAACTGCTTTTCATTCATCCCTTTTGTGGCCCAACATTCTGATCCATACAAGACAGCAGGTCTAACCATTGTTTTATATATCTTCCCCTTAAGTTTAAGGGGAATGCGGGAGTCACAGATTGTCCCCGTGACCTGCCGCCATTTCATCCATCCAGTGTTAATCCTATGCTTAACCGTCCGATCTACTTCGCCATCGCTTTGCACGAGTGAACCGAGATACCGAAAGTCGGAGCAGACTGGGAGAAGCGCGCCATCAAGCGCTATGCCTCCAGAACTGGAGATTGTTGAGGAATGCATTATTAGTACTTTATGCTAAGACTCTATGGTTGTGTTGCCTAGCAATACTTTACTGTTGATAAAAATGTCATTCGGATTATTCTTATTCTTATACATACAATATATTTCGTGTCTCATAATAACTGTTTTCCTATATCTTAACCACCCAACTTTAACATGGTAGCAGAGTGTGGTTGCGTTTAAAGTTGCGCAGAGATTTAAAGTTGCGAGGGAAGCTAACTACAAAAGTTGTTTTTTTTTCCTAGTAGGAAAGAATAAGTAAAAAAAAAAATATTCTAGCAGAAAGTGTACCAAGAAAAATCCATCGAAAATGGATAAGGCTATAGCTGAAGCCTCAAAGGTACAAATAGTGCACCTAAACGGAAACAACTACAAGCATTGGAGATATAGGATCGAAATGGTATGCAGAGCCATTCCCGGAGCTCAAGAAATTTTAGAAGGAAAAATAATCAAGCCCGGAGAACTAGCAAAAACTTCTGATGTTGCTGCTAAAGAAAAATATGAGTACGATTTACAACAATTTATAAAGATTGATTGTATAGTATTGACTCTGATGACAACGAATATGACAGACGAGTTACTGGAGCAAGTCATGCGTTACAAAAGCGCAAAAGAGGTATGGGACGAACTAGAACGCCTATACAGTGGAAGTAGCGAAGACAAAAGTTATGATCTCTGTTTGAAATTCTTTGATTATAAAAAAGATTCTGAACATGACATAAGGAAGCACATATCTGCGTTGAAGAATATTTGGCACGAGCTGAATAGCCAAATTGAAGCAAATCTACCTGAGATATTACTGATTTGTAAGATACTTGGAACTTTACCGCAAGATTATTTTGCTTTCAAGTCAAGTTGGCTTTTAATAACAAAAAAGGATCGGACAGTGGAGAATCTGACGTCGCAACTGAGCGCTTATGAAAAACAATTGGCTACTAGAGTAGCAACGGAGAATACCGAGGAAGTATTAGCCGTGAAGACACAGAAGAAGAAGAATACAGTTTTCAAATGTAATTATTGTGGAGAAGCTGGGCATGTTGTGAGAAAATGCCATAAATGGATAAAAGATGGTAAACCACCAAAGCCGTCAAACGCTAGACAAAACCCAAATGTGACTGTAAACATGACGGTGTTAGCTATAGAGGATGGATTGCCAATGGATAAAGTTAACTGGTACGTTGATAATGGATCAACTAGCCATGTTACTAACAGAGGTGACTTCTTCGAGAGTTTTGAGCACTTCAGAGGAACACATACGGTGACTGCGGCGAATGGAGAGACCATTGAAGCCATTGGTATAGGCAACATTAGAGCTGAAGCCATCGTTAATGGAAAAGTTGAGCAAATACTTTTGAAAGACGTTTGGTATGTCCCAAAGATTAAAAGAAACTTATTCTCAATGCTGTCTGTGCATGATAACTTGATCACTAGTACGTTCGAGTCAACACCTAACCAATGTGTAGTAAAAGTAAATGGAGAAGCAAAAGTAATTGGAACTAGAACGATTAAAGGGGGACTATTCAAGCTGGAGCTGAAATGTGTCACGCCCAAAAATCAGGTAGTCAATCAACTACTGGCAAACCCTTTACAAGTATACCATGAAAGGCTAGTACATCAGAACAAAAGACATGTTCGTCAGGTCATCGAAAAAGAGCTAGGATTAAAAATGGAGAACAACCAATCCGACATTTGTGAAGGCTGTGTCTATGGAAAGGCACACAGGCATTCATTTGGAACAAGAGTCAGAGCCACTAAATCTGGAGAACTAATCCATACAGATTTATGCGGACCATTTCCATATTCGATTTCAAAGTTTCGATATTACATTCTGTTCAAGGACGACTTCACACGATATCGTCACATCTACTTTCTTCGACAAAAGTCAGAAGCAGCTTCAAAGCTAAAGATCTTTTTAAATGAAGCTAAAGCAGCAGGACATGTAATTAAAGAAATGTTAAACGATAACGGAGAAGAGTTTGTTAGCGCGGAATTCAAAAATATCCTAACTGAAAACGGAATTAAGCAAAGATTCACAATGCCCCACACTCCAGAGCAAGCAGGCTGCGTAGAGCGTGAAAATCGGACGGTAGTAGAAGCCGCACGCGCCATCATGCATGCACATGATAAAATTCCTGATGACTTGTGGGCAGAGATAGTAAATGCGACAGTCTACGTGTTGAATCGCACAGGGCCAACGAACGTGCCAAGCAAGTCTCCACATGAGCTGTGGTACGGACAGAAGCCAGCGATCAAACATCTTAGAATTCTAGGTTGCACCTGCTATTCCCATGTTCCAAAAGTTAATCGGAAGAAGCTGCAAAAGAAAGCTAAAAAGGGGATACTTATTGGTTATGAAGGAGATGAAGGTTATAGGATCTGGGACAAAGAAGCATTCAAATTGATTAGATCCAGAGACGTGACTTTCGAAGAAGTACCGTTACTGGGAAATTCAAAAGAGGATGTACCAAAACCGAAAAAGCCGACTCCTGTTCTTCAGAGGAACTTTAATCACAATTTCCCAAGTCTCGAGAGCGAACATGAAATGAATGTTAATAGAGACAGTGGAGAACGACAGGCTTCAGAGGATGAAATCGAAATCATTTCAAGACCTTCTTCATCAAGGACACATAACGAAACCAGTGAAGAAATGATAGATGACATGAATGAATCAGATTTCGAGTCTTTGCCTTCTGAACAAGAAAACGAAAATCTAGCTGAAGGAAACGAAAGCGACAATTCTGATGAAAACGCAGAAGGAGAAGTAAATCGCATGGTTCTCAGAGATAGATCGAACCTAAAGCCTCCTGTAAGGTTTAATGATCATATTATGGTTCTGGAAGCCAACAATTTATACGAGCCCCAAACCTATAAGCAGGCAATGTCATGTAAAGAGAAAGAAAAGTGGACAAAGGCTATCGAGAGCGAAATAAACTCATTAAGAGATAACGAAACATGGGAACTAGTCGAACTACCAAAAGGTCGAAAAGCTATCCCATGCAAGTGGATTTTCAAAATAAAGACGAATCCGGATGGGTCTATTGATAAATACAAGGCTCGTCTAGTGATAAAGGGATATTCGCAGAAGAAAAATATTGATTTTCATGAAACTTTTAGTCCAGTTGCTAGGAGCAGTACGATAAGAGCCGTCTTGAGCGTAGCTGCAAGGGAGAAACTGAAGCTATCACAATTCGATGTGTCTACAGCCTTCCTTTATGGCACGTTAGACGAGGAGATTTACATGAAACCACCTGAAGGTTATGCTGACGAGAGGTATGTCTTCAAATTAAAGAAGAGCTTGTATGGATTAAAGCAAGCCCCACTTTGTTGGAACAGATGCATCACAGACTACATCGTAAAGGCAGGATTCAAGCAGAGTAACTCTGACCCCTGCTTGTTTGTAAGAAAACAAGGAAAGGAGAAAATTATTCTGGCCCTGCATGTTGACGACGGTCTATTGGCATACACCAGCGACAAAATGGCTAACTGTTTCCTGAATGAATTGAAAGCACATTTCAAGATAACAGTAAAACCTGCAACCTATTTTCTAGGAATGGAGATAAAAAGGTACTCTGATGGTTCCATTTTGCTGCATCAGAAAGCTTATGTCACTCGCTTGTTGGAGAGATTTGGCATGAACGAATGCAAGCCAGTGACAACACCAATTTTAAAGGCGAACAATGCTCAGGTTGAGGAAGCAACTACGAAGACATTCCCCTACCGCGAAGCCGTTGGTGCTTTGTCCTATTTGATGACCAGCACAAGGCCTGATATTGCTTTTGCAATAAGCGTTGCGTCGCGAAATTTGGAGAAACCAACAAAAGAGAATATCCTGAACTTAAAAAGAATTATGCGATACCTAAAAGGAACTATGGACGAAGGTATACGTTACACGACAGATAATGTTCATAGTTTGGAATGTTATAGTGATGCAGATCACGGTGGTGATATGGAAACTGCGCGATCTACATCAGGCATTCTCTGTATATACGCTGGAGGTGCTGTTTCCTGGTATAGTAAACGGCAGAGCACCGTTGCAATATCTTCGACAGAGGCGGAAATTGTAGCGGCGAGTGAAATCGCCAGAGAGATTATATGGCTACAGAAGATATTACAAGATCTTACTGGTGCTAATTGCCCTGCGACCTTAGGTGATGACAATGAAAGTGCAATAAAGCTGGCGAAAAAACCTGCAGAATTTCACCAGAAGACAAAACATATCAGGATAAGATCTTTCTTCGTCAGAGAATGCATACAAGATGGAAGCATGTCAATCTGCCATGTGCCAGCAACCATACAGATTGCTGACATGCTTACTAAACCGTTACATGGGCCCAGACTTGAAATGCTAAAGAAGATGGCTGGCATTATCATCAACAGGGGTGGATGTTGAGGAATGCATTATTAGTACTTTATGCTAAGACTCTATGGTTGTGTTGCCTAGCAATACTTTACTGTTGATAAAAATGTCATTCGGATTATTCTTATTCTTATACATACAATATATTTCGTGTCTCATAATAACTGTTTTCCTATATCTTAACCACCCAACTTTAACAGAGATACCGCCGAAATCGCAGAACATATATTCAGTTTTGGTTCTGCTGATTTTCAAGCCAACATTCTATCATAGAGTAAAGTACAATGTCAATCATAGAGTAAAGTAATATATCGGCTAGTGCACAGATTAGTAATATGTAGCAAGCTAGTGTCAATAGTGTTCTGTGGTGGTGCTTGTGTGAGACTGTGAGTGCTTGGCTGTTTGCGAATAAGATGTTTATATATATACTATATGTATATATATAAATATCAGACGATTTATAATATTCGTCTATGTTGTGACACCTGAAAGCAGAAAATGAAACTTCGCAGTTATTATAGCTATTGATATCAGTTCGGATAGATAAGTGTGAAAATTATAAAATTGGGTACAATAGATGACTACAACGTAAACATACCGGGCTAGAAAAGAAACCGTATGAACATACACGATGTCTGAATCTTACGGTATGGTACCTTGTTATTGTAATCTTGTTTTTATATTTTTTACATTAATAAGTTTTCTAATTCGTTTATTGTTATTACAGAATACCTATTTAAATTTCTGGTAATTGGGAGCGCTGGTACAGGAAAGTCTAGCCTCCTCAATAATTTCATTGGAAACAAATGTAAGTAGCCTTTCAACAAAATTAAAAGATTAGTGATAATTCATGTGTTATATTAATTCTTTAGTCTTAATAAATTAATTTTGGGTCAGTGGGTCGTCTTAGGGTTGAAATGCATCTAATTTCTAATAATCTTATTCATATTAAGATTTAATGAATTATCATGAACCAATAATAATGATTGCCATCATACAATAACAATTATTATTAAGTATGTATGATGGCATAATACCCAAAAAGGTCTATTCGCACCATGAAATGTTTGTGCATTAAATAAATATCATCATCTCTCATTTATCTGTGCATGCAAAATATTAGTATTACTGTCTTGCTGTTTGACTTGTCCAAATTATTATCCAAATACACAAACAACCAAATTTGAAGTTGCCGTTAAGTCTAATGCTGTCCACTTTAAGAACCAATTTCTCCAAACTGTTATACTTACTTAATGTATTAAATGTCATATTAACATTTTTGCATACTGCCTATAGTGCAGCAAGACCATCTGCCCTGGTGAAATTGGTGCTGTTGAACAAAAAATGGCAGGTCTTGTGAATTGCCAGATAAACTACCTGCATATCATGTATGTAAAAACAGTACAGACAAACTGGTCCTAAAAATTACAGAAATAATTTAAACACACTCAGCACTGGTGTACCTATACTTAACTATACAACGAGGTACCCTTTTCCCAGGCCAGTGTATCTTTAATGATACACCCAGGTACATTATGTTCACGGGCTGGTGTATAAAAACAATCGAAAAACATAATACAAATAACAATAATTTATTTAAAAAAAAAAAAAACAAGTTTGACTTTTAGCCCATATGACCGTTGGCGCTGAGTGTGTTAAAACAGACTACCAACTGAGTGTTCTTGAGCTCGTGCCTAAGTAATAACAGCCGCACAGGGCGATCCATCATGTTAAGCTATGCTTGCCGGGGTTGGTCCATGGATGGGTGACCATCTTTACATACCACGACTTCTCCGTGTCTTGGAAAGCACGTTAAGCCGTTGATCCCAGCTATCATTCGAGGATCTTTGACAGTTGTTACAGGTTCTTGAAAGAGTCTGACAACCAGTCTTACCAAGGGGTATTGTATTACCCAGATACGGGGTTGTGGAGGTCAGGTAGGCAGTTGCTCTATGTAAAATATCAGGGAATTCATTTAAAAACTTGCGCTCATGAAGAAGCAATTCAGTAAATATGATGCCAAAGCAACTGCAACGTATTGTTAACTAAGCAAATTATGGTGTGGGCTGTGGGTTTACTAACGCTTAAATACATGCGTAACATGTGAGTTTCAATTGACGTTTCTCTTATTGTGCACATATTAAAAATAAGGCTGTAATAGGTTAATGTTATGTAACATAACACCGTATACATTTTTGGTGGTGGCACCCTAAAGCCTGAACTACTTAACTCATAAAAACTCAAAACCAAGTCACATATTTTATCACCCCTCTTGATCACGTGTACAGTAAGTTATTTTCCCCATACTAAAGTAGTTGTTAGTTGTAGTTTTAGTTTCTGGTTTCTAACCATTATTACTTACCAAAGAATAAGGTAAAAGTGGTAAGTTGCTGTGACATCCAAAATGGCTACACAATTAGTTATGCAGGGTGAATTCTTGGGACGAGACTTCAAGGCCAAAGCCTATTAGATTATGATAAATAGAGCAGTGATAAAAACAACAATGAGCTCGATTTTTGAGAAAACGAAACTGCATTGTATAGTCGACTGCCTAATTGCTTTACCACTTTTGATAACATTTCCTGGTGAATTGAAACTTCACTTGGGTTGAAACTATCTAACTGTCAACATCGACCTTGTCGTTTTTTGATTTTATTACGTGCAAGTGGCATTCAATCTTAGCATTATAAAGAAATTACAAGGTTGCCTATACTCAAACTGCAAGCTCATCATACGGCAGAAAGAAAAGCTGTTAAACTGAATTAAAGACTTTGATAACTTACCACACAGTCTAATGCTTTGGTCCCTCATTTAACAAAATCGGTTATAATCATTTTACTTTTTCTATTTTTACAGTTAAAGAAGATAGATGTCACACTATTGGAGTTGAGTTTGGTTCGAAAATTGTAAACATAGGGGGAAAGTCTACTAAACTACAGATATGGGACACTGCAGGTCAAGAAAGATTTCGTTCAGTTACACGTTCCTATTATCGTGGCGCCGCTGGAGCTCTGCTAGTGTACGACATCACATCTCGGGACTCTTTCAATGCACTCTCAAATTGGCTTAGGGATGCCAGAACACTAGCAAGCCCTAATATAGTAATTTTACTTGTGGGAAACAAAAAAGATATGGAAGAATCGAGAGAAGTCACATTCACAGAAGCTAGTCAGTTTGCCCAAGAAAATGGTAAGCACAACTAAAATGTGAACTTTGACACTTTTTTTGTTTCTAATTTTGTATCTTATCGCTATTAGCGATAAAACCGCCCATTGTGTCACCCCTTCTAAAATGTATATATTTATATCTGACTAGCTTTCGGGAACAGAAGTCCTTCCTTATTCCTTGTCTACATTATAAAGGGAACCTCTGTGCAAAATTTCAGCTTCACAGGTCCAAGGGTTTGGGCTGGGCGTTGATGAGTCAGTCAGTCAGTTAGGATTTTTCTTTTTATTGAGATAGCTTCTGCCAAAATCCTGAAATTCCTTGCTGCTGGAATTTCTTGTTACCCCGATCCACCCCGTCGCGTCGCATTGCATTGCCTGCCCGCGCTATTATTTCGTTTTCGCTTAGCGTTCTTTCTGACTTTTTTTCTTTTAGGTCGGCACCTAAGTCCTAGAGTGATCTTAAATATGACTATAGCCTTCCTTAAGAATTGGGCTATCAAATGCAATAATAATCATTAAAGTTCGCCTGGTAGTTCCAAGGATTACCGCGTACAAACAAACAAACAAGTGTGTGTCAGCCCCGATGCACGACTTTTCTGTCGGGCTGGGTTTCTTCAATGAATCAATGCTATACAAAAAGCAACTAAGGTGTAAAGGCAATCGTCGCCCCCCCCCCTCTCACCCCTCCTCTTCTCTAAGCCCACTCTCACCCCCCTACCCTTCCCATCCCTCTCACCCCTCTCACCACATCCCCTTCCCCTTTTACCCCCTCTCACACCGCTTTCACCTCCCCCTCTAGCCTCGCCAACTCCTCCCCTCCCCCTCACCCTCCACCCTCTCTTCATGGAATCGGTGCTATACAAAAAGCAACGTTAAGGTGTAAAGGCACTCGTCGCCCTTTTCTCACCCCAAGCCCTCTCCCTCTAACCTCCCTCTCACCCCTCCTCTCCTCCTCCCTCCATCATTCTCCCCTTCCCCTCCTCTTTACCCCTCCCCTTCCTCTCCCATCACCACACCCTCCCCTTTCCCTCTTCAATACCGCCTTCCCTTCCCCTTTCCCTCCTCACCACCCTCTTACCTTCCCCCCTCCCCCTCAACCCTTCCCTCGGAGGAAACACTATTAATGACAAACTTTATAATTTACTTACATAAATATTCGTGACAAGTTTCAAGTCTATTAACTCAAGGAATAAGATTTTCCATATAAACTATGGACCCCTATTTCACCCCCTTAGAGGGTGAATTTTGAAAAATTCTTTCTTAGTGCAGCCCCAGACCTCATAAGGAACCTACATGCCAAATTTGGAATCTCTAGATCCTGCGGTTTGAGCTGTGCATTGACATGTCAGTCAGTCAGTTTATTTTTTTATATATTTAGATTTTTATGGTGTACATAATAAAGAGTAGGTTTCTATCTATTTGTATATTTTCTTACAGAACTGATGTTCCTCGAGACGAGTGCTAAAACTGGAGAAAATGTAGAAGAAACATTCTTAAAATGTTCCAAAACCATTTTGGCTAAAATTGAAACAGGAGAATTAGACCCGGAGAGGATAGGTTCAGGCATTCAATATGGTACTGGGACTTCGAAAAGACTTAGCGCGCCCAAGAAACCTGCAAGAAGTCCTTCTGATTGTGCCTGTCATGTATAAATAACCTATTGTTGGTTACATAGAATGCATGATCTGCAGGCAGATAATGAATGCACTTATGTTTTATTTGCGGTCTCACTTTTTTAATGCTATTGTTATAATAATAAGTACCTATGTAAGTATCAAAAGTATATGAAGGCAATTTAATTGGCTCCATTTAAGAAATATGGAAGATGGACGATCTGATTACTGATTAGATATCATAGATTTACGTATTAAGCTACACAACTAAGAATGTGATTTTAAATTATTAATGGTTATGCTATCACATCTTGCTGTAATTATTATGTTGTTTAACTGCACACATTTTTCCTGTCTGTCAGGTTGAGATATACTGAGATGAGATAAACTAGTTATAATCTCGTTTTTGGTTTTTATTTAAATACTTTTCTGAACCCTTGAACTAAGTTTAAAATTAGGCTTTCACTTCAGTGTTCTCAGTGCAGATCCAGTTGCGCGGGGCTGGAGACCTGATTCCGGAATTCCAGAACTGGCAACTTTTAATTGTTTTTGTGTCACTTCCTTTTCTATCTAGGAAAAGTAAAATATTTGTTTCAAATCAAACAAGATTTATAATTATATCAGTCTTTTAATCATTTTTAGGGTTCCGTAGTCAACAAGGAATCCTTATAGTTTCGCCATGTCCGTCTATCTGTCCGCGGCTTAGCTTAGAGACAGACTCTTTCAATACCTACTAGAAATCTGTTATTTGGCACGGTCATACATATTAATCACGCCGACAAAATAGTAAAATAAAATCTTGGAAAATAAATTTTTAGGGTGAGATGAGGTACCCTACAATTATTTTTTTTCAAGATTGTCCTTGCATTTAAAGTGGAAATGATATATTTTTTTCTCGTCTATCCCTGGTGTGGGGTATCGTTGGATAGGCCGTTCAAAAATATCGTGAAAATCATTTTTTGATTCAGAGATCCGTTTGCGTAATATTAGGCTTTTGAAGTGCTAATTTTTGTTACAATTATGTGCCCCCCTCCTGCTAGCTAAATGGTTGTTTTTGGAATTCACGTCAGTAGTAACGAGTAATAGTTGACCAACTTACATTTGCAGTTGGAATGTATGGGAGACCATGTTTTACAACTATAATGTTAAGTTTGTTCTTGGGATAAAATCGAACTGCTCTTGTAGGGTTGGTAGTAACGTCATTAACAGAAGAACTAGTTCGGAGGGCTGCGCAGTTATAAGAGTCGATGGGCTCGGTAGGAGTTTTGAACTTTAGCTGACGTAGTAAATCAACAATAATCTCAGAAATTTCTTCATTATTGGGTTTAGGAAAGGTATCAAAGGAAAGGTGTATTTGCTTGTGCAAAGAAGTCGGCAGCGGCGGCTTGGAAAGTTCCACAGACAGATCCACAGTTAGATTGGGTGCGTTCAGAAAAAATAATAATCAAAGTATCAACAAACTATGAATATCGGAATTACGATATTACTCCTCTCAATTCCGGAATTGAAATATCAGAAAATTGGTCCGGAATTACGAAATTCCGGAATGCATGAACCAAACAAACTCAAGGCTCAAACTGCCAAGGAACGAAGGTGACAGGGGAATGGGCGGTTGGCACAGAAAGTCCTTGGATGATTTGGCTACAGCTTCCGCGTTACAGCATACCTACTATCTCTCTTTGGCCTACCAGATTTTCCGCTTTACAGCGTAGTATCTCCCTTTGGCGGTGGATCTCGTCAGCATCTTATTACGGCGGACACCAGAGCACGCGTCGTCAAGAATAGAAACATCTCTTTCTATGCAAAGTGACATTTCGTTTCTCCAGTTTTGATATCCCACCGTAGAAATCCTTCCACAATCTGTCATTTTGTCTTTCGTTTCTAATGATCTTTGTCTAAGTTCTTTTTAATGTAGATATGTAGGTAGACTATTTCAGAAGAAAGTTTTCAATTCAAACTGTCATTGAAATCACACTGCCAACTGAAAATTGTCGAAAATAGGGTAGTGATGCCAATTTGACTTTGTAATCGCCATGCTAAAGACGGCCGCTAAGTATATACGTACTGGAGAGCATTTTGAATGCAAAACTGTGATAATTATTAGAAGAACAAATTATTATTATTTATTTATTTCAGATCAAATTACCAAGATCCTTAGATTGATAGTAACGGTCTTAACCTAATGTTAGTAAAAAACCACACTATGTACAAAATTGAAACGACTGTCACCTACGTGTGAAGCCGTATCCAGTGAGCCAGCATGGGGCTGTCCCACCTATCACACAATACACAGAATGCTGTGGGAGCTAGCACGTATTCTACCGAGCAAAGCTATCTTCTTATATTTTACATCATTCAGTCACATTACCTTAATTGTTTTAATTATTTTTTTTATCTTTGTATGTAAATTACCTGTTTTACAAATAAATTCTTCTGTTATATTCTACCAAAGAAGTGTTAAGGCCATTATTACTGTAATATTGTTTTTGCCTCAAAATACGGTTGTTCGTCACTTGTTGAAAAATTGGTGTACCTAGTTGTCTTTACAAGTGACTTAATTAAAAATAGTAAAAATTGAGAATCAAACAGAAAAAATCCCATGTTTTATCAAATAATTCTGAGTCGAAATAAGTAAAAAAGTGAATTTTGTAATAAGTGCAGTTGACTCCTCTACTTTATTGCCATCTTACTGTCTACACGGAAACGTAATTTTTATCTATTCTTCCGTCGAAAAAACCCTTTTCTATGGCGGCCATGGTCGTGCAACGCGTGCAGAGGGTCTTTACCGTTAGACAGTTGCATAAATAGTCCGCCGTGCATTTTTTTTGTCTATGTAATCTCGCAGGTCGACCTAGGTTGTCGGCTGCTTAACTGGGCTATACGGTGGATGCTTTAATAAATTAAGGCCTCAGCTAGGCCATAAAACTTAGAAACTAAGCGTCTACACGCTAAGAGCACCGTCTGTGGGGTACGGACCTCGGACTAGGGCGTCGCTGGGGGAAGGACAGCAAAGGACAGGCTGGATCAGATCGTTCTGCCGAGCTTAGCTTTTGGTTACATACCTTTTTATAGTCTTCACAAATCGCAAACTTTACCCGCCATTTTCAATCAATCACAGAGCATAATACAGTTCTGGCTAGCCAGTGTTTATTTACTGTCTACTAGCTTTTGCCAGCGGCTTCGCCCGCGTGGATGTCGGAAAATATCCCACGGGAACATACTACCGGAAATTCATTCCTTGTTCCTTGTCTACATTAAAATGGGAACCTTTACGCAAAATTTCAGCTTTCTAGGTCCAAGGGTTTGGGCTGGGCGTTGATGAGTCAGTCAGTCAGTAAGGACTTCTCTTTTTATTTATAGAGATAGATAGATGTAGCTTTAGGAATACTATCAATCGCAGCAGAGTTACCTTCAAAAATCGACTACAAATCTTTATTACAGGACTGTAGCAAGCAAAGCTGCTGGTGCAAGCTGGGCTGGGCTGGCATGGCCACAATGCATCGGGGATTTTAATTAAGATCAATCTGCCTAGCCTTTTCCCAACCATTTTGGGGTCGGCTTCCAGTCTAATCGGATGCAGCTGAATACCATTATTTTACATGAAGCGACTGCCTATCTGACCTTCACAACCCAGTAACTGGGTAATACGATACCCCTTGGTAAGACTGGTTGTCAGACTCGGGCTTCTGACGACCCGTAACGACTGTCGAAGATCTACGAATGACAACCGGGACCAACGGCTTAACGTGCTTTCCGAGGCACGGAGGAGTCTCGGTATGTAAAGATGGTCACCCATCCACTGACCAACCCCGGCAAGCGTAGCTTAACCTGATGGATCGACCCGTGCGGCTGTTTTTACTTAGCCACGAGCTCCTCGATTTTAATTAAGATAACAAATAAGAGGGGATTTTAAAGATAACAAAAAAAATTGTCGCTGATTAGTCGTTTGTCGCCAAATATCAGAATTTGTCGGTCACTGGTTCAAAAGATGTAAAGAGTTTATAGGTGGCCGATCTGGAGAGCATCTCCTCAGCTTGGCCACATTTAAATCTCAAAAACTAGCACCTAGCGAAGATCTGTTTTCTCCCAAATTTTGTCGCTAATTAGTCGCAATTTTTCGCCAAGTCACAGATTTAGTCGGGTCTTAGTTTAAAAGATATAAATAATGAGTTAAATTTTTAAGTACAGTCCAAGTGCTAGATCGAAGAGTAGATCATGCAGGTTACAAAATAAAACTAATATAAACTAACTAAATATGCATTTCCATATACTCCGCGCACTTATATTTGACTATCATGAATGTGTCCTGGGTTTGCTTTTGTATTCACAAAAATATAGTAGGATCTCTGCATTGCTCTTGAGAAATTACAGGTAGGTTCTGAAAGAAAAGGGCCTCGCTGATGTGACTTCGTCGTCCACGTCTAGATTAGAGCGAATGAGTCCACGCTACGCCATAACGCCACTACCCGTGGAAATGGAGTTAATAAAGCGTAGACGTATTAAATAAAAACTTGTGTTCAAGGTCTTTCTGGAGCCGGAGCCCCTAATCCTCGATAAGTACTTACCTGTTGGTACTCTATCTATAGGCTTAAAATAATTTTCTTTTTGAGCGAAATTGTTAAATGACCATTTTTCTGATACAACTGGTTTGTGAGATAAGTCCTCAAAAATAGATCTGTGATTTTCCGATCATGTTCACTGTACATAATCATAGAAGAATTGAAAGGGGTTATAATTATAAAGTTGTTAAAAAAGCACATACTGAATTAAAAATAACAAATATAAAAACAACATAGGTTTTATACAAATTTATTTCTGAAATAATAACATTTCTAGGAGCTCCTATGTTATAAGAGCGTGTACATAATGAATTTGATTACTACCTTAAACGGGCTCAAACATAATTCGATTTATTACAATAATTATCTACAAAGCATGTGAACAATTTTCAAAATTAACATTTTGGGAAACAATAATAATTCTAAATATAAATACTTACGCCTTTCTGATATTTGTGGCTTATTGAAATTGATATGTACATTTTCTGCGGGTAGTAATAAAATCAACACATTTATGACCCTCGAGTTACAAGTGGAATGTGGTATTTTGTTATTTGATGCAGAAAGTTTCCATATCTCTATATAATGCATCTAACTGAAGTTAAAACAAAAGGAATCAAAATATGTTACTTATTTTCCTACCATTTCATAAAATCATATTTTTTCAAATAAAATTCTTTGAGCAAAGCATTTGAATAAATATTATTTTATTAGAATATATTATTTGCAGGATTGCAAACTTCAACCATTTTTATTAGCAATATTAAGTATCTTTCACATCAATATGTATAGAAAACATTTACTTGTACTTTTATACTCTATCCATAATTTGATGACAAATTAAAACTGTTGCTATGAAGCCCTGTGGAATTCACAAGCTCGGCGTGGTTAAATTAAATATTAGTTTCGACTAAACAATAATGTACTTAATAAAATCTAAAACACTGTACACTTAATCCACCATTATTACTTAAAAATAAATCTAACAGTGTTGGTTACAGCGTGCAGCACATAGATCTAACAACACAACACATACATAAATTAAAATGCACCTATATAATGAATCTAGGAACTAACTGGGTGTGATTTATTTATTTATATACACTTTTAGGTATGTTGTGAAACCATGAACCCGATTATAATTGATAACTAGTTTTCAATAACACTGCTTTTTAATAAATTGCATTTTTACTATTGTTGACTGATATTATTTGAACAGAACAAATTAGTGGCGCACAATCAGTATTAGGTGCTGAATATACATAAATTTTGCTGACTTTTGCCATTTGCAGAAAACAATATACTTGAACTAGTCCTAGTTCTATCACAGTAAAATATCAAAACACTTATGCAACTTCTTTAATTTCATTGAAACAATGTACAATCTAATAGAGCTCCATATTTGACTACTTGAATTCGTTTATGATTTTCATTACATAAATAAATTGATTTAATTGTATGTAAATTTGTTATCTATATAAATTATTTTATTTATTAATCGATGATCATCATCTTGATTGAATGATGGCAAGTGTATACATTATTTACCTACAGCATACATTATTTTGAGATTCTCACCGAAAGTACAGAATACATGAAATACATCTTAATTAAACTGATTTCGGTATGAATAAAAATAAATAGTGCGAAAGATCTCTGACAGCTTGTCACTGTTGACCACGTTAAAAAAAATAGGAAGGGTCATTTTAAGTCTGGTCAGAACATGCATTATGTATGATATAATCTCCTGTATGTATGCTGTAATTATTATAAACCAAATCTGTACATCATTAATATCTAAATTACATCAGTCGACGTGGTCGCTGTATAAAACATTTATATGAATAAACAATTGATCTAAAGAAGTATTTCGCATTAAGTGTTCAGTTTTAAGTTATTTTATAATATCATCATTCTAATTTACTTTTTCAACAGTTACTATTAGTATATAAAATTACATACCTACTTAACAATATAAGAGCTTTCTCTCCGATAAAATATACATTATTACGATATAACTACTTATTGCTAATATAACACAATTCACTGAGAGAATTCTGAGCCATGTTACTGTGTGAGCCATGTTACTGTGTGCTGGCAAGGAAATGCTTAATGTTATCGCGGTATACCGATTGACACTAAGATCAATTGTAATTTTGACTAATTACGTCGATGATGATGATCGCATCTTTAAATCAGTCTTATGCTTTTTATTAAAAAAAAAAAAACAAAATGTGTAAAACAGCTTAAAACATACAAACACTGAAGACATAAATAGAACTTTATAAGGCCAACTCCTAATATCATGACTAGATTTAAGTCATCATTATAAGTACAAACAAATCGCATTAAGTAAAATCAAGTTGGTAATGTTGAACAAAATATTGAATCTTAGTGTCTAACATGCTACAAGATTTGGACAGAAATTTTAGAATTCTTTAATAGCATCGACAATTTTAATAGTATTCCAACAGAGAGCGAATGCATGAAAGCCGTCGGATCGTAACACACAGTATTATTTAATACATAATTATAATTTTATTATTGAAAACGTGCCGAGATAGCCGCCACCTTGGCCTTAATGTCTATTTATGATCCTTTTAAAACGGCGGTGTTGACTATAAATGTGGATGGAAAACTGCAAAGACCAGCTTTTATAAAGTTTTCTTTATAAGTGATTCACACTTACAGTGAAAAGTTTCATTACGATATTGAACGGTTTATATACCAATAGGTGTAAATAATTTTAATAAAAATATATTGCTATATTGTTAGGAAATGATCACTGCAGTGTCTGTTTGCTTAGGCGGCTTACATGCGAAGGCTCAGAGTTGCGTCGGTCGCCGCCGCGCGTCGGAGAGATCGCCAAGTGAGGTGTGGGGCGAGCGGGTGTGTGTGACGCCTACGCCACCGTACTACTCTGACGGCAAGCCACAGCAGCGACTAGAGCTGCACCGCGACCGCTACCGTCCTCTGACAGCATCAGGTCAAACTGTAATACAATTTATACATTATTGAAAAAAAACAGTCAATACACAGATATTACTGACAAGGATGGCTATAAAAGTAATGTTGCTCATAATATTTGCTATCAAAAAGATTTCGGGAGAACTTGATTGAACTTTAACTGATTTTAAGTGTGGGGCCGGATTTTTTTCTATACCATCCGGATTTCTTCGAAGGGTTAGGCTCTTCGCGAAGTCCGAAAAATGAGTACCTACTGTTATGCATCATGTTTTTGAAGAGGCATCCTATCCCTTTTTGCCATATCTTCGTGCGTCAGATTATTTCATTATCATCTCGAGAGCAACCATGACAGTGTCTAATTTATATCACGTTTTGCAGAGTCATGCCGGTGACTGTTCAATAATATCATTATCAAGAATACGTTAGATTAGTTGGAGTGGAGGGGATACCTGTCATATCAATTCTGATTTTAAAGACGATGTACCTAATCACATATATTATGATGCAATTGTGTTGAGCTGTATTAAATCCCTTGGTAATTATAAGTAAATAGGCATGTAACTATAGAAATGATTAGAATTTTCATGAAGGATTAATATCCGGTTGTGCTGTGTAATTCAGCGATTGTGATTACGGCTTACAACCCGTGTATCTATAGAATCACAATGTCGCTACGTAACTTCGAGGGAGTGTCTTTATGAGAATTACAAACGCTGTCTATATTTTGCGCAGTGCATTGATATACCTACAGACAGTCATTCTAAATTGCCCGAAAGCAAGGGCGGATCCAGGATTTATTTCTAGGATGGGCCTACAAGGGCCAGAGTTCCATTCTCCCCGGTCAACCGTCACGTTATCATTCACTCCCTTCTCTTTCATATCATTCCTCACACAATCCATCCATCTTTTCTTTGGCCTTCCTTTGCCTCTCCATCCATCAACATGTATATTCATCACTCTTTTAGTCACATGCGTTTCGTCTCTCCTCATAACATGCCCATACCAAGACAGACGATTTCCTTTCAACTTTTCTGTCACTGGCGCCACTTTCAAACTTCCTCTTATATACTCATTTCTCACTTTATCCATTCTGGTCACTCCACACATCCATCTCAACATCCCCCCTAGTATTGCACGATATCTTTAGGATTAATTATTTATATCAATAATAACTATAAAAAATACTTATAATAAAAGTTTAATGAAAAAAATACATTAGGTATAATAAAGATAATATGTTTGTTAAAATGCTTGTAGGTAGATTGTTAACCATTTTACTTGAACCGTCTGAGGGGGGCCATGGCCCCTTGCCCAAGTATCCGCCCTTGCCCGAAAGCCCTAGATATTGTATTTATATGAAGAAAACAATAATATTAAACGTAGAGATTCCACGAGTAGTGCAATGAATTTAATAATAGTGACTATTAAAATATGATTCCCTAACTATAAACAACTGACTAAATTCGTTGAGGTGGGTGTGTCGTTTGTTTTATTAAGATTATGAGTCATTGCCCCTTTCGGCATAATTAATGTATATCGGCATTAGCAAATGAATATTTAACAATAATTAAGCTTATCATTTTGGAATTTGAACGCAATAAGAAAATAATGAACCTAATCTAGCACAGACAAAATTAATAGGGACGTCATACTCTACTTGATTACCTACTAAAAGTAGATAATGGTTTTATCTATATAGCTTTATATACGTAAATTTCGTTAGCATGTGGGTGGAGGCCGTCCCGGATATTTTTCCGATAACGTTAACTTTTAACGTTTTATTTGGTTTGATTGGATTCCAATGAAAATTCACAAAATTATAAATATGGACGTCACAGACGTTTTGGCAACCTTCACAGTTCCGGTTGTATTGAATTACGAAATGCATACCTAACAGGATAAAAGAGAATTAATTATTTTTTAAGACTAATAAAATTGCAGCGGTTTCTCTGATCTTTATCATACCAGCTTCTGCCCGCGACTTCGTGCGCGTGAAAAATATATCCTATGATACTCGGGAATACTTTAGCTTCCCAAGTGAAAGAATTTTCGGAATCGGATCAGTAGTTCTAAAAATTACCCTACATACAAACTTACCAACAAATACCTCTTTATAATGTTAGTATAGATCAAATGTACCTACTTACAACTAACATTGCCCAAAATCATTCTTTTCTTGCTAAGCAATTAACCAAGCATAATATTGAGTTATCAAGATTATTAAAGACACGTATTTGAGCATATACTATAAGGTGAAGAATACACAAAGAAAAAAAAACTAAGTAGAAAGGTAGCTAACAGAGGTGAAGTGTAGGTGGTAGGAAGACATGCTGCACCAACCCCAAATAAATTGGGACATAGGCAGGAGACGATGGTGATATTTGAATAGAATAGATTACTTTTTAACGCGCTGGTGTTCACAACTCCACGTCCAAAAGCGCGTATTTTGCCTACGGGGTACTCTTTTATTATGTACTAGCTGCGCCCCGCGGTTTTACCCGCGTAGACCGGGATAAAAAGTAGCCTATGTGTTAATTCAGGGTATAAGCTATCTACATACCAAATTTCATCCAAATCGGTCCAGCCGTTTGAGCGTGAAGAAGTAACAAACATACAAACACACACACAAACTTTCGCCTTTATAAAATTAGTGTGATAGTGTGATATCCATATGAATTATAGATATAAATGTAGAAATATTGGTCTTTAGACTTTTGTTCGATAGAGGTTGTTAACATACCTGAATGCCAGGCCGCACAAGTTGGGCGATCTTTTCGCACATGAGTGTGTGGAAATGTGGGTGGAAACGGTAGACGGAGCCGTCGATGCCGACGGTGACGTGGGGCTCGTTCATCTTGTTGAGCAGGCAAGCGATGCCGGCAGACACAAGGTGCGCGGCGCGCCGCGACACGCACTCACAGACGTGGCGCACAGCAGACATGTCCGCTTCGGTTGCATGTGATAGACCTGTAATTACAATTTTATTGTAAAACTGAGAAATTGGGAAAGTTTATTAACGATTATTCTATAGATATATGAATAAGGTTCTGATATGCTTGAGTTTACAAGCCAACAGGTCCTATATATCTGAAAACCGCAGTTGCGTTTTCCTCTTCGCACAAAAACCTGCTATCGTTAACCTTTATTAGTTAATATAGAAAAAAATCAAATGTGATTTTAGAAACCGGTTTTTTATTTAACTATATTTTTATAAAGATTTTTTTTAGAAAACATTAAAAAAACAGTGTTTATTTTGCCTCTACGGAATCTGCTTATTCATACACAAGATCAAAGTCTGTGGCTTATAAACACGCTTCTCGCATTCATGTATTTACATGAAGCTGGCCACAGTTCAAAGCTCCGTCTTTAGCAGGAAATCGTGAGCGAAGTGGAACATTGGACCTAACGCCCCATATCGACCACTGTCAAGTAACCTTACTTATTATACTTTTCATATGTTTACTCGGTCCCATAAAGAATTATTGTGAGTATTGAAATGATGTGCAATCAAGTATACAAATTTTCTTATCTCGGAACTAATTTGTTCCTGCCTGTGATATCTTTCTATCACTCGTTGACATTGTCATGTCAATACTGCTAAATAAAAATAATTAACATAGCCTCAGACAATGTATTTTACAACTTGACACGGATGGTAAAGCAAGAGTTTATTCACTAGGTTTTATTTCAAGGAAACACGAGTTTTTTACTTTACATTTCCTCATGACGTGGGCAAATAATAGCCAACTGAAATTAGTCACATCTGAAGAAATTTTCAAGAGCAACAAGGATAAATATTTTATAGTTCTTGAGTTAGTTAGTAAGTAACAATGTGAGAAAAACTAGATACTCGTACCTACCAAAATTATAATTAAGTACATAGTCGTCTTTTCAATTACATTCCTATTTAGTATTTTTTTTAATTAGTGGGCAGAAACTGCTTCACATTGAATCTAGTCCGTTAAATAATATTTGTTTGTTTAGGATAAAGTTATTTGTAAATAATATTGTTTCTTTAATTTTAATCTTTTATCACTTATTAATCGGACTTTATATCAATAAAATTAACAATAATAAGTTATTATTGTTAATTTGATTGATATTGTATAAAGTCCGGTTCTTAATCAAGTTGGAATGAATGATGTCGCTTGAGCATAAAAATGTCAAATAAGCACAAGGCATAGTTGACCTTTATGTAGTATATGTGTCTGACTTCTACGATAACAACATTGTGTATGGAAATGAATTTTCATAGGTAATCCAAGTCACAATGAATGCCTTTTTCTTCTTTTAATTTTAAAATGTGAGTTGACCCTCCCCATCTTATCAGAGAGCCACTATAATAATGATGAAAACTTGAATACCTACTCAATATCTTTATTGCTTTAGTAGTAATTATATAATTGAGATCATTATATAATTAAAAATATAAATCAATGAAGCAATTTTTGAGATCAGCGTTCTCTGACAGACGCGGCGGGATGGCTAGGTATCTAGGCATTATTTATTCAATGATGAAGTGACTAACCTGGCAATAGTAGCTTCCTAAACTGCGTCTTTGTTATTAACATACTTTGATATTATTATAATAACTCCATGCGATTGTTCCCATATTAGAATACAGGTTTTCTCAAGTCGATCGAGGAAAACGTTAGTAAAACCATAACGAGGTTATTGTCCTCTACCCTAACCTCTATTATAAAAAATCCTTTTCTTTATGAAGCGTATACAAGTTTCATTGGTGCAATTACGGTAGTGGGTATATTCTGATTGATGATAATTTCTACCAAACGCAGCGGCATTTTATATTGGCAACACATAACGATTAGACGCCATTTTATCGGCCGCCGTCTTTCGCTGTCGCTATATTATAAAAATGTCGCTGCATTTGGTAGAAATTATCATCAAATGGAATATACCCACTATCGTAATTATTTCCCCAATAAATTCTACCCTCCCTTTGTACAGTTTGTACCGTATTTAACTTTCACGTCATATTATTAAAATGATAATGTAAATGGGTGCTATCACAAAAGGGCGCGCCTGTTGCATCATGTGAGTTTGATTCATTGTTTCAGTCTGTCCAATGACATACTCTAATCCGTCCATAACTAGCAGATATACGTATACGTATAGGTATGTAAGTATTAGGTATGACGTAATTGATCACATACAAAAATAGTTACGCAACATGTACCTATGGTTTGGTTTTCATTACGCGGCTTTGATTAGCAGAGGTTACATAACTTGTGGAAACCCTTGTCATGGAGCCCAAAGTAACTGGTAACGATAGTTTCATTTCGGATAAAATAATTAGGTTTAAACAGGCCTTATTAAAAAAAAAATAAGAATGTTAAAAGTACTAACCGAGTTCTTCAAGAACCTCCATACAACTGGTGAAGTCTCCGGGTTTGTCAGACTCAATTTCCGATACGTATTTGGTGTAGAAGCTGCCTCGTTGGAACAAAAGGTCTGATCCGCGGCCTCCAAACAGTAGTCCCATCTTTGTAAACTTCACTAACGCTAGACGTACTATCTCTCCCATGTACATGCCTGAAATCATCTTCTCTTGTCTGAAATTAAAGTAAAATTGGTATCAAATACAAATTAAAATAATCATAATCTGATGATAAAACGACATTAAAACCTAATGACGCTTTACAAAATATTATGCGCCATGACCACGGCTGATGCAATTTGGTTGAAACGTTGGACATAAAAGGTATTGTGCCTTCACATTTTAATCGCGTGACAGAAAAGAGTTTGAATTTTCTATTGTGTGCGATTTGCGAATGGCGTCTAACAACATTATAGTATCTTTATTTATCGCCTATACAGCAAGGGAATCAAAACAACGTGTTCTGTATCGTGTGCAAGTATCAATATATCACACCTCTTCAAGAGATAAAAGACTGTCCAACCGCCTTATTCTAGTTTTCTTTGTACAGGTAACTTGTTTATTGAAAAGATGTACGTGGATCATGACTCGCTACTTAAGTACTTAGGTAGAAAACATGAAGAATAGATAACATGGTACTTATCAATATTCTTGATAATATTGTTGGGAGTGTCAAGTTTAAGGAGAAAAGTAAAATATTTTTTTCGAGTTAAAAGTACTGGTTAATAATGATAAGATGTTCTTACATTTGTTTGCCTTTGTTGATGGAGTTATTGTCGATTTCGCGATCGAACTCCGTGCGAACGAAGTCGAGGGCTCCATCGTCTCCGAACGCGCCCCATTCGGTGTTTATGAGAAGATCAGGCTTCCCAGGCTCTCCATCAAATAGTTCACAGTTCTCTGTCTTCTCTACGTAGCAAGCATTACTGCCAGTACCTAAATTAACAAGTATTCATAAAAAACCAGAAATCGGAATATTATGATGATACACAAAACATTTTTAAGTAACACAACAACAAAAGCAATTTAAGTTCATAACTATATATATTATTTACGATACAAATAACATAAAAACTGCGTTTTAATTGTATTTAATTAATCAATTACAGGGTGTTCAAAAAAGGCTCGCCATTATTGCTTCTGATTAGGCATGGTTTGGCTAAGTTAACAGTTTCGTTGAAACATGATTAGTGTCACTGCATGTGACCAAAATAACCTTACACCCATCATCCGTATTGTATATTTAAATTGTTGTAGTCATTGTTAAGAGCACGTTATTGTTAGGCATTATTAATCATGCGGTAATTATGGAAACGCCTATGGTTGTTAGGAAATGTGATAAACAATTATTTCAGCACACCGTGACCAAATTAAAATACCAATGGCCAACCCAATGAGTTCTTATGAATATTGAATCATTTTGAACGGTAGCGTAACGTACGAGGCATGTGCAAATCCAATTTATTATCGACTATAGAGCAGTTTGTTGTAGTTATTGTGAGTATGTAAGCTACAAACTCATGACACCCAGTTAAAGCGACACAAATACTTAGTTACACAAAAAATAAGGTAAACCTACCAACGATGAGTCCTATTTTGCAGTTGTGGTTTTTCCACGCGCATGACATCAATGTACCCGTAGTATCATTCAGAATAGCGCATATGTCAATCTGTACGTCCTACAAGAGTGAGAAAACATGCGTTTTAGATGTGAGATAGAAATCATTATTCCAGGTTTCAGACATGATAGGTTATTCTACACCTGTTTTAGGTTGAAGATGATTGATTCGTAGAGGCTTTCAAGGACGCGTGTCAACTCGTTAGATAATGTTCATTCTATTACAATGTTTTATAAAAAAAGTTCAAACAAACAACGTTAGTAGCCACCAAACAAGTTGGCAAAAACGTGGGGACAGCAGTACGGAATCCTGTTGCGTGATTGGTCGACGCGACCAATCGACCAATCACGCAACAGGATTCCGTACTGCGCATCTCCACTTTTTTGCCAAATTGCGTGGCGAAGACTATTTGTGTTTAGTATTTGCATTTTTTAAATTCCAATACAAGGACAGTGAAAACATTCACCGTCTTTTAATTACAGCAATATCCAAAAGTAACAATTTTGAAAGTCGTTTTCTTTGTAAAAATACGAATTTATACGCGTACAGGTTGTTTTTTTTTTTTTGAATATTGTTATGGACATCCAAGTTTGATTACATTTGAGCGTCAACCAGTTGTATCATCGTATTAAACACTAAACGTAGAAAAGTAATACAGAGGCAACAGCACACGTTTAAATAACAATGGTATTGTAGGTAAATTATTATAATGTGTTGACATTATCTTTGAATAGCTGTTTGTTAAATACGATGAGTAGCGAAACCGGTGCCAACGTTACCTCCAAAGTTTATGGATTGCATGCTTGAAATCTAAACCCTTCTTTGTTTTTCATATGTTTAATTGGCGCAATCATGACAGGGCGAAATAATTATGATTATTTGACGTAGTGATTATAATAAAATGATCGCTGATTAATGTTATAAGTATTTATGAAATATGACTAATTATTTTCTGACAAATTAAGTGAGGTTTTGGACACATTTTTTATCAACCACTGTGACAAATGGAAGCCACTTATTGAATGTAGGTAAGTAAACATTTATTTGAAAAGAATAAAAACCAATTTCTCGTTTCTATAAGAAAATAAAATAACTAACATTTGAAATAACAATAGAATTGCTAATAAAATATGAAAAAAATATTCATGCTTTATTTTATGAACAACGCGCATAAAATTAATATCCACGACATGACAATGTAACAATATCCACCGAGTTGTTACATATTTTGAAAGCCTCTACTTGGCTCTCTTATGTTGACTCCAATAATAATCATGCCTTACATTTCTAATAGAGAGCTGTTATCATCATCAACTCACCAATTATAACCCCTATTCGGCAATTTGGGTTCTTATGCGCACACGACATAAGAGTGCCAGTTGCATCATTAAGGATGCCCATCACATATATGGAAACGTCCTGTAAAATTTCTTTTTTTACATAATTTGGGCAACTACTCATGCATACAAGAATTTAAAGAAACAATAATCATGCTAATACTCGTTTACACTTGTTTCAGGTGGAACAGCGAAGGTTGTGAAGAATATCATGTTTGTAAATGTACACATGTTAACTGCTGTCTTATAAAAGTCAACTCACCCCTCGTCGAGCAATGGCATCTTTGAGACCCTGAACGACGTCCTCTCCCACAACACCAGAACAAGAGAATCCTTTGGTCCACCGCTGCAGAATTCCTTTTGTGAGTCCCAGTTGTTTTAGAGGAAAGCTGAACGTAAAGCCAAGGGC
This sequence comes from Cosmia pyralina, assembly GCA_946251885.1. Taxonomy (NCBI): domain Eukaryota; kingdom Metazoa; phylum Arthropoda; class Insecta; order Lepidoptera; family Noctuidae; genus Cosmia; species Cosmia pyralina. Next base: position 14,597,728 of record OX276353.1, read on the forward strand.
CAGCCTTTCTTTATAAACTTCATGTTCCTAGTTGAAATAATATGATACAATTAGTTACACTACAAGTACTGCATAAGTAGGTACTTATACAACAAATTAAATTAGCGTAAAAGGTACAGTTAGTTACCCACCTTCATAAAGTTTGCTAGACATTCAGCTATGTGGTCAAATAATGCAATCCCTGTGCCAGTCATAATATGATTTGGAATAGCATAAATTTTAGACTGCATGTCGAAATGATTTGCTCCTAAGTTTATAATTAAAACTCTGAAATTAGTTCCTCCTAAATCCAATGCAAGGAATTTACCGCGTTCTGAAAGAGACATATTAATTATTAAGTATTTAGATATTATAATCATTTATGGGAGGAATCGGAACCTTCTCTGTGTTATTGTAAGTGCTACGACTTCGTCCGCGTGAATTTCGTACTTTAGTTCAAAAACCCTGAGCCGCGTTATTCTATATTTTCGGTTTTAAGCATAAATACTGAGTCAATATCTAAAATGAGTTTACGAGTTAATCGGACCGCGTGTTAAAATTTTTCCATACAAACTTTGATACCCCTAATCCCCTGGGATAGTTTAGAAAAACAAAAATGATAAACTTTATAATTTACTAGGATAAGTATTAGTGCCAAGTTTCAAGTTCTCAAGGAATAAGATTTTTCATACAAACAAAATTCCCCTTGTCATCTAATTTCCGAAAAACCCTTTCTTAGTGCTCCCCTACATTATAAAAGAAAGCCGTGTGCAAAATTTCAAGTTTGTAGCCCCAGCGGTTTAAGCTCTGCTTTGATGAATTAGTCAGTCAGGACAAGTAATTATTTAAGGTTATAAGTAGATGGCTGTTGAGTGTTACCTTTTCCATTGGGCAAATCTTGAATATAAGTAATCCAGCACTTGACAATAGAGTTTGCGTGACTGTCTTTTCCAAGTCCTTTGATCAGATCATTGTGGAGTCTGCTCATAATCTCCTTGATTTGTTTATCTGTCAAGTGTAGAATTTCGCATTCTTCGCGAATCTGTAACGAATATACCATTTTACATATATTATTATTCGAAAGTTTGACGAGATACAAACGACACAGGTGCTAATTTTAGATGTTCATGTAACCAGTAATATACGTATGTCGCTAGAAATTTTTAGTTGAGGTCTTTGGTGCAACGTCGCACCAATACCTACATCAACAAAATTAATTGTTAGGTACATTTGTAACTAGTTTTTTATACAACAAATATAATACCTGTTTTATTATTTTTACACAATACACATGGCGAAACACCCTTTGTATATTTTATTCAGCCCACAGTTTTCTACGTAATTTTATATATTTTATGAGTAAAACCAAAGCGCATCCTAAAAGTAATCATTATCTTTATTTCCAACATTCCAACTAGTTTTGAAAATTTTGGTATGGAACAAAATATGCAATACTTGTAGACGTACGAGCAAGTTGTTCATTATCGCGAGCGAGTTTCACAAGGTCAAAGCGGTCATTACAACACTACCGTTGCTTTCCAATGCAAAGCCGGCTTTGAAATAATACATTTTGAAATCAAAGTAAATGTGTTGCACTCACCTTTGGTAAGTTATTAATTACTATGCCCATTTTTAAACACTTGTATACTGATTATTTAATAAACAATATAACACCGCGCGGTTTATAATATTAAGTACGACACGTCTCGCCAGATCCGCAAGAAAATGAGGAATACGACCACAGCTAGCTAGTAACGGACGTCGGTATTGGTACGTCGCTGTCAGCACTGCATTGAACGCGCTCACATACGCGGTCTTTTTCATTCATGATAGTGAACTATTGTTATCTCGTTTTAGCCAGTTAATGTTGTGTGTGCTAGAACGGTAAAGGTAGAGAATATAGGACACACGAAAATAAAAAAAATATAGAAAAATGTTGTCTAATCCCATTGCAACAATGTGTTTTTACAATTAAAATGCATTTTCATCGCCTATAGGTTCATAATAATTAATTATTTGAAAGAGCATTTTATCGTGTTTCCCAAGGCGTGCCCCTCAGTGTACGAATCTGATTGGCTATCGCGTGGGCTCGCTCTTGACGTCATGGCATTCCTTGATATTCACATTAAAGATTGCATGAGTAGTAGTGAGTTGTTCATTTTAAATGTGTGTAAAGGTTGATATTATGGCTAATGCGGCGCGCGAATCTAAAATGTTTAAGCCAAGATTATTAAGAGTGGTTCAATAATAAGGATTTTATACAATTCGCATCTTTGCGAGAAAAACGTGCTATCTCGAAAAATACAATTTTACAGGAAGCAATAAATAAACTTAATAAAAATATGACAAGTAAATTAATGTGTTTTTAACGTAAAAACACATTAATTTACTTGTCATATGCCCTATTTAATAAACTTATTAAAAATACACAAAAAGATTCTACAATCTAGGTAATTTATTCAATTATAGAATAATAAAAAAAACACCTTTTCCGAAATGATGATGTTGTTGTTTTGATGTTTTTCTCGCAAAGGATGTGTTTATCTAGCGAGCAACTGATATTTCTTTTATGTACTAATTATTAAAATAATATAAACACACAGGTACACTTCAGGGAAACAAGGCGTTTTATTATATATGTTTATGAACACAAGGCTCTAGACAGTTATGCAACCTGAATCGAGTAATCACCGTGAGAGCATAAAATGCACGATTGCAGTTTAAGATGGCCCTTCCAGACAGTTCGTTACAATACATTTTGTCAATTTAGTAAGTAGCGGTAAGTCCAACCATGTAACTCATAGGATTAATTTTGAAGATACATACTTATTACATTAGACTATTACATCATACGTTCCTACTCACACGTATTTCTACTTTTTTATTTATCATCATAATGCTCTCAAAAACTTGACTAGACTTCTTCAATTTAATTTAATATTTTATGAGTAGGTACGTAGTTAACACAAAAAAACATTACGGTATTCGTATTCATATTAAAATTTAGGTTCACTTTTACCAGTTTTTTCCATCCGTCCTGTATAGTTTTTACATATAATTTAAAAAGTTGCTTTAAGGTACTAATGTAATTAATAGTTAGGTATAGATAAATGCTTTGGAACACCATCGTAACTTGTGTAGACATTGCAAACTGACAAACATTCTCCAAAAAAGTCAAGTCCAAGTGTCTCAATTATTTTCGCCCGTTGCATTTCAATGATCAAAATTATACAAAATACATATTTAAGAGGATCCGAAGCAGAACTTACAGCATAGATATTCACAAAACATTTAATTTGTGTGACTGACAGACGACAAAGAGTTCGGTAGTAATATTAGCCTTTACAATTAAAAAAGATTTGTGACAATTGGCGGTTCCGTCTAATAACTTTTCCTGTTTTACTGACGAATCTTATTCCCGTCTCAAATTTCCAACTTGTATTATTGTTTTCCTTATGTTATTCAGCAGATAAGGGTAAAACTAAGCGTTTTCATTTACGTCATGGCCTGTAAACTTGTAAAGATAGCAAAATATGTACCGCTTGAAAGAAATGTAGGTACCTTATCCTTTTGATTTTACCTAATATTATCATGTTTACAGAATATGGCTGTTCAAAATATTTTTAAATCAACCATTAACAGCATATTTTTCTGTGCTGCCTATTTAAGAATTGCAATACAACTTAATTTATTGGTAAACATCGTAATAATTGAGCAAAAACTATAAATAAAATGAGACCGTTTCGCGTCAAGACAAACGCACGCTCAAGCATTTTCTTGGCAAAGTGTGTCTGTTTATTTTTGAGACTCGAGTGTTGTGTACCTTCAGTGACGACGACAACGCTGCACGAGTACCTATCTACATAATCACTACGTTTGACGTAAGAAAATACGGACACTAAGTAGCATACCGAACAATAACTCATGTGGAATTTTCCTATAAAAGCATACGTTGAGGCAAATTCGTCTTGAAAAGTGTTCTTGAGCACAAACAAAACAGGGTGTGCCGATGGCTAGACAGTATTATCGTCCTACTCCAGCCTGAGTACTCCGATAAAGTACCGTATCGCATTTAGATAGCATTTTGTAGTGATTCATTTATCTTTGTGATCATACCTCTATGATAAAGCGATATGAAATTCGCAATTAAATTGTAGAGTCACAATGAAGTACCTTTCCTGTTTTGTAACGAAAACAACTGCAATAAGTACCTACCTACCTGTTTTCTAATAAGTCCGTTACTATACATTAAAATTGTATTTAATCTCAATGAAAACTATTACTTTTGGTACATCTCTTCTATAAATAAGAACTTAAAACACTTACTTATCAGTTTTAAGTGCCTTCTGAAAATGATTTAATCCAAGCATTAATATTAGAAAATCTACATGTCTGCACCCTAATTGCGTAACACACTATCAATCGGAATCGGTTTCATTTTGACAGTTCAACAACATTCATTGCGTTATTTACGGTGTTGAGAAGAAAAAAAATTCAAACATATGAAGAGATAGATTAGCAATTTGCTTCAAAATTATTCAGATTCCGATCGATAGTGTTACGCAATTAGGGTGCTGGTTAATTTAACTCTGGCACATTTCAATTCAAAGTTACTATTGTTTTCATTTCACATTTATTTTCCCATGATCACATCCTATCATATCTATCTAAGATTAATAATATGATCTTTATAACCTTGATTGTGAGATTGGAATTCGTGAGTAGCAGATTATACGTATTAAAAGCCACTATTTACTAGTCAAAACTAGTTATATCAGGATAAAAAGTCGCTAATGGCAGGTGATAATAATATACGAGTATATTCTACTAACTATTCATGAATTCGAGAACCTAACATTATTCGTTTTAGTAGGTAGGCAGGTACCAATACGCGAGACTAAAAAAATGTGTTAAATAAATTACACTAATTAATATTCATTTCCAAAATTTAAATATGTCCCAACAAAATAACATAATTTATAAAGTAAGTCAGTACTTCAAGTTAGTTATTGAAAAAATTAGAAACTGTCACAAGCAGATAAAACTGAAACATGAACAGACCTCGGCCGGTATTGCTTTTCTTCATCTACCCAGACTTACGTATATTCCATAAAACAATTGATCATATTAATTTGATTTGCTGTCTCTTAGTTATTTTTTATTCATTTCATCTACTAAGCCCTAGCTTCAACGTATGGCAAAATATTGATTTTATAGACTGAACACTCTCATAAAACTTAATTATGTACCTATTATTTTATCATCCTAGTTAAACAATAGTAAAATCCACAATAGTACGCTGGGTGTTTTATGGTGTAACATAATAAAGCGTATTAAGTATATCTATCTTCTGTCTATCTACGTAACTAACTGTTTAACCTATAAGATATTATCAATAGTTTCTAGCGAAAACCATTATGGACTACCTAAAGTCCTAACATAATGTGAAAATGTTTTATGTAAGTACATAAAACATAGGTACCGATCATTATTATTGCTTTGTAGGAACATAATCACCTAATTGGCTATCTGAATCATAATGATTCATTCTATGGCTAGGGGAATCCCTACGCTGCATGCATCAGCCAGGAATATAAAGGGCGGAAAATGAAAATAAGTGGACGCATTAAGACCACAAGATAAAATTTTAAGTAGGTATCGCGGGTAGATTGTATATCGTCGTTGATAGTCCAATTCCGCGTAACTAACATTGTCAAATACCGCGAATGTACACTTTCGCTAATTTTACATGAGGGTCAAGAAACTAATTTTCTAAAATACTAATCGGCCGAATTTTGAATGAACTTGAGTGTAGGATCATTTCGTTCTCCTTAATCTAATGTGCTATTTTTAAAGTAAATATTCCCAATAGTTTATTTACAAAATCACTTACGCTGTATAGTTTCAAACTATTCTGGTTCATAAACAGTACTTACGCGAAATTATAAATGCAATAAAATAATGCCACAACCTCAATCAATTATTTATTTAATAATATCAAGTATTTAAATGACTAAGTTTATATAGTAATATTATATAGTTATGAAAGAATAAAAGATAGCTACCAACAAGTATGAAAAATTATAAGTAGAGGAATGTTGAATGAAGGTGAAGAAATATTTTTAGGCCTCCGAGGTAGAGGGCTATAATCAGCTTGAAAATGATTCTTGTATTCGATTGTTCCATTAGGGTTGTACTTTAACACGCGCAGATCAACAACACAGCCGTCACCAACCCTCGTCCAGGTCTTATCGAGTCGTATATTTGGTACTGTTTTGCACTGTAATCTTTGAAGAACGTGTGGTCTCGTTGGATGACAGTGTATGGAAATAGTCTTCTCCTAGCTTCTTTTGTTATGGATGCATATTGTGACGGCAAAAAAATCTCAACGTTTTTAATTTCCTCTCAATGACTGAATGTACTGAGTCCACCTCCATCTGCGTATGGTCTTTTTCTAAATACTTTTGGGTTATAGTCACGTTCTTCTCCATCGCTAATAAGAGGAGTGTGTTTGATAGTACACTATTTCTATTTTGCGCTGTGCACCCATCGCTCCAAATGATAATATTTTTCGGGACTCTCTCTAACAACTTTGTAACATAATCAGCATAAAAAGATGCATACGTGGCTGCTTTAAGATCACACGCTGTCTCGTCAAACCAATAACAATCAACATGGTCAGTGCCAAGGTCATAAACTATAAAGTTATGTACTGCTAATTTCGTTTTAAAATACAGCGCACTAGCATGACGACAGTAGTGTTATGGTTACTTAGGTAAACTATTCAGGTAACTTTTTACGGAGTGACTTTTAGTCACAGTGCTAAGCTAAATATTTGAATTTTCGGTATCAAGACGTCTTTGATTTCTATCTCCTAGCCAGTAGCGGGCAGTCCATTCCTTGATGTCTAATGTAGAGAGAAATGTTGTAAGACAAACTTTTTTTTTTATGCCATTTATATACAGGTTATACTCCTTACTATGGAGACGCCGAGAGATATTTTCCGATGTTTTCCTCTGAGTTGACTTTATATCCGTCATAGAACATACAAACACCTTCTTCTCCTTCCATGATCTAGACCAAACAGTTTGAAAAAATTTCTGTCTCTCTTCTTCACTGATTTCACTGAAAACAGGGTTTTGCTGCGTAGACATAATGGCGAATTACATTTAGGTCCTAAAATCCTTTTAGGTTTTGGAGCATTTTGGACGTACTTCGTATAATTTTTTTATACCCTTTGTATTCTTTTCCTAGCATCCTATTTTTTTGGTTTTTAATTTTCTTCCAATTCTGACGGTCAGCTTTATGTTTTCTGGTTCTGGACGCACCTGCAACTTCTGGCTCAATATACCTCTCAGGAAACCAATTGACATCAAGGTTGTCTAAAGGCTGCACATTTGTGATATCCGAAAGGGGAACATAAGATGGGTCTGCCACAGAGTCATCGGATCCAAAATCGAAACTCATGTGGCACAGCAATGTCGATATTTAGATGTACCGTAGGCGTAGCGCTAACAATAATATTGTCCATTGCAGGTTCGAGATTGTGGCCATCGTTTCCTACAGTAGTGTAATCAGCTGTAGGTACTTACAGTATTTTCGACACGTGCGGGACATGCCAGCTGGACAAATGGGGTTAATTGAATTAAATGGGGTGTTTGATTTTCTAATATTTGTTTTTTCTTCTTAAGTAGTTCCTGTCGCCGCTGCCGCTGTTGAAGTTTTTGTAATGTCGTAACGTCATCATTCATATTAGCATCAGTACCCTCTAAATTGTTCGTAGAACCATCTTGTGTTGCATTTTCGTCTTCATTCATTGTGAATCTTAGTATTTACTACTAACACTGCAAAGGTAAATAGACCTATTTTTCACTAAGTTTCAAAAAACCATCTTAGTAAGTATCTACGTCATAAAACACCCATCTACATGGGATCATAAAAGAACTGTCTTTTATTACTTTATTGAAGGTAATTGTGACAAAATAGTAACACAAAATAAATTAAGTATAATATAACCGCGGAAGTACGAAACGATACAAAAAGGGAAACCGCGTAAGAACAACGTAAAAATTATAAGAACTTTTATACTCGAAATCAAACAATTTCAGAATAAAAAACTTCTCATTTTTATTTATAATAAAGTATAGAATATGTGTGTTAAACTTACATTGAAAATAATCCAGTAATTACACATGAAAAACAATTTTTACCCGGAGTGTCACATAAACACTACACGCGCTAATAGAAATTGGCGCGGATACGCGGCTTTCGTGTCGTAACTTGTTCGCCAAAAGATCCGCGGTATTGTTATTTTTGATTTATTCGTCTTCCTATTGGACGATTCAAATAATTGTCATACGGGTCGACGCCAATCACAATCAGTTACCTACAGCCGCGAAATCTCATTTTTGCTTTTTTTGTACATTCGCGGTTTTGAATAATGTTAGTTACGCGGTATTGGAATATCAACGACGATATGATTTGATAGACGAAAAGGTCCCTGCGGTAAATTACCGACCGGCATGATTAAATGTTTTGTGTACTTACTTACTACTAATCTTTGTGACTGGACAAAAATTTCAGATAAGGATTGATAAGATGTAATGCAGAACATCCTTTCGTTTTTAATGGATTGGAAAAGTTCTAATCGGAGCAAATATTTGGCTTTGTAATACTCACAACATCTCTTGCTTGCCGCATATCGATTTGCCTTGTCAGTCGCGATGACTGAGATAAAAGGTGATGGACGAGTAACGTTGGAGTCCACAGGATGCTGACATAAATTTAACCGGGCACAAGAAGTTGTATCCGCGTTCTTGCAAATACGTATCGGTGACCGCTAAGCCGTGTAGAAGTGAAAGGAACGGAGTAGAGTGCCGTGAGCAACGCAGAACACTTGCTTGGCAAGTCGAGGGTCACCTTGAGACGACGCGGGCCGCGGCGCATGTGCACCACACCCTCGGACTCGCCGCCCGACCCCCGCGGCCGCACATCGCGGCGCGCCGAGCATGACGTCACGTCGCGTACGCCCCCCTGCCCCGCTCCCGCGAACTATGCTACAGCTATGATACCTGCTCACGTGATGCCCTTCATGTAATATTGCGTCAGTAATTTTTATTACCGAATACTGAATAGTAAAGTACGGTAGCTAAGTATATGATGGTAGTGCTCTTTGAAGTAACAGGTTTAAGAAATTACTAAAATTGAAAAACTTACAAAGATGTAGGTAGGTATCTACCTACTGCTAAGAACGTATTGACTTGTGTTGTAATATAAAGTATTGACAAACATAATTATTTCTGACTGTAAAATCACTAGATACTTCTTGAAGTAAAAACTGACGCCATGTTCAAAGTGATATAATATCTGATGATAGAATAGAATCAATCGCAAGATTGAATACCTACTTTCAATTTGTAGGTGGGTGTCCACACATTGATAAGTACCCACGGGTGTGTCAGCGACGGGTGACGTGCCCCCAACCACGTATGTATGTTTGTAACAGTCATACTCACAACACAAATCGCAACGGACCACAAACACGACGGATAGGAGCAGTGTGCTGCAGTGCGTGACAGAGCGCACGTGCTCAGCGTACTCATATCTCAGTATGCCATGCCAATTTAAATATTGTCACTCTGTATATAAAATTTCTAAACTATGCGCTAATTGAGCACGTTTACATCAGCTTCCTTTAATCCTAAATGAAAGGATAACCTTCATGTACGACATTTGTTCCTAAAACGGAGTCCGGAAAAAAAAAGATGTTGTGCTAGATTTCCTATTAAAGTAATTTATTGTGTTAAGTTGGACATTATTACTGATTTATTTAAGTTTATAAATAAGATTAATGTACCTACCTATCTAATTTTTGTGTTATCTTCCAACATAACTGACTACATCCCTAGTCAGATAAGGTATTTACAGAGATAATGTAACAAAGGGTCACAGAAACTAGCAAACGTCAATACAACGCCGATTGTTATTGAGCATAACTTATGATTGACCTGCAGACCCTGTACCATTTGATCTTAGATATCTCCTATAAGTATTAAATATTATTATGCCTAGCAAATTATATTGATAATATTTATTTATTTTTGATAAACTTGAGTTGATCATAAATTTAATTACTCTGCATAGTACAAATATTGTAAACAATATTTTGTATTGGCGGATTTTCTTTTGCACGGAATACGTAAGATGAAAATATACGGATTTAATGTATAAATACCGAGAGAGATCATTTTTTCTGCATTACACCAGAGCATTCGTGATACCTAACTACGTACTTACAAAAGCCAATTCAATGGTTTATTACGGTTAACCCACGTCACTAACAATCAACACTAGAAACGTTATTTTCCTCATTCTGTGTGGGGATTACCCGTGAACAAACGAGTTAATATTATACAACGTCTACGCCTAGAACTACTTTATGTATCATACATAATAATATGAACTGTAGATAATAATCTGTAATTAGGTTTTAAGTAATTAAACAGCTTATTTAATACGACAATCTAGCTAGGAAGAATTCAACGAGCTTTAATTAAGAGTTTAAAAAGCCGTACATGAAATTTCGCCGATTTCGCTGATTTGCATGATTTTTAACCGACTTCAAAAAGGAGGAGGTTCTCAATTCCCCGATTACTCGAAGATGGCTGGACCTATTTGACTTTTTTTTTGTTTTATTCGAGAGGATAGATACATCACAGTTGGTCCCATATAAAATTGATTAACTTTGCTTCGGTAGTTTTTGAGTTAGCTTCAATAATACGTATTTTTTCCCTACTTTTATATGGATGATGTTCTAGTTTGTTTTGCAGGTAGTGGTATGGTTTGTTAGAATTTGTGTGGGGTAGGTACACAACTAAAAAGTGAAAAATAAAAACTTTTTTACAAAAAAATACAACCAACTTCCAAAAACAACACTACAAAGTGAAAAATAACTTTAATTTCGGAAGTCGGTGGCATAAAACGAAAATACATTTAAATAGACACCGACTTCCGAAATTAAAGTTATTTTTCACTTTGTAGTGTTGTTTTTGGAAGTCGGTTGTATTTTTTTTGTAAAAAAGTTTTTTACAGACGTAATTTTACAGTAAAAATACTGTATTTCTATATGTTTTAATGCACAACATAAAGATCATTTCAATTATGATCTAATAATGAATGAGCTACTTTTTTATTTTGCGTCGAGTTTAATAGGCGAGAATTAGGTTGTTTTAAAAGATTTTTTATAGACAAATGTTTTTAATTTTTTGCATTTTTTTCAGGAAATGGATTGATTTTGAATTGTAGTTTGTTTCTGTTTTTTTTAACCGCCTTTTCAAAAAACAAAAAGGAAGAGGTTCTCAATTCGTCGCGTATATTGTTAAATGTAAGTACTTACACCGATTTCTCCGTCAATTGTGGACCGATTTTGAAAATTATTTTTTTGTTTGAAAGGGTGTGCTCTCGAGCTGGTCCCATTGTCATCAAGTCAGAATCTGATGAGGGGATCCCATGGAAATTTTATAGGTACACCTATAGCGATTTGGGTAAGTATTTTTTTTATAGAAACTCGTGCATTTGCTCCCTGAAAGCATCATTTGGTGAATTGGTTGGAACTGATGAGGTAGACCACAGATGGCCATCGGAACTCCTCAATAATACGTATTTCACGGGTTGCGATTCGATTACTTTAATATGGTTGCTAAGCAATTTATGCTCGTCACAATGCATATGGTGAAGTGGAGCTGATGGCGACTTCACCATCCTCACTAGGAGAACTCCTCGACAGTTAAAGTCCCTGTATCGGGAAAAGCAATATTTTGTAAAAGGTGATGAGCAGTTGACATTAGGCTATTGTAACTTAAATAAATTACAAACTGACCCACTAAAAAGTGAAAAATAAAAAACTTTTTTACAAAAAAAAAACAACCGACTTCCTAAAAAATACTACAAAGTGAAAAATAACTTTAATTTCGGAAGTCGGTGGCAAAAAACTAAAATACAGATCTAAAGACACCGACTTCTGAAATTAAAGTTATTTTTCACTTTGTAGTACTTACTTATTTTTTTTTGGAAGTTGGTTGTTTTTTTTTTTTGTAAAAAAGTATTTTTTAATTTTATGAACGAGAGTATTAAGTAGCTCAAATTAAAAGCAATTCTTTGCCAATTCTCTCAAAAATGTTATATGAAAGTGGTAAAAAGTGATTCATACATTGTATAGACAACTTTCACAAGAATAATTGTAATGTTTCCATAACCTTTAGACGTCAAAACGATTCCTAAATATTCTAAACCTCTTAAACAAAAAATCACAAAACAGTCGCCGGTTTAGGTCGATTAATAAAAATAAAAAAGTAGCTCATACATTAGATCATAAATAGAAATACTGTATTATTATAAATTTATAACTGTAAAATCACGTAAATCAGCGAAATCGGAAAAATTTCGTGTACGGCCTCTTAAGAGTAACTTTTGTTACATTTAATAAATATAAATATTTTACTTGACACAAAAACAAAGAACTTGCTGCTTTATTTTGGTACGCTACTACGCAAGTACTCTTATTTCAGTATTGCATACGTCATATTTTCATTCTGTAAGGGCGTTACGGGCAGAGCGGCGCGGCGTCGCTACATTCTGAAACTTTGTCATGAAGCCAAGTGTGTAGAACGATGATCCGTTTTTCTGATCAGTGTCCTATCAATACCCTAAGTATGAAAACTAAACCGCACAGTACTTACTGTTGGTATTAAATAACAGTAAAAAGAAGGAAGAAAATGATTTTCTTTTCATGATATTTATATCCACTCAATCAATCTGCCTAGCCTTTTCCCCAACTATGTTCGGGTCGGCTTGCAGTCTCACCGGATGCAGCTGAATACCAGTATTTTATATCCACTAAGTATGCTAATAATTAAATTAGATTTTCATTAGAAAACTCCATTGCAGTGCAAATACACATTAGGTACTATTAAATGTCACCTTAGGAACTGAACTAATGTAACGAGTAACTACCACTTTATATGTTTATTTTATAAACATCAGTGACTTGTTATCTAATTAAAGTCGAGGATTACGTAACATGAGCAAATCGTGGTTTTGTAAGTTCCAATAACTAGTAATATTTTTATGCAAGTACGTTTATCAGGCGTATTAAAATCAATTACCTTGTAATCAACCAAGTCCGTAGCCATTTTTCGCTCTTGATAGTTTTGTTCCGATATTCACCGACGCACTCTGTATCACAGTTAATATGGAAATAAGTCGATTATTTCTCCACCACGTCTTTTCTATGAAGCTACACAATAAAATCCTTTATCTTGACATTTACCACTGTATAATCTTTATCTAAATTGCGTCCAATGAATTGCGGTAGAATTACATCTATATAACAGTACATTCGCATGTGTTATAAATTAATTATGGCAATTAAACGCGCGCTGGTGTTCTAAAAAGTACAATAAATGAATTCACTTTTATGGATTGATAAGATTTTTGGCCGTGGTGGTCTTCGGAAACTAAACAAAATGCGAGTAATAAGGTTAGGTAACAATCACTGGGCTGATCGTACTTTGGCACTAAAATAACGATACTTGGAGCTCTCCCAAACTAGGTGTGGGAAGATGAGACTCGGAACACTTCGGACGCTTAAAACATAGTATTTTCGCTCGAGATGTTTTATTTCCTTTAAGAAATAGAAAATTTTAGACACGTGACTAAAACAAAGTTCCGATATTACCTATAATGGCTAAATCCGATGTGTCACTGTTCTATTTTCCGCGTCCATTTACATGATCGGACTAAGAGCATACTGACAGTTGAGTTAAATTATCAATATTATCATGTAATTTTCCGTTGTACGAAAGCAGAGATGAGGTGATTGATAAATCTTTGAAACGATTGCAATTTCTTCTAGTCGCAGTTGCACTCTTATTTATTGTTATTCCATTAATTGCACCAACAAAGCGACCTTAACCTTTAATGCGAAAAGAGTAAGGTTTTTTCTGTAAGTAACTACTCGTACTATACCAGATACCAGTATCTGGGGAAATAGCTGTTACTCATTAGGTATGAAAGAACGATATGTGGAACATAAAAAAATTCGAGATGAAATGTTGCCCAGTGACCACTGACACCGCAACTTTTCATCTCTAAACTTACTTTTTAATAGGTTTACATTGCACATTAGTAAGTACCAGAATTAATGTGAATAATTGTTATTTTAATTAAATAGTTAACGCAAATTTTAGTTCGTCACATTCCCAATCACAACCGCAGCTTGCAGTGCAGTGCTTAAGAGAAACATAGTAGGTACTTATGAAATAATCTAAAATTCCAACACAAAAACCGTTGTAGCTACAGAAAATTAAAGGTTAACGGCTCCTGATATAAAATGCTTTACTTCGATTTCACAAAGCTGATCACCAAAGAACTAGGTAATTTTGCTGAATTTAAAGTAAAGTAGATACCTACGTACTTACCTACCTAGATCCTGTATTTGAGTTAAAAAGCAAGTTGTCGTAGGCCTTTAGTTAACTTGTTATTAAAAATATAGTAATAAAAAAAAATTACCTACAATTACCTTTACGATTTCACCCGACATTTTAATACACTTAGGTACTTTGGAACACACGTCTGATGCTCAAACTGTAAACTCTAGAATTAACGTGAGACATAGACCATAGTTGAGAGAGCGGAGCTGTTTCCTCGATTTGACTCAAACAATAGTTATTACTTATTACACATTGTTTTTCTTTCCTTCCTACAAAGGTGTATGGTATATTCCATTTCAGGTATTATTTGAAACCATAAAGTGACTTGTTATACCTAAAGCATTGAATTTCATGTAGTAAATGCTAGTTTCTCATTTCAGGAAAACTACGCCACATTATTTTTTCCTCATTATTCGTACATACTTACATTCTAATTTTCCCGCTTCAGAAAAACAAACACCAAACAATTTGCATAGAAAATGTTTCTCCTACCTTCGTCAAAGAATCTGCACGTTTGCGGCAACACGGTAATATATTGGAGAACTTCATTTTTTAATTTGCTTGAATAAACGACTGATGTTTGCAAAACAACCTACATGAATGTTTTTAATATTTCATTAGAATATTTCTCTTTTTATAATACATAAACTACCTACTGATGAAACGATTATCATTTAGCAATAACAATTATCTGTACATTTCATTTGTTGATTGTTCACTAGCTTTTGCCCGCGGCTTAGGTCCCGTGCGAGGATTTTTCTGGGTTAAAAAGTCCAAGAAAATTCTGTAGGGTCGCGCGCAATGTAGGGTTCGTAGAATGTATAATAAAGTGTATGTGTATCCTATATTATTAGCGGTGGTATTAGTTTGAAAAAATAATTTCATACCGGCTGAAAATCATACCAAAAATTTACTTTAAAAAAAAGTAAAAACCGACTTCAAACACCAAAAACGAATAGCAGCAATACTTAACAGCTTCTGAAGTCGGTGCCAAGCTAAGGTGCATTGAAGAATTGAAGACACTGGCTTCAGAAGCTGCTAAGTATTTTATGAAAGTTATTTTATTAGTTTTTGGTCTTTGAAGTTTTTACTTTTTTTAAAGTAAATTTATTTTTCTATTTTTAGTTGAATATACAATTACATAAGTAAGCCCAAGACGAACGAAAAGAAGAATCATCAAAATCGGCTTAGAAATGCCGGAGATACAATACATTTATGCATATAACTTCGTACATAAGAATAATTACACAATGTATTATATACTAAAACCTTCCTGAAAGTATATTATGTAGATCACGTTAGTGAAAGAATCATCAAAATTGATTCAATACTTTTTGAGAAAATCGCGGACAAACAAATACACATACATACGGGTCAAATACAGAACCTCCTTTTTAGAACTCGGATAAAATAGATTTTCCTTAATGCATGAGCGTCAGCTGCTCCAGTAGTGGGGGAGTCCAAAGAGAAAGATATAAGAAAATTTATAAATAGTAATTTCATATCGCGCCAGAACCTGGGATGGCTTTTGGGATCATCTTCAACCCAAAAAAAAAAAAATAGTCAGCATGGAAATGAGGTTAAAATATAATGTACGTCGTATAAATGAACATGATTGTTGCGATGATGGCACATCAGGGCTAATAAATTCAAAGAAGGGCAAAGTGGTCAAAGGAACCATGACCTCAATCAAAACTGTATTTTTTGGTTTTGCTAACTTCGCTTTGGAATGGCAACTAGCTTCATTTTTCTGACTGATTCTTTGACAATTCAAAAATGCCTGGAATTTAGTGCCTTTGAGTTGAGTCGTATTTAATCGTTAAGTCGTATAGGAGCTCGTGGCTAAGTAGGTAATAACAGCCTTAAGGGTCGATCCATCAGGTTAAGCTACGCTTGCTGGGGTCGCTCCGTGGATGGGTGTCCATCTTTACATACCGAGACTCCTTCGTGCCTCGGAAAGCACGTTAAGCCGTTGCTCCCAGCTGTCATTCGTGGATTTTGACAGTCGTTACGGGTCGTCAGAAGCCCGAAAGTCTGACAACCAGCCTTACCAAGGGGTATCTTATTACCCAGTTAATGGGTTGTGGAGGTCAGATAGGCAGTCGCTCCACGTAAAATACTGGTATTCAGCTGTATCTGGTTAGACTGGAAGCCAACCCCAACATAATTGGGAAAAGGCTAGCCAGATTGATTGAGTTGAGTCGTATTTTAAACTTTATTACTTAATATTGCTTAAAACAAGAGCCCAAATCACCATAATAAAAGTAAAACTTTAGCTTTTCTCAAAGCCAACCAAAAAATACCGCCCAATTTTCCTTCTGCGTAACACATTCGTTTGACCGGCTAATCCTTAACCGCCTCCAGCACCTGATCGACACTGGGTTGATCTCAGAACGAACTGGTTTCCGCCCTGGAGCGTCATGCAACGGGCGCAAATCCTCCGTCTCACCCTATATATCGAGAATGGATATGAAGCCAACCAAATTAGGAGCTTACGAGTTTACGACATTTTAAAAAAAGATAACTTTCCAAGCTAACAACCCTAACTAACGATCAAGAATTTATACGCCTCCTGGGCAAATTCCTACGCAACCGACTGATAAATGCAGATGGCGATTATGGCAGATCTTGAAGAACGCGGCCTCCCCCAAATCAGTGTCTCCCAGCTCCCATTGTATTTAACATATACACTAACGATCTGCCCAAACCGACTAACACTAACAGATTTCTCTAAGCAGATGACCTGGCATTGGCTACAAGGACAAAAATCAAAAAACTTCGAGAATGCCGAAGCAAATCTCAAAATCGCTCCAATCTGAATAATCTCCAAATTCAAATTTATTTATTGATAATCAGGTTGTACAAGAACAGATTGGACGGTGACCCCCAAACTAGACATTTGCCTGTATCTTGGGGGTCAGTAGGCCTAATCCGTCTAATATGCAATCTTGCTCACTCCACCGAGACCTCTGAAAACATAAAATACAATGGCTAGGCACCTACGTGATCGAATCGGAAATGAAGAGAACCGCAGGAGAACCAAGGTAACCGACATAGCCCGAAGAATTACCAAACTTAAGTGGTAGAGGGCAGAGCACATTTCTCGCAGAACAGATGGCCGATGGGGCCAAAAAGTTTTGGAGTGGCGGCCGCGTACGGGAAGACATAACGTCGGAAGGCCACCCACAAGGTGGACCGATGCCCTTATTGTAAAGGCCGCAGGAGTCCGCTGGATGTGGAGGCAAAAGTTCTCGCGCACACGTGGGAGTGGCGCGAGGAAGCAAAATGCCGGGTGTCACTCCGCCGCCGCGAGAAATCACGGTTCCGCGGACAGAGCTCCGGCGGGATTTCATGGCGACATGGAGAGTGCGATTGTCGCAACCCACCGCTGGGCACGCCACAATTGCGGCGATACGTCCCCTCTTTGAGGAGTGGTTGGAGAGGCGCCACGGCGTCCTCACCTTCCACCTGACGCAGCTCCTCACCGGACACGGCTGTTTCGGGAGGTTCCTGTTTCGAATAAGGCGGGAGGAAACGCCTGGGTGTCATCATTGTGTGTATCGCCCAGAAGACACGGTGGAGCATACAGTGGAGGTCTGCCCGGCTTGGGCGGAGAACCGCCGTATTCTCGCGGAGGCGAACGGCGGCGGCGATCTCTCGCATCCGAACCTGGTCCAGGCCATGGTACGGAACGAGAGTGCATGGGAAGCCGTCACCTCCTTCTGCGAAGCAGTAATGCTCGCAAAGAAGGAGGCGCAACGCGTGAGGCAGAGGCAACCTCACGCCCCTAGTCGCCGCAGGAGACGCCCTGGGCGGCGAGAATCCGGCCACCGTAGGCGCGGGCTTGCGAGCGGCGAGCAAAATGGGTAGCTCGCCGTCCGGTAAGGACCAGGCCCGGGTCGACGGCGCGTTGTGTTCCACGCGCGCCTCAAAGAAATGTCAGCAGTGACGGGGTCCGATAGGGCCGATGCCGGCCGCCGGGGTCGCGGGTTGTTCGAAAGAGATACCGTGGCCCTGGCACAGGCAACTGAAGGAACACGGAGGGTTTTAGTCAGTAAAAGTCGGTCACGCCCTTCCGCTCCGCCCAGAGCGGGAGAAGTAATTTGATGATTTCTCATCCACAAAAAAAAAGGTGGGCTCCTGCTGTACAACATAATCAAATGATCCACAGTGCGACTGTGGAGCCACGTCTCAAAGCGATCCCTCACCTATAGTTGTGCTCTCTGTTCACAATAACACCTGCACTATGAAAGACTTTCGCGAGGCTAATGCTAACCCTGTCGAATTGGCTGAATTCTGATCGACCACTCCACTCCACTGTCCGCTGGTCCACTGGTTTTATTTTAGCAGACTGCACTTGAATTAGAAAATAAAAGAAAAGCGACTGGAAGGAATTAACCCTAAGCATTGACGTTAGCAAGTTTTACTGAGAGGAACATTCCATTATTTTTTAACCGACGAAAAAAAGAAGGAGGTTCTCAATTCGACATGTATATTTTTATTTTTATGTATGACCTTATAAAAGAGTCGTCCGATTTAAAAAAAAAAATGTTTTATTCGAGAGGGTATACCTCAAAGTTGGTCCCATATAAATGGATTAATTTTGCTTGGATAGTTTTTGAGTTAGCGTCAATAATACGTATTTTTCCTAACTGTTTATGTGGATGATGTTCTAGTTTCTTTTGCAGGTAGTGGTCTTAGAATTTGTATGAGGTAGGTACCACAACTAAAAAGTGAAAAATAAAAACTTTTTTACAATAAAATACAACCGACTTCCATAAACAACAGTACAAAGTGAAAAATAACTTTAATTTCGAAAGTCGGTGGCAAAAACGAAAATACATTTAACCAGACACCGACTTCCGAAATTAAAGTTAATTTCACTATGTAGTGTTGTTTATGGAAGTCGGTTGTATTTTTTTGTAAAAAAGTTTTTATAAAAGTTTGTTAGTAGCTGGCAACTGAACTGAACGGACCCGACACCAAAAACAAAAAATATATATGTAAGTACGTATATATCTTAATCGTTTCATCGCTCTAATAAATTTAGTGAATATATTGGTTATAATAAATTTTATAGCGATCATTGCGTATCTACATATATTGGAGAATACATAATTTTATTGTAGCGTTAGTTGTAGAAGATAGTGACACTGTATTTTATTGTTTGTTTATAAAATGTAGGTGTTACTAGACTTATTAAGGGTTCTTGGCTATTTACAAAATTATAAAAAAAAAAACAACAAACCTACAAATATCCAAAACAGATAACAACTAAAAAACAACTTATATAAGGATTACAAATTGTTGTACAGGGTTTAGTTTATATTAACAAGTTTTCCACAACTGTACCTATTATTAATTTGTCCCTTATCGTTAGGTACAATTAATAAAAAAGAAAGTTAAAAAACTTTTTTACAAAGAAATACAACCGACTTCCAAAAACAACACTACAAAGTGAAAAATAACTTTAATTTCGGAAGTCGGTGTCTAGTTAAATGTATTTTCGTTTTTTGCCACCGACTTCCGAAATTAAAGTTATTTTTCACTTTGTAGTGTTGTTTTTGGAAGTCGGTTGTATTTTTTTGTAAAAAAGTTTTTATTTTTCACTTTTTAGTTGTGTACCTACCCCACACAAATTCAAATACCACTACCTGCAAAACAAACTCAAACATCATCCATATAAAAGTGGGGAAAAAATACGTATTATTGAAGCTAACTCAAAAACTACCGAAGCAAAGTTAATCAATTTTATATGGGACCAACTGTGATGTATACCCTCTCGAACAAAACAAAAAAAAAATCCAAATCGGTCCAGCCATCCTCGAGTAATCGGGGAGCATACATAAAAAAAAATAAAATAAAAAAAGGTTCCGACGAATTGAGAACCTCCTCCTTTTTGAAGTCGGTTAAACACTAAGCCCAACTACGACAAAAACGCCAACTAAAAGTTATAAACAAGACATAGATGTCTTTTTTTTCGGTTTTCGTGAAGCACACAATGAAAGAAGACCAAATGTCTTTATTTCACATAAAGGTATGATAATTCCAAAAGTAGCACCGGTAACAGAAAAGTTGTGTGGAAATCGGTTCTCATAGTATGGGCATGTGATGCGGAGGAATGAGGAAAATTTTGAGTATGCATGTAGATGGCTATAAAGTAGATATGGGAAGACCAAAGAAACGATGGGCTGTGTGAAAGATGATATGCTATGATATGTTTCTTCAACTGGTGCTGCTGGCGGCTGGGAAAAAAAGATATGTTGCGCCGACCCCAAATAAATTGGTATAAGGGCAGGAGAATGATGATATACAGGGTGTTTGGAAGCTGGGTGCAAAGCCTTAGGGGTGATATGTTTTTACCCGACTACGGCGAAGCAAAAAGGAGGGTTACGATTTTGACCGGTATGTATGTATGTGTTTTCATAACAACGTGACCGGGATAAAATAGTATTCGAGGGTTTATTGCGAAACAAAAAATACGAGCAGGTAGCCCAACATTTTGCCCACAACACATCAACAAACAACCAGTACCTACTCGCGTTTGCGTCGCATAGAGCGGACGTTTCCCGAGATGAGTGTTACGTATGCTTCCCGCTATGGGGCAGTGTTTCTTTGTTCGCATCCTAAAGGTCCCAAAATGTCACACGGTCAGGGTGCAAAGTACATGAAAAAGTCTAAGGCGTTCGTAACGAAATGGGTGAACCGATATTTAGAGGTGAAAGACGTCATCCGCCGAGGATAAACTGATCACTCAACTAATCTTGAATAATCCACGCCTATCTCTGCGATCTGCACGAGAAGAATGAAAATCTCTTGCTACAATTAGAAGACGTTTAGCGGAGAATAAGCTAAAATCGAAGCACATTGAAGAAACCCCTTCTTTCAGAAAAACACGTAGAAAAAAGAATGGCCTGGGCAAGAGAAAACAGACAGTGACTGGGAAAAGATATTTTTTTCTGACGAAGCTTCGTTTTGGGCAAATAGTATCGCACCTCGTGCTTAGTGAACTGCCGATAACAGACTTGTCGAACGAACTGTTAAACATCCGGTAAAGGTGCATGTATGGGGATGCTTCTCAAAAAGGGGATTTGGTAAATTGTACTTGTTTACCGGGTCTGAATGCTGTACGGATGAACCAAATATACCAGAAAGCATTATTACCATCTGCCCGAAGACTGTTCCCAAGGCCAAATTAATCATGGATACTTATTACAAGAAGACAACGACCCTAAACACCGAAGTCGACTATGTACCGCCTAGAAACAAGAAAATCACATCGAGCTCTTGGACTACCCTCACAATCTCCTGATGCAAACCCAATTGAAAACGTTTGGGCGTTAATGAAGCTTACACTTCGTGAAAAAAAAACATTAACTGCCGCCGAGCTTCCTCGCAAATTTAAAGGCCATATGGAGATCATTATCTCGTGAATACGCTGTAAAATTAGCCGAAAAGAGTGTAGGCCATTATAGACAACAGCGAAGACTGGACACATTATTAAAAATAAAGCATCCAAGTATATTTAAATAACTACGCGTTTTATTTTTTTTTAAACGCTTCTACTTGCATTTTTTATAAATTATGCCGGGCACGCTCTTGTGTTACATAGTGTATATGTATTTATGTTAATCTGTTCCCTCATAACTTCTAACCTTCTTGTCATAATTTTACAAATGAGGTGTTAGAAGCGTCTTGATCGTCCGCTGGTTATAGGCTATGTGACGTCACATTAAATTGAAAATGGCGCCCTCTAGAGGACAAAGTCATGAACTAAAAAAAATTTATGATGCCGTGTTGGGTGTCAAATGAAAGGGCTTAATTAGCACATTTCAAAAATATATAAATTGTTAGCTATTGCTCGCGGCTTTGCTTGCATGCACCCGATAATTGGGAATAATTTCTAAAATCACGCCTCAGATGTGAGCCAAACTCTTCTTCTTTCTCTTCAAACCTACCCAAAATACATATGTATAATTATTTTTCTTTAAAAATGTAAATTCGCTTTAACCTAAACGAAATTATAACACCAAAATAATTTAAATAAACTAAAACCCGACTACTAAAAATCCAGATCTAAAAAGTTTGAAACAAGAAAATATTCTCATATATAGGTAATAAGAAAAATACATACAAATAAAAAATCCGGAGTCACACGTAATAATTTTCGGACTTTTCCTTTACTTGTGCTGTGAGATTGCTTCTTGCAAAATTTCATGATTCTATTGATTTACTTGCGAGTATTAAAATATGTGGCATTTAAGGCCGTATTTTTTTATTGCGTTGACTTAGATGCTTGATTTTTTTTTTTGAACTCCAAGGGACCATAGACCTACGTATTTGATATTAATTTCAACTTGATACCTCCACAAGTCAAACACCTTGTATATTTTAAACATTAGGTCAAAATCAATCTGCCTTTTCCCAACTTTGTTGGGGTCGGCTTCCAGTCCAGCCGGATGCAGCTGAATACAGTATTTTAAATAGAGCGACTGCCTATCTGACCTCCACAACCCAGTTACTGGGTAATACCATATCCCTTAGTAAGACTGGTTGTCAGACTTTTGGGCTTCTGACTGCCGAAACGACTGACAAAGATCTACGAATGACAGCAGGGACCAACGGCTTAACGTGCTTTCCGAGGCACGGAGGGATCTCGATATGTAATGGTAACCCATCCACGAACCGACCGCGGCAAGAATAGCTTAACCTTCGATCGACATGTGCGGCTGTTATTATTTAGCCATGAGACCCCCCCCCCCACGCTCTTGCAGTAAAGGTACTAGCCCTGGCCACAACCACGAGCGCCTAAGAGACTGTCGCTAAATACGCTTACCAGTTTTCCTATTTCCCAAAAGAAAACACTCCCGCTTATAGATCAGAGGACCCGCTTATAGGTCAGAGACAGAGAGCTGTTGGCCAAAACAACTTTTTATAAGTACATACATGTGTAATTAGGTGCTAGGCAAAAAATGGAAACAACATGCTGACGTAGAAACTTATCGCTACAAAACTATAATATGCATGACAAATTATGTTTATGCATGACACTGTAAAATTGTAATAGTTGTTCATCGTTTATAATAATGCTAACGATTAAGTAGCGCCATCTATCGAAAACGATTGTCTTTAGATACGTTAACGATTCAGTAGCGTCACCTATTGCAAATGTGAGTAACTAGATTACTCTAGTTTCTCACATTTGCAATAGGTTACGCGTTTACACGCGTGCAGCGACCTCTGGGTATAGTATTTCGAAATACAATGACATTACCACTTACAAGTATCTCAATGTATAATACAGCAATGAACAGAAGGCCAATTCTCGTATCTAAAATCGTTCAAATTCAAGTCGCAATCTCATGCCAGCGACAGTCAAATGTCAACAATGTAGGTAAACGCTTTACAATTTTTGACAGATTGAGACTGAGATGAGATTGCGAACGTTGTTAAAAATACGAGAATTGCCCCTCAGATGGCATTTGATGTTGTTATAAATAAAAGAGAAGTCCTGACTGGCTGACTCACCAACGCCCAGCCCAAACCCTTGGACCTAGAAAGCTAAAATTTAGCAGAGACGTTCCCTTTATAATATAGACAAGAAATAAGGAAGGATTTTCGTTCCCGTGGGATATTTTCCGACATCCACGCGGGCACAGCCGCGCGGGAAGTGCTAGTCATTTAAAAATAATTCAGCTGTCTTCTAGCCTAGAATTTAGCTAGAAACTGACTGAGGAACTGGGCATTGCATACACATTTACACACTGTCCGGCTCACCGCATTACGGCCAGCCGTCCAGTTCCCCGTAGCATGATTGCGGACAGCCGAATTATGGGTAGAGAGGTTTTGTTAAAATGCTAAATAAAACGTAACAGGTACAGCCCGCTAATTATCCGATCCCATATATAGCTAGGAAGGTATCCTATCTTCATTTAATTTAGGCACAATTTAAAACAGCCTATTTCTGGTTATTACACTCGTACCTACCTGAACTCAATTATGCACGCAACAGACCGCAAAACCGTAACAGAGCAGAGATCGAACCCAAAATAACTGGAATAGGAGTCAATCAATTCCTCATAAATTATAGGAATACATATAGCGATTTTGGTATTTTCATAAAAAAATCAAGCATTTGCATTTGCATTCAGAAAGTATCATCTGGTGAAGTGGACTGATGAAGAAGACCATAGATGGCCACGGGAACTTCTCAACGATAATAAGTAGGTATTTCACGTGTGGCGATAAATTATCTCGATTAAGATAATTAAGCGACTATGACGAAGCTGTAAATAAATGGTTCTGATGAAAATGGTGCCATCGAACCGATCTGATGAAGAAGCCGGAACGTAGGCACCGGAACTCAGTAAAAGGTGATGAGCAGTTGACATAAGGCTATTGTAACATAGATAAATTACAAACTGACCCACTAAAAAGTGAAAAATAAAAAACTGTTTTACAAAAAAAAAAAAAAACAACCGACTCCCAAAAAAACACTACAAAGCGAAAAATAACTTTAATTTCGGAAGTCGGTGGCAAAAAACGAAACTAAAAAACCAAAGACACCGACTTCCAAAATTAAAGTTATTTTTTGCTTTGTAGTGTTTTTTTGGGAGTCGGTTGTTTTTTTTTTTTTTGTTATAAGTTTTTATTAAAGGTTTTGATTTACTTGCGAGTATTAAAATATGTGGCATAAATGGGCGTATTTTTTTTCTGTGTTGACTTAGAAGCTTGATTTTTATAGCTCCAAGTCCAAGGGACCATAGACCTACGTATTTGATATAAATTTCAACTTGATATCTCCACGCGTTCCTGAGAAAAAGGGTTTTGACTGACTGACAGACAGACGGACAACGAAGTGATCCTATAAGGGTTTCGTTTCTTCCTTTTGAGGTATGGAACCTTAAAAATACTAGATAATATTTACGCACATATACACTCCCGGACTCCTACTCCGTGCATTTTTATGTTTATAGGCCTAAAATATCAAAATAATGATCTAAAAGTCAGAAAATATGAAGTCTGAGAAAAAGTTATTATGCAGTTTGGAAGCTGACATACTGGCCATCATTTCGGTATCACCGTTGTTCCAAATAAACGAATTAAAAAAAAAACCGGCCAAGTGCGTGTCGGACCACGCACACTGAAGGGTTCCGTAGTTGAAAAGAATTTATCCCAAAAACAAACATAAGAGGCTGTAGGTACAAGAAATTTTGTCGATTTCGCTGATTTACGCGATTTTACAGGTATAATACTGTATTTCTATAAGTTTTAATGCAGTATATGAATGAGCATTTCAATTATGATCTAATGTATGAGCTAGTTTTTTATTTTTATTATTTAATTTTGTTTAATCGACCTAAACCGGCGACTGTTTTGTGAATTTTTGCTGTAAGAGGCAAACCTCTTACAGCAAAAATTCCAAAGAATATCACATATTTACGTATTGTTTTGACTTCTAATGGGTATGGAAGAATTACAATATATTTGTGTGAAAGTTGTTTATACAATGTGTGAATCACTTTTTACTACTTTCATATACCTATAATTTTTGAGTAAAAAAATATTTATCTGAGTCAAACTATAAAGAAAATGGGCAAAGAATTGCTTTTGATTTCGGCTACTTAGAACTCTCGTTCATAAAATTAAAACATCAGAAATAAACTTCAGTTCAAAATCAATCCATTTCTTGAAATAAAAGCAAAATATTAAAAACAATTGGTATTAAAAAATCTTTTAAAACAACCTAATTCTCGCATTTATAAACTCGATGCAAAATAAAAAAGTAGCTCATTCATTAGAATGATCATAATTGAAATGATATTTCATGTCGTGCATTAAAATTTATAGAAATACAGTATTTTAACCATACAATTATGACTGTAAAATCACGTACCTACTTAAATAAGAAAAAAAAAGAAAGAAGCATCAAGCTTTGATTAGGGCAGCGATTCTCAAACTTTATTGACGTCGGAACCCTTCCACTTCGACACACACAATTTTTTAAATTACTTTTTTAATTTTATTCGAATTTCATCGTCAACCACACAAAGGTGGAAATACAAAAACGGTGCCGAGCATGCATAGCAAACCGAGGGCATCAATTTGAACAATTTTTATAAATAAAGATGAAAATTGGTTATCATCTTGAGTGTTTTCTTTAGATAACTTATTTGAATTCACAATTTATTTTTAACAACTTTACATTTATTATTAACGCAGTGGTGGATTTCTGTCACACCTCACACTCCCCAAACCATTTTGACAATTTTGCCTGACTAATTTCACTTTTCGCAAATATACAGTTCCGTGAAAAAAGGCCCGGGTAGTTAAGATTGACGAATTAAGTACTCTAGTTGTTTTATAAGAAATTGTGCATACCGTTAGAACGAGTATGATGAACCAAAGATGTTTTCCTAGAATTAGAACTGCTCTTAGTTTTTTAGGGTTACGTACCAAAATGGTAAAAAGGAACCCTTATGGTGCGACTCAGTCTGTCTGTCTGTCACAGCTGGATATCTAAAGAACTACTAAAGCTATAAACTTGAAATTTGGAACAGTTTGAGATGACGTTTGCCCAACTATTTTGCAAATAAGAAAGAAATAAAAATAAATATATTTTTTTTATGCAACAGGGCCTGAAATAAAGAAACAGGGCCAAAAATTCGAAGTTGTGCTGCTAGGGCACGTGGGGTATCATATGAAAGAGCGCTGTTTGCATATTCTCAATTTTTTTTTCTTTTTTTAGGCCGCATAGTTTTCGACTTTTGATTGAAGTTTGAGCAATGACGAATTTCGCTTACAGTTTAAAAAAATCCGTGTGGCCTGGGTCTTGTTATTGGGCCTAAACTGGGCCTAAACACCAGCAGACGGCCCCATGGATCCGCCATTTTCCTATGTGCATAACACCCTGTATAATAAACGATAATTCTGAATGCATTGGCTTCATCGTCCGATACCAAATACCTTTTGTCAATGACTTCTCAACGAAGTATTCTTTCAAAACTTACATTTCAATTTAGCTACACTTAAAATATCTGTCCAGTAAGGTTGTTATGTCACCGGAACACCCTCTAAGTAGGAGTACGCTTCTTTGGCTAAATGAGAAACTTCTTAGTTTTCTTCAATACGAGCAGGCACCCATAGTTCGAGAGCCCACGACCAACACTATGTCGCATCGTTTTATAGCCGGATAACCACGAAAATGTACTTTAAGTAGAACTTGTAAAATGTTGGAGTGCGCTTTTATAGTCAGAAATAAATCTTGTCTTGACAATATATTTAGTGATTGTGATGCCGAAAATAAATTAGTGTTAAGTGACTTAAGGTCTCACCATGTGGTTTATTAGCTAGCTTCTACAATCCATCTGCAACATACACATAGGTACAACCTTCCGGAATAAATTCTCTTAATAATGGTGAAAATCGCATCAAACTCAATTGCGGAATTTAGAAGAACAACGCGGTCACACAGACAGACACGAAAAACTACTTTAATTTATAATATTGTATAGATTTTCCAAACTTCTTTCTAAACGTGATGAACATTTACCATTTCTTAGAAGTAAGTCTAGTCTTTTTATCTTCGTCAGTTAAGATAAGCGTGGGAAGTCATACATGGAGAGTAGTTAAATTAATTGAACTCTTCGTGTGATGGCGCAGAGTTCTCGTATCATTCGACGGCCTTGCTCCTTACGTTGATATACGACGTTATAAAACATACTTTGAGATGAAGATCAACGAGGTTAACTGCGTGAGCACCAAATTCAACAGTAATAATAGGTTTTTAATAAGATAGACATAAGTGACACCTTACTAGATATGCTCAATATTATTTAACCAGCTTTGATTTTATAACTCATTATATTTCGCAGAATATCTATGTATATAATTCCTTATAAACAGCCAAGTAAGAAAAACAAATCTAGAATATTTATATAAATAGTGTGCATCGAAATCGATAACTGCATAAAAATAATGAATTTTATGAGTTAATTTAAAAATAGACCCAAGTAGTGACTCTGTTTAGTTTTATGTTTGAGGACATCGAATAATAGGTGTAACAAGTGCGTTTGCCGACAGGTAGGGGCTACAGTTTAAATGGCTGTAGCGCCCAAACGAAGCGTCCTCGTCCTCGCAGCGCGTGCGCTAGCGGGCGGATGCGCGCAACTCAGTCCATGAGTAGCTTTAGCTGCGTACGCGCACCAAACACTCCCTAGCCGCGCTTTTCAAATTCGGAGGAGTATGCCGACTCGCCGCGTAATTAATATCGCGCAACAACTTTTTGTTATAGTTTAGCTATAAACTAAATTTACGATCACGTGTGTCAGACGGACTTGTATTGATATAGAGGATTGTATGATAAATACAGTGATTATACGGAATAATGCTACATTGCGGAGAAAATGTGTGATTTGTGTGAAGGTGCGCAAGAGTGAATTCAGCGACGGTGGCGGTGGTCGGTGGGCACAATGAGTGCGCCGCTGAATTGGCACAAATGGCTAGTGTTGTCGCTGCTCGGATTGGCTTTGTCCGCTCGGACAATTGGCTGCGATTACAGTTCCATCACCGAGAAATTTGGAGCGGAAGCCGTGGCTCGATGCAATGAAAAATGCCCGTTCCAGGTTCGCTTATCCAAATCAATATTTTTTGGCAATGAACATACCTACACTCTGACAAGTGTTACTAAATATTTTTTTATTACAAAAATAGACGTTACAGAACAATAATTATTGATGGCAAAGTTTGTTTACGGAGATGACACAAATGCATGCACAACGTTCCGCTTTGTGCGTTCATTGATAAAGATTGCAACTAACAGTTTATTGGTCGAGGATAAAACGATGATCTTCGTTTATTATGTAGTTTATTTGCGGCGACTGTCGTGCAGGTTCAACGCACATCTAAGTAATTGTCGACAATTAGCGATCCACTATAATCAACGCAAACGCGCTAAATATAGATCAGCGTTCCCAAACGTCAAGCGAGTCAGTTGTGGGCGGATAAGCCGCTTGCATATTTTAACAATAATTGATGAAATAAAGTCTTCGTAGAGTATTTTACAGCAAAAGAAGACACCAATGAATGAAAATAAATGGCAAAATTATTCTCCCATTATCTAACAAATCGCAGTCGTATACAGCAGTGGTGGCCTAGTGGTAACGGCTGCGACTTACGAGTCGTAGGTTCGAACCGAGGCAGGCGCTTTACTTTGTGTAAATTATTTCACCACCACTGCTCTCAAAACGGTGAAGGAAAACACCGTGAGCAAACCGGCATGTCCTAGAACCAAAAATTCGAAGACATGTGACATCTACCAATCCGCACTGGGCCCGCGTGGTGGATTGGGTACGGCCCGCTCCCTCTCACAGAGGGGAGGCCTGTGTCCTAGCAGTGGGAACATTATAGGCTGATTATGCTATCTACAAATCGGATAAAAGTAGACAAATGATTTTGGCAGATCCACTCCTAAATGCCATGAAAAAGTGCACAAATGCAAAATAAATCTGTAGGCGATAAATGAAAGTTATTTAGATCAGATCCATGTATACGACACTATGAAAGATTGATATGTCGATAGCGGTACCTAATGTGGGGAAAAAAACCAAAACATGGAAACCGCGGATGGATCACATTTCGGGGTGAAGCCATTGAGGTGCCACTCGGCGAAGTCCGGTCACACGCCTGCAAAAACCCACCAAAACTTTAGAAAAAAGTGATGGTGTAAAGTAAAAAAAAATTGTTTTGCAGGAGTTTTGTTCCGTTCAATCGAAGTATTCGAAGAGCAAATAATTAGAGCTAATTTGGCTCCAGGTTAAGGATTATTATCTAAGGGAAGCTTTGAAATTTGACTTGCGACCGAAAAATTTGAGGCGCGTATTTAGAAAGTTAATAATGATAAGCATTCAGGGACATCCGGTGTGTTTTATAAGATAGGTACTGAACATAAGCCATACAACATTATTGACAACCGAATATGTAAGATTTTTTACCAATTTATGTAGCATATTTACGGGACGAAGTTTCTATAGGTACCTATTAATTAATATCGATGAATGACTTTATGCGGATTCTAGCAGAGATAAGTAATACCAGGTAGACAGTATAATTAAATTATTTGAAAACAAACGAAATACCGTATAATCTATACCCAAGTGATCTCAACGTAAACCAAAGGCATATCATATCAGGCAAATGCGACCTATAGATTAATATTTTTCCTGACAGAAATCTCGTTCAACGTAAGTAGGTACAGGTAACAGGTGGTTCACTGTAAGTAGACTGAATCTGAAATGTTTGACTGTACAGTCTTATAAAACTAGGACAATGAATTTATGGTTTAGGGCTTATGTCAATTGCAACATAGATAAAGATCATTTTCAGATCATCATCATCAAATAGAAAGTCACGTTCGAACCTCTGAGATACCTAATGCATATTTAAGTAAAATAAAAAAAACAAGATCTAGGTACTCCACAGTAAAACCAAATCATCTGGAAAGAGGGTAACTACCGAGATGACGACTAGTAGGGAAGTATAGAAGAGAAAGACATGTTGCGCCGAATAAATTGGGATAAAGACAAGAGCATGATGGCTAAAAATATATCAATCACACCTAAATTGCAGGCACAGGTAGACCTAACGATTATCACGCTTCGTTGCGCTCGCGCCGACCGTGTCGCAACGGAAGTTATCAGGACTGTGACTTCGTTGAACATCCCGTGATGACCCTATTAAATAAAATATCCGTTTTTATAGGAATTCTAAGTACTTACTTTATAACATTTCTTTTTGTTTTCATAGAACCGAACTGGGGATGGCCACTTCGACGTAAGTTGTGGGTCCGATTGCAGCGTTCAACAGGTAAGTCATACTTATTATTTCACAATTAATCAAAATGCCTATTTACATGGAGGTAGCAAGGTCGCACCAGCTTTATATTTGGCTTACGGGATAAATTGAACTCGGAGCGTAATAGTGCTTGAAGTCGCATTAATTTAGCAATTAGCACGTGGAAAATTAAGAAATAAAAAAAAACATAGCGTTTTTTGATAGAAAATGCGCGCCGCGTAGCATTTTCTACACAATATACCTCTTTGCCCTGCATACATTCGACACATACCTACCTAATATCCAATGTAGTAGTGCAGGTACCTACTTCGTTCTTACAAATCCAGCATAAAATATAATATTTCTACAACATCTATTTCCAAGGACTAATTTGAATAGTTTTAAAAAACCGCTACGGTATATTTTATATTCAAAATAATTTTTTTTTCGAAGTTTACTGTTTTCTCTACCAGAATTCAGTCTTTTTAATGTTGTCGCTGCAAATGACAACTTTCTTAGGTATGATTTTTGTTAAATTTTCTGAATAGCTTACTAATGTATTATGATACCATTTTTGTAAATGACGTTTTATTTACCTTAGAAAAAAAATATCTTGAATTGAACAGTTTTTTTTTTACTATGAAAAGATCAAAATTGAAAAAAATCAAAACTAGGTATTGTAATTAGCTGTTGGAAATCAGGTGAGATAGACGCCCAGCCCTTCGGGGAATACTAGCGTGACGTTATGTGTGGGTTTATTCAGAGTAGACGTTATAAAAAATCGCCTTGTTTTATTTAATTTGTTCCTTATTTTTAACCGACTTCAAAAAGGAGGAGGTTATCAATTCGTCGGAACCTTTTTTTTTTTTTTTTTTTTATGTATGTTCCCCGATTACTCGAAGATGGCTGGACCGATTTGGATCGTTTTTGTTTTATTCGAGAGGGTATACATCACAGTTGGTCCCATATAAAATTGATTAACTTTGCTTCGGTAGTTTTTGAGTTAGCTTCAATAATACGTATTTTTTCCCCACTTTTATATGGATGATGTTCTAGTTTGTTTTGCAGGTAGTGGTATTAGAATTTGTGTGGGGTAGGTTCCACAACTAAAAAGTGAAAAATAAAAACTTTTTTACAAAAAAATACAACCGACTTCCAAAAATAACTACAAAGTGAAAAATAACTTTAATTTCGGAAGTCGGTGGCAAAAAACGAAAATACATTTAACTAGACACCGACTTCCAAAATTAAAGTTATTTTTCACTTTGTAGTTGTTTTTGGAAGTCGGTTGTATTTTTTTTGTAAAAAAGTTTTATAGTCTTAGTTTACAATCGTGTCTAAGCGATCATGCTTCTGCAGCGGTCATCTTCCTTATCATTTGGACGTCTTCTTTCCACTTAGCTTCATCAGCCATCATGTCAGTGATCACTTTATTCACAGTCATATCATATGAGCAATCGTGCTGCGGGATTTTCGTTATCAGTAATCATGTAATTTTTTACCTTGTTTGTTTATCACCCACATATTTAATTATTTTACATTATGTATAACGCGTCAAAACTGATCGGCCATAACTACGCAAGCGATCGTAAAATTCAGTGGTCCGATAAGTTTGTTTATAGTATATTTATGTACTCCCAGTATTGGGTAACCCATTTTTACGGCCCCGTAACGGAAATTGTAATGCAAATGCGGGAATTGTATTGCACTGTCTAAAATGTATATTTGTCATATTTATTCTTTAAATTTTACAGAGGGTCTTTTGGGTTAGCATGTCTACAGATAAAATATTAATATAATTTACAAAAAGTTTATAATTACTGTGCGATAACTAAATCTCAGCGTTACACCTATAACCTTTTTGAGATATAAGGTATTTAATGAATATGTTCCAAAACATGAGATAAGTTGCAAATTAAGATTACGAATATTTACAACCAAACACTTTGGGTACTTACAATGTTAGTTACTATTCGGTTGTACTTAGTGTTCGAATGGCGTGTCGCAACGAAAACCTGACAAGAGTATAAGCTAACAAAAGAGCATTTGTTAACTAAATCACATTGAAGCTAGCTAGACCGTGTACATGAACAAAACGAGCTCGTGGGCACTATCCTAGTTCTTTTGTTGAAAACAACTTAATTTAAATTATTTATATATATGTATGTATATATTGTATATGTATATGGTACACCACGGACTACCTACAGTATTGTCTATCCTTCTCCCCTTAATCCATCCAAAGGATCTGTAAAAGATCACTTTTAGCGATAAGACCGCCCATTGTGTCACCCTATGTAAAATTTCATTATTTATATCTGTAATTTTTATGGTGTGCATAATAAAGAGTATTCTATCTATCTATTTACTGTAGTAGAGATACAGTAGGTAGGTAAATGCATTGTAGGTAGGTACACCATCATGTAGCTAATAGGTAATGAATTGAAACTAAATCAAGGATTATAATGAAAATGTTTATGAATTACAGACCAAATACATATATTAGAATACAAACATAAGCATAATCAGCCTATAATGTTCCCACTGCTGGTTCCCTCTCTCTCGAGGAGGAGCTCGTGGCTAAGTAATAACAGCCGCACGGGTCGATCCATCAGGTTAAGCTACGCTTGCCGGGGTTGGTCAGTGGATGTGTGACCATCTTTACATACCGAGACTCCTCCGTGCCTCGGAAAGCACGATAAGCCGTTGGTCCCGGCTGTCTTTCGTGGATCTTTGACAGTCGTTACGGGTCGTCAGAAGCCCGAAAGTCTGTCAACCAATCTTACCAAGGGGAATAGAATAGAATACTCTTTATTATGCACACCATCATGCTCTTCATTATATTATTATTATTATTTTATTTTTTTTATTTTTCATTATATTTTTTTTTTTATTATTTTTTTTTTTCATTATGCTCTTTTTTTGACTGTACATACCTACATGTACACCCACATTTCGCCAGTTATGTTTAAATCCCATGTCATAGGGGGCGAGCCTATTGCCATAAACCGGGCACAAATGCAGACTTCGGGCAGCTACTGAGAAATTCCCGCTGGAGAAACCCAATATTAACACTATAACTTTAAAATTACTTTAGTTTCAATTAATATTCCTACCTTTTATTAACATTTCGATTAGACTGTATCCTAATCCTAACTATCGGAAAGCACGTTAAGCCGTTGGTCCCGGCTGTCATTCGTGGATCTTTGACAGTCGTTACGGGTCGGCAGAAGCTCGAAAGTCTGACAACCAGTCTTACCAAGGGGTATCGTATTACCCAGTTACTAGGTTGTGGAGGTCAGATAGACAGTCGCTCCATGTAAAATAATGGTATTCAGCTGCATCCGGTTAGACTGAAAGCCGACCCCAACATAGTTGGGAAAAGGCTAGGCAGATTGATTTATTGCTGGTTCCCTCTCTGTGAGAGGGAGTGGGCCCAGTGAGGGTTGGTAGATGTCACATGTCTTCGAATTTTTGGTTCTAGGACATGCCAGTTTCCTCACGATGTTTTTCCTCACCGTTTTAATAGCAGTGGTGATGAAATAATTTACACAAAGTAAAGCGCCTGTCTGGGTTCGAACCTACAACCTACAACTCGTAACGTAAGTCGCGGCCGTTACCACTGGGCCAATACTGCTCTTAGAGTTATTAGAGTACAAACTATAATATATTTTTGTTACTCTTATCCATCATATAATGTAACAAAACTGACATAAAACGGCGCATTCGTTCGAAGTCCTGACAGTTACTACTGGTTTATGTCAAAATTATCAGTTATGTCCAATTTACGCCCCTGCGCAGCGCAAAAAAGCTCAAGTGGCGGCGGCGGGTAGGACGAACAAGCGCACCCCTCGCGCGGCAAACGAAGTCAATTGACTTGCTTCCATTTTATTATTATTTGTTACCATTACAACAACAATACTGCAGTAATGTGAAACATAAATTGACAATTATTTTATTTTTACGACTAAGTATATTATTTTCTTTGCTTACATTTATATCTGTAGCACAGATTCCTTTTAAAGTTTTTACATCTGTTTAGCGTTCCCTTATCTTTTAATTTAGAGACACTACAACGTTTAAGGAAAGTAAAGCTCGGTCTATTTAGTTGTTTCTGTTTACGGGAGTGTTTACACCTCTGGTGTTAAAATAATGCATGGGAATTTATTTATCTGAACATCGCATCAATGTTGCATGTACTGCGAAGCTTTGCTCAACATCTTTCGTCAAGTCACGAGGTGTAGCAGACAGAAAGCATCGAATGCACCGCCCTTCCTTTTGCTTACTGCTAAACAAACACATTTCCATCGCTTGTTCCCTTATAAGACAACTTGTTTGTTTTATTAATGTAGTTCCTGAGAAACGTTCCTTCAACAAATTGTACACTAGAATAACATTTTGTACCTGTCTAATTGCAAGTGCATGGATTACACATTACTTCTTTGATATTATTGCTTTGAATTTCTTGCTTTTTTTTTTGCTTGTGCTAAGTAATAACAGCCGCACGAGTCGATGGATCAGGTTAAGCTATGCTTGCCGCGGTTGGTCCGTGGATGGATGACCATATTTACCTACCAAGACTACTCCGCGCCTCGTAGAACACGTTAAGCCATTGGTCTCGGTTGTCATTCGTGGATCTATAATAATCGTTACGGGTCGTCAGAAGCCCGATACTCTGACAACCAGTCTTACCAAGGGTAAGTATAGTAGGGGAGTATTACCTAGTAACTGGGTTCTGGAGGTCAGATGGGCATGTAAAATACTGGTATTCAACTGCATCCGGTTAGACTGGAAGCCAACCACAACATAGTTGGTAAAAGGCTAGGCAAATGATGATTATTGTTTTGAATTTGTTCATTTAAATTACATAATAACAATTACTTATTTTTCTACTATGGGGAGTATGTTTATAATTTCTATATGGGTCTAAGTAGGGTTCCCTTCTTGCATAGCCATATATTCTATTGGGAGTTACATGTGTTTGACGAGCTTTTCTTTTTTACGATGGGCATGGAGCGGGCACAAATCACAGACGGTCAGCTTAGGTTATCGAATACATGAAAAACTGATGCTTTCCTAAGATTACAAACAACATTACAGATTAGAGGCAGTTTTGTACCTAATTTTACCGAATTCGTGAAATTAAAAAGCAAGAGTAGTCTGAAACTCTGAACAATTTCGGTTTAATATTTTCTGTACCGCGTTGGACTAATGGCTAGTTTACACAGTGCGAGCTAGCGAGTCGGCTTACCGAGTAGCTGCAGTGCAGCAGCTCGCACTATGTAAACAACCAAGGCAAGCCGAGCTACTGACATGCATTTACACAATGCGAGCAACTGTCTAGTCAGCAGCTCGCACTGTGTAAAGCCGAGATACTGACATGCGAGTACACATTGCGAGCAGTTGTCTACTGTCTAGTCAGCAGCTCGCACTGTGTAAACCAGCCGTACCTAAGTATCAGCAAGGTGTAATTCAAGAGAGGTCAGTTTCGTTTTGATGAATGTAAATGTTCATCCTGCAAGGGATGTAGTTATGGAGTGATAGGTGGTCAGTGGCATGGTGCGGCTGGCGAGCTGCGCCTGCGCAAGGGTCGCGTGAGACTCGACGCCGGATGGACGCAGGAAGGAAGCTTCTAGTTGCCAGTTTGCTCCCCTCGGATCTATTTTAGAGTTCATTCGTTTTATTCTATCATTTACAGAACATGCTTTTTATTATAAGCGGACTTAGAATTGCGATATCCCGTTATGGAAACCTGTCATTGAAGAACATTTTCCGGGCTAAATAATTATTGGACGCTATTTTAACGTATCACAAAGGATAAATGCTTACCAAAAAAAAACCTTACCCAGCCTAATTGATAAGGAGCCAATATATTTTATTTTGTACCATCTAAAATGTATTTGTGCGAGTGTAAAAATATAGTAGCCGTTACTATTTAGGTACATAATTCGTCTCACCTGGCGTTCAGGTTATAGATGGACAATTTATGACTGAATCAGCTTACATAGCTCTGTCGGCGATTATTCTTAAAGTAAGTACTTAATTTACTATTTATAGGGTTAGGTATATCATCTTCCGTGTATGTATAATATACTGTATAAGACGGATACATGTATTATATATCTAGACAGAACACGTGTTGCGAACGTTAGAATTAATGACTAAATTATCTAAGAGCTTATCTTTTCTTTCGGAGAAGACAGTTAAATGTCACAAAACGTGGCGCTACATCTCCAGATATGACGGTTTATATATGTAAATGACCTAAACGTATCTGGAATATTCTATTTTTATCAGTAAATTTTACTGGTCCCAAGAAAAGCAATAAAGACAACCGAACATCTTTCTGCAAGTGTAAAGGCTCCTCCTTTTGAAATGGTAAGCGATGATGCGGTCGAAGATGGTGCACGCTTGTTAGTTAGATGAAGAAACTTATTCAGTCAAGGCTTCGAAGATATGCTATCGAGATTAAAGATACACAAAGTCTGGTGAGAAGATCGTTTTAAATTATGGCAGGTATGTGAACCTAATGACGGATAGAGGCTCCTGCAAACAGGCACGACGCGACACGATTCTAGTAGAAAAAAATCTATGAAAACCTCATGGATTTTTTTCTACTAGAATCGCGTCGCACTGTCAAGTCGTGCCTATCTGCAGGAGCCTCTATCCGTCATTAGGTTCACATACCTGCCATAATTTAAAACGATCTTCTCACCAGACTTTGTGTATCTCTAATCTCGATAGCATATCTTCGAAGCCTTGACTGAAAAGTTTCTTCATCTAACTAACAAGCGTGCACCATCTTCGACCGCATCATCGCTTACCATTTCAAATGCTAAGCTAAAAAAAAAACCTTAGTATTCATAAGAAAAATTGTGACTGAAGGTACTTCAAGAGAAGTGGACCATAAAGTGACCAATGCATGGATATTGAACTCATGTAAGGGAATTCAATCCCCCCTGCGCGCTTCGTTGCGTTGCGTTCGGAAATGAACAATCATCTATCGGAAGTAAAGGTAGTACCTGCGATTAGTTCATAATTTATGTGTGAAATTGGACTGAATCGTGTGTGCTGGAATCTGTTGTTGTACACAGTTGCCAGTTGGAAAAAGGATTTGGAATATGTAAGTTCTAACTCATATTCTTGAAGAAGGAATGCGATTTATAGCCTTATAGTACCTACTCGTACCATCTCATAATAAATAAGTGTAGTTTGTAATAATATTACCTATGTAAATATAACTTTATCTAAATGTAATAATAGTATTTTAAGAAAATAGCTACCTGCTTACCAATAATAGAAATATTTTTGTCATTGATTAACTTTTTATGCGAACGTAATTATTCAGTTTTCATGTATAATTTTATTTTAATTTAGTTTCTACGATTTAGATTTTTTAACTTTATGAAATAGCTATGTATCATACAATAATTGTTGCTGTGCCCTGACAGGGTCTACAACGGCTCTTAGCTCTAAGCCATTTGTTAACATCTTAATTTACCTTGTGGAACGCAAATAAATGAATATAAATATGAATATGAATACCGTAACCGTAGATTAGCTATCTATACTATAATGTAATTATACTAATAATTATATATATATATATATAATTATACTAATATAATAAAGCTGAAGGGTTTGTTTTTGTTTGAAGGCGCTAATCTCTGGAAAAATTCTTTTTGCATTTGATAGCCCAACTCTTGAGGAAGGTTTACATCACGCTACGACCCTTAGGCCTCGTTTACGGACACGCGGGGCGTCGCGCGGCGCGTTTAGCGGCGCGGCCCGCACTATATTCAAACATAGGGCGTTCTATGAGAGCGTTTACGAAGACGCGATTAGACACGCATTTGTTTGAATTGTAGCGTTGCATGTGGCGGGTGAAGCGACGGCGACGCCGAGGCGGGTGACTCAGCGGGAGACGCGGCGGGTTTTTTCGGTTTAACTTCTATACTTGCGCAGCCGCATGCGTGCCATAAACGTAGAAAACGCTTCACGCCCCGCAGCCCGCCCCGCGCGACGCGCCGCCTGACGCCCCGCGTTCCGTAAACGAGGCCTTAGGAGCTGAGCAAAAAGAAAAAAAGTCAAAGAACGCTAAGCGAAAACGAAGTAACAGCACGGGCAGGCGACGTGATGCGACGCGGTGGGTCGGGGTCCGAGTGAGTTTTATAAAAATGTTGCTGATATTTTAGTAGGTATATTGTGTATCTTACGACTTCTCAGATAAAATATTTATTATTCCAATTTGGAACCGCAACTGATAGGACTGGAAACCGACCTACATAAGGTACTACATAAGAGGTAGTGATGTCAATATTTAATGTCCATCAAACGTACGTACGTATCTTACTCGCTCTACGCCGATATATCGACAATATGACTTATCTAAGCAACAGTACCGTATTACTTTTCCTTTTGACGTAAACTTGTAGGTATCTACGTCAAGCGTCTTAGGTATAGACAATATCATGATCTTGCAGAAATTGAATAAAGGTCGTTAAAGATCATGATCGAGAATTAAATGTCTAGTGATCTACGTAAGTAGACCACATTCGGCGTCAGGTGCATTCATGAATATTCTGAATAATTAATAATATAATTGTGAGAAAATGTGGGATTTTATGGCATTTAAACTTTAATTTAGTCATGGGGCAAAGAACTTGAAAGTCAACCCATATATTTTTTGAGTTGACGTCAAGTCAACTGCATGAATAAATATTGTAATTAATTTAAATCATCAGGTACATTTACACTTCGGCTTGGCTTGGAAGCTAACAAAGCAAATCAATACTACTGTTGTCTTTTGCAACTAGCGTTAATCTAATGTTACACTTTCTTCTCCTAAATATTGCATAAAATATTGTCATAAGCTCAAAGTAAATAATACAAAGCTTCATGAACTTTCACATGAGAACGTTCGTGTAACGCGTACAAAGAACTCTTATCGTGTAAGTAACAATTAAGCGATCAATTGTAATAAGTGCAATATGAAGTCGAGTCGGTCCTTCAATTAGCTAATTAACGCTGATTATGTTTGTTTATTACTGGGTTTTATTCTTATACGAAATCATATGAAGCTATATTTAAGCTGCAAATGACCCTTCATTTAAAGCCATATGTGAACGCCCACACAAACTGGGCCTGTTAAAATAAATTGTTAAAGAATGCTCCTAATTTACTGTAACAAAGACCTTGCAACTTCTAAGTCACCAGGGTGCTAATTTTAGCAACGCTAATTGTTGTTCCTAATTCAATTGTTACTATTTCGCCATTCAACCTGCGCAATGGCAGCGCTAATCTCTGGCTGGAGTGTCTAGCGGTAATTGAAAGCCAGACGGCTTAATTCCTAACTCACAGCTTGCAAACAAATATCTCTTTGAACCATCGCAAAGGCATATTTCATACTTAAATGCACAATATGTGGAAAACCTCAAGGGATATTCTCCAAGAATTTGACCATTAATATGAAGTAAACATCATTACCGATCTTGCTTTTGAAGATTTTATTTTAACGCTCATCCGCTTACCTAAAAGGATCTAAAACCGCAACGTAAGTGGTAACTTCACCACTTCGATAGTCAAATCTGGTGGATATTTATAATCCTTGAACTAAATATATTACTTTTATCATAATTTTATAAGAGAGTATCTTTCAAAATCTAATTTATTCTGTAACAACTTAAAAACGCATTGAACACTAAAATAGCACAGATATTCAAATATCAACCACAATGGATACGATAAATCATGAAGAGACGCTCAGTTATGAATATGGTAAAGAACTGCACTCGCTTCGTCGTCGCCCGCTAATTCTTATTTCCTCATTAGGTGGACCGTTCCCCGCTTGCGAGTTGCGCTTGCGCCCATTCAACAAGTTACCTCACCTCCCCTCTGCGCCATTATCCCCTACTGCCCCTTCAACACTCCACGATACCAATCTGTTGAGCGAAATTACCTAGAGTGCACTCAGCTTCTGCTAAGTGTTTTGATTTATTGTCCTTTTATTGGATACTCGTCCGTTGGTCACGAATAAAACAAATATAGAGCTCTGTTCATCATTATAATAATTTGGACGATCATATTGATGCTGTTTCGATCATATTTTACTGTTCAGACTCCGTATGAATCGATTTTAATATAAGGCCCCCGGAGAAATTTTATGAGGAGTGAAATACAAGCGTTAACTCAAAAGCGTTGTTACGTTTTATTGCGCAACATAAAACAAAACGAACGCCTTTACACCTTAAAGTTGCTTTTTGTATAGCACTGATTCATTGAAGAAACCCTGCCCCTATGGTCCTTTGTTTTCCTCCAACAATAGAAGGACTTAGTGGGAAATCAAATCCTCTAACATAGAACATAGCAACTCTCTATTTTAGGGACCCCAAAGAATTTCTACTAGAAAACTCAAATTTCTACTAGGAAACTTTCACGGCCCTTTCAGCTTTCCAAAGCAGTACAAATAACACGTAGGTACTTTTCGGGATTTGTAGAAATTGGAGTTCGAACATGGTAGGTAAGGTAAAAAACTAAATATTTTCATACTTGGTAGTACTGAAGTTTGTATGTGTTTCCGCTGAGCTGAGAGTAAATCCATACAAAACTATTGATTTTGAAAATAAAAAATTCTTACCCTGGCATGTGGGGTTCATTCCCAACTAACAAATTAATGTTTTATAATAGTCAAGATAACGTTTTACATTTTCATTTACGTTTTTAAGATTGGTCGCAAAAACGTACATATAAACGTCTAAAAAACGCGAAAAGGGCCCAAATTATACGACATTAATATCGTTTAGTAGGTATATAGAAGTCAGCCAATGACCGTTGAACGTTACATAAAAGTTAAATAAAAGTACAAAGACCGCCTTTTTGGTCCAATACTTGTTGTGATGAGACCCTTATGTGACCGCGTATGTCACATTGCAGTTGTAATGACGTTGTACAGTGTCAAACAATACGAATCAACGACAACCGTTTTGATTCGCGTGTTTAATATTGTGCGTGTATGAAAGAATAAGAGAAAAAGTAAATGAAGTTAATTTCCATGATTTCAAAATACTATTATTGTATCTACATTATTTAAGTTAGTGTGATATAATACTAATTGTGATAGGTATTTCTTCAGGCAACTTTAGTTTTATGACAATGTATATATGTGTTGTTGTCAAGTTTTTAATGCCCTCCTATATTTCTTTGTAATTCAAGGGTTTTAGTTAATTATTCAAGATATGTTTTCATAATAAAGCTCCAACCATCTTGTCTAAGTTATATGGCGACCTCTATAATACACTAATATAACAAAAAGGTCGCATATACTTTTCCTTGAGACCATGACGCCCCGGCCATTTTCAGCTGACTTTAGATTTCTCTCATCATTACTTACTTTTTAATTTGAAAGACAAAATAAAATAGAAATGGTTTAATTAAAGTGTGGGTTTGACCTATAGATGATTTAAAAGTCTACTTAAAGTTATGTACTACCGTTGAAATTCAACATTTTAGTCTCATACAAGTCTTAATTAGTCTTCCATATGACTAAAACAGTTTTGTAATATATAAAGGTCCTGCACAAACTTTTAAGCGGTGTTTTAGTTATATAAAGGTTAAACGGCTGACACCATTATATGACGTCGTATAAGTTAGTCTTGAAAACGTTTACTCAACATATGCACTGACACCATTGTACGACGTCGTATAAGTTAGTCCTGAAAACGTTTACTGAACATATACACTGCTTCCATTATACGACGTCGTATAAGTTAGTCCTGAAAACGTTTACTCAACTTTATAATAAGACATTAAAGTCAGGTGACTGAAACATCGTAAGATGAACGTCTATTTAACGTAATAGTTAACTAAATACCGATATATAACCGTTTTATAACATGAAGTCATATAAGACTGGAATTATACGACGTTTTTGCTAGTTGGGTTGTCTTAGATCTAATCGAGTAGAGTACAAATATAATTTCTATTATTTTATCTTCAAAAATGAAGAAATAAAAGTTGTCGTGAAAAAGGAGGCCGTAAAAGTTGTCAGTTTTAGACCATTTTTGTACGAGCTCTATCGCAATAACTAAACAAGTTAGGAATAATGTATT
Organism: Cosmia pyralina; assembly: GCA_946251885.1. Lineage (NCBI taxonomy): Eukaryota > Metazoa > Arthropoda > Insecta > Lepidoptera > Noctuidae > Cosmia > Cosmia pyralina. The sequence goes on from OX276353.1 coordinate 14,641,133, forward strand.
TAATCAACAAATACGAAATACTAAAAACGCCGATTCTTGTGGTATTTTGTTTAAATATGGGCGATTTTCTACAACTGCAAAAAATAACTGTGTAATTCACAGTATCATTATGAAATACAAAGTTATCATTGCGATTGATAAATTTTAAGATGAAAAATATTCTTCGTTTAGTATCTTCATTTATCTGAACAAAAAAAAAACTGTAGAACGGAACCCTCGATGCGCGAGTCCGACTCGCACTTGGTCGTCTTTTTAACCGACTTAAAAAAAAAGGAGGAGGTTCTCAATTCGGTTGTTTTTTTTTTTTATTTGTTACATCAGAACTCCGTCATTTATAAACCGATTTGGAAAATTATTTTTTTAATAGAAAGGATATACTTCCAAATTGGTCCCATTTTTATCAAAATCCAGTTCTGATGATGGGATCCATGAGGAATTGAGGGAACTCCTCAAAAATTATAGGCATACATATAGCCATTTTGGTATTTTCATCAACAAATCAAGTATTTGCATTCAAAAAGTATCATCTGGTGAAGTGGAACTGATAAAAAAGACCACAGATGGCCACGGGAACTTCTCAACGATAATAAGTATTTCACGGATGGCGATAAGATATCTCGATTAAGATAGTTAAGCGACTATGACGAAGCTTTAAATAAATGGTTCTGATGAAAATGATACCATCGAACCGATCTGATGAAGAAGCCGGAAGGTCGGCACTGGAACTCAGTAATAAAACAATGTATTCTAGCTGTGTTTGGGCTTATTGGAATTGTCATGAGGTGCTCTCTGGCTATAAATGATTTTAATGGTAATTATATGCCGCTTCAAATTGCGCTACTTGAGTTGTACCTACCTATGTTATGTGTGGCCTTGATTGTCAGAAGACAGATTTCGTTGTTTCTTTATCTCCGTCAACAGAAAACTACGACTTCCAAACTTATGACACGGCTTAGCGCGACGTATTTGCCTTGTTGCAAAGTGTTTATTTGAAATGGTACTCCTGAGATGGTCGCATATAAATACTCGTATTTTCAGCTTCTGATGAGTGGCTTTTGAGTTAGCTTAAATAATTTAATACGTATCTTTCCCACATATTCTATATGAATGATGCTCTAATTTATTTTTCAATACACTTCCTCGAAAACTTGTTCATATCGGACTACGATTAGGTTCACAATGCAATGTATTTCACACGCGTGCGATTTTTCATTTTCCAACACTAGTGCGGGAATAAAAATTGCCACAGATAACTAAATATCTATACTTAGTCCAAATTGGTTGAATGCCTCTATTCACACCGTCTCTATACGGCGGCGAATGTTTTTTTTTTAATCTCGGCAAAGAGATAAATAATGTTTATAAATAGAATATCATCAAAAACCATGATTATTACAATAAAAAAACGATTATGAACAAATTAAAATTTATTTGTGTTCTAAACTCAAAAATATTTGAATTTTCTATTTTTCATATTAGGCTGTTTATCGGCTTTATACCTTTGCTTCTCCTTCAATCTGGCGAAAGCAAAGCGCGGAAAAAGAAGAAAATTTAAGTCACAGTTTCCTAATAATTCATGACAAAAATATTTTTCGTTATTTTATTTTATTTCTTCAAAAGTGTATTGAAAAACGTCGTTTGATATACGGCTCGGGTGTTAATTCCGCCTCGAATGCAATAACAAAAATTCTCCACTTGTATCAAAATGTACTATTGCAGTGGTATTCGAATTTGTGTGGGTTAGGCACCACTAAAAAGTGAAAAATAAAAACTTTTTACACTACAAAGCGAAAAAAATTAAGGTTGCTTTGTAGTTTTTTTTTTTTTTTGTTTTTGTAAAAAGTTGTTTTAGACTGATAATCTAGAACAAATCTTGTCGGGCCAAATTTTTCCTTTGAGCTAAATTTTAGTTACTTTGGCTGATGTTTAGACAGATATAGTTTTTATCGACTGTAAACCATAATTTAAGGATTATAATAATAAAAAAAAATATTATTAATTATACAAAACATGCGAAATAGAAAGAAAAAAATTTAAAAAAATCAAGTCAGGTAAGAATTTCCCTTAAAATATTAAAAACCGTTTAGCTCTTAAACAATCGCTGAACATAATATGGGGGTGTTCCGGGAAGCCCATAGAGAGAGGCTTCTAAAATATTTCTTTCTAACTCGTATTACGGCCCACCCATTATATTGTATTTATTTTGCCCGTATGTAAATATAACATTTTTTTCTTCGGTGCTAATACATCTAGGCGTTGTAAATTCGACTGATAAAGGCTAGCAATAGGGCGGTAGATTGAGAGGAGTGCTCTCGAGGCTAGAGCGTGGCAGAGGCGGCGGGAAGCATGCCGGTGGGCCCCAATTTGCCTCAGCATTATCCAATTGCCAGAATAAAATGGTTGGCGTGGGCCAGCGCGTGACCTGCTCTCGAATTTTGAGTCCCTATAACATAGGTTCAATACAAAACATAAAACACAATAGAAGTTTTATTGTTATGAGGGCTGTACACTTTCAAGGACACTATCCTACATGGCATGTAGGATAGTGTCCTTGAAAGTGTCGATGGTAATCTAAATTGTGTCAGCCTAGGACTTGGCTACGAGTTTAGCACCAGTGGCGTTTATTGGTCACCCTTTCAGAATTTCCTGAATTTGTTATTCATTCAAATTGTACAAGCAAGCAGCTCAAAGCGACAGATGATAGCCATAACTTCATAAGGTAATACTCTGCTGTAGACGAAGTTAAGCCAGTGCACTTACGCATGATAAACGGGCGCGACAGTTGCACTTCGTGACGCTTAGACTTAACCCTAAAGGTTGCCACCATGTCCTACAATATGTCCCCTGAGTGCCTATAAAGTGATTACAGCTTCTCATGCCATTGACAGCCGATCAACTCGTGTTAGAATATTATTAATCAAAGTTGCTAATAAACAATTTGTGAAATAAATGTGGGATACGCTATCTGAAAGTTTATCTCAGGTCAGTAACGTACGGAATTAGAAAAACAGCATCCACGCAAGTCAGTAGCCACTGGCGCCTACTTACAAACCCACGAGATAACTAGACATTAATTAATTTAAAAACAGGCTAAGTGCGAGTCGGACTCGCACACGAAGGGTACCGTACCATAAATGTTTAACAATCGCAAAGATAACTTTGTATTTCATAATGATACTGTGAATTACAAGGTTATTTTGTTTGTTGCAGTTTGCAGTTGCAGAAAATCGCCCATATTTAAACAAGATACCTTATGATTCGGGGTTTTTAGTATTTGTTGATTAAATACAGTATAAATGGTACATGATATAGAAGTTTCAAATCCCTAACTTATTTAATTGTTGCGATAGAGCTCTTTCAAAAATGGTCCATAATTGACAACTTTTACGGCCCCCTATTTTTTTATTATTTGTTGTTATAGCCGTAATAAAAATACACAATCTTTGAAGAAAACTGTCTACCTATTACGGTTCATGAGATACAGCCATGTGACAGACAGACAGACGGACAGCGAAGCTTTGTAATAAGGTCCCGTTTGGTACCGTTCGGGCACGGAACCCTGATAAAAACTGCACTTGTTTACATTTTCACACATAGGATCGCAGCCGTTGCACAACATAATCTACGAGGGTCAAAGGCCAGATTTGTTGTTAAGTGAATATTTTTATACATGACGAATACTCTTACATATAGTAGAACAAAATTATAGTTACATTGGTAGGTGATAAAAAACATTGCAAAGGCTCAGCACATTCATAATATCGTAACTTAACTTGAGGACAGATAAATATAATAGCACCTCATATCTTCTTAAGTTGTTTACAAAAGGCAGAGGCATCCTGTGTATGTGTATTCTAAAAGAGCATCTTAACCTTTTACTTTAAATCCAGGTGGCCATATCGTTTCAAGGCTGGCCTTGTATTTTACTAGCGATTTCGGCAGTGTACGCTTACCCGCTAAGCTATGGCTATTGATTATTGTATTACCCAGAAACCTAATTTGTCATTTAAGATGAGATCATGCACGAAAACAACAACTTCACAATATAGAGCTAATAGTTACATTATACTTTAGGTGTACAGTTTCGCTCGTCTCGCCGCGCCCACCTGGTCAATCTATCTCATTTAAAACTTGGCTATTTAGGTTATTCTGTACAAACAAAGACATATCACATAAGTAGGAGAACTTTGCTATGAAGCAATTAACAAGTAAATTATTCGTGAGTGCTTTCACAGCGCCCTGCGTCCGGCGTGCGCTTGCGCTCCCAATTGGACTTCCGAGCGCGTTTCCGAAATCGCTCCAACAATGAACTGACGCGACGATTTTAATGACTAAAGGGAGTAGTTATTGTTTTGTTATTATTACGGCACGAGACAGGAAACTGGGTAATTAGGCGTTAATTTACTTTGTTACTTTATTAGTTTTATTTAAGTTTCTCGTGCGTGCAAGCATTTGATGACTTCAGTTATGTATTACAAATTAATGCAACCTCAAGAAGACCCTACCCACTTTCCCAAAACATGGTGTCTGTGTGATAACATAACATGCTTATAACAGTACCTACTGAACATGTGCCTTCAAACAGTTCCTAATAGCGTGAGTCGTGACATGTCCTTGTCGGCGTAAACAAGCACTTTATGTTCGTAATATGTGGCGCTAAACTTTGCAATTGTCAAGTCAGGCTGCACGTTTTCATACGCTTCAATGCTCATTTAAGAAACCTACCGTGAAAAATGTTTAAAAAAAAATAAATAAAGGACATAACCCCACCGCTGTATCTCTACGTTGACGTCGTGGTGGGGCTTGCGCGCTCCGAACTCTGGGTATGTGCCGGTAGAAGTTACTTGGCCGAAACAGGTCTAGGGTGAGGAGCCAGACCAACAGAGATACAGAAACCCGCAGTGCAGCATGTGGCGAGCTGTTGGGCAGTAGCGACCCCACAGACCCTAGCTCCCGGGAGAAGTCTTGTTCCTCATCTCTGGCTTGCCTTTATTGACCGGCTGGAGTGAACACTGATGGGAACAGAGCTCCTACCTCATTCTTGCCTTTATTGGCTGGCTTGAGTGGAGATTCGCAAGAGCAAACGTATTCGGAGGAAGGAAGTATTCCAGTAAGTGCTTGTTGGGATCTTGACCTTCTTCCGGGCTCTGGGATTGTTCTGAGAGCCGTGGAATACCTCTCCACTCCTCAAGCACCTCGTGACATGTTGCCCCCTTGTCGCTACGTCACTAAGTGCTAGCGACAGTTTCCGGGGGCCCATTATTGAGTGTGCAAATCACCCCCTGCCAATATTGCCGTGTATTATAACATTGATCAGGCAGGGGCCATAGTCCTTTCATAGTTCTAGGTAACCAGTCCACTTTAGCCACCCAAATCCATAGTCCAATATCTTTGTTTCCATATCCTGCAATAGTCCTACACCAACCGGGGGTTGTCCTTGGGTGCACTTGCATAGTGCGTATAGGGATAATCGTCGGTTGGTGCCTCATTTCATTGAAAGCGCCTAACGGGCCTCTGCGAGTTGGCTTCGGCCCATCGTACGCCTTCCAAAGGTCCGGGACCCCAGAGTCCCGATATATGTAAACATATAAAAAATAAAGGAAATAATAATAAAATAATGGTCAGTATACTACGCTTCACATATTATTGGCGAAACTAGCTTGAAATAAATAGACAAAAAATAAGAAATTCGTCACACGTTTGCACATAGGGGTGATCCGAATCCGGCGAAAGACTGAAATTCCTTAGAATTCCCATAATAAAGCAATCACCACTTTAATAAAAATTGACAGCTAGCAAATGCAAGTATCTGATAAACATATCCAAAAACGAGTTCATCCGTCAGTCACAAATATTAATAAATTGGACAAGGAGGGTGCGTCTGGGCGTGGTGTTGTGACATCTATGGCGGAAGAGACGCGTTAGCAAGGGATACCTTCGTACTTGAATGGCATAACAAATAATTCCGATACATCATCATTTGTATATAGGAAACCAGTTAACTCGTGATTCGTTTTGAAAGCTGCCCAAACATTGCAGAAAAATATTTTTACATACTTAAGACGGCAATCTGTTAGTCAGCAAAATGGACACAATAGTCTCAAGCTAAGAAACACATGTATTTAAGTATATTAATCCAGAATGGAAGATACAAACATAAAGCGAGTCTTATATGATCCGTCTGATGGTAGTGCGTGCGCAGGCCGCGACCCGCAATTATACACCCGAAACAAACGGCACAGATCGCGCCCGCGCCAGTCCTTGCATCCGTTTTAATTGTTACGCGTATTGTTCATCACAGTGAATGGACATGACTCAAATGAGATCTGTCTGTGTCACAACGTTTTGTTCCTACTAAACATTTAACGCGCTGTGATATCCAGCGGAAACTAACTTTGTAATTAGCAGGGAAATATGAGACGTGCTACATCGAATGTGTCAGCATTCATCTACGTATTCTAATGAGTTACCAAGTAGGCCACACGTAGCAAATGTATTATACAATTCATTGATAACATCATTAGCAGCGAAGGGCACCCGCTGACAAACTAATTGAATTTATCTATCAAGTCAAACGCAATATTAGGTATAATTCATTATTAAAGTGAGCTTGTCACGATATTTTGCCACATTCGTGTTAGTTGATGACTATATTTCTCATCGTTAGGATTGTTTGTTTTAATTATCCTGTATCTTCAAGAAATGTGTAAGGTTGTAGAAGGGGTGCACCTGCGGCTTCCGGTCACTTGCCATCCGTAAAGGTCGTTACCGAACCGTGAAAATCCGTTACAAGCCTTGTTTTTTTACTTTCTCATCCATGGGAACGAATGAGTCCGTTACAAGAATATCTATACAACTCTGAATTCATTACACGCACTTTCTTACTTTCTGTTTCTTTTAGCGTGTTTTGTTTATAATACAGGGTGTTTGAAAGCTGGATGCAAAGCCTTAAGAGCGGGGTGGTAGTTGACACCATTTAGAGCATGGTCATGGTGGAGCAAGTCTTAGTTAGACGAAGTATTTTTATTTTTAGTTATTTTTGCCCCAGTTAAAGTCGGTATGTTATATACCAACTGTTGGTGTGTGTTGGTACTAAAAGTTTGCAGTTCAAAATAAAAAAAAAGACATGTATGGCTCAAAATGCTCTAAATGGTGCCAACTATCACCCCCATAAGGCTTTGCACCCAGCTTCCAAACACCCTGTATATCTAAACAAAAAGTGTTAACAATACAACAGCTTTGTTTGTACTTGAAACGTGCCTCGAAAGAGTCTGCATTTCATCTTTATTTAGGTTAACAAAGAAGCTGAAGATCAACGACCATGTGTAGACATGTGAGACGTAAACACCCGCAAAATTCACTCCTCGCTTAGGTACTCGCGAACAATTAAAAACAACTGAAACAGACCAATAAAACTGGGAACATCGATCTAATTCCAACAAAAGATTTCACCCAGTAGGTACAACATGGATAAAATTCTTTTGGTTTAGCAGCTATTTACATGAACAATGAAATTAAGGAAGTTTATTGAACGTAAAATAAACAAGGAATTTGTAGCTTGGTAATTTAATTGGATTAAAACCCGCACCACTAATTATATGACAACACAAGTCATGTTCCTAATAAGGAAGCTCGTTGTTACTATCACTGTTGCGCTATGCCCTATTGAAGCTTGGGTAATTTTTAATTATTTTATCTTATTTAAAAAGCAACACGCGACTCGAGGTATCGCAGGGTGAGATTTAAAGAAAATCCATATTATAGAATTTATCATCATTTCAGCCGAAAGACGTACACTGCTGGACATAGGCCTCCCCCAAGCACCGATTCTGTTTCCCGCATCCAACGAATTCCTGCGGCCTTTATGAGGCTGTTTTTATACTGTAGAATTATAGAAAAGTAATTAAAGAGTTTGATCTGGGAGAAACCTAAAGCTGCATTGCATTGATCATGACGAACATTTCCTGCATGAGGCCTGAAGCGTTGTTGTTGCTCTGAGAGCTCATATTGTGCTCCGCTCACCGTCATCATCAACATCCTGCTACATCCATTGATATACTAGTTAGAGGAAGATATGTTACGCGCTAACATCGCAATCACTAAACCTGGACTCGGCTCACGACTACATGCACCGAAACTAGCACATCTGTGATCACAGTCGCAAACCTAGTTACCGATAGACAAGGACAGAGATAGGAGCCAGCGCTGTCGTGCAAGCGAAATCGCGTTAGCCGCCGAATGTTTGCGATTATGAATGACATTGCATGTCTGTCTCGCTCTCACAAACATGGCGAAGCAAACATTATATATCATTATAATTTTCCAGAAATTATCATTTTTGGCTGTAGGTACTTATGAGTGAAAGTAATCCCGTGGAACTTGTTTTTGGTTTTTGAACTATTTGTGCACATTTTGAAAACACAGGAAGGCTTTGCTGCTGCTTATTTAGACGATTACGGTAATTTTACTTAACGTGCTACCCAAAGGCCAGTTCGATTGTGACTAAGGTCAATTATGTGCGTTAGCACAATTTATGCAGTCCACGTCGAGAAGCTCGAACCATATCTTCCTAATTTATACATCAATGGCTATATCTCAATTTATTTGGGGAGGCGCAGCACGACTTTTGCTTCCATACGTATTAGTCCTCATCTCAGAATTCACTTCCTTCTTAGCCATATCGTTTTTCATAAAATCCATCCATCTGTTCTTTGATCCACCTCTTTTCTCATAGCCATCATTACATTCATACTTAACACTTTTCTTGTCACCTGCACCTCATTTTTCCACATCACAGGCACTGTATCAAGGGGTGCAACGCATTAAGTTATTACACCTGATAGCTAAAACCATTATACAATATCCCACTTGCAAATATCTTCTTACATTTTACGCTTAGTTGCTTGAACAAATACATGAGTGTTTTGTCATTATTGCTTGGTTTGTTTGAAGTAAATAGAAGCAATTAATTATTTATTGTTCTAGTGCAAACTGGGGTGTAGCTTATGGCAAGAAGGATTGGAAAATTCATGTCAAATCGTTTGCGTAAGTAATCACAATCATAATTCATATCAATATCACGAATAAGAAGCAAGTAACATGTAAATTAATTTTCAGAATGTCACATCGGAGACTGTATTTTCGCGGGAACTGTACTGTGTTATGGGATGTAACGAGGCTTTGAATACTTACTTTCAAAAATTAAGAGGTAAGTTTGCACTTTGCTCAGGAAATATAGTACGAATACAGACTACTATCGATCCGCCCTAACTACCTGTTATCGTAATTCACAGAATTGATCGGGATACCAACTGCCCCAGCTTTGGTGGCTGATAGCTTAACGGCTACTTCACTCTCGCTAGTGTGGGAAGCTCCCAATCTGGGCAACCTAAGCTACATGGTACAATGGCGTTACGAGGAACTGCCGGGCACGTGGCAATATTACTCTAACTCTAGTCATTCGGATCAGTCCATAATACACGTGGACGGTCTGAGGCCTTACACAAAATATAGGGTAAGAGATTTTTATTGTTAAAAAATTATCGGTACCATACCGAGACAAACGATAAGAAGATTATACTGCTATCAGCTTCCCAAACCTTTTACTAGTTTTTTAAGTACCAAAAAAATGGTATTTCCGGACTAAAATATTCATTTTATCAACAGTTTCGAGTGGCCATATTCCTATCTGGTCGAGGGGGTAATGGGGAGCCAGTTTACTCCGCACCATCAGTGGTTATCTCTACTTTGGAGAACGGTAAACCTAGTTCAGCTCCGTCATCTTTACGAGCCGTGGCTCCTGACCCTAGTCGAGTGGCTATCTCCTGGGAACCTGGCCCATTCCCTAATGGACCGCTGATATCATACGTGTTGCGACTGACGGACACCCAGCCTAACACCAACGACGCTCTTGAGGTATTTATAAGATTACTGGTCTCAGTTATGCCAAAATATACCAACCTTTATCTTTTTTTCCATCTTTCGCAGTATTAGTTCTAATGATTTTGGACTGTTAACGGTGATTAATTTTATTTTAAATTCGAGTATGTTCTAATTCTAAGCATACATACCGTTTATATTTCCCTTTCTTTTTGCTGGGTGATAAAAGTAATATACCACAATTAATTATTATTTTTAGGACATGCCAGCATCAAACTATACGTTATTCTACATGTTTCAAAACTTAGCCCCAGCCCGTGAGTATGAAGTATCAGTGGCAATGCGAAACTCAGTGGGAGAAGGACCAAGAGCTTACGTTAGAATATCCACGCCTCCATTACCTACATGTAAGTTTAAAAACTCCCTTTTCAATAAATTTTCTGAACTAATCCAATCAAAACTAACTAACTAACAGACTAATCTAATCTTTTTTTTCTTTTACTGATGAGATAACAAACAAGTCATGACGATTCGTATTTTGTTTCAGCCGTTCCTAGTCAGCAACCGATTTTAATTTTGGGTGGAGAACAAAATGTTTTAGCTGCACCAGCTAATGATATGCTATCAGATCCTGTTGAGTTGTATAGCACGGAACACTCAATTACTGGTATGATTGTCTAGAGTTATTTTCAATAAATGCGCTGTAAAAAAATTGAGTTCAGACAATCAGACATGGCTGTTCATGATATTATCTTGGTTTCAGGTGTCGGTCTAGATATTTCAAGTGATTCACTATTCACATCAGTATCAAATGGTTACGTATATCGCAGTAGCCTCTCTAAGAAGAGTACGTCCGAAGCAATCCTTACACCCGAAAATTACAACCCTCAAGATTTATCAGTTGATTGGTTGAATCGTCACTTGTATGTGCTTGGCGAAGTTCACTACCGAAGAGCAGACTTCTCGAATGTAACATTTATTACGAACTGGGAAATACTACGATGTGATTTCGATGGAAAGAATTTAATTGTTGCGTTATCAGGTTTTAACTCTCGTCCGATTCATTTTGAAGTGGACGCTTACAATGGGTTGGTTGTTTTTTCATATAATTATAACTATAATACAGCCATTCGAAACGAATTCCTTTTTTCATTTCATCCATTTCGGCTTTATTTCAGTTACTTATTCTGGGCTCAACAAGGAGGCGATCGTGGCGGTCTATACAGACTCGATTTGGCAAATATATCAAACGGTGTTCGTCACGACGGACCTCCAGAAATAATAGTTCGCGATGCACACCTAGGAGCCTTTACAGTAGACCACGCAGACTTCAGAATACTTGTAGCACATCTTAGAAGGAACACAGTGTTAGCTGTGTCGCTTGATGGGTGAGTACAAACTAATTCATAATCTTATTAATCTGTGATATGGCGTTTTTAACGTGACGTGTTCGTTATATTACAGACGAGAAGTTGCCGATTTCCGAGCTAACACACAAACTCCAATGTTTCTATCAACACGTTCCATAGCATACGCTGGAGGTCTTTTTTATTGGACGAATGGCAAAGAAATGTTGACGGAGGAATACCACGGACAAAGTGACAGTTATTTCCACAACGAATATCCTTTAGCTTATAACACCAAGACAATAGCAACTAGGCAGGTTCTGGTTGCCTTGAGGAGTTGTCAACCTATCCCAGTGCCTGTGAACCCACCGTTAGGTTTGCAGAGTGTGATGGGTATCAATCGTGCTAAGGTTTCGTGGTCGCCTCCCCATCTTTTGGGTCATCAGGGAAGTGGAGCCTGGCAGCAGTGGACTTTCCATCTCCAACTTACGCATGTCGAAACAAGCGATGTAATAGACATGTAAGTACCTACTTCTTAAATCCGCACATTTGATGACGTGTTCCTAAACCCTAAAGCTCTAATTGAAAATTATTTAATTTCATTTTAGTAGGAACATAACGGAATCGACGTGCATTGTGGAAAACTTGAAACAAGGTGCAGAATATGTGATTAGAGTAGCTGCCGTGACTGAATCCGGTTCAGGTAAACGTTAAACCGAAACCTATTTTTCTTAGTTATCTTGTTTTACGCATATATTAATGTTGTAATATCTTTAGGTCCATGGTCTTCAGAATTTGTGGGTAAAACTCTAGCGTCGTCGCCGAACACTCTACATAGCACTTTATTATGGTCAGGACCAGATGGACTGTTGCAAACTGATCTTACCGGGGACAATTTACAAATCTTAATTACCGGGTAAGATGCTTTTTTATTCAAGTCATATTTTTTTACGCATTTAAAATTTTAAATCACATGATTTTCGAAAAATACTGCGCATTATTGTTTTAACTATAAAATAAAAGTATGCATCCTTAGCGTTTGGGGCTGTGCAAAATTCTTACATGAGGCACCTACTTAGTAAGTCCAAATATCTAATTTTAACTAAATTGTTTTTATTTCAGGGCCGATCTAAAAAACTTTCAAATCACCGATATATCATGGTATCGTGACAAACTTTACTTGGTCACAAATGTCTCTACCGTAATGTGGTATAACACTACAACTCACGAGAAAGGTTTCATGCCCAGCATGGACAACGTGGGCAGTTTAGCTGTAGATTGGGTCGGCAAGAAGATTTACTGGTCGAATCCAAAACAGCAATTGGTAAGGAACCTATACAATGCTTACTACAGTACCTAGGCTTATAATGACATCTGTCAAGTTTTAAAAAGCGACTGTTGCTCAGGTAAGTATGAGCGGAGGAGATGTCGCTGTACAGTCGTTTTTTTTTTTCTAAAACTTGATGTACAATATTGACCCTTGGGTAGCTACTGTACTACGTCTCATCCACAATAATATTGCTTCAATTGCAATTTTTCTTTCTTTAGATAACACGAGGCAATTTGGACGGTGGTAATCGAGAGCCAGTACCAATTGTGACGGTTGCTAAAGAACTTACAATAGACTCGTTAGGCGCATACATATACTGGAATACAGGCCACGCCGTTGAGGCGGCGAGACTTAATGGAGAGAATAAGATGATATACTATCCTGCGCAGTTATTTAGTGGGAAACAAGGTAATATTGCTAACAAAACATATGGTACAATGTTGCTTTTTGGAACCGAATGAACATTCATTATGTTATAATTGTTTAAGTAATGGGACTGACTGCGGACTTGGAAGAGAAGTGGCTTTATTGGCTCGTTCGTAGTTATGATGGATCTGAACTTCATCGAGCTCCTACAGCAGATCAAATAACGCACGGAGTTAGTGAGGTGTGTTTCTTAATTTATCTAATGTATACCTACCTGCTTAGTTATCAATATCATAATTGCCGTAAAATATTCGAAGCAAATGACGTACGGAACCTAACTGACTTTCAGTTGTACTTGCAACAAAATCTTATCTCATAGAACTGATCACTCTTAAGAACTTAGGACCAATCAGTTGGGGGTCTAACCATTAAATTTTGATGCCTATACGACTACCCTAACTGATGCTTAAAATAATGTGCATGACCACGTATATGCTTTACCACTTTTAACCATAAGTTCCAGTAAATTTAAACTTCAGTGAAGTTATAATTACATACTTATATAACCGTCACAATGGTCTTAACGCAAACTAGACCATGACGTTTTTGACGAGCAATTGACATTTATCCTTAGGGTGGTAAAGCAATTACGAGGTCGACTAAACGGTCGGCCTTTACTCACAATTTGTATATTCAATAGATATCCGGTTCGCTGGTGACTCGTCTATCCGGCTCGGCAACTTTAGGACCTCTCTGCTACTTCAGCGGTCGTCTGGTGTGGGTGCAAGACGCTTCAAGAGCCGTTGTCTCGGACCTAGCCGGCAAGTACACTGCCGAACTGGTGCCAAGAGTCCATGTCATCGCTGTGAGAGACCCGACCCTGCATGCAGAAAGTGGTAAGTTAGGAAAAATTACTAAGAATGTACTACAGTGGAACTAAATTTACCTCTTTTGTGTTGTGAAGAACGCTTACCGACATATTATTTGACGTGATGTTGTTCTATGTGGCTATGATGATGCGGTGACTTTGGAAGCGACTATGCAGACGTTTTTTTGATTAACCTGCATGTAAGGAAGGAATCCATAAGCACATAACTTAATAAAAATAAAACTACTGTATTCCATTTTGGAGAATTTCGTATGAAGCACAATGTAATATGGCGAGTCTATTGCCATTACTTATCAAGTACAAATCCAGGCTCCGAACTGCTATGGAGAAATACCCATGCTCTCGCTCAGCGGTCGCGATTGTGACCGATTGTGAGCGGTTATTAAATCAAAATTCTTATTTCGTTTTCAGAATCTTTGATAGCAATTCCGGAGACAATAAACTCATCGTCAATAGCAGTGGCGGGCGAGTGGGACCGGTTCAACGTGACGTGGGACCCAGCCACACGCGTCAATGTCAACAACAGCCGAGTCTATTATGACGTCAACTTGCACTTCCCTGGACAATACAAGATTGAGGTGAGAACTGCCCTCAAGTGATCATCATTTAGTAAACTAATAAAACCTTATCAAATCTCCGCTTCGTCTCATTTCTCGTTGACAATTCATTGGTTATTTATCGCAACTTCAGAATTAGATCAGTCAACAATAATATAATTTAATAAAACAATAATTAGGTAAATTTGCAAGGTCTCATGGATTGCCGAGATTTGCAAGTGATAATAAAATAATGATGACAGTTATTTTTTATTCACTGGAAAAACCCGAATATGTTGTTGTTGTGATCGAAATAATTAACAAATACATATAGATAAGCTGATATTATCAGTAGGAATGCTACACGCAATAACGAGACGGAAGGCATGTGTGTATGTATGTAATTTTATTGTATTTTTTTTAAATTTACTTATTATATTTTTAAATTGTGTTTTTTATGTATAATGTGGTCAACAAAACAATTGACACTGACGTCCTTTTTTCGTAGCGGTAGTGGCGGTTTCCGAAGTTGACGAGCGCTTTATACCATACGTCTAACGTCATCAAACTTTGTAATACCCACATTATTTCTAAGATTTGCACTGTAATTTACCAATTTTATTTTTGAATATTGAACGTATTTCTCAGAGGACGGTAGAAGTATCATGGGTGGAGGTGGTATCAGTGTCGGTGGCGCCGTACAGCAGCATGGAGGCCACAGTGCGCGCGCACACGCACTGGGGCGGCGGGCCGGCAGCCAGGGCGCGGCTGCACTCCCCGCAGGCCGCGCCTTCGGCACCCAGAGCACCGCGCATCTACGTGCAACCTGCGCTCAGGTACACGCTCTTTTTAAATTCTTTCCTTTATCAAGTCAGGACACATAATACTTTTTGAAGCTACGGCATTGAGGAGACTATTGCATAGAAATATTTATTTATTAAATTACCTACTTGATAACAAAGTCGAAAATTGCATACGCTTTTGACCAATATCGTGTTCACACCAACCTGAAACCTTTTTAATGGTCTGGCCATGAAATATAAATAAAAAAAATAAATTGGCAGTGTCTCACATTTTTAATTCGGTGTGAGTCTGACATGTAAAGATGGATGAATGTCATTCTGCGGTATTCACATGACGCAATATAAAATGCTTAGTCGGTAAAACAGATTATATCGTGCAATGAGTAGACAAAATTATACCCAACAAGTGACAAGTTAATACCGATTATCACTATCATAGTTGTTAAACCACACGCCAAACAGACAAAAATCTTTAAAAACTGGACTGTGACAACTAACGCACAGCATCCAGCTGCCCAAAATTTCAACTGAAATTGAGTTGAAATTCACGACAACGAAACGAATTCACGTCGTTTTTTCGACGAAACGTCAGAAGCTAGGTGCACGGCTTCAATTGGTCGTATAACTGCAAGTTTACCTTACCGACCAGCATTCATGAAAACAGAAAAATAACCAGCAGACTCAATATTTCGTCTTCAAAATTGACGATATATTAATTGCCACCATTTCATCATGAGGGGTCGTGGCTAAATGATAACAGCCGCACGGGTCGATCGAAGGTTAAGCTTCACTTGCCGCGGTCGTTTCGTGGATGGGTGACCATCCATTACATAAAGAGATCCCCTCCGTGCCTCGGAAGGTCCCGGCTGTCTTTCGTAGACCTTTGACAGTGGTTATGGTACGATAGTGAGAAGCCAGTCTGACAACCTGTCATACCATACCAAGGGGATGCGTATTACCCAGTAACTGGGTTGTGGAGTTCACATAGGCAGGCCAAAGTCTGACAACCTGTCATACCATACCAAGGGGATTCGTACTACCCAGTAACGGGGTTGTGGAGATCCCCATAGGCAGGCGCTTCATGTAAAATACTGAGTATTCAACTGCATCCGGTTAGACTGCAAGCCGACCGCAATATAGTTCGGAAAAGGCTAGGCACATTGATTAATTGAATTGCCATCATTTCCTGATCCAACAAAACATCTTAAAATATATTATTATTTTTTATCAGTGGCGGTCCCCAATCAGCGATATTCCGGTGGGGTAGCCCAGCACGTGCCAACGGCGTGATTCGCGGCTACGAGGCACAGTGCTGGGTGGTCGCTGCAGACTCCACCTCACCCACTAAGCCTTCCGCCTGTGCTGATGCTCATCTCTCGCCATCTCATACGCAACTCATGCTGAGGGATTTGACGCCTGCTTCTAAGTACTTCTTTCAGGTAAGAAGAATGTATAAGATTAGATTAGAAGCCATAAACTCAAAATGATACCTTTTTAGGTACTCCCTAAAGGGGTCTCATGTAATAGGCGGAGGACATTTTGCCTTACCGGTGGCACATATCCAGCCTCCGAGGTGCTACTGAGAAATAACTGACGCAAAAACCCAGTAACACTTCCTGACCTGGGATTCCAAACAAATTCGCGGTCGCGATTACGATCACTAGATCAACGAGGCAGTCATCCAAATAGACTTCATAATTTTGAATAAACCTGTTGCGAGAAGATAATTTAATCATTATCACGTTTTAGGTCCGAGCTCACACCGACGCTGGATTCGGTCAATATTCCGAAGTAGTATCCACTTCGTCCGACGAAGTTAACCCTATACCAAAAGTGATGGTATCTTCTCAAGAATCTATCAAAATTATTGATCTGGACTCTGGCGAAAGTGAAACGATCCCTAAAAGTACTGGAATACCTGTTGACTTTGCGGTATCGACTGAAGAAAACATTGTTTACTGGGTCAATAATTTGGAAGAAATATTTTCTTCGAGGATCAATGGCAGTGGACACTTTAAGGTGAGTTTTAAAATGAGCGTTTTAGTGCCTTTTGTAACCCTATTGTAGTACTTTGTAGATTAATGTATCTAATTCGTTCTTATTATTGTTTAGCTAACGTCGATCAACGGTTCAGCGACCAGTATGTGTGTGGATTGGGTGGGCAGGTCTGTTTACTGGACTCAGCTGGAGATCACGTCCATCGAATCTTACGTCACGTACCGAGCTGACTTAGGCATGCCCAACACCCGGCCACACATCACCCAGATCTTTGCCAGGAAGCAACCAATCTATAGTCTGCAAATAGCACCCCTACATCAGTGAGTAGAACATTAATTATATTCTGTCAGTTTCAATTTCGAATACTCTATGGTAATAACTTATATAATTATTAATGTTTTAGATCGCTGTTCTGGTACGAAGAAAGCGATACCCGCTTCCCAGAACTAGGAACAATAATGACATCTAATTTAAACGGTTCCGATATTAAAAGATTCTTCAAAAATCCTGAAGCCTCCGGCCGTGAATGTAACTGCCCTGAGAACCCTCAAGTAGCAAGACCTTTTGTTATCGACATGACCAGAAGTAAAAACTATGATCTATACTGGGTCGATCCTTGGGTGCATCACATAATCGCTACAGATATGGACGCTTGTAAATGCAGAATAGTTGTTGATGCCACCGAAAAGAAAAAGTACGGATTTACACCCAGGTCTATCACAGTGGACAGCAGATACGTTTACTGGTTTAATTCTACTCAAAAGGAAATATTTTACACCACCAAACATCATAAGACAAGAATAGAGGAGAGGAAAACTGCATATGGATACAAAATCATGGCTTTGGATCCGGGAAATCAACCGTATCCTCCAAGACTTTGCCTATTTCCTAAAGTACTACATTTAAGACCGAGAGTCCTTTCAAATTCGGCCAACAGCATAACGCTACACATGCCTTCAGTAGAAAAACCGAATCGATGCCACTCTCTAGAGTACGAAATGTCGACGACAGAGTACACAATATTCTACAGAGTTCAGATGAAGAACGACACTTCTCTTTGTGATAAAGAATCGTGTCCATATGTGACTACTACGAACACAGAAGTAATGATCAATGAGTTGAAACCGTTCACAAACTATACAGTGATGTTGGAAGCGACTAACTACTACGCGAAATTACATGAGGTGAAACCACTTGTTGGTACTCCAATGACAATACAGACAGCCGCTGAAGGTAATTCTAAATCATATAGTACTTTACTGAACCCTGCCTGCCGTCAATATGCCACAACGAGTTTAAGAAACCCATTCTCTAGAAGTTTAGAGCGTCGTCTCTGCCACTGTTAGCAGTGACAAATACATAATGTCGTATTTACGTCCGGGCACAGCACGTTTATATCATTGTGACAGAAACTAACACAATCAATCAACTCAGCCTATCACAGTCCATAGCTGGACATAGGCCTCTTCCAGGCTGCGCCACAACACCCTGTCCTCCGCCTTCCGCATCCAGTCTGTCCCAGCCACTTTCTTAAGGCCGTCGGTCCATCTAGCTGGGGGGCATCCCACACTATTACATTACAGGACTCGTCTACTCCACCGACCATTGGTCCTTCGACACACATGGCCAGCCCACTGCCACTTCAGTTTGCTTACTCTGCAAGCTATGTTGGTAACCCCAGTTCTTTTCGGGATAATTTCATATAACTAACACGTTGTCTTATATTTTCAGCACCATTAGCTACAAAAGACGTGACGGGAATGGTGTTAAGTCCGGTACTCGCGCACATAGAATGGAAGCCTGATCCGGGACTCTCGTATGAGGTGCACTGGACTACCGATGACTCTCCGCATAAGCTAAAGGGTAATTAATACATAGTTAGTACAGTTTTGTGGTTTGTGTTGTCACCATGTTTCAAATCACAATTAGAAAGAAATCTTTTGTCGGTTTTTATGAACCTATTCAAAAACCCTCAAAAGTATTATCAACTACTGGATTTCAAGGTCGGACACATTATGCCTGTATCATCATATCGATTTCAGTTGGCAAGACCGCAAGCTTAGGATAAATAAATAAAGAAAGAAAATACGTTTATTTGCGGTAAACATGACGCAAAGGACAACAAAATAAAATAAACAATGTAAAAAGCAAGTTTTGGGGAATAAGACCTCTTTAAAATACAACTTTTCAAGTCGTCGTTTTTCAACAGAGTACACAATATCACAACACAACACATTCGAAGTATCGCAAGACCGCAGCGCGAATATGACGCGCTTAACCCCGAATACAGCGTACACGGTTTGGGTGCGCGCGCGCTCCAAGCACAGCGCAGTGAGCGCAGATTCCGCACCGCTACGTTTGAGAACCTACCCGCTACCGCCGCCTCTCACAACAAAGGAGGTCACGCCTTATGAGATACGTGTGCTGTGGCCGCCTCCTACTTCCTACCAGCTGCATCAGTAAGAATCTCCTATACAATGTCAACTCCTGGACGTATAGTCAACTTGTTTAAACTGTTAGGCTCCTTTACTTCCTTGTTCAAAATATAAAATGTACCAAAAATGGATCATATCAATAGCAGTGATGTAACTACTGTAGAAGTAAAACGGTGACATTTATTTGTTATCTGGTTTTTCAAAACACTACAATTTATGAAGTGACTTTAACATTACGCACCGAATGAAGTTATAATATTGCCCCACTTACCAAACATCTCCAGGTTTAAAGTAGAGTACACAGAGGCTACACCATCTAGTGCCACATGGAAGGCGTGCACACGAGACGAGCGGAACGAGTGGCTCGCTGCCGACTTACGCCCCCGCACCCGCTACCGCTTCCGCCTCCGCCTTCAGTACGTCTCTAATGCACCGCCGTATTACTGGCCGGACGACGACCGCTTCACCTTTGAATCTCTTGGTGAGTTCTAGTTACTGTCAAAAGACGACATCATAATAATCAAGTTATGAAGGACTATAACACTTTTCATTACGAATTACGGCTTTGCAGGGGATTCTTAAAAGCATTGTCAAAAAATAACATAACCAAGTAGAGATAAACCATTCTAAAAAAACCGGCCAAGTGCGTGTCGGGCCACGCGCAGTAGTAGGGTTCCGTAGTGCACGCCGCCGCCCGTCGTTATTGGAGCGTAAATATTATTAATTTAGAAATCATTATTAATAAGAATGTTATGATTTTATTTTTGTATATTTTTACATGGTTCATAAACTTATATTTACTACCTGTTTTACACAACTAACAACGTTATATAAGTAATTTTTAATGTACGAAATTTTTACTATTCTAAATACATTTTACAAGTTTATAAACTTGAAAAGCCTACTTAGCTGTGATAGTTTTCCTTTTAATTTCGTTATATATACTACTACCGTGAATTTTTTCACCCATCCAAAACTAACCGTCTAGCTGGCAGGGGGGGGGGGGACACACTTGACTCTAACAAAAATTAGTATTTTAAAGCTTAATATTTCAGAAACGGATCCCTAAATAAAGTAAGTAAGTAGGTAAGTACACATTATGGTAAAGCTTCGATCAATAATAGCACTAGATACAGGATCAGGAACAAAAATAAGTCGCTGTAGTGGCCACGTTTACACACACATAAACATTTACATTTGTTACTACGAAATATAGAAAAAAGTTTTATAATATTTACAACTTCAATTCATTATAAACCTTAACAATCAAACATAAAGTTTAATTACGATTGCAAAATATTTATATTTAAGTCCTTCTATCATCGGAGAAAGGTAAAAGCAATAAATTAAAAATGTCGCTTGAAAATAAAAGGTCATTTTTATAATAAGTACAAAAATATTTATTCTAAAGTGAAACTTAAAACTTAAGCAATAAGGTTAAAAACATTTTGTTGAAAATTTTGTGCTTACTCTATTTTGGAACTAGACATAGTTCTTGGTATTTACATTTCAATGCTCAGAACACAGTAAGTATTGAAAGATGTAGAGTAGCAGAATAATAATATATTTTTTAGGCCAAGGTTCGTTTTATATGGTAGCAAATATTTTTGACCGATTTTTAAAAGTAGAAGGAGTAAATTAGTACAACAGTTATTTTAATTTTGATTATTAATTTGATAATTAATTATTTTAATAAAAATATTAAAACAAATTGTTGAATTTTTACAAGGTTTATATATTTCTTCTCCACTTTCTTTCGCGACAATAGATACCCATTCTGCATTGCGAAATGGGTCACTAGGAAATCTACAAACAAAAACAACATATAAAGTAACAATACTACTCCATGCATTTCCCTGTTCCCGAACAGTCGATGTTTGAAATAAGACCACAAAAGTAATTGTGTTTTTATTTTTCGGGCCGTTTTTGAAGCGCTTATCGGGAATCTAGTACTATTATTGATCGAAGTGGTAAAGTAATAAAGATATTGAGTATTGAGTATAAATCGAAAAATTGTTTTCACAAACCCACAATATTTTTGAAAGACCTATCCAACAACACCCCACACTATGGGGTAGACGAGAAAAAAAAAACAACCCAACTTTACGTGTACAGAAGGTACCCTAAAAATATATTTTTTTAAAATTTTATTTTACCACTTTGTCGGCGTGATGAGTATGTATAGCCATGCCAAATTATAGCTTTCTAGTACTAAGAGCCTCTGAGCTAAGCTGCGGACGGACGGACGGACAGACAGACGGACGGACTAGCGAAACTATAAGGGTTCCTTGTTGACTACGGAACCGTAAAAAATGAACGCCTCTCTACAGCAGTTACGCACACATGCAAAGAAGTGTATAGACGCAATACACATAATTGGTCTTTGTCATTGATACTCAGCCACCGGCGTGTACGGTCAATAACTAAACTAAATAAATACCTTACAGACTAACATACAAAAAAATATACACAATAACACTGATTTTTTTTTATACAAACGGTACCCACCCGATTTGCCCAAACGTCAAACAGTCGGTTTTGTCGGCCAACTAGTGTATAAATAACGCGAACGTGTCGTTCCATACAAAGCGCATGCTCCCCGCCGTTGATTAGTTGACCTCTAAGTACGGCGACGAGTCCATGTTTACAGTAAAGTCGCCGCACGCACACAAGTAAAGTATTGCAACAAGTATTTCCTCTCACACATTGAAATAATCACGTTTTGTGGAGGGGCGTTCATTTTTAGAATGGTTCATCTGTACCTACCTATTAATTTAATAATTTTTGTCATGTAAAACTTAATCATGATTAATTAACTAAGATTAACATTAATCAATCGTCAATATTGATCAATCAGGGCCAATGATTGAATTATTCAATCATTAGTCCTTTCTTTATTTACTTGAATTAAAACGGTTAAAAACTAATTACAAAAATCAAAGACACGTACACAATAACAGAAAATTATAAAGTTGAAGTTAAAACATTAAAAAAGTTAACACTTTCATGAATCCCTCTCACAGTGCTTCATGACTAACTAATTCAATCTTAGTCATCAATCATAAATTAAATTTTGCCCAACACTGATCCAGACTCACTTTCGAGTAAAGTGTGGTGTTCAAACATCACTGTTTCAACGTTGTGTTCGTTTCACAGGCGATGTGCCCGGCCCTCCAGGTCCTTTACGTGTGGAAGGTGTGGGTGACCGAGTATTGCGCGTGTGGTGGACGGAACCCGACACACGAGGTTCTGCCATCATAGCGTACCGCGTCTGGGGACGCCCGCAGCACAGGTACGTAAACTTTAGGTACTTTAGCCGTGAGGCACACACTATTGTTTTAAAACATTATTTTCATTTTTTTTTTCTTTTGTTTTTGTGTTTCACGAAGTGTGTCCAAATATACGTTTTTCTTTCTTTTCTTTCTATCTTTCTTTATAGAGACAGACTTCTGTACCATCGCGAAAATGTGCGGTGAATCAGTTTTCGACCTTATTTCTATGGTAATAAGGTTCAAAAGTAGTACGTTGTGGTCCCGCGAATTGCTAACTTTGAAAATATTCCATTACCTACCAACTTGTTATAAGGCCAGATTGTCCCACTGCAGAGCAAAAACTTGCTACTCTTCTTCTAGTTCTCACTATGTAGACTACTAAGGATTGTCTTCATTAAAGGATCCGTTTTTGTCCGCCAGAATTGCGCAAGGGAATGACAACATAACAAAGAATTTGAGTGAGCTTCTACCAGCAAACCTGCCGTCAGACATCGATGACAAGATGAAGATGCGCATCGCAAGGGAGGGACTCGAGTTACTTCATAACGGAACCGGTGTGTGCCCAAGTTCGGACATGAGTTGTTCACAATCTTCCCGTGTTAATATAGTTGAATAGTCCAACTAAATTCACAGAAAGTTCAAACCTTGGTAATAAAATACCTTTGAATAATGATTTTAAATGAAATACTTATCAAAATATTTTGGATACGGTTTTCGAAAACGTTTGATAAGATTATCATCTTATCAAAATGATGAATTTCTTTAAAAATAATCTTCATAGCACTGATCGAGTTTACGATTCTCTACAAAATGTGGAAACAATTTTTTTTACATAGTTTTAAGCAGTTTCCATTTTGTATACTATAATTATGTATGACGCGAACTTTTGCGTAGATTTTATAACCTGGGAGTAAGTGTCGCTTTTTTCAAGCTTTTATTTTTCCCCTAGGGTAGCTCCAAGCAAGCAGAAACTTCTTGTGCAAATGGACTTATTTTGCTTCGTTTACGTTCATATATTTGGTGACATTCCAAAAGCAGAGCCACACCATTCCAACTACTCTTTGAATTTTTATCAGTTCATCCATTCCTATCACATTATTCCCCAAAATACCATTTGCATTTCCACGGCTTTTTACTTTATTTATACCTTCTTTTATACAGCGCGCATTCACTTCATTATAGTACCATCACACCATTTTGAAAGCTTCCACATTTGCATGCACAATCAATAGCACAGATCAACAGACACAATCAGATCTATTTTTTAAAAGCTTTTATTTATCTTATTAATATCACTTATTTTACTTCACTAATCTTCTCATCTTATTTTTTGTTCAAATAAATTAATTCTCTATCTGCACTTGTACTTTCTTCTTTTCCTTCTTAGCCTCTTCCCTCTGTTTCCTCCTCTAGTACCTATTGTTATGTTAGGAGATTTTGGATTGATCCATGATTACGTGGATATAATATTTCTAACCTAATTTAGATTATAGCCATTATAATAAAAACAAGTAGTAGTAGATATTGAAGAAAGACAGAAATACAGTAGAAGTGAACTGGACAATTATCAATATTTTTAGAGCAAAAATAAAGCAAGGAACAAAAAACGAATATCGAGAATAATGTTTGGCGTATTGGCAAAGTGCTAGCAGATATGAGATAATTAACTGTAACCAGCGAGCTTTACATCTACTGAGTGGCGATTATGTTATCACATTAATTGAAACCACGTATTCAATACATGAATGAACTAACTATTAAAAAAAAAATTGCTGTTCCATACGTTTTGACCGCGTAGGTATTGCACTTTTGTAGGAAACGGCAGTTTTTTTTTTTAATAACTTACGAAAAATTTCAACACAGGGGTTCCAGCAGAATCATGTACTGAACACGTGGTTTCAATTAATGAGGTAACCTAATCACCACTCTGTATGTGAAGACTATCGCATGCTGTATGAAGCTTGCAGTATATTACAAACATTTTTATCGTGCAAGAGATAATTTTCGAAACTCCGTTTTATTTTTCACACCTTTGATCTCGAATTGAATAAACATTTTAAAGGTCAGCTAAAGGTCCCGGGTTTTTTTCATATATTATCTAAGCTTATGTTGTAAATTGAATTTTATACCGCTCGGATTTTTTATGTAGAATGACTGGACTAGAGGTGATTGTGGCTAAGTAATATCAACCGCACGGGTCGATCGATCAGGTTAAGCTACGCTTGGATGGGTGACCATCTTCACATACTGAGACCACTCCGTGCCTCGGATAGCACGGTAAGCAGTTGCTCCCAGCTGTCATTCGTGGATCTTTAACAGTCGTCACGGGTCGTCAGAAGCCCGAAAGCCTGAGAACCAGTCTTATCAAGAGGTATCCAGTTACTGGGTTGTGGAGGTCAGACAGGCAGTCGCTCCATGTAAAATATTGGTAATCAGCTTTTTCCGGTTAGATTGGAAACCGACCCCAATATAGTTGGGAAAAGGCTAGGCCATTGCCTAGCCTTTTCACAACTAGCGCCAGAGCCATACCTAGAGCCATACCTTTAAAAATTTAATTGAACATATCATTATATGTTCAATTAAATTTTTAAAGGTATGGCTCTCAATGAATGTTCGATGATTTTTTCCTGTAAGAGTCCCAAAAAAACATTTTTCTTTCTTTCTTTCTTAACTCGTGTATGAATTGTGGTGTAGAGACTTACTGGCTGCTGAGCGGCGGCGGGGGCGGGGGCGGCGAGGTGGGCGCGGGCTGGGTGGCGCGCGTGCAGGCGCGGAATGCGTACGGCTGGGGCGCGCTGTCGGCGCCCGCCGAGCTGGATGCGGCTGCGCTGGCGCCGGCCCGGCCGCCCGCCGCGGCGCTGGTGCTCGCCCTGCTGGCGGCGCTCGCTGCGCTGCTTGCTGTTGCAGCCGCTGTGTTCTACGGTACGTTCACATCATATCACATTTAGGAACACTTACTTGCATTCAATCAATCACAATACTAAAATAAGTTAGGCCGTACGTTACTGTAAGTGACACTTAAAAATTTAAGAGTGCCCTATGTAAGAAGGGATGGCAATGCACCTGGGATGCCTATGTATTGCATTCTAGAATTCTAGATAACCATAGGCGGCGGTAACCACTTATACCATTACCATCAAGTGGGCCGCCCGCTGTTAGCCACTCCATGACAAAAAAAAAAATAGATGTTTTGGGGAACTAACGAGGGCTTTTCCTAGCAGCGTACAATACGCGCCACAAAAGATGAGACTTGACGAGCGCCGTACCGCGCCTCCCGCGCTCTTTCCGCCGCCCCGATGACGCCCAGTCCCACTCCCTTCCCATCTCAGACCTCATACCACTAAAGAGACCTATAAATCGTCTACTGCGCAAGTCAAACCACAAGGTGTGTGAAGTCTCATTTTTAATGGCAAGTATGTTACGATCTAAGCTCTTACTCTCGACATTCTCACATATTACTACCGCAATATAAATATGGACAGTACGGAAACTACGAACACCTAGATCTACATTCCGACCTCGCCGCCGAGGTCGTAATCGTAACCGCCTCCCCCCCTACCCCCTACTCGGTGAAGCTGTACCTGCTGAGGACACAGCTGAGCCTGTAGCTTTAAACCCCGCCCATCATAATCCAGCCTGCCCCGTCTGGCTGTCCTCCCCCTAGCGACGTACAGTCGCCTATATCGTAGTTTGTAAACCCTGGCCGGAGGCATTAAGTTCGCTTAAAGCACCCACAGGAAATGTTCGGTTAAGCAGTCGCGACCTCCAATGGTCAACTGCGTGATGTCATTCACGAAAACAAAAAACTACGAACAAAACGTACGAAATGGCACACACACAGACGCGCGTATCGACGAGACCCATACATAGGTAAGCCACAATAAATGTACTGAGTGCACCGCAACCGCAACTATCGCTTGGGGCCTCGTCGGTGCGCGCGTCTGTCTGAGTGTGCTGTTTCAACTGTTTGTACGTAGTTTCCTTACTGTCCATATATGTATTATGTTACTACCGACGATAGGAAAAAAAAAAAAAAGTTGTTAACACTGTTCCAATTCTGAGAGTTCTTCTAATAATTAATCGAATTCTATGAAAACATTAGCAGCATACAATGCCCGAGCTCGGAAGAAGGCAGCTATTGAAAACCAAATATCTACGAATCCCGCAAGAAGAGGACCCGATGTGGAACTTGCAACCTTGAGGCAGTTACCGACGACACATTCTACAAATATACTTTATAATCAGGCAAGTTAAAATATAAAAACTGCAAAATCATCCTTCATATTACTTTATAGGATGCAACTTTCACTGCCTTTGGATTACTGATTTGAACGCTAATCAGGCAGAATGGGTCCATGTTGATTTAAAACCCTAAGAAAATAAAGTTGAAAGTCTTGTTAAATGGTTGTAGTCTTCATTATAACAGAGATTAAAACCTTATGTTTCTTATGCCACAGGGTGTCCACTGCCCAACAAACGCAGAACTGGCCAGTTTGCCTCACATTCGCAGAGAACAGATAACACTGACTAAGTTCCTGGGTTCGGGTGCATTCGGAGAGGTATTTGAAGGCGTTGCCAGGCAGATCAATGGCAGCACTGCTGATACTAAAGTAGCCGTCAAAGTGAGTATTGCAACGCAATTGCTTGTCATCTTAAGAAATGAAATAAAGATTATGTGCTGCCTTACCTCACATATGTTCAATATCGTCTATGAGGGAAGCCAACGCCATCTTAGTCGGTCCATTTCACAGGTCCATTTATTTGGTGGTCACAATAAAAAGCATTAGGTATTCCACCACCAAATGGCTACATTTAGCCCAGATGATACGACTCTGATTTAGGAAAACTATGGACGTTCATGAATTAAAATATACCTCATAAACAATTTCCTATCCACAGACATTACGTAAAAGCGCCACAGAACAAGAAAAGACGGAATTCCTAAAGGAAGCGGCGCTGATGTCCAACTTCAAGCACGAACATATTCTGCGTCTTTTGGGAGTGTGTCTCGACAATGATCCGAACTACATTATAATGGAGCTTATGGAGGGAGGAGACTTGCTGAGCTACTTGAGGGCTAAACGAGTTTCACTGGTATGTAAACATCAGCTAGAATAACCTTTATAAAGTTGTATGTTTCTTAAAAAAAAGTGAACTGCCCTGATTAATTCAACCAGGCTCGTTAACGTTTATCCCATTCGTACTTGCATCGCGTAACGCCACTACCTCAACTTTTTTGGGTTTGGGGATGAAATATCAGTTGGATATTGAAAGACTCTATACTATGATGCCAACTGTTCTACGCGATATCTCTGACCTGGACTGGAACTGGTATTTGACGAAACCTTAGACCAAGTAATAACTAACGATGAAAACTTTCAAAGCAACGAAAAACATACTTGCTCCACTTCTGCCAAAACCAGCACTGAAATTTAAAAAACAGGTCAAGAGCAAGTCGGTCTCGCGCACCGAGAGTAATCTTTACATAAACTTCCAGCTTATAGAATAATTTCAGATTTTTCTCTATGCAAACTTTGGACATAAGGGAAAAGATACCCAAGAACGGTATTTTATTATTACATTTTTCATCAACAGTCGAAATCTATGCGGCCTAAAAATAAAAGGAATAAATGTTTGAGAATGTGCTAACACCGCTCTTTCATATGATACCCCACATCCCCATGCCCTCGTAGTTCCAGTTCGAATTTTTAAGACCCCCTTTCAGTCCCTGTTGCAAAAAAAAAAAAAAATTCTTTCCTATTTGCAAAATAATTGGGCAATCGTCATCCTAAAACTGTTCCAAATTTCAAGTTGATAGCATTAGTAGTTCTTGAGATGTCCAGCTGCGACAGACGGACAGACAGACAGACTGAGTCGCACCATAAGGGATCCTTTTTACTATTTTGGTACGGAACCCTAGAAACATGCTAAAGCCGTCTTTTACCAAACATGTACCTAGATAAAAATAATATTTCTAACTGGCAAACTTTCTCTACAGTACACCCCCGAATCCCTAACACTACTAGACCTCCTGAACATGTGTGTGGACGTGACAAAAGGCTGTCGCTACCTGGAAGAGATGCACTTTGTCCACCGCGACTTAGCTTGCCGCAACTGTCTCGTGGCACATCGAGCCAACGGTAGAGTGGTCAAGATCGGGGATTTCGGACTAGCGAGAGATATCTACAAGAATGATTATTATAGGAAGGAAGGGGAAGGTAAGCAATATTTTTTTATTTATTTATAACATAAACATAACAACATCACGCCTTGTTTTTCCGAAGGGTTGGGTAGAGGTGTACCTTTAGTACACCCACATTTCGCCAGCTATGTTCAAGTCTCATATAATGGGGGGCGAGCCTATTGCCATCAACCGGGCACAAATTCAGACTCCGGGTTGCTATTGAGAAATTCCAGATAGAAAAATCCAATAATACCTTGCCGACTTGGGAATCGAACCCAGGACCTCATGATCAGCAATTGCGCTTGTGACTATTAGACCAACGAGGCAGTATTTATTTAATCATTAACTAAAGCTTTTTGCACTAGCAAAAAAATACTGTACAAACATTTTCTAGCAGTAGGGTGACGCGGAGACAAACATGGCAGGTGCGACATATTAGATAGTTAGCTAGAAAATACCTAATTATAAAATAGAAGAATACATAAATATATACTTATAATTGTACAGGTATATAAAAAAGAAGGGGAAATAATCATAGGCCAACAAAAACTTCGTCCGCATCGCTGGCGAAGTGCCTAAAAGGCTGGCAGCATTATTATTTTAAGACTGTTGCTTTCTCAAAGCAACTGTCGGGAAACTTATGGACTAACGTACCTACTTATAAACAAAATAATCTTTGTAAAGACAAATAACGGTCAGTTGAGGGAGCAAACTAAACCAGTAAATCAGCGCAGGGACGTTTTTGCCAACTTCTAAATTGATAGGAAGTTGTAAAAATGAATCAGCCACAGTTCTTAGTCAAAAGCACAATTTACATCAAGAAAACACTACCAATAAATTCCCGATATGCTAAGTTATGTCCTAAATTAAAAGCACGTACACTGGCTGGTAATAAAACATGGTCCCTATTGGGAAGAACATTGGGTTACCATCCGTCCGGATATGTCTAACCTTTATCCCTCCCCGTTCGGATTTTTTCCGGCTTTGTCATTCGACCGGACTTTTCCACTAAGGGGATCTTTTTTAATAAAACAAAGTTAATGATTTCAGACAAAAAAAAAAAAACCGGACATGATGATGTCCGATGTGTGTGTCATGTCATGATGTCCATATCCGGACATTTTTTGCCTTATCTGCGAGTGTAGTAAAATATTGTAGTCGTGATTCTAACCTTCTTGTGTCCGCAGGGTTATTGCCAGTGCGATGGATGGCCGTCGAGTGCTTGGTAGACGGCGTTTTTTCTTGCCAGTCTGACGTGTGGGCCTGGGGAGTACTCTGCTGGGAGGTAAGATCAACATTAGACAATTAATACATTTTTAAACTTCAAATTGTTGTCTGTTTTGGACAAGTTCTAGTTAACTTATCTGGCAGGATTTTTATAAGCAATCACTTAATGGACAGTGGTACCCTATATCTTCTGGTTTCCATCTTCACTCAGTTAATTTTTGTTTCGTGCTGAGTACTAAGTAATGTTATTGTGGTGGTTATTATTAGGTACTATCACTGGGTCAGCAGCCATACCCCGCGCGCACCAACCGGCAAGTACTGTCGTACGTCCGCACCGGAGGCACGCTCGACAGGCCACCTAATTGTCCTTCAGCTTTGTAAGTACTACATAACGTCACGCCTGTAATCCCCGAAGCGTTAGGCAGAGGTGTATCTACAGGAACACTCAAATTTCGCCAGTTATGTTTAAGTCCCATGTAATAGGGGGCGAGCCTTGTGCCATCAACTGGGCACAAATCCAGACTCTGGGCTGATACTGGGAAATTCCTGATGGAAAAGCCCGACTTGGGAATAGAACCCAGGACTTCGCGCTCAGCGGTAGCGCTTGCGACCACTAGACCAACGAGGCAGTTGTAAATACTAATACACCTTTTAAGTGTCCCTAAAGCATATAACACGGCCGACTGCTGGATCCAAACAGGTTATTAGACCCAACTTCTAAAGATCTTTAATCAAAATAAAGTTGCTGTCAAGGACAATGGTTATCCCACTCTGGTCAGAACTTCTTAGTCCCCATACTCTGCAAACACACTTACACAGTATCATTTATATTCTAGCTACGACTTACTTCAAAAATGCTGGAGCTATTCGGCGGAGGCGCGGCCGTCGTTCCGTCAGTGCCTGGAAGTGGTGCGCGCCTTACGTGATAAGACGTCGCCCAACATCACGCTAACGGCCACACCGACGCCAGCGCCGCACTACCTCACGCTTCTCGGAGACGGTAAGCCTGGCAACTGTGACTACTATAACCTCTTATAACAGTATTATTTTCATACACCGTGTCGATGGGATATCCCATCGGCAAAAATTACGAACTTCCATACAAATTTTCATTCCCTATTTAACCACTTTAGGGGATGAATTTTCAAAAATTCTTCCTTAGTGCTGGCCTTCGTTGTATAAGGAAGTCTAGTGCAAAGTTTCATATTTCTACACCCGACGGTTTAGGATAATATGCGTTGTTTGTCAGCGAATGAATGAATGAATTTAAGATTTTTATCAAGTAGAAGATTACTTCAGTAAAGAAATACAGTTACAGTTGTACAGGAAGTATATAGCTCGCATCGTTCCAATTGTAAAGTAATATTAAAATAATACTGTTATATGAGACGAGGTGGTGGTTGACTGGTTGCTCCCTGTTCATGATACACTCACCATCATACTCATTTCTCACATGCATGAATTGCAATTAAACGCTAAATCTTACTTGCACAAATTGCAATTTGCATTAGCAAGCATGTAACGTTAAGACAGTCAATCGGTTTACCGTGCTAACTGTTGCTATTGTGTGAACACCTCATAAGTTGTTCGGGCAAACTTTTATACAAACTATCGCTGCATGTAGCCGGGCCTTATTTAGGTCCTCGTTCGCTTGTCGAAGTGGCTTGGTCGGTCTGCCGTACGGTTCGCAAACTATATCTTGTAATTTAGCGGCAAAGCGACCGGTCCGATATAATTCAAGCCTTACAGCACTTCCCAGATTTGAACTAGGCAGTGGTATGTGTTTCTGTCCACTGGGCCCCGCGAGCTAGGCTCATAAAACTAGTAGCAATGCTTTGTTTGTTCAGTGTACCTCATGAATTTGTCAACAAGATCCAATGTACCACATCCATCATTTTGATAGAAATCACGATAAATCGCCTAATCTATTCAGCGGGGCCATCGGCTATACTGCGCTCGGAATACATAAAAAAAAAATATTGATCGCATCTGCTCCTAATGTACCTCTCAATTCATGTATTAAATTTTAGGAATATTTGATAGAACAGGAGAAATTCAGCATGAAAGTTTTGTCTTTCCAGCAGGGCCCTATGTAATTAGAATCAATACGAACAGAAAAAGCGTACCATTTTTATGTATTAGCAATGTAACTTGTGATACAAAATTATGATAATAGTAGTATTTGCTTGGTAAGGTCAACTAAATGGATATTTTCCGCAATGACGGTAGGAGTGCTAAACTGTTGATATTGCATCATTTTTATCAGTTGGAAAACAATACTTGGTAGAATGTGAAGAACTCTGAGAGTAGATTTGTAATATATAAAATGGTACGCTTTTTCTGTTCGTATTCATTCTAATTACAAAAGGCCCTGCTGGAAAGACAAAACTTTCTAACAAAATTTCTTAGAATTTAATACATGAATCGAGAGGTACATTAGGAGCAGATGCGATCAATATTTTTTAGTGTTCCGTAGTCAACAAGGAACTCTTATAGTTTCGCTATGTCCGTCCACAGCTTAGCTCAGAGACTTAGTACTAGAAAGCTATAATTTGGCATGGATATACATATTCGTCACGCCGACAAAGTGGTAAAATAAAATCATGAAAAAAAAAATTTTTAGGGCACCTTCTGTACACGTAGTTTTTTTCTCGTCTACCCCATGGTGTGGGGTGTTGTTGGATAGGTCTTTCAAAAATATTGTGGGTTTGTGAAAACAATTTTTCGATTTAGGGATCCGTTTCTGAAATATTAAGCTTTAAAGCGCTAATTTTATGTTGAGTCAAGTGTCGTCGTCGTCGTCCCCGCCACCTAAACGGTTAGTTTTGGATGGGTAAAAAAATCACGGTAGTAGTATATATGATGAAATTAAAAGGAAAACTATCACAGCTAAGTAGGAATAGTCAACCAAGTTGTACAATGTACTTGGAACAGTAAAAAATTCGTACAAATTCCATTAAAAATTACTTATATAACGTTGTTAGTTGTGTAAAACAGGTAGTAAATATAAGTTTATGAACCATGTAAAAATATACAAAAATAAAATCATAACGTTGTTATTAATAATGATTTCTAAATTAGTAATATTTACGCTCGAATAACGGGCGGCGGCGTGCACTACGGAACCCTATTACTGCGCGTGGCCCGAAACGCACTTGGCCGGTTTTTTTTTATGTATTACGACCGCAGTATAGCCGAGGGCCCCGCTGGATAGATGAGGCGATTTATCGTGATTTCTATCAAAATGATCGAGGTACATTGGATCTTGTTGATAAATTCATGAGGTACATTGAACAAACACAGTTTCTACTGGATAGAAACACATGGCAGTGGTATACATAAAATACCTAGTTCCACACAATCTTCACCAATCAGCATGTTATCTGAAATGCAGAAGCGGCTATTATTTTAATAAAAATATGCGATAAATAATTAAAGTAATTTTTCTTGATTTCATGTTATCCCAACTAACCGATGTATTGTGCATGGGCTGCATGTTCAGATGCCGTCGACAACCGCACCTACCTATTGGACGAGAATGACAACGCCTGCTTAGGTTCGTGACTACAATCATTGATTGATATAATGCAGCTTACTTTATTCCCAGTTTACATGAAACTAATGAAATAATAATAATTCAGATGAAGACTTTCCGGAGCACCACATGGAGCCGTCGCGACTGCTTCCCGAACGAACTCCGAAGTACTTGGAACTCATGTACGACAGCGACCCGGCGCCCGGCACCATCTGTGACGGGTACGAGATACCGCGAGCGGCAATCACGTACATGCCTCCATTCTCACGACACAGCATCGTTGGTGTCGCACCAAATAGACTGATCAAACCACCGTTGTACAGAACACATTCCTTACGAACTAACACTCGCCCGCCAAACGCCACCATCATTCCTCTGCGGAACGGACTGGTGAAGCGAGCATCGCTGTGTGAAGAAATTAGCGCTCGAGAGCCGAGACCGTGTTCGTCACGAGAACAACCACGAGTTGACTTAGACTTTGATAAACACGTATTCAAGACTCCATTTTGAACTGTGATATTAGAAAAAATAAGCAATGTGTAAATTTTCCACCGAATGAGGATACTGTTTTAGAATTAAGTGAATATTTAATATTATTTATTTTCACTAGATTACAGTTTGTAAATAGAGGTGAATAAACTCGTTGTACATATTAGTATAAGCTGCTGTGCTGCAATTATTATTGCATCCGTAGAAAACATCACGACACAACATATTAATGCATTTATTAAACGCCAGTTAATTAAATATATTGTCTATCATCTAGTCTATGCACTTTTATTTTATATTCCCGTACGTACGTTTAAGCTCTGGCCACACGGAAGCGAATCCAGTGAGTCCATGCGGGACGAAATTCTCTCTCGCCTGGTGCCAACTAACTTACGGAGGTGTTACAAGTGGCGCGAATATTCGCGTGACTTCCTAATACATCAATCTGTCTAGCCTTTTCCCAACTATCTTGGGGTCGGCTTCCAGTCTAACCGGATGCAGCTGAATACCGGTATTTATTATATTACTTCCTAATACATAATTACAGAAATCGTCCCGCGCAGAATTCGCCCCAGTGTAGCCAGAGCTTTTCACCAAGTGAGCCAAGTCATCTCCAATTCTCCACCTAAGAAAAACTTAGATAAAAAATAGAAATTACTAGTCACTTGTGCACCAAGGTATGCAAATATTGAAACGTAAAGATATTGTGCAATACTTAGTTTCGGAAATATAATCATCAACTTTTTTTTATGACCCACATTGCACTTTTTTGGCTGATCCGCTAGACTGCTAGAGAGCCTGTCCAGAGGAGAATATTTCTGCGTTTGCGCGCGTAATACTTACTGGACGCAAACACACGGACAGAGTATCAAACTCACGCGTTACGCGCCTATAACTATATGCATGTGAACGGAATGTATTGGCAGTTGGCACCTATAGCACAGAGTAATAAAGCTACAGTGGTGTATTTGTGCAGTGACCTTGAATTAATTACCTACGGCCGCTCAATAAATACGTGTCCGTCCGAGCGTAACTGCCGCGCGCCCGAATTGTTGCGTAACTGAGACTGACTGAGATTTCGAAGCGCGTCGTTTCGGCAGTTTCCTATGAAGATAAACTACTGTATCATTATTATGCTATGGTTATAGGCTTTTTTATGTACGCGCGTAGTATCCATGCGCGCGTAAAATGTCCACGCGAACATCGCGCGATTGCTATGTAAATGTTGGCATCATTGCTCAATATTATGGTTATAAATCTACTAAGGTTATATTATGCTGTTACATGCCAGTTTATTAGTTTAAAGGATTAAAATAAAAACAAAAAACGAACACTTAATTTTTTATTTGATATACGATTAATTTATTTGCTAATGTTATTGTTTTACAGCTAAGATAAAAGTGCATCTTTTCCAACAGTTAAATTAGCTAATTTACCTAGAAAGTAGTTTTTATTTAGCTGTATAGTGAGATGTACTTTTGGTTATAATAAAATCCGTCATATAGGTACCGTTTCACAACGCGTGTATAATTGGTACGTTAAATAGGTAGTTTGATTGAAATTTAACGCCAAAACATGTACAACTTGTTTATAATATGCTGTAAAACTTATTTCATCCTGGCACTTGAATGCTGTCTCGCTTTATTTTATTTTTGATATGACGATAGGTACACACCGGGCGGACTACTACGTCTAAATGGACTTGTCGATTAAGTACATCGAAACGTGAATTCAGCAATTGTGCTGAATTCACGTTTCGATGTAAAAACTTTTCAGCCCCCCCTGGTATTAACCAGGGGGGGCTGAAAAGTTTTGAGCCTAAGTACCTTCAAGTGTCATTACTGTCTCGCGCTGTATATTACTAATTTGCGAATACCCTCTTTAATGTAGATACAGAGTTTCATGTCATTAGCATCATTACGCTTTTAGTAATGAATGCGTAAACATCATCATGTCTCAGTCATCCTCGGCCCATCCCTAGGATCAAAATTTTTCAGAAACGCTCCCTGGTGCTACCCCAGAGGGGCTGAAAAGTTTCCAGCCCCCTGGGGGGGTCCCCGGTCACTGAGACATGATGATGTTTTCGGATTAATTACTAAAAGCGTAATGATGCTAATGATATGAGTCTGTATTTATATTAAAGAGGATAATCGCAAATTAGTAATATACAGCGCAAGACAATAGTGACACTTGAAGGTACTTAGTCTCAAAACTTTTAACTACAAATGCCAACGAGTCATCGAGCGGCATATAGGCCCGATCTGTACCCAGCAGAGGAAAAAAAATGACAATGACATAATTATAAGACTTCGAGCGTAATACTATGCCTGCACATTGTACAGCAAGTTTTATTTAAAGAGTACAGACATCTATTCAGATGACTACAAAGACTTATTGCTGATTCGATTTTTAGTCGTGTCACACGAGACATGATTATAAAACTACACTTCTTATTCTGGAAAATAAATCGAGGTAGTAAAATAACGTCAAGACGTGATACCAGAATATATCATGTGGTATGTATGATATCAGAATCTCTCGAGAAAAAAAAGTACTTTCGCGCGGATTCCGCAAACGAAAGCTAATAATAAAAATAAAATATACCTTTTCTTAACTAAATAAAAGTTCTTATGCGGTAATTTACTAGTCGTATCTAATCGCCGTCTTCAGCAATTTCCTGCTTGACGCGTTTCTCGTGTTTCAACTGTTCAGTGGTGGTGACGTTGCCTGCGATGGCGGGAGGGTCCTGATGGTCATCGTCTTGTGCGTCGTCCTTGCTGTTCTCGTGAAGCAGAACGTACTCCCGCTGAGAGAAACCAAACTTGACCACATCGCGCTCAAGTAACTCGACATAACGGCGAGGCTCGACCTTTTTGTTGTTCACGAAAGTACCGTTCGCCGATTCTGGTGAAAAAGAAACAAGTTCTAGTAAGTATTGGAAGTCGTGCCATAACACAGAGGATACCAAACTTTCTGATAGGTTTTTATATTTACTGTAAAAGTCCGATTACACATTCATACATTTATCTATTTATCTCCCTTATGATAGATATCATTACAGGTTTAAAAACCTAATGCAATAGTGCGGTCTTTTAAAATAGGTGACAGTACGAAAAATACCGAACGATTTTTCTATTGTAGAATAAAAATGTCAAAAATCAACCTAATTTTGTAAATGATTTTAATATTTTTGAGAAATAAATGCGTACAAATAAAGCCATTGGTCACGTGACATTGAACGCGATTCAGAGCCTGAGATGTAATTTATTGTAATTGACTGTTTCAAATTGTAAATACATAGTAACAAACGTTATATGTCAGACAGAAAGTTTCTATTGCATAACCAATAGACAGACGTACGAAAGGAATATTATTGAAAGGAACAACACTGAATGGTAGTTGCACAATGGGCAGTATTCAATCACATTCAAAATTTGGAAATGAAAATCGTCTACCTACGACTGTAAAAGTAAACAATAGCACAAACAATTATTTGTCTGCTTTGAATATAATTTTTGTAAATATTTTAAAATTTTGTTAATTAACCGAATATTTTATATATTCCGACAGAATTAATAAATAAAGTTTGTATAAATAACAGTTAAAATATAGGTACTTACTACAATAACAAAATAATGTAATGTCAAAATAACAGCTTCTTACTAAATGCATATGAAAGTAGAAACGGTATACCCCGGTGGTGTATGGTGGCCTGCGGCTTGGCCCGTGTTAAAATAGATAACAATAATCTTTCTACTGCCTCGTTCGTTGGTCTGGTGGTTGCAAGCGCTACTGCTGAGCATGAGGGAAGTGTTCCTGGGTTTTACCATCTGGAATTTCTCAGTGACAGCCCGGAGTCTGGATTTGTGTCTGGTTTGTGTTTGGCAATAGGCTCGCCTCACACACACACAACACATGGAACCTAAACTAGAAAAATATGGGGGTACTATAGGTGCACCACTGCCTAATCGTTCGGGGACTACTGGCGTGATGTTATGTGTGTATGTGTTACATGTGACATCAAATGACATACCAAGATCTATGACGTAAGGCCTGACCCGGCGGCCCTGCGAGCCGTCGGGGCGGTTGAAGGGCGTGGCGCGGTACTGCAGCGCGGCGTGCTGCTTGCTGATGGACGGGTGCTCCAGCGCTATGTCCACCACCTTCTTGTCGCGCCCGATCAGAAACGCAGACTGGCGGTGGATATACAAGATCGGTAGCGCTTTGTCGCCTTTGAACGGGTAGAATCTGAAAATTATTTTTATGCTATTACAGACAGTAGAGTTAATATGACATGAATTCGGAGCGCAGAAAGGTGCCAAACGCATTTTTGAGCAAACATTCCAGTATGATACATAAAGAAAAATTCCAGGAAATTAAATGGACGAGGTCTCACTGCAAATCACTTGCGCCGCATGCCCGCCCTGTCTGTCACCTGTACACTTGAGGATCTAATAACTGCGTCAGTGCACGGAGTTCGAGTGGCAGAATTTTGGGCTAAACATCAATCAATCTGCCTAGCCTTTTCTCAACTATATTGGGGTCGGCTTCCAGTCTCAGAACCGGGTGCAGCTTAATATTAGTATTTTACATGGAGTGGCTACCTATCCGACCTCTATAGCCCAGCTACTGGGTAATACGGAACCCTTTTGTAAGACTGGTTGTCTGACTTTCAGGCTTCTGACAACCCGTAACGAGTGTCAAAGATCCATAAATGACAGCTGGGACCAACGGCTTAACGTGCTTTCCGAGGCAAGGAGGAGTCTCAGTCACCCATCCACGGACCAACCCCGGCAAGCACAGCTTAACCTGAAGGATCGCTCCGTGCGGCCGTTATTACTTAGCCACGAGCTCCTTTTTGGGCTAAACATAATATTTGAATTTTCACAACCTTATTTGGCATTGGTACACTAAGAACTTCATACATAAATAAATAGCAAAATATTTACCTCCATCTCCTTTTAGGCTGCTTAGCGTCATCAGGTTCTGTGTACTTAATCACAACTCCGTTGACCGTATTGGCATCAGCCGTCAGTTTACCAGACAGACCGAAGTTCGGCTTTTCTTTATCAGCCGGATCTTTGCCGTCCTCTGTCTTAACATCTCCCTTTCCCCAGTCGAATTCTTTATTCTCGTCAGGATCTGCGAATCTATGTAAACATATTTTTTTGTTGATGATTTCTATTTTTTTCTATTATTTGCTACAGTGAAATTGCTAAAACAATGTTATCTAAATGTTTGGCTGCCAGAAATAAATTACGCATTTTTATACGAATACGACCTTTACGCATTTATGAACATCACAAACCTGGTCTTGCGATCTCGTGACTTAGCCTCTGTTTTGACTGGAGGTCGTCCGCGCTCCGCATTGCGATCTTCCGGTCTGCCAGAGCGCTCTCTTCGTTCATCCCCGCGCCCATCCCTGTATCGCTCTTCTCTCCCTTCCGGCCTCTCCGGCCGACGACTCCGCTCTTTGTAGCGCTCTTCTTGACTTCTCGATCTGGACCGCTCTCTAACAAATAATTACATAATAATTAACAGGTTTTCTTAACGCCTTACGTTGTAGAAATAAATTGCAGAATCATGTTAGAAGGCAAACGTCGCCAAAGATGATTAAAATCTACTAAAGCTTGTACGATATTATATTAATTATATTTGTGCTGATAGTAGATACAAAAATTTACTATACCTGTGGTGTGACGCAGCCGGCTTGTCGGGTCTAGCAGCTGTGCTTATGGGCTTCTCTCGACGAACTTCGCGTGGTCTGTAACCGACAAACATAATAACTGATTAGCCGTACAAACACTTCCTAACACAGACGATTTACAAATATTGCCAAGGATTGCAAACTGGGTGCTCCACCACAATAAATTTTATTTCAAGCTTTAACAAAAAAAATACAACAAAAATAATAATAAATATATTGTAATTTTATTATTTAACTGAAGTAACCTAAAAGCCCTACCAA
The DNA here is from genome assembly GCA_946251885.1 of Cosmia pyralina. Taxonomy (NCBI): domain Eukaryota; kingdom Metazoa; phylum Arthropoda; class Insecta; order Lepidoptera; family Noctuidae; genus Cosmia; species Cosmia pyralina. Next base: position 14,681,390 of record OX276353.1, read on the forward strand.
AGATCCTTTTATTTGGTCAATAGTACAAGTGAGAGTTTTATTTTGAATAGGATTAAAAATAGAACACTATCGACTCATAAATAAGAGAATATTATGCTAGAGGCAATCATCCTCAGTTTAATAACTGTTTTAGCGTAACAATATATTCATTAATTTATCTTCAACACGAAGAACCAATTATTTTGACACTCCTTTAAATCGTACACTTACCATTACTTTTGAAACACAATGTTGATTTCACGAGCATACCTACTAAGTTCAGCCTTTCGTGAACTTCTCATATTTTGACTAATTAATACATAGATGTTATAAATCAAATGGTTAGCTTTTAACTAAGCTAAAGGCCAGTGACAACTGTTTTCTTTTTTCTCATTAAAGCACAAAACATGCGCGAGTCTACGTTCTTACAGTATGAAAAGTGTAGTCTTCTACCCTCGTATTTCATTTTGTCGCAATTAATCATATTTTTAATCATTTTCACATTTTATGTGTCAAGTCATGGTTTCTTTCGGGCCATATAAATTTGCGAATTATCTTGTTATCTTTTTCATTCATAGTTTCTATCTTGTTTAAATCTTTATCTTCATCTGTGTCGATTCACTGACATTTTATTGCATTTACGTAAACATAAGCGAAATTGCTTATAAATCAATGCATTAGTAGCCATTTCCAAATTGCTTGGGTAAAAATTTGCTGGTGTCTATATCCTTGTTTAGTAATAATAATGATGATACAATGACTAATGACGAAGCGCTCCCAAAGTAATACAGCGTCCAAATAGATATCAGTTTGGAGACAGAAGTGATAAAAGAAGTGATGTTCCAGTTTGAATCATTATGTGAATTGTCAAATGACAGAACATTTTAAATAATCTCGAGTCTGCATTTCCATTCTATACTTACAGCAACGTTATTAGCTGTATGAGTTCCAATATCAAAATCGTTTTGGAACCTAAAGCAATACAGTTCATAAGAGTAGACAGTATTCTGAATAAACACAAACAAATTAAAACAAACAAACTCCCAACTCAGCTCCAGGTGTATGTATGTAATCTTCAAATCCGTTTCCTTATTCTTCATATAGGTATGTAACATTCTTTATTTTGACATTCTGTCAACGATATTACGCTTCATTGTCTTTCTTTCATCAGTTTAGACTCCTCATCTTAACAAATCCTATGTATTTAATTTAGAAAATATTGTATCCCTTTTGCCTTGTGATGTCATTGCTAGACTGATCCATCACGCAAATCCAATCTGCTTTCAACAATCTCATATCATATTCTATATAAAATCTAATTTAATATCTGTCTCTTATTTGATTAAATATTTGTGTATAAGAATTCCCTCGTTGAAAGCACTTTAGTGCCTGCATATTCCAAAATGAAAATAGTAATCTTTTGCTAATAAGCATTCCAACAAATCTATAACAATCGATGGTTTCACACATGCCTATAGCAAGTATCATTTAGGGTGCAAATATTAAAATATCTTTGCAACACCGACATGCTCTGATCATTATATTTTTCTGTAGAGTAGTCACTGTAAAAATAAATATAGTTATTTAACGTCGCATGTACACTGTTACTGACCAGCTGTGGCCAGCAGACACGCATGCAATAACAGTCTGTATTGTATGTGTAAAAATGTTTTTAAATAGATGAAATAATCTTTTTTAAAACAAACTACCAGTTATATCTAACCTAATAGCGTAAATTACTTACATCTAATTAACGATAAGAAACACGGATTTACGTACCTTTCAGAAGAGAAGCCCTCTTCGTGATACCTCTCCTTCCTGTCAGGATACTCTCTCTCGCGGAACCGCTCGTTCTCAGGTGGACCACGTCTAGAGACAAAATTCACATAAGATAGTATTATTCGATGCATCAGACTACTAAATACTTGTAGATAGTAAGTGTAATGTTTTTTAAGGCGAGTTTTTCTTAAGTAATAGTTTTTACATCAATATTATCTCAAACTTGCAAGTTTTACTGCCAAAATGTATTATTGCATTTACATTTCAATGTTTTACCGATAAGAACTTAAAACTGCCGAGTACATTTCGTATCCAATTTTTTGTGATATTTATAGAAACAATTAGAGCTATTTAGCAATCATTACATAATTACCAATACTGATTAATAACCACAAAGTATATTTTCTCCGTGGATATGACTCAAAGTGCATTGTTTTTATGAATAATGCCAAAGGTAATTAGAAAATGGCATTTAACATTCACATTTAATATGTAAGTATTTATTTTGCACATCTCTCTAAACAGTCAAAACAAATAAATAGGAGCTAAGTACTAGTTTAATAAGCTCTTTTCTGCCTGTATGTCGAAATCTTTTTATGTGTGTTCAAATTATAAAACATCGTAATCTTAGTAATAGTTCCTGAACTGCAGAAACCGACACCAACATTGAACCTACACTTCTTTTTTCAAACATTCAATGAGTTTTGAATGGTGTTAAATTTTATTTAAAATGGTGTCATTTACAAGATAACGGCTCAGACCATTATCAGCTCAAATTAGATTGATAGCTAAAACGTCACAATCACGTCATTATTCATCATTATAACCAAAAAACTTGGACGGACGGACGGACGGACGGATGGTGTAATTGGTAATTAGGGCACAGTACCTTTCACGATAGTCTCTCCTGTCTTCAAACTCCCGCCTTTTGGGTCCTCCACGCTCCTCATACTGATTGTAACGGTTCAAACCTAGGATGAATAAAGCAAGTGAACTAATGATTATGAGAAAAATGCAAACACAACTGTTGTAACTTAACCCACATTCTTTTACATATAGGTTAGGACCATGTTTGACCACAAGCTCATTTGATGTTAACTAATGAGGTCAACAAAGCTGTGGCTTTGTTGACCTCATTGGTATTTAAAAAACATTCAGTAACTAACCTCTTGTGTCATCTCTTTGATGATATCGTTCTTCTTGCTCCCTTGGTCTCCGTTGGTATTCTTCTTTTGGAGATCTGTGCTCCTCATACCTCTGATTCCTAAAGAATGAAGTAATTTACTTTACATTTCTATTAAATTGATTTGCCCCAAACTAAGACCAGCACATTTAAGGACGCTGTTACAAATGGGTAGTCAAATCATTACTTTTTTACACAAAAGCATGTTTATTAAATAAAATGCTTTACATTCTTAAAATGTTTTTTGGCCAAATTGTTGATAGATGAGCATGATACGATTCTGAACTACAAATATAATTTTAGATAGGTACAGTTTCTCAATAAATGTACCGGACTAAAAATTTTTACTTTGGTACATTTATTGAGAAAATGTACCTATTTAAAATTATATTTATAGTTCACAATCGTACCATGCACATCTATCAACAATTTGGCCAAAAAACATTTCAAGAATGCAAAGCATTTTATTTAATAAACATACTTTTGTGTAAATAAATATAAATAATAATAAATATAAATATGTTTGGACATATCACACAACGCCATCTAGCCCCAAGATAAGCAACCTAATGCTTGTGTTATGGTAACGAGATGGCTGATAAACTACTTATATACATTTTTTTTTTTGTAAATACATACATATTATAGATAGAAAAACACCCAGACTCGGAACAAATACTTGTAGGTCGTACAAATATTTGTTCCGTGCGGGAATCGAACCCGCGACATGCTGCGCAGCAGTCAATCGCTCAACCACTGCGCCAACCGTGTCGTCAAAAAAAAGTCAAAAAAAGTAATGATTTGACTACCCATTTGTAACAGCGTCCTTAAGTATCCTACAAGCCAACATTTATGTGTACTTCTAATGTACCTTTTATACTCATAATCCCTTTGCCGTCTATTATGTTCTTCATTAGGATCATTATATTGAGTGCTTTGACCATATTTCTCTCTATTTCTATCATATTTTTCTTGGCGATATTGTGTATATCTGCAATGATTTAATGATGTAGTGTAATGAAATATTACACAATATCATTTTAGCCTGGTATCTAATTACTTTACCTGTCATTATGTTCCCTGTCGTATTGTTGGTACTGTTCCTGATACTGCTGCTGTCTTCTCTCTTTGCTGGAACCTCGGTAGAAGCGCTGAACTTCTCTCTCCCTTTCATACTCCTCAGGGGACAATGATCTTTGATATTCCTTCCTAAAATACAAACCACAAGTTAGTAACATTTTTTTAAATTTAAATCATAAGAATTATTTTTATACACTAATAAAGTTTCTAAGTTTGGATGTAGGAGGTAATCTCCGAAACTACCTTTATCATCCAATTTCAAAAACTCTTTCATCTATAATTCTGTAGCTACACTAATATTATAAATTTACTTTTAAAAAAAGTAAAAACCAACTTCTAAAAGCTAAAACAAATAAAATATATTTGTTTTAGGTTTTAGAAGTCGGTTTTTTTAAAGTAAATTTATTTATCCATTTTAAGTTAAATATAATGTACAATTACATAAGCCCAAGACGAACGAAAAGAAGAATCATCAAAATCCGCTTAGAAATGCCAGAGATACAGTACATTTATGCATATAACGTTGTACATAACAATAGTTACCTAATGTAGGTAATAGGTAATACGGGCTGGTTGGGTTGTGGAGGTCAGATAGGCAATCGCTCTATGTAAAATACTGGTACTCAGCTGCATCCGGTTAGACTGGAAGCCGACCCCAACATAGTTGGAAAAAGGCTAGGCAGATCAGATCAGGTAATACGGGCTGGTATCCACAACTCCACGTCAATGCACGTATTTTGCGTACGAATTACCTAATGTATTAAAATTATACTATAACCTTCCTGAAAGTGTGTAGATCACGGTAAAAAAAATACGATCAAGGTAGGTCGATCATGGTAAAGAATCTTCAAAATTGGATCATTAGTGTTTGAAAAAATCGTGGACATACAAAAATACATACGAGTCGAATAAAGAACCTCCTTTTTTAAAGTTGGTTAAAAATACTTCAGTTTAAAAACCACGTTCAAATCAAATCAAATTATTTATTTGCATAATACAGGTAGGACCCCCGGTGGTTTGCTTGTATGGGGGTCCCCTTTAATTTTTAACTTTATTTTATTTTTATGAAAAAAGTAAACAAATAATTTTTCATCTTTTTTAACAATTGCAGAAAATCGCCCATATTAAAACAAAATACAGAAGTTTCAAATTACTAATTTGTTTACTTGTTGCTATAGAGTATAGAGCTCATACAAAAATGGTCTAAAACTGAAAACACAACCAACTTTGTTATTTTTATTATTTGATGTTATAGCAGCAATAGAAATACAAAATCTGTGAAAATTACGGTTCATAAGATACATCCTGCTGACAGACAGACAGACAGATGGACGTAGGTAATACTTATATGAAAAATCTTATTACCCACTTTGATCTATACATAAGACTTGAAACTTGGCCTGAATACAGATGTATTTTCGGAAAATACCTTATAAAGATACAAAAAATCGCGAACGAAGTCGCGGGCGAAGTGCTAGTGATGATTATAGAACTTACTGGTTATAATAGGTCCGTATAGGTTGATTTGCTTCTTCAGAAGATCCACGACGTTCCTTTACAACACTATGCAGGCGGCGCTGAATTTGCTCTTCACCTAATGGAAAAGACAGAAAGAGGCGATACAGAATAATTTCAAAATAGTGATTGTATGTAAATATCCCTAACCTATACCTACCAAACAACAACACGTAATTAATTTGAATGCCACTAATATCTCACCTTTCACACTAACTGAAACACTCCGTGGGCGCTTGTGCTTATGTTTATGTTTGCGCTTTTTCTTGGAAGATATTTCGCCCTCACTGACTGAAGACACATCTTCGGGACCTGACACACTTTCTGCCACGGAATCTGAACGCCTCTTCTTCTTGCTGTGCTTCTTCTTCTTTTTCTTATGCTTACGTTTCTTCGATCGTTTTTGCTCGTCGGAATCACTTTCCGAATCTGAAGAATCAGCACGTTTCCTTTTCTTTTTGTTGTAGCGGTGTTCCGATAGTGAAGAGTCTTCACTATCGCTCCCAGAAGAGCTGCTGTTACCAGTCGCATCGGATTCATCTGAATCCTCCGACGATGTATGATGTCGCTTCTTAGATTTCATTTTATGTGTTTTTGATGTTAACTTACAACAAATTAACAAAATATAAATTCACAATTTCACAAAGTAAGTATCAGCACCACACAAGACCAAAAACAAAAAGCTAAAACTGAACGAATGAAAAGAATGAATTCACAGACGAAATAGAATGAATTGAATGAAATCAAAAATTATCGTTGAAATTTTTTTTTTATGGCTTGTTGAAATGTTTGCTCATGCTGAGCTCATGGCACTGCAGAGTGTTGCCAAATCTATTATTAAATCAAGAATAAAGTCTGTAAAACAAAATCAAATCAATCTGCCTAGACTTTTCCCAACTATGTCTTGACTTTAGTACTTTAGGCGACTCTATGGCCAGCGCCACAGCCCAGCAAGGAGTATAATAATAATAACGGGAGCAGCCAAGCTAGTGCCATAGACTAAGTAATATTGCCAGAGCGCACTTGTGATCTTCAGTCGGCCGATAGTTTAGTACGGTATGTACATACATGCGCAAAATACACGTACACATCTGCGCGCTGCCTTATTAACTCCATACTGATTCCTAGAACGATCAAAACTATCGCCCGATTAAAAATCACAGTCATCTGTTGTAGCATAATAGACGTAAAACCAATCAAGAAATGTGGCTTTACATAATCAGCCTATAACGTTCCCACTGCTGGGACACAGGCCTCCTCTCTGTGTGAGGGAGTGGGCCGTAATCCACCACGCGGGCCCAGTGCGGGTTGGCAGATGTCACAAGTCTTCGAATTTTTGATTCTAAAACATGCCGGTTTCCTCACGATGTTTTCCTTCACCGTTTTGAGAGCAGTGGTGATGAAATAATTTACACAAAGTAAAGCGCCTGCCTGGGTTCAAACCTACGGCCTACAACTCGTAAGTCGCGACCGTTACCACTGGGCCACCACTGCACCAATGTGGCTTTATTTAACTAAAAGAATTACACTTACTAGACATTGAATAAAGATACAGAGGCCTGCACATCAAGCTACCCCAATCTGTCAAATTTCTTTGATAGATTTTCAACTTTACCGCAAAAGAATAAGGTTCATATTCAATTAGGGAAATTTGACAGAATGGGGTAGGTAGATGTGCTGGCCTCTGTACAATAATTGTGACAAAGATGATAGTGCTGTCACAAACGTCACGTTACCATAAATATTACATTTAAGGAGGTAGCCCACGTTGCATATCACCTCATTCTTCCCCGGTTGAGTTTTCACTCCCTTCTCGATGTACCACAAAGTCGCTCAGGTAGGCGGGCGGCTTTCTGGTCCTGTTTGATCTCCGAGGGAGAGCTTCGGTCTGGAGTATCGGAGAAGGCGACGAGCTACGTAGATCCTGTGAATGTTGGGGCGATGATAGCGATGGGGTAACAGTTTCGGGTGGAGCTGTAGCGCTGTCTTCCATCTCTTCAGAAGCTGATTCAAAGCTATCATCTCCACTGTAGTTAACAGTATTTGGAAACGGTGCCAATTGACGGTTCGATACTGTTGATGTTTCCCCATTGTCACGTCGAATAAGTGAATAGCACTACCTAATCTGTGGTGAATAGTGAGGATTAGTTTCAAGGAGTTCAGCTTCTTCGACTAGAGGGTCTGTTTTAGATTGTCGGACATTCTTCTTTACCAATATCGGGCCTGGTGTCAGCCAGGACGGCAGTGAGTCTCCATTCGGGGATCTTCTAGGGTATATAAAAAGTTTTTCCATGTGGGGTGGCGTTAGTAAATGTACATAAAAGAGAACGCAATGCATCTTTCAGTACCACTTCCCAGTTTTCCACAGATAGTCCCTTTGACCGGAGGCTGAGTTGGATAGTTCGCCAGAGAGTTCCGTTTAGGCGCTTGTCCATTACGCTGAGGGTTATAAGGTGTGGTTCTAGATGAATTCTGTGTGGAGTGAAGAACTTGTCAACTCGAGCAATGACAACTTTTACAGCGGGGCTATTTCTGCTGCTTCTCCTTCAAGTCTTAGGAGCGCGACAATCCCTATCACAATAAACAAATACAAAGCTGACGCTCTCATCGACACTTGAAGTTCAGTCAGTTTTATAAACAGTAAAGTGGCTCGCATCATGAAGTTGCCCAAGAAACCATGCAAACAAACGTCACGTTACCATAAATATTACATTCAAGGAGGTAGCCCACGTTGCATATCACCTCATCTGTGAACCTTGCTCGAATGCTGGGGATATTTTCATGATGCAGCCTCAGCACTACTCGAAAGAAATGTCGTTTTATTTGACATTTCACTAACAAGTGTCAACTGACGATTAGGCAGCATGCTCTCTGACCCTAGCCTGAAGGAAAAAAAAAAAACTAACAAGTGTCAATGTCAATTATTGTCAAGTGACCAAGTGACGAAAGTTTACAAAATTTGTTGACCACTGTAATGTACTTGTACTCTGCTTTTTCACCAGTTTTATTAATTACTGGATTTATTAATGTACTGGATAGTTTTAACCGCAGACCTCGTGCAGTAATTAATTAATTTATTACAAGAAAAGTTTTATTGTTCATAATCAATTTCAATTTATAATATTAAGGCCAATGGAAATTTATTACAGATACAGAAATTAGCCCGATAAGGCATCGTTGGCACATTTTAAAGGTGATTTACGGCAAAAAAGTGTATTATACGCCGATATATATCATAAAAAATATGGCGACACGCAAGAGAAGCGGATCAGGGTCTAAAAGACACCTGAAGGAGAAAGTGGTGCAAATATATGAATCTTTCTTTAGAGGCGAAGATTTAACTACTGATAATCTTACATTCTGGGACGAATTCTTTCTTCTGAAACCTAAAATTCCCCAGTTAGAAGCCGAAATTCATAAACTATCTGTGGAACAGCTTATGAGCATGAGAGAAAGTATGAACTTACTCGTTTCCCAATGTATTGAAATGTTAGGGCAAGAACATCATATAAGGTAGGATATCTCATTGATTTAGTCTTTGCATTCGAATTAAGAGTAGAATTAACCCCTATTTTCAATTAAAGTAACATCAAAATAGTCCAATAAATAAGTTTTATGTTTCAGATTGGTATATGCACTTCAAACTCTTAGTGCTCTTTTAATAACTATGTATCAAAGAGCAGGACAAGACCCTAACATTAATATCAAAACTGTTTTAATTGGTTCAGACAATCCTGACTTTAAAATGCAAAAGTTGTTTGAACATTGTAGCACCATATTATCAGGTATGTTCCAGTTTATGTAATTGTAAAGATCAAGATTTGTAAGAAACAAGATAACAATGTTGTAGTTAATTTGTTCCATGTTTTTTTTTTTTTGTTATCAAAGAACTGCTCATTATTTTGGAAAAATTGAGGTACCATTATCATCAGCACCATAACATAAAACTTCACCATTTACTAAAGTTTTCTGTTAGTATTAAAGGGCAGATTAGTTTGTAATATTCATTGATTGGATTTTCAGGTTCAATTATTGGAATGTAATGATGTTATCAGAGTATGAAATAGTGAATTTGCCATGTACTGTTTATACAAAGCTGTAATATCAATCTAATAGATCAGTTTTAGTAACTGGCATAATTATTTGAATTCAAGTGTGCATTTTCTCAACAACACGTAATGAGTCCATGAGTAGTCCATGGGGCAATGAAAGCTTACTGCCCTATTGTTGTTCATAAACTTTACTAGTAAACTTACAAAATGCATTGTTTTCTCAGAAGCTGATAAGAATGTTAGAGAAGTAACTGTAAGAAAGAGATAGGAAGTGTCAGGCATAATGTCCTTTTTTGTAGAGTGGCAGACACACTTACATACAAGGCACATCAAATAAAATCTTGTAAAACACTTTCACATTTAAAAAATTCGTCAAAATTACAAATTTCTTTAATTCCGGAATTTCTAGGCTTATCGGATAAGCCCATGGAAATTCCAATTCTTATCCCATACTAATGATAATATTTGAGATTCATCTTCCTGCCCTTATCCCATATTACTTGGGGTTGGCGCAACACATTTTCTTCTTCCATTCTCCCCTGTCAACCGTCACGCTATCATTCACTCCCTTCTCTTTCATATCATTCCTCACACAATCCATCCAACTTTTCTTTGGCCTTCCTCTGCCTCTCCATCCATCAACATGTATATTCATACTCTTTTAGTCACATGCGTTTCGTCTCTCCTCATTACATGCCCATACCAAGACAAACAATTTCCTTTCAACTTTTCTGTCACTGGCGCCACTTTCAAACTTCCTCTTATATACTCATTTCCCACTTTATCCATTCTCGTCACTCCACACATCCATCTCAACATTCTCATCTCCGCTGCATGCAATTTTTTTTCATCCGTCTTCTTCACTGCCCAGCATTCCGATCCATAAAGTACGACAGGCCTTATCATGGACTTGTAAACTTTCCCCTTCAACTTGAGGGGCATCCGTGGGTCGCAAGTTGTTCCCGTAACCTGTAGCCATTTCGTCCATCCTGAGTTGATCCGGTGCGTTATGTCTCGGTCTACTTCGCCATTCCCTTGGACAAGCGACCCGAGGTACCGAAAGTCGGATCAGATCGGTAAGGGCGTTCCGCGTTCCGGCAAGAGATATGGAAGATTGTTGACCCTAAATTGCACTACCTAATCCAATCACTGGTAATGGTGCTCAAAATGATGCCTCACTTTTTGCACATAAATATAACCTGGTATTTAAAATATTTTCAGGAGATGTTCCAGACAGTTTAAAGTCAATGGTTTTAAAGCTTCTTTTAGTAATAGCAACGGGCATAGACAATATTGATGATAACTCTTTAGTTGAGTACTTTATGCAAAACTCATTGTTTGAACCTTTGATACAACTGCTGTGCACATCTACAGAGAGGCAACATCATGGTAACAATATTCTATTTCTTTATTATTTTATATCAATAGGTTGCAAACAGTATTGTGCTGTGGAATAAGTAAACAATAATTTTAGGTATGCTCCAGTAATGTTCAAGAGAATAACATAAAATACATATTTATGAATGAAGGTCATATTATTTGTGTTGTTATAAAACTTAACACTGTTATTTTATGAATGTAAACAAGACGAAAGGAATATAGCAAGTGGCATTCTGTAGTTTCTGTCTACCCCCATGGGAAGAAGGCATGAGTTTATGTATTATGTATGCTAATCTTTAAGAGGAACTCGTGGCTAAGTAACAACAGCTGCACGGATCGATCCATCAGGTTAAGCTACGCTTGCCGGGGTTGGTCCGTGGATGGGTGACCATCTTTGCATACCGAGACTCCTCTGTGCTTCGGAAAGCACGTTAAGCCGTTGGTCCCGGTTGGCATTCGTGGATCTTTGACAGTCGTTATGGGCCATCAGAAGCCCGAAAGTCTGACAACCCGTCTTACCAAGGGGTATCGTATTACCCAGTAATTAAGTTGTGGAGGTCAGATAGGCAGTCGCTCCGTGTAAAATACTGGTATTCAGCTGCATCCGGTTAGACTGGAACCTGACCCCAACATAGTTGGGAAAAGGCTAGGTAGATTGATTGTATGTTAATCTTTAATAGTAAGTAATATTATGTTGAAGGCACAACCTATGCCATTCAAAATGTATAAAAGGTACTAGCTGACTGTGTTAACTGAGCCATGTATAGAATAAGTAAAAAAACAAAATTCCTTCCTACATGGTATCCATTTTTGTTTTTTTTCTATTATCAATTTTTTTTTCACTAAATCTAATTTTTTTTTATTATTTTTGTTTTAGGTTATGATGTGGTCATGTTGTTGATGTTCTTAGTAAATTATAAGAAACAAGAATCGGCTAACCCTTATGTTGTGAAATTATCAATACTAGATGATGAATTAGCGTTAAATGGGTAAGTAGAGGCGGTGAATGGTGGTAAAATGGTGGGACTTATATATTTCTTTTGGTTTAACTTTTGTAAGTATCCTACTTACCATTTTGTTTCGAGCACGAATTTAACCGAGCTAGGTTGTAGCTTCTCTTGTATCCTTAATCAAGATCATAAAATTCAAATACATATTTATGAATAATAAGGGTTATTACTTAGCCACGAGGATCTCGTGGATCCTCGTGGCTAAGTATTAACAGCCGCACGCGTCGATCCATCAGGTTAAGCTACGTTTGCCGGGGTTGGTCCTTGGATGGGTGACCATCTTCACATACCGAGACTCCTGCGTGTCTCGAAAAGCACCTTTTTTTTTGGCAACTGAGCCGATGTCGACTATTCTGCCAGTGTCACGTTTGGACAGCAGCGCAGAGGCGGGTCGTCGACTTGTACTTTGTGGTAGATCTAGTTGTTAGTCGCTAAAAATAAAAGGACAACATAAGTAATCTAGATTACAATCATATATAAAATAGGATGATAAATAGCACAAAAAAAAAATACAATACATATTTACATAATTATTATGCACACCAGCTACAATTTAATATCATTTTCGTTTAAAAAAATTGTTAAAATTTTTAATAATTTTGGGAGAGAAGTGGGATAAAAGGCAATGGAAGTTAGTTGGAAGAGGAATGATACATTTGGAAATTTTTCGATAAAGGTTGAAGGATTTGGTATTCAAGGAGCAGGAGAAAAATATATGATCCAAAGTACCTTCCGCAAGACCACATTCGCACAGGGAGCTATCCCTAACATGAATCTTATTCAAAAACACTGGGCTACAACAATGTCCGAGTCTTAATCTGCAAAGCGTCGAAACTGTTATTTTGGACAATTTCGGATATTTAAAAAACCAAGGTTTCCGTTTGATGTCGTGCTGTATAGCTGCGTAGTAGACGCCCTTGGTTTTTGAGGTCTTATTCCACGTTTTTGTCCACGAGTCTAACAATTTGGGCTTGGCACCATTTCGCAAATCGTAGTTATGAGCTACGTAGTGCTTTCGATCAGCCGGATTTGATGTGGCATACTTCGCTAACGAATCAGCGCAGTCATTGCCAACAATACCCGAGTGACCAGGGATCCAGGCTATTTCGATGTCCAAGCCGTTTTGGGAGCATTCAAATAACAGGCTTTTAATTTCTACAATGACTATAGATTTTACTATGGAGTTGATTTTGTACTAAGGCCTGAACGCTACTACGGGAATCCGAAAAAATTACTGCTTTTGTTATTCGATGTGATTTGATATAATGTATAGCTTCTAAAATACCAATACACTCTCCTGTAAAAACTGATGCTTCTGGTGGACATTGAAAGAGTAAGGCATTTTTTGAATTTTGAAAATATACTGTTACTCCTGTAGATTCTGTTTGGCACCTTAAGCCATTGGTCCCGGCTGTCATTCGTGGATCTTTGACAGTCGTTACGGGTCGTCAGAAGCCCGAAAGTCTGACAACCAGTCTTACAAAGGGGTATCGTATTACCCAGTTACTGGGTTGTGGAGGTCAGATAGGCAGTCGCTCCATGTAAAATGCTAGTATTCAGCTGCATCCGGTTAGACTGGAAGCTGACCCCAAATAATTGAATAAAGGTATATTTATTACATAATTGTGTACCTTATTTTAATCATAACATTTTTAGGCTCCCCATGTGTGTGCGTCTACCCATGTCTGATATGCAACTAATAAATTACATACTAACGTTATTTTTCCCAAAAAATGCATGCAGATTATAAAATGCAATGTAATTTTCGTTTTTACTTAGATACGGGCAAGTTATAACGGCAGCTCTGAACGATTATGTGATGTCAACGTTCGGCGGCATGCAAGGTGGCGGCGGGGGCGGTGGATGGCTCTCTTCACTCACCAGCATGGTCGGCGGGATATTCCTGACCAGCGATGAGACGCAACCGGTTGTTAGAGGGCAGAGGAACAGGTCAGGAATATTTTGTGATAAATCAAAGACTAAAGTAGTAGATAATATTTAATTAGATTAGATCTTTTACGTCGACGGAGTCAGTTAGAAATTTTTTATAACACCTTAGACTCCTTAGAGAAACTTGAAAGTCTGCAACAACAATGTCGTCACAATTAACAAGACGGCAAAGACCTAGCCTTGTCTGTCTCCCCACGCTGGGTAAGGTCTACTTGTAAAATATGGGCTAAATATTAGCAATAGCAATAAAATAAACATAACATTACTTACGCCTGTAATCCTGTAGGGTTAAGCAGAGGTACCAAAAGGTACCTCTGCTTAACCCTACAGGGTGTAACTAAAAAGTTACACCCATATATCGCCAGTTATGTTCAAGTCCCATGTAATAGGGGATGACCCTATTTTAGCAATAAAATATTGGATTAAAAAAAGCGTAAATATAACCGTGCGTTTGCACTGGCGAAACATTTAGTTAAAAACATGTTGATATCTGTGTCAGATACATTGACAAAAATAGAGATATAAAATATGTTTTTACGCGATGTTTCGCCAGTGCAAACACGCGGTAAGTAAATAGCAAACTGAAACACCTGTTTAAACTATCGTTCTCTCTCTCTCTCTCTCTCTCTCTGTATCTCTATATTATAGAGATGAATGTAACTGTTTTAAATACAGACTGAACACGTAATAACTGCATTATTTGATTTGCTTTTATGGCTTCTTACTACAACATGACAGTGTAATTGTCGCTAGATACAATACAAAGTAGGTTACCGCAAACAACACAAAAGTAGAGTTTAACTGTAATGTTGGATAAGTTAAGAATTTTTACAATATTTATTAACACAACTATTTACTTAAGTACTAAATTAAATGATTATCTAACTATACAAATAAATACAAAAATAAAGTTAAATTAGGTTTGTTTATATACCTACCCATAGATGTACTTTATTTCGATAACTAGTGATAAGCGAAATAGTGCACTAGGGCGTGTTCACACAAACGCGAATATATGATATTATCTGCTAGATAACTCAATCTTATTCTCTAGAGGCGGTATTAGTGATCATGAACCTCCTTAATTTCTGTCAACTATTTCTGACTCATAATGGTAACAACTCACCGTAAAATCTGTAGCAAATTCAAACCAACTCCTTGAAAAAAAATATTTTTGTTACACCCAGCGGCGGCGAAGAAGGAATGTTACTGGCTTTATACGAGGCAGCTCACTTGAACCGCAACTTCATGACGACACTGGCACATTCCTCGTCAGCCGCCGCTTCGTCAGCGCCGCCGTCACCGCCGGCGACCTTGCCGCCACATCAGGTAATAACACAAATGTTTGTACACTACATCCACCCTAACAACTACCAACTCCAGCTCTCGATAAGCCTGCTGCTAAACTCTTTCCTTTTCAATGCCAACTAGATCCTGCTAGTCCCTAAACTAACGATATGCTAGGCTAGTTAGACCCTTCAAAATGGTTGAGCTAATTGGTGCTGATCCATGCGTCATGTTCGTGAACGGGCGCCGTCAGTTGGGACTGGTCGTCTCTTAGCTGCCATGGCTTATTTTTAATTTTAATATTTAATTTAGTTGTTTTAGTTTTTATCTTTTTATTACGGACGCATTTTAACGTGCACGTCTTTCTACATTGTTCTCACATGTATATTTTCAACATGAACGATGTAACCAATATTTTGTAAAAATATTATGATTTAAAAGAGTGTCCGTGGAGTTTCTTGCCCGTTCTTCTCCATAGGGATCTACTACACTTTGGAATGGGCAACTAAGCTTAATCTTTCTGACTGACCGACCCATTGACAATTCAAAAGTACCTGTAATTGGTTTATTTGAAATAAATGCTTTGAGTTTGAGTTTAAGTTTGAGTTACCCTCTCGCCAGCGACGACTTAACCGATGTCCATACCGAAACCGACCCTTAAATAGAGGTTGATAAAAAACAAAACAGACTTATGATCGGGATCCAATATCAGCAATTCGAATTTTAGCTGTATTATATAACCGGTAATACAACCAATATTTTGACGCCAGTCGATTCGATGATTCCAAGTTGCAATTTGCTAGAAAGGTAATTAGGTACAGTAAGTAGGTAGCCCGCGAAATTCAAATTTTCTTACATTTTTTGCAATTTGCAGGTCAGTTTCAGGTTGTATGTTCATTAAAATATGATTCGCAGCCGTAACCGATATGGCTTTACAGAATTATAATCATTAGAATCAGCAACACAACTCCATAAGTTAGAATTGTCCTAAAATCTCATGATGTCATGAAATAGTCATTCAATATGGTAATATGACCTTAGAGAGTTGTATTGATGAATTTTATTTTTTATTTTATTTATTTGGAAGAACAAACAATTACACATTATATATTACAAATAAATAGAAAATAAGGAGTTATACAAATGTGCAACCAACAATTTTCTCCACAGATACACAAAAAGACAAAGACAATATTGATAAAGTAAAAGTCGGACAGAATAGAAAAAAAAAACATAAATTACAGCAGCAATGAACACTAGAGAAATTTACAATACATTTTTGATTGTGTCAAGCAAGATCTTTTTAAATTTTCCAACGGATAAAGCAAATAGATCCAAGTTAGAGAAAAACTTATTAAAATTGCCTGTAAGGCGACGTAGAGGTGCCCGCAAGCCTGCATTTGTACGACTAGGAGTGACGGCGAAAACCGGTCGTGTGCGCACCCCACGTCCCTGAATGGTTCTAGGGACAACATAGCATAGCTTGTTACAAATATCCATACAATAATATGAATTGTTACACAGATCGTATAGAAACATAGTTTCTAGAAAGGTACGTCTAGACTTCAAAGAGAGCAAATTGTATTTTTTCAGTAAATCGCTATAGGTAAAGTAAATACAACTTCTAGAACAGCGGTAATGCATCGTTTTTAAGAACTTACGTTGTAGACGCTCGATACAGTCAGTATATTTATTATAATAGGGACTCCACACCGGCACCGCATATTCCAGTTGAGACCGGATCAATGATCGATACAGGTGTAAATATGTGCTCGGGTGGACGAATTCCGTGGCTGATCTTATTACGAATCCATACATACGATAAGCCTGACTCATGATTTTATCAACATGTGCGTCTAGATGCAGTTTGTCATCGAGCAGTATTCCTAGATCACGAATTGTGTTAACTCTGGCCAAGACTTCACTTTGTAGTACATAAGGGTGTTTAAATTGTTTTTTGTTTTTAACCGACTTCAAAAAGGAGGAGGTTCTCAATTCGTCGGAACCTTTTTTTTTTTTTTTATTTTTTTTTTTTTATGTATGTTCCCCGATTACTCGAAGATGGCTGGACCGATTTGGATTATTTTTTTTTTGTTTGAAAGGGTATACTTCCCAGGTGGTCCCATGATCATCAAGTCAGGATCTGATGATGGGATTCTGGAGAAATAGAGAGAACTCTTCCAATTTTATAGGCACACTTGAAGTGATTTGGATAGTTTTTGGAAGAGTACTTTCTTGGAGTGGTCCCTTTTCAATTTGGTGAAGATCTGATGAAGAACTTCTGAGATAGGCAACGGAACTCCTCAATAAATGATAGCAAATGGACTGGGATTGCTGAAATCTTATGTCTGTTTGTTGTTTACACCAGTTCATAACATAACATCACGCCAGTACGCTGTGAAGGGGTAAGCACATGTGAACCACTAAAAAGTGAAAAATAAAAACTTTTTTACAAAAAAATACAACCGACTTCCAAAAACAACACTACAAAGTGAAAAATAACTTTAATTTCGGAAGTCGGTGGCAAAAAATGAAACTAAAAAGAAACCAAAGACACCGACTTCCGAAATTAAAGTTATTTTTCACTTTGTAGTGTTGTTTTTGGAAGTCGGTTGTATTTTTTTGTAAAAAAGTTTTTTTAGTAAAGCTGATACAGCAACATTTGGGAATACTAAGTTGGAGTTTATTTTTAATACAATACTCACCCAAGCGATTGAGATCTTGTTGGAATAAATGACAGTCTAGAATTGATCTAACGGGTCTGAAAATTTTAAGGTCGTCCGCGTAAAGTAAGAACTTAGTATTAAGAAAACACACATCGATATCGTTAATAAACATTACAAACAACAGAGGTCCGAGAATTGATCCCTGAGGCACCCCTGACGTCACGGTTATGGTAGTGGAATGGAAACCATTGACCGCTACTTTTTGAGTTCTATTTGACACATAAGAAATGAACCAACGTAACAAATCCCCGCGGATACCGTTAAAGGCTAGCTTCTTCAAAAGCAATTCATGATCAACCTTGTCAAAGGCTTTTCGAAAGTCGGTGTATACAGCGTCCACTTGCACACGAGAGTCCATACTAATAGGTCTTTACCTATGAAATTGCCGTTTTGTATGAAAAAATTTAAACTAATTTTTTTCATGCATTTTTCATTTGTATTAATCGAAGTAATCACCCATGCAATCAATGCATCTTTGCCAACGCAGTGGCAGTTTACTGATGCCCTTCTTAAAGAAATCAGCTGGACGGGAGGCAACAAATTCTTCAAAGGCATTTTGTACTGCCTCTCGGGTATTGAATTTTTTTCCCGCCAAGAAGTTATCCAAATTCTGGAAAAGTAGTAGTCTGTAGGCGCAAGGTCTGGTGAGTAGGGCGGATGACGGAGGGCTTCCAACCCCAGTTCTTGCAACTTGGAGACCGTCTGCTGTGCAGTATGAGGTCGCGCGTTGTCGTGCAGGAGCAGCGGAGACGAGCGATTGACCAATGCTGGTTGGAGATGTGCCAGCTTCTCCATCATTGAGTTCAGTTCTTCACAGTACACATCTGAAGTAATGCTCACCCCGTTTGGTAGGAAGCTGTGATGAATCACACCGGCGCTAGACCACCAAACAGTGACCATCACTTTTCTAGGGGTAAGTTTTCGTTTAGGGCATTGTTTAGGTGCTGAACCAGGATCCAACCAACTTGCTGAGCGCTTGCGGTTATCAAACAGAATCCATTTTTCATCGCAGGTAACAATGCGGTTCAAAATTCCTTCATTTGTGTGTCTGTTGAGCAGTGCAAGGCACGTCTCGACGCGTACTTCGCGCTGGCGATCATTGAGTTCGTGGGGCGCCCATTTGTCAAGCTTTTTTACCTTGCCAATTTGACGCAAATGGACCAATATTGTTTTGACGCTAACGTCGAAAGCTGCTGCTAATTCAGCCGTAGATTGTGTATCATCAGCTTCCACAATCGCCTTTAATTCGTCATTGTCGACCAAAGTCTTCGGACGACCGCGAGGTTCATTTTTCAGGTCGAAATTTCTAGAACGGCAGCGAGCAAACCAATAACAAGTGGTGCGTTGGTTTGTAGTGTTAGCTCCGTAAACGTCGTTCATGTTGCGTGCCGCTTGTGCCGCGTTGCTGCCACGAAGGTACTCATATTCCATAATTACTCGATTTTTTAACGTATCCATGATGACGAAAAAGATTGAAATACGATGAAAATGTAACACTAATAAATAAACAAATGACTACTTTTGGAAAAAAAAATCCATGTTTTTAAAATAAAATTAATTTGAAATTAGAATTCTTAGCCAAACAAAAATTATTTTGATTTGAAATGGCCAGTACAGCAGAACGGCAATTTCATAGGTAAAGACCTAATATTAAACAAATAGTCAGTGAAAGTTATCATATTAGTTGTTGTAGATCTTCTTTTTACGAACCCGTGCTGTTGCTGTAGTATTTTGTCCTTGACTATCGGATACAACTGATTGTGAACGAGCCTCTCGAAAAGCTTTGACAAGGCCGACAATATAGAAATGGGCCGGTAATTTTCAACGTCCTGCTTTGGACCACTTTTGTGAACTGGAGTAATATTTGCCCGCTTCAAGACTTCTGGAAAAGTTCCCTGACTTAAACATTTATTAAAAATAATACACAATGGCGCACATAACGCATGAGCCGTCTTATTAAGGAAAATTGGTGGAATACCGTCTGGTCCAGGTCCTTTAGTACAATCTTAAAGATTTGAGGGCACTGAGTACTTGGTCAGTACCAAGTACAAGGCTACTAATAGGAGAACAATTTTCAGCATATTCAATATCCTGGGTTTGAATATTTGCGAGAGTGGAGGGTTCGTACACCGAATGGAAGAACTTTGCAAAGAGATTATAAATCTCCTCAGGATCGGATGACGATTGATTTTCATAGTGCATGGTTGAAGGAATTGGAGCTTTAGATTGCCGATTAGAGACATAAGTCCAGAAATATTTTGTGTTAACTTTTATGCTATCTTCTACTGAATTTAGGTATAGACGGTAACAATTCTTGGATTCAGTTTGGAATCTCGACCTATAAAGTGAAAACTGTTCATAGTCAGATATGTTTTTATAGGTCTTCCATTTATTCCATGCCTTTAATTTATTTTTAAATATATGTATTAAAGAAGGGGAAAACCACAATGGAAATTTGGTAGACCTAATTGTCTTTAGAGGAACATGAGCTTTAATTATTTGATAAACATTTTCGTAAAACGTATTGAGCGCCTCTTCTGCAGACTGCTCGTGAAATTCATCATCCCAGTTAATTTTCAGGAGATCGCGATTAATGTGTTCATAATTCGCTTTAAAATAATTGTGCTTCTGAACCGCCTTACGCATCATTGCACCGCTGTGCAACTTACAGGACACTAGAATATACAACGGTGGGTGATAGAAATCTGGTTTTAACAATTCATCAGTAGGTATCAAAACAGAACAGTCGTTGTTACTTATCACCAAATCTAAAATCTTCCCGCTCGAGTTTTTAATATTATTGTATTGATAGGCATTGAGCACAGACATAAAAATGTTCAAATGTCTGCATACAGGAGAACTACCAACACACACTTGAAGCGTGGTAGCCGTATTGTTGCTAACAGCGCACCATCCAATGTCAGGAAGGTTATAATCTCCAAGAAGGTAAAAGTTTTGGACGCTCCCGTTCTCCATCAAGGTTTGCAGGGACTCTAAGTATGCAACATAAATAGATTCGGGTGTTTTGGGTGGGATATAAGCTGAACATATTACGTCATATTTTCCTCTCGTTGCGCTAGGCAAGCGTAAAATGATATGCTCAATGCTTTTATTAAAGGGGACAGTGGGTTCAACTTTACTGGATCTCAGTCCTTTCAAAACTGCAATAAGGGTCCCACCGCCATCCTTTTTTTTAGTAGCCTCGCGATCCCGATCGCATCTGTATACTGTGTAACGGTTATCAACGAACTCGGTGTCTAATATTTCGGAGGTGAGCCAAGTTTCGGTGAGTATAATAATGTCATAACAGTTAGCTAAAATATTCATATATAGAACATGCAGTTTAGTGCGGAGCCCCCTACAGTTCTGATAATATATAGTTAATTTGTCATCAGCCATTTACAGAGGGAAAGAAACCAATAAGCATTACAATAATCTGACTGATTAGAATAGCATTACGGAAATTATCATAAAACAAATCATAGTTAACGATGTTCTCTTTGAAATCAAACGATCCTAATAAAGTCAAAAATATAAGTAGCATTGTTATGATATTAAAACTTATATAGCACAATATCAAAAGGTGCAACAAAAACAAACGATTATAATTCTATAAATAAATATTTGATACGGCCGCGAATCATATTTAGATCAACATACAACCTAATACTGACTCGCATATTGCAAAAAATGTAAGAAATTTTGAATTTCGCGGGCTACCTAACCCTGACACTTTCGCCTTCACTGCTTGTGCGCATCGTGCTAGAGATTTTTGACGATGAGTAAATAAAATTCCCATATTGTTTCAGACTCCTCCTAATTTAACACAAATACAAGCCCTTGACAACGAACAACCAACGAATTTACTAGTCACGTTCTTTCAATATTGGTAAGTATTTAAGGAATTAATAGTTTTTTAAGAAATCCTTCTAATGAAACAATGAAAGTGAGAACTCTGAAGTTTTTTTTTAAATATTTTTTCAGTTCCATTGTAATGGCTGATACGCGGACGGAGTCCAGCATAAATAAATGCAGTCTATGTTTCATTATACTTACGTGTATAGTAGAAGAACAGTTTGCTAATTCTATTATGCACGACCAAAATCTTACTTTTAAGGTAAGTAAATATGATTTCTTTTTCAGTCATTTTCATTTTAGACTGTCAGAAAAATAATGATGAAGTCTATTTTCGCTTTTCTAGGTACAGTTGTATAGGCTCCCAATGCGCCATAGGAAAATAGTTCTAGAAGAACCACCGTCGCAGCCTCTTGCATCGACCTTGATAGGTAATTGTTATAAAGATAGTGTGAAATAAACTCACCAACTCTCTTTCTGATGACTATTATTTGTTATTACAGATCTTCTGGTCGAGTTTATAATGTGCCATCTACTGAAGAAGTTCCCTGGAGAATTGTATCAGTTATGTGTGGGAGTACTGCTACGGTTGCTTAGCTATCAAAAGCGATGTCGTGTAAGACTTGCTAGGGACTGGCGGCCATTATGGGCTGCACTCATTGCGCTGTTGAAGTTCTTAGTAACTAATGAAAGCACTTTGTTAAGGAGACATAATATTTTTATCATGGCACAACAGGTGTGTTTATCATTTTCATTACTATATCAGTAATGCTTTGTTATTTTTTCCTTGTGAGCAATCTTATTTTATGCATTTTGTTCCTAGGTTGTGAACATTTTCAACCTGTTTATTACATTTGGCGACACGTTCCTGCCAACTCCTGCGTCTTATGACCAACTATATTATGAGCTAATTCGAATGCATCAAGTATTCGATAATCTCTTTTATATGGGTAAGTTTATTGGTACTGAAATCATTTGCAAGAAAGTAAAACGGTTTTTTAATAATTTATTTTAATATTTTACAGCGTTACGCTATTCAACCAGTGATGGTGAATTCAAAGCGGAGGCGTTGCGACTAGCTAACTGTCTTGTCAACGTACGCGCTATCATCCAACACTTTTCGCCAAAAATTGAAGCCTGGCTGGCATCGCAAAATCTGTCCACGCCTACTGAAGATCAGGTCAGTATTTGTCAGTTAATCCGTTTCATCCAATAATATTTATTGATCGTAATAACGGATGCCAACGGCGCAAGGCGTGACATCAACTTTTCAGTTGATACTTATATAGCGTGCAATCGATTGCAAATGGGTTGGGCTCCGACTTGGGTAGTTGGCGCCCAACAAATTGTTGTTGGGCGCCAACTTGGTTAGCGGGCGCCCGACAAATGTGAGTGTTTCAGTTAAACTTGATATACCTAATTAAGGCGATATTGTAATTATTTTGTATTTTACAGATTCTAGAAGTAGTCAGAAAGAACTACGACAGCCTAATCCTAAAGTTACAAGAAGGTTTAGAATCGTACGAGCGATATTCAGAGAGGGAGCATCGTCCGCTGCTATCGCGCCTAGTGCTGGCCGCGCGACAGAGAAGCGACAACTCGGCCGTACACCACCACACTGCAGCTGCTCTTGAGCATTATACTAGCATTTCTTGAAAATGTTAACTTATTACCACTCTATTGGCGCGAGAACCAGCTATGTTTTTGAAGTTCTATCCACAGTTCCAAGTCTTTCTAAACTCCGGGTCGTCCGGATCAATATTTATATGCCCGTGTGAAAAAGTTCACATTATTCTTTATTACCCAGGGCCCCGAAGGAAAACCTTGACTGATTTATGGATAGATCGACCTTGGGCGCCACAAAAATCTAGCGGCTAGTAGACCTATAGCTACCCCTGATGTGTCGAAATTACAAAAAAATCTAGGCTATTGTCTGAAGCGCACTGATGAGCCAATAATTCATTATATTTTGAACCAATATGTGATAAGTTTCAGGATCAGTTTATAGTTTCCAAAGAACTGTGACTGCTTTACTTTTTTATGACATTAGATACATCTTACATGATTTAAGCCTAGTCGACGTCTAGTTTTTATAGATTAGATTAAACGGCTAAAAGATGGTATATTTTTGGTTATCTTTTATTATGTTATGCTTAAATTATAATTAGGTACTACGATTTTACCAGTTATGTATTTTTATTAATAGTATATCTTACCGTTTAAATCAAGTGTGGATGATCCGTAAAATAATAAGTTGAGCATATCGATAAAAATCGATTAAGCTGATAATGAATTATGTTTCACTATAATTCGTCATATTAATCCCAGTGGTGACATGATAAATTAATGAATTTAAAATAATTCTGTCACTCGATTATAGTCGATAATCTAAGCGACAATAATGGTATCGATAACTTGTTTTATCATTAACCTATCATCATATCTAAGTTAGTTTTTAAATACTGAACTGTAAGAAGGTATTCCTATGTATCTGTTTATTTTCCTTATTGAATATTATTTAAGTTTTAGGTTATGTCAAATCTATTTGGTTGTTACCTTATCACTAGCATTATTTACCAGTTTCTACCCTGTAACTATGGCCCTCACATCGAGACGTGTGATTGGTACAAATAAATAGAATGATAAAGGAAAGGGCTCTAAAAAAAAACCTTTAACGACGTCTCTTTGGGAGGTCTGTGATGCAAATGACGATGCAAAAACAAGAATTATTGTACTTTTAATCATATTCAGTAATTTGACAGTTCGAAGCAAAATAATTAGGGTTCCGTACCAAAATGGTAAAAAGGAACCCTTATGGTGCGACTCAGTCTGTCTGTATGTCACAGCTGGTTATCTCAAGAACTACTAATGCTATCAACTTGAAATTTGGAACTGTTTTAGATGACGTTTGCCCAACTATTTTGCAAATAAGAAAAAAAGTAAAATTATAAATGTTTTTTTTTGTAACAGGGACTGAAAGGAAGTCTTAAAAAATCGAAGTGGGGCTACTAGGGGAATGTGGGGTATCATAAGAAAGGGGCGGCCTTATCTCCGAAGTTTGCATAGCAAAAAATCTGAAATTATTTTATGATAGAAGTTTATGTAAAGATTATAGGAAAAATAAAACGATCTCTAAATAGCACACTTTTTCAGATATCGGAACGGAACCTTCGGTGCGCGAGTCCGACTCGCTCTTAACCGGTTTTTTTTTTCGTTTTTAAATTACTTATTGTTTAAATATTATGGTACTAGATGTTGCCTGCGACTTCGTCCGCTTTATTATACAGGATGAATATTTCAAGTGGGCGTGGATGTCCAAATTCGAAACTGAGGAATATTGTAATGCTGAATGCAGTACAATCCTTGAGACGTCGCATCCAGCGATGAATTGAAAACAAAACACTGTCTCTCAAAATACAGGTTATAACATAGTTTGAGAGGCAGGGTTTAAACTTTTTGGTACAGATTTTACAACATAACCTAGCATAAATAAATGTATATCTCTACCCGTTGATTTCTGTAACTATGTGTAATGTTTTATGAATAAACTATATATCATATTATGGTCATCATTTTGAACAATTAATCAGTTAAGGTAAACTAATAGGTAAGAAAAATAAAAAAAGTATTTTGTTAATAATGAGCTCTTTCCTTTAGTTTGCCGTATTTCATTACTTCCCAGAATTCGATCCTTATTAGCGACAGTACTGGTGTAAAAATAGTGTTTTTTTTTTCAAAATCTAGGGGTTCGATTTCTGGCTAGAAATATTTATTTTTCAAAAATCCAATTATGCAGTTTTAGTTTTCATCAAAATCGAGCCCGAGACTCTTGAGTACTTTTCGCTATTCCTCATAGTTTCTGATTTGGCCATCCACGCCTACTTGAAAAATTCATCCTGTTTACAAATATTCAGGTTGAAAATAGTCTACGTCCTTCTCAAGGTCCCAGGCTACATACCTGTCTAATATCATAATGATTGGTTTAGTATAGTAAAAAAAAATGCCAAAAATATGGCGCTGAGGTTTTTAGCTAAATTAAAAAAAAATATATCTTGATTCTGTAGGTAGATTTTGATAAAATAAACGTTAAATGTTACTCATCTTATCTTTCAGTAATTCGATTTTGAATCCAATGATCGGCTTTATGTGATGCGTGCGCAAACCGACAAACAGACAATAATTTTAAAAAAATATTTTTTACTTTCTGTTACTTAGTATTTTTTTTTGCAAAAACCTTTAATGTACAGCCGCGGAAGGTTTACGATTTTATTATATGTATAGATAGATAAACGAATATAACGTGTTTCAATTAAAACTTTATAGTTTCGCTAATTCTTTCTTTCACCTCATTTCCTTTTTATTGTCAGGAACTTATTTTCTCAACTGTCAAGTTACTGATTACGATTAAATCTCCAAGTATAACCATTTAGTTTACTTTAAATATTTTATTCTACCTATTATTCAAATGCAAATGTTGCGCCGACCCCAAATAGATTGGGATAAGGGCAGGAGAATGATGATGATTCAAATGGAAGTTACATTTTGTGTTCATATGTTTTAAATGCTTATTATCTCTTTATATTATTGGCCATGTATTTTTAGAATTTATTATACATATTACTATTTTTTAATTGAAAATGATTTAGGTTACTATATCTGTAATAGAATTATCATTAAATATTTATGAATTTGAGTAAACACTAGAGTAAACAAGAAAAAGAATTAATTATGATAATAATTTTGATATGTGTATAGAAAAGCTTTCACAATGGAGTTGAATATATGATATAGATAATGTTACTTTAATAAATTATTTTTGTGAACCAACTGAATGGCGTTCCTATTATACCAAAAATAAGAAAACACGTATCAATATATTGTATAATATATTTAAGTATATAATTCGACGTAAAATTGCAATAACAATAATTAAACACACATCACTAGTAACATAGACTAGGTAGATAATTGCTTTGAATAGACTAGAATTGCATTTCTGGAATGTTTCTTTGGTACAGGACTATCACAAATAACGAAATACGAACTTAATTAAATAACACTTGTCAGATCATTGTACTCGTAAACAGCCACTGATGAACATATTCATCTAGATTATTCTGCAGGTTTTAGTTCAGCAAGAGCTTCCTTCACTAAATCTTGTAAGTCCTGAGGCAAAACCGTTTTGGATATGCTCCTGTGTTCGCCGTTTGACACTTGGCACTCGTCATCATCTTCATAAGCTTTCCTCAGATCTGTTAATGATCCATCACTGTTCTCTTTGTTCACGTCATCATCACTATCAGAATACTTGCTTCTATTATTCTCTGAGCCGTCATGAGACTTCAACTGGTGTTCTTTTGAGTCATTTGACTTAACAGACCCCGAGTCTGTGAGAAACTCATCTAATAACATTTGAGAAGGAAATATTGGAATGTATTTCTGACCATTGCACCAGCTTTCTAACGTTTTTTCTAGTTCTGTTATTCTGTTCGCTAGAATTCTGTAAAGAAGGAATTTGTTAGACACGTGTAACAACCTGAGGGCATAGACAAATGGCATTCTATTTCTACAATCGCTACAGATTCAAAGTGACATTGACATGATCACGTGACATTTCGATAGCTTATGTCAACCCCCATACATTTTTTAACTTTTCTACTAGCGTCATCGATAATCGAAATGTTATTATGTCTAGGCCTTCACAGCTATTAACAGTCGTTCCAGTCGCTATCGGATTCGATTGTTAAGGTTCGGTTAGGGGGAACATTTCAAAATGGTAACTTTTATGGCAGAAAATAAGCGGTAAATAAATTATTATTACTAGGTATTTCGTAACATAACTTTAGTACCTAATAATAATTTCTCTATTTTCATTTCA
Organism: Cosmia pyralina; assembly: GCA_946251885.1. Classification (NCBI taxonomy): domain Eukaryota; kingdom Metazoa; phylum Arthropoda; class Insecta; order Lepidoptera; family Noctuidae; genus Cosmia; species Cosmia pyralina. The sequence goes on from OX276353.1 coordinate 14,709,064, forward strand.
AGACGCAAACATCCGTGTAGCCCTGGCTCTTGTACTAGGAGTTACTGTATCACAAGAGCCCGACTACTCAATTTATAGGGAATAGGGCTAGCGAATACGCTTTTGGTACCCTCAACTGAGAGATGACTGATGAGATTAGCAGACTCGGGATGGCGCGTCATTGGTATCTTTGCAGGCATTCGTAAAACGATTTTTCGGATGCTAAGTACCTGCTTAGGCTTTTTATATATGTTAGTCGTGGGCGTCCGGTATCTCAGTGAAAGAAGGACTTTCAGCACCGCACGCTGAGCCCGCTCTAACCCCAACCGCAAATAGCATATCCCAGGACAATGGCGTAAGGCTTTATAAGTTTGCAAGTTTTGCAACAGAACTTTGGAACTGGCAACATGTTTCATGGTTTTAAAAATATAGATCAACTTACGCACTCTTTTGGGTGTTCCCGAGACATGTTGACCTTTTAAGATTGTCATGAACGGTTACTCCTAGATATTTGATGGGGTTCATTCTGTCTAGCGTAGGGCACGCGCAGGAGGCAAAGTTATTGCAATTCCTATTGCAGGGAAAAGTGTGACTGCTAATTTAAGTTTTAGTGGCTTCCTGATCTAGTCTTACTAAAGCATGGGTATTTTGTTTTAGATGTGTTTAATGATAGCAAAGTTATCTTCTAGCCAAGCTGTTACTTGAGAGTCGTAACAGTGTCGGAGCAATCGTACTTCCCTGGGGAACTACGTATTTTATTATTATTATTTTTATTTACGTATGAACAGGAAGCTTCATCGCTATTTAAATTTGACTAATAAAAAATCAAGACAAATACATTGACTTCTTCCAGATAGGTAACTTGTACGCCAAACCATTGTTGTGGCACTGCTCAGATTGTAATATTTTCTAATCTGCTTTTAAGATTAGGTATTGAGACAGTATCGAATGCTTTCTGAAAATCGAGGAAAAGACCGACACATTTTACTCCTCTGTACAGACATGGTAGCAAAAGGTCTTTTCAAAACAGTTTTTTTTATGGATTCAATGACCGCTGGTAGTGTTGTTACTTGAAGTGTGAGTTGATAAAATCTGTTTTATCGTGTTGAGGTAGTATCGATATCTCAACACAATAAAACAGATTTTATCAACTCACCACCACGACGACGTTTAGACAAAAAAAAAAGATTTTTAAACTAATATTTTAAGTGGCTACAATACTTGTACGCACGGCTACAGATCAATCTATACATTTCCAGAATAAGCTGATCTCGCATTGTATAGGATTTCCTTACAATGAGAGGTCAGTGTAAACTGGAAATGATGATTTGGAAATGATGCTTGATGCGTAGCCGTGTGTACAATATTTGGTTGATGACCACCAAAAAAACATCATCAAATTAATTTATTTTTGTTTTATCATGTTTATATATCGATACCCATCAAGTCTGCGGAGTTTGGCTAGCTAATTTAATTTGACCCTGTATAGATACTTGGTTATGTAAACGACCGCGATAGTACATGTAAAATATTGGTATTCAGCTGTAACCAGTTACACTGGAAGCCGACCCTAACAGAGTTGGGAAAAGGCTAGGTAGATTGATAAATAGTTGGTTATGTTTTCGGTAAGATTAGAATAGTGGACCGATTGGCTGTAAAACCGAATTCGTTTGACGAAAGTTTATTATTTGTTACTGTTGTATGTATATCTTACTAGTCTTTTTTTGCAAGTTTTTCTAATATTTTGGACAATGTGCTAAGTAGAGAGTTGGGGCGGCAGTTGCCAACAAGACCCTTGTTACCAGCCTTAAAAATAGGAGTGACGGCCGCTTTCATAAATGTGACAGGAAAAGCACAATTAAAGAAACTAATATGGCAGAGATGCGTTATAAAATTACTGCACGTTTCCTTTTATAAATTAATTACTCAATACAGGGTTACTGGTAATTCGACGTATATCCGTCAGGGGCTGATATGGGGGCCAAAATGCAACAAATTGAACCCCCTATATGTATGGGCGAAATTCAATAGTTTTCGAATATTTGAATTTTAAGAGTTTTTCGATATTTACCCAAAATTGACATAAAATACATATTTGAATGGGTACCATTAAAAATGATGTTGTAGCTGGCACTTCAATTAAGCTATGGACATCATTAAAACTACTTAATTTAACAAAATAATTAAAATAATGAGCGATATAAGAATATTATCTTACCAATATTTTCATTTTACGCTTCAAAAATGTTGTCTCGTCACAAAAATTTCTATGACATTAATCGTACAAATAACTAAAACAACTTGCCTATTCTGTAAGCTTTCCAAAAAGGTATAAAAGTCAATTTTAAAATACATAATTCGTGGCATAGCATGTGTTTGCATCGGCGCGGGGAGAGAAAGGGTAATTTGTATTTGTATGAAATAAAATGCATTAAAAAATTTACGTCAAATTTTATAAAAAAAAATTACACACCTTGTTCAAAATGAGCCCCTCGATTACGAATGCAGGTTCGAATTCTCTTCCTAACTTCGGTTTTCGTCACTCTTGATGTGAACGTTGTTCTCATCTGTTGCGCCGCGTTTATTATTCGCTGTCGAAGTTCTTCGACTGAATTTATTGGGGTCACATAAGCTAATTCCTTCATATGACCCCAAACGTAAAAATCAAGTGATGTGATATCAGGGCTTCGTGCTGGCCACGGAATTGGCCCTCCCCTCCCAATCCATCGGTTTGGATATCTCTCGTCTAGCCACTGTCGGACAGTAATCCGGTAATGTGCTGGGCATCCATCATGTTGAAACATGAGGTTGTTTTTTATTTCTTCGGGAACATCCGCCAACAAATCGTCTAGGTTGTTTCTTAAAAACTCCTCGTAATTTTCGCCGTTCAAATTTTGGGGCAAGAAATGAGGGCCCAGCAAATAATTATCAAGGACACCCATCCATACGTTCAGGGAAAATCTCATTTGCGACGCAGTTTCTTTTAGTTTTTTTGGATTCCTGCCTACTTTAGGTGCCCAAAAATGTAAGTTATGGTAATTCGTTATACCATCCCGGTCAAACTTTGACTCGTCAGTCCACAAAATATTTCTTAGGAAATGTTCCTGGTCAGCGTCAGCGTTTAACATAAACCGAGAAAATTCGAGTCGCCTGGCAGGATCTCCCTCGTGCAATGTTTCGACAGGTTGATAATGGTATGGGTGTCTACCTGATAGATGTACGAGGGAGGGGGGGGGGGGTCAAAAAGTAGTGAGAACGACATACTCCTTGGTAAGAAAAAAAAATAAATACTGGCAGGCATAGCTCAGATACATATTTGTAATATTAATAAAGAAAAAAATCTTCGATTCTCTTTTGTTTTTTTTATGAATGTAGTCATTTGTTTGCTTCGTGTCGGAACGTGTTCTCGAGAATGGAGAAAAACGAAGTGCGAGCCGTTATTAAATACCTCTGTTTAAAAAAGTTAACGAGGCAAGAGATTCATTGCGATTTGGAGGCAACATTAGGAGAGTCTGCTCCGCCTCATTCCACTGTCGCAAGGTGGGCTTCTCAATTTCGAATAGGGAGAACGAGCACGGAAGACGAACATCGTTGCGGCCGTCCATCGACGTCAGTCACTCTTAGAAAATGTTGCGAAAGTCGAGAAAATTGTATTGAGCGATCGAAGAGTTACCATACGATACTTAATTCAAGAAACGGGCATTTCATATGGAAGTATTCAATCCATATTGAAACAATCTTTGAATATGAGAAAAGTCTCCGCATGATGCCGAGATTGTTAACCGACATACCGATATTGTTGGACAAGTTTCAAGAAGATTCTGAAAACTTTTTGTCTCGTTTCGTAACAATGGACGAAACATGGGTCCATCATTTTGATCCCGAGACAATAGCAATCTTCGCAATGGAAACGGCCATCATAACCGACCCCGAAGAAGTTTCGTGCCGTGGCATCAGCTGGCAAGGTTATGGCCTCAATATTTTGGGACTCAAGAAGGGATATTGTTGATAGATTACCTGGAGCGTGGAACCACTATTACAGGCCAATATTATGCAGCTTTAATTCCTAAGTTGAGGAATGCTATCAAAGAGAAAAGGAGAGGGAAACTTCGAAGGGGCGTGCTGTTTCATCACGACAACGCACCCGCGCACAGGTCGGCAGTTGCGATGGCTGCCATTCAGCAAGCTGGCTTCGAATTGGTTGACCACCCCCCTTATTCACCAGATCTGGCGCCTAGCGATTTTTATCTGTTCCCCAAATTGAAAGAATACTTAATGGGAAACAGGTACGAAGACGATAAGGAGGTGATGGATGCCGTGGAGAGCTTTTTGCAGGACCAAAACAAAACTTTTTTTTTTGAAAGGGATTGAAGTCTTGGAAAAGCGCTGGACTCGGTGTGTAGAGAGACTCGGAGACTATGTAGAAAAATAAATTATTAAGTTATCAATAGTCATTATAATCTATCTCATTCTCACTACTTTTTGATCCCCCCTCGTACTACCGACCACACTTTCCACTGGGACATACCGAGCTGTCTTGCAACAATGTTCGTTGAGATGTTTGGGTCATCAATAAAACACTGAAGAATGGTGTCCTCTTCGTCAGCCGTGTACCGTCGAGGTCTGCCAGCGTTGACTTGTGCTCTCTGAACACTGCCAGTTTCAGACAATCGTCGATAGGTGCTCCCGAAAACAGTAACGTGGGGAAGTCGACGATCGGGAAAACGGCGTTGGTATTCTCGCCGAGCCGAAGGAGCGCTTCTTTGGTCGCCTGAAGAAGGTATTAACCAGTCTTCTTTCAGGCGGAAACAAGGTGCGCGCTTTCAACGGTTGGGTCATGCCGGTTTTGATGTACTCTTTCAGCATACTCAAATGGACTCAGACTGACTCAGAACTCGACGCCCTGGATAGGAGGGTCCGTACACTGCTGACTGCAAACCGGATGCATCACCCACGATCATCGGTGATAAGACTGTACATCCCGCGGAAGTGGGGGGTCGAGGCTTTTTAAATGCGAAGACCCTCCACAATCGCGAGGTGTGCAGCCTCAGAGAATATTTTTTAAAAGTCGAAGTGGGTATGCACCGTGATGTGGTTGCAGTGGACAAGGGGCTCACCCCGCTGTCCATGGCTAAAAAGAACTGGCGCAAACCTGTAGTACTTACTACCGATGACCGCAAGAAGGTATGGTAAAGCAAGGAGCTCCACGGGCGCTTCTATCGGGCTCTTTATGAACCCGGTGTAGATTTCTTAGCGTCCGTATCCTGGCTACGTTTCGCAGACCTTTTCGAGGAAACTGAAGGTTTCATCTATGCAATTATGGACGAAGTTATCTTGACGAATAACTATCGGAGACAAATTATGAAAGACGGGACGGTTGACGTGTGTCGGGCATGCCACCGTCCGAGTGAGTCCATCAGACATAATTTATCTCTGGTTGTTCTCGTCTGACTAACGGCGAGTACTTGCTCAGTCAAGCCAAGTACCAAGTCAAGTAGCTAGGATAATTCACCAGCAACTTGCTTTGAAATATAAACTTGTGGACTCTGAGGTACCGTACTACAAGTATGTGCCCGACCCAGTTCTCGAAAATGACCATGTCACTTTGTACTGGGATCGGTGTATCATTACTGACAGGACTATTGGTCGCCAATAAGCCTGATATAGTGGTGATAGAACGAGTAGCGCGCCACGCAATGATAGTCGATGTTACCATTCCACATGACGAAAACCTCGTGAAAGCTGAGAAAGAGAAACAAATAAAATATGTCGACTTAGCTCACGAGGTTGTTGACATGTGGAATGTGAGCTCGGCTGTCATTGTACCGATTGTCGTAACGGCCAATGGCCTGATGGCCGAAAGCCTCGACCAACATCTCTCGAGACTCTCGTTAGGCGGTTGGATCAAGGGCCTGATTCAGGAGGCAGTACGCCTTGATACGGCTCGCATTGTGAGAAGGTTTCTGTCTCTGCAGCCCTAACCACCGGTTGCTTGGACCCTGCTCCCGACACCGGCGGACCTCTATTTTTATATATATTTTTAAAATCTTTTTATTTAAAAATAAATTAAAACGTAACCAAATAAGAATTTAAATGAGTAAACGAATAATAATAATTTAATAATAGCTTGGACCCTGTTCCCGATAACGGTGGGCTACTATTTTTTATATTTATAAATGTTTTTTTATATAGTTTTTAAGAAATATTTAAAAATGTATTTTATAAGAACAAAAATGAATAAACGAATAATATTTTTTTTACAAAAGTTACCATTTTGTAGCGTTTAGAACCTTTAAAGTCGAACTCGAATTAGATAGCAAATCGAGTGGTAGTGAATAGCTGAGCTGGTCTCCTTATCTATATGACTGTGTCACAAACACTTTGTGGCCGGATGTTTAAAAGCATTGGATATGGAATGATAGATAACAGTATCAGCCCACGTGGATGTCAATACATCCTATTTGAATCGGATTTTGTACACAATTTCATGGGCTTTATTTTTTTTTGCGCAGCACCGTAATTCTTTTTCTAAAATAAAAGTATAGACGTAGCCTAAGTTACTCCTTATAAAATCAGCTAGCCAGTGAAAGTCCCGTCAAATCGGTCCAGCCGTTTCGGAGATTAGCCGGAACAAACAAACAGACAGCCAAAATTAAAAAAAAATGGTTTTTGTACCGTATATACGTCGCAGCTAACTGGTTGAATTAGCTGTTCGGTCAACCGCCAAGCCATTTCACTAAACGCCGCCATTCAACCAACGCACAGTGGAACGAATGTATGGGAGCGGTTGGACGTAGACATGTCCGAAAAAAAAGAGTAAAATTATGCCAAACTAATGATGCCATCTTATTCGATTACTTAATGCCTTCATAACTTGTGGTGATGAATTTCTTCATAACTCCCATATTTCGGGAGTAATTTGAGAAAATGTGAAATTTTACTATGAAAATGAGTGTATCGAGCTCTCTCCCTCCTGATTCCGGGCTTGTTTCAAGTAGCGGTCTCTAATATCATAATGCTAATACTAAGAGCTATATTTAATACTAAGACACATAGTGCGCCAAATGTGCACTTTCTGGGATAAAGAGTGATGTTTATTTTATAACACAATTTTTTTATTTTTTGTTTATTTTGTTGATTAAAACCGTTTTTCTAAAGGTTTACCTTATTACAATAACATTTCTGAGCAGCCAATTAGAGAAGATATAAGCTAATTAGGATATATAATTAGGGACTTAAGGTTTACATATAAAACTGATGCACTAATGATTACTGATAAGAACATTGCTATTATTTAATTACTAAATGGCTCTTAATACACTAATTTAGCATGCATCATTTACTAATTATCACAATAACTAATTACCTTGCAATATTTAACAAAGGATACCTGGGATACCTGGATTTTATATAAATAGGTCACTATTAGTAACTTTAAAATCAGTGTTGATTTACACCTCGTTGTATCCAAGCTAATCTCGCAATGTATTTTCCAAATTTTAATACAAATCTTGATATTCACGTTGCTTTATGCGCACGCGCACATAAAGATTTACGCGACTTTAACTATTTGTTCAGTGTTTTAAAAGATAACAGTTGTGTTCAGTTATGTGAAAGTGCTGAAACAAGTTTAAAAGACTGGTGTCGTCGATTTTGCTACCGCATTTATGCAAAATGGACACAGTCTGGAAGAAGCACAGATAAGTTTCGGAAGAAACATGAGATTTGGCTACAGGCTGCAATTCAATGGCCGGAATTACAGAATGAAAATATGGAACCTTCTACAGAAAATATAAGTGACGTCATCGAGCCCAAAATTTCTCCTGCTAAATCTGATGCTTCAACTTGTACACATCCTAGTCCTCGTAAATCTTTTGAGGACCTTAGTAACCGGCAAAAAAGAAGACGCACTGAAGATAGTCTTTCATGCAGCAGTAGCAGCGCTGAAATTATGTTTTCGGCCGAAAGGGCGCTTCAAAAGGCAGGACAAAGCGATACAGCTTATGTTATGAAATACTTGACGGAGAATCCAGAAGAGGCCTCAAAAATCAAAGCCTTCATTGAAGGTAAATCAATTCAGGTACGGGAAATATCCCCTTTGAAGGCATTGGCTCTTTATGTATCGATGAACTTATCGAAATGGCGCTATAACACTCTTCGGGATTTCAACACTCAAGAAGGAGCTCTTCAATACCCGAGTTACTACATGTTGGTTAAAGAAAAAATTAAGTGCTATCCGGCCAAAGAAGATCTCACAGTTACAGAGAGCTCTGCAAAAATCAAATTACAAGCCTTGATGGATTTAACCTCAAGAAGACTTATTAGGTCGTTAGAAACCCCTGTTGATCCCAATCAACAGCTCGTATTGACCAGCAAATGGGGTTTTGACGGATCATCTAGCCAAAGCATTTATCATCAAAGGACGAGTGAAGATGAGCAAATCGATCTTGCTAGTAATTTTATGATTAGTCTTGTACCACTGCGGCTCGTCTCAAAAGGTGTAACAATTTGGGAAAACGAGCGACCATCTTCCACTTCATTTTGCCGGCCAATATTGTTTAAGTTTATAAAGGAAACCAAAGAAAATGTGCAGAGAGAGATGGCTGAAATCGAAGCAGAGATTGAAGCCTTAACTCCATCCACCATCACTGATGGAATTAGTGTCAAACACCAACTGCTGTTGACAATGATTGATGGTAAAATTCATTCCATTATATCCAATACAGCAGCTTCAGTGTGTGACATATGCAAGGCTTGTCCTAAAGAAATGAATAATTTAGAGTTAATCAAAGATAAACACGCAAACGAGGACATGTATAAATATAGCTTAAGCACCCTTCACGCTTGGATTCGCTCAATGGAATGCTTATTACACATTTCCTACAAATTAGACATAAAATCATGGCAAGTAAGGGGTGATATAGCAAAAAGGCAAGTTGATGACAGGAAGAAAAGAGTTCAAGAGGCTGTAAGAAGAGAAACGGGCTTACTTCTCGATGTTGTGAAACAAGGCAGTGGATCCACCAACAATGGCAACTCGGCAAGGAGATTTTTTGAAAACTACACTAAATCTGCTGAACTGACCGGAATAGATGCTATGCTTTTAAGAAAAATCTGTGTGATCTTGCAGTGTATTTCATCAGGAGAGAAGATCAACGTAACTAAATTCCGAGAGTTCTGCTTTGATACTGCTAAGCTTTACGTGGAGTTATACCCATGGTATTATATGCCTTCTTCACTTCATAAAATTTTAATGCATGGGCCAGACATAGTTCAGAACATGTCAATTGTGCCCATTGGTTTTCTATCCGAAGAGGCATCTGAGGCTAGAAATAAAGATTTTAGAAAATATAGAGAGGGGCATTCTCGAAAGCATAGCAGTATCTCATGCAATGAAGATATTATGCACAATCTTTTACTGTCTTCTGATCCACTTGTTACAAGTATCCGTCCAAAAGGAAATAAGTTTGTAAAAAAATCTTCTTTTAAGGAATTTTATGAGCTTACGGATTCTGAGAAAAGTGATATCGAATTTGTTAACATAAATGATTTAGCGGACATCGATTCTGAATTTGAATTAATTGATGATGATGATGATGACGAAGATAATTAAATGATGTTATTGTTTTAAAATGTGTAACTTAGTAAATTAGAGCTTACATCTTAATTATTTATTGTACTTTTAATGAAACTAGGTAATTTATTATCAACTTACTTAAAAGTCATACTCTCATCAGTTCTTGTGAATATTTTTGTTAATATATATTTCTGTATATATATAATATATTTATAGACCTCTTAATAAGTCTGTCTGCGGTTTAAAGTAAATACAAATGGGGAAAAAACGTTTTTTTTTTTAAATTTTCATTTCCTTTTATCCCAGAAAGTGCACATTTGGCGCACTATGTGTCTTAGTATTAAATATAGCTCTTAGTAATAGCATTACGATATTAGAGACCGCTACTTGAAACAAGCCCGGAATCAGGAGGGAGAGAGCTCGATACACTCATTTTCATAGTAAAATTTCACATTTTCTCAAATTACTCCCGAAATATGGGAGTTATGAAGAAATTCATCACCACAATTTATGAAGGCATTAAGTAATCGAATAAGATGGCATCATTAGTTTGTCATAATTTTACTCTTATTTTTCGGACATGTCTACGTCCAACCGCTCCCATACATTCGTTCCACTGTGCAACGGCCTAAATGATATTCAGCCGATACGTCTAATACAACATTTAATGAACTGGCTGGCTGATTCTTAGGCCATTTATACAATAAGGCGATGCAATAGGGTATTTCGGTAGGTCATTTAGATATATTGTTTCATTTTAATTTAAAATGACAATGTAAAGGTAAAGCACCGTTCTTGAGAAAAACAAATTATTGTAACTTAACCGCAAAACACTTTAAAGTTGCTTCTGCAGCGTCTCCAGAGCTTCGGGAAGTGCAACCACTTCGCCCTTACGTAACAAAAGATAGGCACCCATGCTCACCGCCGCAGTTTCGACTTGCTGGTCGCCCCTACGCCTAGCACGCGTGCCTATGCTTTGTTACAGCGGGTGGGGGCTGCCCTCCCTTCGCACCTCCGGATTTTTATATACACTAGGGGTAGCAGCCAAAAGACTAAGTGGAGTCGGGGTGTCCCGATTCGGTTTTGCGTAACCGCATTTAAATTGTGAGAAACACCAGAAATATTGCGGCTTGGCTTGTCGACGCCAGATAGACAGTGTGGATTTCAGCGCCCGGTGGCAGAAAATGGAACTAAATTTAAATTGACATGTCTGGGCTAGGCATGTAGTTAAACGCTATCGATCTAAGTAATTTGCCTAGCCATTAGATTTAATGACTGAATATCATTCAGGCCGTTGAATGAACGGCGGCGTTTAGCGAAATGGCTAGGCGGTTGACCAAACGGCCAATTAAACCAGTTGGCTGCGACATTATACTTTTCATATATGTATTTAGGAAAAAGCTGTTATTTTGATATTACAAACAGACACTTAAATTTTACTTGTTTGTATGTATAGATTTGTGTAATACATACTGATTCGTCTTCCGTTGATGTTGTAGGGCGACCGACTTATCATTAAGTGCTTCAAATAGGCCAAGACATAGAGACCTCAATTCAGCTGCCGAACCCTGCTTCAAACCCGCCTTAGAATGAATATGGTCCAGAAACTCTCGTACTGTAAAAGTACAACAAACAGAACATCATAAAAAAACCGGTACAGTGCGTGACGGACCACGCACAATGAAGGGTAGATAGGATGATTTCATCCCAAGAACAAACTTAACATTGTAAATGAAAACATGTTCTTCCATACATCTATATAAGTCACAGTCAATTCACAAACTGCACATGAAAGTTTGTAATCGCAAAAAAAAAAAATGCGATAAAACTACAAATGAACGATTATCGGATTTTTTTCTTTACTTGTGCTGTGAGACCTTGCATATATTGCCAAATCTCATGATTCTAGGTCAATGGGAAGTACTAAGGTTTTGATTTATTTGCGAGTATCAAAATATGTCGCATAAATGGCCGTATTTTTTTATATCATTGACTTAGAGCTCCAAGGGACCGTAGACCTACGTATTTGATATTAATTTCAACTTGATACCTACACGCGACTCTGAGAAAAAGGGTCTTGACTAGCGTTGCAAAACTTCGGAAGTATTCGCAATAATTCGCAAATATTGAAAAGAATACTTCGATTTGAAGGAATACTACTAGTAAAAACTTATTTCGTAAGTACTTAACTAAGTAGATGAAAAGAAATATTCGGAAGTTTTCAAATCGAATAATACTTAGATTTATGAATGAACGCGTAGTGCATTCTTCTTTTGTTTTTTTTTTTACCTACTTGATGAGGTTTAAGGGATTTTATAAAGGGGTAGGGGGGGGGGGGGGGGGGGGTAGGGGTATCGCAGGTATGCTGGAAGAGATTTCTTTTGAAATAAGCATCACCTTTGTACGTATTTTTCTGTTCCTTTCTGTTTGTCTGTTTATTTGTGTGTACATAAATGGTTAAATAAATAAATAAATAAGGGGGGCCAAATTTTCATTATTTTTGCGATAGGACACACCGTTTTCGAGATATAAGCAAAAAAAAAAAACTATTTTATAAACTCAGTAATCTACATTAAGTACTCGTATTTACCTCTCTATCACTTTCACACCTAAGCCGCATACAAAAACTTATTACCTACGTAAGTACTAATCTAAGTAGATGAAAAGAAATATTTGGAAGTATTCAGAAGTTTTCAAATCGAATAATACTCTTTATGATTTATTAATGAACGCGTAGTGCGTTCATTCATAAATCTTTTTTTTTTTTGGTACCTACATGTTGAGATTTAGGGGTTTATGGATTTTATAAAAGGGGGCCAAATTTTCAATATTTTTGCGATAGGACACACCGTTTTCGAGATATAGGCAAAAGAAAAAAAAACCATTTTATAAACTCAGTATGTACCTATGTATTTACCTCATCACTTTCACACCTAAACCGCATACAAAAACTTATTACGTAAGTACTAATCTAAGTAGATGAAAAGAAATATTCGGAAGTATTCAGAAGTTTTCAAATCGAATAGTACTCACATTTATGAATGAGCGCGTAGTAACATAGTCTCTGGCATTACCGCCATCTAGCGGTGAATATCATACTTTAAAAGATAAGTACTGTATGCGTGACCGAACATGTACTTAGCTCGGCGAATAATTGCGAATACTACTCAAAACTTCCGAATGCTTCTGCGAATAATACGACGGGAATACTTCGGAATATTACTCTCCGGCAACGCTAGTCTTGACAACAAAGTGATCCTATAATATAAGGGTTCCGTTTTTCCTTTTGAGGTATGGAACCCTAAATATCTTCAAGTTTTGCATTTGACTAGCGCACGAGAATCATTGTAATTTAAACCTTATGCCAATTTCGATTAGAATCAAACACAAACTCGTAATTAGTAACATAATTATAACATACCTTGCTTTTGTGTCATAACGTCTGCAAAACCTTTTTTCATGTAGCTAGAGTAGTTTTTATTTCTATTATCCAGCAATGTCTGAAAAACAATAAAATTTACATACTTATCTTTTTACTTCCTGTACATACTGATAAATGAAGTAGTGTTGTTAAAAGCATAGAAACCTTATATTTTGTCAATGTTCGTTTTACAATTTCTTTTTCCACTTGAAGTTGTGTTATTCTTTCATGAAGGTATTTATTTTCAGTGACCAGAGCATCAATATCTACAATAGGCTTTGGTGGATCAATTTCGTTACTGTCTTGAAGTTTGGCCCTATTTGATAAAATGTAACTGATCTGATGGCTCAACCTCTGAACTTTGTTCTTATAGTAATCTCTGTCAGAAACCAATTCTTCTTTTTCATCTAGTGTTGCTCGATAGTCTAACTGGATTTGTTGATACTGGAAGAAAAATTAAATAGAAAAATTGTTAAAAATACATAGAAGTTATCTAGCTAGGTATTTTTAACCGTTTTTGCTGTTCATAAATTCCTATCAAATGAAGGCCAATAAAATGTTATTACCCGACTACGGCGAAGCAAAAAGGAGCGTTATGATTTTGACCGGTATGTATGTATGTTCATCTGTTCCCTCATAACTTCTAAACTACTTGTCATAATTTGACAAATGAGGTATTGTTGGAAGCGTCTTGATCATCCGTTGGATATAGGCTATGTTATGTCACATAAAATTGAAAATGTCGCCCTCTAGAGGACATAGTCATGAACTAAAGAAAATTTTGTTTTGAATGGTGCTGTTGGGTATCAAATGAAAGGGCTTAATTAGCACATTTAAAAAATACATATTTTGTTAGCTATTGCTTGCGGCTTTGCTTGCATGCACCCGGCAATTGGGAATCATTTCTAAAATCACGCCTCAGATGTAAGCCAAACATATTTTCTCTTCAAACCTACCCAAAATACATAATTATATAATAAATTATTCTTCTATAAAATGTAAATTGGCTCTTACCTAAACAAAATTATAACCCCAAAATAATTTAAATAAATCGTAAGTTTAAAAACTAGAACTTGACTACTGAAAAATCACACTCTAAAAAGTATGACATAAGAAAATATTCTCGTCTGAAATTAGAAAAAGACAGACTAATTAAAAATCCGGAGGCACACGTCATGTTATAAATAAATAAATAAATCAAACAGATTACGTGACTTTGGATTTTAATTTGTCTGTCTTTTTCTAATTTCAGATGAGAATATTTTCTTGTTTCATACTTTTTAGAGCGTGATTTTTAATTTCATCTCTATATAATTAAACATAGGTACTAATATTTTAATTTCTATAGTCTCACTAACCTTCTTCTGATTTTTTTCAAGTTCATTTACCAACTGCTCATAATCTTTATGAGAATAGCTGAATATAGTAGACAACTTCTTAATTCCATTGACTTCATCAGAAAGACTTTCTCTTTTCTGCAACTGTTTCTTCAATGCTATGATGTCCCCTGTAGCTTCCTCTAGTTTACTCCTGAGAGCTTCTACCTAAATTAAGAATAATTACCATGACCAGTATAAAAAAGTCCTTCCTTTATAAATGGTTGATTACCACCCATTATTGTTCCAGTGTTCTCACACTGTCATCTCGAGAGAGAGAGAGAGAGAGACTATTTAGTCTGTTAGTCAGATAAGAAAATATTAGACACATATTTTTTGCTTTATCATATTACTAAAAAAGTACTTATAAAACACATTAAAGTTGGGGAGTGGTTTGCTCGCTATGTCACAACTATAACAAACTATGTATAAAATCAAATCTGGCAAGGAGTTGGAGTTCTTGCCACATTTTAACTCAATATATCGTAAAAAAAGAAAAATTTGTCCAATATTTTTCAAAAACCTACATGACAGACAAAATACTTTTTTAGTCAACATCACTATTGTTAAACACTGAGTTATTGCTATAGGTCTGACGAAATTGATCAGTTACATGTTAGAATTAGACAAAAAAAGCCAAAGCAGCAGTTATTGATGAAGAACATTTAGAAATATGATTACCTCTAATTTCAACATGTTGTTATGGTCCTGTGTTTTAGCAAGCATCTCTCCACCGCTGATAGTGTTAGTAGGTGTTAGTCTATAAGCAATGTTATTAGCACCTGGACTAGATTTCATAGGAACTGTCTTCTTGCATATTAACTGTTCTACTAATACTTTGAACCTATCTCTTTCCATGCTGCATTTGTCCAACTCCCTGCTCATTATAGATAGAGCATCAATCTTACTCTGTAACTTACTTTTCAAGACTGAATTCTGAAAAAAAAATAAAATTGATGATTTACCAATAAACTAAAATATTTATCTATGTCTAATTGGAACTTGAGAGCATATAATGACATGTAAGTATTCCATAAAATATGCAAAAGAAACCATCAACAAACCGAATAAAATGATATTTTATTACCTCGAGAACATAGTCATCTAATTGTTGATCTTGAAATTTCACTTTGTTTACAGATGACTTATTAAACATGGTTTAAGAATTTGTGCTCTATTTTATACTAGTATAATAAATTTATTACAGTGCTTATTATTAGGGAATATTAAATATTAAAATACATTTTCTTTGTATTACACACAAACACAATAGCATCAATCAACTGATTCAACTGGTAGACTAGACAATTACAAATGACAGTGACAGCTGACACTGATAGCTGACAGTTGACAGTAATGGTTGTTTGTTTGATGACAACGGGTTTGAATACGGTGCCTGTTTGAATGAAAGTGAATGAAATGATATTTCTATAGTGTGCACCCACACTGCCAGCCTAGCGCGGTTGCGACGAGCGACGGGCGCGAAATATCAGGCATATGTTTTTAAAAGTTCCTATCCACGTGTTATGGCCGCACTACGTCAGCAAGCGACGCGGGCGGCAAAGGTACCAAACCAGGTAATTCTTGTCGCTCGGCGTAAGCCGACGTTCTCACGGACGTAAAAATATCGCGGCGGGATTTTATCGCGCACTGGATTTTTAACTCTCGTTGTTGAGCCGAGCGCTGAAAATCCAACTTAACAATAACAGAGTGCATTCTAGCGCGTCGAAAAAATACACTGTTGGATTTTCAACTCTCGGCGCTAAGGAGAGCGTTGAAAATCCAGAGCGCGAAATAAAATCATCGCGATATTTTTACGTCCGTGCGTATGTCGATTAACATTTTTTTTTTTTGTAAAATGGCGGTAAATACTGTAGTAAGTATTTATAAATACGATTCAATCTAAACCACACACACAGTAAACACAATAAACATCCACAACACAACAACATCAGTAATATGGCACAGTTACAGCTGCTTAGCTGTAAACATCCACACCACAGAAATCGCACAATAACAAGAAAATTATGGAGCAAAATAAAATAAACTTTGAATCTTCTTTGGTGATTTTAGGTGATATTTTACTCAGTATATAGCTAAATGTTGACACGGGCTATCTAAAAATACCAAATCCTCGTCCATGGTTTGCAACACCTAAAATACTTCATAAACGCTACAACAGCTCGCTCGTCAGTGTGGCCCCCGCACGCCCCCGTCGCGCCCGTTACGCTCGCCTTAAGCCCTAGTCACTCACCGCGCATTCACTGTGGACGCACACTAGGTGTGCATGCGTCCAGTCCGTCCCGAACTAAACAGTTATGACATACAACAACCTTTACTACAGTTACAGTTGTATGTGTACATACATACTCTACTACGCTTTCCAAACCTCGATATACTAAGATAAAGGGTGTAACCCTTGTTGTAGTAGAGTTTATCTTGACTTGCGTAGATTTGCGTTATCTTGCTGCCCTTTTTTTTTTCATCAAATGACTTCTCCCGCTCAAAGACTACAGTATAATATAGGGCTCCCGCTCAAGGGTGGAGCGGGAGGGCTTTTACTGACTAAAACCCACCCGACGTGTTCCTTCAGTAGCCTGTGCCAGGGCCACGGTAAGCCGACGTACACACGGACGTAAAAATATCGCGACGGGATTTTATCGCGCACTGGATTTTCAACTTTCGGTGTTGAGCCGAGCTTCGAGAATCCAACCTAACAACATCAGTGTATCCCAGCGCGTCAAAAAATCACACTGTTGGATTTTCAACTCTCGGCACTAAGCAAAGCGTTGAAAATCCAGTGTGCGAAAAAAAACCGCCGCGGTATTTTTACGTCCTTGCGTACGTCAGCTAAGCCCCCATTCCCACGGGCGAAATAAAATCGCGGCGGGATTTTATCGCGCACTGGATTTTCAACTCTCGTTGTTGAGCCGAGCGCTGAGAATCCAACTTAACAATAACAGAGTACATTCTAGCGCGTCGAAAAAACACACTGTCGGATTTTGCACTTTCGGCGCTAAGCAGAGCGTTGAAAACCCAGTGCGCAAAAAAAATCGCCGCGATATTTTTTCATCCGTGCGAACGTCGACTAACTCTTTCGAAGAACTCGTGACCCTGGTAGAATTTGCTGTCATAAACTATCGATCCGATTCAAGATGGTTTTTGTGCACAAATCAAAGGAATGTTGCTTGCGTAAGTGTGCAAGCTATTGCGATGCGTTTGTAGTTTGAGTCCAAACGTGGCTTTACGATTGCTGGTTTCATCAGTATCACAAAGAACTCTTCATCACGTTATGCACTAACAATCGACTAAAAATGTCATGTAACACGTATTTTATCTGTGCAATAGCCGAAACAAATGTCAACTTGATTTTAGAACAAGTGGTTACAATTACATTTACATGTTCTGTGGTGATACAGTGGTACAGTACAGAGTAGTACGGATTTTCTCATTTACTGCAGATGTTAAGTGAAATTGCTGCTTGTATTAACACTGAGCACAGCTTCGATGCAATGCGTGCCGGACAAATACAGAGGAGTAGGTTCCGTTCATCCTAACGCATGGCAAGGATGGCCGCGTCTGGTACCGAAATCGACGAGTTCTTGAACGGGCCTCTAGTTTCGTGGGTGAGTGCACAACGATTCGTACCTCTGTTTTTATTACTGTGCGCGTAAAAATGAAGCGTGAGATGAATTTAATCACCCGTTCCGTATGAATGAATGTGGTGTTTGGTCATTTCTGCATGTTCTACAGACATTATTTAATTTAGTCCTTACCAAAGGGTGAGAGAATATTATAGTTATCGTTTTCTCTGTAGTCATACTCGAGTGATCAAGTTGTTTTGTAATGGATGGTTGTAGACTATGTAGTTAGTTTACATCCCCTTTATAATTTAATATGATTTAGCCATTGTTTTATAACTACATCCTTCCAGCTGTTACCAAATGTATAGTGATTACAAAGACCCATCAAGTAAAAGTAAATGTTTTTGATAAAAATAGACATAACAACAAAACACACTGAACAAAATATGTAATCTGAAAGGTTTGAATTTATAAATGATTACCTATATAAGCCTAAATTAAATTATTAGGTACTTATTTGTTAAAAAATATGAAAATTAATCTATTAAGTATAGAGATTTAATTACTCCAGTAAATAAATTTAGTGCTGTTATAGAGGAGAGTTGTGTTAAATATCTGTGTACTACATTTCACTGAAGTTCCCACACATGTTCATTGATCCATTGTTGGTGTGTGCTACCATTGAATCAAGAATACCCATATTAATAACAAAGAGAAATTGTTCACATAATGTCTTGATGAGCCCTATAGCACATAATCAATCATAAACCTTATGAATAACTTTCTTAGCTGTTTTATTTTGTCTATCTTTAAATAGAATCTTTGTTTGCAATAGTGAGAACACCATTTTATAAATAACATATCAAGACTCTGATGAAACCTAACTTGCATTTGCAGATTAAATCATGTGTACCAAATCCAGACGTCATCACAGAGTATTCATCTCTGTTCAATGGAGACATTCTACATCAAGTCTACCTCCAAATAGACCCAGAACCATCATGTCACATCACAAAACTAGCCGGGTTAGAAGACCAAGCCCTGATATTAGGTAGAGTGAAAAACTTTGATGCCATCATCAAAAATGTGAAGAGCTTGTATGAAGAAGAACTGGGTATGACACTTCTGGTGGTCCCTGAGTGCATATGCTTGGGGAAGTCACCAGAATCAAGGGAGGGTCTGGAAACCATGAAGCTCCTGATACTGCTTCTACTTGGTGCAGCTGTGCAGTGTCCCAATAAGGAACTGTTTATCACAAGGATCAAGGAACTCAATGTTGATCTGCAGCATAACATTGTGGAGTGCATCAAACAGGTATGATTCATATTCTTGTCTTGTAAGCTTTAATTAAAACAAACAAATTGTAGTTTACTCTAAGTTTGGTAGTCATTTGCATTAGGTTCCCAAAGCCCTTACTTTGAGGTTCCATTCAGGTGTAATATATGGAGGCTTGTTCATAGATAAAGAAGTCAGTCATCCATTTATCCATTTATGAGTAAGGAAGTGGTCACATTTACATAAGCAAGCATGCTTCAGTCGCAGAACTGATAAATGAACCAGTCAAGCATGACTTGACTAACATTTGTCTCATAAAAGTACAAGCTCACACTTTTCTTTGTTGTTTTTCATGTTTATGAAATAGGTCTATTTGGTTTAAGAAATAATATTTTAAAATATCAACAACATTTAAATGAACAATTATTTCTTTTGCTTAACACAAGTCCCTGATATTAAAGTACATTCAGTGTGAACATGTTAAGACACACTTTGTTTACATTAACATGTGAATGGTCAACAGATGTCACAACAGTCTGTGAAGCAGGATGTCCTTGAGGAACCTTTGACATTACTAACTGGTTGTCAAATGTTGTAAGAGCTACTCGGCTAGCTATGCAATACTTAATTTTCTGACTGATAGTTTTCTTCAGTTTCTTTCAAAATGATGTTTATTATATACTAGCTTAACACAAGTCCCTGATATTAAAGTACATTCAGTGTGAACATGTTAAGACACACTTTGTTTACATTAACATGTGAATGGTCAACAGATGTCACAACAGTCTGTGAAGCAGGATGTCCTTGAGGAACCTTTGACATTACTAACTGGTTGTCAAATGTTGTAAGAGCTACTCGGCTAGCTATGCAATACTTAATTTTCTGACTGATAGTTTTCTTCAGTTTCTTTCAAAATGATGTTTATTATATACTAGCTGACCCGACAGACGTTGTCCTGTTCAAATTTCAATAATTCATACAAAATTTCCATAGAAAATGTACTTTCAGTTTTCCGAAATTTTCCCAGCAACTTTTCCAATTTTTTTCTAATTTTTCTCTTCCTCTTAAGTCACTCTATCTATTGCTAAAAACTGCATTAAAATCCGTTTAGTAGTTTAAGCCCCCGTTCCCATGGACGTAATAAAAACTCCTGGCGCGATTTTTTCCAACCATCAAGTGTCCAAACGAGCGTTAACAAACCACTTTGAAATGACTCTTCGTACAGTGCGGACATACGATGGGCTCCGTAAAATTATTAGCGGCAGCTATTTGTGAGCCTAGGAGACCACAACAGAACCAAATAAAATGTTGGATACATCCCTTGAATTTGTATATATTATTTAAAAGGCCAATTTTTGACACCATACAATGATTTAAGGAAATAATTATCCTGATTTTTTTTAATAATTATCAATTAAATAGCATATATAGTATACTGTATTTTTGAGGAGCTCGTGGCTAAGTAATAACAGCTGCACAGGTCGATCCATCAGGTTAAGCTACGCTTGCCGTAGTCGGTCCGTGGATGGGTGACTCATCTTTACAAACTTACTATTAGTCCCGGCTGTCATTCGTGGATCTTTGCTGGCAGGCTGACAGTCGTTACGGGTCAACAGAAGCCCGAAAGTCTGCCAATCATTCATACCAAGGGGTATCGTATTACTCAGTTAATGGGTTGTGGAAGTCAGATAGGTAGTCGCTCCATGTAAAATATTGGTTAGACTGGAAGCCGACCCCAACATAGTTGGGAAAAGGCTAGGCAGATTGATATAGTATACTGTATTTCCCCAAATTAAAGCCGTTTAGTGTTTACTTACTTTCTTTATGATAAACTCCACCCATATACCTACATATGTACAGAACTGTTTTAGGATTCCATATTATGGGTAGGTAGGTACTATCAGCAAAACTTAAGCATGCTCAGTTTAGAAAATATTTCAGCGGAAGCGCAACTGGTGACAGACCACACCCCTTCCTGATTTCACCTAATTAGAGAAAATATGCATTTGTGTGAGTACAGGGCATGTAACAAAAAATAACAACAAACATTAGCAACAAATCAAATAAAAAACAAACGTGCGTCCTATTGGTCAAACACGCATGCATCGGACGAACGAGTCGAGAGCCGTGCTGTGCGATTACCGCCTTAAAGGTGAGCATGCGGATGTTTGGTCGATAGTACCTAATATTAGAATTGGAAACATCGGAGGTGTTATAAAACAATATAACGAGCAAATATCCAATAACGAACGGATTTGTAAAATAAAGTGAGTGGTACCTACGCTACTCTAACCGATATCGTACAATGAAGTCCGATAACTAACCAAATAAATTACTTTCATTACGTCGGTAAAGAAAACATTGGAATAATCAGTCATGTGGTTCATTTACTGCGTTCTTCGTCTCAGCATCGCTGTGCGCCACGGCTTTGAGCATGTAGCCCGTCCGCACTCTACGTTAATGTTAATGTTACTATGAAATGTTATCCCTTTATTTGAAAAATTACATGTTATGGAAGAACTTCCGCAGTTGGTTCTGCTGCAAAACACCATTTTTACCTCTCTACGTCCGAAACAACACTGGTGACCGAAACAAACGCTCCACGCGCACTGGTGATGTACGAGTCACCTGTGCGGCGACAAGGTCACGCGCCTATACGACTTCTAGTGCCTTATTATTTAGATTTCTGCGGTGGGAACAGAAGTACAGAACTTCGTATGTCGTATTTATTCAACGCTCAACGCCGAGCATTGAAAATCGAACACCGCGCGATTATAAATCGCGCTGGGAAAAAATCGCGGCCGTGTGTACAGATGTACAGCTTTCTGTTTGTTCTATTCCAAGCGCGCCACTCCTTGCCACGCCTCCTCATTTTATCCCGCCGCGATTTTTTACGTCCCTGCGAACGTACACTAAAAGATCTAACTAAGCGAACAGACATCGGAATTTTATACTATGTAAAGATTTAATGTTTACTGACTTATATATATTATATGTATTATACATGTTTGGGACTGTTCATTGTTTCAGC
This sequence comes from Cosmia pyralina, assembly GCA_946251885.1. NCBI lineage: Eukaryota > Metazoa > Arthropoda > Insecta > Lepidoptera > Noctuidae > Cosmia > Cosmia pyralina. The sequence continues at coordinate 14,731,307 of OX276353.1, forward strand.
GAAGTATTTAGCTTTCAAATCGAAATTCAGCAGAATTATCTTAGTCTGCAATTAATCTAAAACTAATAAATGAGACCATCTCCATGTGCATAACTCCAGCTTCCTCATAGGTGATAGAATAATTCTACCTGTGCCAATATTTAAAGCATAATAGCTGCATAACCTGAGCAGGGTTTGTTTACACTTTTATCAGATACTTTTGGAACAGACTACTTATAAGTAAGTAAGTAAGTATTTATACTTTTTTAGGGTTCCGTACCTCAAAAGGAAAAAACGGAACCCTTATAGGATCACTCGTGTGTCTGTCTGTCCGTCTGTTACAGCTAGTTTGCTCCGAATCTAATGGACCGATTAAGTTGAAATTTATAACATGGTAAATCTATCAATATTGTGAGTACAAACTTACATTTACAGTTGGAATGTATGGGAGAACGTGTTTTTCAACTACAATGTTAAGTTTGTTCTTAAGATAAATATTCATCCCAACTACGGAACCCTTCATTGTGCGTGGTCCGACACGCACTTGGCCGGTTTTTTTTTTTATATACTCGAGTGTGGGGTAAATAGTGGTCCAAAGTTATACATGAAACGCCCGAACAACGTATACTGAGCTATCACATACCGCAATTTGTAATCATTTTTACCATAGGTCTCAGAATAAAATATTTTTTAATTCTTTTTTAGGATTCCGTACCTCAAAAGGAAAAAACGGAACCCTTATAGGATCACTTCATTATCCGTGTGTCTGTCTTTTAGTCTGTCAAGACCCTTTTTCAAAGGAAAGCGTGGAGGTATCAAGTTGAAATTAATATCAAACACGTAGGTATATGGTCCCTTGGAGGTCTTAAAAATCAGGCTTCGCAATAAAAAATACGACCATTTATGCGACATTTTTTGATACTCGCAAGTAAATCAAAACCTATACGAGATGCAAGGTCTCACAGCACAAGTAAATGAAAAATTCCGAAAATTGTGGATTTGTAGTTTTATCACATTAAAAAATAGTTTTTTGTGGTTACAAACTTAAATTTGCAGTTGGAGAATAGACCGTGACATAGGTATATCAATGTATGGGAGAACATGTTTTTCAACTACATTGTTAAGTTTGTTTTTGGGATAAATTCTTTTCAACTATGGAACCCTTCATTGTGTGTAGTCCGACACGCACTTGCCCGGTAAAAAAAAAAAGGTAAAAGGTAGAATACATAATTTAATAATTTTGGTCCTTATAGAGGTCCTTATCGAGTAATAGAGGTCCTTAAAGGACCTCAAGGAGTTGGAGGGAAGGAGGAAGGAGGAGGAGGAGGAAGGAAGGAAGGAGGGTTTTAAAGGACCTCTATTTACGCCACAACCTGTATGAAGAAATAGTACACTCGAAAACCACGTGTATGGTCAACCAAGTAAACGTAATACCTGTCACTTCAGTTGTCATGCTACGACACAGTTGTACTCTTCAATTTAGCAGCTTTATAATTCGTTGTATAACATAGCTAGACACGTGGTTTTTTTTTTTTGTTTACCTTTATTTAATTACCTAAACAGGACTTACTTACTTGATTTAAAAGGTAAACAGAAAATTATAATCAAGCATTTTTTAAAGGTTACAGACATGCAAACAGTGGTATTGACGCCGGATGCTATCGATCTCTTCCAATCACCGACGATGTTCAATCACATGCGACGGCTAGCCAAAGAACGCGATCACTATCTACAAAACTGGGCTTCCTTGGTTCTTCATGAAGGTTTATGTGAGAACGACAATGAAAACAAAAACGGAAAGAATCGATCGACACAGAATGTTAATCAAAATAATGGCGATAGTCAACATCTTGCTGTGGAGCTGGCAGATTGGAAAGCACGACTTAGGAAGCAGAGACAAGAATTGTGGGTATTTTTTTAATAATTATCTTTGTGAAAAATATTTGTGTACAGATATCCCAAGAATAAGAAAAGTATGCAGCTCGGGAATCATCGTCTACCTACGGAAATACGAACACACGTTGATGAGATCTGATAAAGAGCCGTCTTATTTTGTATTACAAATACAATGATTAAAAAAATATTGATTAAAACTCTATAGTCCCCACCACTCTGTAGTCTCTATAGTAGTGTGTAGTCTATAGTACCTTAAACTTCAGACCTTGCGTCAAATTCGATAGTTCTGATTTTTTGCTGACTTGATTTTGATTTTTTTGATTTTGGCCCAATAAATGATCCAAGTTTGAGATCTCGTACGCCGACCGCAACCTTGTCATTTTTCAGTTTTTGGCAATTTGAAGCCTAAAGGACTAGTTTTTCGAATACCTACGCAAAATGTTTTTAATGTAGACTAAATTTGCTACAATATGAAACTAGAACTGTCTCTGTAGACCCAATAGTTTTAAAATTTTGTTATTTTATTTTTATGATTTCTTGCGGCTGCAAGAGAGGTTGTGGGAACGCGCGCAGCTGCGGGAAGGCAGAAATACTCATCAGTCTGCAGGCACTGCAGCGGGGCCACCTGTGACAATGTACCGGTTGTTGCGGTAGAAATATGCTTCGGTTCCCCAGAAAGCGACGTCGACATGTAGGATGTCTTGTGAGCACAAAACATCGAACATACATCGCCATTTTCTAATAGGGATCGTCCCAATATGACGATCCAGATACGGACGAAGCTCAACCAGGCCATTCCAATAACGCTAAATTAACTTAATTTATTGATTAAGTACCCAATTGAATAATTGATTGCAAAATTAAACATCGTCGTTCGCACTTCTCATTTTCTTTTTATTTAATATCACATCATAAAACGTAAAGGGCTGCGATAATATAACGGGCATATGTAAAGGGGTAGGGGGGACGAATCTGCGTGTCCCTCGAACCTCTTCAGGATCAACTAGAATATGATACGACGACAAAATATTGCGAACTTCGAAAAAATTTATAAATTTAGAAAGGCTTTGAAAGGTCTCAAACTTGGGACTATTAATTGGGCCAAAATCATAACAAGTCAGTAAAAAATCATAACTACCGGATTTGACGCAAGGTACCTCCTTTTAGGGTTCCGTACCTCAAAAGGAAAAAACGGAACCCTTATAGGATCACTCGTGTGTCTGTCTGTCCGTCTGTCACATCCAATTTGCTCCGAATCTAATGGACCGATTAAGTTGAAATTTGGTAAAGTAAATAAATTAATTTTGAATATAGAGGTCACTTTTGGGGGGCAAATAAGAAAATTAAAAAAAAAAGTTTTGCAAACTACACCTACTAAGTTTGTTCTTAAGATAAATTCATCCCAACTACGGAACCCTTCATTGTGCGTGGTCCGACACGCACTTTGCCGGTTTTTCTCAGGCTACAAGTTTGCTGGACTACTAAGCTATCCCAAATCACTTTTCAAAACTTTTGAGTGACAAAATGACGATCTGCGACTGGAGTATCCCGACAGAGACAAAACTTCATACGAACGAACGCGCAATGATAGGCGCACTACCAAAAAGCGCGGCAGTACAGAACATAGAAGCTTTGCCTCTGTGGGGGTTTACTCTGTAGCGCGACGTTCGAGCTAATTCGGAAACACGAAGTAATCTTCGTGTTTCCGAATTAGCACGAACGTCGCGAAGATAACTACCTTGGTGGTTTAACTAAACCAGATGAAGAATGCGCTAGGGTAATCCGTAGTTCATACCTTCTGTTTGTCCAGATTTTTTTTAACAAATGCATCTAGACTATGTTCACAAATATTTCTGCTAACAACCACTTATATTCTGAATATTTAAGACTATTGTGACATTTTAGGGAAGAAAAATCTGAGCAGTTATCGGAATGTCGTGAAGAACTGGAACACACAAAGCTAGTGTTGGGAAAGTTGCGCTCTGACAGCCAGGAGTGGTTTAACGAAGCCAGGAAATCAGCTGGTTATAGAGACGAAGTCGATGCTCTGAGAGAAAAAGCTGAGCGATGTGACAGGTATGGTATAACAGACTTTTTAAAAAAGATTATTATATTTAATTAAAATGTGTTCCTAAGATATGTATTTGTTTTTCTGTTAACAGGTTAGAGCAAGAAATCCAACGTTACCGTGATCGCCTTGCCGACGCCGAATACTATAAAACGAGAGTTACAGAACTTCGCGAAGATAATAAAGCTTTAATGGAGACAAGAGACGCGTTAGAAGAACAACTGCAGAGAGCGAGGAAGCGAGCTGAACAATGTCTCACTTTAGAAGCAGCAATGATCAAGTTGAAAAGGGAGGCTAATGATATTGCATTGGTAAGTTAACGATAAGATGTGCCTAAGGTATTCAAAACACAGCAGTATTTAAATCATACATTCTTATTTTTCATAGGAAAGGGATGCAGACCAACAAAAGATTCAAGAGCTTATTGAAGAAAATAACCATCTGCAATACATTACAAAGTCAGTACTGAGTGAAAGCAACAATAGTAATTTAGATACCGACAACGAAGGAGAAAGCACTCTGGAATCCGGCGAGAACAGCTTGTCTGAACAATTGACTAGTAATGCTCAAGCAAGAGCCTTAAAGCTCGAACTAGAAAATAAAAGACTGTTATCAACTATAGACACCTTAAGAGAGCAATCATTATTGGAGAGTAGTGACAAAATACTAGAGTTAGAAAAAGAAAAGAAAAAATTGTCTTTGAAATGTGAGCAGCTTCACGAAAATTGTAACAGAGTTATGCAACAAAACTCAGAGCTGGAAGAAGTTTTCCGAAACGCTTTAGAGGAAAATAGAAAGCTACAAGATTCTTTTGACAGCCAGAAGACTTTTATAGATCGTCAAGCAATTGATAGAGATTCAGAGAAAAACAAATTACAAGATTTTGAAAAACATTTAGAATCTATAACCAAAGATAAACAGAGAATTCAAATGTTATGTGACTCTATTCAACGAAGAGCTGATGAATTGGAAAAGTCTTTAGATGCCAGAACTAAGGAACTTAACCTTGTAAAGCCTGAAGCTGATAAGGTGACTGGTCTTATCATTCTAACTGAGGAATTGAAAACTAAACTAACATACAGTGAGCGAGACACGCACAACTTGCAGAGAGAAGTTAACAAATTGAGAGAGGCAGTTGAGGAAAAGGATGTCTCTCTAGATAAATTCACCACCGAAATAGAACTCAAGAAAAAAGAATTGGAGAGGTTAGCAAGAGAACTAGAAATAAGTCACACTATCACAAGCAAAATCCAAGATTTAGAACAAAAGACTCAAGAGCTTAAATCACAAAAGAAAGTCGATTCTGAAACTATTCAAACTCTGCAAAAAGACCTTATTACAGAAAAGGTTAATTTCGATAAACTTAGAAATTGTATGGATAAACTCGGCATCAATGCATCTGAAGTATTAAGTCGAGATGTTAGTATAGAAGATTTGTTGGAAAAAGTGATTACAAATGTTGATTATGAAGGATTAATATCAGAAATTGCTGCTAAAGCCAACTTAATGAAGCTAGTTCCATGTGACTGCAACCATGACAATGATAACATGAATAGTGACGACAGTATAGTAAATCCTCAAATTGAACAGCTCGCTTCAGATCTTGCGGCACTACAAGCTTCCCTAGAAAACAGTCAAGCTGAAAATGCTAAATTACAAGTTAACATTGCAACTTTGAACTCGCAAAACGGTTCCTTGATATCTCAACAAATGACTTTACAACTTGCTAACAGTCAACTTGCTGCTGAAAAGGAAGAGATTATCAAACAGCTAGAAGTTCTAAAAGAGAAACAAGATAACCTTCTGAGAGACCAAGTTGCGCTACAAACACTTCATGAACAGCTGAACACCGAATATGAAACATTGCTTAGTGAGAGAGAGCCTGTAAAAATCACTGTTAGGGATTTAAAACTTGAGAATCGTGAATATAAAGAAAACTTGACGCACTTGGAGAAAAAAGTATCAGATTTCGAAGTAGAAAGAGAAAACTTGAAAATTGAGTCTAGGAATCTAGTTAATCTTAGGGCAGAGCATTCCAAATTAAAGGATGATTTTAGAAACCTGTTTACAGCTAGTGATAGACTGAAAAATGAGTACAGAAACATGCAAGAAGAATACAGAAATCTGAGAAGCGAGCTTACACAGCTGAAACTAAGAAATACAGAGATTTCTGGTGAAATCAATACTAAAATTGAAATTATTACAAGCATGGAGTTAGAAATTAATAAGACGAATCAACATTGTGAAATGTTAATTCAAATGAATAAGAGCCTAGATGCAGACAGGCGTTCTCTGATGGATCATGTATCACAGCTTTTGACTCAATACCATGAATTGCTTGCTCACTCACTAAAAGATAAGCAACATTACCATGAAGAGGAAAAGATGTTTGCTGACAAAGTAAATGCGTTGTGTCGTCAGAAAGAAAAGCTAGAAGAGAAAATTATGGAACATTATAAGAAATTAGATAACTGTACAACAAAAAGACGTGGCTTCGGTGCTTCGTTTGTAAAGAGGGTCCGTAAAGCTGGTACCGATTTGATTAATAAAGTACCGACTAGAAACAATAAACGAATTGAAGACGCGAGTCGCTCAAAATCTCAACTAACCTTGGCTGGTTCTGAATCAGGTGAATCGGATCCCGGGAGCCAAGAATTGGAAAAAATATCCAAAAATTCTGATCAAGATCAGGGTTCTTCCAATCCAAGTGCGGAATCACCGAGGCATAGCATAGACTCTAGTTTCACAAGAAGATTTGATGATAAACTTTTAAAAAAATCTGATAATATTGACATAAGTGGATCAATACCAAGCCTAGATTCAACTAGGTTGAACAGTGAAAGTAACTTTGTGCGAAGGCTTTCTGGAACATCGCTACACAGTGGTGGAGGGGACGACGCGCTCATAAGAGCGTCGCTGAGGAGGCGACCGCATAAGGCTGTGCCGCCGTCACACAGAAATAGTTTCCAAGGTTTAGAAGGAAAAGGCTTAGACACGGGACTACCAGCAGGTACGTTTAAACAGTTCACTATACTAATTTTGTCAGTTTGATATTATGTCATAAATATTTGAAACAAAATAATAACATTAGTGGAAATGACGTTTGGAATTACCAATTGAATACTTTTTTCAGCGTCAACACCAACGCCTTTTGGTACAGCCGGCACTCGTCGGACGGTATACGTAGCTGACGACGATCCCAATGCCAACTTGAACAGTAAGCCACAAAGTACTCCCATCAAGGAAACTCCCCCGACTTACTTGGTATACAATCGAATATCCACCGTCATAGGTGACGGTGCTTGTCAAAGTATGAACGATAGACCGCCCGCAGATCTTCACCGATCCATGTCTGAACACTCGCGGTCAGCAGTGGAAGAGACCTTGCCGGAAAGAGATGACCTGAGAAATGACAGAAAGCCTTTAAACCGGAATGAAAAAACAGACAACTCAAAAGAATCTGCAATTTGGTACGAGTATGGTTGCGTATGATGTATTTTTTTAAATGTTTATTAACTATATTATTAGGATGAACGTGTGGAATGTAATACAGACTGATAAGATGCCTTGTATTTCGAATTTTACGATATTCGAGATGATAGCGTGGTTGGAGTAATCAAACATTTATACTTATGACCAATTGGCAATGGTTTGATGATGTTGTGATAAACTTCTTTTTTTATTTTATTGTAAAAGCAGTATTAGTCGGCATTTAATTTGTTGATATGGGTGACAATAAATTTCGTTTAAGCTTTAAAGACCTGTAACGTAAAAGTTTCTGACATGAATACCAGTGAACATTGTATGTTGGTACGTAAATTACTTAAAACAAATTCATAACAATTAACTAGTATTTAGTAGTAGATGTGTAGGTTTTTATTAATTCACTAAAACTTCCTGGCAGTTACTTTTACTTTTGGATGAAAAAATTAAGTACAAACTTAATTTATTTGTTTACGATGGACTAACTAATGTTAGATGTTAGCTTTATTAGAAACAAAAATGCACTTTTTTTATGATCTGTAAAAATCATTATTTTCAAGACTAGGCTTGGCTAGGGTAGGTATACCTGGGCACTATCTAGTTACATCTCGTTTGTGTGAAAATACTAGTGGAATAGAACATCAAACTAGGAGGGCGATGTAATCATTCCACCATAAAATACAAAGTAAACAAAAATGTCGGGTAGTTTCGTGCCTCGTGGGACACACGATTGGAACGAAGTTCCATTCGCGTATACATGGTGGCGGGGACTTCGACGCGCAATTTGTTATCATTGTAATATAATGATAACAAATTGAATATTATTCAGTACATGATTCTGAACCTGAAAAAAGTTTCAACGCAGGGGGCGTTGAAATTTTTTATTTATTAATACAGAGCCACCACCTATAGTATAGTTAAAATCTCGCTGCAGACTCGGTCATAAGTCATTCGAGTGTTTCGCTCTCTTTCCCACTCACGGGCCTTATGGGCAGGCCACGCCCACACGTAGTCAAGAGTGCATTACTGCAGTGGATGAGTGATATCGATAGCTTTATATATTTATAAATGGGTGATAGAAATAAATACACATTTTTTTTTTTTTTTATTAAATGTGCTTTTCTTAAGTCTTCATCTTGCAGCAATTCTGCATGTTCCACACATTTTTGCCAATTTTCAATGGACACATTGGAAATGGCTTCATCGACTAACTTCTCGACATCAGCTATCTTGAAGGTTTTGTTTTTCGTTGCAACTTCATTTTTCACTTGAGCCCACACCAACTCGATGGGATTGTACTGAGAGTGGTAAGGCGGCAAGATACGTGATAACCTTAATGATTATGTTATCGATAATGGCCTTGAGCGCGCGCAACTAGCGCACATCCCTACTCCGATTATGATTTATGACCAAGTCTGCAGCGAGATTTTAACTATACTATAGTATAAGTTTTTACGAGCTAAAACGTATACTAGATGGCTCTGTATCAAAAAACAAAACTTTTGAAACTTGAAACTAACTTTTTACATGACGATTTGTTTACTCCTACTGCAAGCCGCGTTAAAGAACTTCGTTCCAAAAAATAGCTGTGAAGTTTTATTATCAATTTATTTTTACAGGGCCAAATGAATTATGTTAGATTATATCAATTTTATTTACTACTTACTATTTGAGATTAATACTCGAACATATTTTGAGGCTACCACTCATATCAATTTATAAATATTTTTTAAATGTAAATATAAGTTTAATTCATAATTTGATCGGCGCACTTTGTGATGTTTCCTTAAAGATAATATTTCCTTGCCAGTGATACTGTGACTACTGATATTACATAATATTAAATACATTTTCGTTTTCCAATGTATGTTTATGTAATTTAAAATTTTTTAATCAACTGTTAAGCATAATATTCAGCACATATTATGTACAAATATGTTTTTTTAATTATTATTATTATTATGTGAATGTTCTTTTATAATTAAGATGTAATGTACGTATGAACTTTGCATACCTACAATGCGAGACACAAAAGACGAGACTAGACGAGCGCAATATTGCGCCTACCGCGCTCTTTCCGCCGCCTCGATTACGCCCGGTCGTTTCTCATCTCGGACCTCATACCGCACCGCTAGAGACCTAACCTATAAATCAGAATCAGAGAACTATAAATCTGCGCAAGTCAAACTACGAGGTGTGTCAAGTCTCATCTTTCGTGGCACGCATTGTACTTTGATATATTTTTATGTTTATAACTCCATTGTATTCTATTGATTAGCAATGGAATATTACAGTAATCTTTAGAGCGACATTCGCTTTTCATCACATATTTTGCTCTAGTACAAATGAACGTAATAAAGAGATGTCGGTATTGTGTTACTTAGCGATCATAACTAGATTAAGTTTATTATTTTTACAAACACTCGTACTCAGTAAAGTCACTTAGTGAGATAAGATATCCAAGTCACATTGATAGTAGCATGGACAAAACTTAATATTGATATCTTTTGAAGAACATTAAGTAATTGGATCTGCATTTAACTCTTAAAATGTCGATTGTACACCATGTGTACAGATAACAATAGAATTTCAATTGTGTCTGCTAATTGGCGCGCGACGGGTTAATCGTGAAATATACCTATTAATTTGTTTCCAATTATACCAAATTCGTGTTTTTAGGGTTCCGTGCCTCAAAAGGAAAAACAGAACCCTGAACCCATAGAGGATCACTTGTGTGTTTGTCTGTCCATCTGTCACTGCCAATTTGCTCCGAATCTAATGGATCGATTTAGTTGAAATTTGGTACACATATGAGTTTCTATGATGAGTTGGTATGTTTCACGGTCGTGTAACATGAATAAATGTATTTTGAATATGGGGGTAATTTTTGAGGGGAAAATAAGAAAATTAAAAAAAAAGTTTTGCAAACTGTACCGTGTGATATATCAAATGAAAGGGCTTACTGTGGAGGTATATATAGATTTTTTTTTATAATTTTCAAATAAATAGTTTTAAAGCTATTTAAGAAAATGGACCATTCCCCCCCCCCCCCCTTATCTCCGAAACTACTGAGCCAAACATTTTGAAAAAAATTGATAAGAAGTCTGTGGTCTTAAAATAACATGGTAAATGTCTCAATATTGTGCGTACAAACTTACATTTGCAGTTGGGATATATTAGGCGAACATGTTTTTCAAGTACAATGTTAAGTTTGTTCTTGGGATAAATTCATCCTGACTACAGAACCCTTCATTATGCGTGCTCCGACACGCACTTGGCTGGTTTTTTTTTTTTAAATAACAAGTAGGTACATGATTGTTGTAGAATAGTGCCTTATGCCCATAATTTTAATTTGCCCAACGTTCCGGGAAACGATTGGTTGTAGTTTCGCTACATTATATCTTGTTAATTGGTTCTATACATGGTGCTCTTCATTATTACGATTTGAATAATGTTCAAATACCGAAATGTGTTTAAAATGTAATTATTGTACTGTTTATTCAAAGGTAACATCAATTAACTTTCTGATTGTAGTAGAAGCACACCTAATTTTATTGCATAGATGGGCTGTTAAATTCTGATGTTTTCTCAATTCTGCATTTAAAACACCGATATACCAAGTACCTATCACTTACCCATGAAAATTAAATGACTTTATTTTAACTCCCCTTCTGTATAATTTGTAATATAAAACTAATATAGGTACCTACTTAATAAATGCCTCTCACCGAATTTATATTTTAGCACACATTTATAACTTCTCGAATACAGTTCTATAATAAACATTGAATTGAGTGTTATTTTATAGTATGCAAACCTATGCCAACAGTATCCCATACAAACTTACAAACTCAAGGAAACAATAGTTATTTGTGCAACAAGAGAGCAAAGTTGTTTTTAGCTGAGAGTGTTGATTTTGAATCCCGACTAAGCGAAGGGTTCTACAATTGAATCACGAGCGTAGCGAGTGATTCAAGGTTAGAATCCTGAGCGCAACGAGGGATTCAATGACACGAGATGTAAATAACACACACAACTTTTCATCTCAGCAGCGAGAATATTTAATACTTAAAGCAAAATGTTAATGAAAAGCGCACCCAAATCGGTCCAGTAGTTTCCGAGCTTAACAAAAACATACAGATATCCAAACGATGATTTGTGTTTGTATATATACAATATATACATAAATAAGATTCTTGTAAAAAATAATGTTAAGTTAGACTAGGGCCTAAGTACGTAATAAACAGAAAGCTTCACAAATGGGTAGTGTGCACATAATAAACGGATAATTAATTACTATTGCAGCGAGAAAATTGCTGTCCGGAAGATGTTATCGTAAACTCATCGATCTACATAGCTCTTGGACTATACTTAAAAATTGAACTCATTATATCTTCTAAACTAAGACCCGACTAAATCTGTGACTTGGCGAAAAGTTGCGACAAATTTAATTTAATAAATTTTCAACATTAAACAGACATTTTACATTTTTTGATATTTATATTTTTTTCAACATTTTGGTTTTGTATTCAAATCACTTTTAATTTTTAGGAAAACAAACTAAAATAAATGCACTTTAAAATAACCCTCTCAAAGTAAAACTGCAACAAACTAAACGCCTAAATAAATTGTAAGAGCCATAAAATGGCTTAAAATTATACTTTTTCTTCAGGCGCTTTTCTGATATAAATATAATAAACACTATTTTTATTGAAATTACAATTTTAGAAAGTATAATAACGATTCAAACGTAGTCGTACTAAATTTGGTGTGTTCCGTTTAAGATCACGCCTCGTGTGTTTTTCATTAATTGAATAGTGGTCCCGCCATTTTGATAACAACATAGCGGGCTGCGGGACGACATTCTTTGTAGAATATTTTAAAATTTTTTGAGTGTAGAATTTTAGTATGAAATAGTAGTGTTTTTGTATTAAATCCTATTCACATGATATTCGAATAACCTGGCGTGGTCCCGTCATTCTGACGTCATAATTTTTTGTGTTATCAAAATTAAAATTCCTGATGGTGGCCATGCCTGTCAGTCACACAGATTGTACACACTACATTTTAGTGTGCCTTTAGCCCTGACCTACACCCTAGTAGGACGACTTGGTAGTACCGTGCGTTTATTCTGCATACGTAGGGGGCTCTCAACTACAATCTGCAAAATTCCAAGACCAGGGGCTGAGCGCCTCTGCTGTCCCTCCCTTTAGTCCACCAGTGGGGCACCTCCACCGTAGGGTGCTGTAGTAGTACAGCAAAACACCCAGTACTTACAAAGCATAATGTGGTTCTCTGATGTTATAAATGGTAACGAAATTTAGTAACCAAACCATGACGATAAGATGTGCAGAAATATATATTTCACAAAAAAGTGAAAAATAAAAACAAAGTTACACTATTAAGTTTATTTTTCAACTGCACTTCACATATTTACTGCTTATTTCTAAATAATTGTCATATTAATCTAAAGAGATCCATTACAGCCGGGTTCAGCCTTCACCTCCCACTCGAACACAGGGCAGGACTGCATAGATACTTTGAATGATTGTCCAGATACAACTGCTTTCCGTCCAGGTTCGACTTTTTGCGGCAGATAGGATATGACGCACTGAAACAATACTTTAAAATTTTACCCAAATCAACTTTAAAGTTTTAAATTAATTAAAAAAACTACATAAAAGCAAGTACCTTGGGTCTATCATTTTCAGTAGACATATATCCAATACACATCGTTTTCGTAGTGTGTCCCCAAAGTAACTCACCCTCTCCATTTAGTGAATCAAACTTTAAAGCTAAAGTGCCACCTAGTCTTTCAGGAACATCCCATAAAAATGGTGATTCTAAGAAATTTTCTTTGAAACATTTATCAAGACCTAAAACAGGGGAAGACCCAAGCAAACTTTCTGCAGAATTCTTAGCTAGTTGTGTTCTGATCAAATGTTCTCCACATCCTGAAGTACAGGCCGCCACTGAAGGTTTTGTGCCATCTCTACTCATCACTGCCCAAACACCACTTCCAAATGATGCTGCCTGGCCTACTCTTCCTTCATGTTTTAGAGAAACACCACCAGAACTTGCTCCAGAGGCCACCACACCATTAGAATCCACACAAATAGCCCCAACCGTGTCCAAGGGGCTAAATTTTACATCATTTTGTATTGAGTAACGTTTCAGCTTTCTTTTACAATGCTTATAATTCCGAAATGCACGGGCTGAAACCATTTTGTGATCATCCACAATTTCTAGGCCCATCCGTTCTGCCCAAGACCTTGCCCCACGTCCTGTAAGTATGCAAGGAGGAACTCGACCCAGAGATAAGTTATCACATTGTTTAATGCACAGTTGTTTGGCTAAAGTAATAGGATTCCAAACATTTGACACTGCTCCACAAGCACCAAAATGCAGTGTTTGACCATTCATGACTGAAGCATCACATTCTACAAAACCATTCCAACTTAGATTTGATCCATATCCAGCATTTGTTAGTGGACTATTCTCCAATTCTGAAAATGTCGGAGACAGTTACAAAGTGAAATAATGAAATAAAAATAGTAGGCAAATTAAGTGTACATAAAAGCTGGCTTAACAGAAAAGGGGAGAAACAAGACAATTTTATGTGTTGTGAGCTAAAAACTACAGAATCAAAAATCAATACAAAGTACGGACCAATTATGGCCTTTTCTACAGCATCTACGGCGTTGCCACCCTGCTGGAGTGCTTCAGCGGCTTTTCTGCACGCTAAAAAGCAAGTTTTCTGATATTCCTTTTTCAGTGTGTCACTGTGATAACCAGCCCCTGGAAATAGTTTTAAGGCTTACTTTAGTCTTTAGTAATGTCGACAAATTAGGTGTTTTAACAAACTGTTTCATGAACAAAAAGTTTGTCAGATAATAAAAAATGTTTACCACAGTGGACTGCAATAAACCCGTTCATTTTTCATGTAGTTTTAACAGTCATTCTGAGTCATTCCAAAATCCCTTCTCCACTAAATAGGTCACAATCACAATAGGGTCATCATTATTATTGTATTTATAAAAAAAATTACACTATCAAGTTACTTTATTGTAAAATTTTAAAAATATAAATACAGAAGAGCATCAACAACAAAACGAATGACGCAAATTGATTGATTGAATGAAGTTGAACTGAATTGAATTTGAAATATTTTTTGTTCTGCGATCGAACGAAAAGGACTGAAAAATGAATGAAAACGTATGATTAATTTCTGTCTGAAAGCCAAAGATGACAGCTTTCGTTTTTCTTTTCCGTGACTGAACGACTGAACTGACTCTGAACTTTTTGAGCTAAGCAGTCTCCGAGTCCGCTGGGAGCACAGACAAAGAGAATAGTAGATGTAGGATTAACTCCTAGTGGAGATTCAGGCCGCAAATTCGGAGTAGCGTTTCTTGTAGCGTGCAGTGGAGCGTTTAACGGTATACATCGATAAATGTTGTGTTTTAAAATTCCTATATGTGAGGGATTCATTTATTAAGATATACGCATGAACAAAATATCGCTTTTATTTGACACAACTACTATTGGTATCTAAAGTAAAAACATAAATGACATGCAATTGGTACTGGATGGCCAGTACTCACACTCTCACACTCCTCTTCACGCATCTTCACGGCATCGTCATGATCATCAGGAGTTCAGGAAACTCCTAAGCTGCTCCGCAATTTCAATATCCGCGGGCCGGCTAGGGCTTTGGTTAGGATATCTGCCTCCATGTCTTCGGTTCGCAGATACCTGACCAGTATCACTGTATCACTCTGTCCATTAAGCAATTTCGTATGAAGTGCATTTTTCATTTTTAAGTCAATGTGTTTGGACTTGGAAGTGACCATTGCGTTCTGACTTAACTTGAGGGCGGCTTGGTTATCGTTTAATATAACTATGCTTTCATAGTTGGCCCCAAGATCTCTGAATAGACTTTTCAATTGAATAGCCTCCTTTGCAGCTTCGGTCAAAGCGACATATTCCGCTTCGGCAGCCGATAGCGCTACAGTCTTTTGCTTCTTCGTCATCCAGCTTATGGCCGTTCCAGCATATTTATAGCAGTAGCCCGAAAAAGACTTCCGGTCGAGCTTGCATGCGCCCCAATCTGCGTCAGCCATGCCATATAGTTCTTGGCGAGTTTTTCTAAATATAAGACCAACGCTTTTTGTTCCCTTTAAATATCGCAGTACCTACTCTTTTTGCACACCTGAAATGCTCTTCTCCGTAACAGTCATTAAATTGGGAGAGATAACTTATGGCAAACATTATATCAGGTCGAGTTGTCTAAGACCTGGTTCTATGGGTGTAGACGTGGCCTTGCAATCTTCCATTTTGAATTTTTTTAAAGTGTCTTCTGTGAACTTCTCCTGACGTCTATCCCTATTAGCCGTTTAGGTGTTCCTAAGCCTTTTAACTCAAATTTCTTATTTAATAGGTCTTTTATTTCTTGAAGCTTTCTAGGACACGTATAGGCAATTAACAAATCGTCAACATAAATAATTATTATGACTTTAACTCCTCTTTTCTCTAGTAAGTATAGACATGGGTCAGCTTCCGATGCTTTGAAACCTATGTTTTTTAATTCTGTGTCGAGTTTCTTATACCATTGCCTTCCTGCCTATTTGAGTCCATATTAGGTCTTTACCTATGAAATTGCCGTTCTGCAGTACTGGCCATTTCAAATCAAAATAATTTTTGTTTGGCTAAGAATTCTAATTTCAAATTAATTTTATTTTAAAAACATGGATTTTTTTTCCAAAAGTACCTAGTCATTTGTTTATTGATTAGTGTTACATTTTCATCGCATTTCAATCTTTTTCGTCATCATGGATACGTTAAAAATTCGAGTAATTATGGAATATGAGTACCGTCGTGGCAGCAACGCGGCACAAGCGGCACGCAACATCAACGACGTTTACGGAGCTAACACTACAAACCAACGCACCACATGTTATTGGTTTGCTCGCTTCCGTTCTGGAAATTTCGACCTGTAAAATGAACCTCGCGGTCGTCCGAAGACTTTGGTCGACAATGACGAATTAAAGGCGATTGTGGAAGCTGATGATGCACAATCTACGGCTGAATTAGCAGCAGCTTTCGACGTTAGCGTCAAAACAATATTGGTCCATTTGCGTCAAATTGGCAAGGTAAAAAAGCTTGACAAATGGGTGCCCCACGAACTCAATGATCGCCAGCGCGAAGTACGCGTCGAGACGTGCCTTGCACTGCTCAACAGACACACAAATGAAGGAATTTTGAACCGCATTGTTACCTGCGATGAAAAATGGATTCTGTTTGATAACCGCAAGCGCTCAGCAAGTTGGTTGGATCCTGGTTCAGCACCTAAACAATGCCCTAAGCGAAAACTTACCCCTAGAAAAGTGATGGTCACTGTTTGGTGGTCTAGCGCCGGTGTGATACATCACTGCTTCTTACCAAACGGGGTGAGCATTACTTCAGATGTGTACTGTGAAGAACTGAACACAATGATGGAGAAGCTGGCACATCTCCAACCAGCATTGGTCAATCGCTCGTCTCCGCTGCTCCTGCACGACAACGCGCGACCTCATACTGCACAGCAGACACTCTCCAAGTTGCAAGAACTGGGGTTGGAAGCTCTCCGTCATCCGCCCTACTCACCAGACCTTGCGCCTACAGACTACTACTTTTTCCAGAATTTGGATAACTTCTTGACGGGAAAAAAATTCAATACCCGAGAGGCAGTACAAAATGCCTTTGAAGAATTTGTTGCCTCCCGTCCAGCTAATTTCTTTAAGAAGGGCATCAATAAACTGCCACTGCGTTGGCAAAGATGCATTGATTGCATGGGTGATTACTTCGATTAATACAAATAAAAAATGCATGAAAAAAAATTCGTTTCAATTTTTTCATACAAAACGGCAATTTCATAGGTAAAGACCTATTATAAAGCTTTTATGAGTTGACAAACTTTCCCTTTTGGATTGTTTTTTATGTCTTTTAGAATACTCATTGTTTTTTTGTACAAAGTTAAATTTTCTTGTTTACTTTCTTCAACCATGATTTCAGTCAGATAAGCTTCTTAAATAGTCAGGGTACTTCATAACTATCTTTTCTTCTAGTTCACCATTCAGGTACGCCGTTGTAACGTCCATCTGGTTCAATTTCAAGCCTTCTTCCATGGCTATTCCAACAACAGATCTTATTGAACTCAGTTTAGCTACAGGAGCGTATGTTTCATTGTAGTCAACGCCTGGTCGCTGAGTGAAGCCCCGTGCTACAATTCTGGCTTTCTTTGTGATATTGTTGTCAGGTCCTATTTTGTTTCTTAGAACCATTTTGTAGTCCACTTCTTTCATGTCTTTGTTCTTCTTTTCTATTTTCCAGGTTCCATTCTTAACATGTGCTTTAATCTCGGCTTTTATAGCATTATGCCAGTATTCATCATCTTCATTCTCATCGGATATATAGGATATCTCCGAGAGTAGATGACTTTCTTCAGTCTGGTCCAGTATAAAATCTCTAGCCCACGCGGGCGGATACCTCTCTTTGTGGCCTCCTATTTTCAGGTATTTTTACAACATCTGATGCGTCATCGTAAGACTCTGTTTCTTCTACCGAAGAAACCTCATCTTTTTGCGCGTTGGAATTTAGTAACGTATTTTCCTTTTTATTCTCTGTTATTTCAATTTCTATTGGTTGTACCCTTTTATTTTTCTTATCATTGTATTTAATTTTGTTTTCTTTTTCAGGTTTCCGAGATTGTTCCTTTTCGTTAATAAGTTTATCATAGTTCTGACTTTCTTCTTCGAAGTACATCTTGTCTATGACTTTTATGTCCCTGCTTATCACTACATCATCGTCTTCAGGTATGTACACTCTGTAAGCCTTTGAGGTCATCGCGTATCCCATGAATACGCCTTCTTTGGCATTTTAGGTCAGTTTGCCCCGTTTTGTTCTTTTTCAACACAAAGGTCTTCCTTCCATACACGTAAAGATGATGTCCACATGGTGTTCGGCCTAGCCATTTCTTGAACGGTGTTTCGCCATTCAGTGCTTTGGAAGGGCTACGATTTATAAGGTAGTTTGCAATTGCTACCGCTTCCGCCCAGAGCTTTTTAGGTGCCTTGGCCTCGATTAACACACATCTGGCTTTGTCTAACAAGGATCTGTTCTTCCTCTCGCTAATTCCATTTTGTTGAGGGGTGTAAACTGTGGTCAACCTTCTTCGGATGCCATGTGATTTGAGGAAGTCATCGAATTCCTTGTTCCGATATTCTATACAATTGTCGGTCTGCAGGTTCTTTATTTTCTAGTTACGGAGCGTCTCAACTTCATTTTTGTATTCTTTGAAGATGTTGAATACATCACTCTTTCTTTTAATAAAATTGACGTGACAATAGCGGCTATAGTCGTCTGTGAGAGTAACGTAGTACTTTGATCCTGCTAGCTAGGGTATCACATTCAAAAGGTCCACAAACGTCGCTATGGATTATTTCCAAGTTATCGGTTGAGTATAGATCATCATGTCTTATGAACGGTAACCCGGACAATTTGCCTTTGATGCAGGTCTCACATGTTTCCATGTCTTCATCATTAAAATTTAAGCCATACATAAGGTTATCTTTAGCCATCTTTTTTAAATCTTTTTCGTTTATGTGGCCGAATTTGCGATGCCATTTCATAATGTCACAGTCATTTTTTTGTGTGTAGTTTGCAGTTTTTTTCGTCCAGATTCAAAATCCCATCCCTCTTCCCAATCCCATCTCTCTTTCGAGCAGTCAGTGTTTTTTCGCCGGTTTTTTCTACGACGTAGGCTTTCTCGTTTCAAAAACAACCTTATTTCCTCTGTCCGTTATTTTAGCGACGGATAAAAGGTTTGTAAATGTAAGTGGGTTTACAAAATAAAGAACAATCCAGATGGTACAATTGAACGACATAAGGCCAGATTAGTAGTAAAAGGATCTACACAAAAACCTGGCGTTGATTATCAGAAGACTTTCAGTCCGGTAGCCCGCCTCAGTACTATAAGAGCTGTCTTAGGAATAGCTGCTCGAGAAAACTTGGTACTTCAACAGTTCGATGTATCGACTGCGTTTTTAAACGGAGAGCGTTTTTAAAGAGGAAATCTTTATGAAACAGTCAGAGGGTTGCAATGATGGCACTAAGAAAGTGTGCAAACTTAAACGCAGCCTCTACGGGCTGAAACAAGCTCCTCTATGCTGGAATGTCTGCATATCAGAGTATCTTATTAATTCAGGATTCAAGCAAAGCACAAAAGATCCTTGCCTTTACTTACGTGAACAAGTGTTAATTGCGCTTTACGTAGATGACGGTTTGGTGGCTTCAACTAGTGAAAATGCTGGAAGGAAATTTATTGAAGAGCTGAAAAATAGGTTTAAAATAACCACAAAATCGGCGTCTTATTTCCTTGGACTAGAAATTAATAAAACCAAAGATGGTTGTATTACCTTAAACCAAAGGTCATATTCTAAGAAGATACTTGAAAAGTTTGGAATGACTAACTGCAAAGTCGCTGCAACGCCGGCAGTAAAAATTGGCATAGACAAAGAAGAAGATGATGAATCAAACTGGTAATTTCCCTATCGTCAAGCTGTGGGAACCATGGTCATGGTCGCTACAAGGCCAGATTTAAGCTACGCTGTGAGTGTTGCATCAAGGCATCTAGAAAGTCCTACTAAGTTTGATGTGATGAGAGTCAAGCGAATTTTTAGATACCTTAAGGGTACTATAGACAAAGGACTTGTCTTCGCGAAAAGTCGGGAGAAGAGGCTGATATGTTTCAGTGACGCTGATTTTGGTGGTGACACTACGACTGGCCATTCGATGTCAGGGATGATTTTCCTGTTCTCCGGTCCCATCATGTGGAAAAGCCAAAAACAAGCAAGAGTAGCAATCTCCTCAACGGAGGCCGAACTCGTAGCCATGACAGAAACTGCGAGAGAAGCCTTATGGCTAAAAGAACTCCTGGAGGAATTAACGGACATAACAGACCTGAATGAAAAACCGACAATTTACGTTGACAATGAGTCTGCTATAAGGTTGTCTGAGAACCCACCTTATGAGTTTGTTAGATAAATGTAATTATTATGTGTCTAATATTTAAAAGTAAATACTTGAGATTACCTTGATTCCGGAAGTTAGTTCGGTTGTGATTAAAATCATCGAATCATTGTAAAACAACCTTTAGATTATTAGAATAACTGTTTGTTGGATATCGACATCTGTCACATTTACGAAGCTTGAGACCAATGTAGAAGTATCTAATTTGATTGGTTATTGTGTTTACGAAATATACCACTCTTAACTTGTCAAAATCGTACAGATGTTATTACTATAAATAATTAAATAATATTTGATAGTGACTGTAGTATATCTTAGAATTAATATTGCTATTTTAATATAATAGGTTGTTTGAAACGATTGATACAATACTGTCAGTTGATGTTTGATAGGAAGGGATAAATGGAAGGGGTAGTAGGATATAAAAAGGATTGTAATGACATTCTCGAGGCAGTTGCTCAGTGGATGTTCAAGTGGCTAGTGCTAGTGCCGTTGTGATGTGAAATATATCTACCAGGTGTCATGTAAGTTACGTAATTTCATATTATACCTACCTTAAATATTGTTATTATGTTGCTATTATTCTGAGTTATAGAATTAACTGTTTGAGATAACTATAAATTATGGAAATATAAGAAATGTGTTTATAGAATACTATAATACTGTTTCCATGGAGTTTCTTGTCCTTCTTCTCCATGAAGACCTAGTTTTGCGAACGGACAATAGCTTTCTCATTAAAGATGAATAATTATTGACAAGCCTAATTGAAATAATAAATATCTAGTCTTGTCTTTCTGTGCTTTTCTTTATGAAATCCTTCCCGTACACACCATATTCATAATACTTTCATACACAATAAATAACCAATAACCATTCTGACATTAAAGGCTTGCTATTTGCGTAGTAGCTATATATACGATTATAATTATATATTATATCAAATCTAACAAGTTCCATAGGAGAACAAAACATATCAAGATAAAACATTTCTTCATTCGAGAATGTATTCAGATAGAATGGAGACTTCGCTGTCAAACAAGTTGATACAGAATTGCAATTGGCGGACATGTTTACGAAGCCATTGTTTGGACCAAGACTGAACATGCTAAGCTGTAAGCTGAATTGGACTTCAAGATTTGTCCAAGCTCTAAAAAGTATCGCGGATGTGAAGATATCAACCATCATATTGTGTCGATGGTTGGTTGCTTAGCAATGTTTGTTATAAATCTGTCTTGTGACTTTTACCTAAAAATATATTCCTTCTACACAATAAAACAAAGTTTTATTATAACGTTTAATTCTGCATCTTACGGCAACTTATAAGCTTTACGAACAAAATAAAGTTTCACACAAATAAAGCTTCACATAAACACCAGAAATATTTTGTGGCTTGTCGACGCCATCACAGAGAATAAAAAAGTACTCTGTGATACTGATAATGTTTTTCAGCGCCAGGTGGCATAAAATGGGACTAAATTGAAATGTCTGGGCTACATGGGCAAGTATTTTTAGGTTATCGATCCAAGTAATTTGCATAATATAGCTGTTTGATTGAATGTCACTCAGGCCGCTAATTGAATGGCGCTGGCGGCGTTTAGTGAAAAGGTTAGGCGGTTGATCAACCGGCTAATTAAACCAGTTGGCTGCGACATAAGCTCTGCTCGGGTGAAAATAGAGAAAACTATTTTTTTTTTAAGTTTCATCGAAAACTTTAGTCGATTTCGGGAACGTGATGGTAAAGGTAGTACACATGGTTACATATCAAGCTAATACATTTCCAGTAGGTATAAGCTGCCAATGAGTGTGTACGAAAATCATATCCAAACCGAGATCAGCTTATACTGGATATGTAAGCTTGAGGCGTAGCCGTGTGTATCTATCCTATACTAATTTGTATATTTATAGATGCCTACATAAATATTTGTAATCACGTTCTGGATGAAAGTTGCATTATAGGGATTTACGGGGGCGAGAAATCCATTTAGCCACTAGCTACATAGGTCTCGTAACTGGGAAAATTTATTTACTCTATTTTCTTATACCAAGTCTAGTAGATATTAAACAAATAAAAAATCTTGCCTTGGTTGGGATTAATCTTTAATAAAATACTACATAAATATCCATAGTCTTAATGAAAGCTGAAAAATCAAAAATAAAAGTTGAGTATTACAATCTATTTTGTGAGACTTTTTCCTGTGGTCATCATGACACCAACAACTAAAGCAGTTATTGTGAATCCTTGCGCCACTATTCTGAGTCGCATCATTTGTTGAGATAATCTTTTACGGCCAGTTCTGAAGCTCCACAATCCATAAGACAGTGCACCTGCTGTGGCCAGACATCCTGAAACAAATTACCAAGTCACTTGATAGGTAGGTTAGAAGAAAGAAGGAAGGAATTGGAATTTGAACCAGATAAATAACAGACAACATCATCATCATTCTCCTGCCCTTATCCCAATCTATTTGGGATTGGCGCAACATGTCCTTTTTTTCCATACTTCTCTATTATTAGTCATCTCGGTAGTCACCCCCTTTCTAGCCATGTCATCTTTCACACAATCCATCCATCGTTTCTTTGGTCTTCCCCTACTCTTATAGCCATCGACATTCATACTCAAAACTTTCCTCACAACATTTTCCTCACTCCTCAAGACAGCAGGTCTAACCATTGTTTTATATATCTTCCCCTTATGTTTAAGGGGAATGCGGGAGTCGCAGATTGTTCCCGTGACCTGCCGCCATTTCATCCATCCAGTGTTAATCCTATTCTTAACCGTCCGATCTACTTCGCCATCGTTCTGCACGAGTGAACCGAGATACCCAAAGTCGGAGCAGACTGGGAGAAACGCGCCATCAAGCGCTATGGCTCCAAAACTGGATATACCGCTGAAATCGCAGAACATATATTCAGTTTTGGTTCTGCTGATTTTCAAGCCAACATTCTCCAGTTTCTGTTGCCATTTCTCCAATCTGCTCCGAATCTCAGGGACATCTTCACCGACAATAACAATGTCATCGGCAAACAGCATGCACCAGGGTGCCTCTTCCTGTAGAGTCGACGTCAGAGCATCCATAATCAACAGACATCACCATAAAAGCTAATAAAAAAGAAAATCTAGATAATATAAACAACACAGTAGGAAATGATTAATTATTGCGTAAGTTCTATAGTAGGTAGGTACTTAGATACATAATATTATCTTTTTAATAAGTACCTATCAACACAGTCTTAAAAACAGTTATAAGAAGAAACAGATAAATTCAAAATTGTTTCGACGGTCATACCTATAGGAACAAAAGGATTTTCGGAAAATTTTCTCGAAAATTTTTCACTTGTTGTTTCAATATGTTGGTGCTGTCCCATTTCTTTTCGGAGCTGCACCCAATCTAAATCAGTGGGTTCATCATCAGCCATCATTGATGAAGCTTAAATTTATATCTGAGGTAGTGTTTTTTTATAATATTTACAACAGTTTGTTATTATTGCATTGCAACAAATATTCTGTCTAAATCTAAGATAACCTACAAAAATCGCTTTGTCAAAATTGACTGCTATCAGCTGACAGTTGAATGAGTAATGAATGAAGTGAACTCCTGTTTTTGTTGATGGGAATCAATGGGCAATGGGCATGCATTGTAGTAACAGGAAAGGAACGTATACGATTATTCGAGCTTGTGTGAATCGATATTAAACTTATCCCTAAAACAAATAAATTACTCCTAAAATTATTGTTACAAAGGAAACATTTTTGATATATTCATGTGTGGACTTAAAGCGATTTGTAAGCCGACGTTCGTACGGACGTAAAAATATCGCGGTGGGATTTTAACCAAGCATTGCGACAACAGAGTGCATTCTAATGCGTTAAAAAAAAACTCTGTTGGATTTTCAACTCTCGGTGCTAAGCAGAGCGTTGAAAATCCAGTGCGAGAAACAAAATCGCCGCGAATTTTTACGTCAGTCCGAACGTCGACCAACTTCAAAACTGCAATGATATTCCCATTATTGCTATCTTACACTTTGTTAAAGAGGTTGTATGCTGGATACATCTAGTCTATTATAACGTTAGTTGCTAGGTAACTTTGTTGATATAAAAAACATGTATGTCACTCTGTAAAAGATACGAAATAAAAGTCCACCATCTATTTGCTAGTTTTACTAAATTAGCTCTGTTTACAAGATATTAATTCCAACACACTTAACCCCCGTTCGCACGGGCGTAATAAAATCGCGACGGGATTTTATAATGCACTGGATTTTCAACGCTCTGCTTAACGCCGAGAGTGCAAAATCCGACAGTGTGTTTTTTTGACGCGCTAGAATGTAATCTGTTACTGTTAAGTTGGATTCTCAACGCTCGGCTCAACACCGACGCGACAGTTGAAAATCTAGTGCGCTATAAAATCCCGCCGCAATTTTATTACGTCCGTGGGAACGGGGGCTTAGGGACATCTCTACTATACGCCAGCCATTTTTGTTGTCTTTGGAAAGTTATTACACCTACATGGTCTGTGGTCTTTGGTTGTCTTGCTTGTGCTAATGTGCTTGAGTGCTTGCCATCTATAACTATACTCTATGGTGCTTGCATTAGCTTGCTACATATTACTAATCTGTGGCTTGCATTGGATTGGATCACGTGGTTGAGTTGTTTGTTGCATTGTATTGTAAATTCTTAATAATGTTGAAAATTACTAGTGCTTCAGACATTATTCTTGAAACTGTAAGTTAATACATACATTTTGTTACTTTTAGAAACTAAACGTAAGTAAACGCTAACTTGTACAATTTTGGATGTTACGTGTGTGTGATAATTTCAGCATATCCTAAACGCATGATGGCTACGCCACAATTCTGTAGGTATTGCGGATTGTTTGTATTGTTTTACGATGCCATTATTTGTTAGTCAATCGTTGTAAATGTCGAGATGTTATGCCATTAGCTCTGTCCGTGCCCAGATATTATTAATTTGTATCTGGAATCGTAATTACAACATTTATTGTGAACGTGCACTAATATTTATTGTAATTGAGATGGCATTGAAACTAACGTTCTACATGGATCTGCCTCGTGAATGATAGTAGGTATGTCGCTATAGAACGGTTATTTACGACTGCAGCACTGCAAGGATGAACGATGTAAATGATACCTACATAGAGCCTGATTTTCTGCAGCAAATCAAACCAATACCCAACTACTTTCCATTTAGTTCGATAAGTATTTATATTAGGCAAAAAGTATTTTAAATCTTGATAGAAGGTCATCATAGTTTGTAATAAATCGATTAGCCCTGCATCAAAAAGATAATTTTTTATTATTTGGATCAGAGTCGACTGACTATATTATAAATATTCAGGAATCATAAAATGTCTGGTCAATAGTGATTGTTGAGTTTTTGTGAGAATAAAAAGTTCTGTTGTGTTTGGCACGTGACTAATTACATATTAATACTATGAGTGGGTTGGCTGTTGTAGATAAGCTATGGAAATTACTTACAAGCCAATTGTTAGACAAGGAAAAAGCAATACCTACATGTTGCATTAGTCACTTTATGTTGATACTCAGTGATGAGTAGATTCAGGTAATGGGTGGGTTTTGAAACAAATAATATTGTTGTTTTAAGGAAATTGTGTTAGTTTTTTAAGTGATTATTTTTTTTTGAGAACTGCTACGTTAGTTGGTTAGGTGTTTAATATCCTACTAATATTATAACTGCGAATCTTTGATGGATGGATGGGTGGATGAATGTTTGTTACTCTTTCACGCAAAAACTACTGAATGGATTTTTATAAAATTTGGCACATAGTTAATAATACAGCTTCGACACTTACGTGGGTGAAACCGCGGGGCGCTGCTAGTATACTATATTTTTGGTATTGTAATTTAATTTTTATGTCAGGATGATGAAAATAGCCTCTGTACCTGAAGTATAGCCATAACTTGTGAGACAGGACCACAACAAGAGTGGTGGTGAAAATCTAAAGACAATATCAAAAGCAAACCCATGTGGCAATAAAAAAGAAATTAATAAAGCCCAGTCCCTAAAAATCATTGACATTTTTATAACTAAGATGACACTTGTAACTGATCAAATCTAATATCAATACACTGCATAAATTTCTTATAACTTTTGAATGTGTTGTTTCAGATGACTTCATCATCTCTTTCAATGAAGTCTAGTGAAGCCCAAAGGGTGTCTTGAGCACAACCTCAGTTAATTTATTTAGTATAATAATTACCTATTTACTTGTTATTAAAATATTTTTTTTTTTTGTTTCATAATGTTGTCACACACTATTGCCAACTGAAACAATCTTATCATTTCTGCTCAAGATAAAACCCCATTCAGTTTTTAGTGTACTTTCAAGACAGTTGTCTTATTATTCTCAGTAGATAAGTGATTTTATTGTAAAGTTTTGTTTTCATTCTACGTTAATTACAAAGAGATTACAATGGCTTCAAGTGACCCAGAACTTAAGGATGGATTCACACTTTCTGGTTGGATGAAAAGCAAGCCTGCCAAGTGAGTACCTATTCTATTTTTAGAGTTCTGTACCTCAAAAGGAAAAATCGGAACCCTTATAGGATCACTTTGTTGTCCGTCTGTCTGTCAGTCTGTCAAGACCCTTTTTTTCAGGAATGGAGCTGCGGAAGTATCAAGTTGAAATAATATCAAATACGTAGGTCTATGGTCCATTGACATTCTAAAATCAAGCTTGTAAGTCAATGCATAAAAAATACGGCCATTTATGCGACTTATTTTGATACTCGCAAGTAAATCAAAACCTATAGGGTACTTCCCATTGACAGCACAATTAAAGGAAAAGGTCCGAAAATTGTTAATTTGTAATTTTATCATATAAAAATTTTTTTTTTTGGTATTAAGATTGTTTTTGGGATAAATTCTTTTCAACTACGGAACCCTTCATTGTGCGTGGTCCGACACGCACTTGGCCGGTTTTTTTTAATACATTTATGATCATATTTCATGGAACATCAACTCACATAACGTAACAGAACGCCTGCAATTGGTTGGGCAGAGGTATACAGGGTTACTGGTAACTCGACGTATTCCTTGCAGGACGTCATAGTAGGGTTAAAATGCAGCAAATTAGGCCACCAAATGTTCTACCGAAATTCAGTAGTTTTTGAGTTAATTCGATTTTTAGCTTTTTTATGAAAAATCCCAGATTAAATCATTTGGAGCCAATTTAAAAATGATTTACGGCGCGACTGTACTGAAATTTAAGTTAACATCATAGCTGACGCCGTAGCAGATCCTTGTTAATAATTCAAAGTTCAAAAATGCCAAAAACTTTGGCAAATATCACTAAAGAAACATTTAGTTTTTTGTGAATTTTGCTATTACTTCATACAAAATGTTGTCTAGTGAAAATAAAAATTACTACGCCTGATGTACAAATTACTAGGAAAATATCCTTGTCTTATCAGCTATTCAGAAAGGTATGATTGTCAATACTTTTGCATGTGTGACAGGGAAAGAATGAGTTTTATGAGGAGCAGGTAAAATTGCGAGACGGTCAACCTATTGTTTCATATTCGTATTATTCGTAGTTTTTACCTGCGCTTGAACCCCAAACACTCGGCAAGCTTTGTGATTGGTCACTATTGTTCTCCCGGCATGACACGGGGTGCGACTTTACAAAATCTGGTCGTCAGAGTCAGTTAGTTTCAACTCTACGTCGCGCAAGCTCGTGTTTTGTTATCTGGCTATTTCCTTAACTGATACTGCGTATCTTGCTCTTGTGCTGTGCTGTGCCTTCATAAGTGCTGACTATGGCTGCATATTCTAACCTTGAATACGCTGACATAATGTACTGTTACGGACTTAGTGACGGTAACGCTGCTCAGGCGCGGAGAGAATATCAACTTCGTTTTCCCAACCGCCGACTCCCACACGTTAGTGTTTTTGGATCGACTTGTCGGCGATTATCTGAAACTGGCAGCGTCCAAAGAAGCAGGCAAATTGACACTGGTCGTTCTCGGAGATACACGGCTGAGGACGTAGAGCTGATTCTTCAACGTTTTATTGACGACCCCAACATATCGACAAACATCGTAGCGCGTGAGCTTGCTATGTCACAGTGGAAAGTCTGGTCTGTAGTTCACTTATCAGGCCGACATCCATACCACTATCAACCTGTCCAGTCATTAGAAGAGGGAGATCCGCCAAGACGGCTTGAATTTTGTCGTTTTATGCTAAATGCCGACGCCGAAAGCGAAAACTTTTTAAAAAACATTCTGTGGACCGATGAGTCATGTTTTGACCGTGATGGTATCACAAATTACCACAACTTACATTACTGGGCACCGAAGGCAGAAGCAAATCCTAAGAAACTGAAACCAACCGCATCCCAGCGTAGATTCTCGCTTAATGTTTGGATGGGTATTATCGACGACAAATTAATTGGCCCACATTTTTTACCCCAAACATTAAATGGGGAACTTTATGAAGATTTCCTAAGAAATCATTTAACACCACTGCTCACGGATGTACCGGAAGACAGAAGAGCAAACATGATGTATCAACATGACGGATGTCCAGCCCACTTCCGAATCACAATTCGACAATTGCTGGATGAAACCTACCCAAACCGATGGATAGGGCGCGGTGGGCCAATTCCGTGGCCTGCACGTAGCCCTGATCTTACGCCACTAGACTTTTACGTCTGGGGTCATATGAAAGACCTAGTTTATGTGACCCCAGTAAATTCAATTGAAGAACTAAGGGAGAGAATAAGAGATGCAGCGGACCAGATGAGGGCAACAATCACATCAAGAATCACAAAAACTGAAGTGAGGAAGCGAATAAGAACGTGTATTAGAAACCGAGGGCAGCACATCGAACAAGACGTGTGAAAGTGTAGTAAAAGTTTTTAAACTGATATTTTATTATTAAAAATAATGCTAATATTCACGAAATAGTTTTATTGATTTTCCGAATAATCACCTTTTTGTGAGACGCACATAATGTAGTCCTTAACTTTGTATTAACTTTCATACCTTTCTGAATAGCTGATAAGACAAGGATATTTTCCTAGTAATTTGTACATCAGACGTAGTAATTTTTTTTTTCACTAGACAACATTTTGTATGAAGTAATAGCAAAATTCACAAAAAAACTAAATGTTTCTTTAGTGATATTTGCCAAAGTTTTTGGCATTTTTGAACTTTGAATTATTAACAAGGATCTGCTACGGCGTCAGCTATGATGTTAACTTAAATTTCAGTACAGTCGCGCCGTAAATCATTTTTAAATTGGCTCCAAATGATTTAATCTGGGATTTTTCATAGAAAAGCTAAAAATCGAATTAACTCAAAAACTACTGAATTTCGGTAGAACATTTGGTGGCCTAATTTGCTGCATTTTAACCCTACTATGACGTCCTGCAAGGAATACGTCGAGTTACCAGTAACCCTGTATAGTAAAACTCACATCAAGACCTCTCAAGGGAACAAGGGTCTCCCCTAAGATTGATGATCACTCCACAAAAGATTACAATCCATGTTGGCACTCTTATTTTAAAATGCATGAATTTATTACAATGATTATACTACTGCTGCTGGCTAATGGCCTGTCATCTAATAAATGCCTTGGCTTGGCAGAGCATAATTGTTACGGATGCGTCGATACGCCTTTTATATCGATACAGCGATTAGATACCGATACTTTTATAAAAATATCGGCGATACTGATGCCGATACACTTATTGAATTTAAATGAAGGTAAAATAAATAAAACACAAGTTTGGTTATTTTTTTTTAAATTAAGTACTTAATTTAAAAAATTACAGAATTATAATGAGATTAATAATTAAGGTTAATAGTGTTAATAATTACAATTAACATTATTAAGATATTTGTTTAAAAAACAAAGGACATGTTTGGTATTTTTGCGCCATTTTGTTCAAGTTTTGGTACCTACTTATAAGACGTCAACTTCGTGCATCGTTTAGAAAACGAACTATAAGAAACAGCACGCGATTTACATTACTTTTTTGAAGCGCTGAATTTGAAAAGTATCGTACTGGCTATAAAAATATCGCCGATGCCGATATGTCGGCAAACCCGAAGTAGCGGCGTTAGGGCAGGGCGCGGTTGGGCGACTGCCCAAGGGCGCCAGGCATGAAGGGGCCCTGAAGCGCCCCTTCATGTCTGGTTTCCCTTCTCGTATGTCTCAACTGCATTGAGTTTTGAGTTAATCCATCAGAATACCCCGTACGTAATGCAAAATATAAACATAGGCAACAAAAATTTTCGAGCTCACTTCGCTCGCTCTAGTACCCTAAATTCTCTTATTTCTCGTATCTTTTTTGCACAAATTGAAAAAGTTACTCCTTCATATAGAACTCTATATGAATGGCCAAAAGAAAACCTAGCTGGGGCAGCATGCCAACAATTTTTGAGCTCGCATCGCGCGCTCTAGCACCCTACGATCTCTGAGTTCTCTAAACTGTTCTGCATAAGTCAACAAAGTAACTTTTTAGTCTGTAAGAATGGTCAAAGGTTCTTGTTGTTTCTTGTTGGTTGGTTTCTTTAAAAATAAAGTTTTGAAAACCAAAACTTTATTTTTAAAGAAAGTCATGTCGGAGTGTTATAATTTTCTACCTTGCTTTGTTCGCTCTTGTATCGTTTTCTCGTTTTCCTAATTCTATAACATTCAAAAGGAAAAATTTAACATATCCGAGGTGTCCAAAATTTTTCTAGCTCTCTTCGCTCGGCCTTGCATCATGCATTCACCCTTTTCTGCATAAGATGACAAAGATATTATTAAACTGTATGTCACAGAACCAAAGACTAAACACTTTCTTCTACTATTCTCCAAGAGTACTGTATGGGCGCCGCAGAAACCTCGCCCAGGGCGACGGTAGTGTTAAAACCGGCACTGCTGAAGTGCCGATATATCGGTATCGGTATCGAATGCACCCGTAATAATTATTATGAATAGTTAATTTATTGCTAGCTGAGTCTAGATAAAGTAGTGTATAACCTAAAAATAACAAAAAATTAAATATTTATGTCCCAAGGACTGGCTTTTACCTCGGCCAGAGGCTAAGCGTTACCATACAACGTGGCAATGCCGCCGTCTCTTGGGTACTTTACCAGTCGACAGCGATGCGGATGAATTTTTGGACGCCTTGTTTTAGTTTGTGAATAGTTTTAGTTTTATGTTAGGATATATTACTGGTAGCTTAGTTAATGTTTTAAATTCTACCTTATGGTGATAATTTATTACGAATTATTGGCAGATTAGTAATTAATGTTTTAAATGAGACCGACCGCAAACTATCTTTTTTCGGCAAAAACGAAAACGAATTTCGGCCCGATTTGCGATAGGTTTTTCTTTGGTTTGGTTCTTTGGTATATAATTAACCTATACCTACTTAATTCACACGTAGCTACATACTTTACTCATAGACATAATTATTATGTAGGTACCTGTACTAATTAATTTGACTTATGTCGTTTTATAGTACATTAATGAAACAAGACAGCAGAAATAATAACTTAGATCAATAGGCCATTCAAATTAAGATAAAAATAAAGCAAACATTATAGTGTTTAAGGCTGTTTATATTTAAGGTCCTAATTAAGTTAAGAAACAAATGCATAAGATGAGGAGAACAAATGCATAGGAGTATGCTATATCTTTTTTTCCTCTTGAGTATTGTAGATAGGTACAGCAATAAAGGTACTATCATTTTGTTTAAGTCTGATTTTTAATTCGACGGAATTCTGACAGCTGTAATTTTTTAACAAACAAAGAACTAGTAAAAAAATAACAGCTACATCTAGTGACAATGTAAATAGTGTCTGTTTTGTGCATTCAATGCACACTAACTAAAATAAGTACTTACTTATTAATTTTATATGGCTAAATAGAAAAAAAGAGTAAAAGAACATATTTTGCCTATATTTTCCACAGAATAAATATTTTACATCATCATCGTTGTCTGTCTGTAGTTACAAGAAGCGAAGATTTTACAAACAAAAAGGTACTCTTAAAAGGTTTGTAACCTATGAATTAGTTAGAGGACAGGGATTCCTGTGAAGGAAAAATAATTGCCTTGCTAATTATTGTAACTTCAATAATTTGATAATAAAAAATCTGATTACCATTTTAATATTATCAGGTGTTTATCAGTAAATTTTTAAGTTTTTTTTTAATTTCGCTTAAAATACGTTTCGTTTTTAGTAGGACCGTTTTATTATTGGCAACACTTCTGAAATGTCAGAATTAAATCAGACTAATTAAAATTCATATTATGCATTGTTGAAAGTAAGTGGTATATGCATCCAAGCAATAAATGAACTAAAATAGAATGCATTATAAATTCACAACTACGTTCTTGGCAAGTATAAAATAGTTTGTTTGGGTAGTTGAAAGAATGTTCTAATGCCATAGCAATAAGTTCACAATTTCTTGAAATCGTTTTATGTAGTGTATCTCAACGAATTAAGGATTCGTTGGTGTATCTACATGTATGGGACACGTGTACACACGGCTACACATCAAGCTATAATTATCCAGTTTACACTGACCTCTCATTGTAAGGAAATCTTATACAATGCGTGATCAGCTTATACGGGAAATTGTATAGCTTGATCTGTAGCCTTGATTTATAAGCATTATCTAAGATTATTATTATAATTAATTCTAATGTACGTATAGATTTGAGGCAGAAGAGGTTCTTTCTTGTAGTTTTAGGGTTCCGTACCTCAAAAGGAAAAAAACGGAACCCTTATAGGATCACTTGGTGTGTCTGCCTCATAGATATATGGGTCTGCCTGAATGTCCGTCTGTCACAGCCAGTTTGCTCCGAATCTAATGGACCGATTAAGTTGAAATTTGGTACACATATGAATTTCTGTGACCCAAACACGGACGTGTAAAGTAAATAAATGAATTTTGAATATCACTTGTCACTTTTGGGGGCAAATAAGAAAATTAAAAAAAAAAAAGTTTTGCAAACTATACCGTGTGACATAATTATCAAATGAAAGGGCTTACTATGAGGGTCTCAAACATATATTTTATATTTTTAAAATAAATTGTTTCAAAGAAGTTATTTAAGAAAATAGACGAAAATTTACCGTTCCCCCCTTATCTTCAAAACTACTGAGCTTAAAATTTTGAAAAAAATACAGAAAATAGATCTTTACCTGTAGATTACAGGAAAACCTATAAGAAGTCTATGGTCTCAAAATAACATGGTAAATCTCTTAATATTGAGAGTACAAACTTACGTTTACAGTTGGAATCTATGGGAGAACATGTTTTTCAACTACAATGTTAAGTTTGTTCTTGGGATAAATTCATCTCAACTACGAAGCCCTCCATTGTGCGTGGTCCGACACGCACTTGGCCGGTTTTATTAGTTCGTTTTTTGGCATGGCAGTCGTGTTTTTTAATTTTTATAATTATAATATTTACTAGCTTTTGCCCGCGACTTCGTTCGCGTGGAATAGTGACTTCCGGCAGATTTTTGGTTTTACCCACATAGTTCCCGATCTCGCGGGATCTCTTCAAAAATGAAATGTGGAAGATATTCTAGGGAACTCTTCAAAAATCAACTTAATGAGCTATGCGTTTGAATTGAAGATATGTATACTCACTTAGGGCATTAAGCCGTTCTTGCCGATCGAAAAAGGCGAAAATGTTATTTTTCCCTTATTTTCAAAATATTATTTTGATTTGCCATTTCAAAAAAAAATACTGTTTCTCCCTTGACAAATTTTCTATTATTTTAGGCTTTAAAGATTATTAAAGTTTCTTACACCAAGACATTTCTGTATACCACGTTTTTAGTTTTGCCATCCTTTGCAAAAATATATAGGTCTTGTGGTTTTGACACTCTGGAGCACGCAACGTAGAGTTGTCCATGGGAGAAACAGTCTTTTTCAAGAGGTACCCCCGCAACTTTAAGCGTTTGCCCTTGGGCTTTATTTATGGTCATTGCAAACGCAGTTTTCAGCGGAAACTAAACATATTTTTGCTAATATTTTGTAAACTCTTGTGAAAATATTACCCTAT
Source organism: Cosmia pyralina (assembly GCA_946251885.1). Lineage (NCBI taxonomy): Eukaryota > Metazoa > Arthropoda > Insecta > Lepidoptera > Noctuidae > Cosmia > Cosmia pyralina. Next base: position 14,765,854 of record OX276353.1, read on the forward strand.
TTCAGAGACTGAAATAAAACTGAACTCTTTTGAATTGGAATGGCAAATCAGTTGGAATGATGGGAATGCGGGGAATAATTACAGTTTCGCCTTTTGCCATTCCAGTCATAATAACGGCTTTAATGACATTCCGTCCTAAATAGGTTACTTGTAACCGTGTGCCGTTACATAGCCTTGGTGGATCTAGGTTTCTCATAAGCATCACAGGAACTCCAACTTTCAGCCTCAACTTGTGAGAAGGCACTCCTGATAGCTCTAAGGAGTTGAGAAACTCTGTTGGGTAAGATGTCACTTGCTCGGTATCCACGACGTTATATACTGATAGATACTCGATGACATCTCCCTCTACGTCAGACATAATTTGGTCATTTATCGGGCCTACTATTTCATTTGTTGGCGCCAATATCGCCCTTTCGCATAACCATTCCCGATTTTCGATATTAGCGCGTAAACCCGGATAGACACTATTTTTTAAATTGTATAGTAAACTCACTCAAATAAGTGATAGTCCTAATTTCGTGATAGTCTGTTTCGTTAAGTTAAAAAAGTTAACAAAGGTTTCGATTATTAGCTATAAGTCGTCTTAAGTAAGTTTATTATCCTAATTATTGTAAAAGAAAGACTGCTTTATGTTCCTAATTCAAATAAAAATGAAGATTTTACTAAAGTATCTAAGTTTTATCACATATTTTGTTTTATCACGAAATTGGATGAGTTCACCCTATGTGCTATCCACAATTTGGCATAATTCACTGCTCAGCGTGATCATACTCTCGGAGTCGGTAGGCATACGATCCTCGCCGATCTTCAGAAGAGCAGCAGCATACTGCCCGGCTTGACAATCATTAAGGAGTAATACTCGCATATTCGTCGACAGTGAAACCTTTTTCACATGTGTCCATAGCACAGATGCTTTTAAACAGGCATTGATTTCATCTGCCGATGTGCCCCTTGCTATAACCGGCAGGGTCTGCCGGAAGTCACCGGCCAATAGAACCACCATTCCTCCCATAATACCTTGATTGTTTTTAATGTCTTTCATCGTGCGATGAAGTGCTTCGATTGCTCTTTTATGGGACATCGTACATTCATCCCAAACCAGCAGTGTACATTGTTGCAACATTCTTCCATGCTCACTACTTTTACTTATGTTACAAACTGGCATTTCCTCATGAGCTAAATTTAGTGGCAATTTCAGAACTGAGTGGGCCGTTCGTCCTCCACTAAGCAGCGTAGCAGCTATTCCGGATGAATGACGTTCGATGTCTAACAACCGGCGCTCCCGAGTCATGTCAGCGGTCTCAGCAGCTCTTTGAGCAGCGTGACGTTCGGTGTCTAAGAGCCGGCGCTCCCGAGCCATCTCTTCGGTTTCAGCAGTTCTTTGAGTAGCGTGACGCTCAGCGTCTAAGAGCCGTCGCTCCTGCCTCACCTCTTCAGTCTCAGCAGCTCTTTGAGCAGCGTGACGCTCGGCGTCTAAAGTTAAACGGGCTTGAGTCTGTTCTTGAGACTCTTGAATTCTTGCAACTCTTCTAGCTCGAGCTTCGCTGGAACTACGTGCTAAATTGGACTTGCGTTTTCTCGTCATTGAAAAAAGTAGTTTAAAAAAGAACTTAAACTAAAGAAATATTACAATCTTACCGAACTTAAATTGAAAACTAACTGAAAACAAAAGAATTTAAAAAAAATACGAATTACGAACTTGATAACAATTTAAAAGAAATTATATTACAACCTATTCTCTTAATAACCAAGCTTAAAACTAAATAATTTAAAAGGAACGATCTAATTAATTTAAAAATTAAAACGAATTTAGACATACAATTTTAGTATCTACTAATAATCGAGATCAAACTAAACTTACATTATACAACAACCAGACAACCCAACAAATAAACCTTTTAATCGACAAATACAACGGAACCAATTTTGAAAACAACCACCAGACAACCCAACAAATAAAACTTTTAATCTACTAATACAACGGAGCCAATTTTAAATTTACGAAACGATCAATCTACAATTCCACGACAGTACCGAAGCGCTCGGCCGATACCCAACCAAATGCGTGTAACGGAACCATAGCGCGATCTATTTCGATCCCAACGCCATCTATCGAGCATAGTGACAACTCGGATTATTTATCTATACTCCGTTCGGGCATTTTCTTTGTACTAAAAGTTTTATTATATTGATATTATTTTTTTCATACCTTTTTACTATTTATTTACTTTTTTACGATGAATTAAAACAATAACATGAACCGAACTCGTGTAACGATCGACACCATTGCGCGATTACCAACTCGACATATAGTACTAATAGAATTATCTATACTCCGTTAGAGCATTTTCTTTGTACTAAAAGTTGTATTATATTATATTTTCATACCTTTTTACTATTTATTTACATTTTTCCGATGAATTTTCACTACTGAATTGATGCCGACTCTTGACCAATAGATGGCGCTGTATGTCCGGAATAAATTTTATTTTTTATTTTATTTTTTCTAATAAAAACTATCCTATGTCCTTTCTCAAGTTCCAAACTATGTCTGTACCAAATTTCACACAACTCGGTTCAGTAGTTTAGGCGTGAAGCAAAGACAGACAGACAGACAGACAGACAGAAAGACAGACAGACAGACAGACAGAGTTACTTTCGCATTTATAATATTAGTTTGGATTTGTTCCTCATTTTTTTTTTCGTTTTTATTATTTTTTTTTTCTCTATTAGTCGTTTCCTAGTTAGTCATTCCCTTTCTAGCCATATCATCTTTCACACAGTCCGTCCATCGTTTCTTTGATCTTCTCCTACTCGTATAGCCATCCACATTCGTATGAAAACTTTATTGACGACATTTTCCTCATTCCTCCGCATCATATGCCCATTCCAATGACAACCGATTTCCGCACAACTTTTCAGTCACCGGTGTCACTTTCAGACTTCCGAAAAGTAATTTATTTAGGAGTATAATAATATAAACGTGAATAACACTTTTAGTGTTATAAAAAACTTTTTTACAGAAAAATATAACCAGCTTCCAAAAACAACACTACAGAGTGAATAATAACTTTAATTTCGAAGTCGGTGTCTGGTCAAATGTATTTTACGTTTTTGCCACCGACTTCCGAAATTCAAGTTATTTTTCACAGTAGTGTTGTTTTTGGAAGTCGGTTGTATTTTTTTGTAAAAAAGTTTTTATTTAAGTATCACTTTTTAGTTGTACTTACCCCAAAACCCCTTACCTGCAAAAGAAACTAGAACATCATCCACATAAAAAGTGGGGAAAAAATACGTATTATTGAAGCTAACTCAGAAACTGTCCAAGCAAAGTTAATAATTTTTATATGGGACCAACTTTGATGTCTAACCCTCTCGAACAAAACAAAATTTTTCAATTCGGACGACTGTAAAAAGTTATGCGCGGTCAAACATAAAAAAAAATATATATACGTGTCTAATTGAGAACCTCTTCCTTTTTTTTCGTCGGTAAAAAATGTAAATCGTTCCTAACAATAATGTGTAAATAAAATCTTGATTTTCGAAGGTAAGATTTTCAGTAATGTATTGTTTCTTAATACCTACCTACTATTATCTGTTTCCAAGCGCAGAAAGTCGGATGCGCGATGATAAGATATGACGTCACCGTTATAATAATAACATAATAAGTAAAGATTGATGTAGGTAAGATCCATTTTAGTATTGTTAGGTAGCTAATTGCAGGAACACGTTTACCATATCTTCAGATTGTATTGTTAATTTGTTATCTTTGTACCCATGACGGCTCACGTTATTTATGTAGGCGAAAGCGAAACATTGTTTGGACTTGCCAGTAAAAACAACCGAAATACCATTCCGTGCGCCTGAAAAAATTTTTGATACCCAAGGTATTCGAATTTCAAATGCATCATTACTATTGAGGAATTACACGGTTTTAGATTAAAACTGGATCTGGCAAACAGCCAATTCTTAACACCTACCTACTCTGCTAGTGAAACTTAGTTCAGGGTAAATACCTACATACCAACTAACTATATTCTACTTAACTACTTCTTGTGTACTTGACGGTAGTTACTAGACTTTGAATTAATTAATGTACTCAGTCATCAAATCAAACTACCAGGAAATTCCTTGTTTACGTTGTTTGTTATCGGAGCAGTCATTGTAGTGATGTAGTCTATAAATAATATTAAAAAAAAATCTATTTCTGCTGCCGGCTGTAAAACAATTTGTAGGTATGTATAACGCTTTATGCTGATACAATAGCAAGGCGTATCTCTGATAAGGAGAACATGATAATAACGTAATATGTAAATAATAATCGAAAATGCTATTCAATTTGCCATTATATCTAGCACCTGGCTAAACACTTCATGTGCAACATTAGTGATTATTAGCTTCGATCAACCATTGCTATTGTTGATCGAAGATTATTAGTTGTCATAGGTACCTTCCCTAAATACTATTTTGTGGCTAAGTAATAACAGCCACACGGGTCGATCGATCAGATTAAGGGGATACATCGATAAATTTTGTGTTTTTAAAATGCCTATAAAACCAATATATTTATGGTTAAATCATTTGGATTTTCTATAGCTGTTATGTGACTACATTGTCTACTGCTGTACTAAAACCGAAACATGATTACTTAAATTTTTTTCGATAGAAATAAATTCCAAAGTAGCACCGTCTATTTTCTGTTTTATACGATTATACGTAAACAGTTCCTTATTGTGCAGTAAAATTTGCTTTAAATCGAAGGTATTTAAATATGTTAAGAACTTACTAAGCTAAAAATTGATTTTAATCTACATTTTAACGAAGCGCGTTTAAATTTCGGTGCGCGTGAGTCTCTATCTATCTCGTGCATTAAACTAGATAGCCATAACGACTTCATTGTATCCTCTTAACCGTTCGACAACAACGCTTCTTGTCTTGCTTTGAAACATTAATGGGGGGTTGTAGCTCATCCGAGGAAGTCCTCGGATGAGCTACTTTCAAAAAGAGCTATACCCACTATGTACGTGCAGCACTAATACTTAATTGTGTTTGAATGCATGACTTAAAGATCGTGTTTATTTATTTAATACAAGCTTTTGTCCGCGGCTTCGCCCGCGTGGATGTCGGAAAATATGCCACAGAAACAAAAATATTGCGATAGCTTCTGCTCGCGACGTCGTCCGCGTGAAATTTCTTGTTCCCCCGACGCAGGCAGCGGGCAGATTATGCGATGCAACGGGGTGGCCGTTGCATCGCATAACCTGCCCGCGCTATTACTTCATTTTCGCTTAGCGTTCTTTCTGACTTTTTTTCTTTTTGCTCGGCATCTAAGAGTCCTAGAGTGATGTTAAATATGCCTATAGCCTTCCTTAAGAATTGGGCTATCAATTGCAAAAATAATTATTCAATTCCGACTGGCAGTTCCAGAGATTAGCGCGTTCAAACAAACAAAAAAAAAGTGCGCGTGTCAACTCCGACGCACGACTGGAGTTTACTCCTGTTTTTTGTGCCGTTCTGAGTTTCTGACTTTCTATTTTTCAGTCATTTCTGTCAGGTTTCTTCAATGAATCAGTGCAATACAAAAAGCAACTGTTAGGTGTTGTGACGTTGCAAAACATGAAATACGTAACTCGCAGCGACATCGTTTGTGGACTAATAGAGTCACATTTGACAGAGGCCACAGTTTGAACAACAGATGGCGCTAGAGATCGAACGCCTCTTCAAAACTTAATATAAATTAAATAACTAGATGTAAATTAATTAAAACACACAAAAATTGCATAAAAGCTAAAAAGTTAAATAAATTTAAACAATTAGGAACATGTCGGAATCGAGAGTATTTAGTCTGTGGCATGGAAAGTTCTCGAGAGGACATTCGAAGGACATCGGAAGAACACACAGGGGAGAAATCGTGGCATTTGATTTCGACAGAGCACAGAACGAACAAACGATATTTATTATACAGGCACTCGGTTTTACAACGGTGATCCGAAACCCGAGGGGTTTTCAAGTGCATTAAAAGGCTGTACCCTGTGAGTATTTCGTCCTCCATTTGTTTCCCATTCTGGAAGTCCCAGGCGCATGTATTTGACTACGGAGATTTTGTTCCAGGTCTGGCTGTTTTACTAGCCTGGATATTTGAGGTCCGGGATTGTTGAATGCCTGAAGCCATCCGGAGAACGTGCATCGTTCAGGTTTGGCTCGACGAGTTTTGAGACAGTGTGGCCGTCCATGGTACAGGAAGGCCTTACCAATCCTAAGCCTCGTTGAGGAAACATCGCCATCGTTCAAGGTAACAGCATTCCTGCTGGACTTCGCCCGTAGGCCGCGTCTGTTCGTGGGTACCAAGGTTTCTAACCTTGGTGCCATGCCAAGGGTTTCTGTTCCACTAATTGAGTCTAATTGAGTAGTTTTGCATTGACTAATTGAGTAGTTTTGCATTGTCTGATTGTGTAGTCTTGCACTGATTGAAAGAGACTTGAGCATTAAGTAAGTGCTACTTGAGCACTAATTGAGTAGTAATTGTGCTGCTATTAATTATAATGAGGGAGATGCACTAGACCTGTCTACTGGGTTTATTTTCATACAAAGAGTTAGGCCTTTGGTTAATGTGTTAAGTAACAAGACCAGTAATAACTTCTATTTTGTATTAAGTTGTGTCACGGGTATACTGTACCATAGTGAGTAGGTTTCGTAACGTGCACAGCCCTGGTTGGTCAATGCCTTGCGATTGAGCTAGTGGTATTTAGGCGTTCACCTCGCGAATCCTTACAAGCGACCTGAGTCGTTATTTTGTAATATCTCATGTGGTGTACTTCCGTTATACCTTGGTACGGAGACAGGGTATAGCAGGGGTACACATCTTAGTGTGTAAGTCAAGTCTGGGAGGTATTATTGATGATTAGTTGCCTCATTCACTGTATTTCTCTGCAAGGGGATACTTCCTTTTATAGTGAATAAACTTTGTGTGTGTATTGAGGTATGTCTTTAATTTCAGTCTTTCCAGATATTTATGTATCTATACCTTTATAAATTTACTTTCACACGTTTGGAAACTTTAGGTTTCATCTACAAGTCATACCCCTAACTTGGGGGATGCCGGGTGTGACAGTGTAAGGGCACTCGTCCCCCCTCTTACCTCACCTCTCACTCCTCCCTCTAATCCCCTCTCACCCCCTTAAACCCCCCTCCCCTTCCCGCCCCTCTCACCCGGAAGGGAACATCATCCCCCTCACGGCCCTTCTTACCACCTCACCCTCTCCATTCCCTCCGGATCACCCGCTAACCTCCACCTCCTCCTCTCACACCTCTTCACCGCTTTCCCCTTCCCCTCTACCTTCACCAACTTATCCCCTCCCCCTCTTCCCTTCTCCACATCCTCCCCCCTCACTACGCCTGCTATCCCTCTCCCCGCTATCCCCCTCTCCCTCATCACCACCCCCTCCCATTCTCTTCCTCACCACCCCTCCCCTTCTATTCCTCACCTCCCCCACTCCTTCTCTTCCTCACCACCCCTCTCCTTCACCCCTCTACCCTTCCCTCTGGGGGAAAAACTATTAATGGACAACTTTGTTACTTAGGAAAGTATTTGTGCCAAGTTTCAAGTTAATTAACCAAATTAATGTGATTTTTCATATAAACTATATGGAATTTTAAAAAATCGTTTGGGATATTTCCGTAACTTGACTGAAAGATTATTTACACTCATTTTCGAGTTAATCAACAAGCCCCGCAGTAAAACCTGACCTGTAAAATTGACTACCCCTTTTCACCCCTTTAGGGGTAGATTTTCGAAAAACCCTGTTACACGTTATTCTTCATATTTGGTCAAACTCAAACTCAAAGCATTTATTTCAAATAAACCAATTACAGGCACTTTCGAATTGTCAATGGGTGGGTCAGTCAGAAAGATGAAGCTAGTTGCCCATTCCAAAGCGTAGTAGATCCCTATGGAGAAGAACGGGCAAGAAACTCCACGGACACTCTTTTAAATCATAATATTTTTACAAAATATTGGTTACATCGTTCAAGTTGAAAATATACATGTGAGAACAATGTAGAAAGACGTGCACGTTAAAAAGCGTCCGTAATAAAAAGATAATAACTAAAACAACTAAATTAAATATTAAAATTAAAAATAAGCCATGGCAGCTAAGAGACGACCAGTCCCAACTGACGGCGCCCGTTCACGAACATGACGCATGGATCAGCACCATTTAGCTCAACCATTTTGAAGGGAACTTAATGATCCAACACACACGCCACCATCAGCGAGACATTTGAGTGAGCATGACATACTCTCAACCGCCAGGGCACACTCAAGTCAGTGAAAGACGTACCCAGTAAAAGGTAGCTTAATAGTAGCTACATAGTGCTCACACGTGCTATGCAATTATATAATACTAAGAGATTGAATCTAAACAATGCAAAGAAAGTTTTCTCTCATCTTAATCTTCAGCAGGTCCAACAATATATCCGAATGCTAATCAATTAATTAATGCGTCCTTGTGGAGCAGGACAAGCATTCAGCCAAGCATTTTTGTCAGCGATGTAATCCCCCAACTTATAATATGCCTGGCTGCATAGTGTGCGTTTTATACAAGATTTAAATTTCGTTTCATTCAGCTGGAGTATGTGGGGAGGTATTTTATTATAACATTTTAAACAGTACCCCATGAAGGATGAGTCTACTTTAGCCAGTCTGAAACCTGGTTGAACTAATTGGTCCCTATTTCTAGTCCTATAATTGTGTCCTTCACCTCTTTTACCGAAAAGATTTAGATTTTTCCTTACGTACATGATGTTTTCGTAGATATATTGACAAGGTACCGTCATGATGTTAATATCTTTAAACAGTTCCCTTAGAGAATCGCGCCTGCGGAGGCCATATATTGCTCTGATGGCTCTTTTCTGCAGAATAAAAATAGACTCTATGTCTGCAGCCCGTCCCCATAGTAAAATACCGTAAGACATAATACTATGAAAGTAACTGAAATAGACCAGCCTTGCGGTGTCTACATCAGTGAATTGACGGATTTTTCTCACCGCATATGCTGCTGAACTTAGCCGTCCTGCAAGAGATGCTAAATGCGGACCCCATTGCAGCCTTGAGTCGAGCGTGATCCCCAGGAAAACAGTTTTATCGACGAATTCTAGTTTCTCTTTATTCAATACTATGTCACAATCAGTACTTTTAACATTTGGTAAAGCAAATCTTATACATTTAGTCTTTTTCCCATTTAATACTAAATTATTAGCAGTGAACCAATTATGGATCTGCAGTAGGGCGTTATTTACGTCGTCAAGATTTGATGCACGTCTATTTATCTTAAAAATTAAGGATGTATCGTCAGCAAATAACACCCTTTGTGGTTGGTTTTTTAATAAATGGGGTAGATCATTAATATATACTAAAAAGAGGAAAGGACCCAATATCGAGCCCTGTGGAACACCCATTTGTACTTTTAGACCGAGTGAATTGACACCATTTATTTGAACTTGTTGCTGTCTATCATTTAAATAAGATTTTACTAAACTGAGCGCAAGTTTACCTAGTCCGTAATGCTCAAGTTTCAAGAGTAAGGTTTCGTGATTTACGCAGTCAAATGCCTTGGAGAGGTCACAAAAGATTCCTATGGCATCTTGGGCCTCCTCCCACGCTGAAAATATGTGTTTTAATAAAGTGGCACCCGCGTCAGTCGTGCAACGTCCTTTGGTGAAACCAAATTGCTGATCGTGCAAGATTTGGTTGGAGTTAAAATGATTAAGCATTTGATCGAGCATTACCTTTTCGAATACCTTGCTGAATACCGGCAACACGGATACTGGTCTATAATGGTTGGTGTCTTTACTGTCCCCAGATTTAAAAAGTGGTATAACCTTACTAAATTTCATTAAATCCGGGAAGACTCCTTCATCCACACACAAATTAAATATTAATGCTAAGTATGGTGCTATAGTCTCGATTATGGATGTACAAACTTTGATAGACATTCCCCATAGATCTTCGGTCAATTTGATTTTAATGTGCCGAAAAGCTTTTTTAACTACCATGGGGTTTATATGTTTAAATTGAAATTCAACCGGGCAGCTTGGAACGTTCGCTCTTAATAAATCAATTGAGACATCGGGTGAGGAATTTAAAGCTTCCGTCGTTTTAGATGGTATATTTGTAAAGAAGTGTACAAATTCTTGAGCTACTTCTAAGTTAGAGCTTAAATATCACCATGAGAAGTCTCCAATGTAAAATCCGTGTTTCGTATTTTTTTCCTATTAGTTTCATTATTTATAACTTTCCACACTGCTTTTACTTTATTTTCTGCTGATTTGATCTTGTTACTAATATACAAGGCTTTAGCTATTTTGCAAGTATTTCTAAAAATTTTGGAATATGTAGCAACATACTTGTTGAACGTCACAGTGTTAATGTAAGGCTTAAGGCCATACAATTCGAATAATCTTTCCCTACTTATCCTAATACCTCTAGTTGCCCAGTCACTAAATAAAAAGTTAGGGAAAATATTTTTTGTTTTCTTTTCAAAAGTTTTATTGAATTCAGTGAGCACTACTGAAAAGAAATCCTCATATAGTTTATTTGCTCCGTCCATATTATGGCCCAGAACATTTAACCTATTACCTAGGGCACTATTGAATCTATTTAATTTGCCAGCTGTTATTGGTCTAAATTGTATTTGCACTTTTAGCAAAGTTGTTTTAGACTTAAAAGTTACTGTTTGCCCACTGTGATCAGATGGTAAATAATTTACGATGGCTTTATCTAAATAATCACAATCGCAGAAAACATTATCAATACAAGTAGCAGAAGTGAGAGTTACTCTAGTCGGTTCTGTAAAAATATTAGATAAATTGAATGATTTAAAAAGGCTTAATAATCTACTGCTATTTGAATTATTTTCCATCTATCTATTTGAATTATTTTTCAGAATATTAATATTAAAATCACCACAAAAAATTGCAGCTTTATTACCGGATGCAAGTTTCGCTAGTACATCTTCCATTATTGACTCAAATAAAGAAAAGTTCTGACAATTAGGGGGTCTGTACACGCACACTACAACATGCTTATCCAGCTCAACTCAGGATAGTTCGACGCAATGTTCCACTGATAAACCAACTATGTCATTACGTTGCTTAGATTTTAAACAATTTTTTATCAAAATTAGAGAACCTCCACGCAGCATAGATCTACGGCTAAAACAACTGTCCACACTATAGTTCTCATAATTAATTAGCATTTGGTAATCCTTTAACCAATGTTCAGTAAAACAAACAATGTCAAACTTTGTTTTTTCTAAAAACATTTCAATTTCTAATAATTTGGAAGAAATACCTTGAATATTTTGATGGAATAATTTCAAGGCATTCTGCTGAACTCTCAAGGGCTGAGGTCTCAAGTATAAATACTGAGTTTCGAGTTAATCGGACCACGCGTTAAAATTCCTCCATATAAACTTTGACACCCCCCAATCCCTCCTGAGGGGATAGTTTAGGAAAAATAAAAATGACAAACATTATAATTTACTTAGATAAATATTTATGCCAAGTTTCAAGTCTATTAGCTCAAGGAATAAGATTTTTCATACAAACTTCGGAACCCCGTTTCACCCCCTTAGGGGTTGAATTTTGAAAAATCCTTTCTTAGTGCACCCCTAGACCTAATAAGGAACCTACTTGCCAAATTTGGAATCTCTAGACCTAGCGGTTTGGGCTATGCGTTGATATATCACCCAGTCGGTCAGTTTATCATTTTATATAATAGGTTGGGGAAAAAGTTTATTCGCATTTTTTATGAAAATTCAAAACATCTTTTAATATACATTATTTACATTTATCTAAAGTATGTAGGTACCATTTTGTTCGATAACTTTTTGCAATCTTGTAGGTAGGGAAATGATCCCATTGCTATAGAAATTTTGGGCCTTCTGATCAAAATACCGCGACAAGTGGTTTTGGCAGTCCTCTCGTGATGTTAACCTGACACTGCCTAAAGAATTCTGAAGAGACCGAAACAGGTGGAAATCTGAAGGTGCAAGGTCAGGACTACACGGCAGATGCATTAACACTTCCCAGCCAAACTCTCTTAATTTTTGCTGAGTGGCTAAAGATGTGTGAGGTCTAGCGTTATCATGATGAAAAACCACACCCCTTCTGTTGATTAATTCCAGCCGCTTTCTCTCAACTTCTTGCTTTAATCTCATCAGTTGTTCGTAGTAGAGTTCAGAATCGATGGTCCTGCCTGGTGGTAACAGCTCATAATGAATAATGCCCTTCCAATCCCACCACACACACAGCATCACCTTGTTGCGAGTTAACCCGGGTTTCGCCACAGTCTGTGAAGACTGACCGGCCTTTGACCACGACCTTTTTCGCGCGTTCTTGTCGTATGTGATCCACTTTTCATCACCAGTTATCAGCTTCTTCATTTCTTGGTTTGGTTTCATTAAGTCGTAATAAAGAATCACAAATGAGTACACGGTTCATTAGGTTTCTTTCAGTGAGCTCGTGAGGTACCCAAATATCGAGCTTTCTTGTGTACCCAGTTTTTTTCAAATGCGCCAAAACTGTTTTGTGGTCAATTCACAGTTCTTCAGCTACGTCGTAACTACTGATATGCCGATCTTGCTCCACTTTTTCAAAAATGGCATCCATTTTATCCGTAATAGGGCAACCAGAGCGACGTGCATCTTTGACATTAAAATTTCCGGATTGAAAACGTTTAAACCAAATTTGTGCTACTCTCACAGATACTGCACTGGGTCCATAAACATCGCAAATTTTTTTCGCGGCTTGCATTGCATTTTTACCTTTTTTGTAGTAAAATTTTAAAATGTATCGAATTTCTTCATTAGATTCACTCATCTTGACAGTACGAAAAACAAATGAAAATCACACATTTTCCTAATTTGAATTTGGAACTATGTTCTTTAAAATTTAAACTTTCAATGATACCAAAACCAGTCTAAGTATCAATAAAAACTAGATATGCTATAGAAAGAAAGAAAGAAAGAAAGAAAGAAAAATATTTTATTTGGGACACGCACAGGAAATACAGTTAAAAAAGATCATATAAAAGTAACAAAATAAACATTAAAAAGCAAAAAAACAAAAAAAAGAAATCAGAATAAAAAAAAGAGACCTGTGCGAGGCCAAAAAGGCTCCCATCTCAGCATAAAGCTGCGATATTTAAAAAATAAATACCGCAACGCTGGTATTCTGATAGGGCCTGTGTGATGCCACGGACATACCCACGGATATCAATTAAAAATAGCAAGGGGAATAAAATCAAATAAAATAAAATACAAATACTAGAATACTTGAAAAGAAAAAAACAAAAACCGTCAATAAGGTGTAAAGATCGACTCACGCTTGACGCCCGACGGTCCAACCTCACTTGTCTATGCTATAGACTATTGTCTATATTTATGACAAGCGATGAGACCATGCATGAGACGCGGGCGCAGGCGACTGGCTGTCAATGTGCATTAATGTAAAAAAGGAAGTAAAGTCACACAAATAAAACAAAGAGGGAATAATAAATACGACAAGAAAATGGTGCAAATAAATAATATAAAGTATTGTTGAGTGTATAACTGAATGTGTTGTGTTGTGTAAGTCGGAAGAAAAAAAAAAAAAAAAAAAAAAATAATCAATCACCGAGTGAAAAAACAAAGCGTTCAAAGTTAAACATGCTGCTAGGAACACAAGACTCCGCTAAGGTCACCAATACCAACTACGTGCAGACCCAGGGTGAGTTTAGACTATCAGAGACTGGTTTCCTTTTGTATTCGTAACAAGTGTTGCTTATATTTAATACTAAAAGTACCAACTGTTTTTATAGCACGAAACGGCGGTGGCAAATCGTTCCAGCAGCGAGAGGCAGCGAATTTAAAGCTTCCACGGAAAGCAGCAGTTCTGTGCGTTGAGGCCAACAGAAGGTAAGATGATGCTCTTGTTTTAATTTTATTTATATCTCGTTATATTAGATATATAGGCTATAGGCTTCTACTCCGTTCACCGAATATACCCTATTTTTTTCGAGACGGTAAAAAAAGTCATCCAGTATAGATAAGAACACCAACCACAGATTTACACACATTGCACATTAACATTGGGTTACGATATGTTTTTATTTATATCCCTGGCTTCTGAGCTAGTAAAAAGCTTTATTACATTCAGGAGCCAGTGCATTATCCTTATTTTTAAGTTGCCAAAAAATAGTCTTTAGGTCATCATCATCTGCCTAGCCTTTTCCCAACTATGTTGGGGTCGGCTTTCAGTCTAACCGGATGCAGCTGAATACCAGTATTTTACATGGAGCGACTGCCTATGTGACCTCCACAACCCTAATAACTAATACGATACGTCTTGATAAGATTGATTGTCAGACTTTCGGGCTTCTGACGACCCGTAACGACTGTCAAAGATTCACGAATGTCAGCTGGAACGCGCACGGAGGGGTGGTATGTAAAGATGGTCACCCATCCACGGACCAGCCGTGGCAAGCGTAGCTGAAGAGGATACATCGAAGCGTGGTTTAACTCGGTGTGTAAGTGAAATGGCGTTATGGCTATCTAGTTTGACGCGCGAGATAGAAGACTCACGCGCACCGGAACTAAGCGCGCTTCGTTTAAATGTAGATTTAAATGACAAAATGCTATACTTAAATCAATGTTTAGCTTGGTAAGTTTTTAACATAATATAAATACCTTCGATTTAAAGCAAATTTTACTGCACAACAAGGAACTTTACGTATAATAATCGTATAAAACAGAAAATAGACGGTGCTACTTTCGATTTACTCGATTGCGACTTGTGTCAGCCACCTAATTACATTAAAAAACACGTTAAAAATACGTTTTTTTTTTTTTTAAATAAAGTCTTGGATAGTTTAAAATAACAGCGATTGCAGAAACTCCAAGAGTTATCTAACCTATGTTTCAATCCTCGTCGTCAGTTCGTTACAGATGTCTGAGACACGATTATTTGCATGTTTGTTAACACTTCTACTTATGGCATCAACAAATGTTTTGATTTCTCAATAAACTTGGCTTGGAGGCTTGTCCCAGACGTCACAGAAATACCTGTTTGTTTTTGTAATTATCGCTTGATCGACACGATGCTAAACAGAAACTATAGAACGCCACTTGTTAAGATTTTTAAGTACTTAAATCAAATTGTTATTCAACTAAGTCTAATGAATAAGTAATATTTACCTAAATGCCTACAATATTATTCATTAACCCGTACGTCGTTGGTCGGTATATTTATAACATAATGATTGATACTATTATGATACTGGTACATACTTACCTAAAACATTAGCTATGATGACTATGAATGTCTTTGACTCATGTTATTCTAAATTATTAACTGCAATGGAAATACAACTTGGACCGAATATTGATTTGCAAACGCATACCTACAAGGTAAAGTTTTTATTTTCGCAGGTGTGGGCTGGCTAGCATTTAACATTCTATCAAGTTATTCTAGTCAAGTTACGCAACGCATGCATGACGTAGGACGGCATTAGTTTATGTAGCACCATGAAAGTGCTCAAATCAAAGAGACATTCTCTTTATTGCCTTGACGCCTATAGAACGCATTTTTACATTCCACGGCAGAAACCTTACCATACCTACATAAATGCCACATGTACGTGATGTTCGCTTACGAGTCTTATGTGGATTTAGTAACCTGCTGAAAAAATCATGGTTTTCAATCTTCAAAATATTCACAAGATGTAATTCTGTAAATGTAAAATAAATACACCGAGTATTTGTTTTTACTAAATACATGGTGTATTTATTTTACTCTCATTGCATAAAATGTATCAAATCTATCTTTTGTTGTCTTAGGTCTAATTATAGGATGCCTGCATTAAGGCTCCTTCAAACAGGCGCGACACGCGTCGCGAATCGCACGCGACAAGGCACCGCTCAACAACATCGCGCTACACTACACGCGGTGCCTTTGTATCGTGTGCGATTCGAGTCGTGTGTCGCGCCTGATTGTAGGAGCCTTGAGTCTTCTAAGATATTTTATTTTTTCGTGAGAGGTCCCATAAATGCCGCCTGTAAAAGAAATATATTTCTTTATAGTTAAAAAGCTGTAATTATTTTAAACTATTTCAATTTTGTATTGACGTCATTAGGACCACTTAGATTATAATATAAACAGTGGTTACAAACACTGGAGTCAATACTTGCGAGGTCAACGTGTTCAATGTGGTCAACATAATAGACGTGTATTTCTAAGACATTTCTAAACAAATACGTAAGCAATAAGCATTACGTACATAACAAATTACGTACATCAGTCACATGTTTCAAAATGTTCCTTTGCTCATTAACTAATTGTTACTGATAAGTGTTATTGGTTATTGCAAAACGGCAGTTGAATGTTTGGTTTGATATTGAAATCAATTGTTACGGAGCTCCAGACGATTATTTGGCTTCCAGCTATAATAATATTTGTAAAGACAAATACATGACGTAGTGCAATCAATCTTTTCGATAATGTCGCCTTATGATAAAGGTACATTCAGGTGTAGAAGTCAATTCAGTATTTTGTCATTAAATTGATCACTCACACTTTTTTTTTTTTTTTATTGAATGTGATGAATTTCTATCATCTAAGTACTGTTTTTGGTTTAGTTTTTATAAATTTTAAGTAGATAACTAATTTAAATACTTGTAGGTGTTCTATTCAGAAAATATCTTGTTATTGTTACAATTATTATTGCGCCCGTTATAAAGTAGGTATTACTATCAAAAATCGGAACGAATAAATAACTGTTTGTTTGTTTCCACATCGGAAATATACCACGGTCAATTCTACAAGTCAGTTACTAAGGTAGAATCAAGTTTGTAAACAGTTTATCAAACTTGGATAACCTACATTATGGTATTTTTAAATGTTTTGACTTTTTCAACGGTAAGCTACTGCATAATGTACGTTGACAATTTATTATTCTTTATGTAGAGTGGATCTCATTCTTTTTTATGTAACAACAACAACAACATTAACAACAACATCATCATCAACAACAACATCATCATCAATATTATTATAAACTTTCTTTAATGCATTGCAAAACAATGTAAGTTTATTATTGTCCAAACAAAATTTACAGTTCTGCATCCGATTGTACATGATGATATAAGACTGCTTTGTCCATGACACTAACTAAATCAGTTCTTATCAGACTTTGTCCGACGAATGATTTATTAAAAGTATTAAAAAGAAAACACCTCATGTTTTTTTACATCATCGTTACTAAAAAGTTTTGAAAATCATTACAGCTTGCATAGATAATTTCCGTAAAAAGAAATAACTAATATTTTAAGGAGTGACTTCATGTATTTCATCATCTGCCTAGGCTTATCACAACTATGTTAGGGTCAGCTTAGTTTTTAACCGTATGCATCTGAATACTTGTATTTTACATACGGAGTGAGTGAATGTATTACTTGGTCATGTTTTGTTTACTCCATTTTATGAATTTTCTTTTGAGTTGGTCTTGATATGTTGAAGAGAAAAGGTTCCTGTGCAGGCCTGGGGATAATAAAGTTTAAAGACCTTGTTTATTGACTTGACTTTATCAACCTATTGAATCAATCTTTCTTTAAAAAGTGCCAGCTTAGCAAATGCGGTAATGCTAGAAAAATGCAGATTTTTTATTCGAAATGTTCGTACCTATCTGACCCCTCGTGCACTAGGCAGCCTGGCTGCGTCAGCCAGAATATTGAGAAAATTCGTGGCTGCCTAGTGCGCGGGCTCTCCCATACGCCGTCATATGTTCGACTGGCTGCCACAGCCAGGCTGCCTAGTGCGCGAGGGGCCTTATACTTCACTTCTCCTCTTTATAACTTCAAGACTTTCAAGGAGGCAATAATAACTTTCACAATTTCACAAGATTGTGCCTAGCTATACAAGCTTAATTGCAATCTTTTAATTTTTACTGATATTAGTATTATAATTATTTATTTATTTATTTCATTTGGGAAAACAAACAGTAGTATACTAATCATAAACAGTGTTGTCTTAAAATTAGAACTTTACAAATATACTACCCACAACATTTTCCAATTATCATCATGATATGATCTTAGTTTTAATGGTTAGCCCAATATAATAAATCCAAAGTAGCAGGGACCGTTCAGTTCGAGTAGGAACCCTAAATAAATATTTATCTGGTACTTTTTAATCATAATGTCAATATTTTTCAAGACTTCAGGTAGGTACTAACTTGTTCTTGTAATCTTGCCCACACGGATAGCGTTATCGGTCTTTGTTTTATACATTATACCTAATTACTTTGTTTTGGAGATAGCCTGAGCATTATTTTTTATAGCCAGAAAATTTTATTAACTTTTGTGTCAGTACGTAATATTTATCAGAATGGTAAACGTTTTTATTTAGTTAACTAACTTATTGCTTCTCAGTTTAGATTCGCAATGGCTATGATTTTGAATCTGTGGCATACATATTTCATATTGTATTTTAGCATTTATTGGCGAGTGGCCCTGCGCTCTTTGGCAAAGGTTTTTAGTTGAAGGTTCATTGACATTTTTATTTGGACACCTTGTAAGAAATCTTATTATAATACATATATCATTTTGAATATGTTTTTGCTACCGTAAATGTTCTGTAGGTGCCTACTTCACAAGTACTTAGTACGTGTTTGTCTAAATAAAGATCCATTCTAACATGAATATAGTTTAGCTAATGTGGTCCTGGTTCGCCGGATGTTGGCTAGCGTTTCTGTTGTGTCGTGCCCACTTCTATTTTAAGTTGTCTGCCCTATTCGTTACAATTGTGACTTCGTCATGGAATCTCATTTCGTGGAAATCTAGATAGAATCAACATTTTATAAGTGCCAAGATGTATCTATAGGTACGTAGTAACTGTGCTATTCTAAGATTCTGGTTTTAACCTCTACAGCTACGCGCAGTCGCGCATGCCTCGTGATGTATTCTTGTAGAAGGGGAGTGCGCTAATCAGGAGCTCTTATTGGTTACCATTATCGTGACGTCACTTTGGCGTGTTATTTCACTTATTTTCAAAGTGACGAATCATTGTGTACTCTTATCGTGAACTCGTTTGCCTATCTCCAGGGTATATAAAAAGGAAAACTTGAGTAATACGTTTTAGTTATTTTGCACAGAGCGTGTAGCGTATCGTATCTCTTGCACAATTTATTATAAACGGATTTTTGCGATCATTTTCTTGTAGCTCAGCATCATCCTGTGGTATCTCACCAAGTGCTGTGCGGCGACTAAATTCAATATCTACTTATTTGAAAGTAACTACTTTTAGCAATGTACAAAAAGAGAAATATGGTGGCTCAGTTCAACAACATCTTATCGTGAGTGCCTTCAGATTGACCGACAATAATATCAAACTCTTAAACAATAATTGTCCATTGTTGTATTATCTAACATGTTTGTTATGGTACATTTCTTATCCAATGAGTGGTGTTGCTAATTGGCAAACGGTTTTATTTGCAGGGAGTTCGAACCATTCGCGGGATCGCCACCGGCTCCAGAGGATTCATTCTTCTACATCCGGTACCCTAAAAGTGACGTGTTGTTCGGGAAGCCGAGACTCGACCAGGAAGGACCAAAAGTGTTTGCTGAGCAGACCAACGAAGTCGGAGCCCCCTCAGCTTATAACATAGTCAAGGAGAAAGACTGGTCGAAGCACACGAAACCGTGCCAAGACGTGCTCCATGGCATTGCACCAATCAACACATCTGGTAAGACCACTTTGTATACATATTTCAAAAGGTTATCGAATGACATTGACATTGGCCGGCACACAGCTACATTTTATTAATAAAGGAGTTGTAGGTACCACCTGAAAGTTTAGTAAAATAATACCCAAGTATTTAATAATTTATATAAACGTTCAGTAAAGTTATAGTCATTCTTGTGTTATTCAAGCTAAGCTAATGTGACACTTAAAATATTCTATTCAACAAATTATGATTGTATAGTTTTCTATACAGGAGGAGCTCGTGGCTAAGCAATAACAGCCGCACGGGTCGATCCATCAGGTTAAGCTACGCTTGCCGGGGTTGGTCCGTGGATGGGTGACCATCTTTACATACCGAGACTCCTCCGTGCCTCGGAAAGCACGTTAAGCCGTTGGTCCCGGCTGTCATTCGTGGATCTTTGACAGTCGTTACGGGTCGTCAGAAGCCCGAAAGTCTGACAATCAGTCTTACCAAGGGGTATCGTATTACCCAGTTAATGGGTCATGGAGGTCAGATAGGCAGTCGCTCCATGTAAAATAATGGTATTCAGCTGCATCCGGTTAGATTGGAAGCCGACCCCAACATATTTGGGAAAAGGCTAGGCAGATTGATTGAGTTTTCTATACAGGCAGTCGCCATTTTGTAAACAAAACGCCACGCCATACAAATAAAATGACGTAATGTCGTCATCGGTGTTGCATTTTAATTGCATATTGCAACGTTGTTTTGATTGCGTTTGTTTATTTCCAGTGAATCCAGTTTCTTCAAAGCCGAAGCCGGCGGGGACCGACGACGGATTCAAAGGCGAGGGCGCGGCATGCGGCACCTCGATTGTCAAGGTTGGTAGCCTTAGCTGAGCGACACATAAAATATATATTATACATGGCTGATAATATGGCACGACATCGAGATTCGGCTTTGTTGAGCATATTGTCTGTGACACACTTGTGTGATAGTCGCTTTGTAATAGTCCTCCAGACCGAATTTCGGCCATGGCGACCAATCTCAGCGAAGACCAGCCTTCAGCGCGGGAGATATTAGAGTGCACAAGTGTGTGCGCAGACACAGGTACACTCTCTTCCCTCACCCTCACTGTCATAGTCCGATGGGACGGCAATCCGACACGAGCGGAGAGAGATCACGCGCAAGGCCAACGGCTTAACGTGCGCACCGAGGCACGGGGGTATCACCGCCAACTTCTAAACTCCGGGCTGTTACTAAGATATTCCTAATGGAAAAACTCGATAACAATACGCACGATGGTCCACATGAAGGACTAAGTGCGGAAACCAAATAACAATACCTGACCCGGGAATCGCACCCAGGACCCCACGCTCAGCAGTCGCGCTTGAGACCACGAGATCGACGAGGCAGGCACTAGTCTCTTTGTAGAAGTATAGCCGGATACTGTTTATGAGTCAACAGAGGTGTCGGAAAAAAAAGTCATTATATAACTCGCTTCTGCCCGCGACTTCGTCTGCGTGAAATTCTAACATGAAACTTATCCTATGGCACTCGGCAATAGTGTAGGTTCGGCATCAGTGGAAGAATTTTTGAAATCGGATCAGCAGCTCCGAAGATTACCACAGAATACATAATAGTACAAGTACAGAAGATTCACTCCGCAAAATCATTTAAATAAATAGCGACTTGCTACGACAAAATAAAGTGCAATTCAGGCCGCACAGCGTTAATTACCTACAGTTATATTCATCTAGTAGTTGCCTCTCTATCGCGTAACTCTTATACCTTCTGACTCGTTATGGTGGTCTTCTTTTACGACGCGGCGCGTGAGTGAATTTTGCGGGCAGCGGGGCGGCAGCGGCGGCGGCGCGGGAGCGGCAGGATTTTATGCGTAAAAACAAATGGACCGGACCTCGAAAACAGCGGCGCGGAAGCGGGGCGGGACAATGCGAGACGTGCCGCCACCGCCGCCGCCCCGCTGCCCGCGAAATTCGAGGCAGAGGCCTGAGTATCGAACTAACGTGCGCCCCGCCCGGCGCGCGGTAGCCTACACTGAATTGGGCCGGCAAGTCGAGCCCACCGCGTACCTAAAATGCGGAGTGCGCCTGGCCTGCCCCTACACACAAACTCCAAAATTTTACCTCTTTATAATATTAGTGTAGATTGACTATATAATGTGATAGTCATATAGTATGACTATACATATTCGACGCCTACATAATAATATTTACAAGATGGCAACTGGGATTTCCGAATTACATTGACTGTTATCTTTTATTGACTTTCATGATTAGGAATTTAGTATGCATGCGGTTAAACACGTTTTATAATATTTTGGTATTAGAAAGAAATACGTCATGTATGACTTATTTATTCGTGGGGTTTGGGGATGTGACATGGCATGAGTACCTATAATAATCAGCCTATAACGTTCCCACTGCTGGGACCCAGGCGGCCCACTCCCTCTCACAGAGGTCTGAGCACCTATCTATGTCTACAAATCCAAAAAAAATAAATAAAAGTAGTATTAGTAGTTTTTAGGGTTCCGTACCTCAAAAGGAAAAAAACGGAACCCTTATAGGATCACTCGTGTGTCTGTCCGTCCGTCTGTCACAGCCAGTTTGCTCCGAATCTAATGGACCGATTAAGTTGAAATTTGGTACACATATGAATTTCTGTGACGCAAACACGGACGGGTAAAGTAAATAAATTAAATTTGAATATAGAGGTCACTTTTGGGGGGCAAATAAGAAAATTGAAAAAAAAAAGTTTTGCAAACTACACCATGTAGCATATCAAATAAAAGGGCTTACTATGAGGGTCTCAAATATATATTTTTTTTATAATTTTAAAATAAATTGTTTTAAAGTTATTTAAGAAAATAGACGAAAATTGACCATTCCCCCCCTTATCTCCGAAACTACTGAGCCTAAAATTTTGAAAAAAATACAGAAAATAGATCTATACCTGTAAATTACAGGAAAACCTATAAGAAGTATGTGGTCTTAAAATAACGTGGTAAATCTATCAATATTGTGAGTACAAACTTACATTTACAGTTGGAATGTATGGGAGAACATGTTTTTCAACTACAATGTTAAGTTTGTTCTTAAGATAAATTCATCCCAACTACGGAACCCTTCATTGTGCGTGGTCCGACACGCACTTGGCCTGTTTTTTATATTAAATAAATCACAGTCTCATTATGCACCTACCAAAGAAAATTGTATGTCAATTTAACTTACGGCGTTGATTATTATTAATCTTGTAGAGAGGGTCTATATACCTCTCCGTATCACGCGAGCAGTTTGATAACTCGCTCGAGCGATTAGCAATGAATATGTTTTAATTAGCTCTTATCAACAACCTACTTGTTTTTAGCCTCTAGACATATTTGCAGTTATTACATCATTTTGTAGGTGATTAGTTTGACTTCAAATATTCTGTATTTATTTTAGTTAGTGCAGTCGTTACGGGTCGACAGAAGCACAAAAGTCTGACAACCAGGCTTAACAAGGGATGTGGAGGTCAGATAGGCAGTCGCTCTATGTAAAATACTGGTATTTAGCTGCATCCGGTTACACTGGAAGCCGACCCCAAGACCCCGACATACTTGGAAAAAGGCTAAGCAGGCAGATTGATTGTAATTTATTTTTGTTAGCAGAATAAGTTAGTGTGGAAATGGCAAGTAAACAGAGTTAACTATTTATTTTGCAAAGATAGCGTTATCAGGGAATCTTAACTAAATATAATGTGGACACAAACAACAAGATCATTGTTTTAAACGTCTGTAATTGTACAGACGTTTAAAACAATAATCTTGTTGGTTGTGTATATGTCACGGCTAAGGCCATCCTTAGCCGTGACATATACACAACCAACAAGATTAATACCTAAGCCGCCTATTAGCCGGCTAATCTTAAGTTTATTTCTACACCCATGTGTAGAAATAAACTTAAGATTAGCCGGCTAAACTTAAGCTTATTTTCGAGGAGAGGCTAATGTTAAATTCTTTCATCAATAACCGGCTAAAGTAAAGTGTAGCCGTAACCCCTTGGCTTAAAATGAAGCAGCAAATGAAAATGGCTGAAAGGTAGGTTAGGTTAGGTTAGAACTGTGACCCCACAACGCACAGAGACAAACCGAGCGAAGCGAACGGTGCCGCAGTAGCGGCCGGCGCGTACCAGGGTCCGTTTAGGCACAAGAGAATGTAATGTTTTCGGAATGTGGTGATTTGCGATTTGTTTGAGATTATGATTTTTTGCGAATACCGTGTTTTGAGAAAATAATATTCTGCGACGAAGGGGTCGCGTGCTCATGCGCTCTCTCTCATTCCTCGCGTATCGATCGACTATTCATTAGCCGTTGCGTTTAGGCTAATGTGCAGTTTAGCCGGCTAATGATGAACCCATTTATCGAAAATGCACATCATTTCCAACATTAGCCTCTCCTCGAATATAAACTTAAGTTTAGCCGGCTAATCTTAAATTTATTTCTGCACCCATCCTTAGCCGTAACATATACATGTCGTCACTACAGAATAGGACAATTCCTATTCTGTAGTGACGACAGACGACGTATCAATAAACTTACCTGAAATGGTTTGGTAGTATCAAGGTTTTGAATTATCAAAAAACTTAGCTGAATTAGTAGACTCTTCTAATTTGCTTTAGGAATTGAAATCAATAGACGTATTAAATAAGCAATCATCATCATTCTCCTGCCCTTATCCCAATTTATCGTTTGGCGCAACATGTCTTTTTCTTCCATACTTCTCTATTAGTCGTCATCTCGGTAGTCAGCCCCTTTCTAACCTTATCATTTTTCCTATAGTCCATTTATCTATCTATATCTACTAATAAATAAAATTGAAGTGTCTGTTTGTAATGTCAAAATAACAGCTTTTTACAGTTTTACTAAAGATAGGTGACCATCTTTACATACCGAGACCCCTCCGTGCCTCGGAAAGCACGTTAAGCCGTTGGTCCCGGCTGTCATTCGTGGATCTTTGACAGTCGTTACGGGTCGTCAGAAGCCCGAAAGTCTGACAACCAGTCTTACCAAGGGGTATCGTATTACCCAGTTACCGGGTTGTGGAGGTCAAATAGGCAGTCGTTCCATGTAAAATACTGGTATTCAGCTGCATCCGGTTAGACTGGAAGCCGACCCCAACATAGTTGGGAAAAGGCTAGGCAGATTGATTTTGACAGTTTTACTAAATGCATATGACCCATTTCATATCCAGGCAAATCACTGTCCATTCTAAGGTTGCCTGGAAGAGATTGCAGAAAGCGATAAGGCCGCCCATTGTATATTTTGTAGTGTTTGATTATGTCTTTTTTTGTTATGTATTTTTGTGGTGTACAATAAAGTATATATAAATAAATAAAATGAAAGTATATGCGGTAGGTACTTCAACAAAATACAATTGAAAAAAAAAAGTGTGTATCTGTCTGTTTGTTCCGGCTAATCTCCGAAATGGCTTTCACTGGCAGATAGCTGATGTTATAAGGAGGATGTTATAACTTAGGCTACTTTTATTTTAGAAAAATAATTAGTGTCTACGCGGGTGAAGCCGCGGGCAGCAGCTAGTCTGAACATATAAGTAATCTTCATTATATTATTTTCGTTACAGGTCGCAAATCAAATAATATCATCGAAGCCGTCTCGAGGGTTCACAGTGGCTTCTCCGGAAGAGGAGCACTCGGTAGCTCCTGAGCTACATCAGTACAACTTGATGCACCGGCGCGGCAGTAAGAGCCTGCCCACCACCCCCGCTCACACGCCCCCCGGAAGCCCCACCGGCCGCAGGAGAATGAACGGTAACCGGTACGTACTCATAATTTTACTTACACAAGAAACTCAAACGCAATAAATGAATTTGAATTTGCAAAGCATTTAATTCAAATAAACTAGTTAATATGTATAACCATATGAACCAAATGCTGCTAGTTGCCCATTCCGAAGAGTAGTAGGTTCCTATGGAGGAGAATGGTCAAGAAACTCCATGGACTCTCTTTTAAATCAAAATATTAGTTAAAATGTTGAAATTTTACATGTGGAATGATGTAGAAAGACGTGCACGTTAAAAGCGTCCATAGTAAACAACAACAACAACAACAACAACAGTATCAACAGATACATGTAGAAATAGCAATTTATAAAGTACTTATATTTATTTTCACTCCACAAAATACACTGTGAACGTGCTTACAACTAAGTTTACATTTGTGAGAGACTGGTGCTTGAAATAATCATTCGATCAAGTTTTTATTTTGGTCTCGACTTATTGAAACATGGACCAACAGTTTTTGTACAGGATAATTATCATATCGAGACGACTTTGTCAGACAGAATGTTCCTAGCCGTTGTTCTGGTTATGTTAATTCTCTACAAGTCTTGGTCGAACTGGTTTTTTGTCCAAGACGAGTTCATAGCAAATCATTACTATTCCTTTGTTTATTTAGTTTTGACTGAGTAAACGTCCTATGAACTTTTGTCTATTTGCAATTGTTTATTCTTTGATTAATTTCAAGGTTATTTTATATTTAAATGTTGAAATTCGCATTTGGGTACATTCGCAGAATGCTCAGTGATAAGATTATTACGAAACATAAATAAAATGTCGTAGCAACAGTGTCCTAATTTGATATCACAAATACATTAATTCAATCGGCATTCGTTTTGTGCAAATTCATGAAAAGTTCCGACACATTTTCCTTTAGTATAAGAATTTATGATATTGAACCATAACTGATCTAAAACGCAGAAAAAAATGTTTATTTAAGCAGCCAACCATCCGCTCAAAGCGCAACGCATCGGCAAAATCAAATAAGTAGGTCAATCACTATCACAGTACAATTTCAGAGCAGCATTACGCCCCTCAAATCTCTAGTGAGGAGATTCACATTGTCTCCGGCTCTGTCTACCGTGTAATGTAACGTTTTAACTCACTTATCGCCGACTCAACGTAATCTTTTAATAACGTAAAGAAGAAAAAAATACGTGTCCAATATTTTTTAATAACTTATATGACGGATAAATAAAATTTTTAGTCATCAACCCTATTATGTGAATTTGCTTCTCCGTGAATTTACTATATGATAGTCAAGTGTATGGTGCGTTGGTGGCACACGACAAGAATTGTGTAAAACGCAAGAGGTGCGTTGCAGGAGGCGAATAAGTTAATGATTTTGTTTCCTCATTAACTTTACGAAAAATAACACAAAACTAAATTACTACTGTTTTGTTACAGTTTCTTCACATCGCCGTATGAACCGGTAGAGGACGCTAGCGCGCCTCGATCGTGGTTGTCTATGGCACTGCTTGGCTTGAAGAAAGACCTCGCCACTTCGACCTCCACGCTGGCTGAGGAAGACAGCCTTGAAGTTCACACGCTTACACACGGTATGTAGATGTTGATGAGCCTTCCTTGATGTTTGTAAACTTGAATCAGTTTTTTTATTTTGAATATTGTACATTGCAAAAGATAATGCATTGAAATTAGACCAGGTAATAACATAAGTGCATGAATATCAAGTAGTAATGACTTAGATGCTAGCGAACTAGGGGTGGCCTGTTTCGCACGGGTGCAATGGCGCCAAATCAAAAAATCGAGACTTCTGTGGTGTGTCTAATTTAAATATTAATGTTTCAAACACATACTTCAGACTAAATAAAAAACCAAGACAGCGCTGTCAACAGTGTCGTGAGGGCTCACGTTTCGTGTTTCGTAAGCATGTGTGCACTTAATTAGGTGTAGTTGACGACACGGTTGGCGCAGTGGTTGAGCGATTGACTGCTGCGCAGCATGTCGCGGGTTCGATTCCCGCACGGAACAAATATTTGTACGACCTACAAGTATTTGTTCCGAGTCTGGGTGTTTTTCTATCTATAATATGTATGTATTTACAAAAAAAAAAAAAAAATGTATATAAGTAGTTTATCAGCCATCTCGTTACCATAACACAAGCATTAGGTTGCTTAGCTTGGGGCTAGATGGCGTTGTGTGATATGTCCAAACATATTTATTTATTATATTTATTTATTATATAAATGTGTGCGTGTGAGCGTGTATGTTCCCAGCGCTGTCTTGGTTTTTATTTAGTCTGAGACACATACATAAATTCACTAAATGATGGTGAAAACCGCGTCAAAATCTGTTGCATAGTTTAGGAGGAAAACTCGGTCGCACAGAAATGAACAGCGACTTTATTTTGAACTATGCATAGAGATGTTCGTTTTTGTTAAACTAATATCTGGTTTTTCCTCTGCAGGTCATCTTGCGGAATCAGTAGAAAGCCTGGGTCCCTCACCTAAAAGGAAAGAGACGATCAATAGAATGTCTCGCGAACCAGCGACTCAGCCAGCAAAACCCGCGAAACCTCAAGCTTATCGCCCCAAACCTTCAGAGCTACGTGAAATGAATTTCTGGTCGCCCACTTCTATGTGAAACTTCTCGCAGGAGTTACGCTTTACTATGCTATGACCACATTAATTGCGTAGCTCTAAGCTTACAAGGAGTACATTATACACGTTTCTTTTCACGTGTTTTAGACGCACAAAGCGTACGAGCCCTGCGGGGTTGCGTTAAGCAGAACAGATTTCTCTGATAACCGTATGTTCTTGTGACTTAAGTTTTACTACTACAGGGTTTTGTTCGTGTAGTTTAGATAGTTTGGCGATTGCCAATTGCCAGCCTCGCTATGGAAGTGCTGTAAGAAGCAGCGTTCAAAATGTAACTTATATTTCTAACGGGAGCTAAATTTTACTGGGTAGCCCTAATTAAAACAATACATTTTCTCATATTGAACATCTTTTCTGCTGTATTCCATTATTATTATTAGACGTGTTGTGCGTAGCTCGTATTATAGAGGTGTAGGATTATTCTTTGATGTAATATAAGAATTAATCATACATAAGGTTAGTACCTGTCCTAGTTTGTGTCAGTCTTCATTTTTTTTTGCATTATGTAACGTAACAACAGAAACACTTGAATAGTGAAATCGATATTAAGTAAAATCTTATATTACATATATTAACATTTATTAACATTTATTTTGTGACTTTATACATTATAGTAATAATCGATATTATTATTATTTTGTATGTGAATGAATTCTGAGTGCATGTAACTATGTATGACACTTTCTGATATGAAATATGTGATATTATACTTTATTCTAAAGCGTGTTCAATTCTTTCAAAATCGGAATTATGTATCTGTATCATTGTGGAAGTATTAGCTATTAAGACTTATTTAAAATATTTTTGTAACAAAATAAAAATAATGAAAAAAATACACAAAAGAAAGCTATTTGTCAAACGCATAATACCTATGATATTTGAGCAGAACTTTTAAGATTGTATTTAGGTGTAACAATATTCTTTAAATCCATGTATTGATAAATAGTTCTAAGCACAGATTTACCACGAAGATAATATTTAACTATTAAATATTGTTGATCTACCCGAAACATTGTTTTATATTTTATACCCTCATGCCTTCATCTTGCCTATTAGTTCGCCTAAAATCTACGTAAAAAAAAAGAAAGGTAGCAGGTAGGTAGAAAGGTAGTGGTAAAAAAGAAACACTAATTTCCGATTTCTGAATACCTCGATCAACTCAACCTATCGCAGTCCAGGCCAGGCCTCCCAGGCGGCGTCACAATCATGTCCTCCGCTGTGTGACTGACACTGGCATAGCCACCATCAGGGATTTTAATTTTAATATCTCATGTATATTTTCAACATGAACAATGTAACCAATATTTTGTAAAAATAAAGTGTCCGTGGAGTTTCTTGCCCATTCTTCTCCATAGGGATCTACTACGATTTGGAATGGGCAACTAGCTTCATCTTTCTGACTGACCGACCCATTGACAATTCAAAAGCGCCTGTAATTGGTTTATTTGAAATAAATGCTTTGAGTTTGATTTTGAGTTAGAATAACATAAAAAATTTGTCTAATTAATCGAAATTTGTCGCCAAATATCAGAATTTGTCGGTCACTGGTTCAAAAGTTATAAGGCCTCTTCTCTCGAATTTTGCGGGCAGCGGGGCGGCAGCGGCGGCGGCGCGGGAGCGGCCGGATTTTATGCGTAAAAACAAATGGACCGGACCTCGAAAACACACACACGACAATGCGAGACGCGCCGCCGCCGCCGCCGCGCCGCCCCGCTGCGCTGCCCGCAAAATTCGAGGCCGAGGCCTAAGGGTTCACAGGTGTGGCCGATCTGGAGAGCATCTCCCCAGCAGGGCCAAGGCCACATTTTTATCTCAAAAACTAGCACCTAGCGAAGATCTGTTTTCTCCCAAATTGTGCCGCTAATTAGTCGCAATTTTTCGCCAAGTCACAGATTTAGTCGGGTCTTAGTTTAGAAGATTTTTAATCAAATTTTTAAGTAGGTACCTATAGTCCAAGAGCTAGATCAAAGATTTTTCGTAAACTCTTGCGAACTCTTAAACTCTTGAGTAAAACATAGGTATGTATTTACATAATTTTAACTATAAAAATCATCAAAACATCTCTCTAAGTTAGATGTGCAGATTCGTCGAACGATCAAAATCTAACGAATTTGCACGAAATCTAACTCTTAGAGAGTTGTGTTGATGATTTTTATGGTTAAAATTATGTAAATACATACTTTAAACCTATTTTTACTGTCGCGTATCATAAATCATATTGTGATCAAGATACAACCTAACACGGCCCTGCAAATTGCATAAAACGCAAGAAAATTTGAATTTCGCGGGCTACCACAGCGCACAACTCCTTGCACGTCGACTGTACACATGGGTGTACATAAGGAAAAATCGGTTATATAATAGGTATATAAGCTTATATCATATATATATAAACGTAAAAAAACATCATGCGATGGAATAAAATCATCATCAGTAGTTGTGAACCTATGGCGTTCGCAACTAACCGCCCCCCCCCCCCCCCTCCCCTGGGGTTTTGGGTTCATAAATTAGTAAATAATTTACATCCAAGGGGATGCGCTAAGGTAGCCCGCGAAATTCAAATTTTCTTACGTTTTATGCAATTTGCAGGTCAGTGTCAGGTTGTATGTTGATGAAAATATGATTCGCGGCCGTAACTAATATGGCTTTACAGAATTATAATCATTAAAATCAGCAATACAACTCCATGAGTTAGAATTGATCTCAAATCTCATGATTTCATGAAAACGCGAGATTTGAGATCAATTCTAACTTATGGAGTTGTATTGCTGATTCTAATGATTATAATTCTATATCGATGTACATACCATGGCGGACATTTGGGGTGAACCACTTTTCTACCTTATTAATATAGTTATAAGGTTCAAAGTGGTTCACCGCAAATGACCGGGATAGTACCTACCTACCTGTAGAAGAACATGTTTTTCAACTACAATGTTAAAGGACATTGGGAAGAAACGTCCACACCCTCCAACAGGTTTGAAACAGGTGTCATTCGAAGCGTCTGATAGATTAAATATTTTCTTACTGTGACGACATTCCTCCTACATGTGGGGTATTCCTGGAATATTATTTTTTATATTCAATTTTAGCATTATTTTACTGAAACATTTTCTTACGCGCAAATGAAGCAAAAGGTGTATGCAAGGATCGTAGCAGGTGGCGTTCGGTAGTTCCTGCCTAC
Organism: Cosmia pyralina; assembly: GCA_946251885.1. NCBI lineage: Eukaryota > Metazoa > Arthropoda > Insecta > Lepidoptera > Noctuidae > Cosmia > Cosmia pyralina. The sequence continues at coordinate 14,797,245 of OX276353.1, forward strand.
CCCTTGGGAAGAAGGCATGTGTTTATGTATGTATGGAGTGCAATTAAGAGGAATAGAACAAAGCAATCTAACTATTGTTTTCGTTTATGATAGACAAGCTTTCTTTTACCAAGGACCATTTCTATTATTTTATAAAAGTTCATCATTGAGGAGTCCCATGTGACCTTCCATTAAAATCCAAGATATGTTGATCACTGTTAGATTTAGCTAGGTTAGGTTAGCCTAACCTGACTAGCTGTTATCTTTAAATCTTTTATACAATTACCCAATTACAAGAATACGCAAATGCTGTTCATCATTGAGGAGTTCCATGTGATCGGTTTATCACTGTTTAGTTAGGTTAGGTTAGGTTGTCTAACCTTGAGGAGCATGGCCCTCTACGGTGCCCCCATCTGGTAAGACTCCCTCCGAAGGAGGGAGAACGCCGCCGCGTTGCGGGCGCCTCAGAGGGCCATAGCCCAGCGGGTTCGCGGGCCTACCGGACGGTGGGTTTTGCGGCGGCCTGTGCTCTGGCCGGCACCCCCCTTGGGAACTTGAGGCGTGGGTGCTCGCCAGAGTATGCGAGTGGACGGCGGGGCGGAGGGCGAGAGGAGAACGCCCGGCTCCGGAAGAGCGCGAGGCCCTCCGACGGGAGCCGCGAGACGCCATCGTCGTCCACTGGACGGGAGACCTCGCCACTGCAGTCTTTGGCCGCCGGACCCTCGACGCGCTCGGGCCAGTGCTGCGAGACTGGCTCGAGCGGTCGCACGGGTTCCTCTCCTTCCGTCTGACGCAGGTGCTGTCCGGACACGGCTGTTTCGGGTCGTACCTGTACCGAATCGGACGGGAGGAGACGCCGTCGTGCCACGGTTGCGGCGCGGCGTAGGACACGGCGCAGCACACCCTCGGATCGTGCCCGTCGTGGTCCGAGACGCGCCGCGATCTGGTCGCGGTGATAGGACCAGACCTCTCGCTCCCCGGCGTGGTTAACGCCATGCTGGTGGATGAGAGGTCCTGGGCGGCGGTCGCCTCCTTCTGCGAACACGTCATGTCCCAGAAGGAAGCGGCGGAGCGCGCGCGGGAGGACGATCCTCTCGCGGCGCCACTCCGCAGGCGGAGGAGGGGTCGGAGCAGACGACTCCTCCTAGGTGGAGGCCAGCAGGCAACGGGTGCGGGGGCACCCTTGCCTGTATCGCACGGACCTCCACCAGTGTCGAACGGGAATGGTCAGGTGCTCCCGGCCGTTCCCGTAGCCCCTCAACCTGCTGGAGGGCAAGCGGGGCCCGCCAGCTAGGCGGGCATGCGCCGGGAGGGTTGTGGATGTAAAGGCTGAGCCAGTTTCCCCATAACCTCCCGTCACGGCGATGCGAGAGCGCCGCTGCGTCGTTTAGTAGGTATACCGGATTTACTGGGGAGTCCCACATACCCCACACGCGTCAAAAAAAAAAAAATCTTTTAATATTTTGATTACCCAACCACAAGAATTTCTTGGGAAGAGACCAGACGGAATGACCATAATGCCTTGGAAGTTGGGTAGGCCTTTGTGTGGGATGCAACCTGTGTTGACACCCTCGCGCCATTCCATCTTCCTAGCGCGGCGTGCTGTGTTGGAGCGGCTACTGCAAGTGCAGAAAACCTCAAACGGCACAAAACCTTATTGGGTGCTTTATGTTTGAGCCGTTTGGGGTTGAAACACTAGGGCCTTGAGGTCCGAGTGCTCATCGAGTATTTCGGAACATCGCCAAGCGGTTGGTCGACTCCACACGGGACCAGAGGGCTGGCCTATTTTTAGCTCAAAGAATTAGCATTGCCATCCAACGTGGCAATGCTGCCAGTCTTTTCCCACTGACAGCGATGCGGATGAATTTTTTGATGCCTATGAGCTCTTACCCTCTTTTTATTGTTATATACTTGTACATAGTTTAAATAATTTAATGTTAACTTGTATATTTTAATGTGTTGTTTATAGTAGAGAAATAAAAAAATACTATTTTTGTTGTATAGATTTGAAGTTTTCAAATGTAGTTAGGTAAGTAATTCCGAATGGTAGGTACAGTCGAACTGATCTGATGATTGTGATCAATGATATTATATGTAGAAAGAGGTAGATAGGTTATACACGCTTCGCAAGTGGCACGTCAAAATCTGGCTAATTAGCCACATTTTCGTCGTCTTGTCTCTTTTTCGCTCCCGATAATTAAGACATGCCGTCCTACTTCCACATGTCATCTAATCGTACGAAATTGTGCCGTTTTCGAACACCGAATGTTGGGTCGGTAACCTATCTACGTCTTTTTACATATAATATCATTGATTGTGATCGAACTGAGCTCCTTAACGGAACATCCTATTCTAGTCGTGTTTGAGCTTGTCAGAATAGGAACGTAAGACACCATGAACCAAAAATTCCAAGGCACAACTTCTCTAAAATAACAGCTTATTTTTGCCTCGGAAACATGATTAATTTTCAATTAACTGTAAAATTAGTTTTTTTTTTTACTAGTAAGTCCATTGAGCTGGCAGAAAAATGACATTGCAGCAAACTGTAGGTACCACCTTTTCTATTAATGAAACAAATATCACTTTCTAAATCTACTTCCATTGTGGAACAACAACTATACACTCCACAAGGATAAAAGGAGCCAAGGAATATAAACAATAAAATATGATGCTCTGTGAATATAAATATAAGCAGAAAATAATAAATGTCAATGCCACAATGATACATATTTATTAATCTAAAACATTTTCCTGAATGAAGTTTACATGCAAAAGGCTAAATAGGTACTCACTACTTATAATTTTAATAGAACCACCGAAAAGAAAATTACCCTTGGTCCTACTAGTAGAACTACGGGGTCGAACCACGGGCAATATACGGTTTTTGTCTACGGAGAATAAAATGCAAACAACATTTTCAAATATAATGAGGCTAAAAATATTGTTAGCTGCTGTAATCGAAGTCTTATCAATCACTCAATATAGCACGGCGATCATCAATCATTTCCTCCATAATGGATTTTATTACTTTCAATTGTGGCGGCAGGTACCTAAGCTAGAAATTGTTATTTCATTTTTTTTTTATATAAAATAAATCACTAGTCGTTACATGAAAGTTCCTGTTGCGTGACAAACCTTCGTGTACTTTACCGCGATTACCGACCATTTTGGTTTTTTTAAAGCTTTTCCTATTTTTTCAGAAATTATTCCGCCGTTACATTATACCCGTTTCGTTCGTTAAACAGGGTAATGACTAGTAATGTAAACGAACTTTTATGATAAAAAAAAAAAAACTCGCTGTAGGTAATGTTCGAGTAATTAAGGAAATAAATCATGGAAAGTGTAGGTATTTATTTACGCTGTGATAATAAAAATTGGTTTAGGTTATTTAGATATTCATGAAAAACGCTTAGGTTTACCTAATTACAGTAGGTACCTAGTAAATATAGATAGATATCTTCTTAAAAGTAGAAGAAATGTTTTGTTTTTTAGGGTTCTGTACCTCAAAAGGAAAACAAACGGATAGGATCACTTCGTTGTTCGTCTGTCTGTCTGTCTGTCAGTCTGTCTATATGACTGTCTGTCAAGACCCTTTTTCTCAGGAACGCGTGAAGGTATCAAGTTGAAATTAATAGCAAATACGTAGGTCTATGGTCCCTTGGAGCTCTAAAAAAATCAAGTTTCTAAATCAACGCAATAAAAAAATACGGACATATATCTATGCGACATATTTTGAGACTCGCAAGTGAATCAAAACCTATAGGGTAGGTGTAGGGACCCTAGGGTGGTCCCTAGTCGACGGGGAGTCGTTTTCCGCTCGTGCTCTCACTAAAACTTTCTGCTTACTGTTCGTTCACTTTCAACACACTGTCCGTATCCTATTTCTCCACAACCACGTCTCTAAGCTCACGTCGGGGTCACCAATGTTGGGACCTTATCCGTCTTATTACAAAACAAGGTTCATCTTCAAACTCAGGTTTAAACCATGGACCCTTTTTTGAATTTCGAACTTTATTCCGACACATTAAGATGTCAGTTTTATAAAACTGACAACTTAGTACCGGACTAAATTGTCAGTTTTGTATAAAGAACTGTATTTCTATCACAGCTAGGTTCTTATTACAAAAACTGGCTCGATGGTTTAAACCATGACAGAAGAAAAACCTCGTTTTGTAATAAGACCGTATGAGTGTCGTGGTTGGAGAAGGAGATAAATGAAAATCAGGTGTACGAAATAAAGTCTATTCAGATGAGCATGAATCTTAAGCACTATGACGCTTCTTACATTAGTTACACAGTACACAAGTGATTGCCACGGCGGCGCTGGGAAAACGACTGGCCGCTAAACCTAATGCGCGGGGAACGTTGCATTTTGCACTGTTACCTGTAGTCCCTACAGTAGGTATTTCCCGTTGACCTAGAATCTTGAAATTTGGCAAGAAGCAAGGTCTCACAGCCCAAGTAAAGGAAATAGTCTGAAAATTGTTAATTTATCACATTTTTTTTTCTTGAGATTACAGTGATAAGTATGTTTTTGGGATAAATTTTTTCAAACTACGGAACCCTTCATTGTGCGTGGTCCGAAACGCACATGGCAGGCTTTTTCTTCTTTAGAGCGATTTATCAAATTTATTATCAACACAAATCGATCAGGCCTAATATAATTAATTTCTAAACTATTTTAAAAAAACCTGAGGAAACAATTAAGTACAAAAATCGATCAGAATAACATACAAAGTAGAGTAGTAGTTAGTAGGTACTTACTAAGTCTAACTAAGTATTATACTATCTAGTCTGTCTGTGAACCTACCTAACACAGATACTGAACCACTTACATATACACCCTGGTCTTAGACGGGGAATCACCTTACCTAAAAGCACATTTAAATATTATAAGTCCCCAAAATAATTTGCGGAGAACTACCTCTATTCGATAAGCGACAGAACGGGATTTTACCGGCAACGAAGTATAGATATAAAATGATGGACTATATACAGGGTGTGGCGTAAATAGTGGTCCAACGTTAAGGGGTCGATACACTGTATATTCAGCTATCACATTTGAACCACACACACCACCACCACAGTTTGAACTATTTTTAATCCTAGGCTTTAATCATTTTTTTTTACATAAGCATGTGATAGCACATGTATTTCACAGTTATAAACAAAAAACAAAATTAAAAAATAATGTCATTTATAGAAATTATAGCCAAATTAGTAAAGCAAGGTGTCAATTTTTCAAATAATAATATAAAAATATTTTATTCTGAGACTGGAAAAATATGGTCCAAAATGTGGTATGTGATAGCTGAATATACGGTGTATCGCCCCCTTAACGTTGGACCACTATTTATGCCACACCCTGTTTTATGTTTATGTTTATATGTTTTTTTTGGACATATCACACAACGCCATCTAGCCCCAAGCTAAGCAACCTAATGCTTGTGTTATGGTAACGAGATGGCTGATAAACTACTTAAAACTACTGTATATTCAAATAAAGAGAATCCCCAAAATAGTTGCGGCGAATTACTTCATTTCGACCGGCGACGAAGTGTATAAATAGGTCGGACCTACAATCTAACCTTTTTTATTAATTTTTTTTCGAGCTATTGCATTTATTTCGATTCATGACTTCATTCGCTATTAAAATTTGATTTTAAACCATGTTTTTTCTTAATATTTAAAACATTGATTGAAACTGGTTTTTAACCGTGATTTTAAACAATGTTTTAAACACGTACTTAGTAAAAATATTATTTTATTTCAAACTGTTTTAAAAATTGTTTAATAAGTAAGTACGTGTTTTAAAACAATTTGTTTGTTTTAGCCAACCCTGACTACCTACACTATGCTCAAGATGGAGCGGCCTGAAGAGAAGTTGTGATCAAAGTTAAAGTCATAATCAAAATACACACAAAGATACTTTGACCTATTTTATACCATTTTGAAGTTTGATTCGTAGATCAACACACGGATATCATATTCCTAAACAAAAAACTAAAAGCAGATATTGTAATATGAGTTTGGGGTTTTTTGATCGAAACTTACTCGGCGAGATCAAAACAAGGTGAACAAGTTATATTGTTATATGCGGCATTTACGTAAAAGCGGGGGCCACACGCGATGTAGCGCACGCACCTTTGAAAGACGGCTTTGAAAGGCTTTGCGTTTATAGCTTCCTTGTTCAACTGTAATTCGTCGGCGGGTCGTCGATTCAGTAAGGTCACGACATAAAATCACGCATGGGCTCAAAGCTGCTGTTAGTTTATGTGCTTGTGTTAGCACGCTAGTTTCCTTACAGGGGATAAGACTTCTATGCGGAAATAACAGGCAATTCTAGCTGCGTGTATAGTGGAATAGGATTAAGTAGAAGGTCTTGCATGCTATAAATAGTTAAGCTCTTATTTAAACTACACAGTTGCTGGTACAGTCAGTAACAAAAGTCGATTAACACTTGCAGTTTTTTAATCTTAATTATTAAGCGAAATATTTAATTCAAATCGGCACAGAAGTACTTAAAATTTTAAGAACATTAGCAGTTAAACGAAAAAAAAGCAGTTTATGGAATCATTTTGTGTTAATTTAGATGATATCAAAAAGTAGCAGTGTTAACCGACTTCTGTTGTTGAATGACCGTACACAGGGCTGTCTTTACTATATTGGAAGGGCACTTAGGATATGGAGAATGCAGGATGCAAGAGCGAGTTCGAAATTTATAGCACCCCGTCTGAGATTTACTTAGATTTTTTTTAGGAATTAGGGGGCTCCATAGATCGGGGGCTTGGGCACTTGCCTAGAATGGCCAATGGCAAAGACGGCCCTGCTCGCACACCAGCCATGTAGGTACCTAGAGTATATCAGCAACGAAATTCGGTTAATCAGTTACATAAACATGCTCGTAATAGGTACCTAGGTATCTAAAGCGATGGTTGAACGGATTTAGATGAAATGTGGCACACAGGTACCATTATCATAATAATCCATAACCGTAAAGGATGGTATGTAGTAATTTACCTAGGCTGCGAGTGAAACAGTAGGCAACAGTTAGTCATTCTCGATGTATTTTCATCATCACCATAATTTAACAACCCATTGAAGAACTGCCCACTGTCCTCATTATTATTCGTTTCACTTTAAAACGAACCTAATGTTCGAAAAGATAAGAGAACAAATTCTCACTTGTATCAAAATACAAGTGGAGAATGTTTGTTATTGCATTCGAGGCGGAATTAACACCCGAGCCGTAGGCGAGGTTGTTTTTGAGCCGAGGACTGCAATAACAAATGTCCACGTGTATCAAACGACGTTTTTCAATACACTTTCGAAGAAATAATATAAAATAACGAAAAATATTTTTGTCATGAATTGTTAGGAAACTATGATTTAAATTTTCTTTTTTTTTTCGTGCTTTGTTTTCGCCAGGTTGAAACAGAAGCAAGATAAACAGCCTAATATGAAAAATAGAAAATTCATATATTTTTGAGTTTAGAACACAAGTAATTTGTTCGTAAACGCTTTTTTTATTGTAATAATCATGGTTATTGATGATATTGTATAAATAAATCAATAATAATAAATGTTTATAAATAAACATTATTTCAATATTCAATAAATATTAACGCCGTAAAGACGCATATTTCTTTGCCGAGATTAAAAAAAAACATTCACCTCCGAATAGAGAGGACCGTCTCGCGCTAGTTTCATTATGACACATTTTAAAAAAAAAATATTTATTATTAATAAATTTGGCGCCGGCACGCCAAAATGAAACTGGCGCGAGACGGTGTGAATAGAAGCATTGAACCAATTTGGACTAAGTATTGGTATAAGTTATCCGTGGCAATTTTAATTCCCGCACACGTGTTGGAAAATGAAAAATCGCACGCGTGTGAAATACATTGCATTGTGAACCTAGTGCGATATGAACTAATTTTCGAGGAAATGTATTGAAAAATCTTTTTATACCTACCTACAATCAACACAATCTAAGGAGTCTGTTTTGACAGTTATCAAAATACGTTGTGAAGTGATGGAAAAAAAAATCGGTTGCTTTAAAAACCGATTCTCGAGACATATTGATTTATCATACAGTTTGTAATCGATAATTTATCTACATTGCTTAAAACTGATTCTTAAGGCATATCGTTATAATATATTACACGTACGAGTTTGTATTATTTAACAGTTATTATCTAAATCCCAACTAAGTTTAAATTTGGGCGAGTTTTCAAACCAATACATAAACTAAAACCCGATATAGGTACCTACTGATTTCTTCCGGTAGGTTTATGTATATTGTATATTATGCACCAGTGGCGTACCTAGTAATTATTAAATATCAAAATATAGCTAAAAATATATGTAATCAAATATGTTTAAACATTTTTAACGTTTGTAAAAGTATCGATTTTTTAGAACATCGATTTTATTTAGTCAAAAAACGGCTTAGAACGGTCACAACACACTGCGGCAACGAACCCAAAGACATACCTATATGACATTGTAATAACGTCCTGTCGGAATATTAATCAACGATTAATTCGTGTTTTTATGCATTTTTCCACATTTTTTCCATTATAAGTTTAAAGTGTATGGATAACATAGTAATTAATTAGGATTACGAATTTGATTTTTCGATTTCTTACGTAGATGTTCTTATAAAGCTATCGCGGCATGTATAATGAGAAACGTAGGTACGGACTTCTTAGATTGTTGTCTTCCTGCCCTTATCCCATATTACTTGGGGTCGGCGCAACACGTTTTCTTCTTCCATTCTCCCCTGTCAACCGTCACGCTATCATTCACTCCCTTCTCTTTCATATCATTCCTCACACAATCCATCCATCTTTTCTTTGGCCTTCCTCTGCCTCTCCATCCATCAACATCTATATTCATCACTCTTTTAGTCACATGCGTTTCGTCTCTCCTCATTACATGCCCATACCAAGACAAACGATTTCCTTTCAACTTTTCTGTCACTGGCGCCACTTTCAAACTTCCTCTTATATACTCATTTCTCACTTTATCCATTCTTGTCACTCCACACATCCATCTCAACATTCTCATCTCCGCTGCATGCAATTTTTTTTCATCCGTCTTCTTCACTGTCCAGCATTCCGATCCATAAAGTACGACAGGCCTTATCACGGACTTGTAAATTTTCCCCTTCAACTTGAGGGGCATCCGTGGGTCGCAAGTTGTTCCTGTAACCTGTCGCCATTTCATCCATCCTGCGTTGATCCGGTGCGTTATGTCTCGGTCTACCTCGCCATCCCCTTGGACAAGCGACCCGAGGTACCGAAAGTCGGAGCAGATCGGTAAGGGCGTTCCGGCAAGAGATATGGGCACAGGACCGGAGAGTCCGCCAAAATCACAAAACAAATACTCTGTTTTGGTCCGACTTACTCTCAGGCCAACTGTCTCCAGTCTTTTCCACCACACCTCCAATCTGCTCTGGACCTCTAAGCCACTCTCGGCAACCAGCACAATGTCATCGGCGAACAGCATACACCAGGGAGCCTCTTCCTGGATATCCGAAGAAAGACTTCTTAGATTGCGCTGAATAAATAATATTTTCTCAGACCAGAATTTATAAAGACGTGACATTTTTATTTAATGGACAAAGGTCTAATAAGTACGAAAATCTGTACTTATAACGCCTACTTCACAGGCATTATAAGTTCTAAAAACAAATAGCTTCTCAGATGAAGCCCTGTTTTTTCATAATTTTTCTTCCGACTTTTTAATTAGTCTCGTTTCATTACTCAAATCGGATTTGCGTTCGCGCCCGTGGCTTTTAGGGGACGCCTAATTTTGTCGTCTGAAAAAGAAATATTCTGAAGTAAGAAATAAAAGTCTTTTTGTCATTTGCAATGAGTTAGATGCCATTCTTAATTGTTTTGAAATAGGGTAAACTTAATACACTTAGATAGGGTGATTAGCTTGGTTATTTAGGTAAGAATTTTCGTAAAAAAAGTAGGTACTAGGAACCTATTGAGTTAAGCTTCCTGACACATTCCTGATAACTTTCTATACCAGAACCCCAGACCCTGGTGATGCCCAGGAACCAAAATTAATATCATTGAACTTGCCTAGTACTAGAACGCGATATCTGGGGGCTTATTATGAGCTCATAAAGCAAGGCAGAAGTTGAACGGTTGCAGTGTGAGAGAGAGACGGATATAGATATAAAAAAGAAGGAGAGTGTCTAGTAGAGTAGTTGAAAATGAGTTGGACCCTGTGTCCCTGTGTCATGTGTCTGTGTACTATGTCCCTATCACTGCCCAACTACTACACATGCAGTTCAGTAAAAGCAATAGATACGTAGTCGCGCACAAACCAGCATTTCATAAATCAGAACGTACTACACTATCAATTACAAACCTTATCCCATCAAATTTATATTTTTATGGAGACGGAGCTTTATATGACCTATAGCACCATCCTTTTTTCTCAACGGATCCACGATAGATCCATAATCTTTTTTCACATCATAGCACGGCCCCTGCGCGTCGCTGATTAGTGAAAAAAAAATGATTAAAATTCAAATAATTTAATATATTTAATTAATAGTTTTGATGAATTTCATCGATTACCTACCCCTCAACTTAAAATTCATACAACCACATCACTAAACCAAATAAAAAAAAAAAACTAAACGAGCGGCCATTGTTGTAAACATCTTTAGCTTTAGAAACACCAGGGTTTACATGCCCATGCATTGCGCATGTTTCCCTACCATGCCACTGCTTGCATGTTTTCCTACCTGCCGTAGATGACACTAAGCACTTCATAATATGAAGTTCGTCTTGTGGTACCTCTACACTCTCCCACTCACAGAGAGGAGGCCTGTGTCCCAGCAGTGGGAACATTATAGGTTGATTATGTTTGTGGTACCTACCACTTATTTAAAACTATCTAAAGGTCCACAGAAAATCCTCAGCAGGCAGTCTGATACTTCGTTATCGATTAACAAGCACAATCCCTATCGACTCCAAGCAGGTTTTTTTTTATCGTGATTTCAGCGTTAGAGCCATAGTAAAAGTTGTTCATAATGATGAGTACAATAACCTCTTTGAAGGTTTTCAGTCATTTCAATACACCTTGTATACACTACTGCATTGCCGGCTACAGCCTGATCATGTAAAATGATGTTTTGATCATCTAGTTCCTGGCAATATTAAAATTATATAAAAATCTAGTGATAATCTTGTTTTTTAACCCCCAAATAGTCTGCAACTTACAGGTCCTCCTCCACAGCTGCAATACTATCGGTCGATAATATCGGATGCGTTATTGCGATATCTGTTTTCAGTACATTTTGTATTAGGACGGCGACGAAGTTACACACTGCTGCGATAATAACGACGCAATAGAAATAGGACGCTTGCGTTCCTCCGTCCTGCAATATTTCAATATGAGTTCTGACACGACCTATGTACTAAACTAAAAAACTAAACACTACCTATGTACTATAGTGCATAGGTCGTTGTGCGTATGTAAACCCGATGATGCTTTTCAATTTAGGCCCGAGGCTCTAACGTAGTGTGCAATTCCGACCTCGACATACAGCTGAGAGTTTTTGAATGCTGCAGGAAAATCCAATTGGATTTTACCTGGGACCTGGGGCTTAAACAGTATCTGCTACAAAGATTTATATGTAGGTATGTGCTGCCACGAGATTAAATGCTTTGACCGTTTAATTGGGCTATGTTTTGCAAAAATCGTGAGGTTTTGTGGTTGGGTTCTTGACAAGTAAGGTAAATAAATTCGGTTCTTCTGGCATGGACATCTTTTATGACTCAAAAACTCCTAACCCGCCTCGTGTTAGTTTCAGCATCCCTGTTCAGCAGGGAATTAGCCAAATTAGTGACAAAAAAAGCGGCTAAGTGCGAGTCGGACTCGCCCATGAAGAGTTCCGTAGCAGCAAGTACCTAACATAATATAAAAGTTCTTGTAGTTCGTTGTAACTTTGATCGATGTTTTAATAATAGTGTATTTTTTTTAAAATTAAGTTATTTATAAGTAAACATTATAATTAGGTACCTAAATGATGGGATTATGGTAAATTGCGGTTTACGATTTATGACGTATTTAAAAAAACTATTTACTAGATCTCGTTCAAACCAATTTTCTGTCGAAGTATACATGGTAATGTACATCATATATTGTTTTAGTTTTATCATTCTCTTATTTTAGAAGTTACGGGGGGGGGGGGGGGGGGGGGGGGGACACATTATACCACTTTGGAAGTGTCTCTCGCGCAAACTATTCAGTTTAAAAAATTATATTAGAAACCTCAATATCAATTTTGAAGACATATCCATAGATACCCCAAAATTTATTGTTTTTTTTTTTCTATTTTTGTGTGAAAATCTTAATGCGGTTCACAGAACACATATACTTACCAAGTTTCAACAGTATAGTTCTTATAGTTTCGGAAACAAGTGGCTGTGACATACGACGGACAGACAGACAGACATGACGAATCCATAAGGGTTCCGCTTTTTGCCATTTGGCTACGGAACCCTAAAAATTAGCTTCATTAACAATTTCATATATTATGTAAACTTCTAATTCATTATGCATTAATTTCATGTGTGTATGTGTGTGTGTTTCCAAGCGCGATTTTATGATAAAAATAATGTCGCGCAACTAATTAATTTAATTTAATTATTCCTTTATTTCAGGCAGGTGTGGCCCATACAAAATATAATATATAAATACAAAAAATTACAAAAAACAAAAATACTAATACATAGAAAACATAACTAATAAACTAAGACACACGAAGTGACGGCGTCGTGTTACGCTGCGCGGTGTCGCATAGCCTGCCGCGAAAACGTCGGTAGACTACACCCTTCGGCCAAAACTCTTCCTTTAGGAACGAGTCGAGATGGTGTGTCGGAGCCCGCACCACTAACGACTTGAAGTTGGTGTTGTGACGGGGCTCCAACTTCTCGACCCTCAAGGTCCACTTGGTCTTCACCTTCATGTACTCCACGATCTCCTCAACCTTCGTGGAGTGATACAGTCGGGACACATACGGCAACGCTAATTCACAATCAAATGCGACGTGAAACCAGTGTCGCAAAAGCACATTAATTTGTACGATAATATTGTTGTTCATACATGGCAAAATAAAGCTTTGATGCTGTCGGGGCCATAATTTCGGTATTTTCTAGATTTCGCGATATTATTTATTAGCTGACGAAAAAAAGGAGAAACATGATTGAAGAGAAATACGATTTATCTGCCTATATGCTTCATTAGAATGAGCAAAAACATAGAATGAACTAACAATGAGCTTCATTAGAAGGCTTAAAATCACCCAAAAAACAATGGAGAGGGTTATACTTGGAGTTTCCTGGCGCGATTGAATCAGAAATTAAGAGATCCGCAAAAGAACAAAGGTAACCGACATAGCCCGAAGAATTGCCAAAGTAATTGGCAGTGGGCAGGGCACATTGCTCGCAGAACGGGTGCCCGATGTGGCCGAAAGGGTCTGGAGTGGCGACCGCGTACCGGAAGGCGCAGTATTGAAAGGTCTCCCACAAGGCAGACCGATCCACGAGGCAACCTTGGAAGGCTGGAGGGATCCGCTGGATGCGAGAAGCACAGGACCGATCGATGTGGTCATTATATGATAACTTTGGATGTGCATATTCGTCCAACTCTGATAATTTTCATACAAATGCTATAAATTACATGCGGCTCAATTCATATACGCAAAATATATTCAATACTCCTACAGTAAATATGCCTAGGCAAACTTGACATAGCACTACACCTCCCTTGGGTCTAGCGAGATGAAAATTAATTAAACAGTTATGGGTTAATTTGAAACAGCTGGTTCAGATATTATAATGGATATTGGAACCCTTTGTTCTTATTAAGTTGATACTGAAGTGTCGACACGACGTCGCCTAACCAACCGTCTCTATGTCAAACAAACTGTTGGATTATCATTATTTTAATTACAATAAAATTGGGAATGACAAACTGAAGCAGAATTTGTTTCTATGTTTATTGTTAAACGCAATTAAGGACGCTGTTACAAATGGGCATGGGCATGTTATTGCATTCTATTTAATTAACATACTTTTGTGTAAAAAAGTAATGATTTGACTACCCATTTGTAACAGCGTCCTTATAATAACTGTCTCTAAAATCTAGATGCAGATAATTTATAAATAACACAAACATTGAAAATGATTCTATCTTTTAAAATAAAAATCAATTGCCGAATGTATGGTAAGCGCATCACTTCAGAACGGTTGCATCTATTTGGCTAGTTCTTTTTTTGGTGTGTTTGTAATTTTCAGGACAAGGTTTGTATGCCAATTTTTTTTTTTTGGAAAATTCTTCGGAAATGTCTGATACTATTTGAATTTATTGTATACTAGCTGCGCCCCGCGGTTTCAACCATGTAGACCGGGATAAAAAGCAGTCTATGTTTTAATCCAGGGTATAACCTTCTAACTGCGAGATATGGTAGCTTATTTCATAACGATTCCAACGACAGTTTAATATACAGCTCTAATACAAAACTTTAGAGATATCGACTACCGCGCGAGACCACCCAGAAATACTCTCACACAAAAACCCACAAAAACAAAATGGCCGTCACATTGAATAGGTTATGCTATCTACATACCAAATAACATCCAAATCGGTCCAGCCGTTTGAGCGTGAAGAAATACCTAACAAACATACAAACACACGCGCACACACACACTCACAAACTTTTGCCTATATACTAATAGTGTGATTATATATGATATTATACAGCTGCTGCCCGCAACTTCGTCCGCGTGAAATTTCTTGTTCCCCCGACCTACCTCGTCGCATCGCATTGCCTGCCCGCGCTATTACTTCGTTTTCGCTTAGGGGTTACTTCTGCATTTTTTTCTTTTATTTCGGCATGTAAAGGTCCTAAAGTGATGTTAAATATGCCTATAGCCTTCCTTAACATTTGGGCTATAAAATGCAAAAAGAATTTTTAAAGTCCGACTGGTAGTTCCAGAGATTAGCACGTTCGTTTGCCGTATCCCCTTCCCGCTAACCTCTCCCTGCCCCTCTCACCCACTCTAACACCCCCTTCATCACTTCCCCTTCCTCTCCACCTCACCCCTCACCAGCTCTTCCTTTCCTCACCCACCCTCTCCTCTTCCCCCTCCCCCTCTAACCCTCCCTCCAGACCATGAAAAACTTTATTATTAATGACAAACTTTATTACTTAATTAGGCAAGTATCTGTGCCAAGTTTCAAGTTAATTAACCAGATGAATAAGACTTTTCATATAAACTGTATTCCCTGTTTTCATGCCCACAGGAGTGGAATTTTAAAGAATCGTTTCGGATGTTTCTATAACTTGACTGAAAGATTATTTACACCAATTTTCGATTTAATCAATCCCCGCAGTAAATCCTCTCCTGAAAAATTTTGTAGCCCTTTTCACCCCATTATGGGTAGATTTTCGAAAACCCACGTTAATCTTCATTTTTAGGGTTCCGTACCTCAAAAGGAAAAAAATGGAACCGTTATAGGATCACTCGTGTGTTTGTCACAGCCAATTTGCTCCGAATCTACAGGGCTGATTTAGTTGAAATTTGGTACACATATGAATTTCTGTGACCCAAATACGAACGAGTAAAGTAAATAAATGAATTTTGAATATGGGGGTCAGTTTTGGGGGGCAAATAAGAAAATTAAAAAAAAAAAGTTTTGCAAACTATACCGTGTAACATATCAAATGAAAGGGCTTACTATAAGGGTATCAAATATATTTTTTTTTATAATTTTAAAATGAATTGTTTTGAAGTTATTTAAGAAAAAAGTCGAAAATTGACCATTCCTCCCCCTTATATCCGAAACTACCGAGCCTGAAATTTTGAAAAAAAAATACAGAAAATAGATCTTTACCTGTAGATTACAGGCAAACCTATAAGAAGTCTGTGGTCTTAAAATAACATGGTAAATCTTTCAATATTGTGAGTACAAACTTACATTTACAGTTGGAATGTATGGGAGAACATGTTTTTCAACTACAATGTTAAGCTTGTTCTTGGATTAAGGATCTCTACATTTTTTGAAAATAAATTATAGCCTATGTTACTTCCTGATAATTTAGCTTTCTATTAGTGAAAAATTATTCAAATCGGTTCAGTAGTTTCGGAGCCTATTCGGTACAAACAAACAAACAAACAAAAAATATTTCCTCTTTATAATATTGGTATAGATTTATACAAAAAAGAAAACCTCTTTAACTCTTAAAATGTCGATTGTACACCATGTGTACAGATAACAATAGAATTTCAATTGTGTCTGCTAATTGGCGCGCGACGGGTTAAGTAGGTATATACTCGTATATCTCGATAACAAGATTTATACTGGGTGTAATTATTTTAATCACCGTTATCCCCAAACAGAGCGCGCAAGGTGCACAGCAATCGCAGGACACAATTTCTGCCGCGCTATGTCTAGACGTATGGAGTAATATACGCGCGGCGGCGCGGCGGCGGCGCGGCGGTGCTGTGTGGCAAAACCGGGACATGCCACGCATTGACTATCTCGTTGCAGAGATCTCCTCTTTTATTTTTGTTCATCATCATCATTTCAGCCGAAAGACGTCCATTTCTGGACGTAGGTGTCCCCCTAGAACCGCCACTTCGACCGATTCTGTGCTTCTCGCATCCAGCGGATTCCTGCGGCCTTCACAAGGTCGTCGGTCCACCATATGGGAGACCTTCCAACGCTATGTCTTTCGGTACGCGGTCGCCACTCCAGAACCTTGCGGCCCCGTCGGTCATCAGTTCTGTGAGCAATGTGCCCAGCCCACTGCCACTTTAGCTGGCAATTTTTCGGGCAATGTCGGTTACTTTGGTTCTCTTGCGGATCGCTTCCATTATGATTCAATCACGTAGGGAAACTCCAAGTATAGCCTCTCTATTGCCCTTTGGGTGACTTTCATCCTTCTCATGAGGCACGTGAGAGCAATGGTGACTCAATGGTAACGGCCCCGAGTTACGATCGTGGGTTGGAACCCAGGCAGGTGCTTTATTTTGTGTAAATAATTTTATCACCACCGCTCTCTTTTGAGAGCATCGGTGAAGGAAAACATCGTGAGGAAACCGGATGTCCTAGAACCAAAAATTTAAAGATATGTGATATTCTACTAACCCGCACTGGACCCGCGCGGTGGATTACAACTCGATTACTCCCTCGAGAGGAGCCTGTGTCCCAGCAGTGGGAACATTATAGGCTGATTATGAATGAGGCCCATTGTGAATGACCACAAATCTGCTGTTCCGTACATTTTGACGAGCTTCTGTTTTTGTTTCGCAATTTCATGTTTGGCCTCATGGTAAAAGTTATTCATAAATTATGAACAACTTTCATCAAAAGGGTCATTGTACTCATCATTATGAATCATAACAATGACCCTTTAACAGGGTAACGGTGATTAAAATTACACGCTGTATACATAATTATTTCTAGAGTCTAGACTACGAGAAGTACCTACCCTCACTGAAGCGAATGAACACTCAAACCACGAAACTACCAGCAAGCCGACTGTAAACTCAATGAGCATTAGGTAAGTACCTACATTAAATTACAAGAACATTACATTAAACTTGTAAGTGGGTACAACTAGGACCTAGTGCCTA
Source organism: Cosmia pyralina (assembly GCA_946251885.1). Lineage (NCBI taxonomy): Eukaryota > Metazoa > Arthropoda > Insecta > Lepidoptera > Noctuidae > Cosmia > Cosmia pyralina. The sequence goes on from OX276353.1 coordinate 14,814,899, forward strand.
GGTATCATAATGTAGAAATAATTGAACGTTGTCCCAAAAGACCAGGCACTCAGGCTGAATTACGTTAGAGCAGCCAGTTACTGAATCGGGAGTTTAAAGTTGAGAAGTTACTGAATAATTCAAAATACTCCGGCAAGAAAACTAGACTATCAGTCATGAAAAAATGTTAATCGTTTCTGTAGGTGTATGACCATTGGTGTTTTTTAGGGTTCCGTACCTCAAAAGGAAAAACGGAAGCCTTATAGGATCACTCGTGTGTATGTCTGTCCGTCTGTCACAGCCAATTTGCTCCGAATCTAACGGACCGATTAAGTTGAAATTTGGTACACATATCACATATAAATGTGTAACGTAAATAAATGAATTTTTAATATGGGAGTCACTTTTGGGAGGCAAATGAGAAAATTAAAAAAAAAAGTTTTGCGAACTGTACCGTGTGACATATCAAATGAAAGGGCTTCTGCGAGGATTTCAAACAGATTTTTTTTGTAATTTTAAAATTATAAGTTTTAAAGTTTTTTAAGAAAACAGACGAAAAGTTACCATTATCTCCGAAACTACTGAGCCTAAAATTTTGAAAAAAATACAGAAAATAGTCTATACCTATAGATTACAGGAAAACCTATAAGAAGTCTATAGTCTTAAAATAACATGGTAAATCGCTCAATATTGTGCGTACAAACTTACATTTGCAATTGAAATGTATGGGAGAACATGTTTTTCAACTACAATGTTAAGTTCGTTCTTGGGATAAATTCATCTTAACTACTGATCCCTTCATTGTGCGTGGTCCGACATGCACTTGGCCGGTTTTTTTGCCTAGATTCGTCTTGGTGGAGTATTTATAAATATTCAGCCACACCATGGGCTTACCCAGCTTTTGGCCCGGTGGGGGGCAAATCAGAAATTTCTTAAGCCGGGTCCCCCACATGTTTTTTTTGGCCTCATCAGTCTGCTCAATGTCTTCGGCAAAATCTATGAGAGACTTATTTATAAGCGCCTTAGAGATTATGCCGAGACAAAGGGCCTAATTCCTAACGAGCAGTTTGGTTTTCGAACCCAATACTCCTGCGTATAACAGGTTCACCACATCAACGAACACATAAGCGTTGGTTTCCAACGTGTTTCGATGATGGGTGCTGTTTTCTCCGATATAGCGAAAGCGTTTGACAAAGTCTGGCACAACGGTTTATTATATAATAAGCTTTACAAACTCGGTGTACCAGATCGTCTCGTGCTCATCTTACGAGACATTTTGTCCTACCGCACTTTTCGCTATAGTATCGAAGGAGCGCTATCCTCTCCCCACTCCATTCGCGCAGGTGCCCCTCAGGGCTCTGTGCTTTCACCACTCATTTCCACGTTATTTACCAGCGATATCCCGGAAAGTAAAAAGGCACACTTACTTGGCTCTGTTCGCAGATGATACGGCCATTTACTTTTCCCGCCAATGCCTAGACTCGATATCTCGCACTCTCCAAACCGCAGTCGATAATTTCGGCGCGTGGTTTCGAAAGTGAAGAATCGAAGTCAATCTCGACAAAAGTCAAGCGGTTCTCTTTTTGAAACCGCGTCTCAATCGATCTCCCCCGACGGATCGATCACCATGTTTGGCAAGCCGATCCCTTGGGAGAAGCGAGCCAAATATCTAGGTGTGACCCTCGATGAGCACGTCTGAGCACATAAAGCAGTCTCGTGCTGAATGCACATAGCAAATTGTCACAAAAGTGCAAGTTGCGCATCTGTACAGCGTGCATTCTCCCAATCATGACCTATGCGGGTTCAGTATTTGCACACGCAAGTTCCGACACATCCATAGGATGCAGACCTTACAAAATCGTTTCGGCTACGGGATCCCCTTAGTTCGTTCAGAATGAAATCCTCCACCTAGACCTTAAAATCCCAACTATCCATCAATTCTTGAAACGCAATTCCAAGCGTTTCTTCGATACCCCCGCGAAACATCGCAACCCCTCTGGTTGTCGAATCCGCTAGTTATATCCCCTTTAAAATCGGAAAGTCCGCCGTCCAAGGCATGTTATCACCGACCCCGATGACCCCATAAGCCCATAACCCTCCTCCAGGAGAAAATTAGGGCCACCAGTACAGGTTACAAAGACACTACATTTCGACCTCGCTGCCGAGGTCCCTTGCGACGACGACCCCCACGTAATTCCTCCCGACCCTTGATCGGTGAAGGAGTGCCAGCTGGTGGCGTAGCTGAGTCTGTAGCAGTTAATCCAGATATGATCCAGCCTGTCCCTCCTTGCTGTACTCCCCCCAGCGACGCCTTAAGCCGAGGTTCGTACACCACAGGGGGTGCCGTTGGCATGCATGCAGTTGCTTAATGCATAGACTAATAAAGGCAGGTTTAGGACCGCGCAGCGGGATTTTTTCTAAATTTCATGCATAATATTGTAGACTCTGTACTTTTACAGATAATCTAGTAATAGTTTAAATATGAAGAATTAACTATTATTCAGGTTCATGGCCTTCAAAAATAAGGTTTTAGAAATAATAGACACATGTTAATGTACTTACTTGGTGTATTTCCCAAACACACAATATCAAATATACTTTTACAATCACCACTCGGTATCCTTGAAACACAGCTAGAGATTAGCACTCGTTTCTCGACGACTTATGCATGACTGAGTTTGCAGGATGGGCACGACAACCAAGATGGCGTTTTCCCGCCATTCTTATCCCCGCCTTTTTGCGATACGCTGTGATTGGTTAGTCGTGCCATCTACAAACTCAGTCGGTACTAAAATAGTCAATACAATACTTTTAATATTAGAACAGATATAATTTTAACATAGCTAATTGAATAAAATACGATATTATTTATTATTGATAACAGTCGGCCATCCAAGGTACATTTATACGTCCTCGTGTAAAGAAAGCACAAAAAAAAATACCAGCAAAACAAATAAAATTATAGCTGAATCATCAATCAATAGCTGATCAACGACAAAAATAATTATAACATAAAATAAAAACAGTAGCACAATACATCATCACTGTGGAGTACCTGTTACGAAAAGTGTAAAGAAAATAAATGTAGGATTTACTAAACAATTGTTATCAACACTGATTATTAATTGAATTTTGGACATTATTTCATGGCCCTCTATAATTAATAACGAGCGTTGTTTCATGGCTCGATGTACTTATACGGGCATTATTTCATGGCCCATTTTAAGTATCGGGCATTATTTCATAGCCAGAGTTATTTATTTATTTAAATCTCCCTTACAACTATCATTACAGGTATCCACCTAATGTGACAGTGCGGTCATTTTGCAAATATATACCAACTTTTTTACAATTTAAGTTCAATAAGGACTAAAACAATCATCTAAAAAGTAATAGGAACGTTCATACAATACCTACCATAAATACAGAACTATTATTCAACACTATCAACCATTATTAATATTATTATAATTGACCTCAGTGAACATTATTTCATGGTCTAAGGGTCTGGAAAGGTTGTGTATTAATTTTGGGCATTATTTCATGGCCCACTATAGTTAATAACGAGCGTTGTTTCATGGCTCGATGTACTTAAACGGGCATTATTTCATGGCCCATTTTAAGTATCTGGCATTATTTCATAGCCAGAGTTGACCTCAGTAGACATTATTTCATGGTCTAAGGGTCTGAAAAGGTTGTGTATTAATTTTGGGCATTATTTCATGACCCACTATAATTAATAACGAGCTTTGTTTCATGGCTCGATGTACTTATACGGGCATTATTTCATGGCCCACTATAGGTAATAACGAGCGTTGTTTCATGGCTCGATGTACTTAAACGGGCATTATTTCATGGCCCATTTTAAGTATCTGGCATTATTTCATAGCCAGAGTTGACCTCAGTAGACATTATTTCATGGTCTAAGGGTCTGAAAAGGTAAACCTGTACGTAAAACTGACTTATATGAAGATTTGTTAAACTCAAATTGAATACTTAATGATATTCACATTTTAGGTTATTCGCTGTTATTGCCAGACGATTTGAGAGAGGATATCAGAAGAGATGTCACAGAAATACTGATAACCCATGTCTCAGTGACGCCATCTAACATAATATAGCAAAATTAGCAAAGTTTGACCAGGTACACTTTTACCGACATAAACCTTTGATTAACAACCGTCAGATAGTTTGACTTATCTATGAAAGTTATTTTAATTTATCGAAATATTCGGTAATTTATAAAATACTAACGAAATAAGCCAAAGTTAGGTCACAGCCAGCCAGCCAGTCGTTTTACCATAACGAGATTTGCAATATTGTATTGCTCAACTCGGCATTTTTCTTAGAAAATATGTTTCTTTTAGTGGATACGAATGCGACTTGACATGCAGACGTACAACACTAGCACAGAACACTAGTCTGAGCGACTTCTGCCCACTAGGACCTATTTATCGGATTACGATTTTGTTCGCTTTAAGTAAATAATTTAACGGCTTGCAGTATTAAAAGTCAACCAGGCCTTAATTTTGTCACACGTTGCAACAGCTGTCACATAAGACTGGCTAGCATCCAGGGGAGTATCTTCAATTTCTATTGGGTAAAATTTGTAATTTGTGACAGGTCTTGACTGTTAGAAAAAAAACAGAAAAGTCGTCTGTCAGTTCGGATATAGGCTAGTGACAGTAAGAAAAATACGTTAAGAATTTTAGTATGTAGAATGGTTGCGAGCTAAGCTAAAAGTATCAAAGTTCAACTTAGTTTTATAAATGATTTTAGGATAGGTATTAAATATTTTTAAGCAATAATTACATAAAATAAACCAATTGAACTTGAATCGAACAAGTGAAATTGAATGCACAACAGAGCGCGATACGTTACGACTAAAGACGATGAAGTCACTCGAGCCACCATTACTGTATGCCCCGTTTTGACTAAGTATAAAAATAAATTGAATTTTAAATATTAAAAATTATTTTTGTTTTAATAAATGATTTATGTTTTATGGTAACTAGACTACAAGGAACTTATTCGGTTTCCTAAAGAACTGTCAACTAGCCTATTCAGCATTCACTAAGCTTGGACCCGACAGTCTAATACCGAATAGAGCCTCTGGTGGTGTTCGATGTATGTCCTTGTTAAACGTGTTGTTCATGCCTCACTGAACATCAGCTACTTGGATACTCATTCCATTTATTTTCAGGGGAGCCAACACACTTCATCTTACAATTTGATTTAACGTCATAAAACTGAGGATCTTTTAGAATAGAATACCCACTCCTTATTATGTACACTATACGAATTATAGATATACCTAAATGTAGAAATGACAATAAATGCTAATGTTGTTGTTGTGTTCATAATGTAGAATTCCAACTATCCCGACCATACTATCATGAGCCTGCTGCAGGGATGATGACCTCATACAATCCCATTCCTACAAGCTTACCTTCGGAACAACGACTACTTGAGTTTAATATTACTAAATAATTTAAGTTTATTTATTTCGTAATCAACAGTTTTTACACATCCATTTTAGAGGCTTTCTTTAAAACAGAAGACCTCCCTCTTCCATGACTACGAGTATGTGTATACAAACAAAGCCTGTTTGTTAATGATAGAATCAATAACAAAATAAGTACAAAGAGATTTAATAATTTAATATAGTAGGCCCATACATAGTCACATTACAGGTATTTAATCCATCATAAGAAAAACCTTGCAAAAACGCGTTCCTATTCTAACTACGGGATCCTAAGTCGCGAACACAGTTGTTCTGACGACAACAGTGCCAAGAAGCCGCACATTGTGTGTCAGAAGTGTAGTTATCACACTACTTCGCGCACTCTTCGGTGGCAATCGGAGGTTCCAAAACACTACGTTCGCTACGGTGCATGGTGAATCTTTTTTTTTTTGAACGAGTTATTACCGGGGCAAAAAGAGAAAAATGCGTAGGCGAGAACTAGATGGAATGAGGTGTTTTTAACCTTTTGCATTTGATTATTTATAACATCATTTTAGAATCAATTTTAAATTGGCTGTTTTTCAGAAATAAAACTACATATAATCGATAGTACCCATTATAGTATTATTTCTGTAAAACATTGATAATTTTATTTTCATAGATGATGAATGACTTAGTGAGGTATTAAATTTTGATGTAATCTAGGGGTTTATGAGAACTGAACAATTTTTTCTTCGGCTTGCCTGCTAGGATAGTTGTAGCTTCGCTACTGTTGTACTTGAAGATTATTAAGACTAACTCGAGTCTAGAAGTATATTTTGATTGACACTAAGTATAACTTGAACCTACATTTCGAAATGTTAACAACGTAATTATTGAGCATTGATTTCCAAAATCTATGAACGTTATGGATAAATCGTTTTTCGACAACGGGGTAGTTTTCAACCGTGCCTACATCACTCCTATCCTTTATCGCGTGATCTTTCTCTCTTCAGTGGTCGGAAGTTTACCATAGCACTGTTCCGCCACATGACCAGCATGACCTAAGTATTGTAATAAATTGCCAAATTACGTAAATGATGACGAATATGCCAATTCAATAGATAGCTAACTAAGATCACGTTTAATAAAAAAATGTTATTACACAGTACCTAGACTGTGTAAACAAGCATATTACAAATTAGAGAAATAATATCCAAGATAAGAATGCTTGGAAACATGCTGGTCCTGCTCCATAGGACAATCTAGATTCTAGAGTCAGACAAAATCAAACTGGTTGCTAATCTAATTTAATTTAATGTTCGCCAACTCAACAGCACTAGAGGAGCTCGTGGCTAAGTAATAACAGCCGCACGAGTCAATCCATCAGGCCAAGCTACGCTTGCCCGGGGTTGGTGAGTTATGGGCGATCATCTTTACATACCAAAACTCCTTGGCGCCCCGGAAAGCACGTTTAATCCGTTGGTCCCGGCAGTCATTCGTGGATCTTTTACAGTCGTTACGGGTCGTCAGAAGCCCGAAAGTCGGACAATCAGTCCTACCAAGACGTATTACCCAGTTACTGGGTTGTGGGGGTCAGATAGGCAGTCGCTCCATGTAAAATACTGATATTCAGCTGCATCCGGTTAGACTGGAAGCCGACCCCAACATAGTTGCTATAGGCAGATTAATTAACCGCTTAAGGACGTGGCGGTGAACGGGTTCAACAGCAAACCAACTTTGTGCTTTTTAGTGCCCTGACAGGGTTCATGCACATATGGATATACGCGTATTATTGTATTTGTAAAATGTGCAATGTGCATGACAGCAAATAAATAAATAAAATACGCTCGTTGTTGAATTTTGTATTTCGAGCATTTCATAAATACGAAAGGAGTTTGTTATGGTTATCAAACAGCTGGCTCAGCAACTATAATCTAGCCAACCTTTCGTCGATGCCACGCAAAATGCACTCGACTTTATGAAGCCACCTGTCATTGTCTGATCCCGTTTACTTGGGTCAAACTGGGGAATCGTGTTGTTCAGGGAACCTAATTTATCTGCACCATCATTCTAAATTTTAAAACAACAAGTTCCGAAAGAGTATAATCCTACTGAAGAAGTCGACTCACCTGTGGTCTTATCTTCAACTGTGGCTTGCACGTCTCTCACCATGCTGGCTCGCGGGTGCCGTACTGAGCTACGCGAACGGCAGCTGTTACGACTTCTTGGCGGGCTGCAACTCGCACGGCCAGAAGAGACATGTCCTAATGCTCTGCAGGGCAGTCCGCACGACTCGTTGCTCGGCGGCTTGCAGGGCTCGATGCTTGATGGCCCGCAGGGCTCGTTGATCGGTGGCACGACCGGCTTGATGCTCGGCGGTTCGCCGGCTCGACGCTCGACGGTGCGCCGGCTCGATGCTCGACGGCGCGCCGGCTCGATGCTCGACGGTGCGCCGGCTCGATGCTCGACGGTGCGCCGGCTCGATGCTCGGCGGTGCGCCGGCTCGATGTTCGGCGGTGCGCCGGCTCGATGCTCGACGGTGCGCCAGCTCGATGCTCGAAGGTGCGCCGGCTCGATACTCGACGGTGCGCCGGCTCGATGCTCGACGGTGCGCCAGCTCGATGCTCGACGGTGCGCCGGCTCGATGCTCGAAGGTGCGCCGGCTCGATACTCGACGGTGCGCCGGCTCGATGTTCGGCGGTCCACTCGGCTCGATGCTCGGCGGTCCACTCGGCTCGATGCTCGGCGGTCTGCTCGCCTCGATGTTCGGTGATCCACCCGGCTGGATGCTCGGCGGTCTGCTCGCCTCGATGTTCGGTGATCCACCCGGCTCGATGCTCGGCGGTCCGCCAGGCCCGATGCTCGGTGGTCCGCGGTGGCGTGTATGAAAGTAACATAACAATCGTAATGAGTTAATATTGCAAACACCAAATACCGCCAATGTTAAAACATCCACCTGATATTACACCTCGTGGTTGTACAAAATAAAACTTTAAAGTAGTTAAAACAATTGAAACAAACCATTTCCCATTGTATAGTTATAGGACTGTAAGCGTTTGCGTATGCGTTTCCGGTCGAAGCGTACTGAACGAGACAATAGAAATTTTGTTAATACGTCTGGGGACGTTTAGTGTAGTGTGAAAGTGTTAAGAAAAATTCTAATAGCATAGTTAAGCAGAGTTTTATTACAACACAATAAAAAAAACAGCATTTCAAATTGTTTTTACTTTAAATAAGAATTTCAAATGCAATTTTACAGCCAAGAACCAAAACAATTGTTAACGTAGGTAGCAGTATATATATTATATTTTCCATTATCATTCATCATTATTTTTTTTTTATCAAGAGAACAAATAAAATATCACAATGGTTTAATACTCAGGCATAATAATAGATAATTAATTAAGGATAGGTACAAAAAATATTTAACTGGCCAAAACAGGAATCTTTATCCCACTTCTGAGATGTAGACTCTGTACTTTTACAGATAATCTAGTAATAGTTTAAATATGAAGAATTAACTATTATTCAGGTTCATGGCCTTCAAAAATAAGGTTTTAGAAATAATAGACACATGTTAATGTACTTACTTGGTGTATTTCCCAAACACACAATATCAAATATACTTTTACAATCACCACTCGGTATCCTTGAAACACAGCTAGAGATTAGCACTCGTTTCTCGACGACTTATGCACGACTGAGTTTGCAGGATGGGCACGACAACCAAGATGGCGTTTTCCCGCCATTCTTATCCCCGCCTTTTTGCGATACGCTGTGATTGGTTAGTCGTGCCATCTACAAACTCAGTCGGTACTAAAATAGTCAATACAATACTTTTAATATTAGAACAGATATAATTTTAACATAGCTAATTGAATAAAATACGATATTATTTATTATTGATAACAATATATTGTACTTAATTGTAAAGTAAGTACACGACGACGACAACGTGACGTGACTCTAACATAACTTTTTTCGACAAAATTACTTAGGCATACAAAATCCAGTGGGGGGCAGCTGCCCCCCCTGCCCCCCCGTGGGTACGCCCATGAGCCACACAGCGTTGAAACACTACTCTATAATAATTTATTACTAAAACCTTAGCACATGTTCATTTTAAATTTAAACGCAGTATCGATTTCATGTGAAATTTAGATCTAATCTTAAATTGATTCGGGATGATCGTCCGGGGCAGCCTCGCGAGCAATCGAATTTCTTGAGAGTCTAGTCACGTTTTACTTTTGGTAGGTCCTGCCTGCTACATATGGCGGAACATAGCTATAATATATCTATTACATGTGTTGGGAACAACTCTATAACTTTTTATAGAACAAGATTGAACTGCTGAAAAAAAAAAATGATGCAATTTTTTTATTTTTAACAGACTTCAAAAAAAGGAGGAGGTTCTCAATTCGCTTGTACATTTTTTATGTTTGTTAACCTCAGTAGGTCCTCCGTCATTTATGAACCGATTTGGAAAATCTTTTTTTTTTAAACGATATATACGAGTACTTTCAGATTGGTCCTATTTTTATCAAAGTCCAGTTCGGATAATGGAATCTATGAGGAATTGAGCGAAATCCTCAAATATATGTAGTGATTTTGGTATTTTCATAACAAATCAAACATATGGATTCAGATAGTATCATTTGGTGAAGTGAAACTGATGAAGAAGAGCACAGATGGCGACAGAAACTCCTTAACGATAGTAAGTATTTTACGGGTGGCGATAAGGTATCTCGATTAAGATAGTTAAGCGACTATGACGAAGCAAATAAATGGTTCTGATAGAAATGGTGCCATCGAACCGATCTGAGGACGAAGCCGGAAGGTAGGCACCAGAACTCAGTAATAAAACAATGTATCCTAGCCGATGTATGTACTACCACTAAAAAGTAAAAAAAAAAACCTTTTTACAAAAAAAAAAAAAAAAAACGGACTTCCAAAAATACTACAAAGTGAAAAATTACTTTAATTTTGGAAATCGATGGCAAAAAACGAAAGTACAAAATCAAAGACACCGACTTCCAAAATTAAAGTTATTTTTCACTTTGTAGTGTTTTTTGAAGTCGGTTGTTTTATATTTTATAAAAAAAAATTTTCTTTGAAATTTTCTTATTGCAATAAACTCAGACTAGAAGTTTTCAATAATTATAAAAACTCTAGAAACTAATTGGTACCTATTTCATATTAAAATTCTTCGTCTATTTTATAATTATAACTTTATAACATATCAAATAACACCCACCCACAACCAGAATATTCTAATTATTTAAAGCGATTACCCAAAACTCAGGCTTATCACTTGCTCGGATGAGTTCGTCTAGTCTAGTTGTTCCGTTTTTAAGTCGGGACATTTAATAAATGTACCGTTCCCAGTTCCAGAGCAGAACACATCAGTTTAACTGTCACTTGGCGCTATTTCTGACTCGAAACAATTCCAGAAATGAAATATTTTTAAAGCCATTTGCTAGAAAGCCTTCCACCTAGAGTACATCTAGAGTAACATTGAAGTTATTTTTTATTTATCTCTCGTGAAGGTAGTTCTAGTATAACATACTCGTACAAATAAAATCTTTTTATACCTAGTACTTTAACGATAGACATATAACTAGTTTTACGAACGTGTTGTGTATGACAATGACATTACTCTACTATACCATTAGCGGGCTGAAGTGCAAGTGAAATAAAATGCCATAGTGCTGAAACTTTCAGTTGCTACAATCATATTGTGGTGATAGTGAGAGGGACCACTGTTGCAACTGAACGTTGTAACAGTGTGTACGCTTGTTTCCCAGTCTGGAATCTTATGCGTGCATGCTGGGTTGTAGAGGTCAGATAGGCAGTCGCTCCATGTAAAATACTGGTATTCAGCTGCATCCGGTAAGATTTAGATTGAGCGGAATTATATCAACTCTGCTTCCCTATCCAATAATATCCGCCTACAAAATGTCAGATTTAATCGCTGTCTATACCAATCATATATAATCCGTCAAGGAAAATATTCTACGAAATCCCTGGATAAATAGGGATATAAGCTGACTTAATTGCTTTAAAAGTTTATATAATAAAATGAACTGAAAAGTCTTATCGGAAAAAGAGAGTTTCTGAAAATCAATAATGTATTAAGGTACTTCGTACATTATTAACGAACATTATTATGGGTAGGTAGATACTCGTACCAAAGTAATGAAATTGTGCCGACGGGGATGTAAGAGTATATAGAAAATATTTGGGAAAAGTAAATTTAACGATGGTCAGCCACGTCCGGTGAACACCTACTGTCATTATCGTTATTGAATAGCAAATAAGGGCGAGTATACACAACGAAAGGGGTGCGGCGACGCCACCAAACCGGTCAATATGGCCGGATTACCCGGCTTTGTTCTACTGATGAATAATTGTGTCCAGTATCCGACCGGGATTAAAGCGCTTTCTACTGATTTAATTGACAATCCTAGTATGATTGTTAGCTATTAATTGAACAAACTGGAGCCCAGTGATCCGATCAAAATGTCGGGTGAAAGGCAAACTTAAGATATGCAGAACACTGTCACTGCGTAATAAAGTGACGGCAGCTAATCGCCAGTATTCGGTCATCAGACAGTTTCAAAGCTTAACGTTTATTGACGACGTGCGATTAGTGCCTGCCACTCGCTCGACACGTACCTAGTGTCGCACTGTCTAGTCTAGTCTAGCTGCTGCGTTATATCCGGATAACATGGCGACGTCCTGGTTGAATTACCGGCTTTGTGTGACTGATGACTCATTGTGCCGACTCCTCGTAAACTATTATTGGAGATCCCTTCGTTCAGTGTTCGACGATGTTATAGGGTTTTGTTAGGGTTTCTTATACTTTATTAAAATAGCATGGTTTGTTGAAAGTTAATGCAGGATCGTTAAAATATCATTGAAAAGTCTGAGTACGTTAATTAAACTTTTTAATGATGCCATTTTGATTAACTATTAGCTACATAATGGCGTCAAAGTTAATAAAACGTTGGAACTTATAATGAATGGGTAATGTGAATTTTGGCGCAGAATTCCTGCCAATAAATAAGCTGGATTACTGAGTAATAATGATGTAAGTATTTTGATTCAAAGTGGATGAGTAATTTAGGGTTACATCGTAATGGACGAACCCTATATTAATAGGATATTGACAGGGCAAAGTGCTGTCCTAACCATTTTCGTGATAGGTAAGTGAATTTTATAAAAGCGGGTTTAAAGGATATACCTACTGCTATCGGAATTATGTATATCCTCATTTAGCAAGAATTGATACGTTAAATTTTGGAACTTAATTGCCATTGTAAAATTAAGCCTAATATTTAAGTAGTAGACACATCATAGCATAAGACACATCCCTCCTCTCTGTGAGAGGGAGTGGCACCGTAATCCACCACGCGGGCTCAGTGCGGCTTCAGCTCGCCGTCCGGTAAGGACCAGGCCCCGGTCGACGGCGCGTTGTGTTCCACGCGCGCCTCAAGAGATGTCAGCAGTGACAGGGTCAATTGGACCGATGCCGCCGGGGTCGCGGGTAGTTCGAAAGAGATACCGTGGCCCTGGCACGGGCAACTGAAGGAACATGGGTGGGTTTTAGTCAGTAAAAGTCTGACACGCCCTCCCGCTCTGCCCAAAGCGAGAGAAGTCATTTGATGATTTCCTATCCACAAAAAAAAAAAAAAAAAAGGGCTCAGTGCGGCTTGGTGGATGTCACATATATCGCACGGAAAGTTTTTAGAAAAAAAAAAAAACGGAATGACGGTGAAGCCTGTTAATATTTTTATTGCTTTTCGAAGTAGTCTCCGTTCCTTTCTAAGGACCATCGCATGCGATGAAACCATTGACTGAAGCAGTGGGCCCACTCTTCATTAGGAATTTCTTCCTAGCCTTGTTCAAACGCAGCCACGGCATCTTCAGGGTTCATAAAACGAATTCCTCTAAGTTTATCTTTTATTTTTGGAAATAAATAAAAGTCAGGAGTTCAGGACTGTAAGGAGGACGACTCACTAACTCCACACTTTCGGTAGACTCACACACATTCGATAGTCCGTCTGGTGGAGTGAGCTGGAGCGTTGTCGTGGTGGAGGAGGATCCTACTTCATGGGCGCTGCTCTCTAACATTTTCCAAGACAACTGTAAACAATGACTGACATACCAATTTGCAGTAACAGTCTTTTTATCTTCTAGGACAATTGTTGCGGAATGACCTGTTCGTCCAAAGAATGAGGCAATCATCTTTTTCCCTTGACTTCTTTCTGCCCTTTACTTTTGTCGGCAAATCTTCGAATGGAAACATCCATTGCGTAGATTGTCTTTTGGGTTCGGGTTCGTAACAATATATCCAGCTTTCATCACCTGTGACGATGTCATATACTTACAGCATTCAAGTCGCCTCCCTCATAATTTTCAAGCATTGAGCGGCACCAATCCAAATGACGGCGTTTTTGATCTTCCGTCAAATTATGAGGTATCCATCCAGTGCAAAGCTTTCTGACGCCTAAATGTTCATGTAAGACTTTTCTGTACTTGAGTCATACCAATGCCTAAAGCTGCTCGAATCTGTTGATATATCACCCTTCTATCAGCTTCTATCATTAGCTGCACAGCATTCACGTTATCTGCAGTAGTCACCATAGAAGGACGTCTTTCTTGCGAATCATCAGTGAGTTTGCTTCAACCACGTTTAAACTCATTAATACTGTTTAATACTGGTTATTAAACAGTGGCGCGGGATGGGGCTTCGTCATGAAATGCTAATCGAAGTCTATCGTAACATTGTTGTTGAGTAATAAGACCGCAACGAAAGTCGTTAATAATAAATAAATCAATAAATATAAATAAATCATTGCACGAAAATTTTCTCTAGTCAAATCCATTTCGACACACGACACACTTTTTAAACTGCCGCCAATTTGTAAAAACAAATGATATATGAATTCATTACACATCTAGAGAATCCCAAAGAGTTCCTAATTCGAAATTTAGTTAAATTTTGTTATCGGCTGCTTTTCTTACCTATTGGCCTATTTTAAAAAGTTTCAGTGTGACCCCCGTATGTCTTCAAATTTTTTGTTGTACAACATGAGATAGTTGTAGACAAATCAACTCACCAAACGAATTGATATAAATGCTCTTAGCTAGGTTTCTCATTCATCTGTGGCTTGTGGGTCAACTCATCTGAAATGGTCGCGGTTGATGTGATGTCGGCATTAATGACCCCCGCAACCCAGCAAGCCCAACATGTGCCCAATTTAAATTGACCCCTGACATTTGACATGGTAATTACACTGGTACGGTCGGCCAAGAAAGTTGTCTATCAGTTTTGACAACATTTATTAGCAATCAATCTGCAATCTGCCTAGCCTTTTCCCAACTATGTTGGGGCAGCTTCCAGTCTAACCGGATGCAGCTGAATAGCAGTATTTTACACGGAGCGACTGCCTATCTGACCTCCACAACCCAGTTATTGGGTAATACGATACCCCTTGGTAAGACTGGTTGTCAGAGTTTCGGGCTTCCGACGACCCGTAACGACTGTCCACCACCACGAATCCACGAATGACAGCCGGGACCAACGGCTTAATGTGCTTTCCGAGGCACGGAGGAGTCTCGGTTTGTATAGATGGTCACCCATCCAGGACCAACCGCGCCAAGCGTAGCTTAACCTGATGGATCGATGACCCGTGAGGCTGTTATTTAGCTAATTAATTGATAAAAGACCTTATTTTTTCATGACTGTTAAACGGATTGCAATCTTATCCACTACCTACAAGATTAGAATCCGTATAACAGCCATACAACACTTTTTGGAACAGAATTTGTATGAAATGATGTGCCAAGTAAGTTAATAGGAACTTAATCGTAGGTGGTGAAACAGGCCTTAAATTAATGAGTTAATAGCCTCTAAATAACGCATAACGCACTATCGCAAGGTTTTGGTCGGAGTAGCGCCTTAGGTTTTTACATTAACCAACTAAATTATAAATGTCTTATGTCTATTTAACTTCACAACAATAAGTCTGCAGTTGCGTGTTCAGAGTCTGAAAACAAAAGTATTTCATTGAATCAAAGTTGATTCGAGCAACTGTGTTCAAACAGTTCACATAAAGGGTCTCATTAGGGTAAGTTATAACAATGCTATAACGTACCCCGAGCCTTGTCACTCTGACCGCAGGATACTAAAACGGATCCTTGGGCAATTCTCTGGACCCACTTTGATTTGCTACCACATTTTATTGTGCTCGTACGCAGTTTTGAACAAAAGGAAATCTCAATCAGAAGTAGCATTATAGCCTGTATTAAAATGTACATATGTATGTATAGGATTTAAGTAAACTTAATTTTTTTTTTTTAAGTAGGTCGAAGATACATACGCGTGACTAGGTCACAGATAATATAATACTACACTAGGAGTAGGTCCTTGTTAGGTAGTTATCTGAACTTACAAACTTCAGTCCAGCTTCAGTACCTACCTACTTATAAACTGTAGGATTTTTTTCCTAGCAGAAAGGAAGTTTTTCATAGCTGCTTATTTTATTTTTCTTGGTGTTTTATCTACCTTTTGTGTGACATGCAACATCAAGACTGAATGATTCATCATCATCATTTCAGCCGAAAGACGTCCACTGCTTAACTGACTCTACTTCCCGCATCCAGCGGATTCCTGCGGCCTTCACCAGGTCATCGGTCCACCTTGTGGGAGGCATTCTAACGCTATGTTTTAAAGATTAGCCTATATTTTAACCGTTTAGTCCACTCTCGGCCCCTCGACCCCTAAAAAAAGATTTGTTTATTTGTTTCCTCTCAACCCCTAAACATAGTTCACACTCGACCGCCAGAGGATGAGACTGAATTTTCATACAAAGGACAGGCATACCTCGTCCACTTTCGACCCCTAGTTCGGTAAGTACCTAAAATTAATATTTTGGTATAATATGCTACAGAAAAGCAAAATTCAGGAATTGATATTAAAAAAATAAACGAGCAATATTAGAGATCTTTATTATTACCCGACTGCCCCAGTAGGAGGGTAATGTTTTTCGAGAGTATGTATGAATGTATGTATGTAAGTCTATTTCTTTGAACGCTCTGTAGCTTGAACGGAATGATGGATTTGAACATTTTATGAAGTGTCGTTAGATTCGTCTTAATTGTCAGAGTGACATAGGCTATGTAATATTTATACACTACTATTTTTTAATTAGTACAAAAAAAAATGGGGCTCTATCCGTACCTGTTACTGATCATATTTGTGTAGACAAAATTCAAAAAAAAATAAATTCCAAAATTGTCCACGAAAATTTGTCATAATTGGTAAATTCATAAATTTCATAATTGTAGCAATCATTCATAACAATTGCTACTAGAAAATACTGCGCGCAGTGCTCTTTCATGATTAATGAATACTAAATACTATGTAGCCTGTACAATATTTCCATAAACTAAGTGACATTTTGGGATATAAACAAACGCTAATAACATTGCTGTTTATGAATATTATTTATTGAGACTTTACAAATATAATAACAAGACCTTCTCTAATAAGCCCTTTAAGTATTTGTACTAATTAAAAATTAGTGGTGTATATTGTATCTGGAAATAGAAAAAAAAGGGAGGGGAAGGTTTTTTCAAAATAAATTACAACAATATTGGTATCGAATAAAAGCTAATAACATGGTATTGATGACCTTCCAGAAGCAGTACACGTCCTCCTCTCTGGAAAGTTATAAATTTTAAATGCACTTGTAGTCGGTATACTCGTATCAGATATGTTTGCAACTTGTGCATGCACCAATCACTTGATAACTACTAAAACGCACATGATGAACTACGCATATTCCGTTAAGAATTATAAAAATGTTATTGAGGGTATTTTAGTTAAATAGTATGCAGCTATAGGGTGATGATGGCTATGGGTAGACTGATGATTTATCATCGTAACTGACTGTACTTTGGGGGTCGAGAGGAAACTAAAACTTGCCTGGAAAATAAAATCCACTCTCGACCCCCAAGGGTCGAGAATAAACTATATTTAGGCGTCCAGTAGACACAATATTTATTGGGGGTCGAGGGGCCGAGAGTGGACTAAACGATTTTAACTTCCTTATTCATAAAAAAAACTAAAACGCTCTACAAACCTATTTTAACTAAGAAGTAGTGTTTTGTTTATGTTCTTTCGAATTATGATTTGAGTTTGAAAGAAGAAGACATAACATTGTTTTAACTAAAATTGGTTTGTAGAGCGTTTTAGTTTTTTATGAATAATAATAAGTCTTCAAATTATATTTTGTGTTGTGTTATTGTTATTATTTATTACTAAGTCGTTTTTCTATGATCACTGACTGCTAAATAATTCGAAAGCTGTTCATAATTTTCTTTTCGTAAGAGAAGAAATAAAAAATCTACAATACTTTAATTTAAAGACACAAACGAAAGAAAAGCCCTTCCATTGAACATTTTCAATGAAAGTGGAATATTTTAACAGGACCGTTCAACCGAGACGCGGCTCAAAGCGCGACCGCAACATTCCGCAAAGGGCTGCATTCCTTGCTACGATTGTTTAATTTTGACTTTCAAGGGCTTTGTAACAAACCGTTTCGAGTGATTGAACAGGTTCAACTGTTTTATTGATATGGTAAATTGATGAAACTGTACGAAGATCTATTGAGTTTTGATATATCTAAAACTAGCGACCCGCCCCTACTTCGCACGGGTTTTACGACTTGACTAAACAATATGATTTCTCTATCATAAGTAGTTTAAATAAATTTTCTAAATGATGGTGAAACCCGCATGGCGTAGTTTAGAAGAACAATGACCGCGTTGTCCTTCTAAACTACGCAACGGATTATCACAGACGAAAAGCGACTCTAATTTATAAGATGGTTAATTGATGGTTTGGGTGAGTGGGGCTTGTGGCTAAATAATAACAGGCTCACGGGTCGATCGATTAGGTTAAGCTACGCTTGCCGCGGTTGGTTCGTGGATGGGTGTAGAAAGCACTTGGTCCCGGCTGTCATTCGTGAATCTTTGACAGTCGTTAGGTACAGGTCGTCAGAAGCCAAAAAGTTTGACAACCAGTCTTATCAAGGGGTATCATGTTACCCAGTAACTGGGTTGTGGAGTTCAGATAGGCAGTCGTTCCATGTAAAATACTGGTATTCAGCTGCATCCAGTTAGACTGGAAGTAGACCCCAATATAGTTAGGAAAAGGCTCGGCAGATAGACAGAATGGTTAATTGATGAAATTGTACGAAGACCTAGGTAAGTATACAGTTTTGACTTATCAAAAACTATCTGTAGATGGTGTACCTACTGTTAAGGAATACTGTTATATATACTGTTAAGGTTAATGTATAGGAATAGGAATGTTTAGGTACCTTACAGTTTGAAAGGTGACATGCGGCCGCTATGTGGGAAAATTGCTTAACCTTTTTGCTCCTTGACCGCACATAAGCTTAAGGCTCCTACAAACAGGCGCGACACGCGGTGCCTTTAAAACGCGGTAAAATCAACCACGATTTTAGAATGCAAATTGGATACCTTAATATGTCATGTATAGGTATGAGAACTTGGAAACTTTCTGCCCAAACGCCATATAAAACTTAAAGTTTGGGTGTTTAACATTTAGATTACAAATACTGTATGCTTAATCTAGGTTACTTGTTAGTTCTCCATCTCATAATCGATCCCCAAAATCCCCATCGTTTCCCCAAAGGATTGGGCAGAGGCGTACCTCTAGTACGGGTGTACCTACTATAGGTACACCTCTGCCCATCCAAATATGGGTACATTTCGCCAGTTATTAAAGTCCCATGTCATAGAGGGCGATCCTATTGTCATCAACCGGGCCGCTAGACTCCGGGCTGCTATTGAGAAATTTAAATAGAAAACCCAATAACACTTTCCCCGATCTGGGAATTGAACCCATCAGGACACATGCTCAGTATAGTAGCGCTTGCGACCACTAGAGCAACGAGACTTTAATTAATATCTAGTCACAGCAGATATAGCAATATTCGGAGGTGAGGCACGAGCCAAGATTACAGCGTTACTCATCGTTGGTTACGTTGTAACCCATAATTTAAATTACATCAATACGTGGGTCACACTGCAAGTTTTTAGAAAATAAAAAACGGAATGATGTTGAAGCATGTTAATAATAAAAATTAGTAAAAACAAATGACATATGAATTTATTACACATCAACAGATTCCCAAATAGTTCCTAATTCGAAATTTGCGTAAAATTACTGTTAAGGACGCTGTTACAAATGGGTAGTCAAATCAATGCTTTATTACACAAAAGTATGTTTATTAAATAAAATGCTTTGCATTCTTAAAATGTTTTTTTGCCAAATTGTTGATAGTTGTGCAAAGTACGATTCTGAACTATAAATATAATTTTAGATAGGTACAGTTTCTCAATAAATGTACCGGACTGAATATTTTCACTTCGGAACATTTATTGAGAAAATGTACCTATTTAAAATTATATTTATAGTTCAGAATCGTACCATGACCATCTATCAACAGTTTGGCCAAAAAACATTTTAAGAATGCAAATCATTTTATTTAATAAACATACTTTTGTGTAATAAAGTATTGATTTGACTACCCATTTGTAACAGCGTTCTTAAAGCTTTTAAGTCAAAGACATGAGAAGATGTGTAGTCTTCCTCATAGTTGAGGCTGAAGACTGGCAGTAGCAAGAATCACGTCATGACATTGCCAGAAAAAAACTCCTTTGAGTGCCGTTACATGGGAACCAACAAAAACTTAATTTTTCACTTTATTGAGCAGTTTAGGAAAAATTCCAAACATTTCAAAAGGGTAACCAGACCGCAAAAAAAAAGGAAGATAGTAAAAGTAAAGAAGTATAAAATGTTCCAGTTTGTACATCTCCTGAACTAAAATAATTTTTAATGTATGCTCGGCTATGATAAACAGAAGTAGTAGAAATAATGTAAGTACTCGCAAGCGTCATGTTTCCGATGCTTTTAAACCAATTGTCTTGGGAAAAGTGAGCGATGTTGAGTGCTATACAAGTCACAACGAAAACAATGTTTATTTTTTATGGAAACTTGCTGGAATTCAAATCAATATGTTTGGAAACTATGTAATAATGTAGAAGGTTCTTTTGATGTGTATGTCGCCGCCGAATTGTATAATACGGCATAATACATAACCTCTAGCCAAAATAAATAAAGGCATTTTTTTCTATTACGGCTGATTGACGTTCAGTCAAAATGTATTACGGCTAAATAAACGTACGCTGCATTGTGATAGCGCATCGCGTTCTTAATGCGGCTAATCAACGCTCCGCCATGATACAAGTTCGCGCGTCGCTTTATAGTTTTTAGTTCCAAAATTGTTCGGTTAGGTTAGAACTGTGACCAACCACGCGCGAGCCGAGCGAGTGAAGCGAGCGGTTCCGTGGCAGCGGCTGGCGAGCGCTACTTCCAAGCTGGTCGCTGTTACTTAAATTGGCTTGGTTACCTTATACTTTGATCTGTTTGCAATAGGGCTAAAGCTTGGCTTAGCCGCCGTTTTGGCGAACGTATCATTACGACATTGTGGAATATTCATTTGGGTATTAATTTTAATACAATATAGCGCCTATGTATAAAGCCGTATTCTTGAATTTGGCTGCGACATATATTTATTTGTTATTAATGAACGAGGGAAATAAGTTGTTTTGAAATGATAATTAAAAGGAAAATATTTAAATAGATAGTTTTCTTGTTCAAAGAACAGCTTCATCCAGTTGTATTAAAACTGACGGTGTCATGAAGTTTAGGCTTTTGTCAGTTGGGTCAGGGTTGATGAGAGTTCATTTTAAAATTTAATAAATAAGATGGCCTTAGGTAATAGGTGTATTTTAAGGTCTACAAATGTCACCTTTACATGTCTGTACAATACTAAGTTTACCGTTAATAATATCGCCATGAATTCTGGCTGGCTCGTTTACGTACGCGCTTAACGACCCATACATAGTTGGCAAAGCATTGCGTATTTAAAGCAATTAAAATGAGGTGACGTCGACATCGTTTAGACGTAGGTACAAAGTTGAATTAGGCTTGGTTCGCATGTCGCAACCGCGTTGATTTCCCCACGGGCCTGTCAATTCCTCCGAGCTAGAATACCTCTAGCTGCACTCCACTTGATTAAAAATTAATGTGTTTTCAGACTTTTCAGCCTGCAATAATATAATTTCGTATATGACTCGTTTAATTAAAGTTTTTTTTCCATTAAAGTTTCAGATGATGCTGTGTAAAAAAACATGATACACACGTCGTGGCTGTGTTCAGAGCTAGTTACGATGGAACGTTAATTAATATTTTTACATAGCTATAAAGACGGTAAAAGTAAACAAGGATAGGGTAACATTTTTATCGTTAGAATTATTTATAACAACACACATATTCTAAGATTCAAAGGCACGTTCAAGGTATAATAAAGTATGAATAGTTGCTAATTATTTAAACAAAACAATGGAACCTTAATTAAATGAGCGTTATTTATGAAGAGAGATGTAGACGAGCAAAGAGCTTCAGCGAGCATCGTAGAATGGTTTGTTTTTAAAGTACCTACCTATTGCAAAGATTTTTTTGATTTAATTGCAAATAAGTAGGTACTTGTAATTGCTAAAGGACTGTCTGTTAGGTAAGACCGAAACGTTTGAACTGAAAGGTAGACTAACAAAACGAGGATGATTTTAAATAAGCCTTATAGAAATTAGTTTTTTTTATATGTTTTTTTAGGTTTTTTTTACTTATATATTTTTTATTTTAGTTTTTTCTGATAGGTATTGATTGTAATATAATGAATAGTAATTTTATAGTCTGTAAAGAATGCTTAAGTTTTAGTACACATCTTAAAAATAAACAGAGGTGCTTGAGCATGTCTGGTTGGAATAAATAGAGTTTACACTGTTATGAAAATCGGTTATAGCATTAAGTACCACAAGCGAGGGTAACAGAGGTTAGATGGTAGTATCCAGTTAATTTCGTTACGATGTAGATAGAGCACGCTGCCATTTGCCTCCGGCTCGTTTCCTCTTGCCACCTTTTAATTTCTGTTTATATATGTTCACTGACTAAATATAACAAAATTTTCTTCGAACGACCTAAATTTCCATTTTTCATAATTAACTTTAACTTAGATATAAGTAAAACGTGGAGTTTGAAAATGTAATAAAAGCTTCTCTTCGTAAACAAGAAGTAAACTTCTTGTTTGTGGTTTTTTATGATCTCAATAGATAATGTAGTATTAACTATATACATTATTGTAGGAGCTATACGCTCTATGCAAAGTACCTACCTAGAGTTATGTTCCTTAGATTTTTATTTTTGTTGACCATCATTTTACGGTGTTGCCTGATTATTTGCTGACTTTTGAAATACCATATACCTATTTACGAATAAAAAATCAGTCGTCTCCCACATTTTGCCGAGTAAAGGAGTCTGCCCACTAACTATACTGTATTATGATACAGTATAGTTAGTGGGCAGACTCCTTTAAAAAATATATCTTTGCCTGATACATTCCTGGCTCGGTCATGGTATGCCATGACCGAGCCAGGAATGTATCAGGCAAAGATATATTATTTTTATTTAAACATAAGAGACTATGCCCCCTATACCGTTTCGTCACCGACCTACACCGTTGCGTGACATGCACGGAGGAGCGACCACAATATTGTTGGCGAGAATATTTTGCCGATGCCCATACGCTCTGTGCATGGCACGCAACGTTGCCAAACCAATGCGCGCAAGCGCCGAAACGTTGAGCAATGATGAGAGTATGCTCACATTGCTCACCATCACTTTGGGTTATAACCGCGTATGATGACCGTTCTAAGCCCGTTATGAACGGATTATAAACCTCCCTAGACTTTTCTGTTTTTTAAAGCTACGTGAAACCAGTAACGTCGCGATCGTCTGATGTTATTGTTTTCTCATTCTTTCTCGCCTAAAACAAATGGCTATCATTGTCAATTCTCCCGAGAACAATTTTCTAACAGCCATCGTATGGTATAAGAAATAATTTTCTCAACAAAAATATTTACTCGCTCTTCCTGACGCGTCTGCCTCACGCGAAAACACAGGTGAAGTACTACAACCGAGAGAACGGGAACCGTACGGATATGACACGGCGCGATTGCTAAAACCGTTATGCACGGGTATGATACGCTGTTGATACGATCTAGAGGGCATAGTAGTCCGCGTCGTGTTTCTTTCCGCGCCTGATACGTTCATAGCACGCGGTCATGGTATCGTTCGGTGTAATGGGTAGAGAGCTTTATGCGAACGTAAATGTCTGGAGCAGCTGATTTTTTTCGCGTTTGTCTGTTGCTTTCAAGGCTGGTCACATACTAAAAGTTGTACATAATAATGAGTAGGTACAATGACCCATTAAAAGGTTATTGTACTCATTATTATGAAATTACATAAAGGACCTAAGTTTTTATAAACTGAATCAGTTTATAAAAACTTAGGTCCTTTATGTAATTTACTAAAAACATTAAAAGGTTTTTAGGTATTTAAATAACACCTTGTAGACCTTTATCCGAATCAGTTTATAAAAACTTAGGTCCTTTATGTTGTAAAAAATAAATAAAAATTAAGTTCACAATAATACCTATTACTTACTCAATAATAAAATGAAAAAGCGGCCAAGTGCGTGTCGGGCCACGCGCAGGAATTGGCTTCCGTAGTTGCACAATAATGCGGTAAAAGAAGAGGACTTTTTAATGTTTCATGAATATTTGACTATTACTCGTAAACTTAAAAAGCCTCCTTAGCTGTGATAGTTTTTCTTTTAATTTCGTAATATTAGGTCTTTACCTATGAAATTGCCGTTCTGCAGTACTGGCCATTTCAAATCAAAATAATTTTTGTTTGGCTAAGAATTCTAATTTCAAATTAATTTTATTCTAAAAACATGGATTTTTTTTTCCAAAAGTAGTCATTTGTTTATTGATTAGTGTTACATTTTCATCGCATTTCAATCTTTTCCGTCATCATGGATACGTTAAAAATTCGAGTAATTATGGAATATGAGTACCGTTGTGGCAGCAA
Source organism: Cosmia pyralina (assembly GCA_946251885.1). Lineage (NCBI taxonomy): Eukaryota > Metazoa > Arthropoda > Insecta > Lepidoptera > Noctuidae > Cosmia > Cosmia pyralina. The sequence goes on from OX276353.1 coordinate 14,839,417, forward strand.
CGCGGCACAAGCGGCACGCAACATCAACGACGTTTACGGAGCTAACACTACAAACCAACGCACCACTTGTTATTGGTTTGCTCGCTTCCGTTCTGGAAATTTCGACCTGAAAAATGAACCTCGCGGTCGTCCGAAGACTTTGGTCGACAATGACGAATTAAAGGCGATTGTGGATCTGATGATACACAATCTACGGCTGAATTAGCAGCAGCTTTCGACGTTAGCGTCAAAACAATATTGGTCCATTTGCGTCAAATTAGCAAGATAAAAAAGCTTGACAAATGGGTGCCCCACGAACTCAATGATCGCCAGCGCGAAGTGCGCGTCGAGACGTGCCTTGCACTGGTCAACAGACACACAAATGAAGGAATTTTTAACCGCATTGCTACCTGCGATGAAAAATGGATTCCGTTTGATAACCGCAAGCGCTCAGCAAGTTGGTTGGATCCTGGTTCAGCACCTAAACAATGCCCTAAACGAAAACTTACCCCTAGAAAAGTGATGGTCATTGTTTGGTGGTCTAGCGCCGGTGTGATTCATCACAGCTTCTTACCAAACGGGGTGAGCATTACTTCAGATGTGTACTGTGAAGAACTGAACACAATGATGAAGAAGCTGGCACATCTCCAACCAGCATTGGTCAATCGCTCGTCTCCGCTGCTCCTGCACGACAACGCGCGACCTCATACTGCACAGCAGACGGTCTCCAAGTTGCAAGCACTGGGGTTGGAAGCTCTCCGTCATCCGCCCTACTCACCAGACCTTGCGCCTACAGACTACTACTTTTTCCAGAATTTGGATAACTTCTTGGCGGGAAAAAAATTCAATACCCGAGAGGCAGTACAAAATGCCTTTGAAGAATTTGTTGCCTCCCGTCCAGCTGATTTCTTTAAGAAGGACATCAATAAACTGCCACTGCGTTGGCAAAGATGCATTGATTGCATGGGTGATTACTTCGATTAATACAAATAAAAAATGCATGAAAAAAATTCGTTTAAATTTTTTCATACTAAACGGCAATTTCATAGGTAAAGACCTATTATATACTACTACCGTGGATTTTTTCACCCATCCAAAACTAACTGTTTAGCTGGCAGGGGGGGGGGGGGATACTTGACTCTAACAAAAATTAGCACTTTAAAGCTTAATATTTCAGAAACGGATCCCTAAATAGATTTTTTTTTTCACAAACCCGCAATATTTTTGAAAGAGTCATCCAACAACACCCCACACCATGGGGTAGACGAGAAAAAAAAGCATCCCCACTTTACGTGTACAGAAGGTACCCTAAAATTTTTTTTTTTCATGATTTTATTTATCCATTAGGTCGGCGTGATGAATATGTATATCCATGCCAAATTATAGCTTTCTAGTACTAAGAGTCTCTGAGCTAAGGTGGGGACGGACAGACGGACGGACTTAGCGAAACTATAAGGGTTCCTTGTTGACTACGGAACCCTAAAAAGTTTATGTAACCTTCTGTTCCCGACAGTATTCCTTTTTGGAACGTTTTTCACTGTTATTGACACTTCTCAGTCTTCTCAGGTTCAGTCACGGGCACTTGACTGCAGATTTCAAGATTGATCAATTGATCAATCTTGAAAAATACCTACCTACCTTACCTGCTCTTTAATTTTCACTAAGTTATAAGACTTCCACCTGAATTAAATTAAAACACTGTCGGTATTACGCGTCGATGATTGATGAATTGATTCTCCTTCATTTTCTTAAGAAGAATTGGAATGAAAAATGCGGGGTATTTTTTCAACTTAGATTTCGGTACCTAAACTTTGGAAAATCGCTAGAAACTAAAGATTTGCTTACAAATTGGTGTTTTCCAGAATTTCAGAAGTCTTATTTTTAAATAAATCAAGTTGATTTTTTTCAGAATAAAAATGAAACAAATACTGTGCGGTTATTCTCATTAGATATTAGACATGCACTTATGTATAATATTTTATGTAAAAGTGCATGTAGACATTATTATAATATGAATAAAACATTTTCAGAAGCAATTAGATAGGTACTGAGTAGACTTAGTCGCCCTTTATGTCACTTTAAGGGAAGAACTGAGATGAGTTAAATTAATTTAATATACAGATACCAGTATACATATATATGAAACATTTGCAGCATTTAATACCCTCATTAAAATGAGTCATAAGTCTTTTAACAAAACGAGGAATGCTTATGCATACTGCACTACCACGAGGAGACAGTGCAGTTATGTGGGACCCTAACCCACTAAAACTCCACGGTGTCCTCCTCTGCCGCTTACGGCGGGTACGGGCACGCGTTAGCACTCATCCGTGAACCTGCCCCGGCTGTCCGTCACCGGTACTCCCCGTACTCTCCATCACCGGCGCACCAGAACACATTGCACGCCGTGACCACCCCAGGGACTAAACCACACATGGGCGCCAGACGACCTCATGTCTGGGCACCTTGGTCCCCCTGCGACGGGTCAGGTCATGGGCCCCGCCGCCTGCCAATTTTTGGCCGCAGAGGATAGGGAGAGCGGCCAACGTCAGACCGACACTCCTCCTCCCCTACGGTCACACCGCGTCTGCCATTAGACGGTGGCGACCCCGTCAAGGCCGCGGAAGGTAGGCAGAGCGGCGCACTGCAATACCGGCACTCCTCTCCCGCCGCGGCCTCCAACCCTCAGCCGGGATGCCTCCCATACGAGATCGCGGCCCGCCTCCGTTGCGATGTCGCCCAAGCGCCACCGCAACCTACACGTTGGCCGCTACGTCGTCGGCTTACCGACAAAAGCCCTGACGAGCGGCCCCTCCTAGGGTTCCTCTTCGCTTCACCATGGGTGACCAAGCTACGGCTACTGAGTCCCCCCGCCTCGACAATGCGGGAACCCACCGGGGGGGAACAATACGTACCTGACACGAAGATAAATGGCGAGTTTACTCGCAAAATACGGTTCCCGATCCTCTTAACCAAATTCACCTCCACCAGTCTATTGAATGAGGCACTAGCTTCCTATAAATCAATCGTTCGGTAATCCAACTTGTGTTGCCGACGCTCTTCAAATTTCCTGTACGCGTCCCCTCTGTCGCCGCTAATCCATTCTGCTAGTAATTCAAAAACGTATTACCTAGATTCAATAGGGTATTGTATGACCAGAGTTTGGCTACGACGCTCCTGGGCACTATAACGACCGAAACCAAGGCTTTATGGTGCCGTAATTAATTATCTAACTTCACAGCCCCCCAAGCAAACCTCACATTGATCGTTTCCAGCCTTTGGACAATAGATTCCGAGCCAGTTGCCTTGTTAATGGACTAATGGTAGATTAGTTATTAATTTATGGTTAGTCAAGTTTTCCTACATAGCAATACGTTGAAATAACTTCGGTAGGTGCCCTAAATGTCAATTAATAGGAGATACATAGGCTATTATTACAGATAGTAAATATTAATATGTTTACCAAAGTTTGTACCCAATTTAATTACATGCTATCGACCCACCAAGTTTTGTAGACGAGTTTAATGTTAACAATAGAATTGAACAGGATAAATAAAGGTCGTGTTTAAATTAAAGTCACAGATTGAAAGTTGAACAGAAATCTTTCGCCGAGTTCAGCCATACGAACAAGATTACAAAAGTGGCGAGCACAAGATACAAATTGTGCCTACAATGTATCGAGTATTCACTCGAGTCGCGGCCAACGGGGAACTTTGGAAAGGCACATCAGCCGCGGTGAAGTACAACAAACCAATGAAAACAAGACTTGTTCGTTGGAAGATCGGCTCGCTGGTGAAGTTGTGAAAGCAGGAAACATTCAATGATTCCCGACCGCGTCCGCCTCCCCCAGCCTCCCCGCCTAAATATTTTGTCATTGCATCTTTACCAAGTACAAACTTTGTCGACGGAATCTGTCTCTATTTATGTGACATCATGTATACGTACTCGTATGTCTGCAACAATGTCGGTTTCGAGGCTTGAGAAGTTTTTGTTTTGTATTTTATTATTCATGGGTCTGAGTTTATTAGTACATTAACATAACATAACATTATGCCTTGTTTCCCCGAAGGATTGGGCAGAGGTGTACCTATAGTACACCCACATTTCGCTAGTTATGTTCAAGTCCCATGTCATAGGGGGCGAGCCGATTGCCATTAACCGGGCACACATCACACCGGGCAGCTACTGAGAAATTCCAAATAGAAAAAGCCAATAACACTACCCTACCTGGGAATCGAACCCAGGACCTCATGCTCAGCAGAAGCGCTTGCGACCACCAGACCACCGAGGCAGTCATATAAGTACACATAATATAAAAATAATGGGTAGGTATACTAACAAGCAAACGCTACGATAATTATTATCTTGAAAAAATCTTATGACAATATTGTTTCTATTCCCATTTCTGTTAGAGTAAGAATTGGTAATTTCAATTTATTTGAGTAGCCATCTATTTCAACATTTTCAGCAAAATGGACGCAGGGTCATTAAATAAATATCCCCAGCTGGAAACTTCGTAAAAGTTCGCTCGGAGTTTTTCTCCTAAACAAAGAAACAAAAAGTCTCGCTTGCCTCCAAATATCGTCATTTATTACAGACGGAAGAGAATTACGACTTAGATTTTTGAAATCAGAAGTGTTAAGAGGCCCCCGGAGCATGCGTAGTTCATACAAACGAAAAGCCCAAAATAATTCGTAAATCAAACATATTCTTAAGGTAGTGTATATTTGTTCCGAAATATCTAGGTTCCCAAATCCTTTATTATTAAATGAGCAATATTTGTATATATGTAATATATTTTTTCGATGAAAGTTGTAACATAGGGGTTTACGGGGGCGAAAAATCGATCTAGCTAGGTATCATATCTGGGAAAATTTGTTTTCTCTATTTTCATCCGAGCAGAGCTCGGTCGACCTGGTACTATAATATTAAATAAGAACACTGATTTAAGCATGAAATATGAGAAAAATAAGTTTTCTGTAGAAATTTGAAATTCCTCATAGCTCGTCTTTAAATCAGTGTGCTTTCAAAATATATATTTGGTTATTTGCACGGTTAGCGATTTGGCTAGTTATCATGTAATCCAAACGGAATTAATACACAATGCCTAAAGAATGTGTTTGATTTTCAAATTATTTTGGTATTTCGTTTGTATGAACTAAGCATGATCCGGAGGGGCTTCTTAATATAATCTGACGAATAAAATCTAATATGAAACGCAAACACGAAAACAGTATCTACAGTAAAGTGGCTTTTGAATCACCTCTACAACTTTAAACAAAGCCAGCTTCAGTCCAGGCACGAGCTAGTACAAAAATAAACTTGTCTAAATGTCTACCTTCCAATTATGTCTTAAATTGAAGTTCTACAGCCAATCTAAAAGTAGTGTTGCCAGAGTTGCCAGCTAATGGAGAAGCAATATTTCAATTGTCATATGGCAGACAGGTAAATTCCGGAAATAGGTTTTGCATTATACAGAGGCTTTCCAAGTTTCAGTTCTGTTATAGAGCTATGTGTCAAAATCAATTTTCACGTTTACAGGTCGCTATTTTCAGTGTAGTCTGGATTCTACCTTTATAGTTCAGGAGTGTGGATCTTTAGTGTGACCGCGTTTTGAGTAAATAATTGTCTTTAGAAATGAAATCTCTGTGACAAATTTTCCGCCGATTTGACAGTCTGGTAACAATTACATAATTAGGGCAAGTCATGTTTTTAGTGTTTAGGTTATTTTCTTACGTACTTACCGGAACATGTAGATTTAATTATTTGTTAAAACAGATCCTTCTTCAGTCTCCAAACTCTTCTGAAGGCTTTAGCTAAAAAGTTTTTGTCTTAAATCCTATGTTAAATTAAAAAGTTAAAGATAAACCAAACCCGGTAGCCTACGGTTAGTACTAGATGATGTACCATTTAACACGTAACTCATCTTATATGCACAAGTAGAGGCACGAGCTCCCGTGCTACCGGCGCGTCTATTTGAGGAGCAGACGGCTCACGGTATGTGTAAGTGTGCACCGCCCCGACCTGTCCAGTCGCGGCAGGCTAAATGCATCGGTGACTGCAGCGACACCGATTTGCACTTTGCCATCTGAATTTTTAATAGTCCAGGTTATTTCCACCCGAAGTCGCTAATTAACTTAAATGTATCGCTTCATTTGAATTTCGAACCATTTAAAAATGCAGCCATTGTTATTCCATGCTTTTAGACGGCAATGTAAAGTGATATTGCATGTTACTAAGTTAACGAATGCAAAATTTTGTCATCGTTGTGATATGTGCTCTGATTGTTCCGCTTTTAGTTAAATCGTGTGCACTGTTTCAGCTCTCATTTTGTCACTTACTGGCTAATAGAATGTCATTTACATTTAATATTTTCATTCGTAATTATAGCTGTAACAAATTGGATGACCCAGAATCCTTATTTAAATCATACCTGCACATTTTTATCCTCGTACTTCACCTTAAAAAAAAAACTCAAAATCAATCAAATTAGACAGGAAACCAGTGAGTAAAAACAACCGAAATCTTTGCTAACAAGAACTGACAGCCCTTTGTTTTACTTTACTTATGGGCTGAACGACCTCTTGAAATAGCCTCAGACTCAAAGAGGGAGACGAAACATAACGATACCATCACGATAGAATGAGACGCTAAATCCTCCCATTACAAACTGCAAAGCCTCCCATTGATCACGGTAACGCGTAAAGCCTTCAAAAAATCCAGCAATTTATTTACTCGGAAATTTCCCACTTTACCTACATCATGAAATGGTTTTATTTTAGGTTATTTTGGTATTGTTCAACAAGGTACGGTTTTACCAGGATGATATTTAAAAATTAATTCTCAAAGAATGGAACGGAGGAGCTCGTGGCTAAGTAATAACAGTCGTATGGGTCGATTGATCAGGTTACAGCCACGCTTGCCGCGGTTGGTCCGTAGATGAGTGACCATCTTTTCATAGGTAATTAGGTACCGAGGTCCGTGCCTCGGAAAGCACGATAAACCATTGGTCCCGGCTGACATTCGTCGATCTTTGACATTCGTTACGGGTTGTCAGAATTCCGAAAGTCTGACATATGTCTTACCAAGGGGTATCGTATTACTCAGTCTCTGAGTTGTGGATGTCAGATAGGAGTCGCTCCATGTAAAATACTGGCATTCAGCTGCATCCGTTTATAAGTACTGGAAGCCGACCCCAAAATATTATAGTTGGAAAAAGTCTAGGCAGACTGTAAAGTTATTTATATTTATTAATATATTTATTTATTTATATAATGCCTATGGCATTAAGTCCGCCTCTGTACATTTGTGTGCTTGAAGTATTAAATAAATAAATAATATAAACATAACCTAAAAATAACTAAATTATATACTAACATAACTAAAACTATTAAAACAAATCTAAAATATGGCGTCGAAAAATTCCTCCGCATCGCTGTCGACTGGTAAAGTACCCAAGAGACTGGCGGCATTGCCACGTTGTATTGGCAATGCTAAGCCAAGGTAAAAGCCAGCCATGGGGTCACGGGAGGTGTCAACCAGCCGTTTGGAGATTTCGTTGAGCGTAGAGCACTCGGACCCCACGGCCCAAGGGTTTCAACCCCAAACGGCTCGAAAATATATATTAGACTTAGGCAAACTTTTATTCTCAAAGAATGGAACGTCATTTAAGATTGTTTAAAATAGAACAAGTTTATATTTGGTTTCTAATAATGAAGCAACCTTTTCCAAAAGTTTGGAAGGAAATAATTTCAAGTGCTGAACTCGGTGCCCGAGACAGTTTCATCAATCTTACCAGTCAAAGAAACAACTAATTTAAATTGGCCTTTCTCGCGCTCAGCTCGGGAATAAAGACAGGAAATTAACGGAGTCGCCAAAGTTCTTTAATATACTGGTTGCATTATTTTGTATCGATATATTGTCGAAACCTGATGCCTTATTTAGAGTTTGAGGAATGTATGGCATATTTACTGTTAGCTTTGATTCGTGGATATAGTAATTAAGAGCCAAAAAGAACATTTAATCTCTCCAAATGTTCCAGATGTTGCCCTTTATTTATGTGTCATGTATTGTGTATGTCCTTTGTTGGAGATGTTAATAAATAAACTGTTCAAGGGGGAAAATAATTTTCATCAGTAGGTACAGTCAGCAACAAAAGTCGATTAACACTTGCAGTTTTTTTAATCTTAATTATTAAGCGAAATATTTAATTCAAATCGGAACAGAAGTACTTAAAATTTTAAGAACATTAACTCTTAACAGTTAAAGCAAGCAAGTTTATTGAATCATTTTGTGTTAATTTAAATGATGTCAAAAAGTTGCATTGTTAACCGACTTCTGTTGCTGACCGTACCTAAAAGTTTAATAAGCAGGAATGCATATATTAGTGTGTAAGGGGGGGGGGGGGGGGAGTATTTCACGATGTCCGAATAGCCAGAACTTAGCAAATAAATTCAAAAATGGAACAGAATTTGTATGAAATTATCCGCCAAGTAACTTAACAGGAACTTAATCGTAGGTGGTGAAATAGGCCCTAGGCGTCTAATAGAGGAGCTGGTCGCTTCACAACCACAAAGCGGAATAAGTTTCAATATTCGCATGAACTTTCCTCACACATTTAGTTCCACAATTATGACAAAGAATAGGTACAGAGTGGCAATAAGCAGTTATAATAAGCTGGCGCGGCAGAAGTGCTAACTGCACACTGCAATACTGTTCGAAGATAAAGATTAGGCTGTGGCGCCGAGTGCCGACTGAAGCGGGACATTTGCGCCTTCCGGCCCGTTCTCCAATGACGTCGGATTGCTGAGAAAACTGAAACGACAAACTGAGATTTTTCCAAGAAAATATCGCATATTCTTGGAAGAGATTTATTCAGTTCCAGTTTAATTCAATTCTTAGAATTTTGAACATAAATAGTGTTATAGGATAGTAAGATATTAGAAATATTATTTACTTAATGAAATTATTTTTACACAACGTAGGTATTGATTTCTATGACGTATTGAAGTAATCATTCTAAGCGATGAAATATTTATTGAGGATACTTTCTTGCCAGTTTCAAGAATATTTTTTATTGATTATAGTATTACGTAGACGCTAACGCCATCTGCTATCGAGTAGCAGAACTACACGAAACGTCGATTCGTGGCAGATGTTTCTAGAACATTCTAATGGAGGACTCATAATTATATTTTTCCAGTAACTGTTCTGCAAATAATTTACATAAAACGTTTCCAAGTTGGTTGGCTTCCAAACCTACTTATCGAATTAGACATTAAAGTAGCTTCTTTTCTTTGCACTTGCACTTGTATTTTATGTTTTTATTTTAATTTAATGGTAATTTTACTTATGAAGAAAAATACGTTGGTATAATAATTATTTAGAATGCCATTCAAAAGATCCAGAGAAATTGTTACCGTCACATATATAAAATGATTAAAGATTCATCGCGGCAATTTGCACTTTACTGCCCAGTAATTTTAAAGGAAAATTATTTGTTTTGAATTTTATTAAAACAAATACAGTACCATAGTGACAGTAAATATAAAACATGATGCTTTAGCAAGAGACTCTCACACAGGTACTTATGACTGACAGACACGACGCTCTACAAAGAGACTCTCACACAGGTACCTATGACTGACAGACACGACGCTCTACAAAGAGACTCTCACACAGGTACCTATGACTGACAGACACGACGCTCTACAAAGAGACTCTCACACAGGTACCTATAACTGACAGACACGACGCTCTATAAAGAGTCTCTCACACAGGTACCTATGACTGACAGACACGACGCTCTACAAAGAGACTCTCACACAGGTACCTATGACTGACAGACACGACGCTCTACAAAGAGACTCTCACACAGGTACCTATGACTGACAGACACGACGCTCTACAAAGAGACTCTCACACTGGTACCTATGACTGACAGACACGACGCTCTACAAAGAGTCTCTCACACAGGTACCTATGACTGACAGACACGACGCTCTACAAAGAGACTCTCACACAGGTACCTATGACTGACAGACACGACGCTCTACAAAGAGACTCTCACACAGGTACCTATGACTGACAGACACGACGCTCTACAAAGAGACTCTCACACAGGTACCTATGACTGACAGACACGACGCTCTACAAAGAGACTCTCACACAGGTACCTATGACTGACAGACACGACGCTCTACAAAGAGACTCTCACACAGGTACCTATGACTGACAGACACGACGCTCTACAAAGAGACTCTCACACAGGTACCTATGACTGACAGACACGACGCTCTACAAAGAGACTCTCACACAGGTACCTATGACTGACAGACACGACGCTCTACAAAGAGACTCTCACACAGGTACCTATGACTGACAGACACGACGCTCTACAAAGAGACTCTCACACAGGTACCTATGACTGACAGACATGACGCTCTACAAAGAGACTCTCACACAGGTACCTATGACTGACAGACATGACGCTCTACAAAGAGACTCTCACACAGGTACCTATGACTGACAGACATGACGCTCTACAAAGAGACTCTCACACAGGTACCTATGACTGACAGACATGACGCTCTACAAAGAGACTCTCACACAGGTACCTATGACTGACAGACACGACGCTCTACAAAGAGACTCTCACACAGGTACCTATGACTGACAGACATGACGCTCTACAAAGAGACTCTCACACAGGTACCTATGACTGACAGACATGACGCTCTACAAAGAGACTCTCACACAGGTACCTATGACTGACAGACATGACGCTCTACAAAGAGACTCTCACACAGGTACCTATGACTGACAGACATGACGCTCTACAAAGAGACTCTCACACAGGTACCTATGACTGACAGACATGACGCTCTATAAAGCTGAACTTTTTCTAAAACACACACAACATAACATCACGCCTGTATTCCGCGAAGGGTTAGGCAGAAGTGTACCTAATGTACCTAATTAATACACCCTCATTTCGCCAGTTATGTTTAAATCCCGTGTAATAGGGGGTGAGCCTATTGCCATCAACCAGGCACACATCCAGACAGACTCCGGGGTGCTACTGAAAAATTCTAGATGGAAAAGCCAAAAAAACAGTTTACTTTTTCTAAAACATCGGGTAAAGTATGACACAATAACAGCGCCTCAGGGTTTCACTCGCATAAGTCTCGATTCCGTGGGAATATCGGGATAAAAAGTATCCTATGCCAAATTTCATCTAAATCTGTTCTGTTTGTTTTTGCGTGATTGAGAAACAAACATCCGAACATACAAACTTTCACATTTATAATATTTAGTAGTGTTCCAATTGTTATTATAGTTCCAGTTACTAAATAGACAGTGGACAACTACACTTAGCTGAAGGCGCCACATTAATTCCTGGGAAACTTGTTAGTTCTGTCTCGACGCAGCATCCCGGCTGCATCCTTGCCGTTTAAATTTCAAATAAACAGTATAAGGTACTGTGCGAGGCCGTCTAATTGTACATTTTGATACGGCCTTCGGGATTTTGGAATCTTATTTCATAATATTAATTTTATATAGGATCTTACTTTGTAGTGATTTTTAAATCTTGAAAGAATTAAACTTATCCATTGCGGAATAGAACACGTTAAAATAAAAACAGGCAAGTAGATCAAATCACAGTTTTTGATGAGTTTCTGATTTCAATAAAAGAGTATGCCAAAGAATAGATCAAACTTCGTAATACGCCTTTATACTTTATCATGCTAAAAACATATAATTTTAATATCCAATTTCAGGATGACTGTTATGAAAAAATGAGTTGCTTACTCAGCGTTATCCGGGCAGCCATCAAAATTTAATTTAGTAGAAAGCGCACTCTCTCAGTAATGTATGCGGAATGCGCGGGCTCCTAGTTGGTCGTCTTGGAGCAGTAACGAGACTGGTACATCTCCTTACACTTTCTTATTTAGGAAGCCAAGAACGCTGTGATGGAAATTTAAATAAAATAATTTAAGTACTCACCTTATTTTAATATTTTACCTGTTCAAGTAACGGATACTCTTTCTCAGTTGCTTGATAAATTCAATTTATTATTCACGTAGGTAAAGGTGTGTTAAGTTACGTCTTTATTTGAAAATTGCGTTTCTTTTTGCGTAGGCGTGTACCGGTGAAGTGAGGAGGCTTTTAATATTAATTTATTGAAAATTATTTCGATCTCTCAATCTACTACTGGGTATTTGTATACCTAAGTTCAAATTGATTTTAAAATAAATCATATCAAGGCCTGAATTTATCTATTTCAGCTACTTTTAGCGTACGATACCTTACCTTGGCTATAGTATTATTATATCTACCTACCTTAGGGCACTTTAATAAATTGCTACAAGTCTGGAGGCATTTCCTATTCCCATTCTTTTCTTTCGGTAGTGACAAATTATATTTACCCAACGTAGCAAAGTATTTTGTTACGTCTGGATATACGAGTAAAAAAGGAACTCACTCCAGACACCTGAAACGAACTAAGAGTCTTCGACAAAAATATATTCACATGGAAATTGTAGTTTATCGAATTGGCTGAGATTGAAATGCTCGGTTCCTAATCGATACTAATTCGCGCTACATTTTCCTACTTATTGGAGCTCTGGGTGTGGGTCGAGGGTGGGGATATGCGCAGGAGAGGGGGAACGATTTATAGTGGCATTAGATTCGCATTTGTAGCACAGCGCAGCCCCGGCTACGGACGTGTTGAACGTTGCCCTCTTGCATAATATTAATGCGATAGACTACTTACTGTAATTGTGCCTTCTTGCTTCCTACTATCCAAATGTTTCTACCATTTATATTGTATATTTTTGACGAAGAACTTTTTAGTTGACTTTTGAGAGACATATGTCATTGTCGTAATTGTAATAACGGGCTGTCACCAGACAAGACATTCTCATTTATTCAGTTAGCTAACTTATTTAACTCTAAAAGCTTGTTTCATTGTTGTCCATATTTGTACCTAAAAGTGTGGAAACAACCATTAGACTTCATGAAACGTTAGCTCCTAGTTACGAACATTATGAAGGCAAGGTGTGAAAAATGATTTTATTAAAATTTAAAGTGGAAGCCACAGCTCTTTCAAGCAAGGAATCATAAATCTTTATGAGATTTTGTACTACAGAAATTCAAAATGTATTAACTTATGTATTTAATATATTTCGTAACTATTTTCAAAAGGCATACTTTTATATCCTGGGAAGTTAGTTAGTAGTTTGATTATGATATAATTTTTTATTAGAATAGTATAAATAAGAGGAGCTCGTGGCTAAGTAATAACAGCTACACGGGTCGATCCATCAGGTTAAGCTACGCTTGCCGGGGTTGGTTCGTGGATGTGTGACCACCTTTACTCCTCCGTGCCTCGGAAAGCACGTTAAGCCTTTGGTCCCGGCTGTCATTTGTGGATCTTTGACAGTCGTTACGGGTCGTCAGAAACCTGAAAGTCTGACAACCAGTCTTACCAAGGGGTATCATATCACCCAGTAATTGGGTTGTGGAGGTCAGATAGGCAGTCGCTCCATATAAAATACTGGTATTCAGTTGCATCCGGTTAGAGTGGAAGTCAACCCCAACATAGTTGGGAAAAGGCTAGGCAGATTGATTTCATAAGTATAGGTTATGTTTCATGCTTACAAATAATCCGTAATAGTGACCGGTTCACAATCATCGATTCATTTTCATCAAGTTCAATCAGACATAATAAAATAGTAAAACAACATGTCAATGTCCGGCAGGAAATTGTGGAAATATGCTGTTGTAATTTCTTAGAGACGAGAGTTAAAATTATAAAAAAAAATAAGTAATCATCATCTGCCTAGCCTTTTCCCAACTATATTGGGGTCGGCTTCTAGTCTAACCTCAGCATACAGCTGAATACCATAATTTTTCATGGAGTTACTGCCTATGTTCACAACCCAGTTACTGGGTGATACGATACCCTTGGTAAGACTAGTTGTCAGACTTTCGGGCTACTGTAACGACTGTCAAAAATGATAAAAAATATGCTATTTAATTTTTATTTATGGTCATCATCAGCATCATCACCTGCCTAGCCTTTTCCCAACTAGGTTGGGGTCGGTTTCCAGTCTAACCGGATGCAGCTGAATACCACTATTTCACATGGAGCGACTGCCTGTCTGACTTCCACAGCCCAGTTAACCCCCGTTCGCACGGGCGTAATAAAATCGCGGTGGGATTTTATAGCGCACTGGATTTTCAACGCTCTGCTTAGCGCCGAGAGTGCAAAATCCAATAGTGTGTTTTTTCGACGCGCTAGATAGTACTCTGTTATTGTTAAGTTGGATTCTCAACGCTCGGCTCAACAACGAGAGTTGAAAATCCAGAGCGCTATAAAATCCCGCCGCGACTTTATTACGCCCGTGCGAACGGGGGGTTTACTCGGTAATACGATATGTATTTTATTATTATTTATGTACACACAGTAAAATACATAGAGATACAAGATAATTAGCTACCTATCATATAAAAGTAAACTCTAGTCAAATATGTCGAACTTACTCATTGACGTTTTATTTCCAACATATCCAAAACATGGTAACATTTAATTATAACATAATTTAAGTTCCAAGATTTAGTTCGGCACGCCAGTCGCAAGCGAGGCGGCGCTTGCAACCACTACATTGCGGTTTGCCATCGCATATCACTGTTCCACGGGACAATTATGTCCGTCACCGAAACCACGTCCATTTCGCTACGTAAGCTTCAAAGGAGGGTATTGACCGCAAGCGATATTGAACATTATAATCTCGGAAATGTGAAAATGGTTCCGTCAGAACTGATTTGCATGGATCACGATTTTGATATTGGTATGGTGTACCTAATTAATTTTCGGAAATTCATTTATCATTTCTAGTTTTTAACCGACTTCAAGAAAAGGAGGAGGGTCTCAATTCGGATGTTTTTGACTAGAAAAAACGTCGTTGGTGTAGTTGTCCCAAGTGTTACTGCTGAGCAACGAGTCTCGGGTTCAGGTTTGGATTCAAAGTGTCATTGGGTTTTGCCATCAGGAATTTCTATTTTGCAGTCCAGCGGGGCAATTGCGTAACACACGATCAATAGGAATCGGTTGCATTTTGACAGTTCAACAACATTCATTGCGTTATTTACATTGTTGAGCAGACAAATTTTTCGAACATAATGAAACAATTTGCTTCAAAATGATTCAGATTCTGATTGACAGTGTGTTACGCAATTAGGGTGCAGAGACAACGTAACTAGCGAACTAGGGTTTACCATCTCTGTCTACCCTCTAAAGAATACAGTCGTGATGTTATGTTATTTATGAAGAAATTAAAAACAAATACATAGAATAATATTACGTGACATTTCTATACCTCTTATCAAGATAAAAAGCAGAAGCCACATTTAATATTGTTCGAAGATCTGGTCATTATTATCAATCCCACTCCATCTTATGAAAAAGGGCATGGTCTTGACTGAAACTTTAAGAGCTTTATAACTCTCTTAATTTTTTACTGATTTAATTAATGTGTCTAACTTCCTCGCCGATTCTTTTCACAGGCTATTTACGAGGCGCTCTTTTATAAAATATTTTGCCCTTTTTAGTAAAAAAAGAAGAATTACGAACTGTGTGTGTGTGTGTGTTTTATTTTTGGTAGATAACGCTACAACGCTACGTTAAGATAAGCTATTATGCGATAAATGATTTTAAACTGAAGATCACGTCTAAACGAGTAGTATTGATGATTTGGAAAAAAATGTATGTTAAATTAGAACATTTTCTTAGTAACTTAATAGTTTAGATTATGTTTATATTATATGTAATATAAACATAATCTAAACTATTAAGTTACTAAGAAAATGTAATTAATTTGTAAAGTTATGTCTAACACAAATAAAAAAGTGGAAACGCAAAAACTATCAAGCGTATTTTTATGAAACCTTCACCATTTTAAAGATAATTGAATTATGTATTTATCTTTTAGTATCCTACGTGTTTTAATATAGTTCTTCCTATTGTTTTATATATAATAAATTAATATTGCGTCTAATTTGAGACAGCGCTCCTTGATGGGCGAGTCCTATTACTGAGTGAACTTACGACGCGTTGCGTGAGCACGCAAGCTATGCACTCAAGGCCGTTGGCTTGAACCTGCGTCTTAAAGAACTTGAATTCTATTGGTATAGTTTATCTGTTTACTTGTATATTTAATCGAACAAATGTCGGCAGATTTAATAAAACAAAAAACAATACGTAAGAGCACGCATATTACAAGGAGGCAGGACAACATTGTGATGCACCTCTCGCGTTGCTTTCATATTTACGGGAATTTATGATTTCATTTTGGTGTCGCATATTTCAACCAAGCGGCATTTTGCATCGAAATGGGCCGCAATAACATACCGGATTTGCTTTGTTGTTCCTTACAAGCTTAATAAATTCAACTATATGGTTCCCGTTATTTTAATTTCATAAGTTTTGCTCATATTTGTATAGTATGATTTGTCTTTTGGAGTATGATATCTACATAATTATTTTAGTAGCAAACATTCGTGGTAGAAATCACTTCCGTAGACATTAGGGTGCTACGCCGCTACGCGGGCGTCTACGCGTGCGCCTACGCGAGCACCTACGCTTTATTTCCATTTTGCAGTTTGTAACATAAGTAGGCTCTTTTGTTCAATTGTTTTGTTATGCATTGAACTCAGGTATAAAATCTTCGAATTCCAAGATACCACTGATAAATGCAAATGCTCTGTCAAACATATTCACCGTCAATAGCAAGATTTCATACCATGTTTTCCAGTAGTTTACCGACACAAAGGCTTTCTCTGTAAAGCCAACTAGAATAGGGACTCCATTCCGGATGTTTTTGTTTGACGACGTCTCTTTGTCTAAATATTTGAAATTAGCTGACCCGACAGACGTTGTCCTATCCAAATTTCAATTATTCATACAAAACTCCCATAGAAAATGCACTTTCAATTTTCCCGAACTTTCAAATTTTACCGGAAGCTTTTCCAATGTTTCTCTTCATAAGAACCTTCCTCGGACTTCAACGAATATTTGAAAAAAAAAACTTTGTGATATTGATTCAGCCGTGCTCAAGTTTTTGCATTTAGCCATTCATTTTAATTTATTTATATATAGAGAAATTATCAAACTGATTGTGTGAGGTTTGACACAATGGCTGAACTAGCAGTTAGGAGCTATATTATGTGTATGAATTGATGTACAGTTATATTAACAAGGATGGTTGCAATAGTGTTCGTTTTTCCTTGAACACAGCGGGAAGCAACCTGTTGTGAAGTTTTTAATTAAGTGTGGGGTCGCGCAGTGCCGTGATCCTTTTTGCTTCTCGCAGCTGCAATGACTGGTTCTTACATGCATTTTATAGCGAAATGAGGCTACTTTTCATATCCTGTTTGTTTATTGCAAGTTGTGTTACGAGAAGTTTTGTGGAACAAAGAAAGGCCGCAAAGGAAAATAAGGTGGTCGATCAGGAGTGTTTGTGCGAGTGACACCTCTCGTGCTTAGGTGGTACCTCGAGCAAAACCTTGCGATAGTGCGTTATTCAGAGGCTATTAACTCATTAATGAAGAGTAATAAACTACATCTAAAAGCACATTATTAATGTTCGAAATCCTATCATCACATTCCACGTTCTTATTTGTTTTGATGTGTTATTTAAACATTTAATAAAATCTCCTTGTAAAAAAGTGACTAAAATTATTGATTGCATGTATCTTTTCTAAAGTTGACGTTCTAATCATTTGAAGATTACACTAATGGATAGATAATTTAAATTTCTAAATAATTCACATTTCCAAATTCCTAAAAGTTTATGAATTCTATGATAAAGGGGCGTGCGCAGGGACCAGAACAAAGCGAGACTGAGCGGTGGGAAAGAGAAGGACCGAACGCTCAAGGTCGTTTGGTTGGGGAACCGCCTTAAAGCTGGGAACTCACGGTCAGTCCATTTGGATGAAATCAAATGGATGGGCGCCGCCAAAATACTAAAATACTTGCATAGTAAATTGATTCATGTTACCTTGTAAATATTAAGGTGCCACGTAATAATCGTATGCCATGGCCCACGGTTTTCGCACTCGTGGATAAATGGCGCGACACCAAACGGCGTAAGGCTATGGATTACGGTGCGCACGGAAAATCCGTGGATTGACGTCGCGTCGCGTCGCGCCAAAATATGGATTGAAGAATCGACACTCACGATCAAATTTTGTATGTACATCACGCCATTTGGTGCCATGGACTGACCGTGAGTGGGCCCAGCTTTATAGTTTTAAACATTTCTATCGTATATCGTGCTATAATAATGGTGTAAATATTAGGATATTTACCAACGTGGACATTAAATTGGTCATTAACGTCATCCTGGTCGGTTGCTAAGTAGTTCATAATAGTTTCTCAAACACGGTTGTAAGTAATATCAGCGATATAATATTCACGTAAATCTAAAATAAAACAGAGTTTCAAGAAGTACATATAAGAAAAGTGCAACTTCTATTAAGATGCACATAATAACGTAGTTTTCTTCGTAAGCTGTTGATAAATGATGTTATTTCCCACCTCAGACTAAATAAAAATCTAGCACTGCGAACAATACAGTGAAGCATGCGCAAAACTACACCTCGCTCTGTGCATACACGCTCACACGCACACATTTACACCGATCTACAACTAAACTACACCTCATTAATTACACACATGTTTACGAAACCGGCCCGTCACTGTTGACAGCGCTATGTCTTGGTTTTTTATTTAGTCCGAGTTTTGGTAGAAAACTCGGACTAAATAAGGGCTGATTGTTCAATAGGTTGATAACTTTTACCTGAAGAATAAATGTGACAGTTTGACATATTTTCTATACAAAAACTGTCAAACCGCCATATTTATTCCTCTGATAAAAAATATCTGACTATTAAACAATCAGTCCTTAGTCGTGTTAGAATAGTATTGAAGAAAATGTGTGTAAATGTATGGGTCATTATTGGTTATGTATCTACAAGGTTGATATGAGCGAGAGGCATTAAATTAAACCACATATACTATAGATGCATAGTGTTAACTCAGAACTATTAAAAAAAAGTTTAGAAGAAAAATAAGAAAAAACTTTTTTCGAACAAATAAAATAGCTTAATGATCTATTTATAATATTATATAAACATCCTTTGTAGACATTTCCACTGACGTGCGTAACAAAACGGCAACGTCGCGTCAAAGATTCTGTCGTTTTATGGTGTATGACCCTAGATAACTATGCGTAGGTACCTACGCATAGTTATCTAGGGTCATACACCTTCAAACGACAGAATTTTCAACAATATACTTAGTCAGCTGTTAGGGCAGATACGTCGTGTTTCAACAAAGAAAAAACTAAAAAATAATCCTGTGACTAAACTATTGCTTCTATTTAATTTATCTGATTTTTAGTAAAGAGGCTGAAAATTATAGAAAGTATATGTGGTTTAATTTAATGCCTGTCGCTTATATCAACCTTGTTTATGTCGCAACCAACTAGTTTAATTATTCATTTAGTTAACCATCTAGCCTTTTAACTAAGCGGCGGCCGATGAACTAGCGGCCTAAATGGTATTCAATTATAGGTTAGGTTGGAACTATGACCAACCACGTGCGACCCGAGCGAGCGAAGCGAGCGGTGCCGCGGCAGTAGCCGGCGAGTACTACTTCCAAAGGCTAGGCGGTTAACTAAACGGCTGTTTTTTATCAGTTGGCTGCGACATGTACATATTATAAATTAAAGTTGCTTTTCGTATCGATGTGACCGCTTAGATCAAACTACGCAATGGATTCTGATACGGTTTTCACCGTCATTAAGACCATTTATTCCGAAAGTTTTATGTATATTGTAGGAGATGAACCGCACTAACCATTACTAAGACTATAAAAGCGCGCGCCAGCACGGGCGCGCCCCTTTCGATCGGCGACCACCACAGCGCGCGGACCTATACGACGTACGGTGTTATCTGTATCGTGAGATTGCTTTTCTTATTTTCTACTTATTGCATTTATTTACATGTGTTGTGAAATAGTTTATAAGTTTTGATTCTGTTTTTCTAATCGTATTAATTACTTGTAAAAAAAACTGAAGGACATTAAATTAAAATCTAGGTTACTTGTTGTAATTTTTTTTTTAATTGAAATTCCACGTCCGATCTTATATCAGAAGTGGGATCTCAATCCAAAGCCTACTGGCCGCTTAGGTTGGCTAAACTTGACAAAATCTTATCGAGCAGAATCAAAACTACCCTCTTTTTGTTTATCTGAAAATTTGTCGTGTTTTAACCGTTCTCTGAATCAACTATGCCGAGAACACTTAGCTCGCGAAGTAGATCACGTAGCAGGTCACACCGGCGTCATCGTAAACGTCACGAGTCTCGAGAATCGTCTCAAACTAAATCTCGTAGACGTCACCGATCGCGGTCTCGGCTCCGATCTCAATCACGACCTCGGCACCAATCTTTGTCGCAATCCCGGTCTCAATCCCGTTCTCGAACACCGCCTGTAGCGTTACGTAAACAACCGGAATTCAAGGAACCGAAACCACGTACGACCATCAATAAAACGTTAGACACCATCCTAACGCGATTAGATGCAATAGAAAATAATTTTACATCTACCCCCATATCACATCCCGAAATTTCAACTCCGTCTGCCGCTCAGACAATTGTTGACGCAATACAGGCTATGAATCCAATACGATCGCATAATTATTACATCTCTAATTTCGACCCATCAATACACGATATCGATGCATGGTGCGAAGAGGTCGACCGCGCTCAGTTATCAAACCGTTGGAACGACAGAGAATGCCTGTCTCGCGTGGCGGGTTGCCTGAGAGGCGACGCTAAAACCTGGCTGAACGAATGGGTAACTAGTGATAGGTCATGGACCAGTTTCAAACGTGAGTTTAAACCACTCTGCCCAAGAAAGTTAGATTACGCGAACATTTTGTTCGAAACAATGAACAAAACATCGGACAAATACAATTCGTACGCTGAATACGCACGACGTAGTCTTTTACGTTTACGAATAATTAAAGGTCTTAGTGAGGAACTAATGACTTTAATTGTCATTCGAGGTATCACTGACGCGCAAGTCAGGGCGGCAGCTGCAAATGCTGGGCTCACATCCGAGAATCTAGTTTCCTTCTTGTCTATTTATACTAAACCTGCTCGAGTAAAACCTCCATTACCACATCACCCTGAGAGCAAATCCACAATAAAGCCAGGTTCATCTTCAAATAAATGCTTTGTTTGCAATGAAAGTGGACATAAGAGCTATACGTGTCCAAAAAATACTAAGCCTCCCGAATCTAGCACAACTACCTGCACATTTTGTAGAAAGACAGGTCATACGGAACATAATTGTTTTGCCAAGGAAAGATCGGCATGCGCGGCCCCTACAAGGTCGTCCGTGCCCTGCCTAGCGGACGATACGAGCTGCGGTTGTTGAGCGGCTCGTACGGGAAGACTTCACAGGCTGCAGCCCAGTATATGGTCCTGTGGAAGGGAGAGTGGTGTCCCGATACCTGCGCTGCATTCTTTGAGCGTGAGTACAGTGTTACTTTGTACTTGGTCATTTTCGTAATGATCTAGTAAAGAAAATGTGATGAGGCAATAGACAGACTGCGGGATGTCTAAGTTTTATGTTTGGTAAACTGCGGGGTACCAAACTCATGTAGAGGACGGACTGCGGGACGTACCTATATACGCAAACAGACTGCGGGATGTTTGCCTACATGATTGAGTGATGCCTTATGTTAGACAGACTGCGGGATGTCTAAGTTTTATGTTTGGTAAACTGCGGGGTACCAAACTCATGTAGAGGACGGACTGCGGGACGTACCTATATACGCAAACAGACTGCGGGATGTTTGCCTACATGATTGAGTGATGCCTTATGTTAGACAGACTGCGGGATGTCTAAGTTTTATGTTTGGTAAACTGCGGGGTACCAAACTCATGTAGAGGACGGACTGCGGGACGTACCTATATACGCAAACAGACTGCGGGATGTTTGCCTACATGATTGAGTGATGCCTTATGTTAGACAGACTGCGGGATGTCTAAGTTTTATGTTTGGTAAACTGCGGGATACCAAACTCATATAGAGGACGAACTGCGGGACGTTCCTTTTAGCAAGTAGACTGCGGGATACTTGCCTATATGATCAAAAACTAAACTGTGTCAACAATTGAGGATGAATACGAGCATAAGCTCTTATTCTATCAAAGCCCACACTTGTAGACATGTTTAATCTGTTTAAACACTATGTGTTATGTTACGTATTTACAGAAGCCGATTCGACAGGGGACAACACTACTCCCGACCACGAGACGACACATGATACTGCCGACACACCCATGGCAGAGGCGGAGGCTGGCCCATCCCGTTTAGCTGCTGCCGAAGACAACGCTTCAGCACAGGCATTGCCGGACATATCAGATGCCGTCGAGGACGACGCATAGTCAGGAGAGGCCGTGTAGGAGATGAACCGCACTAACCATTACTAAGACTATAAAAGCGCGCGCCAGCACGGGCGCGCCCCTTTCGATCGGCGACCACCACAGCGCGCGGACCTATACGACGTACGGTGTTATCTGTATCGTGAGATTGCTTTTCTTATTTTCTACTTATTGCATTTATTTACATGTGTTGTGAAATAGTTTATAAGTTTTGATTCTGTTTTTCTAATCGTATTAATTACTTGTAAAAAAAACTGAAGGACATTAAATTAAAATCTAGGTTACTTGTTGTAATTTTTTTTTTAATTGAAATTCCACGTCCGATCTTATAATATAATATATTAATGCAGTAAACTCATATCTACTGAAATTAATTATTTGGCGCTGACATTAATTAGACCACGTTCATTATGAAAGATATCTACTGAACAAAACGAGCTACAATACTGGGTATAATTACTGTACCTTACATTTGTACCTAAAGCAATGAATAAAATATCAACAGCCTCGTCTGTTATTTACGTAGGTACGTAGAAGAATATATTATTTACAAACCTATAAGTTGTCTATAGTTTACGAACGAAATGCCGTGAGCAACTTTCGGTGGTATCTATCTATCAATTGATTACATACATAATTATGCTAACACCCATATTCTTAGTAATTTCCTACACTCCACGGTTTCCTAGAAGAGCGATGGCTGCCACATAGCGTCCGCAATTTACCGGCGAATGACGTCACTGTAACGTTACATGAAAGTAAGTTGGTGTGTTTTCCTAGAGAGCGTTTTTTGACACCGTAAAGTTAAACCCCGTTGCCATCATTTTCATGACAGCTGTCAATGCGGCCGTTATGTGGCAGCCACCGCTATTCTAGGAACGTTCACGTTGACTGCCAGACAACAGAAACAATAGAAAATCTATTGTTTGCGGTCACCGTGTGTCCACAGTGGCAGTGAATACCATTTAATACAGGATGTAATTTTTTAATCACCTTTATCCTCTTAAGGGATCATTGTACTCATCATTATGAACAATTTTTCCTATGGGAGTAAACCTGAAAACGCAAAAACAAATTGACATACTTGAAATTCGCGAAGCAAGGTTATCAAGAAGAAGAAAAAAATCAACAGACACAATAGAATAGTACATTTTGATACAAGTGGAGAATGTTTGTTATTGCAGTTCTCGGCTCTAAAACAACCTCGTCTACGGCATAGGTTTTAATTCTGCCTCGAATGCAATAACAAACATTCTCCACTTGTATCAAAATGTACTATTCTATTGTGTCTGTTGTTTTTTTTCTTCTTCTTGATAATCTTGCTTCGCGAATTTCAAGTATGTCAATATTTTTTTTGATAAAAATTAACACAAGATTAAAAATGTCTGAATTCGATGCAGTAATAGATTCTAAACAAACTACAAAAACTTTATTCTGTTACGCGTGGTATTTCATAGGCTCGTCGGTTATTTACAAAGAGAAAGTGTGTGAACCGATTCTCGTTTACCCGATGACGCCATTAGGTGTCATGTGCATGCCGAGGATATTGGCATTTTTCAGGTGCAATTACTTTCACTATGCAGTTTGAAGCAAGAAAAATCCGGTTATTCAGCGGCAGAAAATATTTTTAAAGAATAGAGGTGTGAGATCCCGTGAAATTGCAAATCGCTCGGAAAAACTTGATCGGAATCACTTCACAAAGAAATGAAAAAGAAAATACAGCATAAAGTATTCTCGTTTCAATAGTGTTTGAGTTGTAGATATAATCACAGGAAACGCGTTGGATGCCGATTACTTGCATCGTAGAGCTTCGTAGCACTCGTAGACTTTACAGTCTACGGCGTAGCAACTTTTAGGCATTCTATTTTTTATTAAAGTGTACGCAGAAAATGTTGTGAGCAAGATCGTTCCTAAAATAAAATATACAGCCATTCCGGAAATCAAACATTAACAAGCATAACACAAGTTTACGGGCTTCCCATTCAAATCTTTTGATTAATAATAAATGTTAATTTAACGCAGCAACAAGACGTTTCCCATATTTTTTCACGTCGACAAGCTGAGGAAATATTAAATTTATAACGTCCCCAGTCATTACGGCGATTTCATCAAAATTTAATTTACTTGAATAGGAACGTGAGGGAACTCATTTTGATGCGTCTCCCGCGACAATAGCAAGTAATGTTCTAATTTCTTATGTCGAGATTACTTTACGGCCCAGCGGGGTATTGTTCATATTTGCGAGATTGTTATTTTTATATAAGTAATCATAACAAGTGTACTGTGAACGCATTGGAACGAAGTGCCATGCATGCTAGGCATACTCGTATTACTATTAACCCCCACGATGTGAGGTGGATGGAGATAGATTGAACCGTTTGGAATGTCTTATCTTATTTGAAATTTCGATGTCAATAAAGGAACACAACAACAGAAAATTAGGATTAACTTTTTTATTCATAAATACTAGATGTCGCTGAGAAGATGTTATAAAAAACTTTTTTACAAAAAAAATATTATTTTAATTAAAGTTATTTTCCACTTTGTAGTGTTGTTTTTGGAAGTCGGTTGTATTTTTTTGTAAAAAAGTTTTAATTTTTAAATTTTTAGCTAGCCCACACCACATAAATTCTAATTACATTACCTGCAAAAGAAATTAGAACATCATCCACATAAAAGTGGGGAAAAATACGTATTATTGAAGCTAACTCAAAAAATTACTACCTTAGTAACGTTAATAAATTTTATAAGGGACCAACTTTGAGGTATACCCTCCCGAATAAAACAAAAAAAAAAAAATTCAAATCGTATTTCTCTGTAAAAAGTTATTCGTGGTCATACATAAAAAAAAAATATAGTCGACTTGAGTCCTCGCACGACCCTATTTCACGATGAACGAATGGCCACTACTCACCGAATTAATTAAAAAAATGGAACAGAATCTGTATGAAATTATCTGCCAAGTAAGTTAATAGGAACTAAATCGTAGGTGGTGAAAGAGGCCTTAACAGTTATGATTTCACTTTTGCCTATAATTGTTTCATCATCTAATAAAATAGGCTCACACCAACCAATTTCAACGCAGATTCAGCTTGTTTGTTAAGCAGATATACGTCTCGAAACGTAGCTCATTTCTTATTAAAGGCCTATAAAAAATTAAGGGGCGTGTTTCAATCGCAGCGGAAAGTAGAGGGCGCCACCGGAACTGATCCAGGGACCGCTATAATCGTAACTCACGTACCAGCATCCGACTGCGTTCAAAAGTGATGTTACATGTGCACCTATTTATGTAGCCTACTACCTCCGCCCGATTGATGGCGATTAACTTCGGGTACATACTACATAGCTCAGAATAAACGTATTCAGGTCACAACTGACAATTTATTGGGCAATTAAATTGTGTTTAGGTGATGTTGGACGTCAATTTATACTAACTACGTGTCGGTTCAATTCAATTATTAATGTGTGGAAATTAATTTTTCGTTTAGATTCTTCAGAATAGAATATAGGTGAATCTGCCCAGCCTTTTCCCAACTATGTTGGGGTCGGCTTCCAGTCTAACCGGATGCAGCTGAATACCAGTATTTTACATGGAGCGACTGCCTATCTGACCTCCACAACCCATTAACTGGGTAATACGATATCCCTTGGTAAGACTAGTTACCCATCCACGGACCGACCCCGGCAAGCGTAGCTTAACCTGATGGATCGACCCGTGCGGCTGTTATTACTTAGCCACGAGCTCCTCTTCCAGAATAGAATATAGGTACTGTTCAATATTTCAAGTCTGTTTTTCCGAGTCTTCCTGTTTGTTTTTAGAATCATCATCTGCCTAGCCTTTTCCCAACTATTTTGGAGTCGGCTTCCAGTCTAACCGGATGCAGCTGAGTACCAGTATTTGCTCCACAATCCAGTTACTAGGTAATGATACCAATTATTAAGACTGGTTGTCAGACTTTCGGGCTTTTGACGACCCGTAATGACTGTCAAAGATCCACGAATGACAGCAGAGATCAACGGCTTAAAGTGCTTTCCGAGGCATGGAGGGGTCTTTGTATGTAAAAATGGTTACCCATCCACGGACCAACCACGGCAAGCGTAGCTTAACCTGATTGATCGACCCGTGTGGCTGTTATCACTTAGTCCCAGAATCATTATTTTTTAAATAAGGGCCTGTTTCACACAGTGTTTCTACGTTTCAGTAAGTCGCACATTGCTATGTGAATAAATAAAGGTGATTTACACCTATATTTGCCCTTTTTTGACCATTATTACTGTTGTTGGGCAAGTTTCTACAAAGACTGTCAGTTGCCAGATTTTCTCGGAATGATTGGGCATTAGATTCCCAGAAAAATTGTCCACAATTTTGCCCGAAAATATGTGCCAACCGGGAATCGTTTCATCCTACCTGTAATAAATGTATTGTTTTGTACTGTTTATCGATTAACAATAAAGTATAATATTAGAGGCGCGGGTTCCCGGTCACGAAAGTGCCATTTTTGCCCTTGGGTCTCGTAAGGCAAGACTGTAGGATTATGTCAGGAATAAAGGCAGCAGCATGCACCTGTGTTAAAGCTTTGATAAAATTTCAGTGGGACTATCAACTTGTCTCCTTAATTATGAAAAGATGGTTCCATTGGATTTAATCGTGGTGACGACTTTTATATCGAGGCGTTGTTTCCTCATTTTTTAAATTTTTGAGTTTTATTTTCTTTCCACAATTTTCCGTTTAAAAATATTCGTCCTACTTAGTGATATTCAAACCAGTTTCTTTCTTAAACGTATTGATAAAATAAAACATTGGCTGAATAAGCCGAGGTCGAAATTTCCACGAGTTAAGACTTTTCTTCCGTTTCCTTGGCCGGGTAACGAACTGTGTGCGAATGTGATATTTATGGACTTTTTCTTTCTCACTTTTTCCGAGAACATTATTGCTTAGAGAGGAGTAAAACGATACACAGGTATAATAAACAGTTTTATTGTTATAGCTCAGGGTCATACGTAATGCTTACAAATTATATACGAGTACGTCGTTTTATTTTTTAATGGGCCCTGAGCTTTGTTATTAGGTTTGGCCTTGGCCGTATAACAACATCGGTATAAAGTAAGAGTAGCCAATGACCTACGTCGACCTTTTTCCTATTTTTATATTAAGATTACATGTTGCTTATTATGTTTTTATTTTAATAGGTCTTTACCTATGAAATTGCTGTTCTGCAGTACTGGCCATTTCAAATCAAAATAATTTTTGTTTGGCTAAGAATTCTAATTTCAAATTAATTTTATTTTAAAAACATGGATTTTTTTTTCCAAAAGTGGTCATTTGTTTATTGATTAGTGTTACATTTTCATCGCATTTCAGTCTTTTTCGTCATCATGGATACGTTAAAAATTCGAGTAATTATGGAATATGAGTACCGTCGTGGCAGCAACGCGGCACAAGCGGCACGCAACATCAACGACGTTTACGGAGCTAACACTACAAACCAACGCACCACTTGTTATTGGTTTGCTCGCTTCCGTTCTGGAAATTTCGACCTGAAAAATGAATAAAATATTACTTTGCATTATTTAAGGGGCACAAAGACAATGTTCCATACAATTAGTTTAACCTATTTGTGACATAAAGTTTTTTATATTCGACCACACCCTCTTTTTAATTGACTTCAAAAAAGGGAGGAGTTCTCAATTCAATTTTTTGTTTTTTTTTTTTAATGTTTCTTACTACCTCAGAACTCCATCATATAAAAACCGATTTGGAAGGTTTTATTTTTTATTTTAAAGGATTCCAGATTGGTCCTATGTTTTGGTCAAGTTATGATGAGTGATTT
Source organism: Cosmia pyralina (assembly GCA_946251885.1). NCBI lineage: Eukaryota > Metazoa > Arthropoda > Insecta > Lepidoptera > Noctuidae > Cosmia > Cosmia pyralina. Next base: position 14,867,747 of record OX276353.1, read on the forward strand.
TTGAGTTAGCGTCAATAATAGTCAATAAAGTATTTCTGCCACTTTAGTGTATGTTGAAATAACTTCCGTCACGGTTATTTATATTGCCAGTAGAGGTACGAATACATATAATAATATAATATATAATACACTAGGGCCATGGAGTCCGAATGCCCTTTTGGATTTTCGGGACATCGCCAAGCGGTTGGTCGACTCTACCCGTGACAAAAGGGCTGGCCTATTTTTTGGCCAAAGAATTAGCATTGCCATACAACGTGGCAATGCTGCCAGCCTATTGGGCACTTTTCCTGTCGACGGCGATGCGGATGAATTTTTTAATGCCCTATGTTTATTTCCCCTCCTTTTTTGTATACTTGTACATATATTTTTTTTTTAAGATTGTTAGATTTTAAATTATGTAAATATTCATGGATAATAAACTCTCACTCTCATAGAAATTTATGTGGCGTAGGCACAGTTAAAAAGAGTAAAATAAAAACAGACACCAACTTCCGAAATTAAAGCTATTTTTCACTTTGTATTGTTGTTTTTGAAAAACCATTTTTATATATTCTACATAATGCAAGGCATACGTTGGGTCGAGTGATATGTCACGGTGGCATCAATATAATGACCGATGTAGTGATAACTGTGATACATAGAGACCGGATTTTATGCAAAAGCATGTTTACATATTAGAGGTGCTCGTGACTAATTAATAACGGCCGCACGTGTCGATCGAAGGTTAAGCTACGCTTGCCACGGTCGGTTTTTGGATGGGTGACCTTCCATTACATATAGAGACCCCTCCGTGCCTCGGAAAGCACGTTAAGCCGGTGGTCCCGGCTGTCATTCGTAGATCTTTAACAGTCATTACGGGTAGTCCGAAGCCCAAAAGTCTGACTGGTTGTCAGACTTTTACCAAGGGGTATCACGTCGTGAGGTCAGATAGGCAGTCGCTCTATGTAAAATACTGGTATTCAGCTGCATCCGGTTAGACTGGAAGCTGACCTTAACATATGTAGTTGGGAAAAGCCTAGGCAGATTGATTTTGCATGTTTGCATATTTTGGCTTATTGGCTATTTTTCAGGTTGCATATTATTTTAACTGAAATCTACTACATGAACATAATGCATACGACTTTGTAGCATATTACAAGTACTTATGATGCTTAATTGCATGCATTTTTCTATTAGTTGTATTTAATCCGGTCTCTAATTACAAACTATTTATTTTAGTAACAAAAACATTAATTATAATTGTAAAAAAATAGTTTCCAAGGTTGGCTTTCCAAGGCTGCACACAGTACCGTGTGTTGTGTGTTACGTACTTATGTAGTAACATAATAACATTTGCGCAAAGTTAGCTTTCCCGAGACTACTCGCGCGGTTAAATTGTGGGCGATAAAATATATTGCATAGTAAGTGCGCTCGGGAAACGTTGCTGTGACGATCTTCCATATTGCAGCGGTTAAAAAAATAATTTTCGATACACTTCCTCGTAAGGTTCACAATGCAATGTATTTCACACGCGTGCGATTTTTCATTTTCCAACGCGTGTGCGGGAATAAAAATTGCCACAGATAACTTAAACTTAGTCCAAATTGGTTCAATGCCTCTCTATTCGGAGGTGAATGTTTTTTTTTAATCTCGTCAAAGAGATAATGCGTCTTTACGGCGTTAATATTTTTTGAATATTTAAATAATGTTTATAAATAGAATATCATCAAAAACCATGATTATTACAATAAAAAAACGTTTATGAACAAATTAACATTTATTTGTGTTCTAAACTCAAAAATATTTTAATTTTCTATTTTTCATATTATGCTGTTTAACGGCTTTATACCTTTGCTTCTCCTTCAAAAAATATTTTTCGGTATTTTATTTTATTTCTTCAAAAGTGTGTTGAAAAATGTTGTTTGATACACGTGGCCATTTGTTATTGCAGTTCTCGGCTCAAAAACAACCTCGCCTATGGCTCGTGTTAATTTCGCCTCGAATGCAATAACAAACATTCTCCACTTGTATCAAAATGTACTTTATATACTTTTCTATCAGCACGTCTATCATGACCACTTCTATCTCTACTGTACATATCTCTTGCTATATGTAGTAACATTTCTTCATTATTGACATTGCGCCGTAGAAATCATTCTACAGTTCTTTTACGGTCTGATAATTTACCTCTGAATTTTGCATCACTGTCAAAATCACGCAAATGGTATGCTGCAGAGACACGTTTAGTTTTTTTTGATCAGCTTTATTTATGAATATACGAGTATATGAACAGGCTGCGTTGATTGATTGACAAGTGTCAATTAATCAACGCAGCCTGTCGCAATCCACTGCTGGACATAGGCCTCTCCAAGGTTGCGCCACAACACCCTGTCCTGCGCCTTCCGCATCCAGTCTTTTTTTTTTTTTTTGTGGATGGTAAATCATCAAATGACTTCTCCCGCTCTGGGCAGAGCGGGAGGGCGTGTCAGACTTTTACTGACTAAGACCCACCCATGTTCCTTCAGTTGCCCGTGCCAGGGCCACGGTATCTCTTTCGAACTACCCGCGACCCCGGCGGCATCGGCCCAATTGACCCCGTCACTGCTGACATCTCTTTGAGGCGCGCGTGGAACACAACGCGCCGTCGACCCGGGCCTGGTCCTTACCGGACGGCGAGCTGCCCATTACTCGTCGTCCGCAAGCCCGCGCCTACGGTGGCCGGGAATCGGCAATCGATTCCCGCCGCCCAGGGCGTCTCCTACGGCGGCTAGGGGCGCGAGGGCGCGGCTGTTGCCCCTCCCTCACGCGTTCCGCTTCCTCCTTCGCGAGCATTACTGCTTCGCAGAAGGAGGTGACGGCTTCCCATGCACTCTCGCTCCGCACCATGGCCTGGACCAGGTTTGGACGCGAGAGATCGCCGCCGCCGATCGCCTCCGTGAGAACACGGCGGTGCTCCGCCCAAGCCGGGCAGACCTCCACTGTATGCTCCACCGTGTTCTCCGGGCGATCCACACAATGGTGACACCCGGGTGTTTCCTCCCGCCTTATCCGAAACAGGAACCTCCCGAAACAACCGTGTCCGGTGAGGACCTGCGTCAGGCGGAAGGTGAGGACGCCGTGGCGCCTCTCCAACCACTCCTCAAAGAGGGGACTTATCGCCGCAATTGTGGCGTGCCCAGCGCTGGGTTGCGACAATCGCATTCTCCATGTCGCCATGAGATCCCGCCGGAGCTCTGTCCGCTGTACCGTGATTTCTCGCGGCAGCGGAGTCACGCCCCGGCGTTTCGCCTCCTCGCGCCACTCCCACACGTGCGCGAGGACTTTTGCCTCCAGATCCCATGACGGTAATCCGGCAAGGAGGCACGCTGCCTCACAGGAGACCGTGCGGTATCCCCAGACTAGCCGGATGGCCATGACCCTCTTGGACGCATTCAACCGGCGGGCTGGTCGCAGCCTCAGGGAACGCGCCCACACCGGTGCCCCGTAAAGGGCTATTCCGCATCCAGTCTGTCCCAGCCACTTTCTTAAGGTCGTCGGTCCATCTAGCTGGGGGGCGTCCCACACTACGCTTACCGATACGCAGTCTCCACTCCAGGAATCGTCTGCTCCACCGGCCATCGGCTGTTCGATAAACATGGCCAGCCCACTGCCACTTCTGTTTGCTTACCCTGAAAGCTATGTCGGTTACTCCGGTTTTTTTCCGGATAACTTCATTCCTGATTTTATCCTTCAAAGAAACTCTGAGCATAACCCACTCTATAGCGCACTGAGCGACCTTGAATTGTGAGTTGAATGAATACCTGTAGCAACAATAAATAATTCATAATCAGCCTACAATGTTCCCACTGCTGGGACACAGGCCTCCTCTCAGTGAGAGGGAGTGAACTAATAAATAAAAAAATCTGTTCTATTCTATTCTACTCTACTCTACTCTATTCTATCTATAATTTCGTTACAATAAAGTTGCTGTTGGGTTGCTGACACTGACAATAAAATTAGTCTGTCAAACTCACAGTGATCTTTATTTTCGTTTCAATAAGGTTGTGGTTGGGTTGCTGCTATCAGTGGTAAAAAAACTGTAAAAGTACAATCTGTCACCTTGTCCTTCGTTTCTTCTTATTCTACGGTGGTCATGCGAGTGCAACTTCCCTCGTTTCTTCTACTTCCGCGTTTCTTGATCGTATATGTTCTCTGTATCTGGATCTAATAGGTATGTGTTTGCCTCAATATTTCGTTACTACAACATAATTTTAATAAGTTTTCTTTGTATGCGCCTTAATTAATGGTATTATGTATAATCCGTCGCAAATAACAAGCGTAACATTTATTATTTGTTATCAGTGCTATTTCAAATATAGCTATGTTTTCATGATTAGTAAACAGTATCGATAATTGTAGATAAATCATTCAAGTAGTTGCCTACGAGTATACCTACTCAGAATTTGTTGTTTACTCAAACAAAGGACGAAGCTTAGTCATTAGTGAGTAATAAACAAAGTACCTACGTATATAAACCTAATCAACTATTCTACGTACTTGTATGATATCTATACATATAATAAAATAGTAACAACCTAAGTCAAAACTTTACGCACGGCTACAAGTCAAGCTATACATTTCCAGTCTAGGCTGATCTCGCACTGTATAGGATTTTCTTACAATGAGAGGTCAGTGTAAACTGGAAATGTATAGCTTGATGTGTAGCCGTGTGTACATTGAATATTTTTGAATAAAGTAGAATAGAATAGAATAGAATACTCTTTATTATGCACACCATTTAAATTACAGGTTTTAATTGCTACGAGGTGTTTCTGATGCCGAAAATAAAGCCGACATTAGCGCAAACAGCTGAACGGATTTGGATGAAATTTGGCACACAGACAGTTTATAATCTGGATTAACTCATAGGGTTAATTACTTACTTATTTTTATTTCCGGTAATACGTTCGACACCCGAATATAGGTGTGGAGCCCACGCAATTACGTATTATACGTAGAAAAGAAACCACATACAATAGATAACATAAATTCTAGGAACTACATGAGTAATTTTTAAACGATAGGCTAGCCAGACTGCTCGTTGGCGTAGTAAAAGGTAACAAAGGGATTTTATATCAAACAGATTGGGAGCTGCATTCCCCTTTGCGCCAATTAAATTGTTTTAAGATTTCCTGTGTACTTTAATCCTAACTAATACTAACTAACTACTACTACTAACTATTTGATTGTTACGCTTTCACGCTAAAACGGCTGAACGGATTTAGATTAAATTTGGCACATGGGTAGAATATAACCTGGAAATGGTGATACTTCAAAATGTTATAAAAGTTCTAGATTTTTCACCCAAACGTCCTTAGATTACGAAGTAAGTTCCTAATATAGCTACATAGTATCGCTTTCTTCCCAACATTATACGAACACAATCCAACACATCTGGCGAACGTAATCTTGTTATGAAGAAAAACTTTCTTAATAAGAGCGCTGTTTGGTTTGCTATTTCCCTCCATACCCTTGAAGAGGAAACTATGAAATAATGACTTGTGTTTCTGTCTGTTGCGTTCTAATTGATTTTATTTCTGTGAGTCGCGTGTTGGAGAAATAAACGAGTGTAGTAATTGTTCTCTCGCTAGAGACCATTTATTAGGATTGTAGGCGCGGAGAAGAAAACTAGCTGTTCGTTTTTTTAGTTCTGATTTTGGTGTTTTTATTTGTATTGGAAATTTGATTGATACAAATCGGTATTTCTCAGACTATCCTTTGCCTCTTCATAACGTATAAACACACGTAGATCTACCTCTGACATCTCGACTGAAACGCCATCTGTAATTTCGTTGTAGTGTGGTGAAAAATAATACATGTCTTATTTTCGTAAATGTTTTTATTTGAGTGTTGATAACAATACATTTTACATTGAGATATTTGTACTTCAATTAGGTACATATTTTCAACATTATCGTTTACGATAAGATTAAATAATAATTTAGAAAGATAAAACAGTCAATAAGTATGCAGATCTCAATATTCCAACTTTCCAAGAATTTGTTGTAGGTAGGTACAAAAGATAAAAACCATCACAGTGCAGTATCGAGGTAGCAGGAATTGCTGCGTGGTTGTGCTCCACAAGTTGAGTTGAGTTACACAGATCAGGGTTCATTTACCATAATCATTTGTAGGGCAGGGTCACAGCTGCTAACAGATCACATGACAGTATTCGTTCAATATTGACCTGCTATAAGAGTGTATTATGGTAACCCCCTGGCTTCCAGGTACTAGCGATGCATGAAGGGTTGGACTCCCCATTGTGAATAATGCGGGGGTGGTGGTGGGTGGTGCGGTGGCGGCGGGTGGTACGGCGGTGGTGGCGGTGGATGGTGCGGGTGATGGTGCGGAGGCGGTGGGTGATGCGGGTAGTGGTGCGGGGGTGGTGGAGGCGGCGGCGGCGGGTGATAATAGTGGATCTCTCGAGAACGGTGATAGCAGTGCGGCGTACAGAACGTCCCGCACTGCGGCCCACAAGGACGAGCGTGTGGTGGCGGCATAACTGGAAGAAAACAGTTGGTCAATTCAAACAATTCTAGTTCTTCCTACTGTATATTAGGTTGGTGGAGGTACAGTTCTTGCTAAAGCTTTAAACAGTGAAAAGTTAAATGCGGATTGCGTAACGATAACTACTGATAAACATGATGATAAACACACATTTTATGGCGCCACGTCATCTAATTATTGTATGAATAAAACGTATGTTGTTTTAGTAGGTAGGTATGCATATAATCCATGGATGGAAAAGTGTCAAAAATTGAGAAAATAAACACGATTTTTAAATTAAATCAAATGTCGTTGATTCTTGTAAAAGGTTAAGGCAATTTGTATTACAGCAGTGTGGACAAAATTGATCTATGAATTACAACATTGAATTGTCTCGAAACTGTCGTTTCCGCTTGAAGACGTCATAATATTTTTTAGTGAACATTGCTCTTTCAAAACATTACTGGCCACATTTCTTTTGCTTCATAGACCACTTTCCATACAACTTTGCCCAGTGTCCTTTGATCAAAAGTAACAAAAAATATTCTTACCTTGTACTGTTACTTCCTTTCGTTCACAAAGAAAACAATAATTTTGCTAAATAACTTGTTTACTGCAGGTGAAATCAACAGTGAATGATAAGGGTCCAATCGTTGTACCTATTTATCGTATTTTTCGTAAGCTGCGCAGGTCCTTATCAGACGGACTGATAAAGCGATATCGACAACGTGACGCTGATGACTAATAGCTCAGTTTACAAGTAATAGGGACTATTTTCTAATGAAAACGGAACTTGGTGTATACGGGTGTTTTTTTTAGTGACGCATATCTATATAAATAAAAAGAGAAGTCCTGACTGACTGATTGACTGACTCATCAACGCCCAACCCAAACCCTTGGATCTAGAGAGATTAAATTTTGCACAGAGATTCCCTTTATAATGTAGACAAGGAATAAGGAAGGAATTCCCGGTAGTACGTTCCCGTGGGATATTTTCCGACATCCACGCATGCGAAGCCGCTGGCAAAAGCTAGTTATTTAAAAATGTACCTGGCGTGAGTCATCTCTTATTTAAAAGAGTTTTAGATTTTCGTTGTCGTACATTGTGAGTGACCGCGACGAAGATTGCTTGACGATATATATGTACGTATGCAGGGCAGATCGGGCCAGTAATCACACAAAATAAAGAGGTTTATTTTTCCCTGGGAGCCTTTTTTCATAGTTAAAAAGTTCTTATGGAAACCGTTCCCTTCTATCATCTATCTTCTACACTATGAACAACGGCTGAAATCCAGTATTGATAATATACGTAAGTACACATTTGTATTTCTCAATGAGTTAGGTCGAGGTCAGCTGAGAATGAAAGGATTGGACAAGGATTGTAGGTCATAACTTCAGTGGCGTTATCATGTCTGTAACTATTTTATATCTTAAGTCTGTTCCAAAAGTGAAACTGTAAACGAATTGATCATAAAACGGAAGCATTCCCGCTTGTGCACCTATTTTTTGTGCACCAAAGGTATTCCCATCTAAGCATTAATCAATATTTTAACGTGGTGCTCAAAAGGGAACAATAAAAAATATTCAACTTTATTCCCTTTTGAGCATCTACGGTAGCTTCTAGTGATGGGGTGTTTAATAAGACATATCGATACAAATTGGCAGTACTTTTGAACACCATGGGATACCTTGAGGGCATTGACCTTGACCTCAGGGTCTTTGATCTTGAGGTCAAGGTCAAAATGCTGAAAGTCAAGATCCGTGATTCTCCTAAGATCACTGACTTTGACCTCAGGGTCATTGAACTTGAGGTCAAGGTCAAACTTCCGGAACTCCAATTCGCTGTTAGTCCAATTCGCGGTTGGTATTTCTGTGAAAAAGGTTTAATAAAGTAACCTAACCAAACCTAACCTCGGGGTGTCCTTCGCTCTCCGTTGCATCGTCGCCATGTCGAGTGAAGGGCACCCCGAGGTTAGGTTTGGTTTTAATTTTGAGTTTTACCTTAAAGTCGATGATCCTGAGGTCAAGGCCAGTGACCTTAGGAGAATTGCAGATCTTGACTTTCGGAATGTTGACCTTGACCTAAAGGTCAATAATCCTGATTTCAAGGTCAGTAACCTGAGGAGAATCACGGATCTCGACTTTCGGAATTTTAAATGCCCTCGACATATCCCATGATGTTCAAAAGTAGTGCCAATTTGTATCGATATGTTTTATTAAACACCCCATCACTAGAAGCTACCGCACCGTAGGTGCTCAAAAGGGAATACAGTTGAATATTTTTTATTGTTCCCTTTTGAGCACTACGTTAAAATATTGATTGGTGCTCAGATGGGAATACCTTTGGTGCTCATAAAATAGGTGCTCAGACGGAAATATGAAATGAATGAATGTTTCATAAAATGTGCCTACCTACCTGTCGATGTCACTTTGTAGTGCCACTTACAAATTAAGTGCTTTGATTTGATTATTCTAAATGAAAATCGTCTTAAAGATGTTTTTCATTTGACAATAGAGGTTCATTCTATAACCTCAATTTCCACTAATATTTTTTTAATTACAACTTATTAATGTTATTCTAACAATAAGTACTTAATTGCTGGAAAAAATGGTGAGTTATAAAGTTGAAACCTTCTAAATATAGACGAACTAGCGATCCGGCCGCTTTGCACGGTTTTTACGATTTGACAAAAGTCGAGATGTCTTTATTATTTATGTGTTAGGTTTTGAAATAATATTAATAAAGCGGTAAAATGTCTTAGTCGATTATTGAGACGTTGTATTTATTCTGGCAACATTAGTGTTGGAGAATGACGGTTGAGAAGGGGGTTGACTCTGCCTTTTTTGGCTGGGGGCTAGCATCGAGATGAGAGGTAATACCTACGAGGTTCCTAGTGGCTCTGTCGGTTAAAATATACATTGGATAGAATAGTTGGAGATCTACTGTAAATTAAGGTAACCTATTAGTTTTATTGTAAATATTAGAATACTGAATAAGTAGTGATATTTTGTGGAGAATAGGAGATGTGATGGTATGGTGTAGATATTGAATGTTGCGTTGATATTAAATGAATGACTGAATATCTTGGTGTTTCATATTATTTATCTATTTTCTGAGCTATATTAAATGGTTATTATAGACAGTTTATACGTTGTGATATTGGGGTAACGACTTTAGGATCCATTTAAACTAGTTGTTTTAGAGTAAGGGAGACTGTTTATTACATATGCAAGTTTAATACAAACGTATTAAACTTGCATATGAAAACGGAAATCGTACCCGTTACATGAGAAAAATAATCACCCTGTAGCTTTATCATACCGATCGAAAGGCTTCACCATAAGGATTATTTTTTGCTAAATAACACAGTGTCACAAATAAAAGAAAGACCATGAATTTTAACATATTTAATATATATATATATATATATTTTTTTTAATACAAAATTAATCAATTTATCAAATGTTCAAAATGAGTCCCTTCCTGTTGAATACAGCTTTTCATTTTTCTGAACAAAATTTCACATCAAATGTTAAAATTCATGGTCTTCCTTTTATTTGTGACACTATGTTATTTAGCAAAAAATAATCCTTATGCCTTTCGATCGGTATGATAAAGCTACAGGGTAATTATTGTTCTTATGTAACGGGTTCGATTTCCGATTCAACCATGTATTTTTTTTAAATATCTATGAATGCAGTTCAAATTGTTTTTTAAATTCAAATAATGTCTTCTTTCAGTAAAATGTTCCATCTACAATATTCAACTACTTTCCCTCCATGTGGCACATCCGAGGGACGCCCTGTATATGTAGATGTGTTACTAATTCCCTTTTAGTGAGTGATTGCGTAACAATTTAACCTGGAACAGGGTTTGTTAACTCTTTCATCTGATAATATTGTAACAGACTTTAGACGAGACGTACACCAAGTAACAGGAGCCCAATAATAGTTTGATTGACAGCTTGATTGGTTGGTTGGTACTATACGATATAGATTTATTGGTAGGTGTAGCTAAGGCGATGCCATCATCACCAAGCTAGTCGCAAACAATATTGCCAATCTACCAGAATATGAAGCTTTGTCTGTTATAATCCTTCTGTCCAATCAGAGGCACCTATTGAGAGGAACCTATTTTGACATCGTGTACTACATAGCACGTTTTCGTTGTATTCAAGTCTATTGTGAATGCAATATATACAGGCACGGTGTTTTGACTTAGGAATTCTAATTAATCTTAGAACACATTAGGCATTGACATTTTGACGTTTCCACAAAGCAACTTTAGTTAATGTTTTGGTGACGTTGTAGAGTTCTTTAATGACAGTACGAAACATCTAAGTAGCTCAAAACATGTGGACAAGTAAAAGATTTTTGCGGAACAATATAATTCGGTTGAAACTGAAAAGTTCTCTTTTCGCCAACACTTGCTACGATATTTTCGATTCTATAATGCGGTGAAAAAGTCATAGAGAAGAGGTTTACTTGTAATCTGTTGAAAATATAAGAGTTGTTTTACTAGCAAATATGTATTTAAAAAATATACAACGTCTTCGAAACACAATTTCTTAAAATTTTATCAAGTACATTTTTTGTTAAATATCTTTATCATAGGTTTATTATAAATTAATCTATAGATTATTTAGTTCGCAGCTAAGGAAGAAAATATGAGTTACCTAAATAGATAAAAAGAGAAGTCCTGACTGACTGTCTGATTGACTGACTCATGATCGCCCAGCCCAAACCCTTGGATCTAGAAAGCTGAAATTTTGCACAGAGGTTCCCTTTATAATGTAGACAAGGAATAAGGAAGGGATTCCCGGTAGTACGTTCCCGTGGGATACTTTTCGCGGGCAAAAGCTAGTATAAAATAATCATAACACGTCTTTTTGATTAGATTATGCAGATTATTCCTACATACATTATGAACAGACTAAGGCCCGCTTGCATCACAAATCAAATCAATAAATACGTTTAGCGCTATTTAAAAATTGTCTGTCTCTCTCATCTTCAAGCCATTGACAGATACGTAATTATGCAATGTTGCTAAACGTATTCTAATGATTTATGGCGCAAGCGGGCCTTAATCTTCTTGTTCTTTCTTACTCTGTATATGAGAAGAGGCCCTATAGCCCTAATTGGATCATACCATCTGCAAATCAGCTGCCTAGCCTTTTCCTAATTACTTTGGCACAGTCATTTTGGTGTCGGCTTCCAGTCTTGCCGTATACAGCTGAATACCAGTATTATACATGGAGCCACTGCCTATCTGACCTCCACAACCCAGTTACTGGGTAGTTCGATACCCCTTAGTAAGACTGGTTGTCAGACTTTCGGGCTTCTGACGACCCATAACAACTGTCAAAGGTCCACGAGTGACAGCTGGGACCAACGTGTTTTCTGATCGAGGCACGGAAGGGTTTTGGTATGTAAAGTTGGTCACCAACCGCGGCAAGCATAGCTTAACCTGGTCGATCGACCCGTGCGGCTGTTATTACTTAGCCACGAAACCATTTGAGGCTAAGTAATGTAAAGACATTACTTAGCCTCAAATGGTTTCATTGGAAGGAAATGATGAAACCACAAATAAAAATTCTGATAGAATATTTTCACAAAAATCGCTATCGGTTACTCGGATATCGATGAAACACGATAAAACCACAATATACCGAGATAACACTACGCAGGTACTTATTAAGGGTATATGAAAGAGTACACAAGTATTAATTAACAGTTGAAAAGCTGATATAGTGCTGACAAGTTGTCCTAACATTATTTGAAAGTACATTTATCAAAAGTGAGTTTTTGTTATATATTCTTTTGAACTTTCATCATTAGGTTGTGTTCAGCCAAAGTATTTCTTTGTAAACCCAGGTAATACCTACTGGTCAGCCATTCGTGCTTATAATGGGTAACTCACGTAAGTCGTTCAAAACTGTCTTTGTGTTTGCCAACAGCTCCACCATTGAGAAAGAAAAAAATAAGTCACGAGATATGGAACATTTTGAAATTTCTTATGCTCACATTTTTAATCAGATGGGTGGTTTTTTTTGTATAAAAAAAATCAACACTAAACAACGGTGAACCTAGGTGAGGTTCGAAGTTATAGCAGTTAACGCCTAAACGGCCGTTTTTGGCGTTAACTGCTATAACTTCGAACACATATCTCCAGACATATTCATTTTTCATTGGTGGCGCTGCCAGATAGCAGCTACACTCGCCTTAAGTTCATAAAATTGTGTGTCGGAGCAGTACACTTCTTCAATTCTCCACCTCTCTCTTTCCGTGGGTGTCGTTAAAGGCCGATAAGGTGTGACGACGTTGCGAAGCAACGCCAGCAGCAAACTTTAGTGCGCATCAGTAATTTTATGCGTGTAGTGTTCCAAAAGTATTACAGTACTTAGGCCTGTTTCCCAGTGTTGATAGTATAAGACTTCCAAAATTTTCTTGACACAAAAACATCATGAATAATAAATTGGCTTTTCTCAGAAGCACCGGCTGAGTGTTATTCGTAGGAAATTATACTGAAAAAACTAATTTAATCCAGATTTCGTCGGTATTTCCCAGAAAACATCATTATTTTTGCTTGGTACCTGGTACCTAAATACTCAACATAGTTTTAACATGACATGTTTATTTTCAGACATGCCACCACCGCACCACCACGGGCCGCCGCACCATCATGGACCGCCTCCTCACGGACCACCGCACCATGGTCCACCCCACCACGAGCCGCCTCATTTCGGACCACCCCATCATGGCCCACCTCATTTTGGACCACCTCATCACGGACCGCCTCATCACGGACCTCCCCATCATGATCCGCACCATCATGGACCCCCGCATGGTGGCCCACACCATCATGGACCACCCCCACCCACTTGGAGATAGAAGGTGCCAAACTCATGAACCCCGTATTGACCGTCCTTACTTACTTCATTAAAACATTCTATATTCAAATAAAACTAAGGGCCTTATTATGAAAATTTTCTTTTTAATTACGTTAGTTAATCGCTGACTTCACAGTGAATTAAGATCCCAGGAATAAAGATAAAAATGTTAATGTTGTTTTTAAATTAAACTGGGAACTGTTGCCATAAGTAATTTAATTAAATGCCAGTAAAGATTCAACTATTAATTATTAGGAGCCGCCCAGATGATTTGATTTTAATTCCTTAACAATTGCAGTGAATTGCTCTTTTCCGTTTCTTTTTATATTTATTAGGTTTTTTAACGGAATAAGATAAAATTGTTGAAAAATAAATGTTAAACATAAACCATGTACCTACCAACTATTTTTTATATTAAATCCTGACATGCTGTTTTGTTTGCCGTTATGAATAATTTAAGTGGCACCCTATAACTTTTCCGTTAATGTACTATCGACAAACGCCTTTCCTATTTCGAAACAATTTTGCTTGTAAGCTGCAATTGTAGGACAAACAAAGGATCATAGGGGCACGGTGAATCAGTGTATACAAAAAGCACAACTTTAAGGTCCGCGTCCGTTTTGTCGATAGTACCTACCTACCCATAAAGCTTAAAGAAAAGTCAATCAACCATTTGCGTTCACTGGAAACTGTGTCGAAAATTTTTAAGTAGGTATACATTTTGACGACCATCAGGTTCATTTGTAGCGAGAGTGCGCGCCATCATTGTTTTCGTTGAACAATACCTAGTCTAACTTGTAATAAATTTGTTTATTTATTTTTTTAAATCTCCCTTACAACTATCTTTACAGGTATAGGTATGAACCCAATGCGACAGTGCGGTCATTAATAAATCTATATCTACTAATTTATTTACAACTTGCTTTTGCCAGCGGCTTCGCCCGCGTTTATATCGGAAAATATCCCACGGAACGTACTACCACCGGGAATTCCTTCCTTATTTCTTGTCTACATTATAAAGGGAACCTCTGTGCAAAATTTCAGCTTTCTAGGTTCAAGGGTCCTAGGATCCCAGGGGGTAGGGGGGGATATAGATTTAAATTATAAGGACTAAAACAATTTCTTCGCGGCCGACAACACAGGCATTGATAGTCGAATGCACACATTTATTTATTTATTTATTTACATAACACAACTATTATTACAGGTCTTAAATTAACCTAATGCAATAGTTAGTTCTAGTAAGTACTTATATCTAATGTAGGTAATAACAACTTCAACAACTTATTTCTAATATTATCCAATATCTATCGAACAGTCAGTATTATTAATTTTTGGAAGTAATACAATATGCAGTTCGTGTAAATTCACTCAGTGTGCAGCTAAATAGATCGACCTGTTGTGATATCGCGTTGAGCACCCGCAAAGCGCGCGTGAGGGGCGCCTGCTGCAGCAAGTTGGTCCGCGCCACCGGCACACGCAGCAGCGGCGGCCGCCGCCGGCGCGACACATACTCATCCGGGACACACAACCTGACTATCCCTAGAACGACAGGATTGTGTATCCCACCACGCATAACTTTAAATACATAAGTGGCGAGAGCTACCTCCCGTCTCACCTCAAGTTTAAAATAGCCAATAGTACCTAATAGAAATAGGGTAGGATACAGCAGTGGATATCCAGGGTATACCCCATACTGTTTAAAATACATATATCTTAGAAATTTGTTTTGTATACGTTCCAACATTAACGTTCAAACACATACGTGAGTCCATCAACTCCTAAATTTACTTTTGCCGCATTCCACTTGTAAAACTTTAAGACCACGATACAATCATATAATGGGAACTTTAACACAATACAACACAATGATACGACCTACATTAATTTAATATAATAAACATAAAATAGTGTCCTTGTGAATGCACTCAAATGACACGTGAACACATAAATTTTGCCATGAAGTTCGTGAATGATACGAATTCCCCGGGTCACAGGAGTTTTGGCAAGCAGGTAGGTCCTGGCCACAGAAATCTATTATTTAGATTTCTGTGGTCCTGGCTGTCGGCACAGCCCGTAGTGATGGGCTCCGCGGCCTCCACACATAGCGGTTTGGTATGCAAAAACTCAAGCGCTGCAGCACTCCTGGATTATGCTCGATGCCACGAAGTAGTTTTACCAGATACGTGACAAGTGTAAACTCCCGTCGTACCCTCAATTCGACCATACCCTGTACAAATAGAGTGGGGTACATCAACGAGTAAAACGGATATAGGTACCTACACCATAAAGCTTCCTGGGCTCTCCAACATTACAGAATGTTTAGCCTCATGTGGAGCCCATGACAACTCTAAGTTCCAGATGATTCCTGAGTGCGTCATACACCCCCCTGACTGCTGCAATATTGGTGAAGTCTCGTGTCTGTCTCAGTATGAATCCCAAGTTTCTGAATTGTTACCTATATATGATCGCGAAACGACAATTCAGGAGACATCTATAGTATAGACAGACAATTTTTCCATTAGGAATTGGACCAGATTCTGTATTTGTGCCATGGCAATAGGCCTGTCTCCTATTACGTGAGACTTAAGCACTCCTGACGAAATGACGGTGTACGAAGCGCGTATCTGGCGTTATGTTAGTTGCTCATATGAGTGTGTATAGTGTATATGAGCACTTGTGTTAAAATTTAAAGGTCAAATGAATTAAAATTCTATCCTAAACAATATAGTGGTAAACACATCACTAGAATACCCGTACTGACATTCAAGCACGTTTCAAGTATTTTTAATGTACAGCTGATGGGGCTGATAATATTGAGTACTCGGGTACTGGGTATTAACAGAAAAATAAAACATTTCATTCGATAAGGAAGGCTAGACACTTCTGACTTGTTGACGCATAAGTGTAACGGGTGGTTTAATGCGACGTTAATATCTAATAATATGCTTGAGTCACTCAGAAGACCACCAAGACCCTTCCGTGCCTCGTTGGTCCCGGCTGTCATTCGTGGGTCTTTCACAGTCGCTACAGGTCGTCAGAAACCCGAAAGTCTGACAACCAGTCTTAGCAAGGGGTATCGTGTTACCCAGTAACTGGGTTGTAGAGGTCAGATAGGCAGTCGCTCCTATTCAGCTGCATCCGGTTAGACTTGAAGCCGGCTCCAACATAGTTGGGAAAAGGCTATTCAGATTGTTATGAGCCACACAGGTCGGTGCACTGATTAAAATAGCCTGTAAGAGTGGCAATACTTAATTAAAATGTACATTCCGTCCAGTCAACCGTACCGTACCCTGGCCAGTCAACGCTGCCAGGTTACTACCATGTTCATTATCATTTGCGTAGCCTTTTCCCAATTATGTTGGGGTCGGCTTCAGGTATGCAGCTGAATAGGTACCATAATTTTACATAGTGCGACTGCCTACCTGACCTCCGCAACTCAGTTATATACGTGAGTGAGTTGAGACAACACTTCACTGCTGGCTTGAGAGGCGAGGCTACGGCGAGGTACGGACGGTGGGGGGAAATGCTCCTCAGGCCCCGACTGCATTCAACTCGCACGTGTACTGTATTGGGTAACACGATAACCCTTGGTAAGACTGGTTGTCAGACTTTCGGGCTTCTGACGACCCGTAACGACTGTGACAAAGATCTAATGACAGCCGACGCGACGGCTTAAAGTGCTTATCACCATGCTGTCAGGCCAATAATCCTACGAAGCGAAGAAGTCCCTGAAAGATTTGACGTGCTTTAACTGTGCCCTGTTTACTGCTAATAAAACACTTTCTTTCTTTCGAAATGAGTCGTCAACTGTTTTATTCTGGATTTTTCTTGAATTGAAAATCGTTGGGAAACTCATTCAATTTAGAAAATTATAGTAGGTCGGTTGCGTAGCAATCAACTGTGGTCTTGCAGTGCCATTTGTAATTTAGAATATTGATACCATTCGGGATACCGAATTTGTGCTTGAATGATCTTATAATGTATGTAGGTACTTACATAATACAAGGTGATTCTATACTTAGCTTCAATGCATAACGGCATTTCAAACCAGATTAAAATGTTTGGTCTTCATATTTGCAATACCTATGTATATGAACCGCTTCAGCGATGGGTATATTTTTAAATAGTACATAGTATTGGGTATTGGTGTACGTCTGACAGTGAACCTGGTTAATTTTAATTAGCGGTAATCTATTAATAATAACCAGTTCTCATTTCCATTAATATAATATATTATGAATCCCACATTACGTGGACTGGAATATTTAATTTGTGGCATTTTATTAAATCCGTTCCAATTTATGCTTTTAAGCAAAGCGCGTTATTCAGTTTTATTGAAAACCCAAATAAATACACAACAAACATAATATGTGTTCTATTCAATAAATTGTATTAGGTTTGCATTTCTTAAATCAGGTACCAGGAATTCACACAATTTATTTTCGAAAATGTAGGTAGTTGTAAATTATAAAATGATTGAATGGTAGGTATGTATAGCTATAGAAAGTAGCAAAATTGTTTAGATTGTAACCAGTAATGTAAACCAAAAATATTTCATTTTTAGGGTTCCGTACCCAAAGGGTGCCAACGGGACCCTATACAGACGGTAATAGGTAAACACTTTAAATTTCACAGATTGTGTATGGTGGTGTGGTGTGTAAGTGTGTGTGTTCATGGCCGCTATAACAACACATAATAAAAATGGAACAAAGTTTGAAATTAAAGGGGATCCTCACCAAGAAACGTTTTATTTCGGCGTTTTAGAAAATGTTGTACGGTGGTACTGAACCCTTCGTGTGCGATTCCGATTCGCACTTGGCCGCTTTTTAATAATCTCATTCACACACCACATTACGGCATAATTATACAGCATCTAACCTTTTCTTCTTCATTAATTATTGATTTGTGTGAATTTTTCAGTTGGGAACGTTAGGATCAATTTTTCAAAGTTTAATTTACAACGTAGTTATAATTATACTCTGTGACAATTTTTTGGCTATGGTATCCTCTTAAGTACTTGAAAAAATGTAAAAGGATGAACTTAATGCCTCCAAGGTTTTATATGCTGCATCATTATTGCGATCATCGGCCAAAGATTGTTTAATGTTTACGGTAACTTTTGCTTGAATAACTAGATAGGACCAAGGTGTAAAAATCCTATCTTCAGCGGTGGAATACATTACTTTATGAGCTCTTTTGGCGAACCTAATAAAGATCCTAAAAAGAGGAGACCGAGTTTACTAAGTTTTTCTCATTTTGAACCCTTCAGCAATTTGCATTACCTACTTCGCTCAATTTCAGGACTTTCTTCCCCGTCAAATGTGAACTACACAAATTAATTTCTTGAAGAAAAATGGTAATAAAAGAAAGTAAGAGATACTCGTAAAGAGTAATAATAGTAAGTAATATAAAAATCCGAAGTAAATAACGTTCTAGAAAAAGAGACCGCAAACATTTCATTGAACTAACTAAGGACAAACTATCAGGTTCATTGGAAGCGATAGCCTAAATAATAATTTTACTTCGTCAGTGAAACAGCAATCCTTTAAGTAAAAGTTGTTTGGAGCTTTTCATAGCCCGTTTGTTTTGAAATTCCCTCAAAGCAGAAAATGCTATTTACTTATTGCGCCTCGTTTACTTACAAGGTATTTAGGTTTGTGTCGTCTGTTCCCAGTTTTGTATTTGGAAAATGGAATTTTCCTGTTGGGATATAGAAGGGGCGGAATTCCCAATCGATTTTCAAAAAGGATGTTTTGTAATAGCTATTTCGTTTTTGTTTACAGTTTGTTCTTTTTGGGATTTTCCGTCCATTTCATTTGTTCTTGTTTTGTGGTTTTTCATACTAGAGTTACACTTTGTCTTGTAACTGAAATGATGAATATTATGATTCAGGTTTTTACAAAGAAATATGATTGACAGTCATATCTAAATTGAGGCGTACCTGATAATATGGTAAAACTCGAATTAGGCACATTGCTTGTATTGGCTATCGCTTGTTAAAGATAAAGACATCAATTCCCCCGCGCGATGGTTTAGATAAGAGTGCTCCAGCTCAGTATATATTCATCGATCGATTTCATTAGTAACATAACGATAAACATCAGGCTCAGGCAGGAATATTATATCTACTCTGTGGAAAACTTTAGTTCGAAAACACAAGTGAGTAATTTTATAGTTTTGGAGCTATATCGGACTGACGTCCTATATTCCTTTTCATATCTATCTATCTAATTATCTCGTAATGTCTCACTGCTGGACGAAGGCCTCCTTGTCCCATTTCCACACACGTCTATCCTCTGCCATTGCGGGCCACTAAGTTTCCATGTAATATTAGGTATAAAAACATTTTACATAGGTAGTTAGTCTAATAATTAGACTAACTACTTATGTAAATTGTTTTAATACCAATAATTAATATTATTATATTATTTAATAATATTAAACCAATTTACATAAATAGTTAGTCTAATATTATATAAATTGTTTTAATAATATTAAATTGAGTTACCTCGTAAGATTTTATTTTTTATTTTATTTTATTCATAAGGTACAGATACAGACAACAGAATAATAAAAAACAAAGAACGAGCCTTAACAATAAACAGTGAGTGAACCTGAAGTCCAATTACAACCGTACACAACTTAACCAAACAACGCTTCGTTTTCAATAAAGGATTTAATTTTAAATTTATAAAATTTAAAATTAATTTTTAAAGATAGACACTATTAATGAGGGTTTACAAGGTCTTTACTACAACAGCGAAAATAATTACTAATTCGTTATTTTATTTTTTACTAATTGTGGCTTCAGAGAAAGAAAGAAAATCCATCGCATTTTATAAAAATCGCTTTATTGTTATCCATTGCATTCTTGTTATTTGTTTTTCTTTCTTCGTTTTTATTAATTTCTACTTAAATCTAAGCTTGTATTTATTATAATATACACCCGTGGGTCTTGGCTCCCATATTATCAGGGCACACTAATTCTAATGTATTTCACAAAATGTCCCGCCAAACCACCAAGTTACAAAAGTTTGAAGTTTATTGCCTAGAATTGGAACTGAGCCCGATAAACTGCGGATAATATGCTGGCTCTAACGAGGGACCTTATTTAATTGTGAATTATCTATTGGAGTTGCATAATTTCTTAGCATTATCCCTACTACATATAAAAAACGTGAAAGGTGTACACCAAAAAATAAGCAAGCTAATTCATAATTTTCCTGCCCGTATTCCAAGGCACAGCATGTCTATTTCTTCCATACACATCTCTTAGCCATCATGGGTAGTATCCCCTTTCAAACCATATCACCTTTTTCTTTCAAAGACGTCAAAACAGTTGAATTGTGAACCACTTCTATTTGATTGACTTCAGAATAATTATTGAATCATTTCAGTCCAATAAGTTCTTAGGACTTATTTGCTAAATGTGGGCTCTAGAAACTCCAGCCCTATTAGCAGATGCCTGTCAAATCTGCAAGATTTGCAAGTTACCAACACATCATATAAAACGTCAATTTGTTTTGTTTCAGAAATGCCACCACCACCACCGCATCCTGGCCCTCCGCCGCACCACCCAGGTGACCATCCTCCGGGACATGGTCCGGCCCCGCATCACCCACCGCACCATCCGCCTCACGGGCCCCATCATCCACCACATGGTGGACCCCCACCACCACGTCATTAAAAAGTGAACGATACAAAATGTATTAGCCTAGAACCGCTCTAATAAAATAATTTTATAACTTTAACTTTTTGTTTTTTTTTGTTTTTAATAGAGTAGTTCAAAATCATATTGATGAGTAAGGTAATGCAGAGACTTTCGACTCTGATATACCAACATATAGTTACAATACATACTTAGAATTCCATATAGCAGGAACCTTGAGTAATGATTCTAGAATCAAGCATACACGCATAAAGGAGGATGCGATCAAACGACAACCAATGATGGCGTCACCATGCGATAGAGCACCGAAACAACACTACTTTCAAAAGAACTATAACATAATACTCACAGAAGAACGGTGTGACTACTCAGGCCCGCAAGAGCTGAGAGTATACACCGACGGATCTAAGACCGACTCCGGAACCGGAGTCGGAGTCTTCTCATACGACCTCAACATTAACATATCCAGCCCGCTGGGAATGTTCAACACTGTCTACCAGGCAGAGTGTGTGGGCATTATACAAGCGGCTTACGCCATAGAGGCAAGGAGAGTTACGGATACTCGTATACGTATACTCTCCGACAGTGCCTCCGTACTCCAATCCTTACAGAGAAAACACTTCTCCTCGAGACTTACACTAGAATGTCACATTGCACTGGAGCGTATAGCGGTATCAAACCGCAATACTGTGACACTGCAATGGATAAAAGGACACAGCGGATCACTGGGTAATGACGCAGCTGACGATTTAGCTAGGAGAGCATCTAGCACGTCAGTCTGTGGACCTGAACCAATTGTACCCATCCCCTTCAACCAGTTACGCAGGTGGCTACAGGAGTCCACTCATACACAGGCGGAGAGTTGGTGGTCCTCGACACCAGGATGCAGGCAGTCTAGGGAGGCCATGCCATCTATAGATGGCAAGCTAACCAGACGTCTGTTACGCCTGGACAGGCATAGTTTGCGCCTGGTGACGGGAACTATCACAGGACACTGCTCACTAAACAAACACTTCCACACAATGGGAATAACGGACAGTCCTCTGTGCAGGGCCTGCCTGGAGGCTGAGGAAACCGTAACGCATGTGCTCTTTGATTGCACAGGCGTCACCCAGATTAGAACTAAAACTCTTGGAACACCCAGATCTTTCGCAGATGTTTTGAACAGACTTGGAGACTTGATCGACTTCTGGAATGAGGTGGGCTGGTTGGAATAACCCCCCACTCCCCCTGAAGGCCGCTATGGCCCACGCACAATGGTCCACATGAAGGACTAAGTGCGGAAACCATACCTTCTAACTAGAACTAGAACTAGATACTTAGAATTACACCTGTATTTTTCAAAGGACAGTGGTCAAATTAAATGTAATGATGAAATTAAATAATATTTATTTCTAAATGTAGATCTTTTAATATACTTTTACTAGTAATTTTGTAGGGTTCCGTACCCGAAGGGTGCCAAACCGAACCCTATTACTAAGCCTCCGATGCCCGTCCGTCCGTCTGTCCGTCTGTCAGCCGTAATAGGTAAACAGTTGAATTTGATACAGATTGTGAAAGAAAGAAAAAAAAGATTAAGATTACATTAAGATTTGTTTTTTTTTTCGAGATTTTATTAAGATTGATAGGTTGTGTTAGATTGTGTATTTCTAATGCAACTGTAGCAAAAAGTAATAAAAATTAAATAAAGATAAAAATTAAAGGTCCCCATACAATTACTTTTGTTTTTGGAAAAAAGTCGAATATAATCGATAATCGTACTAACCAGTAACTGGGTTCTAGAGGTCAGATAGGCAGTCGTTCCATGTAAAATACTGGTATTCAGCTGCATCCGGGTAGAATGGTACCGACCCCAAAATTGTTGGGAAAAGGCTAGGCAGATCATGATGATCATTTCCTTATAATGAACCGGTATGATTCAAGTACCTACGGTAGGGCAGAGGTTTTGCAGAGTAAGAAAGAGTATGAAGATAATCAAACGATTATTGGGCTCCTGATAATTGGTGTACGTTTACCTAAAGTCTTACAAAAGTATCTGATGAAAGTGTTAACAAACCCTGTTCTTAATTATTACGCAATCACTCACTAAAGGCATTTTTTTTTCTCTTTATTTGATTTGGGGTTTTTGTCTGGACAGATATATCAACCCCATCGTGCCTTTTACCATTATAACATTAACACTTAACACACAAACTGTTACTGTAACTTTACACACAAACTACACTAAACAGTTAAATAATATATAAAACACTTTGTTTATAGATAGAAGTCACCGATGGAGGACTGTGACCAAATTACATAACTTTTTGGCACCTTCTGAAGTTGGTTCGGATAAAATTGATTGTATCAATCCCACGTTAAGCCTATTTAAGTCTAATTCTCTTTAAAGTGACTCCCTCTCGCGCACTAAAAGCATAGAATAATAAAGTTACAGTAGTTTTTCGCGGAAGTGACCATGAATTAAATACCTACGGCCGCTTGGCAGATAAAAACGTGTCGGTCCGTGCGTAACTGCCGCGCTCGATCTGTTGCGTACTGATACTGACTGAGATTTCAAAGCGCGTCGTTTCAGCCGTTTTCTATGAAGATAATTTACTATATCATTATTGTACTGTGCTAAAGGGAAATAATAGGTAACACATTCGTCTGTTTCAACAACTTTATACAACAATTATTGTTTGAATAACATTATTTAACAGTAATTAAAAATCATTGACAAAGATTGAGGTTCTAAAATGAACCTCTATTGTCAAATGAAAAACATCTTTAAGGTGATTTCCATTTCGAATAATCAAATCAATGCACTTAATTTGTAAGTGGCACTACAAAGTGACATCGACAGGTAGGTAGTGTAGCGTAAAGAATGAAACAAAATGTTTCTGCCACAATAAAACGTTTTTTTTTTTAAATCGAAAAAAACTATTTATATAAAAAAAATATAAAAGACAACAAGTTAAAAATAAAAAGATTACATACCGAGTTTTATAGGACAATACATTATAAAATCTTACGAGATAGAAATTTAAATTTGAATTTCGGGAAATGAACGTAACTTAAACCAAAAATAAAATGTCGACCTAAACCGGAAGAATTGCAATTCCCTGGTAGGATAGACTTAAGATAAAACGTTAAGTTACACGCACAACATAAATAACTAAGCTCGTGAAGCTTAATTTATCATAAGTTAGTAGGAAACGCAAAAAAAGAAAATTTTAGAAATTTAATCGAATTTAGTTATCTGTCAGTCCTGGAGATCCGTGATGCACGATGGTGGAACTTCGCCTGCCGTAAGGACGCGATGGATGTGTTTTTGGAATATACTGAACTCCTCAGATTGAGGGTCTAGCCCCAAGGGAAAATCAGAGCTATCTGGCTTGGTGTACTCTATTAAAAAAGAAATGGAATTTTAAAGTACCAAGAAAAAATAACTCTGATAAAATAGGAATTGGTAACAACAAAAAAACATACCAATATCGCTATGCGCGATCACATAGGTTTCGTCTCTCTCTTTAGATTGATGTACCTCCTTCCATAGGGAAAAAGAAAAAGAAAAATACCATAATTATGACCTACAAACTATAGAATCCCAGAAAAACATGAAATACCTACGAATATGAAGCAATACGAACCTTATTATGGCTTAAAAAATAAAACTGAACGTGCAGCCTCCAGTCCAACCAGATACAAGCGACAACGAGAAATCTCACTTGGGCCACCGCACCGGCTCAAAGATGAAAATTAAAAAAAAAATTAACATGAAACATTAACATTAACATTAAATTTGACAAAAAATATGGACGGCTTCTTTCAGGAAAATAAACTCGGTAATGAATCTGAAAAATCTTTGACAGGAACAAGAAAAAAAACATCCGTCATCCGAATTCAAAAACTAAAAGAAAAAATGAGAAAAATAGCATGCCAAGATTTGGTTCATAAAAAAGGTTCATATACTTTTTTAATTGACGAGGTTTTAATGTAATAAAAATTATGTAGTGTTTGTAACACTACAGTAGGCACGTTTTATGATCCATTTGTTTACATTTTCACTTTTGGAACAGACCATACAGTTACAGTCTCTCTCATAATAATAGACAAATTGCACAGCTTACACAGACAACACCCCCACACACACACACATACACAAACACTCAACCTCACTTCCACTCCACATCAGAGCTGGGTAGGTTTTACTTACTTTAAAACTTATAATGATTTTTTCTTTTGTAATTTTTAATTTAATAAGAGTTCATTAAAGATGTGAAAGTATGGATCAAAAATGTCTTCCTTGTACTTTGTGTTGGGCGTTGATAGCTGCGCCTCAGTATTTTACTTTTGCAGCTATCTTCATGTCTATTGTTATGTTTAATACCTAAAAATTGTTTCTGATAAACTTCATTTTAATTTTTTTATATTTTTTTATTTTAGTTATTATGATAACCCCACTGAATTTATGACCCGCAATCCTTGTCCATCCTTTCATTGTCAGCTGACATCCTCAATCTAACTAATTGAGAAATTCAAATACCTATAAAGTAGCTAAGTAGTTATATATCAACACCGAAATGCCTTTTCTAAAATAGTGTAGAAGATAGATGATAGAAGGGAACGGTTTCCATAAGAAATTCCTTACTATTAAAAAGGCTCCCAGGGAAAAATAAACCTCTCTATTTTGTGTGATTACTGGCCCGATCTGCCCTGCATACGTTCAGATTGTCAAGCAATCTTCGTTGCGGTCTGCGTCGACTACGTAAATCTAAAACTCTTCTTCTCTTTTTTCTCGCTCTCTCTCGCCAGGTACATTTATAAATAATGTTTCACTAAAAATCCCCATAAACACCATTATTCCATTTTCAATAGAATATAGTCCCTGTTACTTATAAACTGACTTATTATTAGTAATTTATTTTATTTTTATTTCTTCAGGATAGCAAACAATTGCATATTATTACGCTTAATATTTAGGTAGAGATATTTTATAGAACACTTAAGTAATCACGCAACCAGCAGCGTCAAGTTGTTGATATCGCTTTATCGCTGCGCTGCGTATGAATATTTCGATAAATAAGTACAGCTTTATGACTATTCTCATTCACAGTTGATTTCACCTGCAGTAAACAAGTTATTTAGCAAAATTATTGTTTTCTTCGTGTATAGAAGGAAGTAACAGTACAAGGTAAGAATATTTTTTGTTACTTTTGATCAAAGGACACTGGGCAAAGTTGTATGGAAAGTGGTCTATGAAGCAATAGAAATGTGGTCAATAATGTTTTGAAAAAGCAAATGTTCACAAAAAAAAAAAAAATATGGCGACTTCAAGCGGAACCGACAGTTTTGAGACAAGTCGGTGTTGGGGTTCTTTCTTTTTTAATA
This sequence comes from Cosmia pyralina, assembly GCA_946251885.1. Classification (NCBI taxonomy): domain Eukaryota; kingdom Metazoa; phylum Arthropoda; class Insecta; order Lepidoptera; family Noctuidae; genus Cosmia; species Cosmia pyralina. The sequence continues at coordinate 14,894,183 of OX276353.1, forward strand.
AAACGACTACATTGTATTTATTTTTGAGTTTTTTTTTTTATAGCGAACAGTAGGTATTAATTTATTGTAATAAAGGGTGGCATCGACATCGACGCGCGAACTGTAACCATGAATTTAGCACATATTCTAGACTCCCATAGTGTAAAAATTTTTCACCGGTTATAAAAAAAAATCTGCTGTATCATAGAAGAATGCAATACCGACGCGATCAAGATGTATGTTCTAACTATTTTTTTTAATGATTTACGAATAATTTTAACTCAGGGGATCCAGAATAATGTACTGAGGTTGCGTGTCGATATCCCTGCGACTAGACAAATCTTAAGTACAATATAAAATCCAGCACTAAAATATAAATATTATGTACAAGTATCTCATATATAATATGAAGGCTCTCCTCATTGGGCATCAAAAAATTCGTCCGTATCGCTGTCAATGGGAAAAGTGCTCAAAAGGCTGGCAGCGTTGCCACGTTGGATGGCAATGCTGATTCTTTGATATAAAATTTTGCTCAGCCCTCTGGTCTGGTCACGTGAAGAGTAGACCAAGCGTTTGGCAATATCCCAAAATACTCGATGAGTACTCGGACCCCACGGCCCTAGTGTTTCAACCCCAAACGGCTCAAACACATTGCTCCCAATAAGGTTGTTATTTTTTATCCCAGCCACCCTGTATACACAAATTTTACATCTATAATAGTGCTATAAAAATATCTGCCATGGCTGCAATGGGTATATAGTGAGTATATTATGTGGGTATATTATGGGTATATTGTGTATATAGCTTACTATAGTGAAGATAAATTATTGATCTTGTGACACAATTTTTTTATACAAAAAATGTGCGTATCAATTTGAATTCAGTTATATATATGAAACCGTCCCGGAGTAATAAGTGTTCATCCCAGAACAATTAGAAAGAGGTAGCAATTATTAACCGACTTCAAAAAGGAGGAGGTTCTCAATTCGTCGGAACCTTTTTTTTTTTTTATTTTTTTTTTATGTATGTTCCCCGATTACTCGAAGATGGCTGAACCGATTTGGATTTTTTTTGTTTTATTCAAGAGGGTATACATCACAGTTGGTCCCATATAAAATTGATTAACTTTGCTTGGGTAGTTTTTGAGTTAGCTTCATTAATACGTATATTTTCCCCACTTTTATATGGATGATGTTCTAGTTTGTTTTGCAGGTAGTGGTATTAGAATTTGTGTGGGGTAGGTACCACAACTAAAAAGTGAGAAATAAAAACTTTTTTACAAAAAAATACAACCGACTTCCAAAAACAACACTACAAAGTGAAAAATAACTTTAATTTCGGAAGTCGGTGTCTAGTTAAATGTATTTTCGTTTTTTGCCACCGACTTCCGAAATTAAAGTTATTTTTCACTTTGTAGTGTTGGTTTTGGAAGTCGGTTGTATTTTTTTGTAAAAAAGTTTTTTTTCTTTGACGAAGCGACACATCGCGCGTAGAAGTAATTATTTATTTTCTCAAAGGTACGAAATGTCTTCACTATTGTAATCATATACTCAATACTATCTCCCATTGAAACCGTGGCAGATATTTTTATAGTACCTTATGGAATAACAAAGTCAAGTCAGTCAGTCAGGACTTCTCTTTTTATTTAAATAAAAAGAGACAGAGACTGACTTTCTGATGACTGACTGATTCATCAACGCCCAGCCCAAACACTTGAACCTATAAAGCTGAAATTTTGCACAGAGGTTCCCTTTATAATGTACACAAAGAATAAGGAAGGATTTCGTTCCCCTGGTATATTTACCGACACCCATGCGGGCGAAGCCACGGGCAGAAGCTAGTACAATATACAATCTAACAGTAAAATATATAATATTATGTACATGTATATAATATAAAGAGGAGAGCTCATGTTGGACGGAAATATTTGACCTAAAAATAGCCCAGCCCTCTGGTCACGTGAAGAGTCGACCAACCGCTTGGCGATGTCCCAAAATACCGTTTGAGATTTTCTGCACCTGCAGCAGACTCCGCAGCTCAGCTCGCCATGCTAGGAAGACGGGATGGCGCGAGGGTGTCGACACAGGTTGCATCAAACGATTATTGGGTCAAAGCCAAAGGCCTACTAACTTCCAAGGCATTATGGTTATTCCGTCTGGCCACTTCCCATTGTCACGTGCCAAGCCATTGGGTTCTAAAATAACTGGCACCCCGGCGATGACAGAACCCGACAGATGATGTAACTAATGCTGGCGTGCCGTGCCAACCAGCCAGCGCTGCCTAGCGGTGCCCGAGGCGGTCAACTGCTTCACCGCACTGACAGCGATGCGAATCGCCTCAAGGAGCGCCTAGACGTAGACATATATCGAGCTGGAAAGTGGTGTCACCCAGCATAAGCAATGTTAGGTGACGGTAGCGCCTGAAGCCAGAGGCCCGACTTCCATTCTTCCACAGCCAGTAGGCAAGCACGCTCAGCAGTATTGTTGGACGTATTAATGAGTTTATTCCGTTCCAACCTACAGAGCGGCTCATCGCACTATCGCTCGGAAGACGGGTTTTCGAGCTGCACCCTTCCCGACAAGCCACCTTCTAGACATTCATCACATCGGTCAAACACGGCGATTCAGAGTCAACCTGAGAAGGGGCTATGAGTTTTGCGCTTAACTTTTCAATGCTGTGGAACGCCGTGGACAGTAACGCCGGTAAGCTGACATTATAAATTTTACGGACGCCGAGCCCACCAAAACGAAAGGGTCGTCCAATGCCACATTGAAAATGTTTGATAGAATAGGTACTTCGAATAATTAGATCGATTTTGTCAGAAAGTAGTAGCTGCTTCCATAAAGAGGAAGAGCTGAGAAAATACGTAACCTTTGGACCGAAACAGCAATAATGCAGAATGAAAATTAATTTCAGAAAGTCGACCCAAAATATCGTTAAAATTGTCTTTTTAAAAATCGTGTTTATTTTCAACATTTTTAACAGTTTTTCAACCATGGATATCATACCTACCTACAAACACAACATACGTGATATTCATACAATAATTTGATGACGTGGTGCCATATAATTTGTGTTATCATCATGTTTATCAGTAGTTATCGTTGTACAATCCGTATTTAACTTTTCACTGTTTTAAGCTTTAGCAAGAACTGAACCTGCACCAACCTATGCTAATATACAGTAGGAAGAAATAGAATTGTTTGAATTGACCAACTGTTTTCTTCCAGTTATGCCGCCACCACACGCTCGTCCTTGTGGGCCGCAATGCGGGACGTCCTGTTCGCCGCACTGCTATCACAGTTTTCGAGAGGACCATTATTATCACTCGCCGCCGCATCACCCACCGCCCCCGCACCACTATCCGCATCACCCACCACCCCCACACCACTATCCGCATCACCCACCGCCTCCACACCACTATCCGCATCACCCACCGCCCCCGCACCATTACCCGCACCATCCACTACCGCCGTGCCACCCGCCGCCACCGCACCATCCACCACCACCGCACCATCCACCACCACCCCCGCATTATTAAGACTAGGAAGTCCAACCCTTCATGCATCACTAATTCTTGTAAGCCAGGGGTTACCATACACTTTTATAGAATATAATACTTTTAGTAACAATTTTACTTAGCATATAGTAGGTCAATATTGGAAAACTGTCACACGATTTTGTACATGTTCGCACCAACTGTTAACTGTGACCTGTCCTGCATAATGATTATGGTAAATGAATCCTGATCGGTGTAACTCAACTCAACTTGTGGAGCACAACCACGCAGCAATTCCAGCTGTAGTAGACAGGACTCAGAGGTTCCATTTTTCATCTTCGGAAAAACCGAAATATAGCGAATTATTATTTAGAAAATTTTTTCTTCTAGAAAATGCGAGGTGCCACAAAAACCGTTTTTGAACTCTTTCCAAAGTCAACTCATGTGTGGTGTAGTGTGGTCTCCATATAACATTGTAATACTCCAGGACGCTTCATACAGGGCATACAGCATTATTTTAGTACCAACCTGTTTAAAGCCCCTAGTGTTTCTTAGCATAAAACCCTAACATTTTCGATACTTTCTTAATAATATTCTCGATATGGGTGGGGGACAAAAGTTATTTTTTTTTTATCAAACAGTACAGTACAGATCCCTAATTGCATCCACTTCTTGTATTTATTTTATTGCCTATGAAGTAATCCAAGTGAATACGCTGAGACTTTCTTTAAAATGACAAATGGTAACATTTTTTAAAATTAAGTTCCATTTTGTTGTACTTACACTATTCAACAACTCTGTTCAGATCATCTAGAAGAAGCGTGATATCGTTCGATGATTCGATTCTTCGAGCAAACTTTTTCCTCAGCTTAAAGAAAGCACTTGGAAAAGTAAAAGCAATGGGGATAATATATATGATAAATAATATAGGAGCCAGATGTGATCCCTGAGGGCACCGGAAGTCATGCAATAATTTATTGGCTGATCGAAAACCGTTAACAACAACATAAAATTCACGCTTCGATAGATATGATATCAGCCATTTCAGTAAGGGGCCAGGGATACCATACGTTGCTAGTTCGTGAATTAGTATGGAATGAGGAATTTTTTCGAAGGCCTTGCTGAAATCGGTGTAAAACACATCAAATTGTTTATTTGAGTCGATAGATTTTATTAAGGACTCCGAGAAAGACAGTAAGTTTGTGGCGGTAGACTTTCAGGCAACAAAGTCGTGTTGGTGATCGCTAAGATAAAGTCTGAAATAGCGTTGGATGTGAGGACAGATCATCGACACAAATATCTTGGCAAACGTGGAGAGAATCGCGATAGGTCGATAATTGGAAATAATGTCTTTTTTGTCCGAAAAGGCCAAAGTCGTTCCTGTGGACAATTGTCCACAGGAACGACTTTGGCCTTTTTCCACTAGGATGGGAAGGTTCCAGTGGCTAGCCACACCTTATTTATATTAATAGCGGGGTAACCAAGGCCAATGCAAAGGCAGAAAATAAGGGTAGGGTCAGGTCAGGACCTGCTTGCTTCTTTCATGGAGTAGCTATTTGAGCAGGGAATCACTATCCAATTCTAGTATTGTTAGGAGTGGCTATTAGTTTCTAATATGTCAAGAAAATTTGAGTCATTCTTAACTGCTGTGCCATGTTCAGGGGTATAAACAGATGCGAAATAATTATCAAAAAGATCACAAATATCCGAACCATTTGTTATAATAGTTTGACCGTCAGTCATTGTTAGTGGATAGACACTAGACCCACCGTGTTTAGCTTTTACGTGAGTCTATAATAGTTTAGATTAGTTTTCCATATAATGTCCTGTACAAAGTTTTGACCAGGTTTTGACAACGTTTTAAAACTAATTTTAGTTCTAATTCATCATTTCATAAAGCGCAACCCTATCTTATTTTTCTCTTTGAGTGTTCTTATAATAATTGCTTTATGAAATCATGGGGGATAACGGCAAGTCATTGCAATACTTACAATTTGGGACAAATGTCTTTATTTCAGTGTTTAAAACTTCATAGAACACTTTTATCATACTATCTACATCATTACTGTTCAAAGATTGTTGAAGCTAGTCATGTTCGTTAATATACGAGTATGTTGTATTATGTTCCTAATTTGCCTCATAAAAACTTTTGCCTTGTTGAGATTATTGAATGCATTGAATATTGAATGGGAGATTGGATTATTTTATTAATGATTATCGCCCAATAGAAATTGTTTTATATTACCTCCCACCTGAATTATTTTAGATTGACGTACTAATTCCGTCACTCCCTTATTGGACCAGTCACAGTTAATTCGGCAAAGTTCAGTTTTTGCGAAGATACACCATAAAATCTCTTGTCCTTTCGTACCCTTGACAACTGAACTGTGATAGTTTTTACCTTTTGTACCTACAAAAAATTCTTTTTATCTTTCTAAATTATTATTATGTAACGTATCGCAAACGATAATGCTGGAAATATGTACTTAATTGAAGTACAAAATATACTCAATGTAAGATGTAAATTGTTATCACCACTCAAATAAAAACATTTACGAAAATAAAACATGTATTATTTTTTGGAGACAAATAAGAAAATAAAAATAAAAGTTTTGCAAACTGTACCGTGTGATATATCAAATAAAAGGGCTTACTGTGAGGGTCTCAAGTACATATTTTTTATAGTTCTAAAATAAATAGTTTTAAAGTTACTTAAGAAAATAAATGAAAATTGATCATTACCCCCCTTTGAAACTATCGAGCCTATTTTGAAAAAAAAATAATATAAAAATAGTTCTTTAGTTATAGATTACAGGAAAACCTATATTATAAGTCTATGGTCTTAAAATAACAAGGTATATCTCCTAATATTGTGCTTCCAAACTTACATTTGCAGTTGGAATGTATGGGAGAACATGTTTTCAACTACAATGTTTAGTTTGTTCTTGGGATAAATTCATCCCAACTACGGAATCTTTCATTGTGCATAGTCCAATATGCACTTGGCCGGTTTTCTTCATTATTGACATCGTACCATAGACATCTTTCTACAGTCTTTTTACAGTTATTTTACCTCTGATTCGTCAGCGTAGGTGAATATATCATAGTTGGGGATAGCCATTTTGCACTAATCATTTATGTATATTAGAAACAAGGTAGGTCTTAATATACTTCCTTGTGGCACCCCAAAACATTCATCTTCGCTGACAAAGAAATTGATTTTTACACGCCGCTGTGACGGGTGAGAATATTATGTGTCTTTGATGTACTCAAAATAAAATAAACCTAATACTCGTAATATTCATAGTAAAAAGGCCGGGAGATATGGCATGATTGAATATGTCTTCCTGTTTTTCCTTAAGGCTCCTACTCTACCTATAAAGACACTCACACACACACACACACACACACACACACACTTTATATTTTATTTATTTTTTAATTGCATATTATTTGTTACATGCTGCACCGGTCGACGTCATCGCGTCAACGCCGGCTATCGCTGAAAACCAGCGCTGGGGCTCCGTTTCGCATGGGGTCGCGGCATTATGCTGAGCGGTAGCCGTTTTGCGTAGATGTGACGCATATTTTCCCCTAAACTTGCTTTTTACATTGTTATTTTATTTTGTTGTCCTTTGCGTCATGTTTACCGCAAATAAACGTATTTTCTTTCTTTCTTTTCTTTCTAATTATTAACCAAATCGTACAGATTTATACGAAAGTAACTTTTGCAATCGGAAATTATCCATCGGGAACCTACTATCAGGATAAAAAGTATCCTATGTGTCAATCCAGGTTATAAAATATCCGTTGTCCACAAAAATATTTCAGGACCACTCAAGTGGCTTTGTACAAATTCACCGTCTTCGCTCAGGTCCACTAGAGTGGCTTGGGTCAGTCTAGTGGATAACGTTCCCACTGCTGTGACAGACCTCTCTGTGAGAGGGGGGGTCTGTAACCTACCACGCGGGCCCAGTGCGGGATGTCACATTTCTTTAAACTTTATGGTTCCAAGACCTTTTGTTTCCTCAAGATAATTTCCTTCACTGTTACAAAACGTTGAACACCAATCCACTTCTACCCACTGATTATTATTGAACATATTTTCCCCTTTCTGTGAGAGGCCTACGTGCAGCAAAAGAGTGCGATATTATTGAATTATTAATAGCTTTTTAAGACGGTGATTGGTTTCAGTGAAGTGCCTTTAAAGTCAGGAGATTAGATAATATTTTACAAGCACTTCCTTTTGTACTGCGTTGAAATTTATGATAACATAGGTACTTAAGTACTTTGACTGCATGCAATTTATGTAGGAATATAAAAATATGACTTCAGTCCTGTCCTATTTATTTAATACATTAATATTAATTCAACACAAAAAACTCTAGAATATAGGACCATGATTTAAAAAAAAAATGTTTGTACGAGATATCTCATTCCCACACACACATAATCAGCCTATAACGTTCCCACTGCTGGGACACAGGCCTCCTCTCTGTGAGAGGGAGTGGGCCGTAATCCACCACGTAATCATCCATCTCATTCCCACGGTTAATAAATTCCTAAATACTTATTTAAGTAAATAATAAAGATAAAAGAAAGTTAATGCGTGCTACCACGACGGTACTCGTATTCGAAAAAAGCGCGCAATTTTGATTGTTCCATGATTAGGTACTCAGACAGCGATATCAAAGAAAAATCGAACGGCGGGAAAACAAATGAACGAATGATTTTGAAAAAAAAAAAATACTTAAGCAAAATTAAAAATTAATTTGAATTTGGAATTCTAAATAGAATGAATTATATTGATCTTCATATTACCCAGCACCCCAGTACCTATCAAAAATCGGCAATTTCGTAGGTAACTTTAATTTCGGAAGTCGGTGGCAAAAAATTAAACTAAAAAGAAACCAAAGACACCGACTTCCGAAATTAAAGTTATTTTTCACTTAGTGTTTTTACTGGGAGTCGGTTGTATTTTTTTTGTAAAAAGTTTTTTTTATAATGAATCGGTATCGCGAAAGGTTGTTGAGACAATAGGTTTGCAATATCTGTGATGGCTTGTAGATATACAACAATATGTGTGGGTCAATGTTAGAATTAGGGTATCTTTGTCAGGACCTACATTTTCCTGATCATGAAACGTCGTCAGCACTTACAGTAGTGCTATTCTGTAAAAATCTCACTGTGAAAACTAGGTGCAGTGAGCTTAAAGTGAGTTGTCAATCCCTAGCGATCCCTAGCATCAAGTGGAATGACAGCACGCGTATCACGATGACGTTTTGTTGACGGAAGAATAGACAAAATGACACATTGCCATGCTTAGACACGTAGAATGCGTACAAATATTTCTACTACGAGTACCTACCTGCCATTTTGTCTATTCTTCCGTCGACAAAACCCGTTTCTATGGCGGGCATGCTAAGCGTCCAGCTCCCTTCAAACTCATCAACCGACTTCAAAAAAAGGAGGAGGTTCTCAATTCGGCTGTATTTTTTTTTTCTTTTTTTTTTTATGTTTGTTACCTCAGAACTCCGTCATTTATGAACCGATTTGGAAAATTCTTTTTTTATTTGAAATGATATACTTCCAGATTGGTCTCATTTTTATCAAAATCCAGTTCTGATGATGAGATCCATGACGAATTGAGGGAACTCCTCAAAAATTATTGGCATACATATAGCGATTTTGGTATTTTCATGAACAAATCAAGCATGTGCATTCAGAATGGCCACAAGGTTCTGGTGAAAATAGTACCATCAAACCGATCTGATGAAGAAGCTGGAAGGTAGGCACCGGAACTTAGTAACAAAACAATGTATTCTAGCCGTGTTTGGGCTTATTGGAATTGTCATGAGGTGCACTTTGGCTATATATGATTTTAATGGTACCTAATTATATTCCGCTTCAAATTGCGCTACTTGAGGTGTATGTTATGTGTGGCGTCGATTGTCAGAAGTCAGATTTAATAGCCTCGTTATCTCCGTCAACATAAAACTACGCCTTCCAAACTTCTGACACGGCTTAGCGCGACGTATATTTGACTTTTTGCAAAGTTTTTATTTGAGATGGTCTCATATAAATATCTTCAAGTTCTGATGAGTGGCTTTAATCATTTAATACGTATTATTTCCACATAGTCTATGTGAATGCTGCTCTAATTTATTTTGCAAAGCGGTATTCGATGTGTGGGGTAAGCACCACTAAAATTGAAAAATAAAAACTTTTTACAAAAAAAATACAACCGACTCCCAAGTAAAACACTACAAAGTGAAAAATAACTTTAATTTTGGAATTCGGTGGCAAAAAATGAAACAAAAACCAAAAACACCGACTTCCGAAATTAAAGTTATTTTTCACTTTGTAGTGTTTTTTTTGAGAGTCGGTTGTATTTTTTTTGTAAAAAGTTTTTTTTTAACGATGTTTTCACGGAGACATTTTTACAACATAGATCGACTCAACGCAAGATGAAACTAAATGACCTAGTAGATTGCCAGGAAAACTAGTAGGTAATACAAAAAACAATACGATAAAACTATAACAAATCAAATTGATTTGTCCTCTTTTCGTGTCAACTACAAAACGAGTGCTGCACGGTATTATCCCTTCACTTGAAATATGTCTGTTTTTGTGGAGATCCCTTGAAACGGACACAAGACTATTTTACGGATCGTTGCTTTAGGCCATTTCAAGTAACTTTTTCTTTTCTGTGGAATATCCACCCATCCTCTCTTTTGCTTACGATGTATTTATATTAGGTACGCTTACTCGCGGGGCCGGTAAGAATGGTCATCGCGATATAAACCGAATTATTTTTACCAAAACGCACGTACATAGACCGTTTTAATTGTCAGGGTTCCGTACAACAATAGGAAAAAACGGAACCCTTGTAGGACGACTTCGTTGTCCATCTGTCTGCTTGTCAGTCTGTCAAGACCCTTTTTGTCAGGAAAGCGTGGAGATATCAAGTTGAAATTAATATCAAATACGTAGGTCTATGGTCCCTTGGAGCTCTTAAAATCAAGCTTCTAAGTCAACGCAATAAAGAAATATAGCCATCTAAGCGACATATTTTGATACTCGCAATTAACTCAAAACCTATAGGGTACTTCCCGTTATCCTAGAATCATGTAAATTTTCAAGAAGTAAGGTCAGCACAAATAAAGGAAAAAGTCCAAAAATTGTTAATTTGTAATTCTATCACATAAAAAAATATTGTCAAGTCTGTCAGTCTAGAAACGTGTTGAGGTATCAAGTTGAAATCAATATCAAATACGTAAGTCTATGGTCCCTTGCAGCTCTAAACAAATCAAGCTTCTAAGCTTCAGAAAATAGCTATTAAGTTTCAGAAAATTATATGTACTCCATGCTATTTAAAATTACTCAAAACCCTCCCCTATGATTCTGGTCTCAACAAAAAACGGTGAAAATATCTTGTTGCACTTGTTGTCTCGGTGAAAACCTTCTATGCGAAAAGGCAGTTCACCAGACAATCCGCTTCCATCTACAACAAAATAAATAAACTTTTAAATATTTATCCTATGAGTTATCGAGAATGTAAGAAATATTTAATAGACTGGCTAAAATATTATGATGACGACATTGAAATTCTTTTTCAAAGTATCATGTGATAAGTTAACGAAAACGACATACACACACACCCGCGCACCTTTCACACACACACACCCCCACATACACACACCCACACACACATACCCGAGATTTAAGTTCTTTTGTATGCTACATTATTATTGTTTCTAGTTTTAGAAGAGCGGGGTCTCCTAGTACTGGTATTTATTATACTTAAAAGGAGGCCTCTATGCAAGATTATATATTGTAGAAGTTTGTAAAGTTAACTGAAATAAAATTTTTATTTATTTTTTTATTTTTTCAAAGTCAACGCAATAAAAAAATACGGCTATTCAGGATGAAATGTAAAACATGCACCAAATCGAAATGGGAGAATGTACTCATCATTATACATACTATGGAATCAATCGTAAAATCGCGGATAAAAATCAGCTGTTCAGTACGTAGGTACTGAACAGCTGATTTTTAAAATGAATGATTTTTGAAATGTAGATTTATCTACGTCAAAATGTAGGGAGCAGCTGATTTTTTTTCACGATTTCAGGTTTGGTCCCATAGTAAAAGTTGTTCATAATGATGAGTACAATCTCCCATTTCGATTTGGTGCATGTTTTCAATTTCATCCTGTATAAACGACGTATTTTGATACTCGCAAGTAAATCAAAACTTATAGGGTACTTCCCGTTGCCCTAGAATCATGCAATTTGGCAAGAAGCAAGGCCTCACAACACAAGTAAAGGAAAAGTCCGAAAAGTCCGAAAATTGTTAATTTGTAATTTCACCACAAAAAAAAAAATTGCGATTACAAACTTAAATTTGCAGTTGATATCAATGTACATGTTTTTCAACTAGGTTCTATTTTGGGATAAATTCTTTTCAACTACGGAACTCTTCAGTGTGCGTGGTCCGACATGCACATGGCCGTTTATTTTTTCGAGTTACAAACTACGTCATAGAATTAGCCTGAAGCTATCTTAACAGTGCCCACAGCAAAATATGAGTATTTTGTGTAAATGTATAGGTACGTTTTTTCCAGATTTAATTAATAACCGCCTATACTACCCAAGCTTAACCGGGTCGGAATAATTAAATAAAATCCAATAACTTTCTGAACCCGCTCCGTGGAACTGACGCGCTCAACTAATTATCACTGATACTTGAAGGTGAAAGAAAGTGTCGTTTTTTACAAACCTTTATTAAACCATCAGGAGCTAGTTACTTAATTAGCAAAGAAGTCGTGAGCGGGAAAAGTGAGGAAATTAGGTGTACGGAAGAGCCATCTGGCGACGGGATTGTGCGATGACCGGAACCTTGGAACAACTATATCTTTACTTTTCATTAGCACGCCGTTGCGTCGGCGATTTTCACTTTTTTTTTATTTCATCGTCTTTTTGTCAAATTAAATGAATTAATTAAACGCTAGTCAGGTTTACTCGAGCTTTGAGATGGGCTGCGGCTGTGATTGGCTTTTTCTGTTTACATGAATAATAATAGCTTTTAACTATGCCATTAATGGTATTTTTAATTCATCTATTTACTGGAAATGATTTTTCAATAGCACCTACAAATTGTTTTGGGTTACCTAACCTACTCCTAACTAAAAATTCAATGCTGTAATAGAGTAGGTAAACAGTAAACAATGTTGTTATTTGTAGCTGTCACAAAATAAATCATTAAGTAATCACCTGCCAGCGAATAGTACAATTTATTACGTATTTTACCTAAAGATCGTTCAATCCCCGATTCGACCGATGTTCAAATCTGTAGAATGGTGACGTTTTTATTTACTCAAAAAATAAATAAAAAAACATGCAACATCATGCATATTGCTCACGTTAACGCATGATGGCTAAACGTTATAATACGCCAAGGTATCGCAAAACGTTATCAGCTCCCCGAGCTTATAGTTTTAATTAGAGCGGTAAATTTTAAGCGTTGATCGCATCGTCGCTTAAATCTTAGCAGCCACGTAATTAAAATAATAATCGGAAGACGCCGAGCCCGTCCGTCGTATAGGCAACATTTTATAGGCTCGATACTCCGTAAGTCCATAAGTATCTGTAAATACTTAGGAAATTTTTGTGGTAATCTAGAAGGTTTTTTAACTTATCGGGCAATATTTTATTTTTATAATGAGGTCGTTATTTTTTTGTTAAAACTTTTTTTTTTGTAACAACTCGGTGTTTTCTTATAATATTGCTTTTATGAAAAGGAAAATTAGATAGGCACGTGAATTGTTGCTAGGTTGTCCATCCAAATAAAATATTAAAAACCAGACGGAAAACTGAGCAGTAAAGTTTTATGCGATTTAAAATTACACGCAGCAAACGGGACCGTACAAAAAACTAGTTTGGCTGTAAAATATTTACAGCGCTTCAATATTTAAAGTACGCCGAAGAAAACACGCCAACTTCGCCGTATTTGTGTGAAACAAACAAAAAAGAAGTACCTACTTTATTTAATGGCGACGTTTATAAACTTACAAAAGTGGCGTTTTTAACGAAACACAAGAACAGTATGAAGTTACTTTTCAATATTTCTTGATCCGAATCTAAAGACTTGTCAAATTACGCGGCCGATTGGTCGGCGGCGCGGCGTCAGTCGAGTTCTTAATTTAAATTCACTCGACTAATTGGTCAGCCGAGTCGACTCTTATTAGCTTCTTGATGGATATTGTTTTGATTAAATGAATTGCATGATTTTGTAATCAATTTCCTTGTGACTTCATTATGGAAAGTGTTATTAGTCGAGTGCTCATTTAATAAATGAGAATGTTCTTAAATATTAATTCGAAATTTGATTAAACGGCTATTAATCGGTTCGCAGACGGTAAACGATGAGACACAATAGAAGTTTTATTGCTATGCCGTCTGTACACGTGAACCGCCCAACCAATATAGTCTTATCATCATCACATCACGCCTGTATTCCCCCAAAGGGTAACACAGAGGAGTCCCTATAGTACACCCATATGGCGCCAGTTATGTTTAAGTCCCATGTAACAGGGGGCGCGCCTATTGCCATCAACCGGGTACAAATCCAGTCTCCGGACTGCTACTGAGAAATTCCAAATGGAAAAAACCTAACAACACTTTGATCGACCCGGGAATAAAACCCAACCTCATGCTCAGCAGTAGGTAGCGCTTGCAACCAGTCGACCACTACACCAACGAGGTGGTACACCAATTTAGTCAAACATATAAAATAAACATTAAAATCAAAGCGCTGGTAGCCGTGTGACTGACAGTGGCATGGTCACCATCAGGGATTTTTATTTTGATAACATAAGAAATTAGTCCAAGGTATAGTCCAAGAGCTAGATCTAGCTCTTGGACTATGCCTTGAAAATTGAACTCATTATAACCCGAATAAATCTGTGATTTGGCGAAAAATTGCAACTAATTCGCGACTAAATTTGGGATAAAACAGATCTTCGCTAGGTGCCCTATCTTTTGAGACTCAAATCGGGCCAAGCTGGGGAGATGCTCCCCAGATCGGCCACCTATAAACCATTATAACTTTTGAACCAGTGACCCAGTAATTCTGATATTTGGCGACCAATTGCGACTAATTAGCGACAAATTTTTTGTGTTATCAAAATCCCTAATGGTGGCCATGCCAGTGTCAGTCACACATGGTAGTCCGCAAAATTCAAATTTTCAAACGATTTTTACAATCTGCAGCTCAGTGTCTGGGTGTATGTTGATTGAAGTATGATTCTCGACCGCAAAAAATATGTATTTACAAGATTATATTCATTAGAATCAATAATACATTGGCCTCAAATGTCATGGTTCCATGAAATAGATGTATTAATAAATAGATATGAACTTAGAGAGTGGTATTGATGATTTTAAATAATATAATTCTATAAATACATATTTGTTACGGTCGCGATACTAACCTGCAAATTGCAAAAAAACCATAAGAAAATTTTAATTTCGCGAGCTACCCTGGCGCTTTCGCCAAAAAACATTACTTACAACAATTCCAAAATTTCCCCGGCAGTTCTCTTACATAGGTCCACCGTACAGTTCAACACACACGTACGTATATCCCATTGTGTTTGAATAAACATTTCAATTGAGAGGGTTTTCATTCGCGGTGTCTATTCGACCGGACCCACACATTCAGCTCTTTTTCGCGCTCCACTGATTTCCGATGAATGAACTGCGGTCGGAATATTAGAGCTCGCCTATAACGTAGGTTAGCAATGTAAACTTATAATTATTATTGGTTTAATTAATGTATTGGAAATGGAGGAACAATATTTTTGTGTATGGCACATACTTTTAGGTGCGATGAGATATTTTTGGTAAGGGGAAATCTCGCGGGTTCATGTCACCAATATGCGACATGCTATGCATAGTTTTACGTTAAAGTTTTCACTTCTGTTGGCAGTCCCCATGACTGCCTATTTTTTTTCTACTTGTCTGTAACAAACATGGCGGCAGAGTTCCATATTAAAGGGGACAAGGCTATTGCCATAACCACTGAGAAATTCGAGATGGAAAACCTAATAACACTTTGTCCGAACGAATCGATCCCAGGATCTCTTGCTTAGCAGGCACTTGTAACCACTAGACCAACGAGGCAGACTTGTCTGTACATAAAAAAAGTAATGTCAAACAGTAATGGCTAGTTTACACAGTGCGAGCTAGCGTGCGAGTAGGCCTACCGAGTAGCTACAGTGCAGCAACTCGCACTGTGTGGACGTACCATTCGAGTTACTCACACTTGCGAGTTGGACAGTAGCTCCAGCCGAGTAACTTCTACATTTTTTTTTCGTGCGAGCTAGCTTGCGAGTAGCCTACCGAATAGCTGTAGTGCAGCAACTAGCACTGTGCAAACAGCCAAGGCAAACCGAGCTACTGATATGCGAGTACACAGTGCGAGCAACTGTCTACTGTCTAGTCAGCAGCTCGCACAGTTTAAACCAGCAATAAGGTGTACTTAAGTACCCAAGCCTACCTATACCTATAGGTACATTACTACTCAGTTTAATAAATTCCTTTACTCCTTGTTTAATCTTTAATTTGAAATAAATTGTACTTTCAAACCTGTTTTTTGCCATGTATTCGATATAACACACTTTTTTTTTTTTACTAAAGGTTTTTGGTATCATAGAGACAGCAGAACACTGAACACTGTCACAGGATCACCTAGTTTGGGAGTCAGGGTTTACTCTATTTGCATGACCTTTATTCATTGAAATTCATGCGACCTAGTTTTTAATCATTGTTGAAGGCTATTGTATAAAATAAAGTTTTTTTTTTATATACCCAAAGAAAAATGCTTCTTGAACTCGAAAATTAAGAAAATTATAAGCTGTTTGTGCATTAAAAGATTGTTAGGGACTAAAGTAATGAAACAATCTAATCTGCCAAAATAATAGCCCACATGTGATGGCCGCTCCTTATTCACGCACCGAACCACCTTATTTAACGCCTACCTTCACCGATCGACCGAGCAAAATGTCGCGATATTCTTAGTATTTATTACACAGGTAAAGAACCAAGTACGGATTTTATTTCAGTGCTCAAAATAGATACTACCTGGCCTTTGAAATCGAGGACTTCTTGTTTCTCAATGGCACAGCATAATAAATAAGGTAAACCAATTGTCAGAATAGAATCAGATCCGAAGAAAATAAAAATATCAATGTATTGCCATAGCCACATGTGAAGTGGATAGAAATAAGTTCACCCAAGACATGGGTTTTCCTAAAAACGTTTACGATATTCAACTATGTGATAACTTTACACAGTATTTCCTATTTATGTCTTGATAATATCGAAGTAAAGGAACGTGAAAGTTTAATCTATCTGTCATTCAAACAGGCCGAAGTGCGTAGTCGATTTTATCTTGACAAGCGGTACGCGTCGAACTTCACTCGATTGTTTGACATTTAGACGTCGCTACTTTCGAGACTGGAGATATAAGTATACTTAAAACATCATCAAATATTTATGCGTTCAAGCGACTGTTCCGTGAAAATTTAATGATCAATTGAGACTTTCTTCAAGGGCTCTCGAATTAGCTCGTTTTATGTCTATCTTACCTACTACCTATGTAAAAATACACACCTATTTGTACAGTAAAGTAGTGTTTAACTACCTCAAGGACCAAGGTATGATGAATAAGTAATGCACACTTACTCGTAATTATGTGTCATTAAACAAACCGGCGGATAAAAGGTTAGCAAAATGATTCAATACATTTTCCTCGCAATGAATGTGTTTTCCAAGCTTATGTAATGTCAACCCTGGGTTTTCATGCGGTCCCCTGGAGGCTCTACATCTAAGTTATGTTTAAGTTAGAGCTGGCTCTGTCGCGTTATATGTGTCTCTCGTGACACATACAACAGCGAATTTTTGGTCAACATATTTACCGCATAGCGACTAAAGTATGTTTTTCAAAAGGTAGCAAACTTAAAATTTTCATTCAAACGCAAAAATAATAAAATAAAACGTTACTTTGACAAACACTGTTGTCTCGAAGAAATATTCAATTATATATTATATTATATATGTTTTGGACATATCACACAACGCCATCTAGCCCCAAGCTAAGCAACCTAATGCTTGTGTTATGGTAACGAGATGGCTGATAAACTACTTATATACATTTTTTTTTGTAAATACATACATATTATAGATAGAAAAACACCCAGACTCGGAACAAATACTTGTAGGTCGTACAAATATTTGTTCCGTGCGGGAATCGAACCCGCGACATGCTGCGCAGCAGTCAATCGCTCAACCACTGCGCCAACCGTGTCGTCTAAATTGAAATTTTAGAATGTCAAGCTGAAAATATTTCATGAAAAGAGACAAGAGCGACCCGGGTGCGGTCGTATCACGTACCTTCACGTACCTCGCTCGGAAATGCACAAAATAAAACACCAAACAAAGAATACGAACCTGTTTGGCAATCGTAAAGTAGCCGATGGCCAACGTATATGCAAATGTGGTGAATTTAAAATTCAATTGATTCATTTTGAAACGGAAATGTCCAGGAATAAACCTTTCCCATTAGTGGTGTGCGAGCTACACTAGAGCTGTCAATTTGCTTTATAAATTAGTCAGAATTGTGCTAAAATAATCGCAATTAAATATTCAAATTGGGTAGTGCAGAGACGTGTCGCTGCAGCGACGCTGTCAGGACTTGCATTCGGCTTGTCGGTGAAATGAACATGTCTGGGCTGTGCAGCCTGCTGCTCCAGGAATAGCATCGAACGGGACAGGTCAAACGGAAATAAAGCAAGCTAGCTGCACTCAGCGAAGTTTGGACATGTCTGATAGCTTTACTGTCGGCTCGTGAATAAAATACATGCTATTCTTGTCTAGCTTTTTCAATTCGCTATTTCATTCGTGCGCCATTGCTATTGTCGTTTATGGTAATTTATGCTTTATCATTCTTGGTTACAGCATGAGTTCATATTTGGTTTTAAAAATGGCGGTATACTTTTAAGTGAGAATCTGAAAATACATAGTTAAAATGTATAAAACATTAAAAAAAGACATCGTTTTACCTGAGTTAAGTTAGCGTTACAAAGTTTCGAGTTTATTAACATGCAGGGGAACGAATGGCGCCCAACATGGGGCCGACTGCGACCGCCTAAATTGCGTTCTCGTAAGCGTGCATTATCCTCTGACACCACATGTGGCCAGGACTTGAATACTCATCCGTTTCATCTTTTGTGGAGTATAATCATAGTCTGCGGTGCGAGCATATTGTGTAGGTAATATTGTTGTTTTGTTGTTGTTGTTGTTTATGAGAGGTACTGAACGAACACGTTCTAACGTAGGTGTACCTGTATCTGTTTCAAGTTTCAGTATTGATATTGAAGAACAAAACAAATAATTCGTAGAACCAGCAAAAGTATGGCAGTAACCTCACATGATGTGGTGGCATGTCATCTGATAACAATTGCAAAGCCAATATAAATTTCTTGGCAGAGGCGCCTGGTTTATAAGAAAATGTATTATGAAAGCGAGCGGTTTTATTGTGTGGCAGTAAAACGAAAGAATTTGCATCGGGAATCGAACCAGACACTTGCAAATCGACGATCGTAAAACGATCCCGCGTCGGTCACCGGCTTCATGAATAAAACCTTATTTTGGTAGCCCGTTGAAAAAAACAGAACAAAAATACGTGTCTCACTGTTCAGGACCTACACAATAATTGATGTATGGAAAAAATGTTTTAACAGCGAAGCTTTGAATATATCGGTGAAAAACGTATAAGAACATGTATATAGTGTATAGGTACATACGTAATGTAGCCGCATGTGTGTGTGAGCACTGCAGAAGTCACGTTCAGGCAATATTTGCTGTATAAAATTCAGCAACTGAGTCGGCTGTGTGTGTAATGTATCCCTACTCATCACATGTGCTGCTGCAGAATTTTTTATATCCACATGAAATAGGAGTACTTGTTAATAATTCCTTTCTAGGTATGGGCCGACATGTAGTTGTGTGTGTTGTTGTGTGTTGTGTGTGTTGTGTTGTTGTGTTTGTTGTTGTGTTGTGTGTGTACGAGTATGTGCCAGTCTGGGTTTTAAGAGCGAGGAGTAAGTACATATATGCACAAGAATCTTTGAAACTTTCTGCTACGACTACTTACATAATTAACTTTCATTCAGCTCCGGTGTTGTGGTGCATGTTAATATCATAAATAAGACTAGACTAATGCCCGGTTTCTGTTGAAATCTTTAACGGAGTTTAAACTCTCAATAGCTAATTGATTCGACAAAATTAATAAAAGGGCTGATTTTTCAACGAGTAAATAACTTTTATCTAAAGATTAAATGTGACAGTTTGACATATTTTCCATACAAAAAAGAAATACAACCGAATTGATAACCTCCTCCTTTTTTTGAAGTCGGTTAAAAAGCTGCCAAACCGCCATATTTATTCCTCACTATGGAACAATCAGCCCTATATAAATAGATAATTTTGTCGAACAAACAAAATTATCTATTTATTCGAATAGAGTTTGAATAAATATAGGTATTCCGAATTATGCTCGGTTTTTGAGGTCCTCAGATAAACCCTCGATAGTAATTCACTCGACTTCTAAGCTAAATTCTTCCATATCGAAGTGTTCAGTAAGACGATATCGAACAGATAATCACTATCGAATGGATAAACTCCGTATAACTGGGCATTAGTCTTAAATAGGTGAGTCTCTCTTCGTAGTTTGTGAACTGTACAATTTCATGAAATAACCAATACATGCGCTATTGGTTCATAGAACAATTTTGCTGTTATTTAAGTTAAGTAAGCCGTGATACGAAAACGTCAACATTACTCGCGCAGAAAAAGTGTTTCATGCCGGCAACGTTCTCAGTGATGTCTTCAATTGAATCAAGTTCAGTCAAGCGAACCGAGTCCCTAGTTACATGCTGGCAAACGTACAAGTAAACGTTACCGCGCGTTAGGAGAGCAAACATAAAGAGATATTTGTAAGTTTGGCTATCGACCCCGGAACTCGATTCCACTTTACGCGTTACACCAATAGTTGAGTACGTTAGGAAGTTCGGAATGTAGTTAGTGAGCAAACATAGTGTCTAATTAAAAAGTTTTTCCTTCAGTAACGAGGATGGATGTGTTCGTAACGTTAGATTGATGTTTGATTGAGTACATACACGCCTACAGTAAGTTGTGCACCTGTGACTGGCTCCAATGTTCTCCAAAGAACTTAGTTTACAACTCCAACTCACTTCACTTCAGTGGATAAGTGTGAAGTAATCGCCTTGTTAGAGATGTTACGCTACAAAGTAGGCGCTGAATCTAGGTCACCACAGTTGATGGCGGCAAACATGAGGTGCCCTAATGATTCCTGGTATGGGGTAGGTAATATTCTAAGCTTTTTGTTCGGTTTTTCCATGAACGGAAAAGTCAGCTGTACATTATTATTAAATGCGTTCTTAGAAACGCTGACGTACAAATGTAGTCTAGGTCAGGTGAATGCGACACCCGTTGGGATCCGTACATTGATACGACTGGCTACGAGGAAATATGCCTGTCGCAGATGGATTGTCGAATCCGTTGTTCTACAAAACCGCTAGTTGTTGTTGTTGTGTGTTGTTGTTGTTGTTGCGCGTTTAGCGGTTTTTCATAATTACTGAACTTTAACACGCAACGGTCAATGGTTAGAGGTTATGTGAAACTGGGTGAATTAAAACAGGGGAGAATGGAAGAAGAAAACGTGCTGCGCCGACACCAAGTAACATGGGATAAGGGCAGGAAGATGATGATGATGGCTCTGTGTGCCATAAAAACAATAATGACGTCCGAAACAGAAATAAATTAAACGAGTAATATGATTGAAAATGACCCTAGCTCAAATGAACACATCAGAGTTTTATGAAAGACAGTCCTAAAAATACTAAATAGCCAAGAAACTCTGACCAACTTGGAAGTAGCACTCGCCGGCCGCTGCCACGGCAACCCTCGCTTCGCTCGCTCGGTTCGCCGGCGTTTGGTCATAGTTATAACCTAACCTAAACCAATTGGTCAGGGTGCCCTTGCTTAGTTACTGCGACCAATTCGGCATTAGAAGCCACATCAAATGCTTATTATGACTGCAGATAAGCCATTCTGCATTGCGTCTAAACGTGCAGGTAGCGGTTTTGTTAAACGTAGCGCAATGGCAATCCAGCTAAACATTGTTCAACTATTTTACATAACTGAGGTGTTTTGTAAAACAGCTAGCGGTTTTGTAAAACAGCGGATTCGACAATCCATCTACGAAATATCCACACCTATTAATTAGTTCAAAGCAGGACATGCGTTCTACGAATATTCGTATAATTTTTTTATTTTTAAATACTTTAAACTTTCATTGAAAAAAACACAGAACCTTTTTCTCCATCCTTACTGAAAATATCGAAGATTTTCCATTTCAGTAACTGAAAATTTGTAACTCTACTTAAAAAGTCAATGATTTTCCGAAACGGCGAGTTCCTTAATTGGATTAAAATTAAAGAACACATTATAATATTGACTCTATATTTTAATAATCCTCGTATACTGAATATGTTCGTGGCTGGTTTTTACCGCATTCATATTGTTTAATTATGTAATGCACTTCAGTCGGCTTAAGGGATTACGTGTGGTGAATGTTGGCGCTCCACTTGCATGGGATGTGATGGGCCATGTTCATAATTACGTATCAGGAAATATGGGGGACGGGAATACATAGATGGTGGATAATAGCTATACCACGCATGTTATGTCGTGTAATCGCAGTAATCTACTAAAAATCTTGAATTTATTCATTCACTGACAGACAACGCACTGCCTAAACCATCTTGAACAGGGTCAAATTAAATTAGCTAGCGAAACTCTACGACGTGATGGGTACAGAAATCTAAACGACAAAATAGCAATAAATAAAAACTTTTTTACAAAAAAATACAACCGACTTCCAAAAACAACACTACAAAGTGAAAAATAACTTTAATTTCGGAAGTCGGTGTCTGATTAAATGTATTTTCGTTTTTGCCACCGACTTCCGAAATTAAAGTTATTTTTCACTTTGTAGTGTTGTTTTTGGAAGTCGGTTGTATTTTTTTGTAAAAAAGTTTTTATTTTTCACTTTTTAGTGGTTCACATGTGCTTACCCCTTCACAGCGTACTGGCGTGATGTTATGTTATGAACTGGTGTGAACAACAAACAGACATGAGATTTCAGCAATCCCAGTCCATTTGCTATCATTTATTGAGGAGTTCCGTTGCCTATCTCAGAAGTTCTTCATCAGATCTTCACCAAATTGAAATGGGACCACTCCAAGAAAGTACTCTTCCAAAAACTATCCAAATCGCTTCAAGTGTGCCTATGAAATTGGAAGAGTTCTCTCTATTTCTCCAGGATCCCATCATCAGATCCTGACTTGATGATCATGGGACCACCTGGGAAGTATACCCTTTCAAACAAAAAAAAAAAATCCAAATCGGTCCAGCCATCTTCGAGTAATCGGGGAACATACATAAAAAAAAAAATAATAAAAAAAAAAAAAAAAAAGGTTCCGACGAATTGATAACCTCCTCCTTTTTGAAGTCGGTTAAAAATATTTGATGGTTTTTTTTGGGGTCCATGACCGCTGGTAGTGTTATTACTTGAAGTTGAGTTGATAAAATCTGTTTTATCGTGTTGAGATATCGGTACCCATCACTTCTGTGAAGTTTATCGAAAAAAAAACAGATTTTTAAACTGATATTTTAATCAGTTTAAAAATCTGTTTTTTCTTGTGCTAACATTCAGGCTTCTAGGCCCAGGCATCAACCGCCGGTAGAGTAGTCTCTTAAAATTTACTACACTACCGGCGGTTGATGAACCTAAAAAAAAAAACATCAAATTATTCTTTCTTTTCTTTTTGTTTTATCACGTCTGCGGAGTTTCGCTAGCTAATTTAATTTGACCCTGTATAAGGAACTCTTGTGCAAAGTTTGCACAATAGTATCTTATATACATAACGCAGATGAGCACTAAGGAATGATTTTTTGACAGTTCATCCCCCTAAAGGCGTTAAATAAACTTTGTATGGATGTTGGTAATTTTTGCCGATGGGGAAGCCCATTGGGGACACGGCTTGGCTAGTAGGTATCTCGAGGCTCGCCACTGAACTATTCTCGAACTGAGTCTGAATCAAGATCTGTATTTTTATCCTATCCTAACTAATATTAGATATAAATGCGAAAGTGAGTTTGTTTGTTTGTTACGCTTTCACGCTAAAACGGCTGAACGGATTTGGATGATTTTGATTTGGCACACAGGTAGACCATGGTCTGGATTAGGACATAGAATACTTTTTATCTCGGTACTACGTTCCGGTGCGGTGTGATATTTTCTGAATGCCCACGAGCGAAGCCGCTGGCAAAAGCTAGTTGTCCTATAACAAACGTCAACTTTCACTCAGGCATACAATATCGTTGCTATAATAATATTATGACACAGAAATCTGATACTAATTAAGCCTATCAATCAATCTGCTTAGCCTTTTCCCAACTATCTTGGGGTCGGCTTCTGGTCTAACCGGATTCAGGTGAATACCAGTATTTTACATGGAGCGACTGCCTATCTAACCTCCACAACCCATTAACTGGGTAACACGATACCCCTTGGTAAGACTGGTTGTCAGAATTTCGGGCTTCTGACGACCCAATGTATTAAATTTGGAAAGGTTAATTTAGGCTCTTAGGGGTCCCCAATCTATGCATGGTAATGTATGGGTGTTATCTTACCGAAATAATGAAATACTGGGTTTGTAAGTAAAATAAAAAATAACAATAAACAATTCAAGTATGTATTTCCATATTAATTTTAATCACAATTTGCATAATTAACTTACACATGAAATTCAATTGCACTAACAGTAGAGCGGGGATAATATCCGATATTAAAATAATATCAACTTTAGTAGTTTTACTGAAAAATGTTCACATCGCTAAAGGGGTTGATGCACGCTATGCCAGAATTTATCGCACAAACTTCTTTTACGAGCCTCGCTGTAAATATGTAGTTTGGCAGTAAGTCATGCCGTGAAATACTCGTATACTTCGAGTAATGTCGATATCGAAGTCATAGAGAATGCAGACTTCGGTAATTCAGAAGTAATGTTGACAAATGACTATGTTTTTCAAGTTTATTCATTTGTTTTTGCTACTGGCTTGTTTTTGCATTTTGAAGTTAGAACAGTAGGTACCTACTGAAAGAGTTATTTATTTATTTATCCTCCAACTGGAACGCCATACAGCAATTACACCAACAGAGCAAAAAATTAGTTCATGTGCTGCTTTCCATCCATCCTGTGCGCGGTGGACATCGAACCGGCCATGGCTCACCCACACTTACGCTGTCACGCAGCGTCAAGACACTTCTCCTTATTTCCATAACTCCATCCATATTGCGCACATTCAATGCGATATTATTGAGACTCAATGAATTTTTCAAAAAAAAAAAAAAAAATGTTATTTTTGAGTAGGCAACTTTTTCCTGCAGCCGATTTATGATTTAATAATTTGAAGTTGAGAACTCGTCAAACTATACCTTAGACTTTAATATAGCCTGCGAAATTAAAAAAATCTTACGTTTTAAAAAAAAAGTTGAATTTTGCGGTTGTCACCTTAAGTAATGCCAAAGTAGAGTTTGACATATTCTCAATTAAAAAACAAACACCTATTTGCGGAGTAGCATGGTACGGTCAGCAACAGAAGTCGGTTAACACTGCTACTTTTGACATCATCTAAATTAACACAAAATAATTCGATAAACTGCTTTCTTTTCGTTTAACTGTTAAGAGTTAATGTACTTAAAATTTTAAGTAGGGGAAGGTGCTGTACCTTGACACCCTTCGTACCTTGAGCCACTTAAATTTTTGAAATGTTCCCGCCAATTTCTTGACAGTTTGTTAAGACCAACTGACATGAAGTTAGTTGCTGTCATTCATTTTACTTCGTTTCGACGTGAGACTACATTGAAAGTTTTTGCTGGAGAAAAATATTATAATTTTTTTGATTTCTAAATAACTTGCCTAATTATGTTTTGTAATTTTTTGTATGTGGCTACTTTGGAGGCAGTTTAGTAATGTTTACGAATCATTTTGTGGTTTTTAGTTAAAGATAATCTCCAAAAATTTACGAACCATTGAATCTCGACAGGTAGGGGTGTCGTACCTTGATCCAAGGAATCCCGCTGTGCTTTTGTAAAATTCATACGTGTATTATTAGTTAGCCTTTCAGATTCTGTTCATTTTATTAATTTATGTATCATAATATAAATTTAAAAAAATATTGAACCGAAACGGTACGGTATGGTCTACCCATGTACTAAATTTCATTCAAACCTGTTTAGCTGTTTTAGCGGGAAAGCGTAACAAACAAACACACTTTCGCAGTTATAATATTAGTCAGGATATGCAATAATACTTTCAGTCACTTATTTACCTCTACGTAATGTGGAACAAAGCATTACTTAATCGAAATAGAAATCCCAATACGTACAATATTTACTTTTAAATCATAATAAAAACTTGCCGCAATCAACATTGATGTATTGAAATCCAATTGATGTACGAATGTAGGACGAAGCTTAAAATATGTCAATGTTATTCATATTTTAGTGTTTTTATTGTACATGAAAAAACTGCTTATTTCATTTGCAGCTTATTTTTATTGGAAATATTTGTAACACTATTTTAAGTTATTATTTAATAGATTATTTTTTTTGTGAAATTAACTAATATACTTACATTTAGGCCGTTTGTTGGAGTGGATCGTAATTATTCTATGGATTTGTGCGCACGCGAAACTAAGATTACAAGATTGCCTAAATTAATTTATTTCAGACAGAGACAAAGCATGTTTATCAAAATTATCAGTCTCTTTTACTCAAACCATGGTTACCTGTCGTGATGGCCCAGTGGTAAGGCCTCGCCTTTCATGTTGTGGTTGTGGGTTTAAAGCCGGGCAAAGTGACTTTTTCAATTCATGTATATATTCTTAGTTTATCTTTGACTTTAGGTACTGACATTGGTGAAAGAAAAACATCGTGACGAAACTTATAGTTAATACAAATAATATAATAATCAATCAATCTGCCTAGCCTTTTCCCAACTATGTTGGGGTCGACTTCCAGTCTAACCGGATGCAGCTGAATACCAGTATTTTACATGGAGCGACTGCCTATCTGACCTCCACAACCCAGTGACTGGGTAATACGATACACCTTGGTAAGACTGCTGGTTGTCAGACTTTCGGGCTTCTGACGACCCGTAGCGACTGTCAAAAATCCACGAATGACAGCCGGGACCAACGGCTTAACGTGCTTTCCGAGGCACGGAGGAGTCTCGGTATGTAAAGATGGTCACCCATCCACGGACCAACCCCGGCAAGCGTAGCTTAACCTGATCGATCGACTCGTGCAGCTGTTACTACTTAGCCACGAGCTCCTCCTTAAATAATATAACGTGACTTGTAATTAGTGACTGATACTTAAACACATGATTATGCTCATGATAACAAACAACTTTTACTATGGGACCATACCGAGTTATGCAAACATGAATGTATGGGACAGCTGATTTTTTTTCGCGATTTCAGGTTTGGTCCCATTGTAAAAGTTGTTTGCTATCATGATTATAATCATGTGTTTAAGTATCGGTCACTAATTACCAGTCACCCTGTATAGTAATATGTAAGTCTAAAATCGCCAACCAGTCTTGAGCTTGCGTGGCGATCAATGCTCGTACAAAATCAATTATATCTCAAAAATTGCAACTTTGGGACACCAAGTGTCTTTGGACAATATGTGGCACTTAGTAGAGAGACACCAATTACAGAAATGGCAACCCGAAACAAGGCGAAAAGACGGTCATTTCCAGACTAAGAAAATACTTTTTATCAATTTTCTCCTGAAATATGAGTCCAATTAGAAAAAGTCTAGGTAATAAAAATATGTATAATTCTAGGTTTTTGATAAAGGAATACGATAGTTTTTTTTTTTTTTTAATATCGATTTTGAATTCACATGCTGCCTACGTCCAACCTTTTCGATGGAGACGATCCACTGTGCGGCGCTTAAGTCGCGCCATAGATAAAGCGTGTATGTCAACAAGCTTCCTTAGTGATCCATACAACACTGACAACACCAACCGTTCCTAGACACGGCGAATAAACCGTAGTTATTCACGGCAAGAAAAACGTGTGTGTACAAAGGGCATAATATGCTGGTATTATACCTACGTGTCGTTACAGTACGAGGAGGAGGAGATATTTTTTCATAATCTTGGTTATCTCTGGTATTTCAGGCTGTATAAAGAAAAAAAAACACGCGTCAAAGGGGGAAAAATACCTATGTAGAATAATGGGCATATTTTCCTTTTAACCAATTTTCTTTTTTGGTGTATACTAGTTTGATATAATAACATTCCCACAGACACTTAAAAAACCTATTTCATTTCGCGAGGAATGCACAAAATGGACACGACGCCTATACCCGGGTAATTTAATTCCCAAGTACATTGTAAACCGTGGACACGGCTGTAACTCATAACCAGGTGTCAGGATTTACGTCCACACAATATGTTATAAAAATCCGGC
The DNA here is from genome assembly GCA_946251885.1 of Cosmia pyralina. Lineage (NCBI taxonomy): Eukaryota > Metazoa > Arthropoda > Insecta > Lepidoptera > Noctuidae > Cosmia > Cosmia pyralina. Next base: position 14,922,359 of record OX276353.1, read on the forward strand.
CATTTTATTTTACGGGTCCACATGATATGGAGTTTTATTTTGTGCCAGAGTTATTCATCTTGACGCTAGTAAAAGGTGACGGGATAATTTTTCTGCTGTACTTTTACACGAAATCTTTTGCGTGAAACACAATAACGTCTAACAATAATAGTGTAAAATATTTGAAGGCGAGATAGTGCTAAAGCGTGATAGTGTGGCGTGATAGTGCTTCCCTACCCAACCAGTTCCCACTTACTGAAAATCTCCTACCTGAAAATGAGTTGCCTTGGCTTACCAAAGACTTTAAATAGACTCTGGACAGTAGGCTGAAGCAAAGAAAACCTGCTCAGGTGGATATTCACAGATGACTCCGCCCTGGAGTGTAAATGTGGTGCTGTCCCTCAAACAATGAGGCACTTAATGTCGTGTCCAGCGTGTCCTGCACCCTAATTGCGTAACACATTATCAATCGGAGTTGGTTTCATTTTGACAGTTCAACAACATTCATTGCGTTATTTACGTTGTCGAGCAGACAAATTTTTCGAACATATGAAGCAATGGAGTAGCAATTTGATTCAAAATGAAACCAACTCCGATCCATAATGTGTTACGCAATTAGGGTGCTGCTGTCTGCACGCTACAGGAGCTGATGGACGCTACTGAAGGTGGCAAGCACGTAGTAAAATTTTGGGTTGACTGTATTGCTATCGACACGCTAAGAAAGGATCTACCTAATTTCATACAGCCTAAGCTTAATGTCGTTAAACATGCCTCAAGAGTGCAATCAGTAAATATGTACAATAAATTGCCTGAACAATTGAAAAACTCTATGAATTTACATGTATTCAAGAGAAAATTAAAGTCATTGTTATTGACGAAATATTACAGCATTGAAGAGTTTCTCATAGATAAACATGACTTACATATTAATTAATTTTATTGACATACTTGTATATTTTTTTTAGTATATCTTTTTTTTTATTGAATTTATATTGATTTTGAATTGATATGTTAAATTATTATAATTAATATTATGAGTTATATTTATTGTTAAAACCACTTCGTGTAATTCGTGTAGGTTATATATATTCGTGGGTGATAAACTGTTCGACACAAATGTAAATTTGTTGAAGAATAAATAAAATTAAAAATAAGAAGATATAATTTGAAGGGTTGAAAACAAAGAGAATAGTCTTTGGTTGAAAATGAATATGTAACTCATGAATATGCACCAAGCCTGGAAAAAAAATAGCTGTTTCATATATTTTTATCGGAAAGATGTATGGAACAGCTATTTTACTCTCGACATCTCTGATCCTAGCGAAGGGGTTCATGGCTAAATGAAAACAGCCGCACGGGTCGATCGATGGTTAAGCTACGCTTGCCGCGGTCGGTTCGTGGATGGGTGACCATCCATTACATATCGAGACCCCTTCGCGCCTCGGTAGCACGTCATTTGTTTTTGTTTTTAGGCATAAGTTAAAAAACTATTTTAAGTAAGTATGTGCGTCACTTTCACGTGAATATACAGTTTTTCTTTCTTTCTTTCACGTTAAGTCGTCGTACTGGGTATCATTCGTAGATCTTTGACAGTCATTATGGGTAGTTAGAATCCCAAAGGTCTGACAACCAGTCTTACCAAGGGGTATCGTGTTACCCAGTAACTGGTTTGTGGAGGTCAGATAGGCAATCGCTCCATGTAAAATACTGGTATTCAGCTGCATCCGGTTAAACTGGAAGCCGACACCAGCATATTGGGAAAAGGCTAGGTAGATGATGATCTCACATCCTAGCGAATGATGTTCATATTCATGAGTAGGCTATTCTCTTTAAAATATTTTTCTTTAGTTTTGTTACACTTATGTAGATTTTTCGACCCTTATTACTGTTACCTTGTTATTTTAATTGAAGGGTAGATCCACAGTAGGTGCTTAATTAGAAACTAAATGAAGTGTGATGGAAAGCTGATTGATTAATATTGCCTTTAGCGAAAACATGTTTTTGGTTTCGAAGTCGGTTTTTACTTTTTTTAAAGTAAATTTATTTTTTAATTTTTAGTTGAATATACAAATACATTTAAAATAGGTTAGCACAAGTCGAACGAAAAGAAGAATCATCGAAATCCGCTTAGAAATGCCGATACAGATACAGTGCATTTATGCATATAACTTCGTACATAACAATAATTACGTAATGTATTATATACTAAAACCTTTCCGAAAGTATGTAGATCACGTTAGTAAAATAATCATGAAAATTGGTTCATTAGTTTTTGAGAAAATCGATGACAAACAAACATACATACATACATAGGAGTCGAATACAGAACCTCCTTTTTTGAAGTCGGTTATAAATATGTATCTATAACTGGTTATTTCAATAAATTATAAAGGCAGCAATTTTCCTGTTTAAGCTCTAATAAACTTTGGAATTCAGGTTTCTAGAAATTTCAAAGTTTTTCAACATAATTCTCTACCTTTAATTTTAATGTTTATGTTTTAAAGTTTACAATTAAGTCTAGAAAATCTGTCTGAAGTATTATGTACCTTATGTATCTAGCTAAATATGCAAAGAAGCAAGTTTGTAAACTAACTGCGTTTATCTTGTACGTTTACCTAATACCAAGTTGAGGTTCACTCGCTAAAAGTTGTATGGTGTGTATAGGTTACACTGCGTACACGTTACGCTACATTTACATTGTGTAAGTGTGCGTAGGGCAACAAGATGGCGTGGATACTATAATTTTCTTCGTGTGGAAATTGCTCTGCTTATTCGTGGTGGTCTGTGAGGCACGTGTTTACTTATGGATGTTTTAGCGAATTATAATAATATATTTATTTATAGAAAAATCTACGTTCACAATGTATGAAAAAACAGCTTAAATAGACCATATTCGTTTCAGTAGCGGATTTCTTTGCAAGTTTTGCTAAAATCGGGCAAAGTGTTATTGGGTTTATCCATCAGGAATTTCTCAGAAGATGCCCGGAGTCTAGATTTGTACCCGGTTGATGGCATTAGGCTCGCCCCCTGTGTGCTACTTAAACATAACGGGCGAAATGTGGGCGTACTATAAGTACCTACATCTCTGCCTAAACCTTAAGGAAATAAAGGCATGATGTTATGTTTTGCTAAAATATTGGTAATCACACTGAAAAATCTGGTTTGATATAAACAGACCTTTTAAAACCCTACTAAGCAATATCAAAACTCACCTGCAATAATTGGGACATCCCTATCGGTATAACCCCTTAAAATACCTCAGAAAAGAGGGTAACCCATTAATGCAACCGTCCCCAAATAATAATGTAGGTTACAAATATAAATTAACGTAATTGAAACCTACCGAAGCGTGGAAGCTTATTTTGTGTGACCAACAATTTGGCTGTCAAAGCGATTCGTCTACAAAATGGTGGACATCGTTTAATCATTCGTAGGTACATGTGGGACCACCTGTTTTTAATTACGAACACAGTCGTACCTATTGCCGGCCGACGGATTACCGGCTCGAATGAAATTAACTCAACATTGGGTGTCAAATTTGTATAGTCATGATATGCATAATAAGTTCTGTTCTGTTTAGTTAAACAATTTAGACGGCCACAATATTGTTCACGTAAGTCTGGTTGGTATCGTTTCGGGTTGAAAAGAAAGTAATTCATTAACCCACTTATGTAATTCCTATCGTAGATAGTTTGAAATCGCCAACATGCAATGTAGGGTCACATAGAGGGTACCTAAGGTAAGCAATGCTCGTTCCTTCTCTGAAGCGGCCGATGCAATGCGATACTAATTACACCGTTAATCTCTTATGAACTATTTTACTATGTGTAAAAAATCTGCTGTTCCCTACATTTTGACGAGTTATGCGAACATAATGTGGGGAATAATAGATTTTTTTCCCGCGATATCAGATTTCCTTAGTAAAGGTTGTTTATGATGATGACGAGTACAATGACCCCTTAAGAGGTTAATTGTGATTATATAACTGTATGAAGGTGACTATATTAAAATCATTATAAATATGGTAAGTACAGAGAGCTACCTAAAGTACGACAAAGTGTAAACACATACATATAAGGATACCTATGTATACATATATATAGATTTATCACCATTTGGATCCATGGGCTAATGGGTTCGTGGGATGTTACTTACAAAACGTATGTTTCCTTTATTTCCCGAGTTTCTCTAGCCTCCTGTAGATAAGGAAAGGGCCGATCCTTTTAAAACCTTTTCCGATTATCACTAGCTTTACAGATTGGGGATTCAATCGCTGGTCGAAGACGCCAAACGGACTCTCTATTCTAAGTATTTATAAAACATCACATTTTCTGATAAAATAAATGATAGCTGGAATCTATCTAATCTGAGCCGTCTTTATCTTTAAAACGAAAACATCGTAAGCTTCTTTATGTAAACATTTATAAGTATTCATTTGAGAAAATCCGTTTTTATGTGGTAACGTTCTTTGATGTTCCTTCTCAAAGCATTCACTCTGCGTGGGATTTTACTTATACAGATCGGAAACCTTAGGTGAGCAAAGAAAATACAAAAACTGCTCTTGTTTTGTTGATGTTTAACAAAACGTTCCGCGGAGAACTCATGTGTAAAAAGAACTATTGAGGTAGAACTTCGTATAAATTACGCTAATGCATTAAACCGTTAGAATTAACTGAGTATTTGTGGTTTTGTTTAACCCCTGGAGTGTGAACTGCATACGCTCTGCACTTTAGAAAATCTACATGAAAGGACTGAATGAGCTTTTAAATTTAGGCATACTAAATTACCTAGCTAGTCACAAGATCAGTGGACAACGATACCTGGGGATTCCGTGTAGCTTAATACCCCAGTACTTTGGGTTTTGATCAACCTGCCAAGAAAGGGTTTCTTCTCCACATATCCGAAAGTCTGACAATCAGTCTTACCAAGGGGAATCGTGTTACCCATTAACTGAGTTGTGGACAGATAGGCAGTCGCTCCATGTAAAATACTGGTAATCAGCTGCATCCGGTTAGACTGGAAGCTGATCCCAACATAGTTAAGAAAAGGCTAGGCGGATGATGATGATGACGATATCCCAAAAAGTGGTATTGTTAGTTCATAGTCAAAAAGTGGTACTTATTGTTAGTTCATAGTCAAAAAGTGGTATTATTAGTTCATAGTCAAAAAGTGGTATTGTTAGTTCATAGTCAAAAAGTGGTATTGTTAGTTCATAGTCAAAAAGTGGTATTGTTAATTCATAGTCAAAAAGTGGTATTGTTAATTTATAGTCAAAAAGTAGTATTGTTAATTCACAGTCAAAAAGTGTGCTTACAGTAGCAACTGTTAGGTAATATTCAGCCACTGCAATCTCACTCCTAAATCATTTCGCACAACTATCCTATCCCAGATTCATTATTGCATCAATTTGGTCTACGAGCAATCCCTTTGAAGTGTAACCCGACTAATTCTCGGAGTCAGAACAAACAGTGCATTAATCACAATATTTGTGAATACGTTAGCCGGCGGGGTGCGCTCGTCGTTTGCAATTAGTTTTTACTGGCGGTAATTAGGGAGGGCCGATTGCGCACAACTCCGTGCCTGTGCGCGACCACTCTGCGGCATTAGAAGGTTTAGAGGTGGACAACACTGTAATTAGGGAATTGCCAGAATGGTTGTGAGTCTATTTTCACGTACCGTATCTTTATCTATTATTGATTTTATATTGACTTCCGTGCCTCGGAAAGCACGTCAAGCCGATGAACCCGGCTGTTCTGGATCTTTGACAGTCATTACGGGTCGTCAGGAGCCCGAAAGTCTGACAACCAGTCTTACCAAGACCAAGGTCTTTGTATTACCCAGTAACTGGGTTGTGGAGGTCAGATAGGCAGTCGCTCGATATAAAATACTGGTATTCAGCTGCATCCGGTTAGACTGGCAGCCGACCCCAACATAGTTAGGAAAAGGCTGGGCAGATGATGATGATTGACGACGATGACAAAATTTTCTGATTACAATCATTAAGGGAGATTGATACAGGGTGAAATTGAATTCATGGGAATCTTTTTAAGGGGTCATTGTACTCTTTATTATGAACATTACTTACTACTTTTACTAGTATGGGTCTAAAATAAAGTGGCGAAAAAAAAATCAACTGTTCCCTAAATTTATGTTCGCATAACTCGTCAAAATGTAGGGCACAGCTGATTTTGTTTCGCAATTTCAGGTTTGGTATGGTAAAAGTTGTTCATAATGATGAGTACAATGACCCTTTAAAAGAATGGCCATGAATTCAATTCCACCCTGTAGAAATACATCTTTACTTTTCTTGATTGATGGTAGTCACTATAAACTGTCCTGAATAGGTAAATAGTTTTATTTTTATTCAAAATAATTCCACATTTTAGAAATTGAAGATCCGGTTGCTAGAATAAAATACCAATTTGAAGCCGGAATAGATCTTGAAACTTATAAATCCGTTAGCGACAAAAGTTTGGAAGAAGCTAACTCAACAACTCTAAACGTTCATAGTTCTATTTTTCCAGTAGGAAAGTACCAAAAAATAAAAGTTGCCGTCATCGCCACATGCGAATTGGAATTAGCAAGAGCTCGTTGTACCGGGGAGCAAACTACATTTGCATTGGAAATTGCACCTTATTTTTGTTGTCGAAGGCACATATTCGTTTATCGATGCAAATCGATATCGGCTCGATGCCCAAAATGTAGGAGTTTAAATGGAACACACTATATTCCAGCATGACATTTGTTTACTTATCGAACTCTGTTAACTGATCCTAATGAAATAATTGATCCTAATGAAAAGCTAAATATTTTAATATAGATTTTCGATAGCTAACCTTTGATTATAATTACAATAGTTCGATGTTTAACTTGTGCAATTGTTTTTGTGTAAGTAGATATACCTACAATAAATGAAACCAATAAAATATGGCACTCGTAAAGCGGCAGTTGTTTATTTGTTATGATTAATAAAAAAAACTACAAAATGCATGTTTACTAACAAGTTCGGCTGTAAAAACTGAGCAGTAAACTAAATAAAAAAAAGACAAAAAAAAACCGACTTCCAAAAAAATACTACAAAGTGAAAAATAACTTTAATTTCGGAAGTCGGTGTCTATGGATCTGTATTTCAGCTTTTTGCCACGACTTCCGAAATTAAAGTTATTTTTCACTTTGTAGTATTTTTTTGGAAGTCGGTTGTTTTTTTTTTGTAAAAAAGTTTTTTATTATTCTCTTTTTAGTGGGTCAGTCTGTGATTCATCTAAGTTACAATAACCTAATGTCAACTGCTCATCACCTTTTATAAAATATTGCTTTTCCCGATACAAGGACGTTAAATGTTGAGGAGTTCCCCCAGTAAGGAACCAGGAGAACTAGAACTGATGGTAAAATCACTTTCAGCTCCATTTCAACATATGTATTGTGACGAGCATAAATTTAATCGAATCGCAACCCGTGAAATATGTATTATTGAGTAGTTCCGATGGCCATCTCTAGTCTTCCTCATCAGTTCCACTTCACTAAATGGTGCTTTCCGGGAGCAAATGCACGAGAAAAAATACCCAAATCGCTATAGGTGTGCCTATAAAATTTGATGGTTCCCCTCGATTTCTCTGGGATGCCATCATCAGATCCTGGTTTCCTTATCATGATACCACCCTTGGGAAATCAATCTCCTTTCTAACAAAAAAAGAATCATAAAAATCGGTTCATAAACGACGAAGTTATCCGTCGGTCGAATTGAGTAACCTCCTTTTTTTGAAGTCGATTAAAAATGAGTCGTAACAAATATTTAAATAGGTAAGTAAATAATAAATTAAGCAGTAAAATTACTGAACGGGCATTCACTCGTGGCCAGTTAACAAGTAAGAAATATAATTTGGAAGTAGCGCTCGCCGGCCGCTACCGCGGCATCGCTCGCTTCGCTCGCTCGGCTCGCGCGCTGTTGGTCACAGTTCTAACCTAACCTAACCCATTTGGTCGGGGTGCCCTGGATTAGTTACTGCGACGAATTCAGCTTGCACGAGGTTGATTACAGTTCCGACTGCCGAACTATTTAAGTTAGTATTTATCGCATTCCAACATTTTTACTGGCCATTTATTTATTATACCTACTGCTAGAGTATTTTTTGTACTGAAATTCTAATATGAAATAACCGCCCAATTTTCTTTTTATTTGTTCATGTTTTACTGTCACACTAATTTACCAACCGCCGAAAAATTAAATTGTCCGTAAATTTTTTCAAGTCATCATAATAATCTCCCTAATGTTTAAATAACAGTTGTAAAAAATATTACACATAAAATGTAAGTAGGGAACGATGGCAAGAGACCGGACGGAATGTCTTTATTTCCATGGAAGTTGGGAAGGGCCTTTAGTGTGGGACGCAACGTGTGTCGATACTCTTGCGCAATCCCATCTTCCTGGCTCTGCGTGCTGTGCTGGCACTGCTGCTGCCGCTGCGGAAAACCTCAAGCGGCGGAAGTATAATAACCTTATCGGTAATTATATTTTCGAGCCGTTTGTGGTTGAAACCCTTGGGCCGTGGGGTCCGAGTGCACATAGTTTGTTCAACGAAATCTGGCTGGTTGACACTTCCCGTGACCCAAGGGCTGGCTTTTACCTTGGCCAGCGGCTTAGCATTGCCATACAACGTGGCAATGCCGCCAGTCTCTTGGGTACTTTACCAGTCGACAGCGATGCGGAGGAATTTTTCGACGCCATATTTTAGTTTTTTTAATAGTTTTAGTTATATTACTATATTAGTATATAATTTTGTTATTTTTAGGTTATGTTTACAGTTAAATGTAAATGATGTGTATACTATTCAATAAAAGTACCAGTAGGGAACAATAATCAATTGTCAAATACAATTATTGTATTGACAGACCGGGTGCAATTAATTCGTGGTTTGAATTTTGATTTTAAAAATTAAAAAAACAGCTGGTTAAAATACGTAGTTATGTAGGTACCTACGTAGACGTACCTTATATTATTGGATTAAATAGAAAATAGTTTTAAGTTGCTACAGATCAACTTTAATCGTTTAGAATGATCATAATAGTACATTTTGATACAAGTGGAGAATTTTTGTTATATTGCATTCGAGGCGGAATTAACACCCGAGCCGTAGGCGAGGTTGTTTTTGAGCCGAGAACTGCAATAACAAATGTCCACGTGTATCAAACGACGTTTTTCAATACACTTTTGAAGAAATAAAATAAAATAACGAAAAATATTTTTGTCATGAATTATTAGGAAACCATGATTTAAATTTTCTTTTTTTTTTTCCGCGATTTGCTTTCGCCAGGTTGAAGGAGAAGCAAAGGTATAAAGCCGATAAACAGCCTAATATAAAAAATAGAAAATTCAAATATTTTTGAGTTTAGAACACAAAATAGAGAATGTGAATAGAGGCATTTTAGACTAGAACCAATTTAGACTAAGTATGGGTATAAGTTATCTGTGGCAATTTTTATTTCCGCACACGCGTTGGAAAATGATAAATCGCACGCGTGTGAAATACATTGCATTGTGAACCTAATCGTAGTGCGATATGAACTAGTTTTCGAGGAAGTGTATTGAAAAAACTTTTACTTGAATATAAATTATCATAATATATCTCGCTTATATTATACCAGCTTTTGCCCGCGGCTTCGCCCGCGTGGATGTCGGAAAATAAGTCACAGGAACAAAAATATTGAGATAACTTCTGTCCGCGACTTCGTCCGCGTGAAATTTCTTATTCCCCGACCCACCCCGTCGCATCGCATTGCCTGCCCACGCTATTACTTTGTTTTCGCTTAGCGTTCTTTCAGACTTTTTTTTTTTTGCTCGGCACCTCTAAGTAAGAAGAATTGGGCTATCAATAAATGCAAAAATAATGATTAAAGTCCGACTGCATAGTTCCAGAGAATAGCACGTTCTAACAAACAAAAAAAAGTGTGTGTGTCAGCTCCGACGCACGACTGGAGTTGACTCCTGTTTTTTGTGCCGTTCCGAGTTTCCAACTTTCTATTTTTCAGTCATTCCTGTCGGGCTGGGTTTCTTCAATGAATCAGTGCTAGACAAAAAGCAACTTTAAGATGTAAAGGCACTCGTCCCCTCCCTCTTACGCCACCTCTCCACCCCTCCCTCTAATCTCCCTCTCACCCCTCCTCTCTGTCTAAAACCCTCTCACCCCGCTCCACTTCCCACCCCTCTCACAACCCCCTTCACCGCTTTCCCCTCTCCCTCCTGTCATCCCTCCCCTCTCTCTCACCACACCGTCCCCTTTCCCTTTTCTCTCCTCACCACCCCCTCTCCTTCCCCTCTCCCCTTCCCTTTAGGGTAAACCAAATAAAGACAAACTTTATTACTTGCTTAGGCAAGTATTTGTGCCAAGTTTCAAGTTAATTAACCGAATAAATAAGATTTTTCATATAAACTATATTCCCTGTTTTCACCCCCACAGGGATGAAATTTTAAAAAACCGTTTGGGATATTTCCGTAACTTGACTGAAAGACTATTTACACGAATTTTCGATTTAACCAAGCCCCGCAGTAAAACCTGCACTGTAAAACTATTTACTACCCCTTTTCACCCCTATATGGTTATATTTTAGAAAAACTCTGACACACGTTACTCTTCATTTTTGGTCTCAAGTATAAATACTGAGTTTCGAGTTAATTGGACCGCGCATTAAAATACCTCAATACAAACTTTGATCCCCCCTAATCCCTCCTCAGTGGGTAGTTTAGGAAAAATAAAAATGGCAAATATTATAATTTACGTAGATAAATATTCATACCAAGTTTCAAGTCTGTTAACTCAAGGAATAAGATTTTTCATCCAAACTTTGGACCCCCGTTTCATCCCTTTAGGGGAGAATTTTGAAAAATCCTTTCTTAGTGCACCCCTAAGGAACTTACGTGCCAAATTTGGAATCTCTAGACCCAGTGGTTTGGGCTGTGCGTTGGTATGTCACCAAGTCAGTCAGTCAGATTACCATTTTATTTAAGTAGATTTGAAAACAACGCACACAACAACACTATGTGTCTACGTAAAACGTAGAACTTTGCTACGAATACGTCATCCACTCTCTTCACAAAACCTTTGACTTCCGTAAGAGAAGAAAACCAAAGATAAACATGATATAATAGGCAATAAATCACGCTAAGACACTCGGATCATCTCGCAATTATTCCCATTAGCAAGCTTACGGGAATTCTTTTAAATTATTCCATATGATTTGTACGCAACGGTCGCTGTCCGACCTCTGGCGCCGGAGCCCTGACCTGCGACCGATCACGTAGGTTTTACCAGTGTAACCAACCTTATCCGACAAATACCCTAAAATAAAAGAAGATTAAGTTATACGAGTAATTCTACAAGTAGGTTTTATTTTTGTATGTTGCTTGCTTCCTTTATTCCGAAGTTTAACTCAGATTTCACAAGTCACTAATTCCATGGAATTTACGAATTTTCTTCGATTATTAAAACTTTTGCGATTAGACAAATTGCCAACAATCATCATCTTCCTGCCCTTATCCCATATTACTTGGGGTCGGCGTAACACGTTTTCTTCTTCCATTCTCCCCTGTCAACCGTCACGCTATCATTCACTCCCTTCTCTTTCATATCATCAATCAATGTACAAATTGCCAACAATGCGAAATGCAAATACCATAAAAATGATAGATAGATCATTTTCATTTCTCACAAATTAAAAGAGCTAAATGGAGAAAAGAAGCGAAAGTGGCACAGAACATTGTTTGGGGCTGAAACAGAATCTTAAAGTGACTGTCTCATGAATGGGGTGATTCGTAATTAGAGCTGCGTCAGACCCAATCCCGGCATCGCATGAATGAATCATAATATTATACATCATCAGATAAAGAATTCTCTTTGACGTATAATATATAGTTATTTCCCAATAGGTTTATTTATTTATTTATTTTAAGGAGAACCAACAGCTTTAACAGATAGATAACAATTGAATATAAAACATAAAGCCAATTACAGGTTCTCACGGGTAAAAACAGAAAAAGTAGTACAAATCTTAAGATCACTAACAAGCACGATAGGAAGAAAAAAAAAAACACAAAAACAATATTATATACCTACATACATAATATATAAAAGGTACAAAAAATCTATGCAGTTTTGAAGAAGTCAGCGTTCAGCCGACTGCGTGCAGTATAGGTTTTGGTGGTAAATGGATCAAATGAGAACTCTTTACAAAGAACATTAAAATCCTTACTCGCCCGCACCATATATGAGTTTTGCCTGTAGTTGGAAGAGGTAAAGGGAATGAATTATTAACTGATTTCATCTCTAAATACTTATTTAAAATTGAACGGTCCAGACAATCTTTGTTTTCCAAGCTCAGTCAGTGTCAATAAATTGTTGAAGCGAGTGCGGCCGATGCAATTTTCACAAAACGAAAAAGTAAACGTTGGTACGAGTATTCGAGAATCCACCAATTGCTAGTGTATTTATTGTTTTGTGCTGTTCGCGAACAATTTACTGTGGAGTACAAACAGACAGTGGGGATTGATTAGACTGTTGTTTTTAATGATACGCTAATATTATCATCGATGTAGTCTTATAGTTCTAAAAAGAGTGGGTTTTAGTTCCGATTGGTTTTCGTTTTTGTATTTTATGAGACTAGTGTTTCTTTTTTTAGAAGAGAGTATTTTTTAAAGAAGTCTAACCCAGGTTTAGCTGAATACATTGTAAATGTTGCAATTGGAAAGTCCGTTTTTCGTGGTGTGTGTACCTATGTATGTGATGAGTTTAAAGAATATCTTAGTTTAGGAGAAGAAGCTCTGTTCTTTTATTGTAGTGATTTTTGTTTCAGTAGTTTTATTGATACCCTTGCAGGGGTTTTCCCTCCAGTATAAAATGTTTAAAAACGTTTTTGAACTTGAAATGCCACTTGTCGAGGTACTATCGACAAAACGGATGCTTTTACACCTTAAAGTTGATTTTTGTATACACTGATTCATTGAAAAAGTCCTACCCCTAAAAGTCCTGCCCCTATGGTTCTTGCTTTTACTTTGTCATAAATACATTTTGCAGCTTGCAAGCAAAATTGTTTCAAAATTGGTAAGACCTAGCGTTTGTCGATGTTACCTACCTACCGTGCTATCTTAATTACAAAGTAGGTACCGGTAAAATGGGGTTACTTTGATACTACGGGTTTACTTTGATAAAAACTTTCATCTCATGGAAAAATCTATAGGCATCAAAAGTTGGTCTTACCTTAAAAATGCCTGTAACTGGTACACTAACAAAACCTTTTTCACACACAGATTCAAATTAGTTGAAGTTGTTATCAAAGTAAACCCGTAGTATCAAAGTAACCCCATTTGACGGTAGACTATTCACGGCAGGCCAACTAGTATATTGCGAGATAAAATTTTGAAGTCAAAACTTCTTTAGGCATATTTATGCGATTTTTGGTAGCGGGAAATCTTACGTGCTCACGTCACCGCGTCACCGCGACACAGCCACACCTCGACATGCTATGCATAGTTTTACGTTTATTTAAGTTTTCACTTGTGTCAGCAGTCCCCATTACTGTCTATTTTATTGAAACGTGCATTTTTTCAATTTTTTTCTGCGTTGTATGTACCTATATCTATTTAACTTATAATAGCTTACACGGGTAGAAACTTTTTCAATATGAAACTTATGGAAGCGAGTAATCCAGTTAATGCAGTGAGGTAGTGTGTGTGGGCAGTGTAGTTTGTGATGTTCGCTGGCAGACACAAAGAAATATTTTAAGAAGTTTGTTGCATCGCAAAACGAGCCCAACTCTCAGATGTTTTACAGCTCCTTTGACGCACGTGCCTTTAAAATTCTTAACAGTAGCTTTAACTCCGGGAACGCTAAAAAGTTAAACCCTGTCCACACTTGTAACATTTTGCTGTATCTGATCTCCGTTGCGTGGCACCGTCTTGTATCATTATCACTAGTTTGGACGTAAAATGACTCACATGATCCCGAATAATTTTGCGTATACAAAATAATATGGACAAGACCTTACTGAAATTACGCCGAGAAGGTGCGATTTCAAATTTTTTTTTTAAATTGTACACCTTTCTTCTCGCTTTTCATCTGTGGGATTGATTTTGTGAAAAGGGACGGATGTGTGTAACAGGAAGTAAAAATATATTTCTAAAAGTTTTGAGTGACGGATTGAAATGTACTTACACTACGTACGTATGTACTTGTAAATGTTCTTTATTTGGTGTGGAAATAGAAAGTACTTTTACTAAGGTGAGATGTCAGATGTTACACATTATATGCGAATACTGTAAGGCCCGCTCATTTTTTTTTAAAAATTGTGGGGGTAGTGGCTGTATTCCACTTTTGCATGCCGTAGGTGGGTAATGTAATTCATGATACAGACTGAGACCGCGTTGTACCGTATCCGGACGTGACGTCACGCCCGCCATTACACGTGCGGAGCTGTAGTGCCGTGCGCGGGTAATGCCGCACGCTACTTGATATTCGTGCGCGCACCCCACCACATTTCACCCCGGCACCGGCTGGTCTTAGGATCCTGAACTTTGTTATTTCACATACTTTTTTTTTTCGTTGGCAACATTCCTTGGCTATGCAGTAGAACTATAATTTTCCGCGATCGGTTATTATTAGTAACAGCCGATACTATTTTGATACCTACATGTGTATTTCCTGGGTTGCCGGAGTCAAATAGCGCTGCGGACGCCGCTAGACTGGAAGCCGTCCACGTAGCTATGTGTGTTATGATATTGATTTCTAACGTCAGGATCTTCAACGAAGTATGGGAACTACATTAGAGCAGATTACGGCTGTACGCAGCATTCATCACATAATTTAAAAAAAAAATGCTGTTTATAATAATAATTAAAGGATAATAAATGAATATAAACACCGCTATTTGCAGTCCACAAAATTTAAATATGAATACGAAATAAACGTCAAAATATTTCCATTACAAAAACAGATATCCGCACGGTTAATGAATTGTAAAACAAACGTCGGTAATTAAAACATCCCGATGCAGTGGTCCGCAATTCTCCAGTTTGAAAACCGACCAAACATGTAAACAAACCGTTCCCGTTAACCTCGATTTCGCCGACCGCATCGCATCCTCGCGTTTTGTTTTTTTTTTAGTTTCAAGTTGATTTGTGTAGTTGTTGCTTGGTAACCCCAACGTTATTCGGAATTTAAAATAAAATCTCACATATCGTGAGCCGCTTTTTTCTTGAATATTTGAAAATGGAAGGAGGTTTTTCGTTTCCAGTATTTTATGTTTTTATGTTCCACTATATTTTGTTTTAAATTAATCCGTTATTGAGTACCAGTCATTGGTGCCACTATTATGATCATGATGGAATTATAATATATTTTCAGATTTTCAGTTCCGCATTCGCCAATTAACCGTCACTACATATCGCTTTCTCGAAATTTGCTAAGTAATTAAAAATCTCCAGAAGAATACCTACTCATTTTTCATGTTGGTAAAGAAATAAATTCAGTAATCTCAAAAATACATGTCAACAGATTCGCTGACCAAGTTTATGTAATTAGCAAAATGTTATTAGGTCGTGTCACTTCCACTTAACTTTATGAGGTGTCGGCAGATTCTTTTGGAACGGTTCCCTTTTGATGTAGTCACCATAACCGCGGTAATTTATTACTCGTTACCGACCTGCCGCGTAACCCTTATTTATTCCGACAACCCAAACTATTTAGGTTGACTGTGAATTATGATGTAGCGAAAATATTTCGCCCGTCAAATGGTAAATGACAATGTTATTTGCAAAAAGCTCATTAGTGTTTGAAAGTTTGAACTGGAAAGTGGTTGGCTCGCTGGAAAATCGGAAAAACAGGTTTGAGAAGTTGAAAACACAAAATAAGTAATGCATTCTTTAAAAGCAAATCACACGTCGGGGAAATCGACATTCAGTAGGTAGGAAATCAAAATTTGTGAAAGAAATAATTTCATATTGATAATAAACTAAAATCATAGTTCCTAAAGTATTCTGTTGTAGGTGCCTCCTTATGCCATTTACAGAAAGCTTCCAAGAAATCCGATAGACTGGAAACACTTACTGAACGATAGGGAGATTCTAAATCAGTGGGAAGGGCCGGATTGTTATTGTCTCAGCATGCAAATAAAGATTTACAGAGTCGAAACTGAACAAGTTAAACGCCTCTAAATTTAGTAGGAGCAATCTCCCTCGCGTGCGATTCGTTATGTAAAAAGTCGAGACATCGCTATAATACTAGCTTTACAAGATTGAAGCCGTGATAAAAAATTCAACACGCTCTCGATTCCGTTTTTCAGTATCACCCTGACCTTTTTTACGACACGTTGACTATTACAGCGGTATTTTTTTTCATAGGTAGCGACATATGAGAGAGTGGGATAGTTCGTCTACACGAATACAACTTTAACTCCGTCTCTCCGGATGCCGTGCACTAAACATGCTTGCTTTGAAACTTTTATGTTTAAACTTTGTGAATTACACCCGAAAGCAGCTTCTTGCGATGCGTGCCGTTTTTATTCGATCAAAAATATTCTTGTATGGGTATAAACTAGGTTTATAATCTCGACATAACTTTTTACGTTTGCGTTTTATGTCTTAGCTTTGTCTAAACGTTGTTATTTGAAGTAGTAAATATTCGTAATGCTGGCATTAGAAGTCAATAGTGCGTACACGTAACGTAAGAGCAGTGGTGGCCCAGTGGTAACGGCCCCGAGTTACAAATACGGTCGTGGGTTCGAACCCAGCCAGGCGCTTTACTTTGTAAATTATTTCGCCACCACTGCTCTCAAAACGGTGAGGAACCGCGAGGAACCGGCATGTCCTAGAACCAAAAATTCGAACACATGTTACATCTACCAACCCGCACTGTGCCCGCGTGGTAGATTACAGCCCACTCTCTGTCGAAGAGAGGGGGCCTATGTCCCAATAGTGGGAACATCTGATTATGCTATTGCGTACAACAGCTATCACATGTTATTACGATCGTATTTCAGAGAAAACCTGAATACATACAATGAGTTATTCGACGCAATTAGCGCCATCATCTGCATTATAATATTATATTACAGGGTCACAGGAGCTCGTGGCTAAGTAATAACAGCCGCACGGGTCGATTCATCAGGTCAAGCTACGCTTGCCGGGGTTGGACCGTGGATGGGTGACCATCTTTACATACCGAGACTCCTCCGTGCCTCGGAAAGCACGTGAAGCCGTTGGTCCCGGCTGTCATTCGTGGATCTTTGACAGTCTTTACGGGTCGTCAAAAGTACGAGTCTGACAACCAGTCTTACCAAGGGGTATCGTATTACCCAGTTACTGGGTTGTGGAGGAAAGATAGGCAGTCGCTCCATGTAAAATACTGGTATTCAGCTGCATCCGGTTAGACTGGAAGCCGATCCCAACATAGTTGGAAAAAGGCTAGGCAGATTGATAAAAAGCGAAGTCCTGACTGACTGATTCATCAACGCCCAGCCCTTGGACCTAGAAAACTGAAATTTTGTACAGGGAACCTTTATAATGTAGACAAGGAATAAGGAAGGAATTCCCGGTAATACTTTCCCGTGGGATATTTTCTGACATCCACGCGGGCGAAGCCTAGCTAGTTTTTAGAATACCTATCACGTCTGTTGAATTTTGCTAGGAACTTTATTTTGATCCTGTATAAGGAACTCTTGTAAGGAACTCTTGTGCAAAGTTTCTTATATACCTAACGAAGATGAGCATTAAAGAAGGATTTTTTTGACAATTCACTCCCTAAAGGGGTTAAATAGGGGATGAAAGATTGTATAGAAGTTCGTCATTTTACCGAAGGGAAACCTCATCGGGGACGCTACCCTGTATACCATAGATACGTATAAAATACAGATCGTCAGAAAATCGATGAAGTATGTCCTTAGCTGGTATTCCATACAACATAGAAAGCCAAACGCTAAAATCCCCATAGTGTAAGGTATATTAAAGCCAAAAAAAAAGTAAAAAGTTTATTTGTCACATATGAGAGCATTCACAAGAATTTGGTACATACATACATTATTCATTTATTTTTGCTTTAGGTACTGAAACTGATACCCAAACTAAGCCAGGGCTTGTATTTTGGAAATCAGTCTTCAAACATGAGCATTACAGGGAGATTGTGCCAACGTGAATGTCGGGACATAAATTATTGATATTAGGTACAGCATATTAGTTTGTTACTGGTGAGTACGGGTGCGAGTGCGCGTTTACGTGTGTTTGTGTGTGGGTGTGTATGAGGGTGTGTGTGTGTGGGTGTGTGTGTGTGTATGTGTATGGTGTGGTGAGTTGTCAGTGTATGTTATTGTTAAAAGATATTATGCGATGTGCCATAAAATAAAATAAACATCGAGTATACCTACGACACTGCACCGGTTAGAATGTGTGCGTTTTGTAAACTTTGATCCGAAACTAATAAAGTGCACGCGAATGCTTCTTGAGAGCAACTTTTTATCTGTTTAGTTAACTTGTTGTTGCTTGTTGAAGTTTTTGAATAATATTCTACACGGTAAGAAAGTATTATAAAGTACGTGTTAGAGTTTTCGAAGTCGAAAGAGCAGTTGGTTTATTGATGTTGAATCAACTTCCGTAGCATCTTCCTCATCGGTTTCAAATTGTTTTCATACTTTAATATATCTTTACGAGGTACAATGTAAAATATATTCACGTATATTTGGGTAAAGTGACACGGCTTCTTCAAAGAAATCTGTTAAACCAAAGACACAAATCTTTAAAAATAAATCCGTACACGTCCACTTCTTCAAAGGACGTTTGTATTAATAAAATTGAAACGTCAAATTTTCCGAGAGATGAACCAAACGAAAAGAGGGCACTCCTTTCATGTGGCAACATTCACAGAAACATCTGAACATCTGGGATGTGTCTCTCACATGTCGAAGAGACCGAAATGATACGCGATTTATCGGATCAACGCTCTGTTTACAGTTGCTCTTGTGAAAATATTCAGCACGTATAGCTGGCTATAAATATGTTATACCTACGTTGTATGTAGGTACTAATACTACTAATTCTCGGGTTCTTTGTAACTCTCTCGGTTTTAAAAATGGTTTGATCGTGGTTAGAAGTATCATGCTGCTGTGGGTAAAAGTAGAGGTTGCAAAAAATAGGTTTGTGTACCTAAGTGCATTATATTATTTATATTATTACTGAAAAACTTTAACGGTCAGTAGAATATGTCTAATAATACGAATTAACATACATAGGTCCCAAGGTGCGTAGTACTCGCAACCGGCGTGCGATGACCAGAGGCCTTAGTGCGTGTTTTTATACTAACTCGATCACGTTAACGTAAACTTCAATTTGTATTGAAACTGAATAAGCGCCGTCTGGTGACTATAATGGGAACCACAATTATTCCATACAAATTGACGTCAGTTAACGTTAAAGGAGTACGTATTTTATGGGTCATAGCATCAGTAGGACACGTGGCGTTCTGTAGTTTCTGCTTACCCCCATGGGAAGAAGGCGTGACTTTATGTATGTATGTACCCAAGGTGTAGAGAAACAGAATGGATTCAATAAAAACTAACGTAAAGGAAAAAACAAAAAAAAAGTAAGTACCTAAGCCATCCAGACAAAAGTATCTGGAATAAGTATATCGTGCAAAAAGAAACCAAGAAATTACTTCTTACAAAAACATGACATCCCGCCAACACAGACCAACATTTTATTTATTTATACTTTACTGTACACCAAATGTTACACAACAGAGAACATGACCAGGTAATTTCATACACATAGGTACCACAATAGAACTAGCTCTGACTACAGGCAAGTTGGGTACCATTCCAGTCCCAACCACATTCTTCTACCACTTAGCGATGGGATCGTCTCCGGTAAGAATTCTTCAGAAATTCCCAGCTTCCAAGTTAGTAAAAAGTTTATTTGGAACAAACTGTCTAGTTCCGTCCACGTTGTTAATGAAGCTGATAAGACTAATTACATGAAACTCGTGCCACAATGGACACGTTCGAAAATATTACAAAAAATCTTTAGACAATTTAATTTCATCTCTAATCCCATTGTTAGGTGAAAATGCAGAAACTGTTTTCCTGGATGTTTGAAAACTCAGGGAACAATTTAATTAGTTAGCAAAACTCCACTGATGGGTATAGATATACGACACGATACAAAAAAAAAACGGATTTTCTAAACTCAGACTTCAAACCTCATACTCATACTTCATACACACTACAAATGAGGTCGATGATTTTTTTGTTTTATTAACCGACTTCAAAAAGGAGGAGGTTATCAATTCGTTGGAACCTTTTTTTTTTTTTTTTTTTTTTTTTTTTTTTTTTTTTTTTTTGTATGTTCCCCGATTACTCGAAGATGGCTGGACGGATTTGGATTATTTTATTTTTGTTTGAAAGGGTATACTTCCCAGGTGGTCCCATGATCATCAAGTCAGGATCTGATGATGGGATCCTGGAGAAATAGAGAGAACTCTTCCAATTTTATAGGCACACTTGAAGCGATTTGGATAGTTTTTGGAAGAGTACTTTCTTGGAGTGGTCCCATTTCAATTTGGTGAAGATCTGATGAAGAACTTCTGAGATAGGCAACGGAACTCCTCAATAAATGATAGCAAATGGACTGGGATTGCTGAAATCTCATGTCTGTTTGTTGTTCACACCAGTTCATAACATAACATCACGCCAGTACGCTGTGAAGGGGTAAGCACATGTGAACCACTAAAAAGTGAAGAAATTAAAGTTATTTTTCACTTTGTAGTGTTGTTTTTGGAAGTCGGTTGTATTTTTTTGTAAAAAAGTTTTTTCATGTTTAGATTCGCTGGCTTATGTTCGGCCACAAAAGGAATGAATGAAAGGCAATTGCATGCAGCTGAAATGAAAATACTAAGAGAGATGTGTGGTGTTACGAAAATGGATAGAATAAGAAATGAGTATATAAGAGGAAGTCTGAAAGTGACACCGGTGACTGAAAAGTTCTGCGGAAATCGGTTGTCATGGTATAGGCATGTGATGCGGAGGAATGAGGAAAATGTTGTCAGGAAAGTTTTGAGTATGAATGTGGATGGTTATACGAATAGGGAAAGACCAAAGAAACGATGGATAGACTGTGGGAAAGATGATATGGCTAGAAAGGGAGCGACTACCGAGATGGCGACAAATTTTTTTTTTTCAAAAATTTGCTGCGAAAATTTTCAAATTTTTCGTCATGGGTGTCGTTTCCATGGTTTTCGAGGACGCTGAAAACAACAATGAGGTCAAAATCAAAATCCAAGGTGACGGTTGCGAAAATTTTAAAATTTTTAGTCATGGGTGTCACAATGCACTTTCAGTTTTCCCGAATTTTCCAATTTCCCTGGCAACTTTTCCAATTTTTCTCTTCATATGAAACTTCTTCGGACTTCAACTAATACTTGAAAAAGAAAAAATAGCCGAATTGGTCGCTTGGCAACACAATTAGCCATTCATTTTTATCGTCCAGCAGGCCAATTTTCGAACCTAAAAACGTTGAAATTCAACTCGTAATCTCATGCCAGCGACAATCAAAATTCAAAGAACCGGCCAAGTGCGTGTCGGACCACGCACACTGAAGAGTTTCGTAGTTGAAAAGAATTTATCCCAAAATCGAACTTAAAATAAAATTGTAATCCCAATAAAATATTGTTTTATGTTATAAAATTACAAAGTAACAATTTTCGGACTTTTTCCTTTACTTGGTACTGTGAGACTTTGCTTCTTGCCAAATTTCATGATTCTAGGTGGTTGGTAAGTAGGTTGATTTACTTGCGAGTATCAAAATATGTCGCATAAATGACCTTCTTTTTTACTGCGTTGACTTAGATACTTAGAAGCTTGATTCTTTTAGAGCTCCAAGAGATCATAGACTTACCTATTAGATATTAATTTCAACTTGATACCTCCTCACATTCCTTAGAAAAAGGGTCATGACAGACAGACCACGGATAACGGAGTGATCCTACAAGGGTTCCGTTTTTCTTTTGAGGTACGGAACCCTAAAAATGTAGGTAAACGCTATACTTTTTTTTTTTATTGTTTAATTATTTTTGTTCAATAAATCTTTATTATCTTATTATTACTTATTGACAGATTCAGACTGAGATGACATTGCGAACATTGTTAACACATACGGGAATTGCCCCTCAGGTTCAGGGGTCAGGTCAGGTGCATAGTAATGGCGTGCGTATATGACCCTGATGTACTCGTGTGAACATAAACGAGGCGAAAATGGTATGTGAGGATCCTAGCTGGTGGCGTTCTGTAGTTTCTGCCTACCCCCATGGGAAGAAGGCGTGAGTTTATATATGTGTATGTAAGTGCAGGTTTCCTCTCTTATGTTAATTAATTACTCTTTTTCGAGTAAAGGAAAACTAAATGCATTTAAAAAAATATTTGTAGAACGATTTTCCACGAGCTTTTCAGATGACATCAACTCCAGATTTGTTCTACCTTGATCATGGCCATATTCAACCTACATAGGTACTTACTCGTTCAAAGAACATTACGATCTGTTGAATATCAGTTCTTTACGATAATTACAAACAGACGTAATACTTTGTGTTCGCGCCAATATCATTTCAGGGAATACGCCAACAAAGTAACAAGTTCATACGTTATGCGTGGTATACACACGGCTACATTCAAGCTATATGTGCGTTTTATTTGTGCAGAATAAACAAGTTTTCTTTCCTTTTTTTTTCCCAAAACAATTCCAGTGTAAGCTGATCTCGCATTGTATAGGATTTCCGTACAATGAGAGGTTAGCTTATACTGGAAATGTATAGCTTGACATGGCGGCAGTATTGTAAAGCAATAAGTAGTTCTAGTGGCACTTGATTTGAAGATTTCTAGAAATAGCAGTTCTTCGAGAGGGAGTGGGCTGTAATCTACCACGTGGACCCAGTGCGAGTTGGTAGATATCACATGTCTTCGAATGTTTGGTTCTAGGAGATGCCGGTTTCCTCACAGTTTTCTTTCACAGTTTTGAGAGCAGTGGTTATGAAATTATTTGCAGAAAGTAAAGGGCCTGCCTGGGTATGGGATTTCGAACCCACGACCTACAACGCGTAAGTCGGGGCCGTTACCACTGGGCCACTACTGCAACATAAAGCATTTTTGAATTCTAACAAATGTTAATACTGATCTGCGGTAGAAACGTGAGAGTAATCAGATTTTCATGCCATCCTAATGCAAGAGGCTACACAGATGAGTGATGAAAGATAACCGTTTTGAAATAGAACAGAACTATAAAAAAAAACCGGTCAAGAGCGAGTTGGACTCGCGCACCGAGGGTTCCGTTCCGACTTCTGAAAAAGTGTGCTATTTAAAGACATTGTTATATTTTTCCCGTAATAATAGGTTGGGGAAAAAGTTTCTTCGCATTTTTTAAGGAAAATCAAAACATTTTTTAATATACATTATTTACATTTATCTGAAGTATGTAGGTACCATTTTGTTCGATAACTTTTTGCCATCTTGTAGGTAGGGACATGATCCCATTGCTATAGAAATTTTGGGACTTCTGATCAAAATACCGCGACAAGTAGTTTTGGCAGTCCTCTCGTGATGTTAACCTGACACTGCCTAAAGAATTCTGAAGAGACCGAAAAAGGTAGAAATCTGAAGGTGCAAGGTCAGGACTATACGGCGGATGCATTAACACCTCCCAGCCAAACTCTCTTAATTTTTGCTGAGTGGCTAAAGATGTGTGAGGTCTAGCGTTATCATGATGAAAAACCACACCCCTTCTGTTGATTAATTCCGGCCGCTTTCTCTCAACTTCTTGCTTTAATCTCATCAGATGTTCGCAGTAGAGTTCAGAATCGATGGTCCTGCCTGGTGGTAACAGCTCATAATGAATAATGCCCTTCCAATCCCACCACACACACAGCATCACCTTGTTGCGAGTTAACCCGGGTTTCACCACAGTCTGTGAAGCCTGACCGGCCTTTGACCACGACCTTTTTCGCACGTTCTTGTCGTACGTGATCCACTTTTCATCACCAGTTATCAGCTTCTTCAAAAATGGTTCGGTTTCATTACGTCGTATAAAAAGAATCACAAATGAGTACACTGTTCATTACGTTTCTTTCAGTGAGCTCGTGAGGTACCCAAATATCGAGCTTTTTTGTGTACCTAGTTTTTTTCATATGCGCCAAAACTGTTTTGTGGTCAATTCCCAGTTCTTCAGCTACGTCGTAACTACTGATATGCCGATCTTGCTCCACTTTTTCATAAATGGCATCCATTTTATCCGTAATAGGGCGACCAGAGCAACGTGCATCTTTGACATCAAAATTTCCGGATTGAAAACGCTTAAACCAAATTTGTGCTACTCTCTCAGACACTGCACTGGGTCCATAAACATCGCAAATTTTTTTCGCGGCTTGCGTTGCATTTTTACCTTTTTTGTAGTTAAATTTTAAAATGTATCCAATTTCTTCATTAGATTAACTCATTTTGACAGTACGAAAAACAAATGAAAATCACACATTTTCCTAATTTGAATTTGGAATTATGTGCTTTAAAATTTAAACTTTCAATGATACCATAACCAGCCAGATACAAATAGTATAGCCAAAGAGATTTTATTTTAAGTTCATACATACTATAATGCGAAAAGACTTTTTCCCCAACCTAATATTTACATAAATTTCTATCGCATAGAATAATTTCAGATTTTTCTCTATGCAAACTTCAAAGATAAGGGATGGTATTTTTTTTAAATTTTTCATCATAGGTCGAAAACTATGCGGACTAAAAAAATTTTTTTTTTTTCAGAATGTGCATACAGCGTTCTTTCATATGATACCCCACATGCCCTAGTAGACCCACTTCGATTTTTTAAGACCCTCTTTCAGTCCCTGTTGCAAAAAAATATTTATATTTTTTATTTCTTTCTTATTTGAAAAATAGTAGGGCAAATGTCATCTAAAGTTGTTCCAAATTTCAAGTTGATAGCATTAGTAGTTCTTGAGATATCCAGCTATGATAGACGGTCAGACAGACAGACTGAGTCGCACGATGAGGGTTTATTTTTACCATTTTGGTACGGAACCCAAAAAAAAACAATCAACCCATCAAAAATATGTGTGCAAGCCGCGCATAATTGAGTGCTATTAGTCATTACCGCAGCATCCCGAGAGTGTGATCACCTGTACGCGGGATGATTCGCATGAGCCAAACCAGACGGCTGACGTAGTGTGTGTAATAGTGATGCGCTGTTTGATCGACGAGATTGCTATTTATTTCTACGCAACAGGAGCACAGATCGATAAGTCTAAACTCTAATGTGTCATAGCTGGTAATAGCAACATTTTCAGGTCTCTTTGTTTCTCTGTGGGCCTTCACAAAAATGAAGACTGATTTACAATGGTTATGGTTATGATTTTTTTAAGACAATGGTTATGGTGGTAATGGTTTTTTTACTTACGACAATGGTTATGGTTATGGTGGTTGTGATTTCTTTTACGACTGGTTATGGGTTTTTTGCGACAATGGTTATGGTTATGGTTTTCTTTATGAAAATGGATAACCATTTTCCACCATCACCATTTTTAACCACAAGGTTATGGTGGTTATGTTTTTTTTACGTCAATGGTTATGGTTATGGTGGTTATGGTTATTTTATGACAATGGTTATGGTTTTCTTACAACAATAGTTATGGTTTTTTTATGACAATGGTTATGGTTTTTTCAGACAATGGTTATGGTTATGTTTTTTTAATACAATGGTTATGATGGTTATGTTTTTTTTGTATGACAATGGTTATAGTTTTTTTTAAGACAATGGTTATGGTTACGGTGGTTATTGTTTTTTTTTATGACAATGGTTCTGGTTATGGTTTTTTTTACGACAATGGTTATGGTGGTTATGGTTTTTTTACGACAATGGTTATGGTTCTGAAGATTGTATTTTTTTTACGACAATAGTTATGGTATTTTTTAAAACAATGGTTATGGTTATGGTGGTTAAGTTTTTTTTGACAATGGTTATGGTTATGGTGGTTATGGTTTTTTAAGACAATGGTTATGGTGGTTATAATTTTTTATGACAATGGTTATGGTTTTTTTAAGACAATGGTTATGGTTATGGTTTTTTATGACAATTGCTATGGTTTTTTTAAGACCATGGTTATGGTGGTCATGTGGTTACGGTGGTTGTGGTTTTTTTTACGACAGTGGTTATGGTTTTTTTAAGACAATGGTTATGGTTATGGTTTTTTTATGACAATGATTATGGTTATGGTTTTCTTACGACAATGGTTATGGTTTTTTTACGACAATGCTTATGGTGGTTATTATTTTTTAAGAAAATGGTTATGATTATGGTAGGAATGGTTTTTTTAGGACAATAGTTATGATTATAGTTTTCTTACGACAATGGTTATGGTTATGGTGGTTATGTTTTTTTTATGACAATGGTTATGGTTTTTTTGAGACAATGGTTATGGTTATGGTTTTCTTACGATAATGGTTATGGTTATTTTTAAGACAATGGTTATGGTTATGGTTTTTTTTAAGACAATGGTTATGGTGGTTATGTTTTTTTTATGTCAATGGTTATAGTTTTTTTAACACAATGGTTATGGTTATTGTTTTTTATGACAATGGTTATGGTTATGGTTCTTTTACGACAATGGTTATGGTTATGGTGGTTATGGTTTTTTTACGACAGTGGTTATGGTTCTGACGGTTGTGTTTTTTTACGACAATAGTTATGGTTTTTTTTAATACTGGTTATGGTGGTTATAGTATTTTTATGACCATGGTTATGGTTACGGTGGTCATGTGGTTATGGTGATCAAACCGAGGTTGAGACAACTTTTTCGTATTGAGTATACAGAAAGGCTCAAAATCGCTTGCAGAATACGAATCTTTGGTCAAATCAAACCGAGGACTCTCGAAAAGGTCCTCGGTCGTGCCTTGTGTATTCATACGCACGTCATCGGATGGTAATTAAAACAAACACACACACACACCCTCACACATAAACAAACAAGAATATTCCAAACATCAAATAAATAAATAGTAATTTTCCAAAACCTGTAATTATGGTCTATATTATCTTTAGTTTAAAACACTTGTTCTGCCTGCAATTTATTCGTGAAACTGAAGTATGTATGGGCTTGTACCACTGCCCTTAATACAAGTTATTTTATAACTTAGTAAGGGTGCTGGTTGCAACACATATCTATGTTGTTAACTAGCATAAGTCAAGTGTACCTACAGACAACTTGTGTAGGTCCAACAAATATTTCTTCCGTGGGATTCTATCCCGCGACTCTTAAATCAAGCCAATCGCATTGACCCAGCTGTGCAAATTATGCCGACGTATTTAGCCATCAAAGTTAGATTTATGAAATAAAAAGTATTTGTGTAATGTATAGTCTATTATACTCGTAAATCTAATCATTTTATGTAACTAGGCCTGTCGATACTGAAATATTGTTTCTAAAGAGTTTAAATATCGATTTTCCCTCCATTTTCCGAGACCAAATCGACACATAATTAATTCGGGTGCCTGCCGTTTTGCCAAAAAGATTTTGACAAAATTTCATTACCCAAACAAATTTTAGCAACCTTTTTTTATACCATTGCAATATTTCGATTGATTTTAGTACGCATATTTTCATTTGGTCAAATTTTTACTTGGCAAAATATTACTGAGTATAATGTCATTATGGAATTTGGTCTTTAATCAAATGATTTATTACAGCAAACAATCTCCAGACAATAAACGTTTGGTGAAATGATTTGTTAAGACAAAAAATATTAAGGCAAAAATAAGATTTTTAGACATTTGACTTGCTGGTTAAATTTGATGTCTTTTGCGTACTTCTTTGTAAGTTTTTGTGCTTGAATTTGTCTGAAACAAGTCAAATTTATGGTTACTTGATATTAGTTTATTTATGGAAGTAGTTAGAGTAGGTTAATTATTAAAAAAAAAATGGTTAGGTTAGGTTAGGTTAAAACTGTGACCTCCTACGCACGAGCCGAGCGAGCGAAGCGAGCGGTGCCGCGGTAGCGGCCGGCGAATTCCAGACACGACTTGCAATAATAGAAAAAAATATATTGTTTTTAGTAGGTTATCCGGAACTCAACAATTTAGATTAGGTTAATTTCTTCTTTAAAAAAAATGGGTAGGTTAGGTTAGGTTAAAACTGTGACCTTCTACGCACGAGCCGAGCGAGCGAAGCGAGCGGTTCCGCGGTAGCGGCCGGCGAGTGCCAGAAACGACTTGCATTAATAGAAAAAAGAGAATGTTTTTAGTAGGTTACCCGGAACTGAATTATTTAGATTAGGTTAATTACTTATTTTAAAAAAATGGTTAGGTTAGGTTAGGTTAAAACTGTGACCTACTACCTACTGTGCCAGGAACGACTACATTATAAAGAAAAAGAAGAACACACATTGAGCGCCATTTATGATTTACCTCCTACCCACTTAGTAGTTCACATTTTTGTCATTGAAGTTTGACTGAATAGGAAAGGGTGAATTGAAAACTGACGATACTAAATAAGTATTTGGCTTATTTGATTTTGCATAAAAACTGTTATTCCAAATGAAATATTTGACTAAATAAAAAATGTTAGAAGTACTAGTTGGTAAACAAGTTATAGTTTAAACGTTCATTTGCCAAACATTAGGTTTGCGTTACAACTTTTTGTGAATAGATTTTTTGCTAAGTAATAATTTGGCAAATGAAATTATGCGAAAAATTTTTTGGGAAGTGAAAATTTGTCAAATTCCTTTTGGTCAAACAAGGGAGACCCAATTAATACAAACAGCATTACAGTTTAGTACCTACATGGCAGCAGGGGTAGAGAGCCCAGTGGTAACGGCCGGCCTCGACTTACCGAGTTGTAAGGTCGTGGGTTCGAACCCAGGCAGGCGTTTTACTTTATGTAAATAATTTCATCACCACTGATCTCAAAAACGGTGAAGGAAAACATCGTGAGGAAACCGGCATGTCCTAGAACCAAAAGTTCGGAGATATGTGACATCTACCAACCCGCAGTGGGCCCGCGTGGTGGAATTACAGCCCACTCCCTGAGGCCTGTGTCCCAGCAGTGGGAACATTATATAGGCTGATTATGTATTATGCATAAGTACATTATAGTACACCTGCTACATAGTTAATACAGTATATGAAGCTCTTACATAGCATGAAACAGTTTTAACGAGTGTACCAAATAGAACCTGGGCAATTTGCTGAGAACACAAAGTCCTTTTAAACTTGATGCTCTAGGGGCACATAACCGCTAGAGGATGGCTTACACAACTTGTTTTATTCACATTACTGCACTCCGGTTAAAACCTTATTTAAAACTTCATGAGCGTTAGCAGATTTTGATATAAATATAAATTCGACGACGATATATACTTATCCTAACTTCCAAATATTTTATATGCGAAAGTAAGTTTGTTTGTTTGTTTATTACCTTTTCACACCTAAACCACTGGACCGATCATCCTGAAATTTTGCATATACGTTTTCAGGCGTACAAAAACGGACCTAGGGTACTTTTCATCCCGAAAAAAAGTACTGTTCCCGAGGAAAACCCCAATAACTCTCTTATGATAATAGATGGCGCCATGTGTCTTTTGAATCGTGATTGAATTATATTATTACAAGCAAAGTACAACCCGAATTGATTGTCAAATTATAAATTAACGCAAGCGAAGGGCCGGCAAAAGCTAGTACTTTAATAATATAAAATTTATTTAGACTGAGACGGTGTGATTGAAGTCCCTAATTGAAAACCTCTCAAATTCGACGCGATGTCTGCGTCGAATTTTATATTAACACCCGAGCCGTAGGCGAGGTTGTTTTTGAGCCGAGAACTGCATTAACAAATGTCCACGTGTATCAAACGAAGTTTTTCAATACACTTTTGAAGAAATGAAATAAAATAACGAAAAATATTTTTGTCATGAATTATTAGGAAACTATGATTTAAATTGACTTTTTTTCCACGCTTTGCTTTCACCAGGTTGAAGGAGAAGCAAAGGTATAAAGCCATTAGTCAGCCTAATATGAAAAATAGAAAATTCAAATATTTTTGAGTTTACAAATCAAATAAATGTTAATTTGTTCATAAACGTTTTTTGTATTGTAATAATCATGGTTTTTGATGATATTCTATTTATAAACATTATTTAAATATTCAAAAAATATTCACGCCGTAAAGACGCTTAACTCTTTGCCGAGATTAAAAAAAACATTCACCTCCGACAGTCCGAATAGAGACGGTGTGAGTAGAGGCACTCAACCAATTTGGACTAAGTATAGGTATAAGTTATCTGTGGCAATTTTTATTCCCGCACACGTGTTGGAAAATGAAAAATATATTGCATTTTGAACCTAATCGTAGTGCGATATGAACCAGTTTTCGAGGAAGTGTATTGAAAAGTCAATTATAATACAGTTACTTATTCAGTGAAATTTAAAAAGTACTTTAGCATCCGCGAGGATCTTTCCGTTTGGTGGAAATTGACCCTAAACGGGTCATTGTGCTTCTCGTTATGAGCCACTTAGGTACTACACCTGAAATCGCAAAAAAATGCTGCTACATGCATTTATGCATGACTCGACAAAATGTAGAGAAAGCGGTTTTTCCGAATAAAAGCTAGCTCATTTCCAATATCTAGGGTAGTACACGGTGACAATGATATTCTGCCAAAAGAATGGGTAGCATCAGCTTCTGTCCTAACCGTCATCATCAATTATCATCTCACCCGAAAGACGTCCACTGCTGACACAGGCCTCCTCCAAGCACCACCACTTCGACCGGTTCTGTGCTTCCCAGCATCCAGTGGATTTCTGCGGCCTTCACTGGGTCATCGGTCCACCTTGTGGAAGGCCTTCCAACGCTAAGTCTTCCGGTACGCGGTCACAACTCCAGAACCTTTCGGCCCCATCGGCTTCTGTTCTGCGAGTAATATATGCCTATAATATGTGCCTAACTGTACTGAATATTAAAGGTATGTAGGGCGACTGGTAATTGTGACCGATACTTAAACACATGATTGTACTCATGGTAACAAACAACTTTACTATGGGCAGGTCAGGCGCACTCCGCATTTTAGGTATAAAGCTACAAGTACGCGGCGGGCTCGACTTGTCGGGCTAATTTAGTGTGGGCTGCCGCGCGCTGGCCGGCTCGGACGTTAGTTCAATACTCACTCACGCGTCGCGTTGTAAAATAAGACAACCCTAACGAGTCAGTAGTAGCAACTTCTAGGTGAATTTAACTGTAGGAAATTAATCATTTAAATAAATAGCAAGAGTCGCTATTTATTTAAATGATTCTGCGGAGTGAATCCACTGTATTTGTACTATCTGTGCTTTGGGACCAAACCAGAAACTGCGAAAAGAAAACCATCTGTTCCCTACATTTACACAATACAGCTTTTGCTAGCGACTTCGCCCGCGAGGTTGTTAGCAAATATCCCACGGGAACGTACTACCGTAAAATCCTTCCTTATTCCTTGTCTACATTATAAAGGAAACCTCTGTGCAAAATTTCAGCTTTCTAGGTTCAAGGGTTTGGGCTGGGCGTTGATGAGTCAGTCAGTCAGTCAGTCAAGACTTCTCTTTTTATTTATATAGATTTATGTTCGCATAAGCACTAGAAAATATTCAACATGAGATGTTTCGAAACTTATCATGTCAAACAAATCTCACAATTTGTTTTGTTGAATTTGCGTTCGCGCTGCACGAAACTTGAGTAAGTTTTAAGAGAGATGTCAAGATTTGTTGTGAAAATGTGGTGGAAACATGGAATTACTAATAGTGGAAACATGTTGTGATATGAAACGTCAAACAAATTTTGCGTCAACAAGTTGTGAGACAATGCGAACGCGAGTTGATACATTGACAGGAAACCATGAAAAAAGGGATTTCAACATGTTTTTTGTGAATGTTTCGCCAGAGCAAACGCACAGTAACTCGTCAAAATATTGGCAACAGCTGATTATTTTTTCACGATTTCATGTTTGGTCCCATGATAAAATTGTTTGTATGAGTACAATCATGTGTTTAAGTATCGGTCACTATATTTTCTTGTCACCCTACGTACTGCGATCACCAATCCTCGTACCTTATCACTCGTAGTAAGTGATAACTGCTCATTGTATCAGACATTGGTATGCTAAGTCCAGTAGCGGCTGATAAAGCCTTATTGTTTTCCATTGTCCTATTTAGTAGCACTGTATGTATACTACTATTATAGAATTATATTTGTTCTAAAGCACTGTGCTAACCCAAACGGTATTTCAAGGTCACGTAATATTTAAATACCGAGCAAAAGGTTTTTCATTGTGAAATATTTTATCGACATATTTTTAGCCCATACAGGGTTATTTTAAATTGGCTAATCTCTGCAGATGCGGTGGGTATTGATATCTAAATATGGTAAAACATGATAAAACAGTTTTTCTCAATTCTCAATTCTTTATTGCGCACCATAGTGAATGAAGTTGGTAGGGAAATTATTTATTAGTAACAATTATGTACCCTGCCGGGCACAGCATAGATCAATGTAGGAAAGAGGAGCAAGAAAACTGGGTGCTTAATGTGATAAATTGAATTATTAGTTATGTATTAAATACCGCTTCATTATTTCAGAATTGAATTTAAGAATTATAATGACTGTTTTTTTTAAAAATAGATACATTTATTGATTTATTTAATAACATTGTAAACATTGTAACATTATTATTATTTTTTTATATATTCATATTGTACTATTTACTCCTTTATTATTATTTTTATTTATTTCGTAATTAATATTTATTATTATCAGATAGGTTTTTGTAGTCTTAACCTATTTACTATATTTCATATACATTAAAATGCTTATATAAGTAATATATAAAACATCTAACTATCTAAATCAAGTACAAAATTATTATTTTTATTTTTCTATTTCTTTTTTTGTAATTATGTTTTGATTACTAGTTTATTTATTTATAAGTACATAAATGATCAATTAGGTATGTTGAAACTGTTTGTACTCCCCGTCACTTGTAGAGATACAGGTTCATTAGAAAACCAGCGTCAGGCAGCATCTGTCTGGCATTAATGCTGAAATGAACCTTTTTGGCGCAGCCGTGAGGCACACACTATTGTTTTAAAACATTATTTTCATTTTCTTTTTCCTCTTGTTTTTGTGTTTCACGAAGTGTGTCCAAATAAACGTTTTTCTTTATTTATTTTCTTTCTTTCTTAAGGTCATTTATTTATTGGACGCTCCATTTATTAAAAAAAAAATATATTTTTCATATTATGACTAGGTAGGCTTATCTTTAATAGTGAGTATTTTTGTCACAACTGTCGTCGACATCCCAAAAAAAATTATCTAATCTTTTTATTTTTTCGTGTTTAGATATTGTTACCCATCGCGCCTGCGGAGTTTAGCTAGACAATTTTAAAATAACAAAGTATGACTTTTATCATCTCTTTACTTACCCACCTCTTTTTCATACTTACGATCTCTGCCTGCACCATGTCACCTTTACAGCATCGAATTTGTTCTACGTAGAGCAACATTCACCCCTAATGAAATATCGAATTTGGAAATACAATCTCTCTAAACTATTGAGTTGAGATATTCTGCTAACTAACATTGTTTGCATATCATAAGTCAGAGCGCGGACGTCCGTTTATTATTACGAACATTGAATGAGCCAGCCTCCCTGTGTCCGTAGCAAATGATCGATATCGAGTT
Source organism: Cosmia pyralina (assembly GCA_946251885.1). Taxonomy (NCBI): domain Eukaryota; kingdom Metazoa; phylum Arthropoda; class Insecta; order Lepidoptera; family Noctuidae; genus Cosmia; species Cosmia pyralina. The sequence continues at coordinate 14,956,123 of OX276353.1, forward strand.
TCGTAGCAGTTTGCTACGAAAGTGCTACGAGATTTCATTTTTACTGCTTTATTAAAATTTAATGCTACGAAGTTAAAACTGAGTTGTGAAATTGCTTGTGTTGGCATGTGCGTGTGTATTGTTCTTGCCAAATTATTAGTCCACTTGATTCTTACAAAACATTTCCAGTTAAACGGGAAATCCGGTCTAAATCCATCCTGAAATTAACTGGTAACGCAATTTCAACCGGCATACGTACGTTGGTCGTAGCTAATGTGATATTAATGATATTCATACTAATTTGGCCGGGGCCGCAGAACGAGGCCATGCCAAGTTTCGACTGTCTAAATAATTACTAACTCCCCAATGACGCTCTGCACACCTACTTCGTTACTAGATTAAACAAGTTGGTTGACATTAAAAACTACTTTAATGCCGCAATTTTGGGGCTGTATATAAAATTTAGAATTTATGATTAAACACTCTTATGTTGACTTTATAACTATTTCATCACTTTTCAAGATGAAATAGCAGTTATTCATAATTATGTATGTCTTAGCTTATCCCAGAGAAATGCGTAGACCGTGCTCAGTTTTTATAAGCAAGTTTCAAATCTTTAGGATTCCATCTAGCCCAGCAACTGGTTGAGGTCGGTCACATGTCCGTAGTAAAAGAAACAAGAACATTAATTGTCACATAATGTTTATTCCCAATCTTTGGACCCTATAATGCTTTAAAACTAATAATAACATAAATACAACATTGCAATAATTATTATCGAAATAAAGAGACTTTATATTTTATCGTATCTGCGTCACTTCTGTAAATTAAATTGAAGAAAACATTGTATTTTGATATTCTTTTCTCGAATTCATTTTACAAAATGACGCACTAAAGCAGACATGTCTACAAAGCAACGTTTTAAAAGCTCAACTGTAAATTTTATATCTAATTTCAGTTATCCTAAACTAGACACCTATAAAAGTACTATTTTTATTTACTATTAGACACATAATATTGAACATAAGTTCGTTCGAGAAAACAATGATTATATTATTTCGTTAATAAAAGATCTGTTACCTACGGGCTAATCTATAAAACATTTTCCTATTTAATGTCTGAATACGTTGGTTGTTACGGTTGTTCTCGACAGGTACTTGGAGACAATCAGAAGCTCAGTGGCTCAGTGGCCCAGTGGCTTAGTGGCCCAGTGGCTCAGTGGCTCAGTGGCCCAGTGCCTTAGTGGCCCAGTGGCTCAGTGGCCCAGTGGCCCAGTGGCTCAGTGGCTTAGTAGCTCAGAGGCTCAGTAGCAGGCTGACGCAGACAGGGTTTCAGATGAATAAAAACTTCGATTGAGGATGAGCTCAAATTTATTTGAATTAACAATGACGTCTCCAATGCCACAATACTCCATGAAGTAAGAAAAGAAACGTAATGAACATCTATAAAACTTGTAATAATGATAATTAAGCTAATTTTATCACTATTTTTACAATGTCATTATGTTTTTCTTAAACCACAATAACACTTTACCTTTGCTCTAAAAGCTTTTAAATAATCCAAGTCACACAAATCTAACAATTAATTACTAACTATATAGTTTGTATGGTTTATTTTGCTCGATATACAAATAAGTTTTCAGCAACGCACTAACTCTTGTCACCGAAATTAAAATAAAATGTCATTTAATACTGAATAAGAAGCGATTTGTTAAAGTAATTTGGTAATTAAGCCATGTTATATTCTAAAATAACAATAAAGTAACGTACAAACTCTACAGCGTTAAACAAATGGAAACTTGCGCGACACTACTCGGGGACTATGCGTACGATTCACGTTAAAACACAATCTAATCGATATTATCATTAACGTACGAAAACAACACTTAGCAGGTATTTGATACTCCGATTATTTTGTCTTCTTTATTCTATTCATATTGTATCTCTTAGAATAGTATTTAACTAAATTTATTAAGGGGCACAGAATTGATATGTTTCCGATGCACGGCGTTTGTGTGATACCGCTTCACTTAACCTAACTTGCAAGGCGACGCTACACCCCTAAACTACCCTATCACATGCGGGCCAATGTCACGCGTCTTTATATAAACAACGACGATCCGATCACCATCTATCTACTCGATTTCACAGTAAACGTTAAGAAAATATCTTTTTGTGGTTTACATTAACTTTTTGTGTTTAAATCCCTTAGAAATTAAATTAATCAGAAGTGGAGATAAATCCAAGTGAAATGATAAGACGACGGCGAAGCGAATAATTTATAGTATGTCGGAAACGCAATAGTGGGTTAGCGTGACATATAGCCGATTGCATTATAAGTAGTAGACGAGAATACAGAATAAACGTCTCTATGAAACCGCTTTTTTATTCCTAATTACACATTAAATATTACATGATGATATGTATCGAGTAGTCCCGCAAAGGTGACGTAGCCGTGTCCGCAGCCACTGGACGTCTCTTACTCGCTATCTAAGGTTGTTGGACGGAATCATGGCGGCGCCGGCGTCCGCGCGCATGCGCCGCCTGCCGCGCCTTGCGCGCGCGTGCTGTAGTGATACGTGCGCAGCGTGCCAGGCGGCCGGACCTCGCTAACCAAAACGTTAAGTCTGTCGATGGCTCTACAAAACATTAAAACTATGATAGAGATTTCAAAGAGTGATACACATATGTCTGAAGAGAGCTTAACATTGATCGTCATCGACGTTATAAAGCCATCGACACACTCATACTGAACAACTGAAAAGAACAAATAAACTTTTCGTTGTATTTTAGTATGCGCCTGAGGACGCCGCTCGCCGAAGGTGTGGGAGATCACTACTACGTTATTACACAATTACTTAAACACGAATTAGCATTATATATCGAATTAAATAAGTGAACATTGACTTAGCTTAATGATTATAACCGACAATGAATAATTAATAATATATAAGAGAATCTGAATTGTCACGAGTTTTCATGTTACAATAAACATTGCAATACATATTAATGATTGATTTAAATTTTTTTATAATAATGGCTTGGGTATAAAACTGAATGTAATTGTATATTTGATTTAATAAATTGATCTTTTCGTCTCTAACATTAGCAAAAAGAGGTAACAATGAAATAGTACAATAAGATGCCTATCCTAGGTGTCCTCGTGTATCACCGCGGCATCAGCCTCTTGTTGGGTCCGTAACAAATTATGTCTGCATAACTGCTGTGGCTTTAAAATAAAATTTGTCGTGTCCACTAAACATTGCAGTACAATAATGCGCCTACAAAATACAAGTTTGGTACGGTCTGAGGTTAGTATTAAAATTATGTATAATCCTTTATCTTTGGTCTATACGCCACGACGTTCGGTACTTGTGAAGTTACAGTTACTATAAACAATGTATAAAATTTTGCTAAGTCAAAAATTGACGAAATTTCTATTATATATTGACTAAGAGATTTCATAAGAATTCACATGCGGTATCTCTGGCCGGCGACCGACCGCAGTCGCGTGAGTACCTCAATAGATTTCTGTCGCGTCAACATTGGAACCCAAATATCCAAAACCTTATTTATATAGCCTAAGCAGGGATTTTTTTTTTACTTTTTTTTTTTGTAAATTTTACATGTTTACATCAGCAGAATACGTCACTAAATCCTATAATAACATTAATATTTCATTTTTGGTTTATTGCTATCTCGCACTGTTGTGTACTTATGTCGTCACCGTTTCGTCGACATGTAGGTAACTAAGTATTCATTCTGTATGCGATAGTCAACTAGCTAAAAATAAAAAATATATTAATCTTCATTTTGATTAATCCTAACATTTCAGTAAATTTAAATTTCATTACATTGTTTCATTATTATGTATGAATAACTTTCATTAAATAGTAATGTAACTATGCTGATTGTCTACAATAAATACCCTTACCTAATATTATATTATTCGCCTAACGATTACACAATAAAAGTAACTACTAAATTTTAAATTAGATTATTACCAAAAAGCTCGTCAAAGCATGCAGATAGTAGAATAATGTTTCACTATTCAGCGTCGGCGCGCACGTCGCCGGCTAATTATAACTATATATTAATTAATATAATGATTACATTTAATTATTTAACTCTCATAAGGCCAAGGCTAAATTCTCGCAACAAGAGACAAGACTGAACTGATCTCGATTGTGTCGCATCGCATACTAACCGCGAAGAATGAGGGAACCCGTACTGGTACAATGCAGAACTTCCAAATAAACACCCTAACTTGTGAAACCACGAAGTTACAGTTAAATCGAAATGATTTTAGGATTCTTTTTCGCAAGGCACAAGAAATTTTGGTAGTCACCTAAGTAGAGAAGGGTCAACAAACTGAACGTGTCAGTGTGAAGTAGGAGATGCGTGCGCACGCTCGCGTTCAGCGCTCTGTTGGACTCGACAAGCGGCTCCGAGGGCTTCCCGTCCTATCGCACAATCCTACTCAAATATTATAATTATTGCAATAATTAATTTACAGATAGAAAGGAGCGTAAGACCAACACTAGAGTGCCAGCGCGACAACGAGTGATTGAACATTATAAACATTACTAAGAAAGTATTAGGTAAATATAATTTGAAATAGTCATGAAATTCATTTAAATACGCTAACATTATCGAGGCTAAAACAAAAGTATCGTATTATTACATACAACTTCATTTAAATCATTCAACTTGAAATATTATTTAACAAAACGTAATCTTTCTATGAAGGGCACCTTTGGTTTTTAGCTTACTCGAATGAGATATATCCTAAAATGTTTAATTTCTGGTAATACACTATATTCATAACAAATCCTCTCAGTTGTATACATCGGCCTTGTAAAAACAAATATACAAATTTTACCGTACTATAAGTTAGTTGTAAATAAATCTTATGTTACACGATAAATTGAATAATAATATTAAATAAACAGGCTACCTTTATAGGAAATTAATAGATTTAAATAATAATGATATATCATGAACAGTAAACAATAAACCTGGAATGTTAATAATAATACAATTAACACTTGCTAATTTTGGTATAAACAAAATAACACCACACCTCTGACGCTGGGAGTCAGGGAACATAATAACAAAAGAGGAGACAGAGCGTCTAGTGAGGACGTAGGGATGAGTGATGTGCTGCCCGGTCTCCTGGCGGGTCCGATGCGATGCAGAGGATCTCGACAGGCGTCCCTCAGTGAGCTGGTTGTCAAGTACCGAGAGCCACGAACGAACTAATGCTGTTCGCCCTCTTCTCCGCCTTTGGCTCCCTGCGTAACACAACACACGTTAGTGGATCATCAAACATTGATAGCGACGTTCTCTAAGGCTTACGAGTTAGCAGGCATTATGTAACTCTATAAAGTGCGAGGTGCATGGTGAAACATTAGTATGGTCGATCACATCGACACTCATGACACTTTGTCTTGGATTCTTGTGCATGAGAGCCGAAGCATTATCGAATTTAACACGTAGCACTTAAGAATATACTTTTTAGTATTTTTTTCTTATTGTTTGGAATGAATCTGCCATTATCAGAGCTTAATTATCGTACTATATCGATTTGTAAGAAAAATATAATAATAATAATAATAATAACTTTATTAGCAACTCAACTTACAATTTACAAAAATAACAGTGAAACCACACTAGGCAGAGCCTGAATCGTGGCTATCAAACAAAAACGATTTCTCTAATAATAGTTAAAAAAAAATTAAATCTGCATATCGCTCTCATGAAGTTAAAGTGGATCTCGACAGGCGTCCCTCAGTGAGCTGGTTGTCAAGTACCGAGAGCCACGAACGAACTAATGCTGTTCGCCCTCTTCTCCGCCTTTGGCTTTTGGCTGGCTTTATATATAATAAAATAGTCATAAACTCGTATAATATAGATAGTAGATGCGATTTTGACAGATGCTTTTCAATGCCTTACGAACGTGGATGCAATATCAAGTCAGTAGTTGACTATAATGACAGACACTTAGAGAATATCAGTCAGATGGTATCAGAACTAAACAAAGTGCGCGTGCATACTTCATGTGCGAGAATCCAGCCGTTGTGTGCCATCTTATGCCTCGCATATTCGAGGTGGATGGCGCCTTCAGAGCTGAGAAGCAGAGCGCCTTGCAGGCGAGCGAGCGCAGAGGCCGCGTCCGACGCGCTAGCGAAGTCGACGAAGGCCACCGGACCCGAGCTGCCGCCGCCGCTACCGCCGTTCAGCAGCCGCAGCCGAGAGAACCCCGGACAGCTGCACCATCATACTCTATTGTGCCCACTCGTACCCCCTCAGTATGACTTTGTGTGTCTTTGAGACTGACCTAATGTTGTGGATTCTTGTAGCTAAATCCAGAGATTGCCACATTTGTGAACAATGTTTGATATGGAAAGTGATTCTTATTCAGACAGCAATATTGATATTATATTATATATCCTAAATTCTAAGAGATATAAACAGTGCGACATTTGTCATCCTCTTTAATGCTGCGGATATAAATATCGCGGTCGGTGTGTGCGGCACGATACGTACGACATAAAAAGTAATATTCACGGCTCTCATATTGTGTGGTGTTATAGTGCTAACGTACGACTAGTTGTGACAACTGTGGAGATATAGTGACGTTCGTCATGCTTAGGGTGGTACGGGTGCAGCTTCAGATCTCACACAAACGATGTGGCTCAACCAAATACAGTTTCCTTTCGAATTTTCTTTTCAAATCAGATAGTTTGTGTGAGACATCTGAGACATAGTAGAGCCAAAATTGAAACATAAAATTATAACCCAATAATGTTTAACGTGGACGACATTGTGATATTCGGTGCAACATGCACTGTGGAAAGTTACATTTTATTAACTTCATACACATTTTCAAATGCTTTCTTATGTTTTATTACGTTGTGTTGCGTGATCATGCACATAACATCGTGTTATTTTTCGACTGGAAATATTATTTTACTCTTTCATTTGATATTGTGTAGATATTTCAACATTTGACTGTATAAATTGTTATTTTCAGTCGAAAACTTGAAGCGTTTTGCACATATACGATTGCATACGGGTTAATGTTCTGATGTTGTGGACGTACCTGCTAAAAATTTCCTTAAGTTCATGTTCTGAGACGAACTGTCCGAGGTTTGCGACGAAGAGTGTCGAGCAGGGAGGCGCGGGGTGCGCGGGGTGCGAGGGGGGGCCACTGTGAGCCGGCACCGCCGCACCAGGCGAACCCAGCGCGGGCGCGGGCAGGACGCACGCACCCAGCGTCAGGGGGGTCTGGACATTATTACCATGATAATAAGGTCCAAACTCCTAGTAAAGTTTGAATTACATAAGAAACCGCACAGACATTGAGCGGTCAAGCGTTCTGCGTTCTACTAGTTTCTGAAATACGTGCATAGTGCAGAGTTTCGTCTAAACGTGCTGTGTAATGTTGCGAGTATTTGCCTAAATTACATAGAACGCAAAATGCTTTACTGCTCTTACTTTTAATACACAGTTAAAATAAGTGAAATAAATAACGTACACTTTTAGCCATCAATATTTTGTTGGTGATGAGCTTTTTAGCAGGCTAAGATCTGAACTGACTGGAGTAAAGAACATCAGAAAGCAATATTCGAAAGCATTGTGCAATGATAAGAGAGGCATAATCAGCATATAAAGGTTTCGACATAGAGAGGGGTGAGACGCAACTACTGATCATTTAGTCTTGAATGTGTCACCCCCTTTGTGGACCCTTAAACTGTAGACTATTTTAGCAACTCAGAATTAGAAGGTAACATACGTGGTGTGGCCTATCGGCGGCAGCTAGTCAGAGGTAGGATCGAACTGGCGCCATCTGCGGGTGGATGGCGGGATGCACCAGTCCATGCGACAGCGCAGGCAGCTCGCCGCCGTACGCCAGCGGGTGATGCCACAGCTCGCCGCCGCCCGGGAAGAACGGACTCGCTAGGTCTGTCCACCATAACAACAACGTCACCAAACGCACATTACAATCAAACAAGCTGTGTCAGTCTGTTAACGAATTCAATGTTTACGACGTAACTATGAATGTGATATTAGAATACTGCTATAGAAAATTATTATTTACAATGTGCTTATAACATGTTTTCACGGTTCTTAAATGTACGATATTTAGTTTTGAGAATATATTCCAAAGAAATAAAAAAGTTTTTGATACCATATTAATTCTTCCAATACCTGTTATGATCTGGACTACCAGATCATCTTTTTAGTAGATAAGAAAAAAAAAAATAAAAACAACATGAAAGTGTTATCATGAAAACATGTAAAAGTTGACAACAGTGGTAAGAACCCGACAGATCAATCAATAGCTTCGCGGAGCTAGGCCTTGCGTGGTACGTGTAAGCGGTCACAGATACTTGCCCTGCGCGTTTGCTCGACGCCCCAATCCTACCCATTACGTGCCTACTTACACCCTCTTAGAGTCTAGCGATCGGGCAGCAATAGTAAGGGTACGAGCATTATAGTGTAAGGATCGGCACAGACACAGGTCGTGCAATTTTATTAGTGAGTAGAGGTACGGTATGGGTGTGGGGGCTTCGAGCGAGCGCCGGGCGGTGTGTGCGTTCGGCGGTACTTACGTCCAGTGAGTGGGTGCATCAATGCGGGGTGTGCAGCTGGCGCGGCTGTGGCAACTGCCGGCTTCGGCTTGCTGACCTTCGTGTTGCTTTTAGCGAACTCCAGCCGAATCGTTTGCGGCATGTCGGGGTCGAACCGGACGCCCTGCTGTGAACAGCCGCGAGCGGTGCGGCGCTCCGATATAATGACGATGGAAGGGTCGGCGCCGCGCGTCCCAGTGGTGCCGAGCGACCGCTGGGTGCGCCCAACGATGGCGGGTTGGGAGGGCGTCGGTATTAACACGTTATATAGGTTGCTTCGACATCTTTAACTAACATCACCATTAACCATTAAACCCAAAAATAATTTCCATTAAAAGTAACCTAAACGGGACAGTTTATGTGTAAGGGTTCGGACATAGCAATTGGTTCGTCAATTTTGTCTCTACATTGGATACATTCGATAGAATCGAGAGGTCCGCGCCTGCGCCTGCTAAGGTGACGGAACACAGTGCTCGGGATGTGACATCAAAACCTGTCAAACAGTGACATGCATTGCTGATCGTATTTACACTGTAACATGATCGGTCACAGTCCGGCGTCGCACGCGGTCCTCACAGCTCAATGACACCGACTTGATGACCCGACGTGGTCTATTCTGTATGTGCATGGGTTTAGCATAACTTACGATGCGGTTACTCGAGTCAGGAAAATGTTATTCCAAGTCTACAATGAGAATATTAACTATAGTGCTCATTGGCTGTGTTTGAGGCATGTGATGAGAAGAGGTTTAGTAACACCGTGCGTTATACATGTTTTAGTATTTACAATAGCATATAGAGCTTCAAATACCTAGGACATATCTCAGTCTTTCATTGAGATACTGCGGCCCTTGTGTTACCTATCATACTGTGTTCTGAAGCCATTCAAACTGATTAGGCGTTGTAGTGTACGTGGATATTTTTTGTTATTGTGTGATTTTCCGCATTGTAGGAAACATAAAATCATTTTAGTAAGATTTTATTGATATTTCTATCTGTCAGTTATCTACGGATAAAATATTATATTGAGTTCGCTCCAATATGCTGGGGCAAATAATGTTTGAAGATTTCGCTGAGATATTGGGTCAAACTCAATGCTTAGTATAGTAGCGGTTTAGGATAAATTCTAGAGCTATGAGACTTTGTGACAATACCAACCTGAAGATCTTGTTTAGCTGCTTCTGCGCCTGCGCGCGTGTGGAACGTGACGAAACCGACCGGCTGCAAGAAAATGAACCATATAGCGCATTATATTTATGTAACATAATTATATATAATATTTTATGGCATTACTGAGATACCACAAATATCACATAACGTGCTGTTAGTTTCATACGAAATTGGCGCATTAATGGCGTAACATGCTCGAAGCTTCCGCCTTTCGCGTTGAGCAGCTTTTCACAAAAAAAACTTGATCAATAGAAATATATTTCACATGAACTACAAAATCACGTTAGCTTTGTATTAAATACAATTAATACGCGTATGTTATCTGTATAAACTCACCGAAGCTGTTTTCCCATTCTTGCTGGTAACCTTTAGCAGGGAGCCCTCATAACCCTGTACAAACAAAATTACAATGAATATTTTAACTTTGTTATCAAAAGTTGGGGCCCACGAGTGTAATGTTTGGTGAAACCTTTAGATAGGACTACATTATCAAATTGCTAGAATCGTCAGTGATAGTCATGTCGCAGTAAAATTCTATTCAGACGTAATAATGTTTTAAAACTACCGAAAAAAGCTGGTACGCGGTGGTGCCTGGCGCGGCGTCGTCACGCGATACCCTCACTAAAACTAACCCCCGGTTTAACTTTAGGCACCTTTATGTCTGTGGTGCCATCCGTGCCAGCCAAGGATCGAGTGTAATCCCCCTTATCGGTAAACAGAATCGATTCAATCCGAATATTACGAATCGGAGCATGACATTTGATATTTACGGCACAGTAATCCGAATCGAGATCTAGTCGCGTGACGACGATGGTGCTTTCCCGTATTTATTTTCTCTCGATAAATATTTTGACATTTTTCTTACTTTCGGATATTTCGTAAGGAAAGTTTTGTACTGGCCAGTATTATGCCGTGTTTCGAAGTAAATACACCAGCAAACCAACATGCTATTCTTGTGGCTATTAATTAGAAGACTAATCAAGTATTTTTTCGACATTGTTATTTAGTTCTCAAAATAGACTCATGTCTGGACAGATAACACCGACAATCGACATACACCAAAATTGACGACTCTAGCCAATTAATTTTCCAATAAAGTACATGTAGCTGTAACAAATAAAGTAATTAATTGCGACATACCTCGTACGCTCGAAACAGTAGATAGAGCTCTCGCGGCTTCGCGTCCATCGGCAGCCCACTGACGAACAGTGTTCGCACCTGCAACAATACAACGTACATTGAAATGTTTTATTTTATTTCATTCCCTCTCAATTGAAGGGGAATTGGTTACATTTAGCTCATTCGGCTTTAATAGCTTTGTATAAACGTTTTACGTACTTGTATAACTGTCGAACATATGAGGAAGGTACCTTGTTAACTGATAAAGACTCTCGGTAATCGAGCTTTAATCAAATTTATAGTTAATTCAAATACTGTTTCTATGTAGATTGACCTACTGAGTAGCAACTTGAGCTATGATTAATTACAAAAATATACGCAAATCCATGTTTGGCTGACAAACGCCCAATGACTTCGGATAAGTAGTGTTTCCACGTGAGCATTTTGACTTTGTATTACTCATGATCCCAACTATGAAAGTAAGCAATACATTAAGAAATGGAGACCGGAAAATCGATTTACACCATTAAGTACAGTTTTCTACAAACTCAATGTTTTCTCAATTCAATTATTTGTTAAACAGAGCGTACTTTGAGCGAAAGCCGGTGAAACCGCTAAAAGTATTACAACAATATTTACAACAAACCGTTATGTTAGCTGAACAAAAAAATAAGACGGAATATTCACGTCAAACTTTATAGGTTCAAATAGATTCAGAAAACAACGCAAAAAGATATCAAAAGAGTCGCTGGAAGACTTAACAGGCTATTTTTCCTCAATAAACAAAGAAAATGTCGGACAATTTTCACAAACAGCCACAAAGGAGGCATAGAAAACTTTCAATGCCGGTTTTTTCCGATTCTTTCATCGGTTTTGTAAACGGTGCAGCGCATTAATTCGACGGGTCCATTTAATGAAATAAAACAGAGCCAGTAATGGCGGCGCGATTTGGCGCGTGCGGGAAATGGAGATTAATTGCTGGCAACACCGACCGCCGCCAACGCTGACGCCATCTTGTTGCGCACTTTATTTATGCGTCTGAGTGCGCTTCCTATTACCTTACACTTTTTAGACGGATAATTAGGTGAGAATAACTCAATGGCCGACGCGTTTTGGGTCAAAAGGACGGCTAAATCCAGATTGTTACAAAGTTCGAAGGAGCAACCTTTGAACTATTGTGGAGTGTGGTTTATCCACGCCTACACAATCATAGCCAAAGCTCTTAGTTGAAGGAATATTAAACTATTGTTGTTTCAACAATGGAAGCTAACTGAATTATACTCGGTACGAACACTTAGAATACGTTAATCAATAATTTTTTGTTAAAGAGAGCTGAATATAATTATGTAAGTAATAATTATGATTAGGTAGGTATTCAAAATAAAATGATTCAATCATTCTGCTTTGCCTAACATTCGGTAGAATTATTGACATTACGCGATACTAAGCTGATTACAACTAGTGCAAACCTTAAAAAAAATTGCCATGCCATAAAAAAGCTATCGAAACGTGACGCAGCTCCAACAAATAAAGATCTGAGGGCATAATATTTGGCCGTGGAGTGTTGATTTATCAGGTTTTATCAACATTAGGACACTTGCGGCGAGGGAGGTCCTCGGTCCTCGTATATATTTTATCGGCATCCGTGCCCCGGTCAGTGGCAGAATGTCGGACCTTTATGTCGGCTATTTTCCGGTTGAATGCACGGGAATTCCCCGTTTCGGCGAAACGCGATATTTTTACAGCGTTATTTTTAATATTGCGGCATACCGAAGGAAATGATTACATAAATAAGTGCTAGTACTTGTGTATTTTTAATGAGGCATTGGTGTGATGATGTTTATGATACCTACTTAATTGTCAGAGCTATAATGGTAGAAAAGTTGAGCTAGTTACTGACGTCAGTCATCAGTTGTGTGTCAGGCCTATGAAAATGTAGGTAGGGTATCAACTAGGGGGTAACTAGGGGGGAGGGATAGGGGACATAGTAACTATCTATAGTTGACCAAAAGATAAGTTTATTGATCAAAGTCACCAGCTTGAGTCTGGAAGCTGTCGTCTTATAATAAAATTAATTATGTTAACTATATTTTCCCGATTTTATGGGAAAAATTTCAACGCTAGTAAATTTTAGAGATCACTTTCATTTGATCGAAAATTTTTCTCCATTATCGAGAAAATATAACCTGCAACGTTGGAAGATTTTTAGTTTGAAACAGAAAATGTATCAGTATAGATTATGTTAGATACGTAGGTACAAAATCCTCAGTGTGGCTATCACGGGAGTCGTGAGTTTGGATCCCGGGAGAGTAATAAATATCTGTTTCTGTTATATGTAGTCACTTTGGATTTCCTAGCATGAGGGATAACTCGGATATACTTAAATCAATTTAAGGGATAAAGAAGAAATATGTTAGTGCTGAAATAATGGCAGAACTTTGTGTTTGGAGAATTGTTTTGCAGAGAGTTTGTAGAACGTAGATTGTATCAGTTTCTTAACTTCATTGGGAAGTTGTAAAAGTCAATTGAGAGAGAACGAGCTTCTAAATGCCGTTTGTGGACTAACAATTTGTAACGTTACGCTTACATTAGTAGGATTTTTAAGCCTCAGAACCTTTTTGGGTGACCGTAACTTAAAAGGAAATTTATTTATTGATGACTTTATATCAGTGAGGCTAAGTAATAATAACCGCTCGGTTCGATCGATCAGGTTAAGCTACGCTACGCTTGCCGCGATTGGTCCATCGGACCATTGGACCATCTTTACACACAGAGACCCCTCCGTGCCTCGAATAGCACGTTATGTCGTTGGTCCCGCCTGTCATTCGTAGATATTTGACAGCTATTACGGGTCGTCAGAAGCCCGAAAGTTTGATAACCAGTCTTACCAAGGGTTGGGTTGTGGAGGTCAGATAAGCAGTCGCTCCATGTAAAATACTGGTATTCAGCTGCATCCGGCTAGACTGGAAGCCGACCCCAACATAATTGGAAAAGGCTAGGCATATGATGACTTTATATCAGTGATAATATTTTTGTTACTATCTAAGGATGTTGATATGCAGTGCCTACAAATCTCATTGATTATAATATTATTATGTTTTTAGAGGCACGTGGAGAGCTGCTGCCAATTTTAGATACAATTTATAACCTTTGAGAGTCCGAAGTTCAAGGAATTTCGTGACGAACAGGTCTATTTATAAATATGCACAGCAAAATATCTGTCAAATCTTTAAGGTTCGCTCAGCGTACGTGCTATATAAAACATCTACATAGGGACACATGTTTCTATCACGGAATTCCGTCAAAGGAAATCTATAAAACATGAATTCCGATCCAACACTTGTATTAAAAGCACGGCGTGTGGATATAAGAACGTCAAATACCGGCACACCTAACATATTTCAGGGAGGCAAAGGGTGGGCGCCCGGGCCGACTGTCCGGTCAGTTTGAAAATGCCCCTCCATGTCGACCATTTTACACTCGGTTGCCCCCGAATCCCTACGCTCACTATTGAGTTATGTTTCATACTCGGCCGAGATGGGAGAAAGGGAATTTTACCGAATAACACATACACTGAAAAGTTTGCACGCTGTGATAAAAAGTTTACTTTTTACGCCACTGCATGGTAGAGAATGAAACGCGAGTCCGCTATACCTAATGTAATAGATGTCGCCATGTTTTTTTTAGCAATTACGTTAAAAGTACTTAGACTTTGTGCTGTTACTTTTCGGATTATAGTGAGCTCGGAATGAATGAAAAGCTGTATTGAAAATGTATTTTTAAGCGACGATATAAAAAGGAGGAGGTTCTTAAGTTGACACGTACATATATTATATACAGGATGTGGCGTAAATAGTGGTCCAACGTGAAGGGGTCGATACAACGTATAATGAGCTATCACATATAACAATTTGAATTATTTTTTTCCAGTCTCAGAATAAACTATTTTTTATTTGACGACACGGTTGGCGCAGTGGTTGAGCGATTGACTGCTGCGCAGCATGTCGCGGGTTCGATTCCCGCACGGAACAAATATTTGTACGACCTACAAGTATTTGTTCCGAGTCTGGGTGTTTTTCTATCTATAATATGTATGTATTTACAAAAAAAAAATATGTATATAAGTAGTTTATCAGCCATCTCGTTACCATAACACAAGCATTAGGTTGCTTAGCTTGGGGCTAGATGGCGTTGTGTGATATGTCCAAACATATTTATTTATTTATTTTATTTATTTATTTATTATTATTTAAAAAATTTACACCTTGATTTACTAATTTGTCTGTATTTTCTATAAATGACATTATTTTTTAATTTTGTTTTTTGTTTATAACTGTGAAATGCATGTGTAAAAAAAAAATAATAAAGCAAATTATCAATTAAAAAAAAATTGTATTCCGAGTCCTAGGGGAAAAAAAAATCAATTGTGGTATGTGATAGCCGAATTTACGATGTATCGACCCCTTAACGTTGGACCACTATTTACGCCACACTCTGTATTTGTATTTTTTTTATGTATGATCAGATCACGTATGACTTTTTATAGTGTTGTCCGATTTGAAAGATTCTTATTTTATTCGGGTATACCTCGAAGTTGGTCCTATGTAAAATTTATTAACTTTGCTTGGATAGTTTTTGAGTTAGCTTCAATAATACGTATTTTTTCCCACTTTTTATGTGGATGATGTTCTAATTTCTTTTGCAGGTAATTCGAATTTGCGTGGGGTAGTACCACAACAAAAAAGTGAAAATAAAAACTCTTTTACAAAAAAAAAAAAATAACCGACTTCCAAACAAATACGCTAAAAAGTGAAAAATAACTTTAATTTCGGAGCCAAAAAACGAAAGTACAAAACCTATACTTCCGAAATTAAAGTTTTTTTGGGAAAAGTTTTTATTAAAATCATGTTACTTAGAAATCTATTTACCGCTACTATGTATACAAGTCAAAAAACCCTAAAAAAAAACCTTGTAAAAATACTCTAATTCATGAAAGAATTCTTTTGTACCTATTAAATATAAAAGTAAGATGTACCTACCACGGTACCTCTTACTTTTTTATTTAATTTTTCCATGAAAATATCTCCGTGTCTTAGCTTCGTCTTTATCACTCGGAAAACGACAGCGTGGTGTAAGAGGTCTATTTGGAGCTTATCTCAATTTTACGCCTTTACGGTTCTGAAAGCGGAACGAACATTTTGATCTGTCCAGAGAGACCGATACCATCTTGAGTTGACGTTAATACGACAGGCCGCAAAAAATAAATTATTTTCCTCTTTAATATAATAAAGTATGTATTTAAGACACGGTGATACTCTCTGTTTTCTCGCGCCCGCAAGCAGTTGCCTGTATGTAACCGCAATTGCTGCAAAATGTGATTTGTCTACATTTTTAATACGTGCGAGCTGCGGTACCCGCATGCGGGCGACTCACGGCGCATGAGAGAACTGTGCTGCGAATTTAGTCCCTTTAAAATCATGGTGTTAGCATAATGAGCCTGCATTGTTCCCACTGCTGGGACACAGGCCTACTCTCTTCGAGAGGATGAGCTGTAATCTACCACGCAGACCCAGTGCGGGTTGAGATGTCACATGTCTCCGAATTTTTGGTTCTAGGACATGCCGGTTACACGATATTTTCCTTCGCCGTTTTGAGAGCAGTGGTGATGAAATTATTTACACAATGTTAATTAAGCTCTTGGGTTCGAACCCACGACCTACAACTCGTAACTGTCTTAGCTTCCTGTAATTCTCTAAATGCATACGGATTATTCCAAAAGGATGGGCAACATTTAAAAAAAAAATCTACTGACATGATTAGGACCAGTGATCACCAATCCGTTTGTAACACACGGTGATCATCGTCTCGACCCTTCACATCTACTGACCCTTTATCATCTGATATGGTAATGCGTTGAACATAGGTAACAATTACTTAATGATCGTATTAGTGTAGAATGATGAATGATTAATCAAAGAGGAATGTGGAACGTTTCAGTGCACTCCACAATGGGTAGTTGCAAGCTATGGTGCCTAATCACGTGTGCATTGGCAATACATGTAAGGGTAGGTATGTAACTAAAGTTTTATTTAGCAATACTTATTATTGGGCGTAAGTTTAGATCCAATCAAATGGAATATTCGTTGAATATAACACTTTACGGGTGTTTTAGACATACCTCTTACCTTAATTGTTTTGGAACAAATATGCTCAAAAAGAAAGTTCTTGCTTATCCGTGCTTGTTTTTTCGACGAATTAAATAATTTAATAAATAGCTTTTCTCAAATATTTTCATGTTGCGTCCGTTGTCTTTACCTAATTATGTTCTTTTTAAAATTTTCAACCAGTACCTATTTCAATCAATCTGCCTAGCTATTTCCCAATTATGTTGGGGTCGGCTTCCAGTCTAACCGGATGCAGCTGAATACCAGTATTTTACATGGAGCGACTGCCTATCTGACCTCCACAACCCAATTACTGGGTAATACGATATTCCTTGGTAAGACTGTTTGTCAGACTGTATACTGTCAACCAGTACCCATTTATTTTTATTAAATAATGTTACCTGACATTGGCTGTTGTTGACTGTATGAAAGTTGATCTACCCAACAGTTTATTAATTGAGCAAGCAAGAGGTCAGTAGTGCGACACAATCGTCACCGATTTCGACGCGCGTCCGAATATTAATTTAATACCTACGAGTGTTGCCCGATGTGATAATAGTAATTGCGCGTTCCAATTGGCAAGCCGATTGCATTCGACGCTTCGACAATTTTCAAAATAAAATTATTAATTTCACTGACGTTTATTGTTAAATATTATCAAGTTATAGTTTTTTTTTAATTTGCTATTCCATTTTTAACGATGCTGATTTGTGTACTAATTTTAATTAAAGGAAGTCATTTATAAAAATATTGTTATTCGATATTCATAATATAAGAATTTTAAACGCTAATCTCTACAGATAACTGTTTAATCACTCTCAAGTAACTAGGTTGCGTGTTATCCGAGAATATAAAAAATAACATCGTGGAAAAATATTACAGGTACAGATTTTTATTTTTATCATATTTTATTTATCTACCCGGCAACCTGGAAAGCAAGCGGGCCATGTTGACATTCAATAAACAGCACCTATAAATAAATGAAAATAAAAATAAAATACGGATAAAGGTGTATTCACACGATCGATCGCACGGGCATGCACCCGAAGCGATTGGAGCGGAAACGCCCGGGGCACTGCACAGCGAATTTATCATACGTTAGTGTGTACCTACCTAACTTTCAACGTGCAATCTCGCATTGTAGGTATTATGTTTACCAAGTGTGATTAATAACTATTACCTATACTGAATATAACGCTCGGCAGCGAGTTGAGTCAACAAAAGCCCGATCAAAATTATGAATGGGATAGTTATTGTATTGATACAAAATGGAAAATATTTTAGAACAAAAAGTGCAAAAGCAGTGTGTGGCTTTCGAACGAGTTTATCTAAAGTATGAACAAGCGATAGATAGAAGAGCAAAAAACAATTGTTTATTGAGGAAACGATGAAGACAGGATGTTCTCGTTAGTACTTCCCGGAGTGTTAGTAAGGTCTGTAATAAGTAGAATTTCACTGGTTGTCGAGGATGATATATTTCAAAATATGTACTACTATTGAAATTATTTCATAACTATATTGAAATATGTTGTGTGAAATACTAAATGTAAGGTAAAATAACGGTTTAAAAGTCAATATCAAACAATAAAAACGTCCAAAAAACAAAGGGTTGATTACATTTGCCATCTGCCTGCAATGTTAGGACGTAGGTATCATTTTCAATTCCACACAAAAAAAAAAAACAAAGTAGATACACAGTAAAGGTAAAAAAACGCTTCCACGCTTCGAAATCCAACGATATAAAGAGGAATAGAAATTAAATGTCATGGCGTCTGATCTCAATAAAAGGAAAACAGGTGAAAATCAACCAATTATTTTTTCCTGAACGTTAGAATTGGTACAGTCAGCGTCAAAAATATCAGAACGAACAGACTATTCAAAATGATCTCAACAACTAAGGAAATTAAACTTTATCTCAATTGGATAAAGTTCTTGTCAGAATGACAGTTGTCGTGTACTGTCTTCATTCTGAAACATTCCTCGTGTCATTGAGTTAATAGGTATTTCATTTTCAAAATTGTTTAGATCATTTTGAACTGACTGTTCGTCCCGATATTATTGACGCTGACTGTACCTGTAGGTAGGGCCTATGCACACGATGCGTTGCGGCGTCGCGTCGCACCGAAAAGATTTCGCCGTACATTGGCGGTCACGTGTGACCGCCAATGGTGGAGTTTGTGCGGCGAAGTCTTTGCGGTGCGGGGCGCCGCAACGCATCGTGTGACTTGGTACGAACTCTGTTGTTTCGCCTTAGCCCTTACGAAGCTTTGTTGACTACGAAGCCTGTATAGTGCAAGCAAACAATATTCCAAGGAAATATAAACAAACTTCTGTTTGTTTGAAATTACCGTATACGTTTTTTGTTCGGATTTCCATAGCATTGTTTAAGTACCTAATTTACGAAGGATTTTCTCCCAACAAATCAAATCTTTAAGAAGTCGATGTATATGAAAGGTTTCCACTTAATACCGTAATTACAGAAACAGTTAAAACGCCATTGTGTCAGGCCCGATATCGCGACCTCGGGACGCGAGTACCTAAATGCAAATTAGACTTGGTTGTATCATTGTATGGAAGAACAGTAACCAAAAGTCGTGTTGTTCGATTTCGGGTCCCGTAGTTGATTGAAACAGCGGGTGCGCTGAATAGAAAATCGGTGGTTAACTTTTGTTTTATCCACTCTAACGAGAACTTTGGCAATTCATTTGTTTTTTTCTTTTACGGTTCGCCGGATGAAAAAGTGAACCAGTGCTGACGCATTGTTTTCTAGCGGCTATTTTTGTATTGCAATCCGAATTAGCTATCGTTCCACGAAGTAGGATGACAGATTGGATTTTAGCCCATGTTTTGGATTAAATTCTATCTAAAGGTAATCAATAGTGACAGATACTTTAATTACCATTCTAAACATACCTCTCATTAAAATCTATTTCAGGAAAATCCTAACCTCTTCAATATAAAATATGTCAAAACTTTCCGCCAATAGTTGAAAATCTCCATAATTCAAATCTACACACGACAAAACAGGCAATAAACCTTGAAAAAAAAACCTAAATCAATAACTGAGAGCGTGCCGATAACAAACTGTGTGAAAACTTTGCAAAATGAAGTGCTGAAACTTCTCGGGGGCAATTTTTCTTCGGGCCGTCAATGTCAGAGGCAATATTTCACGAGTTTAACAGGGCCGCGTAGATATCGAAGCCTTGGGGAATCCCGGTCGGACTGGATGTTCGACGGACGTTGCCCAGGGAAACCAACTAAGGCAATTTGTGTGTAAATAGTTTGTGGAGATATTATTTAGGTTATTTGTTTATTAATTGTGGTCAATGCCAGGTTGGAGGTTTGTTTTGGCTTTGAATTGACTTAGATCGCGGCACGTCAGTTGAACCAAAATGGCGGTCGTTGGCGATCTGTAGTACACTTTTAATTACACATACAACTACAGTCTTCTGTACAACCCGTAACAGGTCAGGTCAGGTCGGTTCAACTTGTGTCGCGATCTGTACAGACATTTGTATATGTATGTGTAATTATAAGTGACAACAGATCGCCAACGACCACCATTTTGGTTCAACTGACGTGCCGTGGTGATCTGCACCTTGTTGAAATTTTAATTGTAACTTTAATATTAATATTTTCCGTAACTTCTGATTGAGATGTCTGAATTCCAATAAAATGTACATCATCTCGATGATAATAACTACATAATTTATATTTTACAAATCTGTTTCTTTTACAATATTTAACACAACTAATTTAATTATTATCTATTCCAGTAATGGATTACAGTGAGTACTTTTATATTTAAGCGTTATAATGCTTTTTCCTCCAATAAACATTGAAATAAAAACGTTTTCCTCAAATTGAACGATTGACTGAGATAGAGATATTTCTAATTTTTCGCTTGACCTGCGCCGCCAAGATTGTAGCACTAGGAAAATAGATAAAACGAACGCAAACAGACTGGAAAAGTAGAGAAGAGCCGAGCTGCCCGACGAACAAGCGGAATATACCAACTAATTGAATACACTTCAAATATTTAAGTTGACCAGCTCTTTTAGATATTATTTCACCAACTTTGATTGAATCTTTCAACTTTCCTGTAATATATGTAGGGAGGATGACTAAAATTTTTCTTTGTCCGTCTTAGAGATTACTAAAAAATATTGGATGCGTATTTTTCTTTTTTATGGTTCCGTACCCGAAGATTCAGATACCCGAAGGTTCAGAACCCGACGGACAGGTTTTACAGCCAAACGGAGCTACAGTCTTCAAATTTTCACAGTAGCATCTTGTTAACCCAAAGCCATACAAATTGTCAAAAAATATTTTTAAATGTTTTTATGGGGGCTCCCATACAGCAAAAGGGAGGCGCGAAAAAAATTTTTTGACCTAGCCCATCGAGTAGAGTACCTATCTTTGTTTAGAGCTCGTGAAGTAAATAAATACTGTATTTTAGTTTAAAAAAATATTGGAAAACCAAGAAGTGAAAAGCCACCAAAGTCAGCTTTTTTTTACAAAATTTTGTTCCGAAGATTTTTTAACTTCCCATTGCCTATGAACTTGAAATTAGCTGATAATGCTTACTATTACGCATATTTTACTAACCAATATTGATAAGTCAGATTTGGTACGGAACCCTAAATGTGCGAAGCGACATGGACTTGGCCGGTTTTTTTACGTAATCGAAAGATTACCGTGATACATTGAGTTAAAATGTGGCATGACGTCTCCTTGCTTGATTTTATACGTAGTTTGTTATAGTAGCGAGCCCCCACTCCACAACTTTAATGCGTTTTATCTATGTATTTTTTTAATTAATATGTTAAAGCAAAAAATACGTGTCTAATATTTTTTTATAATTTTTTATTATAGATCTGACTGACGGACTAACTAGAATTTTTTTTTACCCAGGCACCATCCCTATTAATCATCGATTCATAATGTCATAATACTAACAAATTTTTGACTTTTAAGTGAGTAGGAAACAATATCCGCTGATATCACAATATTAATGACTTCATCCGACCCTTTGTCTTTCCTCAAAGTAATGTTTTCTTAAGGAATCCCTCCACGGGGCGCAAAAACGTCTATTTAACCACTATCATTAATAACTTGAACCTCTTTTCGGGGATTACTTGCAAGAAATACGATCGAAGATATTGTACTTCTATGGGTAGATATATCAGTAGGTACATTAGGTATCAATATGATACCTTTTAGTTAATACTCGCTTAGAAAATATAACTGATGTAAAAGAAAATTTACTACTCGTCATGAAGAAGGATCATCTTGAAGACCACATGTGCCTTCAGAATTATATACCAAGTTTAGTTTACTTCTTGTTCTTAGCGTGAACACGCGTATAAATAAAAGTTGAACGTAGAACTCCACTACTGTTTCACCCAGTAACACGAGAGCAAAAATAACGTAGCCAGTAATCCTTTTCGTATTAGTTTTATTCTAGTACTCAAATAACAGCTCCCACGATATCAATAAATGAACAAAATCTAAATAAAATATTCGGTCTAAGAGCAAAAGTAGAAACGAAAGTAAAGAAAGAGTTCCAACAGAGCAATATTGCCGACCACCTGCTCCGCGGAGATAGGGATCATAATGTTAATTTAATTAAAGGACTAATCTAAATTGCAGACGACCCAACACTCCGCCGACCATTAAAAGGATATTTCGTCGCCGACACTAAGTTGGGAAAGTCGCTGATTATAAATATCTTGGAAAACAAGTCAGGGGAGACGATTTACAGTGAAAACATCAAGTAAATACAGAAGTTTGTGAAAGTTTTAATCTGGAGGGTATATTTTTTATTCAAATTAGCCAAGTAAATATGTACAAGTATAATAACATTTCTGATGAGAACGGACCGTGTAAACTTAATTTAGGACAAGACTTAAGAAGGAATTTTGTATGATAATTAAAAAACAGGGAAAGTATTCTTGAATTTAGTGTTTTGTAGAAAGAACTTTTTCAAGAGGATAGTCGTACAATCATAGTTGATGAACAGCTATATTTAATTAAAAGGCAAGTAGGATACTTATCTAAATTGCAGACGGCCGGTTTAAGTTTCATTAAAAGGGGTTCTCCGTCTCTACACAAGGAAAAAAAGTTTTGCAGCGATAAAGATGCCTTTCGCCTTGAAAGCAGACAAAACTTGTTGGGAGGTGGGTGGAAAACAATTTATTATTTCCTTTGATAGCTAAGAATCTCGAAAGAATTTGCTAATTTTAAATGCTCGATGCACGATTATTCTTCTTTGTAAGTATTTATTTCGTTGTAATATAGTTTGCGCAGTTTTTCTCAATTAAAATGTCAACTTTTTGGGAACATTCTGTCCGCTGTATGAGATTAACTTTTGATCGGCTTATTTTTGGATGAAATAGTATGTCTGCCAATTATACCTTGATTAAAGGTGGGTAATTCAATAATGGCCAAAGATAATATATAATGAAGAGACAACAGCCGATATCAATTCAAATAGGAGGGAGCGGTCTGTTACAGCAGTGGTCCGCCCAAATTATGTTCAATGGATAATTAATCGTCCCTGTTCACTTCAATAACAATGGAGGGCCATATCGAGATAGATCGATCATTATAACGCTATATTGCACGGATAATATCATTTTAACGACCTTTAAACGACTAATGATGCGATATTTTTTCGCTGTTGACCTTTCAAATTACCTGGACGTCGGGACTTTGTTTGTTTTGCCCTTTGTCAGTGAAGCCTCGCTTGTTTGTTCCGCCGCAATAGCCACTTGAGTGAGCTTCTGTACTAAATGATGAAGTTATACGAGTACACTGGTTTGTTTATGTACTATTTTACATAAAGTATTGTGGTCTGGTTATTTGTGGCATAGCAAAAAAAATGTAGAATTTTATAAAATTCCCTGCAAACTTATATAAAAATGCATAATTATAGCCATGTAAATATTTATGTGGTTTAAAAATAATTATGACACCTGGCATTGCAGGAACTTTATGACTTTCTTGCGATTTTATCCTCAAGAGAAACATACTTGAGCGCGGTAGTATTATTTTAATGGAACCCCAAAGAGGGTCGCTAGCAATTAAAATTTTCCATTTTATTAAATTAACGAGCAGAGGCAAGTACGTCGAGTAGGTACTTTTCACTAAGCTTTTTACTCGTGCAAATATAACGATATTTTCTATTGACAAATGCGTATTATATAATCTAAACCTGAAAAGGTTCAGCGGTTAGATAAATATAGCGAGAGTTAACATTTCTTTGATTTCGTATTCTATATTTGTTTATACAATCAAAGCGAAATAATCTCTTTGTAAGGCCCGGAACAGACCTGCGGGGTGTCTCTTACGAAAACTATTGGCAACGATAAACACACAGGGTTACAAGGAAACTGGGTTTGTCTCATCCTATTTGAATTTCAAATCCGTGTGCAGGTGAGGATACGATTGGGCCCAACTTCCTGTACGGTTTAGATTTACCAGCCTCAATTGAATCTAGCGTTGGAACTTGCACTGTGTATCTCTTAGATAAAGTAGGTAGCTTATGATACTGTGTTCGTTATGTCAGTCGGAAAATCTTATTCAAACACATTTGCCTAAAAAAATTTTAATATTTAATTTCCATATACAAATTATTATTTGTTGTTTCCATGGCTACTAGGCCTACTACTACGATACTCCTCCAAAAATATTTATTTTATGAAAGTAAGTGTTAATTGAATTATTGTTCCTGTACAATAATAACGTCTTGTGTCGTCTTGGGTCGACTCAGGGCTATATTGCATTAATAATAATGGCTTTCTAGCCCATCGCCCGTGGGCATTATAGCATCCCTTTTGTCTTACCGGCTTTCACTAACTTGTATGGGAAGGTAATATAATCATCTTGTACATTGTTGTTTGTTTCTGATAAGCTTTTGTAAACAAGGGATGCAGAGGTAATAAAATGTAACGTTACCTACATCAAAACATCCCAATGCCAAATCTGCAGAAAATACCCAAAAAGCAAGAAAACCGGCGAAAATTAAACTAATAATTCACCCAAACCGACAGTACCTACCCTGAACCGATCATAAAATATGACTTTCATAACAACATTCCAAATGATGTTACAGTAAATCATTTATCGAGTAAGGTTTGTAGCGTATAAAGCCGTAAGTTCCTATAAGGACTACGATTAAATTCTTTATTCCTGAGGTAGTGGGGGAGGAAGAAATTCCTTCACTCGACGTCTACATCCACGGCAATTTTTCACAACATATATCTGTGGACCCACGGCATTGTGAGCTGGTACAATATTTAAGTTAATGTACGTCGATAAATAACGGCGTATACTATCATATTTTATTCGAAACATTTTTATTTTTGCCAAGAAATTGAGTAATTCGGTTATCAGTTGGAAAAATTGTAAGAAAGTGTTTTGTTTCAGGCTTCATTAAACATTGCTGTTGTACGACAATGTTGCTGATATAACTGTGAGTAAAATCTTTAGTACTAAACTTATACGCAACACAGAATATAATAAAGATCAAGGTTTTAACAAAATGTTGTATCCAGATAGCTGTTGGTAATACTCGTAAAATCTGGACGGCTTTACTACTTTATGGTGGCATGCAAACATTAGTTTACCTTATACTATAAAGCTTATAGGATATTTTTATTACAGGCGGAAGTACCGGCCACTGCTCATAACTTGCACCCAACCGATAGCTGTATCTCAGCAACCGCTTCAGACCATCTGATTGATGGCTCTAATCTCCACAACTATAGAATTTGTACGAAGATAGATAACCTCTTTACACTGCGGTTTATATATAATATTATGTTTGCGGAAGAAAGTCAAAATATTGAGAGGGAAGAGAAAGACGTCCCTCCACGACGTAACGTATTCTAAACATTTCTTTCTTTTTTGAGTGGTTAATGATTAACCTGGTGAAAGAGTTTTTATCCGGCAAAAAAATATATACCTATAGGTACTGTAGAGGTTTGATGCTTTGGTCAAATCTCGACAATGTTATACTGGCTGACATTTAATCATTCAAATTTTGAATGTGTTCTAGAAAGAAAAACGAACCTCGTTTTTCTTTGTAGGTTGACAGAGAGATTCTGGTAGGGCTCCGCGTAGAACCATTTTAGTTAAGGAATGTGAATTATAATTTATCCGAAGCTTATAAATATATATTGCATAAGCCTTTCGTCTCCCGACGTCGTTCTATTATTTTGTTACCCCCCAGTAAAGGACCTGCGAGTACCGGGTCTTTACAGTACTATATATATCTTCCACACCGTATATCTTCATGATACATTGATAAAAAATGTATTGGAACGCTGTAAACACAATAATAGATTGAGAGTCACATCAGTTATATGAGTCAATTTAAAGAGCGAATTCAATCAGTCCAAACAAGCAGAAAATCGAACCCCAAATCATCCAATCGTAGTAAATCTCAAATTCCGAGTACGCAGCTAAGGAGCGGGCCCGGCCCGTCCAAGTCCCTGATTTAAATTGCAGATGCCCCTCGGGAACGAACGCCGACTGCCGCGATATGCTAATCATAGTCAAGCCAAGGATTATCCCTGTTTACACTTAACAAACTCACTTAATTTCCCACCGACCGATGTCTTGCCATATTTGTTGTTCAAAATGTTGAATAGTGGACGGCCTAAAGCTGACAGGCGAATTAAGGGATATTAATTTGTTACACTGTACTGTGCCTGTTTATAATCTTATTCACAGCTTTGTGTAAGTCTGTCACAATGTTTTTTAACCGACTTCAAAAAGGAGGAGGTTCTCAATTCGTCGGAACCTTTTTTTTTTTTTTTTTTTATGTATGTTCCCCGATTACTCGAAGATGGCTGGACCGATTTGGATTTTTTTTGTTTTATTCGGGAGGGTATACATCACAGTTGGTCCCATATAAAATTGATTAACTTTGCTTTGGTAGTTTTTGAGTTAGCTTCAATAATACGTATTTTTTCCCCACTTTTATATGGATGATGTTCTAGTTTGTTTTGCAGATAGTGGTATTAGAATTTGTGTGGGGTAAGTACACAACTAAAAAGTGAAAAATAAAAACATTTTTACAAAAAAATACAACCGACTTCCAAAAACAACACTACAAAGTGAAAAATAACTTTAATTTCGGAAGACGGTGGCAAAAAACGAAAATACATTTAACACCGACACCGTCATCGACTTCCGAAATTAAAGTTATTTTTCACTTTGTGGTGTTGTTTTTGGAAGTCGGTTGTATTTTTTTGTAAAAAAGTTTTTTTATGAAATGTTAACTACTAGTTACTTCAGGTTGTGGTTTTGGAAAACTATTATACACTCTATACCTTTATTTACTTTCTAGATTAAGTTTTTGGAAAAGGTAGATTATTTACAAACACGTCCATTTTACTCTTGAAAATTTAATTTGCTGGTAGATGAATCGCGAAGCTTATTTTATACTTCGATGCTGCAGTTCAGAACAATTTATTCTTGAATAACATCACTTGTAATATCATGCGTTTGTTTACGTCACAAACGAATGCTATTCACTGACTGACCTCAATATTATGCAGTTTTGTATAAAGCATTAGACAAAGGAATATAAAATGCTCAAGGTCTATTAATTAATGCAGTATTAGATTCGAGATAAAACCTCTTCTAGATAACAATGGAGAGAGATAAAGCGAGTGTGTCTAAAGTTTTGCGAGAGAAAGTATGAGAGAATTTCCACTGTTATTTATTAAGTATGTAGTAGATATTACAATATTTGTATTGTGTTTCTAGGTTAATTATTGTAATTGGTGTATAACCGTTTTAATTAACTATAAATAAATAAACAATCTCGTTTATGCATCCATTACTGTTCTTTTTAGCAATGTTGTAAGTAGAATATTTTTTGGAATCTTTTAAAACCTTGTTACGATATTCAATTAAGTATACTACATTTCCAGCAGTCTACTCCTAATAGATTTAAAGAAACTATTCGAAGACTTTAAAGTGCTTACAGTAATTAAAAGATCTTCTTTTTAAAGGCAAAATAATTTCTAAATACAACTTTTCCTTGACTTGAAACTTTACATTCATGAATATTGGTAGTTCCATAAAACCTCGTAGTACGAGATTAGATGCAGAACTTATAGTTCGAAAACGTTATAAAAGACAAATATAGCAAGTATATCTCAAATTTTGGTTCAAACAACTATTCCGCAGGCAAACACATTAAATAACATTATTTTTATTTCCATTAAACATTTAACGTGTCGGGTAAATAACTAGACCAAGCAATAAGTACGCCTGAGGCGTCGTAAAGTCGATCTGAGGTGGCACTAATACGAATTTATGTCGATGGACCCACGGAGGCGCTCTGCTCGATATCGATTCGCCTAGAGCCTATAAATGTTTCAATTTTCAAACCGCCCATTTTATGTTAACCATTATTTATTTTATTATCGTGAACAAAAAATCTTATTTATATTTTTTGGCGCCCAAACTGGGCTAGTCCCTGTTGGGCGCCAAATAATGTAATGTGGTATATGGGACAGTTTCAGTTTGTTTTCAATGGTAGGAGATATAATAACGTATTTGTTCTATTTTAAGTCCTATTCAAATCAAATTAATTTGATTTATGTGTGACCTATGGATAGTTGTAGAAAATTTCTCAGCAAGGCATAACTTCCAAAAAGATTTAAAAAATACTTTAAAAAAAAGTAAAAACGGACTTCAAAAACCTAAAACGTATAAAATAACTTTCATAAAAATTTAACAGCTTCTAAAGTTGTTTTTATGATAGTTATTTTATTCATATTAGGTTTTTGAAGTCGGTTCTTACTTTGTTTTAAGTAAATTTATTTTTCCATTTTTAGTTGAATATACAATTACATAAGCCCAAAACGAACGAAAATCATCAAAATCCGCTTAGAAATGCTGAGGATTCAGTACATATAATTTCGTACATAAGAATAATTACCTAATGTATTATTTACTAATACCTTCCTGAAAGTACGTAGATCATTTTAGTGAAAGAATCAACAAAATAAGTTCATTCATTTTTGAGAAATTCGCGGTCCTATAAACAAACATACATACATACGGGTCGAATATAGAACCTCCTTTTTTGTAGTCAGTTAACAAAACGACAAGAATGCTGCAAACGCGTTAAAGTTTAGTTCAATTTTGTTTGGGTACTTATCTTCTCCGACATGTATAATGGAAGTAGAGAAACGATTAAGTCATATTTTACGAGCTCCAGACGACGCGTCAAAGAAAATTCTGTCAAATGTTAGCGTTGACATATAAGGGGCAAGTAAGCTCTGTGGTACCGTTTAACTTATATATCGAATTTGAGGAGGAAATCTCTAAATTTACATGAGAAAGCGTCGTGGAAAGAGGGCTGCGTTCCTAGAGATGTCTCGGGACTCGCTGTCTTCTAACAAGGGACGGGAATGTTTGAGGTATCCGACGCAAGCACGCGAAATACGACTGGAATATTTGATTGAAATCGTGAACGTGTTTAATATCGAATTTTTCTTGATTATATTTTTTGTGTCTAAATGTAAATAAAGCTATCATGGCAACGTATAAAGATGGCTTAGGTACGTGACTTTATTAAGTACAATCAATCTGCCTAGCCTTTTCCTAGACTTTATTAAGTACATAGGTCGTTTATTTTTAACGATTCAATATAGCCACAATAAGAGTTAAACATGTGTGATATTTCCCGGAAGTGTTCATAATTTAATTAAATCAAGAATGGCCAAAACTAATTTAGTAATGAAATAAAACTTTTTCTATGATCCCACATTGTTAACAAACAAGATTAAACAAGCCCCCTCAGCTGACATTAAAAGATAAATACGGTGGCGGGGGCCCCACGTTGGGCGCCAAAGTTCGCGATATGTGGCCTGCCACATGAGTAGTAATTAACACCGCCTCGCAAGCACTCCTCCCCCGCCCCGCACGCACCCCCGGCACCCGATCCCGCTCCCCTCAGCCTGCCACCCTCCCAACACTCAGTGGGGCACACCGATTGAATTAAACTTCGGCACGGTTGTTGTGGTTCGGATCCGAGGTTGGTTTTGTCGCCCGCGTTTCGTGCAGCTGCGATTAAACTAGCAATACTTGTCCGGCATTTATTAGTTTTACTGGCAACATTTTGGGATGCAAAAAGTGATATTAGCAGCAATTTGTAATCATTAAGGAATTTATTGATAGATTACGTAAATTACGTTGTTTCCAAAACTAGGCGAATAGTCAGATGAGTTTTTGTTAAGTTCGAATTAATGTCAAAATCTAGTGACATTGGTGAATCCAAATTGATTTTCATTTTGATGAGTGGTTACGGTTTAGGTAAATAAGAATGAAAGCATATCATGTGATTTGAGTATTTATTGTCTGGATACCTACTTAATACATCTAAAAAGTTTCTTGTTTCTTGTCTTCACCTCATTAGAGCTAGTCTAATGAGGTGACGACAAGAAAATAACAATAAAACACAATTAAAAGACTGTTCCCTTTACATGCGGACCTTACGGAGCATGAGCTCAATGTCAACAGTTATAAAGTTTTTCTCTCCGTACAATAAGTCTCCGAAACAAGAAGTGTAGAGCACTAGGCAGCAGAGTGGGGGGAGGGTTTTGCCCCACCTAGAAGCACAATTAGCGAGCGCGACTCAACACGACTTGAGTTTTAACAACGCCGAGCCGAGCACTCGGCATCATTCACATGAGATGGGCCGGGCTCTGCCTTGCGGGATTCTTGTGTCCTACACACGCGTTAAAGGAACTATAACTGTATTTGTTTTAAGTGGGTTTTCAGGTAACGAATGTGTTTAGTGTTGGCACTCGATTCGTTTACGTGTCGGCTCGAACTGGGTGTTGTTTATATGAATGGCGCTCGAGGGTAGAATGCATTTATTCCGTTTCGCCAATTATTATTTATCTATTTGATTGACTGCGTCATTATTACCTTCGTATTCAAGTTTGTTATTACTTTTGAAGACTCGGAACTTTATTACTTTTTAGCCTAATTATCGTTATTTTCTAAAACGTTTGGCAAGTTTAAATTAAACGCCTTCATCCATGAATCCATAACTTAAACCCGAACCGCATGTTATTTTAACTAGAAGTGACAAATATTTGTAGCACGTAATTACATTAAAACAGTTTGTAAGGCAATTAAGCAGATAACGGGAGATACATAACCTCCACGAAAGCTCTAAATCTCACTGGGTAATTAACACTGGCTGTGCTAACATTGCTTGAAACTGTATTTATTGTGCTATTCTATATTTGACTAGATACTAAATAGTATTCAATTTAACCGAAAACTTTAGAAACAATACATTTTCAAAGATCTAGTGGTCGTAAGTGAGCGAGAAGACCTCAGTACAATTTCCAAGTCTGGCAATTTGATTGTGTTTTTCTGTAAGAAAATTTTCATTAACGGCTCAAAGTTTGGAATTGGACCCGATAAATGGCATAAGCTCGCCCCAAACTCCATGGGGCTCCATAACGTCTTCATGGAAATTAGATTGTAGGTCAGTAGTAGTTGTAGGTGATAGGCTTTCTAATCTAAAGGTGCAAAATTTACTTTTGTTTAATTTTATCATTTCATTTATAATGAAACAATTTACAAACTTCAAACGATGCAATTTGTGCATTGGCAAAATTCAAATTCTAAAATGATGACAACACTATATATTTATATAATTAATTTATTGCATAATGTCACTTCAACGTATTGACGTTTAATTAGTATTGAATTAATTATCTAAATATATAGTGTTGTCATCATTTTAGAATTTGAATGCGTGCAAGTAATGAGGAAATGCCATTACGTTTATTAGATGTTTCTAGCTACAGCGACATTTTCATCCGTAGAGTGTTTACGGCTTTTCAGTGTAGTCTTTGATTGATTATTATTATTGAGTTTATTGCTGTAGTCTGAACCGTGCCCGCTGTGTTTTTTTGAAAACAGTGATGTTTCCAGTAATGCTTAAAATATACTCCAAATATAAATATACCTACTGCAATGAAATGGCATTTCATATAAACTGAAATAATATTATTTTAAAATTCGTTAATTACAATATTTGTCATTTTAAACTTGTCTTATGAACAAGTTAATAATTAGTTTAACGGTTATTTCAAACTAAGATATTGAATTGAACACGCAACTAAAACTGCGTTTGCAGTCAAAGCCACGCTATAAAACTCTCAAATGAAAATTTCTGTATGTGGTTATATGTGTGTGTGTTGTGTGGTTATAGGATACGTACATATTTGAATACCCTACATAAGGGAAAGTCTTTAAAAACTTTAATAAAAAAGCGTATACGAGTACTACGCGTACACTTGGGCAACGAGTTTTTATTGGATTATGTGGTGTTTTCCTTGGCTCTTTATACCGTTTATTTACCTTCTTTAACATAACTTTACGCCTTTGTTTGCCTTAAACTTAAACCAACAGATTTTTATAAGTGGATTATTCCACATTTTTTAATTCATAAAACCCCATCATCTTATTGAAATTTGCATATAACCGTATAAATAACGAAATACGTAAACAGACAAAAGCTAGAACATCGAGAGATACACGAAGATTTACAGGTAACAAAAGTTAATTAATCGTCGATTATAACGTCTGATAGGTAGCCATACAAGTGCTGCCGCGCGAGTGTCGAACGCGTGTATAGCGCACTCCACTGCTCTCTGCGACTTTGCAACACTCTAAACTCCTCTATAAGCCTCTCTCATTCCCTGTTACTCGCTCATTTCAGCTTTAGTATTAAAGATAGGCTCCTCTCTTTTCAACTCGACTTCACTTTGAACTTTGTCTGTCTCGATGTCTCTATTGTTACGATGTACTTTTGTCTTGTCCATTGCAGCGAAATAGATTATCTGTTGAGCCGTGCACCGTGAGAGTTTATTGTTGATACTTTGATTATTGTGTATCATTGCTTCAATTATTATCCTATACTAGCTGTTCACACCCAGCGTCGCCCAGGTGAACTTCATGTCTATATCTCCAGTGGTATTCCCGATTCATATATGCTGCAATAGATTTTATTTATATAGATTTAACTTGTATCCTCTATTTTTGAAAAATTCTTTGCAATTCTTTATTTTCTGCATTCCTACCTACATATATAGCACGAACTATATTTATTCACACGTAAACAGTAATGTACTCGTAAAACGTATGTAACGGGCGGTTTAGCGTAAAAAAGTGCGCAGAAAAACGTGCGTATATTACAGGGAATCTCGTTTAGTATTAACGCTCGGGTAGAGACGCAAGAAAAATCTGCCCACCTTGTATAAAAGTTAATAGTATGAGTACGTAGTGATATAGGTGAGGGTTTTCCCAAGATGTCCATAGCAAGTACTACGCGATCTGCTCGGAGTACTCGCGGCATTCAAATCGCTGCGTTAGCATACAATATTTGAGCAGGAGTTGGGAATCTTCATCGGGTGCGGGTGTGTATGCTCTGCCCTTGCAAATAGAATTTCGATAGCGAACTGCTCCCAAAAGGGTTTGTTTGCGGATGCCTCTCACGCATTCCGATCTCTTGGTTACGAGTGTTTACAATTAGTTCATATCGACTAAACTTTGATTACGTATAAGATTTCATGAATATTGCATTCGGTGTTTGAGGATGAATTGTTTTAGAGATATTTGGACAATAATTGTGCCTAATAATGGGTATTGTAACATTTCGGCTATAAATATGTCTATTAAAGACGCGACAAATTTATTGGCGTTATACGTTGATAAACCTATTGTTCTAGTTAGTATCTAATGAAAGGTACCAACAAAACACGATTATTTTCGTTTTTCCGCTAACCTCCCTCGACAGGGGGTGACTTAGGCATACGTAACTATGTACCCCTTTCTCTCTAGCTCACCTATTTAACTATTAAACCAGCCCGCCCCAACGAACTAACGTATTCATGACTTGGAGAATACCACCCCCTATTTTACGAGCGGTGGTGGGGTCCGAATAGGTAACCTTTCCGATTCACTAATCGGAAAGGTTACCTATTCGGACCCCGGCCTATGTGAAATATCACGCTACCATATGCTACGTAATTTGAGGGATCCACGAAAGGTTTGTCCTTAAGTCGACGCGATTGTTCTATATAAAGTTAAAGAGGAACTTGAGTACATGTATTGTTTTCTATTGAATGTGAATTTTTGCCGTTTTTTTTTTACCAAAAAGGGGCAAAACGTTAAAAGTTTGCAGGATGGCCGGAAGACTTACCTGCTGTCTATAAATGGCAATAACATGTTCATCATCATCACAGTAAAATACATTTTAGTTCAATTTGTTTATGAATAAAACTCAAAGAGAGATCGGGGCATTAAAATTCCGTGATTGTTTGCATCCGAATGTTCCAGTTGACGCACGGGTGAACTTGGTGTGCAAAAATCGCACGCGGCCATCAGGCACTCACGCTGCGACCCTTCCCAGCATCCCTCGTCCATCTCGTTACGCGATATCCGTTTTCGACCTTTAATATTTATATTTGGAACGAGCTGTCGGCCAATTAGGCGACTCCGAATTCAAATTGGCAGTTCATGTTGACAGTTGCCAGGTGGCAGTTAGTAACGGCGCACGTCTCGGAAATCGAAATTTATATGAACTTCCCTCGACATTTAATGACCTCCTTTGAAGTGTTAGAAAATGGTCGGAAAGCTATTTTAGGAACCGACACGGCGATTACTGCCGGTGCTTGTTGTTGAAATGAATGTTTCAGTAACAAACCGCAAACTGCTGACAATGAAAGTGCTAATTTTGCGTGAAGTTAATAATGAACGCGGAGTGCTGATGAACAATGTAATCCGAACTCTCAATCTTAGACATTGACTGAAAGTTAAAACGAAAATAATTGATATTATTTAAATTGTACCTCGTTTAATATTAAAAGAAACAACAGCATGATATTAATAAAAAGCGAGAGGTCGGTACAGACGACATCTGTCTACGGCTGAATTTATCTCGGGACAAATTGCAACGCCCGAGTCGGCGCACTGGCGTGGCGTTCTGCTATCCTTTGTACAAATGAGACACACAACAGCGCAATGGTTTCGCTAAATTAATATGTTTGCACTATCTTAAATTCTGCAAATTGGATCTGAGTCAGGAAATGAGACAAGATTCATGAACCGCGCGTATTGTGAATACACTGACTTAATATACCTGTTTCAAGTGTAATCTTTTGATGTTCTTTTGCTGGCACGTTCAACAATTGATCAACAAATCGTTATTCCGTGTAAGTAGCGCCAAGGATTCATTTATTGCCTCTTGGTATCGCGTGTCCCCGAAGGGAGAATACGTGTGCGTAATACTTGAATGTAGGTAAGTTGCTATTGCTGGGCGTTATTTTAAATCCAGAAACTTCCACAAAGATTCGAAGGCGAAAGTATTATGGCTGTGTGCTACTGAGGACTAAAATACTAAAAAAGAAAACAACAGGTTTGTTTGACACGGGACAAACAAAAATCATAAGAAACCATGTTTTTTAATTGATCTAAAACAAGGACAAGAAATAAACAATGTCTTCAAAACAAATAACTGCTTTGCAATATCCTGATCAAAGCGTCATTTCTTATTAAAACATCGGAACCACAGCCTGTGTACTGCAAACAAGGTATAAAGTCACAAGACGACAACTTGACAAATTTTATCCCAACAACTCGGTTTGTTTAAACGTTAATTATCGTTTTATTTATGTTGGAAATATTCTAATTTACCCCGAGAGCTAATACCCGAGCTGTTCGCCGAGACGAGACAAGACGGCGCCCGTCTCGCCATCTGACAGGTGTCTTACGCGTGGTCGGATTTATCTTGAGATAAATTGCTAGGAGCTCTGTTTTCTACTATCATGTGGACCTTGCACGTCGCGAGGATTACACCACGATTTAAATCAGTAATCTGTAAGTTATCGTGTTAGTTTAGTTTGTGTGACTGTGTCTAACGTGGTATAATATTTAGGAGTATTTGTTCGGAAAATATGATATCGGAGGAGCTCGTGGCTAAATAATAAAGGCCGTACGGGTCGATCCATCAGGCTAAGCTACGCTTGCCGGGGTTGGTCCGTAGATGGTCTTTACATATCGTGACTCCTCCGTGCCTCGGAAAGCACGTTAAGCCGTTGGTCCCGGCTGTCATTCGTGGATCTTTGCCAGTCGTTATGGGTCGTCAGAAGCCCGAAAGTCAACAAAGAGCTAAGGGGTATCGTATTACCCATTTACTGGATTGCGGTGGTCAGATAGGCAGTCGCTCCATGAAAAATACTGGTATTCAGCAGCATCCGGTTAGACTGGAAGCCGACCCCAACATAGTTGGGAAAAGGCTAGGCAGATTGATTGATTGTTCGCAAAATATATTGTCTGAACGAGAATCCAGAATATTGATACAGAGTTGACTTATGTTCAGTTTTCAATCATGACTGAAGAGTTATGTAGTCAAATTAAAAAGTAAAGAGAGGTATTGATAAAGAACGACCTGCAGGCCACACCACCTTTTTCTCATAAGCAATGAAGGCAAATGTTAATTTAAGAACAGACTTCGCTCCATTTACACCTTATACGTATTGAGGGACACTGTGGGCAGGTCCCCCTCAACTCCTTTGTTTTAAATATGCATCGCACCGTCTCTACTCTCGAAAGTGTCTCAAAAGTGCTCCGGCGCTTTTATTAATATTTAAGAAAGGAACTCCAATCGAGACGCAATTTCTTTGGAGCGTATGTTATTTTCATATCTTTTTTACGACAAGACGTTTTATGTAAAGGTGAGAGAGATATTGGGGGCAATTACTTCGAGGATAGTTAATGTTAGATTTGTTAATTGAAAACTAGGTTATGAGCGGTAGTAAAGATAGATCATTAAGTGTAGAGCCTAGTGATTAAAACTCATCTAGCTAAGGTTACCATATACCATATTATCCTAATGGATGTTCGAAGTAGATAATTTCTATATAAAAAAATGAATTTACCATTTCTAAATGAGAATTTAGGATCTAAGGAGAGGATTTCAAAAGTAATTACTCACTAGATAAGGACATAATATTTAGGATTAGGTAGAAATGGCAGCGGACTTAACCAGAGCGTACCACCAAGTATTTATGTACCTAATGAAGTAACAGTATTGGAAATAAACGAAGAAGTAGATGTAGTAATAAACATACTGAGCATGCTTTCAAAAGTAATTACTCACTAGACAAGGACATAAAACTTAGGATTAGGTAGAAATGGCAGCGGACTTAACCAGAGCGTACCACCAAATATTTATGTACCTAATGAAGTAACAGTATTGGAAATAAACGAAGAAATAGATGTAGTAATAAACGTACTGAGCATGAAACGTATGAGAAATATGTTCATTAAACTCATTTTCATAATGACGTCATTTAAAAACAATGTCATAATTTAAATATGACGTGCAAAGGTAGGTAATGTAATAACACGAACAAGATAAAACTCAATTAAATCGATATCCAGTCAATTAAAATCAGAAGCTGTGATTACTGACAGTGTCAATGTAAATTGTGTTTGCGATTCAACTTGTTTGTATGACGGGGATTTTAAAATGAAAACTGTAATATTCATAGTATTACTTAATTTTGGTGGATTTTAATCAGCTACAAACAGCAGCTTTGTTTCAGCGTTGATCGAGAGGTGAAGTTTAAAATTAAAAGCTACTTTTGAGTTTGTAGTCATCACAAAACTTAATCAAGGGCAAGGAGATTGATAGTGATGATAGATGCTACAATAAAAACATTTACAGCTAAACACAGCTTTTTAGCAGTATTCTTCATGCAAACACACCACAATATGTAAAAGGTATTCTCACACAGGGCAATACTGATAATTATAAAAAAAACCTTGAGACAATAGCGTGGTTGCTTTCAATAACTTAAAGTGAAAATAGAAAGTGACCTTTAAATATTGAGAAAATCACAGTCAAAAAGTAGCTCCGAATGCTCTTAATTAAAATTTGACCTAAGCCCCTACACAATTAAGCTGCAAACTGTATGAAAACGAAATAATTAAGTAGATAAATATATGATAGTAGCGGTATTATGTGTCGTCTTATTGTCACTCCATAATGAGACATTCAGGATGCACGAGAGTTCCTGTCTGGCTGCTCACATTGTTGTACATTCGTTTTTATTGTTTGCATAATTATTTTTGTAGAGACAGAAGGGATTTTAGCAAAGGTGGCGTCAGAAAGAATTTATATGTTAAGAAAATGTTGAAAGGTTCTGTCTAATTAAAATGCGAGTATATGGGGTTAGAGGTTTCCATTTACAATAATCTGAACAAAAGCAAAGGTTGTTTTTTTTTCATTTGACTTTGGGTCACTTAAATCAACTTGCATAGTCATCTTTGTTTCTTTAAAAAGGGTCCACTTAGTACCAAGTACTACTATAAAAATAATTTTCAGTTACACCAAAAATATTAACGTTAATGTTATTGTCGCAGTGTACGAATCCTGAATTTAATTAGTACAATGTCTTTGTGAGACGGTGGTTATATTATGCAAACGTATGTAGAACGAGAAATTATACAATTAATTAAATTTTGTAACATTATTTTGGATGTCGTGCTGTCTAGCTTATGTAGGTACCCTATTTAACTGAACGCACCATGTTTTCTAATATTCATAACGTGTTTGCGAGTTGCCAACTTATGTACTTTTGACTGACATCGTGGTCTGAGTTATTGTGGATTCTATGCGGATCTTAGCGATGACTGCCGGTTGCGAAATTATTTTGCCTTAGTTTGATGTTAGTTATTGTTGTTCCACTTGAGGTAAGCTAATTAATATCAATTAACTGTCTAGTATGGTATGACTAAAAATAAGATATCCTCTAGCATTCTTTCATATTTTCATATTTTAAAGTAATATCTGCCTAGCCTTTTCCCAACTATGTTGGGGTCAGCTTCCAGTTTAACCAAAAACCTTTAGCAACGAAATACCAATAGGTACCGCACATAGTACCTGGGTGACCGGGTGAAAATAGAGAAAACGAATTTTCCCAGAAATGAGACATAGACACATTTTGTTATCGTACCTACTTTAAAAAAAATATATCAGCAAAGTGAAATATTTTTTTGTATAAACTCATAAATTATGAATAAAGAGAGTTTAACTATAAGCAGTCGTCAATTGGTGCCGAAAACGTTGGTTCAGTTCATGTCAATGGAGAGGCAAAAGAATGATGCCCAAACAGCCTTGTCGGATTTGTAAAACCATTTATGTTTGTCATCAGTTCTAATTTCTCATCAAACCACCAATGTACATAAACTCATTAACCAGTACCTACTTTTTACCTACCTTTTAAAAACCAGAACGTATGTGTTTACGTTTAACTTTTATATAATTTAAGAGACAGACAATGAGGCTTTTTTATGACAGTTGATATTTAGTATTCACATCAACAGATGGCGCCTGGAAAAACAAATCGAGATTTAACAGAAGACAAGAGTTATATAATAAAGTATTAAAAGCTCTTTGGTCTTTTGCTAAGTTTATAAAACTCTTACACAATTTTGGAGCTTTTTTAGACCAAAAAAGCAAAATGAAAATTAAAAGTAATAAAAAAGGTGTTTCATTTTAACCTAAAATTAAAAAAAAATAAACACTAAACTAACTTTTTTCAACTTCACGGTTAAGCAGTATGCATAGCGGCGGTGGCGGCGAAATTATGAACTGAATCTTTTCGCGTGAAAATACGGAGAAAACGAATTTTCCAGATATGAGACCTAGCTAGATCGATTTTTCGCCCCCGTAAACCCCTATATATTGCAGTTTCGTCGAAATCGTTGGAGCCGTTTTCGAGAACGTGACTACAAATATATATATAGGTATATATATATTCATTTAATATGGGGCGATGTTTTTAAAGTATAGTGTTTTTTTTTTATCAAATGGCCTAGTTATCGCAGAATTTAAATACAGCTTCAGCTATGGTAATCAAAATAAACTATCTCAACTTCACTCTCTAAATTATGCACAGCCTAAAAGCACGTAATTAGGCAGGTGCAAGAAAGAAAAAAAAACACAAAAGCATCGCAATAGAGCATTAAATATAGTACCGTAAGCTAATGCGGTAATGCTAGTAGTGTACAGAGTAGCGCAGCCAACCTGCCCGGAGTAGCGAAAGATGCAATCTGCATACATTAGCCTAACGTCCCTTAGTTTTGACACCTGCTCTCAGCTAGTATGAAAATACAGCTGCTAGATGGATGGCGCAAACATGTCAGGAGTAAAGGCAGTTGTTTCAAAGTTGTGAGAGTCGCCTGAAGAATGTATTGTTTCACTCTCTCGTGAGTCGGACTGCGAAAGCTTTTAACTAAGTGTTAAATTGTTGTTTGTAAGTTGTTTGGGAATATTATTGATAGGTATGTTAGCACATGCTATGTCTAGTGAAGCTTCGAACTTGTCAAGATCTTCATTTATTGTCCTAACAAGGTTTATAGAACTTTTATTAGATAATGAATTTCTTGAAAACTATATTATGTAAATGAACATACTCGTACATGCTATGCACGTAATCGTGTTTGTGACTGTTTTATTTTTAATCTTATTAAATTGTTATTAATAAAAAAATTAAATAATAAAAATAATAATGTGGGATGTGGACTCAGCAATCACTGTGCCGATAGTTGTATCAGCCAATGGTTTAATTGCCAAGAGCCTCAACCAACACCTAAGGAGGCTCTCGTTGGGTGGCTGGATCAAGGGTTTGATTCAGAAAGCAGTACCTCTGGACACGGCCCGCATTGTTAGGAGGTTCCTCTCTCTGGAGTCCTGACCGCCGGTAGATTGGACCCTGTTCCCGATACCGGTGGGCTACTATTTTTTTATATTTTAAAATGTTTTTTTTATATATTTTTTAAGAAATATTTAAAAATGAATTTGATAAGAAGAAAAATTAATAAACGAAAAAAAAATTAAAAAGCTTATAGTCCATGAAACACATATTACACTAAATTTAAACAAATTTCTTTGTTAACTAGGTAAGTAAAAAATTAAATTTTTTAAACATTATTTCACATGTATTTGCAATAAATGAATGAAAGTGATCTTGAACACTATTAGATGCATGAACTTTATTTTGGATGTACCTAATGGCTATTTTATTTTTAAACTTAATTGTGATTAAGCAAGATATTTTAATTCCGTACACAAATTACGCGCTTGAACGTGGAGTTGCGGTCACCAGCCAATATTAGGATTAGTAGTGAATTGGAAGTTGAATCACACCCATATTGATAGCACTCAACCAACATAGATGACTAGAAAGCAAATACTTATTATAGAGCATCTAAATTAAAACTCAAGTCCAACATTGTATAGTACACAATTTACGGCGACATTATGGCTCTGCGCTGAAGGTGCAAGCTACCATAAACTAGTACCCCACTGAAGCAAACACCTTAAATACTTAACAGCTCAGTTACCGAGTCAAGTTTAAATGCTCGCCCAGGTCGAGAGGGTTGTCACGTCACAGCACATTTTAATAATGCATCCGTTCGTTTAGTATGAAAATTAGCTGGCGTGTGGCTGCCCTGTGCGCCTGTCACTTGTTTTATTGATGGTGCAACTACGATGTTGGTGTAGACACTTATACCGAGCTTCGGTAATTAATGGGAAGTTTCACCTTCACTGTAAATATACGCTTTGACAATTTTTAACTGGATTGCCAAATGACTCGTGGAAACCCGCCTTTGAACGTAAAGGTGGAGGAAATGTGGCAAATAACTCTGTTCTGTAGAAATGCGGGTATGGTCATTTAACGTTTACGGTTTTCTACTTTGTATCATGAGTTAAGAATATAATGAATGTGATAGTAAATAAAAAGACTTACACCCCACTTAATTATTAAACTTAATTAGAAATACTTCCCTAAGGTCGTGGTTGTCAGTCAGGCAACTTAATTATGAAATAAACCAATAGAAACTGTCTACCCGGTTTACAAAGGATTTCAATCTTCTGAGTTAGATGTCACTTAACAGATTGAAGTGCTTCAGTGAACATTGTTCCATAAGAAAAAAAAATAATTAATCAATCAATCGACTAAGCCAGAAGTCCCATACTGCACATAAGCCTCTACCAAATGAGGGTTTTCTGAAATGACGTTCACTAGGTGGCAGCACTACTAAAAAGCACTGTCAAAAATGTCAACGCTTCTATATTTTCTTTAGTCTTGACTGAATGATGAACGAATGTATGACACGAATGATAATAAACGTCATCATAATTATATTTTTTATTCATTGTCCAAATGGAAGACCTCTCGTCAAAGTGGCGCCAACTGGCGGTGTGAATTTTTATTACGTCACAGCTTTCGGGAGTTCCAAATCCCATTCCACATTATAAATTAAAAGTTTGTGAAGATGTTTGTATGTTTGTTACTCCTTCACGTATAAATTGCTGAACGGATTCAAATAGAATTTAGCACACAGAAAGGCCATGCTTTGGATTAAAACATAGAATATTTTTATTGGTTTACCCGAATTTAATCTCCTAAGGTGCGAGTGAAACCGCGGGCAAACAAAAACATTTAAGAGACTACGCTTTTGTATTAGGAAAAAAATGGGCCCGGACAATAATGATCACGTACAAAGGCAATGAAAGTTAATCTATTTCAATTTTTGTTTTCAATGTATGGTCTCCTCTATCTTGTGGATGGATCTTCACCCAATCGTGAACAAGTACCTTCACGCCTGCAAAGCCGATACGTGACTCGATTTTCTATAGATAATCTTTGTAAAGTTGTTTTAGAGAGAAAATGTACGAGTAACATCGGGTACATTACGTGAACATCTACAAATTACTAGCGAGCAGAGTTTCAATGTTCTACTTCACCTTGTTGATTTATAAACATTGATTTAAAAGGAGTGATACCTATCTCCCCAGGTTCCAAGTTCCCCAATTTAAAGCTTTTATTATTAACTCACGACACTAAGTCAAGACAGAGTCGTACAACTCTTAGTTCTAGTCTTAAGAACCACGAGTTGTACGACTCTGTCTTGACCGAAATCTTTCTACATTTGTGGAGTTTCAAAAGGCAGGCATCACAAAAGAGTATTTACGAAGGTGGTACCTATTCAAAATGTAGATAGGTATATTGAAACAAATTAATGACTAAGTATCTCTCTATTGTAATTCGGCTTTCTATCTATTTTAAAACAATAGAAAGCAGATAATTCAAAAACTTTATCCTGAAAATATATTCTGTACAAATAACAATTAAATCCCAACCAAATATCTACGTTATAATTAATTTGTTCGAAACTTTATGTAAAAGTGAAACCACATGTTTACATTGTAATGTTATGTGCGAGCCGAGGGAATAATGTTTTAAAGTCAACAGCGGGCTCCTGAAATATTCACACAACTGCAAATTCAATTTGAAGTTTCCACGTAAAAGTATTAAGGCAGTTTAGTGTTCCTCCATTATTATAACAGTGGCTTCGAGACTTCGGACGAACATATTTTTAACCAACTTCTGTTATTAAGTTGACACTAACTGCGAACAAGTTTGTCGTTCGTCAACTTTTGTCTTGAAACTTTACGACCCCGGCACAATTAATTAAAGAAATGGTTGTAGAATCATATTTTAAGCTAGGATATTCGCGAGCTTGTTTCATAAGTATAATAGCCCGCATACGAGCGAGCAGACTGTTTTGTTGTAAAAATGGCACCGGTAATTTGTAGCCATACGGTGTCCGCAGTAAACTCCATGGCATACATTTTTTACTTCGATCTAAAATTGCTGTTCAAACATCGATGTCGGGTCCATCCGTAATTCAAGTACCTTGTATTCAGTTTGGTGCTCCTGTGCTCATTTATTATTCTTGGATGTTGTTTGACCAACGAACTAAACGCAGTCTAGCCCTCATAAATAATATAGTCTGCCATTTTCTCCAGTTTCCCATCAGGCAGGAGCGCCGAAGCGATTACTTCGCATAAATCAAACAGATTTGAATGCGGACCGCCGCGTCGTGCGGCTGTTACCGATGTAGTGCCCATTAAAGCTCATCCTTTTATTTTTATATTCCATTCGC
This sequence comes from Cosmia pyralina, assembly GCA_946251885.1. Lineage (NCBI taxonomy): Eukaryota > Metazoa > Arthropoda > Insecta > Lepidoptera > Noctuidae > Cosmia > Cosmia pyralina. The sequence goes on from OX276353.1 coordinate 15,000,264, forward strand.
CAGCGCTGATTGTTTGCTTTCGTCTTCTTACTGCATTTTCCAGTTGTGCTACAATCTTCGCAAAGTAATCGAGCATCACTCGAATACATTGTTTCGTTAATTTCGTACTTACGACCACATGAATATTTGCGTAAACTAGACATTCCCCATTCATGTTCATTTAACCTTCGATATGCAAAGAGAGGTAAACCTAATTTATAAGAAGGAGGAAAATAGGTTTTTACGTTAAAAACTTACGGTTTAGAATAGAGACAATATCGGTAATAAGACGTGAGTGATCCCGTAACATGTCAAAACCGTTACGCGTACCGCTAGAAATTTTCCGGGTTCTTTAACGGGATTCATTCATAACTCACGGTCGAGTGGAGCCTTCGAATATTTCAAGCTGTAGAGCCCCACCCCTATAAATTCCGCGCCTCGGGTTGCCAAATTAGGCGCGAGGAACGTAGACTTATTCCCCCCATTACACCAGGCCAGCCGAAGTGAGACTTTTAAGGAAACTTTCCACGTCCTGTTGCAGGTGTTGTAGTCATAAATAATAATTCCCTTGTGCGTTGAGCGTTGCAAAGTTCCGATGAAAACTTATAAATCATTACAGAGCGAATGCGAAATAAGCTTACGATCGTTTCAATTCTTAAAGGGTTAATCATTTGCTTAGAAATGACGCTTAGGTATAACTGTTATTAAGAATATTTCTTCAGAATAAAGCATATTTTTATTTTATTATGCAAGAGGATTTCCCAAACAATTACTTACATCTAAATTCGAAGCGCCATCCATCCAATAACTCCTGCAAATGCAATATAAAACTTCCACAATCTTGTGTGATCACCTCTAAAGCAATTATGTGGGTCGCATACTGTTCCCATGTAGAACACATTTGTACTAACAATCGAATGAACTTCCACCCAATTTACTTTATGTGTAACCCATTATTATAATTGCTACACAGTTACAAAGTTGGGAGCCGCCACCAGCGCGATGTGAACTGAGGCGAACTGACTCAAATACAAATTATATTCAAGTTTGTTCTTTTAAGTTGAAATGACTTTAAGTTCAGCCTTATGGAAGAGCTTTTACTTTTCTTCCTAATGTAATTTAGTGGATTTTTACGGTCAAATGATTTTGATCAACTTATTGCCGCTGAATTTTGGCTAAACGCACACTGGTGTTTCGATGTTAATACAATTTCCAGTGAAATTATTATCTAGACAAGTGTCAGTTTTAGAAAAGTTAGATATGCATCGTGCGTAACATGCTGCACAGCCGGAGGACAAATTCAAATCTACGTTTTCAAATATGGCTTCACAGAATAACATTTTGATTACAATACTATATTTAAATCTACAGTTGGTGAAATGTTAGCATTCAAAATATTTGGACTATATTATGCAGTGATGTAGAGTGGGAAGATTTAATATTTCACTGGAATGTTTGTTTTCAGAATGTGATGAAACGAAAACAAACGAATTGGGGGTGAAATGAAGTGCAAATCTATATCAATATTTGGCGTGACAATCGTCATGGGGAATAATCGAGGGAACAACAACGGGTCGGTGCCACAATGACGGGTAATTTAGCGGGTGTAATTCCGACGGACGACCGTTTGGTGAATTTAATTTTATCTCGGATAAACCCTCCACTGTAATAATTTATGGAGACCACCGCGCGACCCCAACACGTCCTGTATTGGCGAGATTTGTAAAAAATGGTTGCACGCTACATCACACACACGATGCCAGTAAATATTTAATTAATATTTTATAGACCAACTGAGAACTATTGAAAACTGTAGATGACACTGTACAGTTTGTTTTGTTAAAATACAAATCTGGAACAGGCTTCATTCGGTTTATGCTTCAGTCTTTGATCTTTAAACAGAAATAAAATTTGCTATATTGTATTTCAATTTGTACCCTTGTATGTAAAGAGAAGCCTATAACAAACTTGTTTGAAGGTATTGTTGATCAAGGTTGGCAGACTAAGAACTACGAGAGTCGCGTACAATGTTCATCTTAACATTTGTTTCACGAGATGAAACAAAGCAATTGAATTAATTCAATCGGAAGAACTTTGTATTCAGCCTCAAAGACAATTGTTTCTGCTCGTGTTACTGAAATAAAGGAAGCCTCAAAGGGTTTAGGCAATGATCCACGAAATGATTAATATGGTTGATTGGAAGATTATAAGCTAGCAACAAGTAGCTACATATAGTAGTTCTAATGTTTAATAAAGATTATAAGCCTCGTCGCGCAAAGCTCTTTAAAATATAAATCACTCAGTGCAACATTTATCATACTTTCGGCTTTAAACTTTTAACTTTAGGCAAAATTCTTAATGTTGCCAAAAAAGTTTATATCTTGGTCATAACAGTAGGCACGGATCTATAAATATGTGGTTTCCCTCCTGATAATCCTACCATCATTCATGTGATCTCCATATAATTTATGTAAATGAGGGTTTCATGTGGCAAAGAAAGTTGTTAAGTGCGTGAAAACGTCTTCTTTATACTCACACATTCAAAAAATGACACAAGGGACTCAGACTGTGTGGTATATTAAGTCATATCTGGTCCAATTAACGTCTGTTTGTTTTGCATTTCCCTTGCATCTCGGAAGCAGTGAGGGCGTAATAAAACGGTCACAACAATGCGGATCACGTCACAGCGGAATTATCTCGCAGCGCCAGAGACGATCAATTACACTGACAACGAGCACGTGGAAAAAGGGCGGACGGCTCTCCAGGAGGCTTTTATTTTAACACACTTTTTTGCAATACAGACCTTACGCTTGCGTATTTTAAACTGCTTTTTGTTTAAAATGTCTGGTGCGAGGGTAGTAATCGTAAGACCAATTAGGCGTAGTGGAGGCTGTTCAACGACAGTCGTTTCGTTCCCCGCTTAAAGACTCAACCTCTGCCTTTATTACTGGTACATTGTCATCGTTATCGTCCTTAGTTTTTATGTACTCAATACCTAGACTCGTAACTTCTTTGTGTAACTTTAAGTGAACAAATCTGGGCTCAAGTCTAATCGTCGATCATCGTAGTCTAACAGCGCCGGCTAAATACGCAGTCACGCGAAAACTCCATTTTGTTCGCAACACACTGAGTGTTATGTTTGAGCGTGTCTATATAAATCTTCTCGTACAGAAGCAATATATTGTAGTAAGTACTCCCACTCGTCTTGTAATCTTCGCGCAGCTCCAAATGAAATACTAATTGTATTCTCAGAACATGTTAAATGGTACCCTCATGTTGTTGTATGCTGTGAAGGGAGTCAATAGAACTACTGTTGATGCCTGTGTATTTAATGCTTACAATAACACGATATTTAAATATTTCTTGTTGCAGACTAGAAATGCTTGTAAGAATAGTATACATCACCGCCGTGTTCTCACGGAGGCGATCGGCGGCAGCGATCTCTCGCGTCCAAACCTGGTGCAGGCCATGGTGCGGAGCGAGAGTGCATGGGAGGCCGTCACCTCCTTCTGCGAAGCAGTAATGCTCGCGAAGGAGGAGGCGGAACGCGTGAGGCAGAGGTAACAGCCGCGCCCTCGCGCCCCTAGCCGCCGCAGGAGACGCCCTAGGCGGCGGGAATCTATCGCCGATTCCCGGCCATCGTAGACGCCGCGGGCTTGTGGACGACGAGTAATGGGCAGCTCGCCGTCCGGTAAGGACCAGGCCCGGGTCGACGGCGTGTTGTGTTCCACGCACGCCTCAAAAAGATGTCAGCAGTGACGGGGTCAATTAGGCCGATGCCGCCGGGGTCGCGGGTAGTTCGAAAGAGATACCGTGGCCCTGGCACGGGCAACTGAAGGAACACGGGTGGGTTATAGTCAGTAAAAGTCTGACACGCCCTCCCGCTCTGCCCAGAGCGGGAGAAATTCCCATCCACAAAAAAAAAAAAGCATAGTATACATACATATGTATATTATGGCTGTTTATATTTACTCTTGTTAAGAAAGCTACGAATGGTACGGTGAACGTTTGTTTTAGCTGCTGTTATCCGCATGGCAAGGTAAAGATAAGTCTGTTGACAAAATTTTCATACCAGATCATAATTTAGTTTAGGCTCATATCAAAGCACAATAATGATCACATGGATCTTCTTTCTATAAAAATTTGAATCCCGTAAGCGATCTATTTGCAATTTAAAATCCCCAACTTAACGCAGGTATTCTGTTCCATAGCGTCTCTAAGTAGACTCAACAGATTGAAGTGTGTAATGCGATGACATTTCCGCGAGCTCCCGCAATCCGCGCTCAGAGGGTAGGTAATAAAACAGTGACAAGTGATAGGACGGGATCGAGTCGGAACGAAATTATCTTGTGGAGACGATGTAGATCAATTATACGGGACGTAGGGAATTAGAACGGACGGTAAACCAGCGGGTAGGTGGAGATTTATACGGCAGAATTTATAATTTGCTTAAGTACGTAGGTAAGCTTTTCTGTACAATTGAGCTGATTTCAAACGGGATCAATGTGGTTTGCATTTTCTCTGATAAAAGCAACTCAGAGCAGATATCTGTGGAAAATTAAATGAACATTGTTTGTGACAGATAATGCATCGAATATGTTTTGACTTAAGGGCGCTATTACATTTTGACCGTGATTTTTTCATAAATTGAAATTGCACACTAAAAACAAAAAAATAATTATTATATGACTCAAAATAAACGTAATCACAACTGCTAAATTGCTACATAATGCGATGCGTCGGCGTCTTAAGCTAAAGACCGTGTGTCCCGAGATTTACATTGATTTTTAGCACTGCATACAATAATTAATTAAACATATTATTTTACTTTTAAATAGACTATTTTTTTTTATCAAGCAAGGTAACATAGTAACCTTATTTATTAAATACATTTTGTATGAATTTGGATTATACATTCGTAGATAAAAAATATAATTTCGGACGAAAAATTGTCAGTAACTCTCTGGTTTACGGAATTATTTTTGGTGTATTACTGTATGAAACATAAAAAAACTGAATTGAGCACTCCAAAGTTGAAGATACAGTTGTTCCAAGGACATTTTTTTTAATGATTAAATTATTATATCTTCGATGTAACAAAGCATCAAAACATGTCCAAAAGTAAAATTTTATGAAACATCCTTTGCAGAGACAAGGTTTTTACTGATTTTTGTAAACAAATTGAAATATTTATTTAGAACACTCCCAAGAGAAATAATCAAGCTTTCTTGGGCATATATTTTTTTTAATTTTGTGGCTCTAACAAAACCACAATCACATATCAAAACTCGAGTCAAACGCTCAAATACAAGAGAAATTGTGATAGCGCTCTTAAACTGTCAAAAACATATTCGATCGAATACATTATTTTTATATCAAGATATAAACATACATAATATAAGATGGACACGTAAGTAATGCATGAACCTCTAGCCAATGATATCCCTACCCAAACTTGGCTTATTAACACGAAAGACAGACAACGTTATAACTGTTATTATAGGCTCTATCATCACAATACATAGGAATTTATTCTTTGTTAGATTACTATTTCCCAATGAATTATTTGTGATATTTTCACAAAATGTTATCCTTACAAAACAAAATGACATTAATCAACAATAGTAATCTACAATTAAGCACTGGATTATACACATTTCAACAGTATTGAGCACTTTTGTTATTGCAATACAAATAATTTTCATAAATATGTAAGCCCGGGATTTGAATGTTTCGCAGAAACACATTAAATTTGCTTATATTTTATTTATTCCGTGAGCAATATGTTGATTGAGTGATATATTGAATATTATCTTCCATGAAGTACACCTATTTGGATTTATATATGTAAATCATTATAATCTACTGAGTGGTACAGAATAAAGTTTTGCTGCTTCCACCCACCCCTCTGACAAAGTTACCGTAAGAAGTAATTAAAAGATTAGCAAACGCATAAGTTCGAAGGAAAACGTGGAAATGGCGTAAGTAGGTCTCCAACTTAGCCAATTGCAAGAAACTAAAATAATTTAAATATAATTAATACAACGATTCTCAATTAAATTCAAGTTATACGGGATGCACAGTACGGCGCGTGGCAAACGCGGATTAAATACTAAAGTGTCGCGCTTACCTACCGAAGCCGACCCCAAGGCGCCATTAAGAATTCAGCAAACGAATTGGGGACATCGAATCGACAAAATTGAGCGCGCCTCATCTTTTCTTACATCGTGTGTTTGCGTCCCCTAAGTACAGACATTTTAATATTTCTCTGACTCTGGGGAAGAGACCGCTGTTTTGATCTACAACTCGCAAAATACACATTTTTTCAGTGTAAACATAGAATATTCTTCTTCATTTCTTTATGGGGCATAACTTTGTGAATACGTCGCTGAATAATACGAAAATCTTTTATGAATGAGATTTTTGGGAGGGTGCTCCAGAAGGGCCGGCGGGGCAACGGAGCGTTGAGGTGAAATATGTTCTGCTACTCACCCGTGCGTTACGGACTTAAGATAATAAACAGTACCTGAAACAGACGAAGAATACTCATTAATATACAATTATGTTATTAACAAAATCAAGATTTGTTCCTAAATAAAATACTTAGAACGTTAATAAAAGATATAAATCTCTTAAATCATAAACGTTCGAATGAAAGGATTTCAAAAGTAGAGAGAACAAATTTATGTTAGGTTAGGATATGCTGGCGTTTGATTTATTAATTTTATTATATTCACGCGCCGCTGGCGATATCTTGTTCGAATATTTCTTTTTATAGACAAAACCTTTTAACCTAAAACCTTCACTTTTAAGTCTATTCGAAGAATTGATTTCACGGAGTGTCGAGATAATAGAATTAAAACTTATTTCCATAATGAATCAACATGCCGTCAAGTAATGAGGTTGAAACATTTTGACCCGATCTTCATTGACCCCGGCGTCATACGGGTAACGGGCCACGCGTGTGGCCGGGTCAAGTGCTGTAATTGTATGGTCATATACTAGTAGGTGCTACGACACATTAATTTACATCTGTATTGAATTACCGAGGAATATGGGTGATGAATAACCGAGACTCCTCCGTGCCTCGGAAAGCACGTTAAGCCGTTGGTCCCGGCTGTCATTCGTGGATCTTTGACAGTCGTTACGGGTCGTCAGAAGTCCGAATGTCTGACAACCAGTCATACCAAGGGGTATCGCATTACCCAGTTACTGGGTTGTGGAGGTCAGATAGGCAGTAGCTCCATGTAAAATACTGGTATTCAGCTGCATCCGGTTAGAGTGGAAGCCGACCCCAACATAGTTGGGAAAAGGCTAGGCAGATGATGATGATGGGCGATGGGATCTACATTATAAAACAAATAAAAAACGAGTCTTTTCGCGATACTCCAGCTGAGCTGAGCTGTAATCAGTCCTCCCGTGGCCACGATCGCTGCAAGGCGGTCGAAACGTCGGGACACAAGTAGGTACCTGTTTACCTCGTAAAAAGGAGTATCACGAGAAGACCCGTTTTTGATTTGTTTTATTTATAACGTGTACAAATCGCGAAAGTTTAAAAAGTTTAACATGGATCTAGCTTTAAGATACTACCAAATGGGATACATAATTTACTTCTCTTTATGGCTCTCTAAAGAGACGCAAATAACCGAGAGAATTAATTAAGTTAAGTATGGTATTTATAAAATAAGGTAAAATTCCTTTTCTCGACTATCAGTAGGTATCTTGTTGCCCTTACTTGGATATGTCGATGATATCATTCCGCATTCAAGTTATAAAACTGACATTTGATTGAATGATAACCTGAGTACCCAATTCTGTACAAGGGACCAAAAATGGTTGCGAGTGTTATCACCTCGGCTTCGCACACAAAGGATGTTTGCAAATCTCTCACAGTAAACACTAAGTGATCGGATCAATGTAAACTTGTTCTTACAGCTGCCAGAAATGGCGAGACACAATGGGTAGGTACGCAGCTGTAACGTACCGCTTTATTGAAAAATACAATAATTTTTCTATCTCTTTTACCTGATACAAAATGTTGCCACAAAAGGTCAAAGGTCAAAGAGCAAAAATTAGATAGGATTTCCCATTTTTAGGGTCAAACGTTTTGAACACGATTGAAGGGACAACGTAACGTTTTTAACCGTACCTAAATCCTTTTACTTTACAAAAAGAAACACCATTTCCCGGGACTAAAGTTATTTTACAACAACAATGAGAAAATTGACGACAAAAAACGACCTACATGATGCGGTGTCAACAAAGATAATATATATCGTGGTATCAGGGTGCCTCCATCGCTATTGTTGCCCCTAAACGCGGCCATGATCCCGGGATCGCCAGCCCCGGACTCGTTTGTCCCGGGATATCCTTCGGTAAACATCGACGAAACCCGAGATTCACTAGACCTTTACACAAGTGCTTTGTTGAGTCGCTAGAGGATATAAAAATATAAATATAAACGTCTTTTTTACTCACACCATATTCGAGCTAGTGTTATATTGGACGCGAAGATTATTTATTGTTCCATCGCATCGCGGGATAATCCTATATTGTCATCTCATCGTTTGATACATTTTGTCTTACACGAATCTTACTCTTGTTTCCCAGCCCATTATTGATATAACGAGGAAACAATTATGTTTCGATGTTTCTTGATTGTCGGTTCAAGTTAATTGGATGTGTCTCGGTCACGAAAAATAAAACCAATACCTTCCTATGTAGGAAAAGTTATACAACATTAAGGTCTGATTCTATTTCAGTCATATTTAACGTATTTAAGTGGTGTAATGTTGCATAATTGTCAACCAATCGCCTATTGCTAGCTCACAATATATAACACATACATATCATACGTCTATTAATTCGTTATTACACGTCGTTTAAGGTTATTAGTCTAATACATTGTAGGCATTAATTACATGGTTAGTGAGTAAGTAGTCAGTTGATAACAATGATACGATAGTTTACTACAAACAACACGTAAACCAGTGACAAATATAGCCGTTCATAAAACTGTAGTTTCAGGAATACTGTTCAAAGAGCACGTCGATTCCTCAAGGAGTGTAAAAAGACGACAGAGCCAACTTTGCACGGAAACATCCAATAAAACGAAGTGTGCCATAGTACCGGGTGCACGTAAAAAGTTTCACCGTGTACGACCAGTCGGGCCTCCGGTCGCCCAAATCGCGCGACTTGTCGGCACAACTTCGATATTAGTTCGCGCGTGATCGATTTAGCAGGCCAGTTTGACAGTTGCGATAGTGACAGATGACGCAGACGCCATATCGCACGGGTGATTTGTCTTCAACTTTACCTAAAGACAGTTGTTTTCACTGCTCCCCGTGCAGATCATTCCCAAAATTCCCTTTTATCTATAAAGAGCGATGTGTCCCGACGATGCCTACTTTATCTAGGTTATTGTCACTTCGAGGCACATCAATTTCGGTTTATATCATAAGCGAACAACCACGTCCTAAATTATTGCCGAAACAAAATTCAAAAAATACAAGATGCCAAGGAAACCCTACGGAGTTGTTTAGAAATATGTACATATAGGGAGATATGAATCAATATAGGGTTGTTTATTTTCAGTGAGACTACGGCCCACGGAGAAAAACATTAGCCGAGTTATTAGCACCTTATTTCACCGTAATAGGCATTACAGCGTGTCGCTTTTCTGGGCTGTTTGCCTCAGGAAAGTGTTGAACGCCTTCACTGTCATTCCCGTGATTAATTTGTGTCGGCTCTGCCGTGCTAATGGGCTAAAATAATTTAGTGGGCGACGCTGATTATTTATTGTCATAACGTTTGCTAAGCGATTTATCGTTAATACTACGACAATTATAATATTATCAGACCATCTATTCTCAAAAGCCTATTAATTTGCTATTGGGGTTAAATTGCAGTTCAGTTAACATGTTTAGATTTTATGCCAGAATCGTGTCGAAAGACAAAGCATCAGTGAGGTGGGGTTCGGGTCGCGAAGTGGTATTGACTATTAGGATGGCTACTAAAACGCTGAGTTTAACTTGATAAAAATAATTTATTTTATAACGATTAAAAGGCTACGCTAAAATGACGGCTAATGACAATGCAGGCGAATGCAGCCGGTTGCTGTCCGAATATGCACTGTCGTCGGCGCACGCTCAACGCGGCCTTATTGAGAAAATGTAAAGAGCAAAAACATTTTGTAGTTAGGAAATTCTCATTTTACACAGGAAAAATAACACTGGAGTAGTTTACAAACAAATACAGTGTAACGTCAAAATTAATTTTCCAATCAATTAAGTACCTACAATATGATATGTATTACCGTGCAATGATTAGTTACACATTCAATATTGTGTGTGTATGCAAATGACGCTGATTACACTTTGTTTGCTTAGTCCGCTATTACTGAACACGATCGGACAATGGCGGCGGGGATCGTAAGCTAACAATCGACTGACAATATAAATTTTAGATTGAGCTCATAAATACGCACAGGGCAGTATTGTTTGGCAGATGATATTGGTAGTCGGATATTTTGTAAGACAATACCGGAATCCACAAGCAACGAGCAAGACTAAAGGTTCTTTAACATGCTTAAAAAAAGCATATAAGCGTATGTTATTGATGGCAATAGCGGTCCAAAATCGAAGCGTGGAAAGTAAAAGGTAATATTTTCAACTGACTTCATAAACACCAAGGGCATTAGGGCCAAGGGTATTGTTTCTGGCATTTATCAAAAGGAATTGGATGACATTCGACTTTATAAGGCGTCGATTTCAGACACCGTTTCAGACATAACATAATATTACACCATTTGAAGTTGGTTTTTCTTTTTACTTTTCCTCATTTTCAGAAGAGAAATGTATGTTGTAGTACGTAAGAAAAATATGGCACGGGCCTGAATTTCATGTCATTTTCAGGTGTGACACAAAAACCTAATGTATGCTTATGTAGGTAAATAAACACCGGAAGAAGGCTTTTCGCCATCACATAATGTATGGGCGTAGCTAAGGTGGGGCAAATGGCAAGCAGCACTTTTCCTGATTGGCCGCGAAAATACGAACAGAATATTACGATATTGTTCTATATTATATTCTACATTACATAGTTAGAATTTTAACTGAGGTTTCAAAACAAAGACTTAGATTTTTAAACAGCTAACGGCGTTTTTGAAAAAAAATTTTAGACCAAATTTTCTTGGATTATTTACGGGTACTCGGGCATTATTAGTAGATAAATAGGTCTTTTTATATTTCAAAACGAGCCATCCCTAAACGCCGCAACAACATTCAATTTCACACAGGAAACCAGCAAACCTCAATATTTCACAAAATAACCACACAACATCCATTAGGGAAAGGCATTCTGATTTCCTTCGCCTATAATTAAAGTCTCAATGGATAAAGACCAAACTCGGGTCGCATCAACGTCACGCAACAGCCAACTTGGAAGTGAAAAGCCGCCAGGAATACGATGTAACTTGTCTGATTTCACTGAAACTTGCCTCAATCGGCCGACTTGGCTCCAACTTTTCACACAACAGATCGGCAGCCGAGCAACAATACTTCGGGAAACAAAAGAGCTCTTCGAAATACTTATACACTGCCGTTCAGATTAAAGGGTGCTCCTTATATATTTCCTCGAGGCTTTGTTGTGGTAGTTGGTAGTGAGGACCGTTGTTTAATCTAATTTCATTTACCGGTCTCGTTTTAATTAGCTATGTTGTATTTATGTTTATTTAGCTGCCATAATTATACAGAGCTGTATTGTGTATTTTGCCGAATCGTTTGTTTAATATTAAATTGTTTACTGTAGGTATGTACTTAAACCACATTTCAGAATGTAATTTATTTGATTTCAAACACAATTTCCATGAAATACTAATTAAATAATTTCTCTATTAAAATAATTTTACGAGACTTAATATAGCTTTAATATTCAAATTATTTATATTTAACTAATATTGAAATGAGTCTATCTAATTGGTCGAAAGTGTACACCGAAAACTGGAGTGCCTTCATCACTTAAGATTATTTCCGTATAAAGCAGCTGCTGTTAAAAGAGCATCAAGTTTAATTTTAACAGCATTAAGAGTCAAGGGCCTTAACAGCGTAAAGTGTTTCATTTGGCGTCATTATACATCTGACTTTAGCGATACACCTACATATACCTACACGTTACCGAGCATGTTAAGAACGACTGAGAATACCCACGGCTTAACTGCCTCTGCGTAGTATGCAGTTATAAGGGAGTAATACATAAAATGTTATAAGCATACGTAGTTTAATTCGAGTTTGTGGCCACAGGTGCTTTCATGTGTACGTTTCTGTCAGCGTCAGACCCTTCATCTTGGCCTCATTTGCTCTACTTGGGGTAATTTCTTACCGGAGTGCGTTAAGAGTGTCGTTACATTCCTTTGCGTTTGTGATTAACTGTATTTATATGGTTGGAATTCCCTTTGTTTTAAGAGTGTACCTAAAGTCTTGTTATTCTCACCCCTCGTACCTTTCGTCCCCTCAGAGTCACAAGAGCAGCTTACGTCGGATTTACGAGATCGATGATTGTGAAATTGTAGGTATTGCAGTGGATTGCGAAACATGCTCTAACTCAGTCTAGACTTTTATTTGTATTTAAGTGACGGTGAAAGACAACGATGTGCTTGTTAAAGATAATAAAACCGGTAGATGCCCTTATCTATACTCATATACTCGTATATAATAAAATGGTAAACCTCCCGTGTTTGTACATTAAATATTTTTGCAAAAAAAATACTGGATGACGTAAGAAATAAGTAACAGAAGGTAAAAAAACATTTTTTGAAATTTTTCTCGGTTTGTTTGTTCGTTTGTGCACGCATCACGTAAAAGACACTCACTGGATTCAAAATGGAATCAATGAAAGATATGAAGCTTTATTGTGAGTAACATTTAGCACTTATTTCATCAAAATTGACGTACAGATTAAAAAATAATATTTTTTTTTTATATTTAGTTATAAATCTCATAGCGCCATATTTTTTTTTACTATCCTGAACCAATTGTTATGAAATTACACATGTAGCCTGGGACCTTGAGAAGGACGTAGACTACTTTTCAACCTGAATGTTTGTACATAAAAAAGTCGCGGGCAACAGCTAGTGTTGTAATATAGGTAGATTTAGAAAAAGAATGAACAAATTTTTAACTTGTTAAAATAATTTAACCACTCTCCAAGCACTTATTTGTCCAGAAATTTTGTTATTTCAAACTGATGTTTTCAATTTGAAAAAAAAACCTTTTAACTAAAAAAATAGATAGAATATCCTGAAGTGGTTTAAGTAATAATTAAAAATATTCCATTTAGTATCAAAATCTTCGCCTCTGTTTTTATTTCATCGAAAACGAAATTGGCCCGGAAAAAGGAAATAATATTGGCCAAAAGTAGCAGCATATCTCTCTATTATTCCGTTCCAATACTTACGAGCATAAAAATGGGTACAGCGTATTTGTAACGCTCGTTACAAAATATTCGAAGGTTATTTCTCTCGACCCTTGTAAGGCTGGCTTAGAGGGACTTGCCGAGATCGATGCGAGCCTCAAACCTCGACTTATATCGCTTTGTAACAATACGCTCCAAAAAATAGACACGCACGACGCAAGTTGTGTATAAAAAAGGTCTAATAAAACATCTCTGAAACAAAGCAGGATTTAAGTAAGAAACTAGTTTGATACCCCATTATTGCAAAAAAAACCCTCTCTATCTGGTTACAAAAATTGGACTATGACGCCACGGAGCAGCTACTTATTGTTCCTTCGTAATGTTTAATGTTTTTCGGGTTTTTCTTTTGTGATTAATTAATTTAAACATCTGTTGTTTTTTTTCTTCAGCATAAAATAATTTGTCTAGAGTATAATAATTTACTATTGTTAATAGATTAAATTCGGGGTGAGAGCCTGGTGATCTGTCACACAGGGTATCCTAGTATGGACGCCAGTCTCTCACAAAGGATCATATTTTAGATTTTGTAACAACGTTATTATTCTTGTCTCTATTTATAAAAAAAAAAACTAAATGTACCTTTGTGAAGAGAGAAATAAATAAATATTACTATTATTCAAATTAAGCGTTTATTTTAATTTAAGTTGTAGCTGGTTCACGTGATTTAAATACAAAATAAAGTTTCGTAACGTATTTTTTTATTAAAATAACGTGTACACTCAAAATACTTGCATAAAAACTTATAACTAAAAAATAATCGACGTAACAATATTTATTTAAATTGCCAATTCAAAAATATTGTACCTCTAAAATGGAATAGTGAATGTTTTTGTCCGTAAGTGTAGAGCGTGGAAGTAATGCCCTTGTCGTGGCGAATGAACTGTAACTATTGTTTTTATCCGCGGAGCTAACAGTTCGAGGATAACAGATGGGAGCCTTGTACATTTTACAGCTTTATATGCTACATTATGTTTTATTTGGGTACCTTTCTTTCCTTTTCAAGATTGAAGAGCCTTTGTATGGAAGGGGATATTTGTTTGTTCCTGAACACTATTGTTTAGTGGAGGAGATCGATTACCTATTCAAAATATTACTGAAGCAGGCATATCTTTACAAAATATTAACTAATATAAATATACCACCTGACCCGACAGACGTTGTCCTGTCTTGGCTATGAATATTCTAATGTAAACGCGTGAAGTTAAAATGTTTTTTCTGAAATTTTTCAATTTTCTGCGAAATTTTCTTCATTTTTTTTTTCATAAGAACCTTCTCCTGACAATCATAAACACAACAAAAAAGAATTAGCGAAATTGTTCCATCCGTTCACGCGTGATGCGATGACCAAGGGAAATAGGGATTAATTTTTATATAAATAGCTTACTTATTATTTTGTGTTATATTCATAACAACATAACACTAGGTAATCATAGAATATTAAACAGATGTACTACAAATATTTTTCAAATAAACTTGAGGCCAAATAAACAAACACCATTCCCATTTCGCATTTCGAAAACCAATATGAAATTTGAGCCACATCGAAAACACACAGCAAACACACGACAAAGCTACAAATCGAGCTTATGAAATAATAAAACACTGTATCGTTGGAATAACTACGCCGTAGGTAAAATCGATATAGCACGGGACATAATCCACCTGCCGTTCAGTCACCTAGCGACCGGGTACAAACAAGGCGACTACTCAAATTATACCTGTTTAAAGCTCCATTTACACGGTGCAAGTTTATTGCCTGTGGCATACCTTAAAATTGAAGTGCAATCAAAGGGTGACACCGACTAAACAACATGTACAATATTGATGCACGATACGGGCAAGTTAGTTGCCATTCAAAACTGGAACATGAGCGAACTAATTAAGACGTTCAATAAAATTGGTAAATACAGGTAATACTTGAATCAATTATACAAGGTAGTGCAACTCTGTGTTTAGACGAGGCAAAACTTGCATGAAATAATCGCCTTGCAATTTTATTGCCTTGGTGTAAGCCACATACAGTTTTATTGAATGGCAAAACTTGCATTCAATTATTGTATGCTATTTTATGGAAATCACACGCTTATAAACAATGCAATTCTTGAATAGTAATAAAATTGAACATGCTTTATGGCATGCTCTTGAACGTTCCAGAAACTTGCACCGTGTAAATGAAGTTTTATAGTACGTGCCTATATTATACCTCTTTGTGAAGAACCTACAAATTAGCCACGTAATGCCTCAAAGACAATACGTAGTAGGTATAATCATTTCTGTTAAAGGTATACGTTTTATGTTGTTGAGAATTAGAATGTGTTTTTTGGCTGCTTAATATATTATACTAGCTGCACCCCGCGGTTTCAACCGCGTAGACCGGGATAAAAAGTAGCCTATGTGTTAATCCAGAGTATAAGCTATCTACATACCAAATTTCATCCAAATCGGTTCCGCCGTTTGAGCGTGAAGAAGTAACAAACATACACACACACGCACACACACACTCACAAACTTTCGCCTTTATAATATTAGTGTGAAGTGTGATTGTATTATTATTTTTACTAGCTACTAGCTTTTGCCCGGAAGCCGCGTGGAGGTCAGAAATTATCCCACCCGAACGTACTACTGGGATAAAAAGTATCCTATGTCCTAATCCAGGTTATGGTCTACCCATGTGCTAAATTTCATCCAAATCCCTTCTGCCGTTTTAGCGTGAAAGCGTAACAAACAAAAAAACTCACTTTTGCATTTATAATATTAGGTCTTTACCTATGAAATTGCCGTTCTGCAGTACTGGCCATTTCAAATCAAAATAATTTTTGTTTGGCTAATAATTCTAATTTCAAATTAATATTATTTTAAAAACATGGATTTTTTTTCCAAAAGTAGTCATTTGTTTATTGATTAGTGTTACATTTTCATCGCATTTCAATCTTTTTCGTCATCATGGATACGTTAAAAATTCGAGTAATTATGGAATATGAGTACCGTCGTGGCAGCAACGCGGCACAAGCGGCACGCAACATCAACGACGTTTACGGAGCTAACACTACAAACCAACGCACCACTTGTTATTGGTTTGCTCGCTTCCGTTCTGGAAATTTCGACCTGAAAAATGAACCTCGCGGTCGTCCGAAGACTTTGGTCGACAATGACGAATTAAAGGCGGTTGTGGAAGCTGATGATACACAATCTACGGCTGAATTAACAGCAGCTTTCGACGTTAGCGTCAAAACAATATTGGTCCATTTGCGTCAAATTGGCAAGGTAAAAAAGCTTGACAAATGGGTGCCCCACGAACTCAATGATCGCCAGCGCGAAGTACGCGTCGAGACGTGCCTTGCACTGCTCAACAGACACACAAATGAAGGAATTTTGAACCGCATTGTTACCTGCGATGAAAAATGGATTCTGTTTGATAACCGCAAGCGCTCAGCAAGTTGGTTGGATCCTGGTTCAGCACCTAAACAATGCCCTAAACGAAAACTTACCCCTAGAAAAGTGATGGTCACTGTTTGGTGGTCTAGCGCCGGTGTGATTCATCACAGCTTCTTACCAAACGGGGTGAGCATTACTTCAGATGTGTACTGTGAAGAACTGAACACAATGATGGAGAAGCTGGCACATCTCCAACCAGCATTGGTCAATCGCTCGTCTCCGCTGCTCCTGCACGACAACGCGCGACCTCATACTGCACAGCAGACGGTCTCCAAGTTGCAAGAACTGGGGTTGGAAGCTCTCCGTCATCCGCCCTACTCACCAGACCTTGCGCCTACAGACTACTACTTTTTCCAGAATTTGGATAACTTCTTGGCGGGAAAAAAATTAAATACCCGAGAGGCAGTACAAAATGCCTTTGAAGAATTTGTTGCCTCCCGTCCAGCTGATTTCTTTAAGAAAGGCATCAATAAACTGCCACTGCGTTGGCAAAGATGCATTGATTGCATGTCGATTAATACAAATAAAAAATGCATGAAAAAAATTCGTTTAAATTTTTTCATACAAAACGGCAATTTCATAGGTAAAGACCTATTATTACTAGCTGTTGTCCGCGGCTTCGCCCGCGTAATGTCGGAAATTATCCCACGGGAACCTACTACCGGGATGAAAAGTATCCTATTTTAATCCAGGTTATAAACTATCTGTATACCAAATTTCATCCAAATCCGTTCAGCCGTTTTTGCGTGATTGAGTAACAAACATCCAAACATACAAACTTTCACATTTATAATATTAGTAGGATTAGTTAGGATTTCAATGTACAATAGCAAATTGCATTATGAGTAAGCTACCTAATATACAGGGTGGCAGGTACGAGATCGACGCGCAAACAGTAACCATGAGTTCAGCAAATAATTCTAGAGACCCCTAGATAACAAACTTTTAGACGATATCAAAAAAAAAAAAGTATTGTTTCAAAGAAAAGTGCGTTTAAAATGTATGGAATAGCAATTTCTTTTTTATAATAGACGAAAAATTTCAACGCAGGGAGGTTCAGAAGCATGTATTGAATCCATGGTAACAGGTTGTGCGTCAAAGTCCCTGCCACCCTGTATTTAAAAGAGTATTTAAGTCATGGTCTTCTTCTTTTCGTTTCGATGGTACATCTATGTTATTTAATACTGTTTGAGCCCAGGTTACCAAACCAGTTATCAAATAGGTTTACGTATTATTTCTTAGCCCATGAAGCACGCTCAAGTCTTTCGTCTTGTTATAGTGTTTGGAAGCTGGGTGCAAAGCCTTAAGAGGGTGATAATTGACACCATTTAGAGAATTTTGATCCATACATGTCGTAGATGAAGTACGTTTTATATAACTACAATTTTTTTTTTAAATAACCTTATTTCTGACGTTAATTGCCAACAGTTAAAATTGATATGAATTTTTTTGTTCTTTTTTGTGGTTTATCTGATGTGTATCAAATCTAATAAACTAAGTGCCAAGCATCTGTGTTATTGGAAAAAAAAATACTAGACAATTTTGAAGTTGTAGAATACTTTTAAAATTTGAAAAAACTGCGTAGTTTGTCAATTTAAAAAAATGGCCAAGTGCGTGTCGGACCATGTACAATGAAGGGTTCCGTAAGTTGAAACGAATTTATGCCAAAAAGAAACTTAACATTGTAGTTGAAAAACATGTACTCCCGTACATTGATATACGTCACGGTCAATTCTCTAACTGCAAATATTAAGTAGTATTCCCAAAAAAATATTTTTTATGTGATACAATTTCAAATGAACGATTTTCGGACTTTTTCCTACACTTGTGCTGTGAGACCTTGCTTTTTGCCAAATTTCATGATTCTAGGTCAACAGGAAGTAGCCTATTGGTTTTGATTTACTTGTGAGTATCAAAATATATTGCATAAATGGCCGTATTTTTTTATTGCGTTTACTTAGAAGCTTGATTTTTTAAAGCTCTAAAGGACCATAGACTTACGTATTTAATAGGTATTAATTTCAGCTTGATAACTCCACGCGTTCCTGAGAAAAATGGGTCTTGACAGACTGTCAGACAGACAGACAGACGAACGGACAACGAAGTGTTCCTCTAAGCGTTCCGTATTCCGTTTTCTTTTGAAATACGGAACCCTAAAAATAAAACAAAATAGCCTCAATCGTTCAAACCTTTTTAAAACATGCTCAAAATGCGCCAACTGGTGTCAACTATCGGGCTTTGCACTCAGCTTCCAAACACTATGTATAATTTAGTCCATAAAAATAAAAGAAAGAGTAGAAAAAAATTAAGAAGAATATTAAAATAACAAGCCAAATGAGTGTCTGACCACGCACAATGAAGGGTTCCGTAGTTGAAAATAATTTATCCCAAAAACAAACTTAACATTGTAGTTGAAAAACTAGAAATCCCAAAAAAATACTTTTTCAAGCAATGAAATTACAAATTAACGATTTTCGGACTTTTTCCTTTACTTGTGCTGGAAGACCTTGCTTCTTGCCAAATTTCATGATTGTAGGTCAACGGGAAGTACCCTATATGTTTTGATTTACTTGCGAGTATCAAAATATGTCGTATAGCCGTATTTTTTTATTGCGTTGACTTAGAAGCTAGATTTCTTTAGGGCTCCATGGGACTATAGACCTACGTATACAGACAGGCAGACTACGAACTGATCCATAAGGGTTCAGTTTTTATTCATTTGGGGTACGGAACCCTAAAAACTACAAAAATAAATACCTAATTCTGAGCACATTCATTTTCAGAAGGAAAGCGAAAAACTTTTTACGAAATATAGAACGGCACACATATCTTATTGTAATATTTTGATCTCTGTTGCGTTGACTCTGATATTTAAGTAAGTATGTATGTAAGTCTATACTTAACATGACAAAGATCTATGATATTGTCTACCCCTCACTTCAAGTCCGTGTTGTAATATACGACTGGGGGATTATGTGAGGCTGGGCAGCATTCATCTATGTGCTAATAACATCGCCCGGCCACCAATCTGCCTGCCAAGCATAGTGATTACAGCATTATCCATCCCCCAAGGATAGCAGTTAACAGCATGCAGTAGAGAGGCAATGGTCGTCAGACGGCATTTGGGCTTAATTGGAAAATAACTATAAATTGCAGTTGGATAACCAAAAATGTAGGCGAATTTGTATCTAGACTGAAATGGTGAAACCTTTCGGGCTTATGGCACTATACAATAAGCCTACTGAGGCTAAGCCACTCTCCGAAAATTATTATGGTAAAGCCAGACTACTACACCATTTCGATGCGTTTGTGTTCAGTGCAATTAGGTAGATAGGTTCAGGTTTTCGTAAGTGGAGTAGGATTTATTTACCACTTGCCATAAGCGTGAAACTAATAGTAGCGGAAAATATTTACCCTAAAGTTTTCACGTCGATCATTTTCCATTTAAATGTAAATAAATATTTTCTATAACTTGCAGCCTAATTGCGTAACACAATATCAATCGGAATCGGTTTAATTTTGACAGTTCAACAACATTCATTGCGTTATTTACAGTGTTTTGAAGACACATTTTTCGAACATAATGAAGCAATGATTTAGCAATTTGTTTCAAAATTATTCAGATTCCGATCGATAGTGTTACGCATTTAGGGTGCTGTTTACATACAGTAAATATGTATCCTACCTATATCCTCTTGGGTTAATTTTCACACTTCACTTTAGTCAAAATTCCGTCGCACCACGCGTGCATTCTGCGCAAGCACTTACTCAATTATTGATGTACCGCGTCAAAATATCATATTACTTACGAACAGCATAAAAGCCATCAGCGTTTTACAGTGTAAAGAGGCATTAGCAGCATTAACGCAAACTTGCGCGTTTTCACTAGAACGCGGAGTAATGGGTTACAGTTATTGCTCCCTGTTGTTTGGTTGATGTAACGTAATTACGGCGAGGCGCGCACATCACGCGATATGTCGTGTCGTGCCGACTGAAAGGGCTATATACCTATGCTCCACGTTCCAATGAAAAAACAGAGATCGAAATGTCATTGCCAAAAAAACAAATTAGATTGAGTTTCGTGCCCATTAAACAAAGAAAACCCTGAAAATTTGGTTCAAACCTCCAAAGGCGCAATTAGTATTTAAACATAGGCTTCGAGAAATGTCTAACATTTAAACAAAAGCTGTCAAGTAATTTAGAAGGAATGTTAAACGTAGAATAATACATCAATGTTTAGGAAATGCGTAAACCATTTATCATAACAAGAGAGAATTAGATAGCAGCCCTCCGGCAGCGGAAAGCCAGTGCGCTCTTATCTACACGGAGGCTACTGTAACAAGGCCGCGACAGAGGGGAGGGAAACGAAAATGTTTATGATATTAATGAACTTTCCTGTACTTATTTTTTAATGTTATTGTCACCAAAGTGAGGTCATTAGTGTCCACGAAAATGATTGACGGTGAACGAACACGCTGGTATTAAAAAGTTATCGCTGCCGTGAAATGTCATGGCGTGAGGTACCCACTCCCTGACTTTCAAGGTAAAACCATATACTTCAAAAGACAATTTTAAGTTCTCTTTTCGCAGATCAAAATTACCATCAGCACCGTTAATATAGATTTAACTTTAACGAAGTAAAACACTTAGCAGGACGCTACTTTATATTCGCATACAACTTTGTCTCCATAATATGAATGTTAATATTTTTAGGTAAAGTTAAATACAAAAAAGTTTCGTGTGCCAACATGCAGAGCCGTCCGCACGTTAACAAATATTTTCTGGAAAGTAAAGGAGCCAATGTTGGATGTAAAGAGCCCAATAGACAGTGGGGCGGTTCAAAGGCACAAAAAGCCAAGCCCATTATGGGACACACGTTGCCGGAAACCACAAAAGACCCAATTATTCTGCTGTGTGAAGCCAAAAAAGGGTTGGACCAAAACCAACTTGTCGAGTGTTCTGTTTTACTTTCCGAATGCAGGCTTGCCACGGATAAACTCTCATTGGCAGAGCATTACGTGTTTAGTTAAGTTTTTTGTAAAGCAATTTTGCCGGCGGTAATTTTTAATTAGTACTATAGCTGTTGCCCGCGACTTCGTCTGCAATCCAGGATGAAAAGTAGCCTATATCCTATTCCAAGTCATGGTCTACCCATGTGTAAAATTTTATCCAAATCCGTTTAGCCGTTTTAGCGTGAAAGCGTAACAAACAAACTCACTTTCGCATTTATAAAACTAGTTAGGATATTCGTCGAAATTCAGAGCTGTTCAAATAAGAAAGAGTAACATTGTCACAAAAAGAAAAAAAAAATACTTTTCGTATCTCAAGAATAACCTGTTTTACTGGGCTTCATAATATTATCATACAGAACATTTATTATGAGTCCTAATGATGAGTGACAGCATTATTCAACTGAAATTACCTGAAAAGACGTCGATTGACGGGCACGTGTCAAATTTATCACCTTTGAACAGGGAGAAGACGTGGTATGACTCTGCCTCAGAAATCAGAGGGAAGATAAATTGTTTATAGGAATGCTTTCATTGATCATGATAATTCTGGAGAATGTGATGGATGCATAAAATTAATGCATCGGTATATTGGCGACTTTCAAGAGTAGTTTCAAAATAAGATTAGGATACAAGAAAAATTTATGGAAAACCATACTTATATTTTTCGAGGCTTAAGTTTGGCATAACTTTACCCCGTGTTAATTATTAATAAGGGGGTAAACCGGTGTACCTTAGTCTGACAGATGACTAAAGGATTATATCTAGTCTGGCGTTTTGCATTATAAAATTAATCATAAGTATCAAAGAAATTATTTCTCCATTAAACGTTTTACATGACTATGAACGTGTCTTTGTGCCATTCAATTCATTTAATAGTGCGCTTTTATTTTTGGCGGCTATAAAATATTTTATAGGCGACAAACTTTAACAAAATATCCGCAATATGGTGCGTGATTTAATAACGGCCACATGTTGTTTTAAAGTATTTAAGTTGCTTATAATAGTTTCAGTTCTAACCAAACTTGCGCGCTTTCAAAAAGGTCCAAAATTAATTAAATGTGTAGGAAAATCGACAATATTTGCTGGCCAAGGAATGAGACGGGAGAATGTTGTATTAGCTTCGCATGTTTATAGGGTTCCGTACCTCAAAAAGAAAAACGGAACCCTTTAGGATCACTTCGTTGTCCGACTGTCTGCCAGTCTGTCAAGACCCTTTTTCTAAGGAACGCGTGGAGGTATCAAGTTAAAATTTATGTCAAATACATAGGTATATTTGGTATCTTGGAGCTCTAAAAAAATCAAGCTTCTAAGTCAACGCAATAAACAAATACGGCCATATATGCGACATATTTTGATACTCGTAAGTAAATCAAAACCTATAGGGTACTTTCCGTTGACCTAGAATAATGAAATTTGACAAGAAGTAAGGTCTCACAGCACAAGTAAAGGAAAAAGTTCGAAAATTGTTAATTTGTAATTTAATAAAAAAAAAATTGGGATTAAAATTGGGGTTAAATTTATTTTTGGGGTACTTAAATTCTTTTCAACTACGAAACCCTTCATCGTGCGTGGTCCGACACGCACTTGGCTGGTTTTATTTATATTAAAGAGTTTACTTGCCATTCGTTTTATTTATGTAAAAAGCATTAAAATTGTTCATTTAAATTATCCACTTGGCTATTTAATTAAATTATCTGGTGGAATTATGAACCAAGTCAAAACTCAAAAATACAATATTTCGGCTTTTCGCTACATAAACTTTAATGGTGAATAAATCACGAAGAAACTTTGCTCGGTAGTAGACCGCGGGTGGGAAAAATACGCCATTTTCATAAGGGGAAAAACAATAACTCGAAGCACGGAGCAAGGGCCGCTTTTAAGGCACATAAATCAAAACGGACGATATTTTCGGAGTAACGCCGGGTGGGCACTTTCGGTACGGGATTTTTTGGGGACACATCCGGATTAGTGTTGTTTTTACGATTCACTTTTACATTCTGTTGTTTCTTTATTGACACGGTCGTAAAAGGTACTGATCTAAAGTCTTGTCTTGATTTACGTTTAAAATTATCCCACAAAACGAATTTGATATCAATACAGAACTTCGCAAAATATGTATTAGCTTCTAACTTGAACTCGTAAACATTTCTCAATTTCCACAACGGTAGCAAATACACCTTTACTACTGTTGTGGAAATTGAGAAACGTACAAATAAATGAACTGCGGATTAAACTCAGTTACTCAATGCTCAGCGCCCAAGTAACCTAACTATACACTTCATTTGCTTTGTACAATTTCATTCATTCATACATTCAATATCCAACATCATTCCCGCTCCTAGAGCAACGCTTCAGGCACGACCGGAATGAGATTCTTCCTTTGTGCCTTCATATTTCATCCACCTACTAGGGTACCCGAACGCACCTAGATCGTGAACTAGCATTCGGTACAACATTAAAATCGTCCTTTACTTAGCTGGATAGAGTCTAATTTCAATTGCTCGGCATGTCAGACTAACTAATACAATGTTCTGACACTGCACATAGCAAAATTTGCTTTTAGGAAATTCGGTTCAGAGTGCTGCGATAGCACTGCTGATAATTCAGTATAAACGGATCCGCTGGAAGCCGACATGCATATTGTTTAATACAACCGGTGGGCCAAACATGAATTTAAAAGCGTCAGCAGTAGTTTACGATCAGTCACGTTAAAATATTAAAATTTGGCGCACAATAACAATATGTTTTCATTTCTATGCACTGGAAGACAGAATGCGTTAAAAATATGTTCAGATTTTGTCACCAAATGTGAGGTAGAGCAATTTACATAATAGTAGGTACATGTATAGGCACCATACAATTTAATATAACCATTATGTCGCACGCATACTGTAATAAAGAAAAATCACCGTCTTCCCTTCAAAGAAAACATTACCTAAGAATCCATTGCTCGTTATATCGTGACAAATTGTCGACATTTTTTTCCGCAAAGCTTCGGAATTAGCGTGATCAATTGCGTTCTTCGGCACTTCTTAACTCACGTCTCTTTCACTCTTTAGGGGGACAAACGAGACGAAGCATTCCATCTTCCTTATCTTTTATGTTGGAATTAAGCAGACGTTCCACTACTAGATCACTAGATATTCACACTTCGAACGACCTCACTTTATTGAATAGAGTTTGGAACTTATTGTGGTTTTGTAAACTGTGTTCACTAATTTTATGAATTATGTCGAGAAGTACATTATATAAACTTAATGTATATGTAGGTATGTGTCATATGTTAAGTGTAATACTTACACCCTAATGGTCCTCAGACAGCACTAGATGGAATCGCCTGAAGCCTCAAACAGCGGAAGCGTATTAAGTTCCGTGAAACATGCAGGTATGTTTCCGAGATATTTAATAATTATACTTAGTAGCGGAACTGATATTTGTGTGTCGCCTTCAGTAGTACCTGTAGGAAACATTAATTATATGACTGATATCGATGTTGTGTGAGTAGAAATTAATCTCGTTGTTTAATGAAAACATGGTTCATCAAATGGGAATTTTAAGCAGCAAGGTCTAGTTGATGGTAATATACATGGCCTTAAGCCATTCGCCTCTCACATTCCTCTTGGAATGTGAAAAAAAAAAATTGGAAAATCCAAAAGTGCACGCCTCACAGACTGACGATAAATTTTACAGAAAAAAATCTAAGAAATTTCATCGATTCTTGTAAATATCTTTTGAACGGTTATGTGTTTGATAACGAAAATCAATAGGGCTCATCCGAAGGATGAAAGAAAATTTAGATCAATCCACTGTGTTTGATGACGTGAATTGTGACGATAAACAGACACACTTCCCAACGGAAAGCACTATACGTAATTTTTTTGTTATATTTATCAAGGTACTTATCTAAAAATATATTAATATTATAATTTCAAGTATCTAGTTTTTAAAACTTCCCTCATATTTATGAATTGAATGTACAATATTGAGCGTATAGAAACGATTGTAAGGTGGAAAATTTAGACAAGGCGATATATCGAGATTAGAGCACTCTCACGCTGAAGCATTGTGAGGCGTGCAAAATGTGAATGAAATGAAATGTGGTTGTACTAAATATACCCTACCTCTTCTGGAAAATACAAGCCTGATGTTATATTTGGACCCTAATACTATAAGGAAATCCAGCAACATCAGCCTGGTAAACCATTCAAGCCTAATTCATAACAATCAGCTAATTATAATGAGACATATCGTCATGGCGACCATAACTCCGGGCAGAGGCATTCGTCCTTCTGCCGGTGACAATTATGAGTTCTCAGTTATGGATAGCAGAGGTTCCCCCGCCCCCTGGCGCCTAGATAACGCAATTACGCCGCCGTTATTAAGCGACGCCCATTATTCATTGCTGAGACCCTACATTCATCAACCAGAGGACTTTAGGTGAATATTTTTATTCGAGGAACCATGAAAACAGCATCTGTACTTGTGAGAGCGATGGGGTGTTGAGGATGTTGCTCTTTAGGGGCTCTCTATGTCGGGTGACTGGTAATTAGTGACCGATACATAATCACATGATAGTGCTCATGATAACAAACAACTTTTACTATGGGACCAAACACGAAATCGCGAAAAAAAAAATCTGCTGCTTCCTACATTTTGAGGAGATATGCAAACACTAATGAATGGGGCAGCTGATTTTTTTTTCGCGATTTAAAGTTTTTCCCATGGTCAAAGTTGTTTGTTATCATGAGTATAATCATGTGTTTAAGTATCGGTCACTAATTACCAGTCACCCTATATACATTGTAAATGTTAAGTAACTAATAAATATTTGTAATAAAAGCCGCTGTTGATATTGAAACAAGTATAGCTACTATATACTACTCCATAGCCCTGGGCTATATAACTGTGAGATTTTCAAATATTTAGCCTATTAGTAAATGCCTCTCTACCTATTCGGTACCAGGTATGAGCTAAAACCACATTAGGCTTAAATCTGATATCCACATTTCATAATATAATATGTTTCACTAATGTAAATACCAAACTAAATTCCATTACGGTTAATCAAATACATATCGGAATTTTAGCATCAGGCTAAATTTTGACTGGCGTAGCGTCAGCCAACCCCAAATTAATCAACCACAGATTGACAGCGCATTCCATAATCAATAATTAACGCTCAATTACCTAAATATTATTGGAGAACGGTAGGCTGTATACAGCGTAGGGCTAGAGTGGGCCACTCAACAAGTCATTTGCGTACACAGCTGTCAAATCAGTGCACGATGTAAAGGGACTTGTGTATATGAAGGAACACACCATAAACTTGATTTAGGGTTTGTCGGGAACAACTATTCAACCCTCTTTACAAGCTTTTATTTAGTTTCACCTGTCCCGGTGTCTGTCTGTAATCGAATCTTGCAAGTTAAATTTGACCAACATTCCGGTTTCCGATTGAGCTGAAATTTTACATGGCTAAGTAAATCGGATGACAATGCAATATTATTACGACACGTAGCTTATCTGATGATGGAGCCGGAAGGTGCCCACAGGAACTCTGTAATAAAATGACGCAACCCTATCTCTAGTTTGGGCTCATTTGATTCATCTAGACAAGGACTCTGATCCTTAATGATATCCAGATTAATGAAAGCTTGTTTAAAAAAAGAACATTTATTATTAATTTTTTCACTTGTATCTGTTCCGTAACCTTGTGTAGAGCTAGAGTAAATTTTTGTAGCTGTTTTTAGATATTCAGCAAAATAATTCTCTAAAAACTGGATCACGTTGAATTAACTCGTAAAATTAAATTGAGTTGATGAGTTTATCTACCGATAAAAGTCCAGTGACTTGACGGGAGTTTCGTAAAGGAAAATCGGAAATCATGTCCACAAAACTGACTAAAAACGCATCATAAGTTCTATTTATAGTGTGGGTACACTATAAATTAGTCTTCGAAAAAAAAAATTGCCTATTTCCTTTACGAAAATAAACGATAATAGGATATTATTAAGTAGGAAAAATGTCCAGTGCAAGAGATAGGACTACGATTTATTACTTTCAAACTACGGAAGCTATATATTTGGCCGATATTGAAGATAAACATGAACCGGTAAGTCATTGATTAATATCAGTCGACTCGGAAGGGTAAAGAGGAAAGCGACCCAGCACTTTAGAATGATTGACATTCATTACGTAAACCAAAAGGTTAACGCATTACACCGAAACCAAACTGAAGATATTGATGCTAATAATGAAATGAAAGGGTAAAGACTAACTATAGTCTTCCATCACAGAAGAACAAAGCTCCAGTTTAACTTAAAAGCAAAACCACAAACAAAACTTATCCTTTTAAAGAAAATCACTACAAAGCAAAAACAAAGGCTATCGAACAAACCGTTTGTTGCTATCAATGGTGGCTCTGTTATCTGTAGGAAAAGTTTAATTGAGTTGAATGTGTGTACAGGATCATGGATTTTAACATGGAGTAAACTTTTCGAGCATAAATCGATGGCGTATTTGATCCCAAAGTGGTATTACGAGAACACAAAAGAGTATTAACCCAGTCGACCTCTTCGATGAAAAGGTGAGAAAATATTTCATGTCGCCCTTGTATATGCATAAATGTATGAAAGGCGATGTGGGTGACTATTCTGTCGAACATTCGGAATTATTCGCGAGAAGTTTCCCAGCTATTTCTTTATTACATCCATTCTGCCGCGCCGTCTCATTTCACATGTTTTTACCCGACTGCCACGAAAGGGTTATGTTTTTATCATGCCCTTTAGGTTTGCGAACGTAAAGTGCAACATTAACGGCAACTCGTTACTTGTAAGTATCTATTTTGTGGATTAATTACCCTACGTCATTGTTTGCGGCAGTATTTTAGGAAAATTCTGCTTGTGGTATCTCGTTGGTGTGCTTTAAAGACCAGTCATCAAAATTTTAGAGCCAGAAATGAGTCGTAGCTATGCATAATTATTTCATCAGATAATTATGATGTTCAAATAAAATTATTTTACGAGAAACGACTAATTAAACACCAATCACATTTTAGTAAACAAAATTAAAATAAGACTAGGTTCGATACAATTCCATGTGAAAAAAAAACTGTTTTACAACAGATTAATTTAGTCTCTAGAACTTGAGCATTGTTCTAAGGCAAACATTGTTATTTTTATTATTCGTAGCCAGGCGATAGCGTAGCAACCAGCTGAATTTATTGCTATCGCCTTGTTAACTGATAAATGTATTACCTTGTTAGTTCCTAGCTGTATCGACCTACCCTATAAAATGATAATGAACTGAGTGAAACTATAATAAAATAGGTAAAATAATATCTATTTTACTATCCTTACTGCAATTTTACTGAGTGTTCTTTTCAGCTCGGAGTCTGGGTTGTACTCGGTTGATGGCAATAGGCTCGCCCCCTATTAGATGGGACTTATATATAACTGGCGAAATGTGGGTGTATATAGTACAACTCTGCCTAACACTTGGTGAATACAGGCGTGAACTTGTGTCTATTCTACCCAGTTTACTTTTTCTGGAGAATTTTCTCAAGATACAACAAGACACAGTGCTATTGTAAGCTTGATTAATTTGTTAGTTTTCGGCAACACTTTCCTTGCTAGAGATTGAGTGAATCTGGCTTTGGATTTATTACTAAAAATCCAGGTCTATCATTCATAGTGCGATTTCTGGTTTTCTTTGTATCATTGCACTGAACGGTTTGGTGCTGAAAGGCATATGTAGGTCCCTTTTAGTTCACGACTACAACTTTTATCTGCTGAAAACTGACAGCGCGAAAAAGTTGGCTATGTGAGTATGTGAGTAACATAACATAATCAGCCTATAATATCCCCACTGCTGGGACACAGGCCTCCTCTCTGTGAGGGAGTGGGCCGTAATCGACCATGCGGGCTCAGAGCAGGTTGGCAGATGTCACATGTCTTCGAATTTTTAGTTCTAGGACTTGTCGGTTTCCTCACAATGTTTCCATCACAGTTTTCAGAGCAGTGGTGATGAAATAATTTACACAAAGTGCCTGCTTGGGGCAACTTACCAATGTGAGTAAACTATTGTAAATTAATATTTCATGGCGAAAAAAAGATTGATTAGCAGTCAATAAAATGGACGTCAGTTTACGCGTAGCGCGGCCACCTCAATCTGTCCGGCACAGTGTAATAGAATAGAATCGACAGAGGCGGCGGTTGACCGCCCGTCCCCGGATATGACCTGTCATCCGGCCAACTGACAGAATTGTGTAAGGGGTGACATGGCTTGTTTACTCTCCTTATTGTGTATAAACAGTACTTGAATTTATTTTCGTGTCGCGATCGGGTATCGATGTAAAATATTGGTTTTGGGGTCGAGATGAAATTTTCGTGTACTTTTATGTTTTAAATGGAAAAAGTTTGGTTGTTCTTGTTTAGATATTCAGTAGGTGTTTTAATTTCTCCTCTTTTTGTACTGAAACCGGTTTAAAATTTTGCTACTTTAAACATTAAACAACTCCACAACCTACACACTAAAGTGGCAATATAGAACTACCCAAGACCCTCAATTAAAAAAAACTGGGGCAACTTCCTTTGTACTTCTAACATTCTATTTCCGCATTTAGTTCTTCAAAATCTCTATTAGTGTGTAGTCTGTGTAGTTGGGGGTCAGTTAATTGTTTGCGGGAGCTGCTCGGCCGCTTGGAGGGACAGCTACACTCAGTCGCTGTCACAACGATGGCGCCCGCTCTGACCCCGCCATATGAGGACAGCGCAGAGCTACTAAACCTTTTGGTGTACCACATACCTTATTCTATTTTTGAAAAGTGATTCGTTTTTAATTGGACGGAGGTCAATGGTTATTTGTTTTATCGTACATTGTGAGCTAACTAAAAATAGCTTACCGACAAACGTTCGAAGCTTGATTATGGGACGATTTTGAAGAGATGTCTTTGTGAAACTTACCTGAAATTAAAGAAAAAATACATTAGTTTCGTTACATTGTTTTAATAGCCACACAATAAACATTATTTATTTATTTGTAAAATAATAAAAAAGATAAAATACAAGATAATTCAATACTCAATCGCATTCCGAGATATTGCAATTCTAGTACAGCCCTACCTACGTCTGAAATAATTTAGATAAGACGTCAACACGTAATTAAACGGCGACATTTATCAACGTCTCGCCACGGCCGACACGTGAAAAATAAAACCTTCTTTATCTTCGTACATGGCGGGCACTCGCGCCCGTCGCCCGTTGATCCCTAGTGAACAGTGTGTGTCAGTTGATTGGACAACGGACCTGACGTGAGTGGATTGATTCCGGCTACCAACACCCCCCCCCCCCCCCTTACCCCCGCCAGAACAAACCCCCGAGCCCACCACAAATTCCGCGACAAATGTTATTACAGAAACTATCTACCACGTTTATTGACCCACTTCGATATTTCCTAGAAATTCGACGGCATAACTTTGCGGTTGTAATGATAGTTTGGTATTAGATACACATCAGGGCATGGATTCAAACGCAAACTGATTAGGCAAATGTACCTACGCCAACGTGAGTTTGCTTTGATTAAATATCTAGTCATTAATTCGAGTCAGTTAATTCGTTAATGTTTGTTCAATGTGAGGTGATTAAAATTGAATAATATGGAACATTTTGGGAATAGAGAGGAATAGTCCATCTCAATTTCAAATTCAGCATACAAAGTTTACATAAGATCACTGTACCCTGTGTTCACAAAATAAATGAATTTTGAATTTTTGAAAAAAAAAGAAGGAAAAAAAAAAGTGATCAATTTCATTAAAAGTTCACGCTTTACTTCCCACATTGTATCAAAGTCATTGGGGAATACGCTTTACTCATTTCACGTGGTTGTCGAAAACTGGAGCAAATTGTGAAGATACTTCGCAGACCACAAACCAGTGGCGGAGTTTTTTAGATCATACTAGCTAACGCATGCGTTTCAATGCCTTATTATTATTATTATTTTTTTTTTGTAAGGAACCTTCTCCGGCGCTCACACAGCGACTTACCAAAGTTTCATCAAAATCAGTCGAGCCATTTTCAAGTATTTGCGAGACCAAAGCACGGCATTTGATTTATATGTAAGAAGAAGATAGATAGCTTACACATACACACATATAAGTACTAAGACATCACAATAGCAGACAACCGAGCATAATAGAATAAAGACGAGCAAAATTAGAACTTTGTTATTGATACAATCTTTGGTAACATTCACCACTCGGCAGTATATAAATCAAAAGGGAGTTTCGAGTTAATACGGACCAGGCGACAGTATGACGGCCGACTTGGCTACGATCCTCCATTGTTGATACTGGCTGAAGATTTATTCACCCTTTCAGAAAAAACATAATAGGTACAAGTTGATATTAGTCGTGGTACATCGAGCATGAGTGTGTGTTCTTCGTTGTCCCCTCTGGAGCGTATTGTATAGTGTACGGGACAGTCGGGGTACCGCGGCTGGTTGCGGTCGCGCGTACATTAGCTACATCGCTACGCCTGTCCTCCGTAGGGGCGGCTAACAGTAGCGCAGTAGTGGAACACCGAGGAAATTAGACTTACACTGATAGAGTTTACGGGTTGCTTTTCAGCAAGCTTTGTAGCTTTTATGTTTAAATACAAAATTCCAGTACTTATAAGTAGGTACTTCAGTTAAGAATTGACTGAGTTGGCTTATCACACTAATATTATGAAGGTGAAAGTTTGTGAGTGTGTGTGTGTGTGTGTGTTTGTATATTTGTTACTTCTTCACGCTCCAACGGCAGGACTGATTTGGATGAAATTTGGTATGTAGATAACTTATACGCTGGAATTAACACATGTAAGCTACTTTTTATCCCGACCTATGCGGGTGAAATCGCGGGGCGCAGCTATAGTAGCAGTACAACAGTGTAGATTTTTTCGTGGACAGAAACTAAAGACACTAGACAGCTTTATGTGTCAAAACTTTCAATTTTTATAAAGGTCTTCCTTGAAAAACATGTTTTGAAGGGTTTAATAAATCCGTAACACACTTTCGTAATAAGAGTACCACAACACTGTGTCACATATATCCCTTGGTATATTCTACACTTCAATAGAAAAGATGCGAGAAATATGTAGTTCAATATTTATATTTAGACGTACCGTTCAATATGAGAACAACAATTCAATTCGAGATGAGAGTGCGGGTGTTAGGCCGCCCGCCGTCACCTGCGACGCAAATCTCGCTCATGTATCAAAAGCACGGCGCGTAAATCACGAATCATTTTACGGAATGGCAATACTAGGACGTCCATATTTCACTCGGGCCACGTTTCCCGGGTTCCGTCGGCGGCTTTATGGGAAATATTTGCGGAGTCAACGCTAAAGCGAGCGTTTTGTGTGGCGCTGTCAGACAAACTTGCGTGGAGGGTAACCAGATACGATATTATGTTTATTTTTACGCAGTTTGTCGTATTTCATGTCAATTTAAACACGCACCTTTTGATGGTGGAATTAGGGATAAATGAAATGGACTGTAAGAAGAAACTGGATGCAATGTAGAGACAGCAAATTCTGATGTCACTCCTTTGAAAATAAACAAGATGATTTCATACCCATTAAACTAAAATAGAACTCTAACAAATTACGTTAGCGCAGCCACGTTAATTAAATAATGTGGACAGCACACTGTCCTAGTTCTTGTTAAATTGTGTGTAACATTAGTGACTTACAGCTTACAGCGGTCGTAATAAAAATCAATAAAGCACCACCATGTTCCATAGAGTGACGTAATAATTGGTCACCGCGGCAGACGGGAGCGGCGCCTTTGAACTCATATGAAAGGCTCAGACTACGCCAGCGCCACGGAGGCACGTTCCACAGCACATTTTTCTTAAGGAATATTCAAAAATAGATGCCTCTCACGGAAGTAATGAAGCTTAGGTAGGTACTGTATAAACGATTTCAGTGAATTTCACACATAGCGGAAAATTTTATTGGAAATGTGGAGCTCATACACCCCTCCCCGCATCTTGCTCCCCGGTACTGAAATATGACGGTCTTTAAGTCTTTATTTTATTGTTACCGTTTCTTATGCTATTTGACGTCATTTCTTTCCTGCCATTAGTGATGTTGCTCTTATGGAGACATGTACTGACTGCGTCTCGTTAGATAGGTTGATATAATGGGCTTAAATACCATTACGGAAATTGGTAAATGTTAACGTATTACATATTATATACATGTAAATAAACGTATAACGTAATTATATACATGTAAAGGGGTTTTTTTCTCCTAAAATACTAGAATAAATTGTACCTACTATTTCATTAAAAACTGAGTCGGTTTTAATCGAATAGGACTCAGTGTAAATTAAATTAGGGCTGTCCTCGAATAAAGCAGATTAAAGCTGAGCGTCCACTGGTCCGCACCGGCCGCAACGTATGCACGGCACGCAACCGATTTTGGTTTGTTTGTATGAAGAAATGAAAATGCGGGAGGTACCGGTAGTGGACGCAGTGCTATATGAATTCAAACAAAGCATACCGAAATCCGTTGCGTACCGTACGTGCGTTGCAGCCGGTGCGGACCAGTGGACGCTCACCTCAAATTTAACTACTAATGTTTAGTTAGGTACGAAACGTCTACCTTTGTACCTATTACTTAGTTCCACATTTACATAATGAGGCGATATTTTATTTTATAAAGTAAACTAGGTAATATATCAGTTTTCATTACCAATTAAGAGAATAAATTAATGTTGGTGTGTTTGAACTTTTGAAGCGAAACGATAAAGTATTTTAATATGGTTTTACCATTTCTAGTTACTTCTAAATGTCCAATGCTAAGTATGACGATCCCCAATACCTTGATTTCAAACTGAAGTTGGTAGCCAAAGGAGATCATTCACCGTCCATACATTTTTGGGCTAAATGTGAAAGTCGGCCAACGAAAAAAAAGCTATTTTCTGAAAGAATATGCTTTTCTCCATTTATTTTTGTTTTTTTTTTTATTTTTTTACTATGATTCTTATAATGAATGATTACATACTGAGAATAGTATTTTTCAAACTCGTATAACAGCGCAGGCCCTACAGATTTGGTCCCATAGTGAAAAGTGAAGAGAATAACATGTTCTAATGAAATATACTTAACTTTTTTTCTTTCATATATTAGGTTGGGGAAAAAGTCTTTTCGCATTATAGTATGTATGAACTTAAAATAAAATCTCTTTGGCTATACTATTTGTATCTGGCTGGTTTTGGTATCATTGAAAGTTTAAATTTTAAAGAACATAATTCCAAATTCAAATTAGGAAAAAGTGTGATTTTCATTTGTTTTTCGTACTGTCAAGATGAGTGAATCTAATGAAGAAATTCGATACGTTTTAAAAGTTTACTACAAAAAAGGTAAAAATGCAACGCAAGCCGCGAAAAAAATTTGCGATGTTTATGGACCCAGTGCAGTATCTGTGAGAGTAGCACAAATTTGGTTTAAGCGTTTTCAGTCCGGTAATTTTGATGTCAAAGATGCACGTCGCTCTGGTCGCCCTATTACGGTTAAAATGGATGCCATTTTTGAAAAAGTGGAGCAAGATCGGCATATCAGTAGTTACGACGTAGCTGAAGAACTGGGAATTGACCACAAAACAGTTTTGGCGCATTTGAAAAAAACTGGGTACACAAAAAAGCTCGATATTTGGGTACCTCACGAGCTCACTGAAAGAAACCTAATGAACCGTGTACTCATTTGTGATTCTTTATTACGACGTAATGAAACCGAACCATTTTTGAAGAAGCTGATAACTGGTGATGAAAAGTGGATCACGTACGACAAGAACGTGCGAAAAAGGTCGTGGTCAAAGGCCGGTCAGGCTTCACAGACTGTGGCGAAACCCGGGTTAACTCGCAACAAGGTGATGCTGTGTGTGTGGTGGGATTGGAAGGGCATTATTCATTATGAGCTGTTACCACCAGGCAGGACCATCGATTTTGAACTCTACTGCGAACAACTGATGAGATTAAAGCAAGAAGTTGAGAGAAAGCGGCCGGAATTAATCAACAGAAGGGATGTGGTTTTTTATCATGATAACGCTAGACCTCACACATCTTTAGCCACTCAGCAAAAATTAAGAGAGTTTGGCTGGGAGGTGTTAATGCATCCGCCGTATAGTCCTGGCCTTGCACCTTCAGATTTCCACCTGTTTCAGTCTCTTCAGAATTCTTTAGGCAGTGTCAGGTTAACATCACGAGAGGACTGCCAAAACCACTTGTCGCGGTATTTTGATCAGAAGTCCCAAAATTTCAATAGCAATGGGATCATGTCCTTACCTACAAGATGGCAAAAAGTTATCGAACAAAATGGTACCTACATACTTTAGATAAATGTAAATAATGTATATTAAAAAATGTTTTGAATTTTCTTAAAAAATGCGAAGAAACTTTTTCCCCAACCTATTATTTAGCTCAAAATTAATGATCTCCTTTATTAATGTCAAGTAGCACTATCATTTAAGTTTTTAAGTTCTTACGATATTTTCAGCTGCATACATTTTAGTTTCGGCATTATTACAAAAATACTAGCACTTCCCCCGCGACTTCATCCACGTGGATTTCATACTTTAGTATCCCGTTAAGATTTTCAAGGAACCCTGATAGACGTTATTCTTTATTTTCGGTCTTAAGTATAAATACTGAGTTTCGAGTTAATGTTCTTTCCATACCCCAATCGTCCTTTAGGGGGTAGTTTAGAAAAATAAAAAATTACAAACTTCATAATTTATCTACTTAGACATAAGTAGGTATTCATACCAAGTTTCAAGTTCATTAACACAAGAAATAAGAGTTTAACAAACCCCCTTAAAGGTCGAATTTCCAAAAATTCTTCCTTAATGGATGCTTACAACACAAATAATAGACATCAACTGAAAATTTCAAGTGTTCAGTTCCAGCGGTTTAGGCTTTGCGTTGATGAATCAGTCAGAAGTCAGGACAAGTAATTATATATGTTTATATAATATAACGATATTAATAATATTCACGACATCACTTGAACTGTAACTACAGCAACTCACCGTCCTCTCATGAGGCCAGTACCTAAGTATTAATAAATTCACTCACACATACGATTTTCTAATTACAAAACATAGATGGCGTAGCAACACTTATCTGGGTGGCCACACACGACCGATGTTTGCTTAGGACTGTTGTTCTAGTGGACATGGATAACGTCCAATGGAGTTTTCCAACCCTAATTTTCAAATCTGAGCCAATGAGCATCGTCAATTTTACGAACTATTCGACCGTCCGTCTTTTCATGGTTGTAAGTATGACCTTACCCTAAACTGTGTATGGCTGGGTTAATTGGTGTGATTTAAAGAGCTGACCTGACCTGACCCTCTGTGTTTACTGATTTTGAAATTCATTATTGCTATATTTGTAAAAGTAAAATATTTTACTCAACTTATTAATCATCACGATGCTAGGGATGAGGAAATTAAAAAACCAATTTTTACATATTCGATATTTTTTGTTTTTGTTTTATTTACGAACAAATATCTAGATATCTTTTTTTTTAATCTGGAAACAACACTGTCAATTGATTGTGATTAGATACACAGTTATGAAAGTCTTAACTTACTGGTAAAGACGGGCAAAGTATTGAAACTTGCGGAACTCTCTTCAGACAGTGTAATTGCAAATAATGCTATGCGAACAGGTACCTACCGATGCATAACCATATAAATTTATATGCAAATAAGCGAACTGGTACAGGTAACTGGCGTAAAAATATATAAAAGAAACTTTTAAGTAAATAACCTCTTTTAAAAGCGGTCGAGTTGAAGTTCAACATTCAAATTGTATTTCAGAATAATTCTCATGAAATTGTAATAGGTAAAGAAGATAGGTAAGAGAGAGTTTCATCAAGTTGAAAACTTTCTGACCTTTGCAGTCAAACAAAACTTAATCACGCCATGCTAAAAATAAAATAAAAATAAATAGTAATAGGTAATTACCTACTTATAAACAACTCCGAAAGCAACAATAGAGTAATAACACGAATCTATAACAAACACTAAGAACGACACAAACCTTTGTCAACAGAATTAAGCTCTACAAGCGACTCTTTATTTGTATTCGTTAAAGAAAACGGTGAAAAAATTCTGGTGAGAGCGGCCCAAACGTCAGCAACACATATTATCCGACAACACGGGGAGGACACAAAACTGTTCGTATCAACACTTACGATACACCCCAATCCCGGGGGACCGCCCTATTGCGTTATATTGCCTACTTCGTGTCGAACTCGAATCGTCTTGATCCCATCACTGAATGCTGAAGCTTCGGGTTTTTAGATACACGGGCTTTACGTAAGCTATGTGAAATTTCGGAGTGTTTTGGGATCAAGATTGCTAATAGTGTTAATGCGAATTTTATCGTCTCAACCATTACACTATTGCCGATAGGTTTCTATAAATTCCATAGGTCCAGACAGTTGTTGTAGGTAGCAAGGAACAGGACCATTTATTGCGGAAAACTTTTACCAAGATTACTGTACGAAATGTAACGAAATCATGTTTGATAAGCTGATGTAAAAATAAAACTAGAAAATAATGAGAAGTTCAGCGATAGAACAACGGATATTCAACTTCCTAAGATCAAGAATCCTTATAATAATGCTCGATGATATAGAATACTTTGAGCCAACGATACCACCGCTCTCGACGCTCACCTAGTTTCAGCAGCTCGGTTAATCTCCGGCTTCACTATCAAACTACATTGAGCGCTGTATACGAAAAACCGATAGATAAGAATCCACAAGTTCTAGAACCGCAGACTACAACTTTCAAACCCACACAAACATAAAACTGCGTGTTAACGCACACAAGTGCCCGTTGCCATGGCAACCAGGCTGTGATCCCTCGGGAGTGAGCAATAACTTGCGTCTGGTTAATAGGGTGTCGCGAAAATTAGGGAAAGCATCGGGCCTCGAAGCACTAGCTGATTAGAAGCGGGGCTGAGCCGGAAAATTACTTAAATACTTGATGACAGATGAGGCCGCGCCGTAAATATTTACTTTCCTCACATAAACCGATGTCGCTGTACAAAGTTTGGATTAACGACGTAAGAGTAAACACATGTTGCACTAAAAGCATTTTATAGACGTTCATAAAACATTTTATTTAAAACTGTCCTTTCGTTGTCTAAATTGCTGGAACACAAGATGCGGTGTCGTCTAAACGCCTGCTCGACTTTATTGAGCAGCTTGTTTGCATTTGTATGCAGCGAACTTGCCGCTGCAGGGGCTTACGGACGAATGACTGTTTGATAAATACATATAGTTTTATAGGTACCTATCTTCTTATGACTTAGTTTAATATACGTACATTAATTTTGTGGAATACAAAATTAATAAGATAAGGGTTAAGGTAGAACTTCATTTTCTATTAGACGAGTAAAACCAGCAACCAGCGTACTTGGTATCTCCTGAGAAGAGTTGCCTCAATAAATTTGAAAGGATTTCGAGACGACATCAACAGTCAAATAAGTTTCTAGATTGAAATTTCCTGCAATCCTCTTGAAGAGCATTTTCTTTCAAAGACTGCTGCGCAACATAAAATATTTAAGTACATTTGAAATGCATTAAATATTATGAGGCCGTACACGAAATATTGCTGATTTCGTTGATTTACGTGATTTTACAGACGTCATTTTGCACTTATAATACAGTATTTCTCTATGATAAATAATAAAAATAAAAAAGTAGCTCATTCATTTGATCATAATTGAAATGATCTTATAAGTTGTGGATTAAAACTTCTACAAATACAGTATTTTGACTGTAAAATTAAGTCTTTAAAATCAAGCAAATCAGCAAAACCTTCTTAAAAGCTCGATCACAAATTATGCTTGATATGAGGTAAATAAAATTTTATTTCAGCAGACTAAGGTGGCACTAGTTTTACCGTAATGTGACTGTGTATGGCATGTGTATCTAGTATAATAATAGGGGTTAAAGTATGAAATTGCCGTTTATTGTATTAGGAACGAATTGAATCGAAATCGAATTGACATAGACCTTCATGGTTTGAGATTTTTGAGTGAAACTTTTTTCACATGGTACCTATGAAGTTCTTCTTTTAAAAAATGTGCAACATTCGATTATCGACTTTCAGTTGTTTTTTTTTTATTCAGCTTAGACAAGAAAGATGGATACTTCGAAAATTCGAGTTATTTTTGAATACGAGATCCTACGCGGAACTAACGCGGCAGAAACAGCTCGCAATATCAATGTTGCGTTTGGAGAGGGGACTGCTAATGAACGCATCGTGCGATTTTGGTTTAAACGCTTTCGTGATGGAAACTTTGATTTGAAGAACGAACCACGTGGAAGACCTCCCACACAGGTGAATAACAATGAATTGAAAGAGATGGTGGAAGCCGATCCGAGCCAAACTACCCAGGAATTAGCGGCATGGTTTAACGTTACCTTACCAACAATATTGACTCATTTACGTCAAATCAATAAAATAAAAAAAATATGAGAAATGGGTGCCTCATGATTTGACTGATCTGCAGAAAGAAACGCGTGTTGAAACTTGTGGTGCCTTGTTGAATCGATACAGAAATGAAGGAATATTGGATCGAATTGTGATATGTGATGAAAAGTGGACTCTTTACGATAACCGTAAGCGAAAATTGCAATGGCTGACCCCAGGTCAAACGCCGCAACAGTGTCCTAAAGCAAAGCTTACCTTAATTAAAGGTAATGGTAACTGTCTGGTGGTCTCAGCATGGTGTTATTCACTATAGCTTTCTCCGACCTGGTCAAGCAATAACGGCAGATGTCAACTGTGCCGAACTCCGAACAATGATAGCAAAACTAGCAGTGAAACAGCCCCGACTCATGAATCGATCTTCACCATTATTGCTCCATAATAACGCGAGACCTCATACTGCACGAGAAATCGTTTTAACTCTACAGGAACTGTAATTAGAAACCATTCGTCACCCTCCGTATTCGCCAGACCTTGCTCCAACGGACTACCATTTTTTTCGTGATTTGGACAATTTTCTACGTGATAAAAAGTTTTCTTCTCAGGAGGCAGTACAAAATGCTTTCACACAGTTTGTCGAATCTAGATCACGAGAGTTCTATCGCAAAGGCTTATACGACATTCCTATTAGATGGC
This sequence comes from Cosmia pyralina, assembly GCA_946251885.1. NCBI lineage: Eukaryota > Metazoa > Arthropoda > Insecta > Lepidoptera > Noctuidae > Cosmia > Cosmia pyralina. Next base: position 15,041,347 of record OX276353.1, read on the forward strand.
AGCAATGTATAGATAATAATGGTAATTATTTTTATTAAATAAAAATGTTAAATTAAAAAAAAAAACTAATTTAAATTTTTCAGTACAAATCGGCAATTTCATACTTTAACCCCTAATAGGTAGATATTATAGGATGTCAAGTTACTCAGGTAAGGGAAGTTTCTTTCCATACAATACTTGATAAAATTAATATTTAGCATACTACTTGGCATTGGCATTGGTATTTCGTTCTTTTGAAGTCCAGTATATTGATACTGGACTTCAAAAGGGGTTATTCTACAAATCCCCACTCACAATCCCTATTGATGGGAACTTTTTGTCCACAAATCCCCATTATGACCTAGATCATAATGAGGACTTGTGGACAAAAAGTTCACAGATCCCCATTGATATGGATTGTTAATGATTGGAGGGAGGAGGATTGCCAGTGGGGATTTGTGGAATAACCCTTTAAAAGAACGAAAGTCCTAGTTTTGAAAGGCTGATATAAGAACAATTTCTTATATCAGCCTTTCAAAACTAGGACCAAACATCTTTCTTTTAACTAGAAAACTTCTATACACAACCTCGTGTAAGTACGGAAGTAGCCCATCGTGTTCTCTGTACCGACATTAATACATTTTCTCGTTGCTATTGAGAGCGAAGATGGATTAATTTCAGCGAGCCATGATCCGTCTGTCGCAGCCGCTTTCAGGATCCTGCCTTCACAAGAATACTACTTTAGTTCAGACTAAGTTCGAATTGAAACTAGTCCTGAGATGGGGTACAGTTTGACGACAGATTTGCGGTTGGATTCCATTCGAGTGTTAAAACTACGTCGAAATTATACAGCGCCTGCGAAAATAGACGCAGCAATGGATATTTTTAATAATTAGAATATCAAGGGGGTTATAGTTTTAAGTCAATCTCCCTAGCCTTTTCCCAACTATGTTAGGGTCAGCTTCCAGTCTAACCGGATGCAGCTGAATACCAGTATTTTATATAGAGCGACTGACCTCCACTACCCAATTAAGGGGTAATACGATACCCCTAGGTAAGACTGGTTGTCAGACTTTCGGGCTTCTGACGACCCGTAACGACTGTCAAAGATCCACAAATGACAGCCGGGACCAACGGCTTAACGTGCTTTCCGAGGCACGGAGGAGTCTCGGTATGAAAAGATGGTCACTCATCCACGAACCAACCCCAGCAAGCGTAGCTTAACCTGATAGATCGATCCGTACGGCTGTTATTACTTAGCCACAAGCTCCTCAATATATAGATTATAGTTTTAAGTACCTAATTATTATAAACACGTTTGTATTTTACATGTAACTGAACCCTAAAGTTTAACGGAACCCCAAGAATTACTAGAAATATAAGTAACAACATTTTGTGGTTTTTCTGGAAATTATGTCTCTTATCTATTATTGAATAGCACTATGTTGCTTCTCTTGAACTTGTTCACTTCAGTCAGGTACATCTTGAAAACTAAATAGGAAGATGTGTTTCAAGTCGAGGAACATGCTCAGAACATAAAATAATGTCATAATATTGTCATAATAAACAAGAATAAAAGGTTACCTTTAGTAGAGTTTCAAAGAATAATGTAGGTATCGGCGAATAGTTCTCAACATCTAACCCACTGAAACAACATTAAAGTTTGTGAAGTCTATGAATAGTTCCACCATTTTCCATCAAATCATCGGTTCAGTTAGCCTTCAAGAAAAAAAAGTGTTATAAAGCATGTTCCCTTTTCGACCTTTTCATTGGGGACAGGAAGGAAGGGCGTCTTCCTTTGATAAAGTGAAAAATAGCACCTTTAGAATGTAACCTGGTTTCACCCTTTAGAGGGTGTGCGTAGCTGAGGGCACATAGGGCTTTTGTACAAGAAGGGTATTGGAGATCTTTAGTTTTGGGTGAATTTTTGGTGAAGGAAAAGAGCTCGATTCTTAACATAAATCTTCTTCTAAGAATGTCTTAAGTAGGTATAACATACTTTAAGTGAGATAATAAATTTTGTACGCTTACCGCGGAAAAGATAGGATGTCGAAAACATTCACGATAATGCCCAATTTTGAACACAGTCCAAACTAAATACAACAAAATGTTCTCGTCGACGTACTACGTCCTGATAAAATAGACACCGAACATTTCTGTGTAAACAAAACTGACCTCAAATGAAAACGAAACAAAAATATTTTATCTCGTTGTCATTTTTCTCAACTTTCGTCAGGGTTTTCACTATTATACCCCAAAAAAAACCTGTTGAAATACATTTTTTTGAAGTTGAGCTTGTGACGTACGAGGCAAGTGTCGTCATCAAAAGCCCTTCAGCGTGAGTCGCAAGTTAACAATGCGGCCGCCCCCACCCTTTGACCTGCCTGATGCTTTGTCGCCGCGGGCACAGATGAGATGACATCTCGTATACACACCACGTATAGCTACAGCCCTAGTTCATGGCATTGAGCTTACCTGTATCTATTAATAGCTTTGGGGTTACAAGTTCAAGTGTACTGTCACGTGATAGTACTTAGAATGCAGGACTGCGTTAGTACATCGTTAGCATGGTGATTATAGCTATTAATATTATTAATCCTTGAATATAAACAAGTTGGCATATTTAAAACACCATTTGAAACGTTTTATAACTTTGAGTGGGGTCGACCTGATTGACCTGATCGAACGATGCTGTGATGAGGATGAGACTGAATAACTCCATCTTTCCGAAGATAATTAATAAAGTATTACAGCTAGTGATCGATTGTAGCCCGCGGTGATTGACAATATACGAAATTCATATAAATTACAAGAAGAAGAGGAGGAAGACCACGAAAAATTTAAGTATAAAGCCCCATTTTAGTAGGTACACCATTTCAAAAGCTTTCTGAATACACATTCCAAAAGGAAATGACAGAAGTTTCATGTTTTCCTTGTTAACTTGAGATATTTCGCAAAGAAATAATTTTGCCGGCGGCAATGCTTCATTTCTGAGACATTGTACGTTATTGTAAAGCAGGAAAGGCCAAAGTAACATGACATTCTGTTCTGCGTGACGTCAATCTTTACCTTTGCCTCTCTTTGCAGTCCTCCTGAATGCGTTCAAGCGAAAATATCCAGCAACTTCAAAAAATTGTTATCTGATGTTTTTGCGTGGATGTAAAGTTGAAATCTTGCGAGATTACATTTGTCTCAGTTCACAGGCTTTGACGTGAAAGACTTTTGACATAAAAACATAGATTTACGGTAACGAAGGAAAATCCAGCGAGCAATGTTATACAAAGTATCGTTGGCCTAGATATTGATTTCGGTCTATAATAATTTCATGACTGGAAAATGCTCAATAATTCAGGACAATATCGCGGGTCCAGGGGAAACAAAGTTCAATGAAATGGAAATTGATGCAATGAAATGTTATAAGTACTTGCCTGTGTTATAATATTTGAAACGTGTGCTCAAAATGTTGCCAAATGCGAAAACGATGAAATTAAAATGAAAATGGCGATGATTCAACAATTTGGATTACGCAGATCAATGTTATAAATGTTGAGTTATGCGAGGGTTGTTGTGCACGATATGACCTTAGAGAATAGGGGTACAGGTCTAACATTCGTGTTCAGTTCAGTCACGGAATAAACGCAGATTTTGTCGCGTACGACAGTCGCACTTGATAGTCGCATCACGTAGCACGACTTGATATCTAATATTTGGTGGCGACAAAAAAACGGATTTTACAAGACTGAAAATACGCGCCACGAATACGAGTACTATAATGCATGTGCTTTGATTTTTCCTTGAGTTCTGATGATTAGTTATAGTTTTCATATGTTTTTTCGAGGTGGGAGACTTCACAGGAATAAGGTAGGTAGGTACCTTTTGCTTACTAAGTTGGATTGGAATTTTGAATTTTGATGTGGGAAGATGCTGAGAACTTCGGTAGAGTTACTTGTTTGTATCCAAACAAGTAACTCTACAACAAACAAACAACAAAATAACAACAACAAAAACAAAAAACAAAACAACAAACAACAACAAAAACAAAACAATACAAAACAACAACACAACAACAACAACAACAACAACAACAACAATTGGTAAATTATGAAATCTAATTTGATTAAACAAATAAGATCTTATTTGTTTAATCAAATTAGATTTCATAATTTACCAATTTTGTTTTAAATTCATCAGACATAAAATTATGGTGCTTACCATCAAAAACGTAGGTACTTATAGAAGCTAATTTTATTTTATTGATCTTTTACAAACAATATACAAGCTAACACTATTTACACTAGGTACTAAATTAAATGACTAACTAACTAACTATACAAATAAATACAAAAACAAAAGTACACTTAGGCGTCGAAGTACTCGTCCGCATCGATGTCATCCGGAAACGTGCCCAGAAGGCTGGCAGCACTGCCACGTTGAATGGCAATGCTAATTCTTTGGCCACGAGTCAGCCCTCTGGTCACGTGAAGTCTCGACCAGTCGGCGAGAAATTTCCTTAAGCTAATTATTCTCATAAACCCAATAATTTTAGTAACAAAAATTTGTTTATTAAACACCTGCAAAATTCTTGAAATTAATAACACAAATAAACAGCAAACAACTTCTGTATGAACGTGCCTAAAATCATTTACTAGCAGCAACCATTCACCCATAGTCACCTGTTATGAACTGGTTACGTTCTTTCAGCCGCTGTAATAGCTTTTAATTTTATAGCGGTTTATGATTTACGTTTCATTTTATGTCCCGTTTATCACCTGAACAACTGCACGATTTTCAGCAAAAAGCGCTGCATGCGCTATAAATAATAAATCTAACAATTTTCGTGGAGCTGATAATGTGGATATAAGCTGTTGGAAGCGAATTTAAATGTGGGTACAATTTTGGTAATTCTTTTTCAGAAAAATTCAAAATCTTGTAACATGCGACTAACTAAACAGAACTAAACTTTACAACAAAATATTAAATCTACATTGTTTAGTTTAATTCCTTTATAAGATTACTCGCTTTTGCCTGCGGATTCGCTCGCGTGGAGGTCGGAAATTATCCCACGGGAACGTACTACCGGGATAAAAAGTATCCTATATCTATCCAGGTCATGGTCTACCCATGTGCCAAATTTCATTCAAATCCGTTCAGCCGTTTTAGCGTGAAAGCGTAACAAACAAACAAACTCACTTTCGCATTTATAATATTAGTCAGGAAGTTAGGATGTAGTTTTTTGCGTTCATGACATCGTTGTTTATATCCTAAATATAAGTAGGTACACTCTGTGCATTTCTAGCAAAGAAAAGCAACCCAAGCGGCCACATGCGTCGAGCATCATTTCAATATCTTATTCACTAGGTTTCTCTTTAAATTTTACTCACTAATTACTCGTCACTAATGTTGTACTATATAGCTTGATGCCACATTTTTATTACGACATTTCCGTATAATATAACCAAGGAATAAAATTTTCACCAGCTCCTGCACTATAAAACTGAGAATGATTTTATTTCCCATCGTAAATGTTCGATACATGTACATTAACTTAGCTTGTATGTTACATACATCATGTATAATATTTGCTGTACACAAATTCAGTTGATAGAGCAGATAAAAATCCAATTTGTTAAAAAGCAAAATTGTAATAGGCTAATGCACCACGTCAAAGTTGATGTCGATGTACGTTTCTATTTTTATAAGCTTTTATAAATGTCAAATCGTATTGGAAGTTCTTATTTCATTAGGGGAGAAGTTTTATGTACAAGTTCTAGAATAGCTATTTCTATGAATTACATATTGATTGGAAAAATGAAATGAATGATTTTATACGTCACATTTTCAAATCCTCTAGTATAACCCCTTTCAAGGAATAGGTAGATTTTCCCTATCACCCTGTATATAAGGTGCTTTAAAAATATCTGCCACGGCTTCAATGGGTATTATGTATAAAGATTACAATAGTGAAGAAATTTAGTACCCCGGAATTGAGAAAATAAATAAATAAAATAAACATTTACTTTATTCATTCTTCACAAACTACGCGCGATGTGTCGCTTCGTCAATGAAAACAATTGCTACCTCTTTCTAACTATTCTATGAATGAATACTAATTACTAGGGAACGGTTTCATACAAATAAAAATCTATTCAAAATACGCACATTTTTTGTATGAAAAAGTTTATGACATAAGATCAATAATTTATCTTCACTATAGTAATCTATGTACACAATACTGTCTCCCATTGCAGCCGTGGCAGATATTTTTATTGCACCTTATATTTGCATCAGATTCGCGTAACATCATCAGGTCATTCTCTGTATTTTCAACAGTCATACCTTTCAAGACAGTCTTATCATCTTTCTGCACTATTTTACAATACATCATTCCTTCCATAGTCCCAACAGTTGTATATTTAACATATAATATATCAAAGTCTGTTTCTAACTTTTAACAACCACTTCAAGTATCTTCGAGCCTACAACCAACCATCGTTCGTCTATTAGCTATCTCTCGTAAGATTTTGTTTTGTACTCCAAATATAAATTTTAGAACAGCACATTCAATTCAACGATTCAGAGGAGCAATTGCCGTATTTTTAACAACGTTCTCAGTGTCCATCTGTCAAAATTTTTATAGCGTTTTATTTGATTGTCGCTGGCATGAGATAGTGACTTGATTTTTAACGTTTTTAGGTGCGAGAATTGGCCTTCAGATATCTAGGATTCCTTCAATACTTACTGAAGTGAGTTATCCGTTTCACAAAGCTTAATAAGACTTTAATTTACCTTGAGGTATCCGATCAAGAATGTCTTGCTAAGAAACAAACTTGGGACCAGAATTTGTACCTATTGCCTTTCATGTCTTAGCTGGATTTCAAAGATGAACGGACTGCACAAAGTCAAACTTAAACCAGAGGAGTATTTGAAACTGATTGCAGTACTAGATCTGGACTCTATCTGGTATTATCGACATCATTATACCTAACTAACTAAATTAGGTTTAGGAAAATTTATGACGGTGCACAGAAGATTTAGAAGTTCAAATTCAAGTGGGGCAGACGAGAAAAGAAATCGTCAACTCGCGGAAAAATTGAAAAACTTCATGAAAGTTATGAAAAAAAAGACAATACATTTACTGGCAAAGTCTAATAGTTACTAGGTGACCCGTCAGACGTTGTCTTGTCAAACTTTTTTTTTATTCCTATTTTTTTTTTCCTTTACACCACCCTCGTATTAGAGTAAACAAAACAAAAAAAAAAAAAAAATATTCAAATCGGTCAAGCCGTTTTTGAGTTTTTGCGAGACTAACGAACAGAAATTGATTTTTATATTTATGAAAAAGATATATTATAATAGATATCAACAATACCCTACCGGTTAAGATTCTTGAATTGAAATCCAATTGGTTAGGGCCTAACCAATTGAATTTCAATTCAAGAATTTCAGGAATAGAGAAGTTTAATCCTACGTAGAAACACTGCTTTTCTCAAAGAAGCTTATTGGAAAATTCCCGATAATTCATTAGTACAGCTATGATAAATGTGCCGTTCGACGTTACCATTGAAAGTGGGCCCTTTTTACTTTACGGTGATACGCAAAAAGGGTGAAAGGGGTAAAGAGGGAAAAGGGGATGATATAATCAATCTAGGGTTGTCCCTCCGCCAGTCGGTTGTGTATTGAAGTGACGCTGACGTGTGCAGTGATTACACATCCTTGCCTATTATATTTCGCGGTGGCAGGAAGACTTATTGTTCTTCGTTAAAACTTTCGGAGCTGCTAATTAGCAGTATTCATGCGGGTAATTGGATATTTATTTTTAAAGATAAAACAGTTTTACGGCGTTAATTAACTTCTTTCTTTTGTTTTCTACGTACTGCTTTGGTAGGCATCAATATATAATCCATCTGCCTAGCCTTTTCCCAACTATGTTGTTGGGGTCGGCTTCCAGTCTAACCGGATACAGCCGAATACGAGTATTTTACGTGGAGCGACTGCCAATCTGACCTCCACATTCCACAACCCAGTTACTGAGTAATACGATACCCCTTGGTAAGACTGGTTGTCAGACTTTCGGGCTTCTGTAACGGGGTAACGACTGTCAAAGATCCAAGAATGTCAGCCGGAACTAACCGCTTAACGTGTTTTCCGAGGCACGGGGGTGTCTCGGTGTGTAAAGATGGTCACCCATCCACGGACCGACGCAGCAACCTGATCGACAACCTGATCGATCGACTAGTGCAGCTGTTATTACTTAGCCACGAGCCCCTCAGGCATCAGTATACTATGTGAAAGCTTTTATCATTTTTGAATCTCGAGCTACCGCCAAAATATCGATTACAGTATGAAATCGAACCCAAGACTTCAGGATACTCAGCCCCACAGAACAGATATTTATCTGTTCTGTGCTCAGCCCTGTTTGTTACTTAGACCAAAGCTGATATTTACCACCTCCATAATTGCTAATAATCCTAATGATTGTGCTAAACCGTCACTTACATAACGGTTGTGAATATGATTATCATCGTTATTACATACATACGAGGCTTAGGCATGTACCTATTTACAGGTGTTAGTGTTTATTTGTGTACAACGGGGTGTATGTGTGCGTGTGCATCGTGTAACGTCGTTTCAGTTCGGAACTATTCGGATCGGCGTTTGTGTGCGTGTAGCAACTAACTCCTCATCACTCATACTATCTCTATCGGACATGATGCCAAGTGAGATAGCGTGCTTTTTGGCCACGCCCACCAGTGAGTTCGTGTCCGCGGCTAGTTGCACCTTAACACAAGCTTCTTAGTATAATGCGTTCAGCGGACTTCAGATGGTTTAGATATCTAGGTATAATAATTATAAAGCAGAAGAGTTTGTTTGAACGCGCTAATCTCTGAAAGTCGGATTTGAAAAATTATTTTTGCATTTGATAGCCCAATTTAAAATTAAAGGCTATTTTTTTAATTAAATAATTTTAATAGATAGGCTATTTAACATCACGCTGCAACCCTTAGGAGCCAAGCAAAAATAAAAAAAAAATAGAAAAAACGCTAAGCGGAAACGAAGTAAGTAACAGGGGGCAGCTAAGTATAGGATATAGCTTCTGCCCGCGACTTCGTCCGCGTGAAATTTCTTATTCCCCCGACCCACCGTGTCGCATCGCATCGCCCGTCCTTGCTATTACTTTGTTTACCGCTTTTTTATTTTTTCTCGGCTCCTAAGGGTCGTAGCGTGATGTTAAATATCCTATAACCTTCCTCAGGAATTGGGCTATCGAATACAAAACGATTTTTTCAAATCAGACTGGTAGTTCCAGAGATTACCCTACATACATGTTACCTCTTTATAATGTTAGTATGGATATTTTATGTTAAAACAAAAAAAAATACCGGACGAAGTCGCCGGCAGAAGCTAGTCTTTAGATAAACACTGAGCAAAGCACGTGTATGAGTAGATTCTGATGAGCATTGATCATGAGAGCCAACAATAGATCGCAGTGAAAAAGACAATCGGAAAGTAGATCTAGCAAAATGACCCAGATAATGATCGCTAGAAATATAATATTGTCATGACTTAAGAATAGATATTGGTAAACCACCTGTCGTATTGAACATCCGGTATGGGCTAATAACAGTATTGAAAAACCTTGCTTTCGATAGTAAAAACTGACCAGAGTTTTAGCTCATTATGTATGGGATTCCACTGAGTAAAATCACGCGTCAAATAATTTCATCTATTTCAGAACAAATTGGAAAGTAATGGGTACTCCAGATATTGTGCGAATGATGGGAATTATTATTGTGAATATTCTTTGCTTTATAATATAAGTTATAAAGTTCTCTTTACTTTTACTACAATAAATCCTGATAATTTTAAATATTACTTGTTTTTTTATTTCAATTGCCCCTAGGCTAGATTACGAATTTTGATTTAGAACAATAGATAGAGAGACTTAGTTTTTTTTAACCTAGAACGCAAAGGGTGGGTCCACACACAAAATTACAAAAAATAAAAAAGTAACGCGCGCGCTGTCATTGTTCGTTCAGGCTCACTTTCGTGCACTCGGACAATCCTGGGTTTTCGTTCGGGCTCACTTTTGTGCAATGGTTGTTTCAGTGGACATTTGTCTTTAGTGTTGACATCCGTCACAGTCAATGCTCGTTACGCCATTTACCGTATTTTACAATAGTATTTTTCATCACAAAAACTCGGAAAATTTGTTTATAAGATATAATACCGTAATATTTTATTGAAAACGTTGCTTGACCGGTAAATCGAGGAAGCTGTAGTAGGCATTGAAATAAAATATTTAAATGAGACTATTCTATGCAGAGGGACGATCGGTATGCGGGCACAAATAAATCAGTGCGCAATGCACAAAACTGCAGGACCGTATCGCCGTGTCGCCCCGTGTCGCCGTGTCCCATCGAGAATGTGTCACTGATAAATATAATAATAATAATAAATATGTTTGGACATATCACACAACGCCATCTAGCCCCAAGCTAAGCAACCTAATGCTTGTGTTATGGTAACGAGATGGCTGATAAACTACTTATATACATTTTTTTTTTGTAAATACATACATATTATAGATAGAAAAACACCCAGACTCGGAACAAATACTTGTAGGTCGTACAAATATTTGTTCCGTGCGGGAATCGAACCCGCGACATGCTGCGCAGCAGTCAATCGCTCAACCACTGCGCCAACCGTGTCGTCAAGCGTCGTCGTGATGCGTCGACACTTGTGCGTTTACACACGATATGCGCTATATCTACCACGAAATGTGCATAGCTAGACTTTGAATGCTGAACGGAATTTTTGCTTTATCGCGTTCAGTTTGTCGACTAGAGAAAGCAATTCAGCAAACAAAAATACGACGAGCATTTGTTTGTCTTCCCAAAAGTCGTTCAGAAATATGATTCTTTGTTAGTAGATAAGTATTGTTTGGTAAAAGAATAACTCGTAGGGGGAAAATGATACAAAAGTGCTATATTACTCACCAGATACCGAGATAACACACACGTATTAATTATCCATAATTACTTCATTACTCCACCCAAGAAAAACAAAATGAGTGTGTTCCGTTTTTATTCTCCGGGCAACACGTAAGAGAGGAAATTAACCTGTTTCTACCTTCTATATTTTGTTTTTTGTATCAAACAAGAATCTCTGAATAAATCTAAATGGGGGTTTCATTATTGTATTGCGAAGCGGCTGATAAAGAGAGATATATTTTATCTTGACAAAACATCATGAACTTGAGTAACGGGGAAAGAATGCCGCCCTCTTACATCGGCGAGCCGCGAGCGTACTCAAGCCAGACTATAAGTTTACGAACGTTCTAAATCATAGTAGGTACGTATCTATTAACAAACTTGAAAGTATGTCACATTCGCGTGTTGCTCGTAATAAAATCCGTTTCGATTACACACAGCGGGCGTGTGTTTGCAAATCGCTCCACACATTGTCGAGTTGTGACCGGCGAGCGCAACTAACCCCACATTGCGACGGCGACGGTTACTTAAATTCCCAATACCTTTTTCACAATTTCCAGTGTTCCCGTATTACATATATGCACACACTCAGTCCGCAGCATCGGTCGAGGACAGATGAACAATGCACGCTTTACTCCGCTGTAGTTTGCGATCCGTCGCGCGATTGATAATGTCATAACAACCCGTCCGGCTGGAATCATTGCAGTTATCCGGGTTAAAACTCGCTGCCGAGATGTCAGCGTAACTGACGGGTTTATTAAAAATCTACAACAGTAAAATAAATTTACCATTTAAAGCCTTTCTCTCTTGCTTTTATTTTTAAATCAAACGACCATGAACGAAAAAGGGGTAAGCTGATGTTCAATATTCTATGTTTCAGCCTAGATTATTAACCAATCAATTTCGCGCTTGCTTGACGGATAATTTTAAAATATCGGTACATCGTAAAATCCCTGACATCACTGCCTACTGAGACGCTTTCGAGAAAATTGGCCAACTCAGTAGAAATCCGACCCAAGTTTTGACTTATATCTGTCACAACTTTTCGTCATAAATGTGTCACTGTCTAGTCATCAGTTTGTTAGCGTAAATAACTCTAATTAGTTTACATTTAAACTGATTTATATAAAAAAATTCAAAGCTTATTAAACACAAAGGAATAAAAATAAGGAAGAAAAAAAAATTGGTTCTAAAAAGAAAATATGACAGGAAAACGGTTGGATGCCGGAAATTTAAATAATTGATTAGTGAATACTAAAGTTTTCGTATTATATTGCTCATAATATTTTGGAAGCTACATCAAACGGCACATAAATCATACATGGAACGGTTTCCAGACATTAGTTGCACCGAGTAGGTGTGTATTGCCCGATAAATGCCTTGTTGATAATTTATCTGTCAGGACACAGGGTAATGAGGATTCGACGCCAGATTAACTAGGGTACCTACGAGTTTCCTGGAAAGTAGGCCGACTAGCCGTTATAACTGACTGCGTACGAAACATTCTCAAGAAATCATAAAACGCAACAATTATACATAGTAACAGAATTCAGTAGCAAATTAACACGTGCTAAAACATTATGATCCAGAATGTTCTAGTATGAATTGGAACATCTTAACGTATTTATTTTGTGTTTGAATTTATTTCATAAGCCGTTATAAATAACAGAAAAAATGCAAAAAGTCTCTTTACCGAAAGCTTCAAACTTTTTGTTATTCCGTGCCAAAGACGGTCGCTCGTTGTGGTCGACTGAACGCAGAATTTTACATAGCATTATGTTCCATATATTTTAGCATAAAATATTAATTAAGGTCACATTTTCGGAAACAGATTCGCACAGTGCACTGTATTATTATTTTAACATGATTTATCTTTTTTTTAAATGGTTATATACCGTACACAAACTCATGAATAATAATGCGAATTTAATCATATGGTTTTTATTATCCTAACTAATATTATAAAGTGAGTTTGTTCGCTTGTTACGCTTTCACGCTAAAACTGCTGAACGAATTTGGATGAAATTTGGCACATGGGTAGACGATGACCTGGATTAGGACATAGGATACTTTTTATCCTGGTAGTACATTCCAGTGGGATACTTTCCGACCTCCATGAGGGGGAAGACGCGGGCAAAAGCTAGTTTATTGATAAATCTGAAAACAAGCCAGAAAATCATAATTATATATTATGTAAAACCCTAAAAATATCTAAACAGATATCACGTAAGATCTATATTATCGTCCATGGGCGTAATTCTGTCATCGGGGATACAATTAGACCAGATAAGAGCCCTCTCGCTCTTCATACCTACTGAACAGAACGGGTCTGACTCATAATAATAACACGTAATGAATTCTATGGCTAAAACAGAAGTTAAAATCACTGACACGTAGAGGATAATGCAGGGTTAATTAAATAGTTTTAGCACGGATAAAGCTAACCTGTTGGCTGACGTTAAACTACAGGAACCTAACTAATTTTAGTTTTAAAACAAGCCAAGGAAACTCGCCATTTCATGTTATTTGCGTACTGAAATAACCTAAAACACACACAAAACAAACTAACAATCAAGTCATGCTCTTTGACAGTTATGACGCGGAAACATTTCACGGATCTCAAGAATTAACTGAATCGGATCTTATGACAGCATTTAGGGATTTATAAAGAAGGAATAATCGGATCAGTGAGACTGGAGACCGTACACATTTTTACAGCACCCATGATGTTCATAAGATACAAGTAATGTAACTTACAGCGACTGGATAATATCAATAAAAGTCAAGCGAAGAATTTAATCAGTGATCTCACGATTAATTATACATAAATAACTTAAAACACAAAACAAACAAGACGTTCTGTTTGACAGTTATGACGCGGAAACATTTCACGGATCACACGAATTAATTGAATCGGAACTTATTACTAACTTATGGATTTAACAAGAAGGAATATTCGCATCAGTGAGACCGTACTTTAATGCCCGCGAGTCCCGCGACACGCGCGGTCCCGCATTTTATGACTTCCCGTGTCGTCGCGCCGCGATCAAATTTGTGCCGAAAACACATCAAAATACTGTCCGAAATAAAATTTAAAAATATACGGTACGATTATAAAATATTGCTGATGGGTGGTTGAACACATTAGAATTTTACACATTTCAGAGTCTTATGTCAGACTTTTTAACTGCTAATAACAGTGTTGACAGATTTCTTCAGTTTACATGGATTTTTCAATTGAATTTGCCTTAAGCAACAATTCTTGCAAGTCTTGCATACACATGAAAAGCATAACTTGTTAGAAGGATTGTATGTCTCTGTGTGGGTAGGAAACTATGTAAGTCCGTGTATAATAATATTAATAATACTCGAAGCTTTTCCATACAAGGTAAAAGGATATCCGTCTAGTATGTGACGACAATGAGAATGTGGCGTGACGATCAAGTGCGCGGAACATTCGTAACAATGGTCAATTTAAAAAGTATAATAACTGCGGCAGATTGTTAACCTATCACCACTGCTATTTCTGCGAATACATTATTTATTGCTACTACATATATAATAAAAATGTCTTCAAAGCTATACCTACTGTGTTGGACAAAAACACGTTTACACAACGTGACGCTATGCCACGCCAATACTATACAAAGATAATTAGTTTTGTCCTGAAACTTTAAAGACTGTCTGCACCAGAATAAGTTGAGAAAGTCATACACGTTCTCCCGGAAAGTGCCAAGAAACATGCCAGATTGTTATGCATACCAACCCGCCATCGGTTACTAGATCTTATACCAGAAACATAATCGCGTACACTGAACCACATTTACATCGCAGTAGGTAGAAGCGCACGCGCGCACGCCGACGTGCGCCAGTGAATCATGCGCACTCCGTCATGTCACATCATTACGACCTCGAATCTAACACTAGTGACACACCACCCAGTTTGTATGTCGATAGACGCTTTTTAATGATAATAAACTTTATTTTTTACACTCCGGTTTGTAATTGACGACTTAATGTATATTTATACGCAAACAGACAATTCTCTTAGTTTTATTACTAAAATTGACACTTGAATAATTTTGTTTTTTGAAACTTTTGCTAAAAGAATTTTCACTATTATAAATGTAGAAATGTATGTGACATTTCATTTCATTGCGGAAACTACCAGTATTTTCTTCTAATAAATGTATCAAATGCTGACAAAATATTACAAAAGCTGAGGGCTTAAAGGTATTTGCCTGCGCAACATAATACTTGAACAGTTAATTTGAAGGAGAACATTCATGAACAACAAAGTGTGTTTAGGAAATACAGCAAGAGTCAATAAATTGCGTTCCCGGTACTTAGTTGAAACGTTTGCATTGTGCTATGCTATTAAATACATTGCTGCAATTGCATTACTTCCTTTAGACAATTTATTTGTGAAGTTCAACGTTGTAGGGAGATTTTGCTAATGTTTAGAGCGAGATGTACTTGTACGGCATAATTAAATGCAAGTTTCAATTACAATGGACGTCTGTGAATACATTTACAGATGTTAACTGACTTTCTTGTTTATGAAGTACTCTTCATAAACAAGAAATTTACTTAACACACTGTTCCAGTTTCAAATGTCTATAAGCAAATATAAAAAAAAAAAAAACTAAAGACAGATCTACCCAAAGAGATGTGTCAAAATTGCAAAAAATAAACAACAGAATTTAGTAAACTGTCGACAAATGTGTCACATCACTATCGTTATGCTAATCTGTGGCTCGGATGTCATCTTGCGCAACAGGCGAGCCGAGGCGAGTGCCGCGAGTGTGTGCGCGGCTTAACTTCAGCTAATGCCCCACTTCGAGACTCAGCCTTAACCACTGTCATCAGCCTAAGTACACTGTGGGATCATTTTTCGAAGCAAATTACGTAGCTGGCAAATTACAGTCATTATGTGAATATATGGTCTCTACGAAACCACGGTGCTGTGACAAAAAACATGTTGAAATTGCAGGTTTATAATGTGAGATGTAAAAAGACGCGAGGAGACGTCAAATCTCACGACGACCGTGACGTATAAAGACGTAGAAATTGAAGGAAGAGTATTGTGTTTTATACAAGAATTTATTTACACAAAGTCTCTAAATATGAAAAATCTGCATCTTAGTATTAAAAAACCCCAACCATGAGCTTAATTAGATAAAGCTATCAAATTCACATAACAATTAATTAGGTATTAAGGATAAGTATGAATAGTCTGTCTAGTCGAAGATAATCTGATTGGTTTGGTACTAATGAGAGATTAAATGGAATAATCTCGATGCTATTACAGTAAGATAATATTAGTTAAGTTGTTTACGCTTACCTTGGCGGCCTTGGTAATAATAACAGAATAAACAACGTTTGTGCATTTCATTTTCATAACATCAGCCTGTAGGTAACTAAATTTTTGTTGAACACAACAACAAGCTATTGTGCCCTTGTCATAGACAGTAAAAAAAAAGTTTAATTTAATTTAAAAGAAAATTCTTTGAAATTCGATAAAAATATGAAAAGCCCACACGAGTTTCATACAGAGTTTGTTTCTTCGGTTCGGTTCAAAGAATTTATTCTCATATAGAACACAAACAGTTCACTTGACATACTATATTATTAGTTAATCATGCAGTTATAATTATAAGGTAGCATAATTACTCCGTGTGTCGATAAAAGGCAAACAGAATGTTTAAAACTAGGGTTCTAAAGATTTCAAATTCAATACTAAAAGTAATATTATCCTGGTATATCAATTTTATCATACACAGGCATTTATTTTTAACCGAGTTCAAAAAGGAGGAGGTTCGCAATTGTTCCCCGATTACTCGAAGATGGCTAGACTGATTTGGATTTTTTTTGTTTTATTCGAGAGGGTCATCACAGTTGGTCCCATATAAAATTGATTAACTTTGCTTCGGTAGTTAATGAGTTAGCTTCAATAATACGTATTTTTTCCCCACTTTTATATGGATGATGTTCTAGTTTGTTTTACAGGTATTAGAATTTGTGTGGGGTAGGTACCACAACTAAAAAGTGAAAAATAAAAACTTTTTTACAAAAAAATTCAACCGACTTCCAAAAACAACACTACAAAGTGAAAAATAACTTTAATTTCGGAAGTCGGTGGCAAAAAACGAAAATACATTTAACTAGACACCGACTTCCGAAATTAAAGTTATTTATCACTTTGTAGTGTTGTTTTTGGAAGTCGGTTGTATTTTTTTGTAAAAAAGTTTTTATTTTTCACTTTTTTTTGTTCTAGCTTTTTTTTACATTGTTTTAAATGTAAGTAAATTCTTGCACAAATATTCCACCATTTTTCCTTCAAAATGGAAACTTTCAAAGTAAAAGAGGTTATTATAACCTGTAGGTACGGTATAGCATCAGACGACAGTAGATCGTCGGTCGAGTAGCGCCGGAAGCGAGCAGTTTGGGGGCACGGCCCCTTCCGGTGGTCGCGCGTCGCGTCGTTGCATGCAAATAGTCGACCGTTCGTCCGGCCGATCGGCCGTCCGTCCGGCTGGCAGGTGACGAAAGTATGGAAAGAATACCTTTGTAATACATTATTATAAAAGCTATACGTGTGGGCTAATTACATTCATGTCAGGCCGCGAATGTATTCGTATTTGGAGTTATATTCGCCTGTTTATGGCTTTGGTGTAAGTTTATGTAGTGGCTAAGAAATAATAGCCGCACGGGTCGATCATTCGGGTCGGGTCGATAATTATCACTTCTTTAATAATCCGTTTTTGCTAAATGTACCTTTTTTTTTTGTAAACAGGATTCAAGGGTTTGAGCTGAAAACCAGCGCTTAGCAACCCGCCAGGGGACCTAAGCATAATGCTAACGCTTAAACCTTTTGCTTCCGGTATGATTGTTTTGTGTATGTACCACTACTACTAGCTGTAATACTGGAGATAATAAACGTTTATTCTATTCTATTCTATCAATCGGGTTAAACTACGCTTGTCGCAGTCGGTCCGTGGATGGATGACCGACCATTTTTACATACCAAGACCCCTCCGGCTCCATGCCTCGGAAAGCACGGTCTCGGCTGTCATTCTTGGATCTTTGGCAGTCATTATGGGTCGTCAGAAGCACGAAAGTCTGACAATAGGCAGATTGATTGATTATCAGTAGTAAAACTTAAGTGGCAGTGGGCAGGGCACATTGCTCGCAGAACATATGGCCGATGGGGCCGAAAGGTTCTGGAGTTGCGACCGCGTGCTGGAAGACGTTACTTTGGAAGGCCTGAAACAAGGTATACGATGACCTGGTGAAGGGCGCAGGAATCCGCTGGATGCGGGAAGCATAGCACCGGTTGAAGTGGCGGTGCTTGTCGGAGGCATATATCCAGCAATGGACATCTTTCGGCTGAAATGATGATGGTTATGAGTCAAATTAGTGTTATAACTTACGAGTATATGTTTTATGTCTGTTAGAAGTGTTCCATGGCTGATAATCAGATTGTTTAACAACGCACAGCGCAACCACTGGATCTATTCTATGGAAAATGTCCTTTGAAGGAATAGAGACGCATTAAAAAAATATGTTTTTTAGAAACGTAACCCCTGAACATGTCTAACTACAAAGTAAATATATTGAAATCAAAATCACAAATCAAAACAAACTTAGCACCCAATAATCACAAACACGTGCGGTAGCTCCCAAGAGTCAAAAATAAACTTATCAATAGCTATTGAAATTTGGCTCTCTTACAATCTTAATAGACCGTAATGTGGGTTACCTATATCAAGGCACGAGTATATCTCATTTTCTCTATTACCCCGTATTGACTAAATCCTTTCTCTGAAGGGGTGTGACAGTGAGATGGATTAGACAATACTGTAGGCCAAGTGTTTCTCGAATTCCCAGTCATGTCCCGGAGTGCCCAGAGCCCCAGAACAATGCGTTGAGTTATGAGCTTATGAGTCTCGATGTGCGTTTAGATGTTTGTACATTTCGTATACTTGGATGAGCTAGAATACAACGTATTGTAGTGAATTATTATTTTTAACGAATCGTATGTGCTTATTTTGTCATTTTTCTCGAAAGCGTCTTCTTTTTTCAACCCATTGTGCCACTTTTAGCTAGATGGACCGATGACCTGAAGAAAGTGGCTGGGGCAGACTGGATGCGGAAGGCGGAGGACAGGGTGTTGTGGCGCAACCTTGGAGAGGCCTATGTCCAGCAGTGGACTGCGATTGGCTGAGTTGATTGGTTTGATTGTGCCTCTTTGCTGGGCAATAGTTTAGTAATTTTATCTCTTAATTTTTTTTCCCCAATTCTGAACTGGACCTGTATATTTTTAAGCACAATAAGATTCTATGCCCGGTGTTATGTAATGGGAAATTAATAGATAAACCTCCTCGAAGATTTCAAGGCCTTAAAAACTAGAGCTATAGGAAAACATTTCCGTCCATTTGAAGGCAAACCCTGCTAATCTAACTATCACTATCGTAACACAAGATGAATATTAACGTCCATACATCATATTCCAAGTTCCCCCTACTAATATACAATTCAGTAAGCGTGACGCTGTCTTACCCGCACATTACACAAGGATGGCATCAAATATTCGTGCCGGATTAACTGAACGTGGATAGTCGTGACGATCCCACTTCCGCACCACTACTGTCGCAATACCGTTGTTGGTCAGTGGCGCGGTGAATTTTTTATTCCCCATTATTCCCTAGCTGCTTATCCGGTCTGCCTGAATCTAGGACTTGAGTGAACATGGATGCGACGTGACGTAACGGATATGTGATGGGGTTTAATAGTTAGTGACTAAATGCACTCGAACGTTAACCGTTTTCCTACTAACGACTACATACGAGGAAATAAAATGTTGCATTTTTAATAGTGCTCGAGATTTTTCCGATTACATGTGCCGTCAACGTTCTATATGTAAATGAATGTGACATATGCCCTTTATTCAGGAAATAAATGTATGTAAGTTGGGAATTTGGATCCCTAATTCCCATGCAAAGATGCAACTGAAATCATTAGGTAGGTATGCTAGAAGATATGACAGTATTCTTAGAGCTTTTATTAGTTTTCCATAATTTGCTAATTAAATTAAACATTCGTGAATCACGACAAAGATTCTATACTTACCTCAAACGAAGCTTTCGATCATCTTTATAAAATATTTTGTTCAAATTATAAAATTTTAATTAAAACTCTTAATTAATTGGGTTCAACAAAAATAAATAACTAGATGAAACCAAGTTACGCAAGCAGACAACGATTATTTCAACAATAAGGTGTCACGTTTCCATCTTAAAATAAATATTTTATTCTACATGAGCAGCACCCTTTACAAAGAACAATTTTTCAAGAATCATTGGGATATTTCAAAGAGTTTTAATTTTAATATCGTATCACTTAAACACAAAGATGAAAGCAGTGTTTCATAGCGCAACAACTGAAAACTCAATAAAATTTAATATTGACTTAAATTTATCATCCTTCGTTATCAAAGAGATACGAAACACGATTTAATATTGAATCTTGAAAGTTTGTAAATGATTAAAGAAGTTAAGGGAAACTGGCGCCCGTTGCGCTGGCTTGTACACTTATATTAAACTTAGTTACTCTGAGGATTAAATTGTATGTACCTTACTTGACCTCATAGAAAAATTATGCGTAGGTATACTTTTCCTTCAGAATAAACTCTTGAAAGGAAAATAAAATTATCAAGCGCATGCACAGTCGCAGAATAAAAAGCGACGAGACTTATGAATGCAAATGACAGTTCGAAATGGTGACAATTTCATCGGTATTGGAAAATTGTTTAACCTTCACGTTCCATGTACAGTCAGTTATAGCAATTAGCTGACCCACCCTTGCCTAAAAGGTTGGGATTTTTTAGAATACGAATCGTTAGAATTGTATAGTTATTTTATATTTTATTTAAATAAGAACCTTTAATAAATAAAATATAAAAGAACTATAAAATTCCATCGATTCGTATTCTAAAAAATCTCAACCATTTATGTAAGGGTGGGTCATACATAACTCTGCTGTAAGCCGTATTTTGTGATATGTTTCTTGTTATTCTATACTATATACCACAGGTTAATAACCTCTGTAATTTATTTTAATATAATACAACGGTCAGGCTCAAATCCCCATAAGGCTAGACAAACCGTCGTAAACCTACAACTCATCGATGACAGTATTAGGTCCCATGTGAAGGGGGCGATTCCACCACAATTTATTGGACACAATATTTTCTTCTCGAGGCCGGAATAAAAACCTTGTAGCTAACTTTATATTTTCTTTGTGCCTAGGAAATTTAATATAAGCATTTTTTCGGCCAGCGCAGCTTCAGCCGCGATTGCAAGTTTGGGGTAATAAGGGGCAATTTTATTACAATATGAATTTAAAAAATTACTTAATTAAGTTAATCATTGATGGCCGGAGATCGCACAAGAGGTTTGGAAGGACAAGGGCTCGAAAAATAAAATTAAATTGATGACCATAATATTAGGTGTCTATAACATTCTGTATCTGAACAATACGGCAATGAGAGTCGAATCAACACAATTTTCTCAAAACAAATGAATGAGCATAATCGAAAACAAACGCAGCTGACCCGAGATGATGAACAATTGCAAAAAAGCAACAACATAAGGATTACGTGCAAGAACTCGGCTTAGAACAATGGCCGGCCTTGGGCGAGGCGCCGTAATCACTGTTCTCGGACTACCGACTACAATGGCGTGGATACAGATATCTATGTAGATGGCCAGCTTGTTTGTCCTTGTCAGTAAGACATAACACGGCCGTAGTTGTGTACTGGTGACGTGACACAGGCTCTGAAGGCGAAAGAGAATTGAGTAGGCTCCGAGGCTGTAGGTGGTACTAACCTGCCTTGTTGACCGACAAGGCAGTCTTTGGGCTTTGTGTACGGAAGACGGGTTTGCGTGGTTACGCTTTGGGCCGAGGTCAGCGTTTCGCCCTCAGGCTATTGATAGCTAGTTTGTGGAGCGGTTCCGGTGTTTCGATCCTGTGGTGTACCGATATATGCACCTTCTCAGAACAATAAAGGTACCTTGAGTTAACTGACTTGAGAACGGAGTGTTTGGGTGGACTAATGAATAGCCTTCGTTGTAATGTCTCAGATTTTAAGCTAAGGAGGGGTGAAAAGGTATTTTAAGCAACCAAACGAATAACTTTTGCTGAGAAATAAAAAATAATAAAAGTACAACAGCATTTACGTGCTTACATTCATCAGAATCCCCCTCAATCTGAAACCTGTCAAAGTATCAAACTTTATATTTCACAATTGCCTTTTGTCCAAATTCTCGTTAATTTTTTAATTGTTGATAATAAACTTCACGTTCCCAGAAAACATCTGCAATACATACCACTTGTAAGTAAATAGAAGCTGATATAAAAAGTGCTTCTGAAGCGAAGCCGGTCGTAAAAACTAGTATTATAAACTTGTTAGTCTCAATTAGTATAAACAACTCAATGGTAATATCGTTAACTACAAGCTACGTTTGCATTTGTTTAAATAACAGATGGCTGGTTTTATTAAAATTATCTTAGCAAAATATAATTATTCTCAAAGAATTTATTCGTATTCAAAGAGAATTAAGTGATTAGGAAACCTAAAAGAACTGTTGAAACGCAAACATTACCCCTATGTCTTTGAGTTTTGTTCATTTAGGTACTGACTGTAAAACCTGTGTTTCATATAAGATATCTTCGGAGTTATCAAAACAATACTTCATCTCTCAAATGTGAGCGATTTATGAATAGAAGAGTAAGTTTCCCTCAAAGCTCCACTATAGATCCATCGAAATTGATAAATGCGTTTCAGATACATTTGGAAACTTCCTCCGGGTCTCTGTCTATGTAAAGTTTTGTCTCTCACTAAAGTACCTTGTAATTTAGTACTATCATTGTCGTCTTCAAGCGGGTTACCGTGTACCAAAGGTATTATCGTCTCAGTAAACGTTTACGAGCTCGTAAGTAGTTTGACAAACGTTATAACGTATTGTCACCGAGTGTATATTGTTATGATCATGTTATCTTGTGTGCAGAGGCGGGAGCGCGGCAAATAACAGTAATTTTATCCAATGTCGTGAGAACCGACGTTGAGCAAGGAGTTAACCGCTGAACTAGTTC
This sequence comes from Cosmia pyralina, assembly GCA_946251885.1. Taxonomy (NCBI): domain Eukaryota; kingdom Metazoa; phylum Arthropoda; class Insecta; order Lepidoptera; family Noctuidae; genus Cosmia; species Cosmia pyralina. Next base: position 15,064,473 of record OX276353.1, read on the forward strand.
ACAGATTAATCTCAGGTTAATCTTAACAACTATCATTTAGATCTAGCGGTAAGACACGATCTTAGATAACGACGATGTTTTACATACAGAAGATAATGATTGTGGGTCTAGTGCAAACATTGGTCATAGTAACAACATCTAGAATGTAGGTATGTATTAGTATACTGTCGTCGTATGTATTAGTGTACTTTGTATATGTCGAATATGTTCAAACAAGTTTGACAATTGAATAAATTGTAATGCTAACCAGTGGTTGTAGCAACATATTGCTGAATTATCAGATCTTAGAATATCCTTTAACGTTTTGATTTCCTGTCAAGGAGTAGTAAATACGTGACGTCATGGCAAGACTATCTTATTCAAAATATTCAAAGTGTACCTGTAGAGTGTAGACTACATTGATGATTCAGACATGGTTATATTTGAAAACAATCATCGACACACGCGTGTTGCGTTAGTATGTGAAAAATTGCTTAGTGCATACGGATGGATTATGTATGAATAGATAAAGTCATATTTCATTTTATTCATTCACAAATTCTCTTTGAAATAGTGGGGTGAAAATTAAAAAGAATTTTATATCGAAATCAGTTCGACATTTTGAGAATTTGCATCGATAAAATAAAGCACACCCCTACTCTGAAAGTCGGTAACTGGACCGAAAGTTTTAAAATTCGATACCGCTGGATTGCTGGCTATCTGTACTAAGATCAAAAGAATGACACAACTGGCGTCCAAGAGTTTAATCTGAAACTCAATCAGCGAGCTCACAAAACCGACACGGTCCAATCCACGCGGTGGTGAAATCGAGACCACGGGCCACGGTTACAGTAACTAAGTGAAACAGTACACTATGCAACTTCCGTCCACATAATGTTGTCAGATATCCGATGTCTGTCGGATAGAGGGCCCGGCTGCGGTTGTGCGTCCGTTCGACCCACGCTTATGTCATATTCAAATTAATGTGATATGATACTTCCATTTTTTTGATCCCATTTGCTAAATAACATTTCCTAACAATTTCCAACGTAGACATACTGCACGCGGTTAGATTCAAATAAAATTAGTACAATATAACTACCTATTTGCATTTTCCACCTGAATAACCAAAAATATTGTTTTCAGCAGCCAAACGCTACAAAATAAATTAGTTTGCTTAAACCCTCCACAAAGTTTTCATGCCTCGCTTACTGCAAAACTTTTAGGTAGGTACATACTTAATAATATTTTAGTGAACCGATTTATAAATGAAAAGAAGTTTAATGTAGAGAAAATAACACTACATCAAAAGAAAACATTTGATCAAATATAAATAGCAAGAATAAAAAGACGAGAATATTTTTATTGTGAACGAAAGTAGATTCGACGAAAAGAGATTAATATCGTCGTAGACATACGAAACCGTAATAAAAAAATACATAAGTAAGTGCCGGGGGCGGACGGACAGAAAGTCGCACGACGCCTGCTCCTCCGGGAGCAATAAAAATGATATAGGGCCTGCAGCTTTGTCGCAACAGGAAAATCAATAGGATAGAAATGTCAAAACAAGGTCGAAGAACTCCCCGTGCAATAGGAACCTATCAAAATTATAAACAACTACGATACCGCGGCCGTGTCCGCGAGCACACTCTACCCCATCCTTCTCCCCCAGGGATCGAATTTCAGAAAATATTTCATAGACGACACACAAGTAATTTGCGCGACGTGCGACAGCGCCCTAGTAAATTTTAATTTGATGAAAATTACTCACCTCTACGGCACTCATACTGCTCTATATCATAAATGAAATTGTTTTATTACCTGAAACAGAAAAAAACATGGTTAATTACCTACAATTTGTAATGTTGGACTCATTTTTGACATGGAAATACAAACAGATATAAATCACTATAATCATAATGTCTTCCCACGTGAGTCAACAAGGTCTGGCTAAAATATGAGTTGTCATTAGAGCCCCAAACGTAACATTGTTGAAGGTGATACACTAATTGCGCCAACTGGCTCCCAGTAAACATACCAATTTATTACAAAAGAAAACTGAACACTTTGATCATCTTTATTTATTTGGCAAACGGCAATGTCAGCAGCCTTGCGAACTATTTGTTTTGGATGCGCATCGGATGAAAATATGCGATTGATACGATGTTAATACAAATCTTATTTGATAAGAACCAATTGCCATCACACCCGCGCACATATCCACATTCACTAAAGCCCGTAAATTACGCGCACCTTACGCCAACGGTGACAGATTTATTTAAACATGTGGGTCGGAGTGGGACATATAACTTTATTGCGAACCAATTGATTATAGGAACTATTTAAGTACCCTTTGATGATAATGAGACGTGGAACAGAACAATATGTTACGATTGTCAGTGTCGAGGCGATGTGATAATCAAACCAAAACAAGTGGTAACACTTGCAGTCAATGCAAAATCAACAGAAGGTTTTCTATGTGATAAATATCACAAACGTACATACCTGTAATAGCTAAGAATTAGGGAAAGCTACATTTAATGGCAAAGAAGTGTGTTCCAATTTATCACGGTATACCTAAAAAATCAATAGATCAACAAAGATAAAATCATCAATATAGCCCAGTCGACCTCCAACTGGTAGAACCCAGTGCCTAATTCGAATTTTACAATTTACATATAAAGACAACTGAAAAAGGACTTCTGGCTAATAATGTTAAAGAAATAGTTTTCAAACTAAATGTAGATATAACTCGGTTTGGTTAATAATCACTTAGTGAAAATACGTTGGCACTTCTGCCAGAAAATTAACTTAGTTATCCGATGTGGCAACGTTGCCAGCTACCTATCTAGACGGCTTGCCAATGGCGGCTGACACGAGACTTTGGTATGTCTTTTTTGTTTAACACTACTTAGACTGCAACTGCAATGTCAAAATAACTGAATATCGGTCTAGAACAAAAAGGGTTTGATTTATTCCATTTCGTTGATACTTCAAATATTTTGTAATGAACTCGCCCGGTCTTACTCATAAACATAATAATATTTACATAAGCAAATATTATTGTTCAACATTTGAATATGTTATCTTTTACCGATGCGATAGCTAATGGTGCTGTGTTCAGTGTGCCTATGTGATTTCGGCACTACCAGTGCTAACATAATTAATAAAATTAGTTCACAAATACCGCCAATGACCCGTCTCAGTGATGGATTTGATCGCAGAACAGTGCTACATTATCGCACTGAATGCACAGAACGTATTGGCAATCGTAACCGCACTGAATCACTAATACTCTTAGTAAAGACATCCAATTTGTAATTTAATGAAATTGCTGCGAGCGTGCCTGTCAAGCTTTAAGGTTGAAACCATTACAATATGGAATGTATGTGTTTGCACGCTCATTTTCGTCGTTGGAATACATTTGCGATGTTTGAATGCATGCTGCTGTCAGATTACTTCCCGAAAGACTTAGAATTTTCCGAATAAACTACAAATGATAAACAGCTAAAAGAGTTAAACTTATGAATATTGCTTATGCTTATTCTTATGCACATGTTAGAAAATAGTGTCTTGTTGATTGTCATCTCGCATCATTAATTTTGAATATATTTTGATAAATTGACTTACCTGTTAATCTTTAAATTTTCTCTCGTAATTATTAATGGCTTTGTTATGCTTGGGTTCCACATTCCATGTTAAGATGACTTGTAAGTGTTGTTACCGCCTAACAATAAATTGTTTCTAAAAATGTACATCTGTATAATTGAATAAAACATAAAATTATATTAATTATTATCTAACGACAGATATATGTAATGGTTGTCGAAAAAAAGTGGCGTTAAGAAGAAAAATTAAAATGATTTAGTTCCAACAAACAATCCCATAAAATTTTCTTTTTCATAATATTATCGTAGAATGTCGATTAAAATACCGCGTGGTTGCTACCCGCCCTAAATATTTACACAATTCTATGTATAAATGTTTTATAGTTATATTCAGTTCAGTGTCCTACTATAATTTTACCGTCGCAAATTTTTAAATTGAACCCAAAAAATGCTGCAGCAACAGAATTCAGTGAAGGTGCACAGAAACATTTTATGCAGCACTCAAATTGATTAGATTCATTTTTATCCGACTGTGCTGTGCTAAAACAAAGTAACGAGATACGTTAGCGCGTAGCAGACTTACTGTCTTTATCCATTTATTTTTATGTAGATTTACATGTAAATTTTGGTGTAATGACGCGAAAATCTGTAAGCTCTTCTCATTAATATTTATAGAGACTGCATTTACTATTTTTTACTGCGTCGCGTCGGTTTTATGGTTTTAGTTGTCACTTCTGTGTTTACCGAGTGTGAGGTTTTATTTCTGGTTGACTATCGTTATGTTATAACTGAGCGTACCATCATGCCTTGTTTCCCCGATGGGTAGACAGACCTGTACCCATAGTAGGTAGGTACACTCACATTTCGCCAGTTATATTTATGTCCTCGTGGGCGAGCCTATTGCCATCAACTGGGCACAAATCCAGACTCCGGGCGACACTGAGACATTCCTAATAACACTTTGCCCGACCTAAAAATTTAACCCAGGACCTCATGTTCAGCAGTAGCGCTTGTAACCACTACACCAAAGAGGTCCTACTGGACCAAGGAGGCAATATAATTTAAAAATAAAACAATTGTCATCGTAGCAGATACGTCGTCGTCGTGTAACAAATCTTCAGTAAAAGTAACTGAAGTGTGAAGAGTGGGAAGAAAAAATAAGGAAACAAGAGTGACTGTAAAGTTTCAACGGTAGCTAAACAGCTACCGTTGAAACTGTAAAAAAGGTCGGGCGTAAACACGCCCGACCTTTTTTACAGTGTTGTTAACTGTTGATTCTTTTTAAACATCTGCGTTGTGAACTGTAAACTACATTGTTCGCGGTTTGAAAGCTAAAATGACGCTCAAAACGTGCTTATTGCTTAACCGTTGGATATTAACATTTTCTATAAAGAAATTCGTGACAAATGAGGACGAATTATGTCAGAATGATTTATGTACTTTTATTGAATATGGGTTCATAATTCTCACACTCTTTATTAACTTCTATGTGTAATATTTTATCAATAGGGCATTATTGCACGAAATTAGCCAATAATTGCTTCTTATTTTACTAAGTACAGAAAAAGATTTGAAAACTACAGCGTCTTGACTACGAATTAAATTTTATTCTTAACTCCCAAATTGTTTCAGCCTATAATGCCACTCCTATCAATCTGATATCTAAACACACAGTAGCCGCGAGAACACAAATGAACCATTCGGTTGCAAGCGTCATTTTAAAACCCCTTAATAGTTCGGAAGACGTTCAGAAACCACCTCACCGTACTGAGCGCTGATTGACATAATGTTTAACTTTGAACGGAAGTCTACGACTTTATCTTAAGGGGTGTGTGAGAAACACATGAAAAAACGTGGTTTTTGTGTACGTGAGGCATCCTTAGTGGTTGTGTTGTTTGAGTTGTTTTGTTTATATTGTACTATCAACAGGTTAACGACTGAACTTAAGTTTAGACTGTGTTAAACAGCCACGTTCAAGAGTAAAATGTTTTAGCGTACCTATAGGTAAATCGTTTTACGAGTATTCAAATGTCTCATATAGGAACACGTAGCTAAGTAATAACAGCCGCACGGGTCGAACCATCAGGTTAAGCTACGCTTGCCGAGGTTGGTGCGTGGATGGGTTGACCAATTTTACATACCGAGACTCCTCCGTGCCTAGGAAAGCACGTTAAGCCGTTGGTCCCGGCTGTCATTCGTGGATCTTTGACAGTCGTTACGGGTCGTCAGAATCCCGAATGTCTGACAACCAGTCTTACCAAGGGGTATCGCATTACCCAGTTACTGGGTTGTGGAGGTCAGATAGGCAGTAGCTCCATGTAAAATACTGGTATTCAGCTGCATCCGGTTAGACTGGAAGCCGACCCCAACATAGTTGGGAAAAGGCTAGGCAGATTAATTGAAGCTTAATTACTTCTTGAAGATGATGGAGCCTTAAAATTGTTGTACTCACGTTTTTTTAATTACCTACGGTTATTAATTATTCACCATATAATTATTTCACTGGGAATATTTGCATTTAAAATGTTAAAAATTGTGAATATTTTGCACATTGTGGTCGATTTATCAGTACAGTACCAAATGGAATTCAATTAAGTTGGCTTCTCTTTCTAGTCGTACAATCGGTAGCCGATGAAATCCCCAATATCACCGAATAAACGGCTGTAAATTTTTCATTTGTCGCTCGCAAAAGCCGAATTCATTTTCTGTGCATCCAACTTCGCATTGACATGCTTCCAATGCAATGATATTTCAATACACAGAGAATTATTTTGTAATTCGTGTGTGAACTGGAATCGATAAATGTAGTAAATAATTAAAAATTTGATCGGTCAAATAGTTCGCTTTAGTGTAATAAATAACCCACTTCCAATACTCGTATGTGCAATGGCCCCCATTCTCACTAATGTTGGTTTATTTTCTATAACAACTAATTTTCTTTTCTCACTCCATTCACTATTACAAGCACGGAAGCCTTAATCGCCTCTAGCGTCGATACAATTTAAATCGGAATAAAACGAGCAAAGCGAATCGATCTCTACCTATCGAGAGCAAATCGCACGACTAAAGACGCTCTAGCGGACGGAATGCTCCGTGCGATTGGAAATACTTGTGTCTGAAGTTCAAAAAGAAAAAAGTTAATTGGTACTGTTTTTGTCATTGCACAGTCCCGTTACTCCTTCAACTAATCTCTCTATTCTCAATTGAGACGTCTTTACCTACTTTTATACGGTTTAGTAGCGAAATTGCGAGTCTTGTTGAAAAAAAAAATACAACTGACTTCCAAAAACAACACTACAAAGTGAAAAATAACTTTAATTTCGGAAGTCTGTGTCTAGTTAAATGTATTTTCGTTTTTTGCTACCGGCTTCCGAAATTAAAGTTATTTTTCACTTTGTAGTGTTGTTTTTGGAAGTCGGTTGTATTTTTTTGTAAAAAAGTTTTTATTTTTCACTTTTTAGTTGTGTACCTACCCCACACAAATTCTAATACCACTATCTGCAAAACAAACTAGAACATCATCCATATAAAAATGGGGAAAAAGTACGTATTATTGAAGCTAACTCAAAAACTACCGAAGCAAAGTTAATCAATTTTATATGGGACCAACTGTGATATATACCCTCTCGAATAAAACAAAAAAAATCCAAATCGGTCCAGCCATCTTCGAGTAATCTGGGAACATACATTAAAAAAAAAAAAAAAAGGTTTCGACGAATTGAGAACCTCCTCCTTTTTGAAGTCGGTTAAAAAGTGGGGAAAAAGTACGTATTATTGAAGCTAACTCAAAAACTACCGAAGCAAAGTTAATCAATTTTATATGGGACCCTCTCGAATAAAACAAAAAAAATCCAAATCGGTCCAGCCATCTTCGAGTAGGTAATCGGGGAACATACATAGGTTCCGACGAATTGAGAACCTCCTCCTTTTTGAAGTCGGTTAAAAATTGGAACACTGACTTTTTAATTTTGTTCTTATCCGGGTAAATTGATTATTTGGCTTCTTAAGAACTAATTTCGTACTTTTAAGTTGTTGAATTAAGTAGGTTTCATTGATGTGTAACATCCAGTTATTAAAGGAACTTGGCTTAAGGAATATTGAATTAACGAGAATTTGCAATTTAAAGAGAATATTATAAATAGGTACGGCACAGTCGCTTTGATGACAAAAACAATAGTTTCAAAATAGATAAGAGCATTTTGAGCTCAAATGAATAATCATTTCAGAAACGAAACGGGATTTTAGAAATTCAATATTTCGTAGAACTGTTGAATAATAAATCATAAGCTCTACGAATATCAAAGGGGATCTTCAAAGTGTTCACTTAACAGTGTTATGAAAGTGGCGAGTAAATGCGAAATATGTAGTAAATTAAACCATCCACCATTTTTTGGGAGAACAATTTTACACACTTCTTAATTCTTCGCAACCGCTGGCTAATTTCCAGACACACGTAATTAAAAAGGAAATTGTCTGGAACAATTCGCAGTAAGAATTGTAATATTTCATCTTGTGTGGATACTTAAGACAAAATCACGACATGAAATATTATTATTTGGTAAAACTCAATAACCGTTAAGAAAATAACTCACATCATGAGTTGCTGGATCATATTTTTCTAGTTAATGTCTGGATTTGGATACACGTTTTAATAAATGTAGAAATTAGTTCGTAATCTCAAATACTGAGTAAAGTTACGCAGAATTCACACAGCGGCGCTTGCGCAGGCCGCGAAGCGTAAATAAAGCGACATGCGCAGTAACAGTTACGCACATATTAATTGCGCACGCATCACGAAGTACCGTTCCTTTAATTTTGCTTCTTTTCATACTAACTGTCTGCCGCTAACAAAAGACGCAGTTAAAACAGCATAAAATTAAAAGATAAACAAGAAATGTTTTATTGCTACAAGATATCTCACAATCAGGGAAACACGTTAATTATAAAAGTCTAGTAGGTACCTGAATAATAACAACCAAGGAAATTCATTAAAAAAGCTTTATATTGCACATAGAACAACAGAATGACCTTCACAACGAATGGCGTGACTCCAGCTACCCAAATTTAACTCCCGCAAGTTATAAATATCTGCCGCGAAATTAATTGCCCCGTCCTGTATAACTTCAATACATTTTTCATTGTTTACATCCGCCGCGGTTTGCCCAAACGCCCCACCATGATTACATTTTCACGTCAGTGTCAACTTCGAACAAAGACATAGAGAGAAAGCCATCAGTCATTATCAGGAATTCAGGAGAAAGAACAATAAAACGTCGAGTCACGGTCGTTAACTGAATTCACCTTACAATAAGGGAACTCTGAGGGCACCAGCCACCCTGAATACTTGGTTAAGGTTTGACGGAATGTTGGCAAATCTGAAGAGTCACTGCTGCCACTCACGACGCAAGTAATTAGGTATTTAAATAAATTTGCTACTAAGTAAATGTTGAATTTGTGTAATGGGCTTAGAGACCTTGGTCGCGCTGCGGTGTAAAATTAGTGTACAACTTTTACAAGCCTTTTTAATGAGTACTAGGTTTTACAAAATTTTCGCTCTTTTGTTGATTAGGTAATAAAGATAATATGCTGTAATTTTTTAACGACCTATAGTAGATAATATTGTTCTTGATAAGCAGACCATTATCATCAACAACACCTTCCCACAACATCTTCCTGCTTTCATTCCAATGTTTTTCGGATCGGCGCAGTAGATACAGCTTTTTTTAACATTTATCCATAATATATGTATCTTTACTCCCGTCAGCCATAATGACATTTTTGCTTATTAGGTTTAAGTTTTTAATTTGACCGATACCGCTGTACCGCTAGGGACGGGACGCAACGCGCCGTAAGCGTTGACGAATTAGTGGCCTGAACTGGCACCCCGACTCGTGCGCACATACCTAAGGCGCGGTACAGCGATATCGGTCAAACTATAAATAGTTAAGGTACCTCCACCAAAAAATATCAGCAGACTATCGAACATTTCTGCAAAGAGGATTACATTTCTGATAAGAGAAATGGTATCAGAATTCTAATCCCCTTCCGCTATTGGAAATACGGGTAAGTAAGTAAGGTAAGCTCGAGCGCAGCATAACTCTGATTTGGAACAGACTCTTATAATAAAAGCTAACATCTCGAAGACGGCGGATGAATAGTCTGCGCTGTACACTCTACAGGCAAGCAATCCATTGAAATTCTCAACTCGAATTTCCTCGGAGCATGTCAGTTCAAGCTTAGAAATCAGACAAGCCGTTCTACAGCAATTATAAATTATTTATCACCATTATTAATTAATGTCTAAATGTTTATTGGTATCGAATTTCAATCATCAAATACACAAATTATAAGTCAACACCGACCGTTTACATAAACAACTTCCTTTTAAAAGATTGAATTAGTTTTATTAAGATTTATTTAAAAGCGGTGCAGTTGAAAAGCCGTAAATGATATTCAAATTGAATAAGCTAAACAGTGCGTCGCAAGTATTAACTTGGCTAAACTGGCGTACCTGCACGTACGCTCCACCACAGAAGGGTATAATTATTAAATTTTCTTGTACGCCAGTATATGTTTTAGTGCGTTTAAATAAGGATGGGAATAGCGTGTGTGGTTGCTTAGGATTTAGGTCCTTCTCTATGCGTTACATGCGTCAGCCAAGACCATTAGAGCAAAATGAGTGTACGAGGTGTAGAGTGTATGAGGAACGTTGCTGACACGGTCCAAGACTCAGCGTTAACCGCTACGCCGTAAAAGATTTTAGTTACTAGATCGTGTATTCCTGTACTACTGCTTCATATATATCAACTAACTACCGTTTCACGTCTGTCCCTAATCTGCCTGATATTAGTAAGTTAATAATGTTAAGACCCAAAGCATTACGTTGTAAATTTACGTATTTTGGGATGCAGGTTCAGAAGCTGTGTGAAATTGCGACATAGGCAATTATTTTAGTAGGTGTACCTCTGTATTTTATAATCAACAGGTTGGAAACATAGACTGGTCAAAACAAAAACATTAGCTGTATAACGGAGGCATATCAACGTCACGCATACCATAATATTTAGCATAGCTTGTCCTACTAGTCACAATTACATGATATTACTATCATTGTATCTCGATGTTACAGCCAAGAGTACCAAGGCAGAGTAATAACCACCTCTAATCGTCATGCTCCGGGGCACTCGTGTACGTCTTACTGGAACAAGTTTCAACATCGTGCCATCTCAAAAAAAGAAGACCACATCAATCATTAGAGCACTTTCTAAACTGTTTATTGTTATTTGAATCTTTTATACAGACATTGCAACAGTTCAACGTCCATTTATTGTATCGGCTTCTGATTGCTTGAACCAATCTGCCGCTAGATTTGGATTACTAAAGCTATTGGCTGTGCCTTGTTAGCAATTATATAAACACAAAACTTTATTGACGCATTTAAAGACCTCTCCAAATTTTCAAACTAATAAAACAGCTAAAAAGTATTATTCTCCAATTTCATGCAATTCTTCGTTTAAAGCACGTTCAGCTAAAAAACGGTCTCGGTAATGCATCAAATGGAGTTGAGAAAAAAAAAGATGCGCGTAATCAGTTCAACGACATAGCCTCAGCAAGAACGAACAATGGTCGAGAAAGTTACGATGACCATTACTATTGTATTGCTTCTGATTTAACACTCGAACTAACAGTTCTGGGCCTTAAACTGCCCACAATTCATAATGATGGTCAAATGTCTTTTGTAGTAGAAATATTAAGCGAAGAACCTCTTTATTGTATTCAAATCATTTGAATAAATTTAAGATGTGGCGTTTAAAACCTCGCATAAAATTATCCAGGTTACCTAGATATTTCATTAAACACTGAAAACAATCAAAATTTAAGTACAAAACAAAATTTAAAGATCGCTACTACTACTACTAATTACTGATTTAACGACCGCCATGAATAGACTGGCAAATAAAACTCAGCACTCAAAAAGGCTAGCAAGCAGCTAGAAGTAAACTGTCTGTTAAAATTTTATGGTTTCAAAGCTTTGTCTCTGTAATTCTGTATTGCTCGTAAGGTTGACAAATCGGATTGTGGAGCGAGTTACCATAGTAAAGTCAGGTCGTTGTACGGCAGAGTTCTAGTTCAGGCGATAGTGGATAAGGAACAGTCAACATGCCCCGGCCAAACAAAGGACGCACTTGTTTTGCTTTATTTCGCAATGTGGTGCTTTTATGGCTGGTTTTCCGGTTGACATTTTTAAGGTATTTCTTGAACAATGTAATTTGTAACGGTCAAAATGTCTTAAAATGAGAATGGGTTCTATTCAGACGGAGTTGACGCGGTGAATGAACTGACTTGGTTGGTTGAAATTAATGTTGTTTTAAAAAAATATATAATTTTGTAAAATATTTAGTTTCATCGTAGAACCTTCGTGTTTGTGAATATTTTATCATACTCAGTGTAACTGTTCTGGTAATTTCGGAACTCTTTTGTGCTCTCAAACCTTCAATGAATATGTTGAGGTTACTATTGCTTAAAAAGAGTACAGCCTTAAAGAGACTACACTTACTTTAAAGGTACAGTCATATATTTACTTTGGTCCATACAGAATGGTCTTGCATACTTCAAAGACCAAAGATCCAAACGTAGCAAGACAAAAAGAAATCACGCCTAATTATCTATTTGTCGCTGGCGAATAGTTAGTTATTCAAAAAGCCTGCCCCCCTTCCCCTTCCCCCTCACCTCTGTTACTCAACACAACACGGCTCATTAGAACCGTGCCGTGGGAAGCACCGGCCAACTAGTGCCGTATGCACAACGGCGACAAACTTATCGATAAACGTTAAGGACGTTGTTACAAGTGGGTAGTCAAATCATTACAGTGGATAGTCAAAATTTTCACTTCCGTACATTTATTGAGAAACTGTACCTATCTAAAATTGTATTTATAGTTCAGAATCGTACCATGCACATCTATCAACAATTCGGTCAAAAACATTTTAAGAATGCAAAGCATTTCATTTAATAAACATACTTTTGTGTAAAAAAGTAATGATTTGACTACCCACTTGTAACAGTGTCCATAAGTCTACGATTAAGAGAAAAATATTCTAACAATGGACGGGCTTGATAACAATTTGAATCTTGGATGAATATAACATTTTTATTCATGACAGTAAAAGTGAACATGGCCGTGACGGCTGATTGTCACAATCAATGATTAAATAATGTGGATTTAGAATACTGGGACAAAAAAGGAAATTAATTAATAATTAACAGTTCTGCTTTCCAGTCAAAGCAGAACTGGGAAAAAGCCTCTATTAATTACGCAAGGCTAAAGAATCCATTTATCTATTTAAGAACAGTTTTTTTTTATTTCACTGCCAAGGAAAGTTAAAGGACTTTACGCTCAAAACTTAAAACTGAGTAGGTACCTTTAATTTTATAAAAGACAAAAGATACTTTAAGGATTTATCAAGAATGATGGACGCTTTTAATTACGTTTTATATTGGAATAATATTTCACTAAACGGACAAACAAAAATTTTAATTAAATTAGCTTCAAGGTAGGATTTCCTCCGTCTTTCGAATTTCCATTTTATTTTGAATTAGAAATTAATTCTGTATTAGAGAACTGCGTGGAATGTTTTGACTAGCGATGATTGACGACCGATGGAAATATAAATTTTACGATCATGAAATCATGACACTGTAATATAAACAGTATCGGAGGTATAAATTGGGGACGCAGAATTTGCACAATTTTATTACGAACTGTCAAACATAATCTACATTTTCATAACATTTTTGATGAAGGGAAGCTATTAAAATATGTCTTCATCTTTACATTCTTTGTGCTATCGATGCCAAAATAAAGAATTCAGAAGTTAATGACAAATTCATCGACATTGTTTATGAGAAAACCTCGACAGACAGCAAGCACTAGTTAGTTTGCAGCGCAGCGTTTACAAACAACAGTGGCTGCGAACGACTGCCTACATACGAACACTATGTGAATATAACTTTCAGTTTCAACATACGTGAGAATAACGAACTTATGTTCAGCATGCACAAGGGCTTTGGCCGGATACACTTGGATGTTGGCCCCAATGGCCAGGGCCAATAGAGCCAACGTACAATTTGTCAAACAGCTCACGGTGTTATATATTTAGCCAATTTGACTGTCTTGTTTCTCGTAATGTTGAGTTATGGTAACTAACACCGGTGTTTTGTGTAATAAGTAGTATACATCAAGATACAGGACGTGTTTTGGTTTGAACTAGATACATTTGTGGTTTGATAAATCACTAACCTATCCAGTGCAGGCCACAATAAGTGAAAAGGTATTGTTCGATTGCTCTGGTCAACTACGAAAAGTTGAATACGAGTTTCAGCAACAACAAAACCGAAAAATTTAAAAATAAAGAATACCGTAGCATTGCCACACAAAAGATCACATATTTTCAGGACGGGAATTGAGACCATGAATTCACACACCGGACCAACTAGGTACCATCGCGGAGATTTGCGGTGAACCAATTTTCAACCTTATTCCCTTAATAACAAAGTGCTTGCAAACTGCAAATGTCCGCGATGGTACCTACAGTGCACATGTTCGCAATGATTTCAAAGAATCTAAAAAATTCCGACTACACTGCTAATCCGTTGAAATGCTCCAGATATAGCATGTTTAGTCTTGTCACTTTCATGCGGATACAACAGTAAGCTCCCAAATAGTTTAATCCGGCCAAGCTCGGCTTTGGAGTTCCTCAAACTTTGACAAACAAGTTCTATTAGGCCATACACAATTCTGAAAATAATGTTACCTTTTTTCTTCAATTTTGCAACCAATCTCATAATTTTCCTTCATAATTAGAGGTAAAACACAAAAGTCCTTAATAATACGAAGAAAAGAAAATAGATTCAGTAGCCATTAAAAAGTTGCCAACCTTATCAAAAAATCTGTCTTTCTTAAAACAAGTTGGGACGGGCTCTAGTTATATTAGCTTGAAAAGTGTCATTACAAGGAAAATTTTATCTTGTTTAACTTAAATCGTAACTTTTTATAGCCGTGGGTGGGGAATTCACTCTGTTACGAAGAAGATGCAGACATAACAAGATAATTTTTTCTTCATAAAAATATCTTCCGAAATATTGGGTAAGCTTATTTTTCCACGAGTGTCAAAATAATGTTGTCCCTTAAATAATTTCTTTCCATTAAAAGCTTTAAGCCTCGTTTCGAGACAGAAATTTAAATTCAGGAAGGTAAACGAAGTATTGTTTTTATGATATAAAAGGGATCACTTGTAAATTAAAGTAAGAGTAACGAGGAAAAATTGGGAAAATATTGTACAACCCATCATTTCATTCTCCTGCCTCTATCCCAATTTATTTGGGGTCAGAGCAACATGAAATTTCCATACTTCTATGCTAGTCGTCATCTCGGTAGTCACTCCCTTTCTAGCCACTTTCACACAGTCCATCGATCGTTTCTTTGGTCTTCCCCTACTCGTATAGCCATCAACATATAGGTACTCAAAACTTTTCTGACGACATTTTAAACATTGTGCAACCCATGCATAATAAAAAATAATAGTACATTTTGATACAAGTGGAGAATTTTTGTTATTGCATTCGAGGCGGAATTAACACCCAGCCGTAGGCGAGGTTGTTTTTGAGCCGAGAACTGTAGTGCTATTCTGTAAATATCTCACCGTGAAAACATGAGTGAAGTGATCTTAAAGTGAGCTGTCAATACTGTCAACCCCCTAGCATCGGGTGGAATGACGGCTCACTTCACGCTCACTTCACCTGAGTTATCACGGTGAGATGTTTACAAAATAGCACTACTGCAATAACAAATGTCCACGTGTATCAAACGACGTTTTTCAATACACTTTTGAAGAAATAAAATAAAATAACGAATAATATTTTTGTCATGAATTATTAGGAAACTATGATTTAACTTTTCTTTTTTTTTCGCGCTTTGCTTTCGCCAGGTTGAAGGAGAAGCAAAGGTATAAAGCCGATAAACAGCCTAATATGAAAAATAGAAAATTCAAATATTTTTGAATTTAGAACACAAACAAATATTCATTTGTTCATAAACGTTTATTTATTTTAATAATCATGGTTTTTGATGGTATTCTATTTATAAACATTATTTAAATATTCAAAAAATATTAACGTCGTAATGACTCATATCTCTTTGCCGTGATTAAAAAATAACATTCACCTCCGAATAGAAACGGTGTGAATAGGGGCATTAAACCAATTTGGACTAAGTATAGGTATAAGTTATCTGTGGCAATTTTTATTCCCACACACGTATTGGAAAATGAAAAATCGCACACTTGTGAAATATACCTAATATATTGCCCTGTGAACCTAATCGTAGTGCGATATGAACCAGTTTTCGAGGAAGTGTATTGAAAAATCTATTCTAGTACCTACTGTATCCATATTTTTAATCCTTTGGTCACTGAGAGCCAGACACATGTGATCCGATATTTGGTAAAATATTCCTCTATTCTATCATCCAAAAACCTAGCGAAGCTACAGAACTAGATTATAAATTGGACAGTTCTGAATTTGAAAATGAAAGAAAGAAGAGCTTACAACGTGGTTGGCACGGCTTTGACGGGCAATCGGTAAAACCATCAACAGGTTTCAGGAGAAATAAGCCTCGCCAGATCCTTGATATTCTGTAAAAGTAGGTTAAAGTTCTAAATTAAAACTACGTACAAAATGTGCTAAGACTCGTGGATATTCTAAGACAGAGTGAAGGGATAAATTGTTTATACGTATAAATTATCTTGTCAGTTAGTACGCACCAAATAATCCCTTGGTATGCGCCAATCACAACGAAATGTTTACGTGTTTTCATGGAAAATAAAATATATTCATCACCGCATCTCGCATCCAAAAATGTAATAAATTATCCTAAATTTCTCTCGAAATTGTTTTAAAAGGTGTAATAAATATCATTAAAATGTTTTTCTCGCACCTGAGCACAGTTGGACGTTGTCCAGATTTTGAACATTAAATTGTGGCTGCGTACTGCGTTTTGCTGACCAATGCCGCTTATGATATTTCTATCACATAAAGTATTAACAAAACGCGTAATGTATGTTAAATTACATTATATTTTATTGCGGTTAACAGTTATATTTTACACTATTAAGTATAACGTTTGTGGATTGTCGTGATTTCATGTTTTATCATAAAACGAGATCATGACGGCGGCGGCATGATATGAGAGGATTTGAGAGTATTTAGGTAAATAAATCCACAGATTCAATGTAGTGTTTATTTCAATTTAATGGGGTAGATGAGGCCTCTAACAATTACCAAAAGAAACTGTTATAATATATACCTACCTACATAGGTAGATATTTATGAATAGCGCTACATCGAAATTTCGAAAATATATAAAGTTTAGGTATGTATGTATATACAGAAAATAGCTTCAAACATTCGTTATTTATTGCAAGAAATTTCTGTTTTATAAGTATTACATATTCTGATGACTGTTTGCAGCTATTGATTCTGAGTTATAATTTAAAGCAGCACACATTACTTTTGATGAATGTAAAAAATACTAACTAGGCGCAAAGTATTTAGAAGTAAGATAAAAAGAAAACTAACTCATTCAATGTTTTTTTTAATGTGATGACTAATGTCATCATTCACGAAGACACGAGGCAAGAGCGAGAGGAAGCTTCACAAAAAATTATGAAAAACTTAGGCCCGTTTCATTGAAGACTGACTCATGCAATAAATTAGTCTCTTTAAATCAAATCTATAAAGCCAATAGGTATCGCTTTCACGCATATGACGCATCCTACGTGAACAGTCGAGGAATAAAAAGGTTAGGCCCTTATTTTTATTTTTAACCGACTACGGCAAAGCAAACAGGAGGGTTATGATTTTGACCGGTATGTATATAATAATATGTACGGGTTCATCTGTTCCCTCATAACTTCTAAACTCCTTATCATAATTTGACAAATGAGGGAGGTATCGTTGGAAGCGTCTTTGTCGTCCGCTAGTTATAGGCTATGTGACGTCACATTAAATTTAATATGGCGCCCTATAGTGGATATAGTCGTTGAACTAAAAAAAAATGTTTTAATGAAGCCATGTTGGACATCAAACTGTTGCTGGCGGTTTTGCTTGCATGCAATCGATAATTGGGTATAATTTCTAAAATCACGCCTCAGATGTGAGCCAAACATATTTTCTCTCCATACCTACCCAAAATACATACCTATATCATAATTATTCTTCTACATAAAATGTAAAGCAGCTTTGCAAATACTTTATCACGAGATTATAACCCTAAAATAATTTAAATAAAAAGTAAGTTAATAAACTAGTAGCCGAGTTTTAGATTTTGAACTTACTTTTTTCCAATAAGTAAGTACCTACTGTCAATATTTTGGTTAAAAATGATATTTCGAAAAGCTGACATTGCGGATTGCAATACCTTTTTATTCCGCGAGTGAACACACATTGCTCCTTGTTACACACGGCTAAATATATACATCAAGCTATACATTTCCAGTATAAGCTAACCTCTCATTGTACGGACATCCTATACAATGCGAGATCAGCTTATACTGGAAATGTATAGCTTGATATGTATCCGTGTGCACCAAGGAGCAGTGCACTATAATACAAAACTGTAGCAAAAAAACGTACAAGACCAACTAACGGGTCATTCAAAACCGGGTCTATTTCCCATTATAAACGCATCGTACGTAAGTCGTAGCGACACAAGCAGTGTAGTGAAGCAATGTATGCGGAACTTCTACGCACCGGTTTCGTGCCACTCTCGATCGTATATCATTCGACATAATTGCATTTACACGGTGTATAATAGCAGGTATAATCTCACGGTCCGGTGTCGCCCGCTATTTAGCACTGTTAATTCTGCCACGTTTTAGAACAATAGTTCGTAAAATTTATTTATAACCTGTTTATTATTCATCAAAATAACAATAACGGGCGTTTTATTCCGTTTCGTTTTAATGTGATTTGGTTCTTATGTAAGTACTTTAATGCTGGTTTTTCTCAAGCAGGTGAATTTCAAATAATCTGTACAAAAAGCCCTTTTTGTTGTACCGAAAGACCACTTCCTAAAACAAAATCTTATTTTAGAGAGCCGACAGAAACAATAGCACGCCACATTACGTCAGCTGTTAACTTAAAAAAAGAACTACCCTAAGTCCGAGGTAACGGACGGGTCTATTCCAAATAATAATGTCGAATCCAATCTGTCAATTCGGAAATCGTAAGTTAAAAAACGACCGATAAAAACATGTGGTCGGGGCCGTCCGGGCACGCGGCAGATGTCCGACATCAAGACGTTATGGAGGGTAATCCAGCTCACATGATGTACGAAAAACGATCGGGTGTGCACGCCGCGTATCGATTCAACACTACACCCCGATTTTCCGACATAAGTGGACGCTGTCACCCGCGCCTCTATAATATTAGAAATAGATCAGATGTGAGCAATAAAGGCGACTGACGAAAGAGTCAGTCATGTATATTGAGATATGAAATATTATATTTATTCCATACCTCACAAATGTATGCCGTGCGATTTTAGTTTTATTGCGATTATGACATGCATTCGCATTTCACATTTTATAAATATTCGTCGGTCTGTTTATTTATATGCTGAAATGTCGCGAGATATTTTCGCTAAACTACACGTAATAATAGATGCACTATGTCTAGAGCTATATTTAGATAGATCCTACGTGCAAAGTACGCTAGTTACCTGGACCGAATGTTTAAGCTAAATACGTGCAGTGTTGCGTTTAGTTTACACAAACTTCTAAGAAACTCGACCGATTGACGCAATTCCGGTCATGGATCTCGAGTTGCCCGAACAGAATTCAACTCTTCGAGCTAATTTCCGAACGTCACTTTGTTCTTTATTCAATTTCCGATTTCGGCAACTCCACGTTCCAATTTAAAATTTATTTTTGTTTCTTTTTCAATTAATCACGATAAAAAGTCATGGTGTACAATTACAAGAAATCTCGATTTAATTAATGATGTTTAAAAATAAATAAATTAGCAAACAAAAAAGGGAAAATATACATTTGGCTTCCTAAATTAAATTCCTCACCGGGATTAACGGGAATTACGCAATTAGGGAAAATAAATTACTATCAGGGATTCCAAGAAACGGGATGAGTGGCGAGCTACCCGGGCCCTATCGGGAATTGAAACAAAAGGGATGCAAATACAACAGGTTGACGATGGAAATATACAAACACCTTTCACATTAAAATTTTACGTGTAAGAACGTTTATCCCTGCGGTCCAAAATACCACAATTTAAAAACGCGGTCATAATCCTTATACTGTTTTGGTGGGCAAGTTAAGCGGATTTTGTGGGTCGCGTCTGTTTTTGTATATTAATACGTCTTAATAGCAGGTGTAAAATATAACAAAACGAGATGTAGATGGATAAAATGAAAAAGACAATGATTGATACACAGGGTCGTAGTAGGAGAAAACCATTTTCCTCGGAAGCAGCCCCGCGCCCCTCGGTGCCCCCTCAGCCATCATAACAGCCGTCTCGGCCGAATATTAAATTTGCTTCATCAGTAAAAAGCGAGTACATTTCGCAATATTGTGAATTTTGTTCGGATAAATTCGACTAAAAATATTTCATTGTGGCGATAAATGTAGTTATTGAAATAACTAACTATAAAATATTGAAGCGTATACTTTTCACTTGCGAATATCTGAACGTTCGAAACACTACGCTATTGTTTTTCAGAAGTTAATAATTCTAGAATATCAATATTCCGACGTAAGTACCTACTCGTATATATTAGATAGTATTCTAAATCAGAAGTGGTGTTAGTTTTTTTAAAAGAAAGCAAAATTAATAACAAATCCGATTTTTATTCTAAGAAAACCTTTTCACAATTATTAATCGCACTAATTAATTATAGCTACAGCTAATACGTCCGCCACGTCCAAATGCCACCGCAAAGTGAGTGCCGCTCGCCTCGGCCCTCGCTGCCGTCCGCGTGCGCCCCACCGCCGCCGTAGGCTCCCCACCGCTCACGTGATCCTACTTCACGATGGCGCGATGCTAGGCCCCGCCTCCTGGTCTGATTTCTCTAACACGGCCTCTCCTGATGGCGAGGCGTCCTCGACCGCCTGATCTTGGGTGGATGGCTCCCTGCAATCTTGAGAGTCACCAGGATCACCGTCATCTGTAAAACAACGCAGTTATAATTTTATCCAATCTAGCTATCGAGACTTCTCTAACAATTGTCAGCTCTGTCACAAACATAAGCGTGCACTCATATATTCGTGACGAGTGCATAACCATTGTCATATTACAGCTAAGAATAAGCAAAGTCATGTTAGAGAAACAAGCCAGCTAGTCGTAAACTGCCAGCACATGCCATAGGAGCGGCCATAAGGCACGCGCACATGGTTATTACAATAACACAGCACACGCCATAGGTAGCTGCCATAAGGCAAGCGCACGTGGCTATTAAAACAACACAGCACACGCCATAGGTAGCTGCCGTAAGGCAAGCGCACGTGGCTATTAAAACAACACAGCACACGCCATAGGTAGCTGCCATAAGGCAAGCGCACGTGGCTATTAAAACAACACAGCACACGCCATAGGTAGCTGCCATAAGGCAAGCGCACGTGGCTATTAAAACAACACAGCACACGCCATAGGTAGCTGCCATAAGGCAAGCGCACGTGGCTATTAAAACAACACAGCACACGCCATAGGTAGCTGCCATAAGGCAAGCGCACGTGGCTATTAAATGATTCACCAGTCATGAAGAACGCTGCACATGTATCCGGCGTCCATTCTCCACGCCACAAAACCATGTGTTCCGCAGCTGCCTGCGTCCTCTTTCCGTAGGATCCCGCTAGGAGCTCCAACTCATAGCGATGGTGAGGGAGCTGCTAGACCACCTTATAGGGACCTCTCATGCCAGAATCCAGCTTGCCTGAACTCTGCGAACTTTTACCAACAAAAACAAAATCGCCAAGAGCAAAGATACGTGGTTGCTTGCGCCTCTCATTAACATGCTGGTTTTGACGTTCTTGGTTCACTTCCAAAAGCTGCGAAGCACGTTGTCGTCTTAGAACCATCAAAGCTTGGCGGGTTGCATGGGAATTTTCCAGAGCTACATCCCTTACAAGCGTCCTCAGAACAGGTGTGGTGGTTTCAACTCCGGTCAATAGTTGCAGAGGTGAAGTACGAGTCGTTGCTTGTTTGGTAATGTTGAGAGTCAGCTGGATTTTCCACAGAGTGTCAGACCAACTACTGCTCTTATTATTTACCTCAACCCGTAACATATTTAGGACGGTGCGGCAGTATCGCTCAGCTTGACCGTTTTCTTGGTGCATTTCTGGTGTAATCAAATGTGTGGCACAGCCTAACCCAGAAACCCAATTTTGAAACCCAGAGCTTTCAAACATCCTACCGCGGTCTGTTATGATTAAAGAAGGTGTACCAAATAAGGAAATGACGTTTGTGAACACCCGCTTCAGCTCATTAGTATCTTGTCGGTATAAGGAATAGAGAAGACAAAATTTGGAAAAGGCATCTACTAATAACAAGACATACTTAAACCCATTTGATTCAGGTAGTGGGCCTAATACATCCATATGAATGGTATGAAAAGGGCTTTCAGGTTTAGTCCAAGACTCTATGGGCTGATGAGGAGCCCGGGGAACTCTTTTGTGTGACAAACAAACCACGCAATGGCTTATGTATTTCTTCACGAAATGTCTTAAGCCTCCCGGGAAACCAGAAGTGACGGAGAATCAAACCGACTGTTTTATCCATTCCGATATGCTCATGATCGTCGTGAAAGACGCGTAGAAGACTTAGTCGATGTCCTTTGGGGACAAAGCATAGGAAGCGCGACTCTTCGCCTGTAGGACTATACTTGTAGTACAAAAGGTTGTTTTTAACAACATAACGAGATGGGTCTAACTGACCGTCTCTTAACTTCTCCATCAGTTCCTGTGTCTCAGAGTCAGCAGTTTGAGCAATTTGAGCCCAGTTGTTAGGTCGACGAATGTGTGATACGTTAACCGGGTTCCGGCTTAAAAAATCGGCATGCTGCATTAGAAAACCCTTTCGGTATTCGATAGTGAAACGGAAGTCTTGCATATACACCCACCAACGGGCCACTCGTGGAACAAGATCTTTCTTTCGCTCAGTTAATTTCAGCGAATTACAATCCGTCACTATTTTAAAGTCGATGCCAATTAGATAGTGACGAAAGTATTGTAGTGCCTTCACTATGGCCAAAGTCTCAAGTTCATAGCTATGATATCGAGACTCCGCGCCACGAGTTGCCCTGCTAAAATAACCAACGACACACTTTCGTTTACCTTCATGCTCTTGCAACAAAACCGCGCCGTACCCGATGGCACTGGCGTCAGTATGAAGTTCAGTGAACAACTTTGGGTCAAATATCATAAGCACAGGTTCTTCAGTTAGACAAGAAAAGATTTTATCACGCGCCGCATCTTGTTCTTCGCCCCAGATAAACGGTTGTCCCATTTTTGTGAGCTTAGCAATGCAAGCGGTCTTAACTGCGTAATTAGAAATGTATCGCCTAAAATAACCGGCTAGACCTAAAAACTGCCGCACTTGCTTAACGTTCTCAGGTTTTGGCGACCTTACCAAAGCGTGTACCTTCCTAGGACTCGGCCGTACCTGACCTTGACTAATAAGTCTGCCTAAGTACTCGACTTCAGTGTTTAAAAACGTGCATTTCTTTAAATTAATGGAAAAACCCGCTTTCGTAAGACAAACAAGTACCTGACGCAACAAGTCTAGTCCTTCTTCTACTGAATCCGACAGAATAAGGACATCATCAATATAATTAAGAATCCTCCCAGTGTCCGTTAGGTGTTTTAGAGTCCATTTTTTTGCCGTTTAGAACATTGCGATTTCACATGACCGATATCACCGCAATTATGACACTTAATGTTCGGTTTCGAAGGCTTGTGTTTATGGGAATCAGATTGACCTACATTCGACGTACGAACGTGGTTGCGGGTATTTTGAGAATCCTTTTTAGGTTTTGTATAAACGGATAGAAATTCTACTAATTCGGTATGTTGCAATCTAGCATTTGATGCAGCGGCTTTTATTTGCGGGTCTGTAATGCCACGAATAGTTATAGCCGTTTTCAGGTCATCCGGTAACCCTTTTACAATATTCAAACGTAGCAATGACTTACGTGCGTACTCGGCATATGAAGCAAAACTATCAGAGTTTGTACTCATAACGTTGAATAAAATATTCGCGAAGTCGACACTCCGCGGACAGAGTGATCGGAACTCTATTTTAAAATTTGTCCATGTGCGGTCATTGGAGACCCAATCGTTTAGCCAGGTACGCGCATCGCCCCTGAGGCAACCACCGATACGCGACAGGCACTCGCGGTCGTCCCAACGATTAAGCTCGCGCCCTCGATCCACCTCCGCACACCAAACATCGAAATCGTGAATGCTAGGATCAAAATTTGAGATGTAATAGCGACCAGATTTGGCCTGTATTATCGACGTTAACGCGCTCACGAACCTATTCGTTGTTTCGCAAACCGGTTCAACCGACGTAGTAGCTTTGCTTGTTGCAACCGGCAACGGTGGAGTATGGCATTCACGCGCTGGACGTGACGGTTCGGACATAGATTCAGAAGTAGAAAGTCTACTCTCAATCGCATTTAGTCGAACGAGAATTGTATCAAGTGCTTGATTACGGCCTTTACGTGAGTCGTCGCGACGCTGCCGCCTGGAACTACGATCGCGACCTTTACGTGACCTGCTGCGATGTTTACGCAAGTTATCTGCTCCTTTGTTCGACCGCGAAGAACGTCCCGACATTATAAAATCAAAGATGAGGGTATTTACGGTTTAATAACGTGTACACTTTGTTAAAAATATTTGAACCCGAGACCGGTTAGAATTTGAAACAAACAAGTCAAGTCCAATTTTAAATAATTTACCACAAAACAGGAAGCGACAACGAGCAAGGCGCCGTGTTTTATCCCACTTCTGATATTCTAAATCAGAAGTGGTGTTAGTTTTTTTAAAAGAAAGCAAAATTAATAACAAATCCGATTTTTATTCTAAGAAAACCTTTTCACAATTATTAATCGCACTAATTAATTATAGCTACAGCTAATACGTCCGCCACGTCCAAATGCCACCGCAAAGTGAGTGCCGCTCGCCTCGGCCCTCGCTGCCGTCCGCGTGCGCCCCACCGCCGCCGTAGGCTCCCCACCGCTCACGTGATCCTACTTCACGATGGCGCGATGCTAGGCCCCGCCTCCTGGTCTGATTTCTCTAACAATAGTTATTCACTTTCTATTCTACTTACCTACATTTTTCGACAAAAGTTTCTCGGTAGACTCAATTCTACGGATCAATAAATCTTGGGATCTTACCTGAAAAGAGAAAAGTTTTTATTAAAATCAAATCGTACATTTACTAGAAAAGTGTCAAATTAATATAGCTGGCCGCCTGCTAACTCCTCTTAGTTTTTTAGTAAAATTTATTAGAGAGTAAATATCTCAATCCATCATAATAAGTACGAGTATCATAACACCTCTTTCATTTAAGAGGCGGCAGTCAGTAGAGCAGTTACGATACTAATGTATGACAGGTGGTCTTGTTACTCCTATAATAAATACACTACCTGCTTCAGGCTGGTCTAGAAAGTCTTACAAAACGTAACACTCAATGTATATAAAACCTCGAAAATTTTTTTTTTTAATCTCTTGTTTACTTCCTTTTTCTCGCAATTAACATAATTAATCCGATCAAAATATTAAATAACGTTTTATCAGGTAAATGTTCTCGAAATAAATTCGCTGTCGTAAAACATCGTAAAGTATCGAATTCTTAATGCGATGAGTTTTTGAGTTCGGCTGTTGCTATGCAATTAGGAAGGGAAAACAAGAAGGAAAGAAATAAAAAGTGCATGCCCTCGACAGATGTTGGCGCATCGGCGCTGAGCGGCCGAGACAGGTGCATCCCACAGGGCTGCTCCGCAATCCACAACCAATAATTACTATATTAAAATTATAATTCACACACCACCAACACGTTTATCGATACGACGAGTATTATAACGATTTTCGTTGACATATTTCTCTACCAATATTTAAGTCGTCACCAATAACTTCATAATGGCAGTGTTAAATAGTTTAAAATGTAGAACAAATTAATTAATTTTAAATATGTGCGAGCTAAAATATTTACAGGTTGAGAACTAATAGATATTTTGGCGGTTTAATTATTTTATTGGGGGCAATTAATTTTGGTTTAAGCAATTCATTTATCACATCAGGGCTCGGGGGCATTCTACCACTCAAAGGTCCATAGATCCAACAATTTGGCAAACCGAGCAATTTGCACTAATCGCCATAGTTCCCGAGCAATTTGTGCAAATGACGCGTTACTGGCTCGACACGATGCTCTTCAACTAATGAGCTATCCACGCAATTATTACGCTATCGATTGTTACTCCTTGAATCGAGAGCACAATTCGGACTGATTGATTTTGTAATTAACAACTCCAGTACCTACATATTTAGTAGAAGATACTGAGAGCTTATTTATTAAATAATTGTCTAGTGAATAGTAAGGAATGCCTCCGATTAATTAGCAAAACAAGATTATCTGAGGCTCGAACCTGGAAAATTTGAGGTAGGTGGGTCGTTCTTCTTTTTTACCGACAACACCTCCGTATAGGGGTTTCAAATATCGGATTTTTTCAATACCGGTATTAATACCGTATAGTAAATTTCACCGGGATCGCGGGATCCCGGTATTGGAAATTTTATCTTTTTCATTTCTGAGACACTTTCAAAACACAAAAAAGAAGCTGGCGGGAAAATCATCGAGGTTCTTAGACTGGCTGTCACATTCCATCGATAAGCCGCCGAGTCAATTTATTGATAACGTCAAGTGAGATGTTATTGTATGAATTGACGTCAAACAACGGTAAAAAAGCCGGGGGCATCGATAAGCCGACGAGTCAATTGATAACTTCAAGTGAGATGTTATTGTATGAATTGACGTCAAACAACAGTACAAAGGCCGAGGGCATCGATAAGCCGACGAGTCAATTGATAAGGTCAATTAATAGAACAACATCTCACTTAGGTATGTAAGATGTTATTGTATGAATTGACGTCAAACAACAGTAAAAAGGCCGTGGACATCGATAAGCCGACGAGTCAATTGATAACGTCAAGTGAGACGTTATTGTATGAATTGACGACAAATAACAGTACAAAGACCGAGGGCATCGATAAGCCGACGAGTCAATTGATAACGTCAATTAATAGAACAACATATCACTTAGGTATGTGAGATGATATTGTATGAATTGACGTCAAACAACAGTAAAAAGGCCGTGGACATCGATAAGCCGACGAGTCAATTGATAACGTCAAGTGAGATGTTATTGTATGAATTGACGACAAACAACAGTACAAAGGCCGAGGGCATCGATAAGTCGACGAGTCAATTGATAACGTCAATTAATAGAACAACATCTACCTTATGTGAGTAACCTTAAGGATCCATACGTATTGAAATGTAAATATTTTGAAAACAACATGTTTGATTTGTTATGCCATCTTTTGCTAAAACATGAAGATTTAGTGGGCTAGATATACTATAATAACATTTTGCACACGTATAAAAGTAAACTAAGTATGAAAGAAAAACAGGAACAACTACGCCGCGGGCAGAAAATCGCGTTATTTTGACAACGCCACATATCGAAGACACTGGTAAAATCAAACTCTGCGCTCTGCTTACACGGTTTAGCTAATATTTTTTGATAAGTCAAAAATCCGCCATTTTGTTTTTTATAATTGCATAATCCTCCTTTTGGCTACATCGTAATAAGTCTCTCGTCAACGTTTGAATTTTAATAATCGGTTTCTAAATAATTACAATTTAGCGATCTATTTATTTTTATGTTTTTATAAAATAAATCTCTTTACAATCATGATACAATATTTTTTTACTAAAATCACATAAAAATCTGCCAAAATTGTTTATGCTGCTTTAAGGCTCTTTCTTCCTGACTTACTACTGTTGCTATACTGACTGGAACATAGTGTATTTTGCTATAAAGTAATATTATGTAGGTAATCTCTTTAACATCAACAATTCAACAATATTAGAATATCTTTTTAAACTAAAATTACATTAATCAGTCCCAAATTCACAATTGTTTCAGATATTTCTTCTTTAAAATGAGTTCACCGTAGGAACGAAAGAGCATCTAAACTTTTATCCGAGAGAGAGCTTTTTAATCGGTTGCACAAATATGTAACCTCGGAAAAAATGTTCTCTCTGCCTCTACGCTCATAGGTGGAACGCTTAGTAAATAATTATACGCCATGTCAATATACATCTCTCCGCATAAACCACGAAAACTAAAACACCCAGATAAAAAATTAGTTATAATGTGTAATAGAACGAAATTGTGTCACTGTAGCTTCTATAGAAAATAAAATAAAAAAACCAATACCGGGATCCCGGTATTGGAAGCCCATGGCCACACTGGACGTTCTTTTCTACCGACAACACTCTTTTGAATATGTCACAATTATTTTGTATAAATCAGTAATAATAAAAACGGAAACATTTAAGATTATTTTAATGGTTGTATTGTCAAAAGAATTTATTGTGAAAAAAAATAATATTGTGAAACTGAATATTTAGGAAGATAACTATTTTTGTCGGAGCCGACATGTCATTCACGATAAAAAAGAAGAACGACCCAGGTACAATATTGATTGTTTAGATTAATTAGCCAAAATTATGCTCTTTAGATACCTACAGAACTATCTTTACAAAATAATTTAAAAAAAATTTTTTGGATATTTTTGCCAGCCCTGCGTAAATAATCGAATATCGACAGTGCGGCCGCTTCTTGGCCGCCTGCTAATCGACCTACTAATCGCCGGCCGCCGAGCAGTTAGCCCACCATCCACTGAGAATAAATACCAACTTATGCACTGTATTATACCCAGACAATACTCTGCACATTATCTATATATATAAATAAAAATTAATGGCTAAATGTGTTGTTAAGCGCAAAACGCGAGAACGGCTGGACCAATTCGGCAATTTTTCTTTTCAAATATTCTTTGAAGTCCGAAGAAGGTTCTTATGAAGAGAAAAAATGGAAAATTTGCCGGGAAAATTAGAAAATTCGAGAAAACTGAAAGTGCATTTTCTATGGAAATTTTGTATGAATTATTGAAATTTGGACAGGATAACATGATAAACGTTATCCTGTTCACATTTCATATCGGGTCAGCTAGTTTAAAATAGATTCGATTACTATACAACGGATGCTAGTCGAATTTATGCTCCATGTTATAATAACCCACCTGTCTTGTTACATAACAGTTAATTGTAGATTTATTGTCGCACAACCCGCAATTATGTTTTATTGCGACTGTTATTGTCCACTGTTCAAGACGTACTATGATAGTTTCTCACCAAGAACACGATTTACAGTGTTAAGAAATATAAAACCGCGGCTTAGGAAGAAAGCCGCTTGTAATCGTCACGAGAAAACAAAGAAAAAATTAAGTCGTGAGCCAAAATTATAATAAAGCAATCCCAACAAAGACATTCCACAAGTCCGGCTTACGGCACCGGCCAAGCCGCGGCGACGAGCCTCCTCCCCCTACCCCTCCCGTCGTTGTTTAATTCCATTAAACCACCCCTTTTATCTTTTTCGCTTTTATCTTTTCCCCACTATTGGATTACTGAACAAAATGGCGTGCAAGAGACACACGCAATCTTTCGCCTTTGCCATTACTTCACCTCTATTTGTAATAGCCTTTTCCGTTGCTGCTACAGCTTTTATGCACGCGCGATTTAAATATGAACTCTATTCATAATTTTCTTTCACAGTATCTTTTCTGAGATAACATCTTTTATGTTGTGTAGCTGGAATGCTTTTAACGGTAACTTTGTAGAGTCACAACTGGTCGTGTTAACGTATACCGAGAAACCTATATATAGCACTTTTAGTTCCAGGCCTATCGATGCTAAAATTACCACTCGTGGCTTTATCTAAACTGTAACAATCAAAAACAATATCCTCCTTCAGGGGCAGTCGGGTAAAAACAAGGTATCCACTATCCCTAACGAATTTGATAAAAAAGGGCCAGACATTTACAAAACAAACAGCACACATGAAGACTAATTAAATACCTAGTTTGTTTGGTTTCGTTCTCACATTACCGCCACCCTCGCACACCACTTTAAAGCGTAACACGTAAACAACGAGTTCAATTCAATCAAACTCCTCGGTGTAGTATCTGCGCGAACTGTCAAAGTAACATTCGTAGTTTAAATGACGTTCTCAAATTGAAATGCTGGCGGCCGCGTCGACGACGAATTGAGCAGTTCAATCGGTCGTGAATGTAAACTGAACACGAATTTTCACTTAATTGTTAGTAATATTATATGAGCAGGGAGTAAAATGATGCCTGATGTTATGGGCATGGAACGGTTACAGTGTGTTTAAGTGTGCACTTAATTAATTTTAAGTCAGCATGCTAAAAACGGAGGGCTAAAAAGTTTACATTTACAAAATTCTGATCCTTAATGCTACGAAAAATAATGTTCGTTATTTTTTTAAGTTTCATTTGCTAAAACATTTTTTTCGCTAACAATAACAAAATCTCGAGCCTACAGCATTCATTATTTTTAGCACCGCAAAAAATTCTTTAAAATTACTTTAAGCCACCTCACCCACGTTCATCGATTGTTAACTGTTAATTCGCTTTACTTTAACCCAGCACCTGAACTCCTAAACAATGTCGTTTGTCTTGAAACTCCGTCACTTAAACAAACACGCATATTCGCAAGTTGTGTAACCATCAAAGTGATAGTGTAACTTCCTACACGTCGATTAGGGTGAGTAACGCTAGTAACGCAACTAATTTCTAATATGTTTCGTTAACGGCACTTACATGAGTTCCCGTCGCCGACCGGCAAATTTTCACCGGAGGAGGCAACATAGTTGGGTAACTTAGTTACATGTTCCATGTTATCACTGTGCTGGGAGGCAATCAGGGCTTTGAAGAAACGAAAGACCATAAGTAAAGATTATGTATCAATCCGTCACCATTCCATAAAAAAATGGCATTATCTGGTCACACAATGATCAAGCCCTGTGGAGACACGGTCAGTTCCACCTTTAGGTTCGTCTGATCTGTTCAAATTCCATACCGCGTGTATATGTTACCGCTTGGACAATCTAATTTTGTGTATGTTTAACAATATAAGTGTTTCTCTTTGTACAATAAACTTATTATTTATTTTTTATTATATTTTTAAATCAATTGGTTACGTCAATCTCATGTTAAGGAGCGTTCTCTTTACACTCTCATTCACAAGAAGCGAAAAGAATTTTTATTATTCGCGTTTTACGCGGAATTCTGCGCCAATAAGCAGATTGTTGACAACATCCTCGTTGCGATATGGTTTCAAATATTTTGTTATTTTTATACGAAAGAAAAGAACCTATATCTTATAATAAGCCGAAGATATATACTTACTATCTATTTAGATTTTTTTTGCGAGATTCCTTTGATATGGGATAAATAGAACTAAAAATAAATATAGGATTCATATTCATGTTTATCTCTCTTGACGGGTCTGTCCTTTGTGCGAGGTTAAACCAAACTAGGGGCCAAATAACTTTGTATAATTGCAGTTGACATACTAAGAACAACTAATGGATGCATTCTTAGTACATCATTGGCTTTACAAAAAGAGAATGAGCGTGCGACGTGGTGTGCGTGTCTAAGCGGCAGGGTTGTGCCAATCAGGATTTTGTAACCAACTAGCTGACCCGACAGACGTTATCCTGTCCAAAATTCAATAATTCATACAAAATTCCTATAGAAAATACACTTTCAGTTTTCCCGAATGTTCTAAATTTACCGGCAACTTTTAATTTTTTTTTTTTTTTTTTTTTTAAATAATAAAATTGTTTTTTATTTCCGTAAAACCTGTGTCGGACTATAATGAACATTTTTAAATAATAAATGCGCTTACCAACAAACAGCATTTTCATTTATATTACATACCTAAAATGATAGCAAAAATTACACGAGGATTAATATTTTGAGGAAAATATGTTGGCAAAAAATTGCTAATCTTGTGAAATTATGTAGTAATCCGATGAACATTGCATAACAATATCGCTATTTACCTATATTTGTTCTGTTTTTCCTCGCAGTTCGGCTAATCTGGGCAACATTATAGATCCGTTGCACATTTATAGACAGAAACTTGAAAACGACTGCACTCTTCGAACTGGACAATATATGGACCTATGGGATGGACAGAACAACCCGTTAAAATATACAATATTAACTAAGGAATAAATAAAAAGGTACTCGTGTAAACCGTCACGTCAGCAGCCCTATTTCTAATACATAGTAGTTGCGTTCCATGTGCCATATCGATAGCGGCCACTCACTTTCATTGCGCGCGCGCACCGAATTGCATTGACTTAATTACGCGTCAACGGTGCGCAGCCCAACTATGCAGAGTTAAACTGTGGCTGTCAATTGCACACAAGCGATACGTGGCCTACAAACGAACAACTATTACTAATTAACGCCTTTTTACAGTTTATTACACGGCCAATAATATGCATGCAAAATTTTCCGTTAGTTAGTTAGTCACGACAGTTTTTTGACGGTTTTAATAATCGTTTTGGCTTACCGGAAACTTTCTAACTCTATGGCATTAACTTTTTAATTAGACAGTCTCTCTCTGCATCAACTTAAATTTCATATCCAATTTACTTCCCACATCCTACCGAAAGTGGGGCAAACCACTGAATTTAATAATCATTAACCAAATTGACTTTCAGCAAACACATTTCAATATCACTAAAACTAGACAACACAATCATTGAATGCTATTATTCCGTGCGATCGGATTCACATTATTTAGACACAAACAATCGTGCCACTAGCGTATCGGAGGTATAATTAATCGGTACGACGGGACCAACCCCTGCGAGGTGACGCCACCGTTTTATAACCCTTTGTGATCGGAATCACTTTGATCGGAACACAATTGCTAACAGAGGAAGGTCGTAATCAGTGAACGATTGTGACAGCTTCGTAGCGTCGCGGTCGAGACGTTGTCGAGCTCTGCGAAATATCGCAGACGCATCAACAGACTAATCATTTCTGCTCGTTCAGCCACTGTAATCGAGTTATTTTATGAGATCAAATAATAACAAGCAGTACAAATATACACTAGCTTCTGCCAGCGACTTCGTCCGCGTGACCCACCCCGTCGCATCGCATCGCATCGCCCGCCCGCGCTATTACTTCGTTGTCCTTAGCGTTCTATCTGACGTTTTTTTTCTTTTTGCTCAGCTCCTAAGGGTTATAGCGTGATGTTAAATAGCCTTCCTCAAGAATTGGGCTAACAAAGGCAAAAAGAGTTTTTCAAATCCGATTGGTAGTTCCAGAGATTAGCGCGTACAAACAAACAAAAAAACAAACTCTTCAGCTTTATTATTAGTATAGATTGTGTAGATGATCAATGTGTCGTATCCAGAATAAGAAACAATGGGGTAAGATGAAATAATTTCACAAATTTCGAATAATGTTATAGAAATTAACACAATCACGGAAAGTCTAATGCAAACTCTTCGGAAACTATGCACTCAGAACGAGAATCTCTTCTAAGAAACTACCTAGAGATTCCTACGCATTTCCTTAATGCACCCGTTTGCAATACCACGAAATCCGTAAAGGATCTTCCGCCAACTCTGAGTTGTAAGCAAATTGGAAAATAAATCGTGTTAAGTACCGAGTTGGCTTTCTGAAAACTGGAAGCGTGAGCGTATACGCAAATGTTGTACTAGTATAGTACCACAACTAGTACACTCTAGTAATAACAATTCCACGATCTTACTCATTCCTAGATATAGTTGGATAAATTTAGTTTGCACGTAATGACGTCTATCGCAGCTGATCATCATAACTCACTACTCATATCTTTGCCGCATCCCTTTACAGAATTTCGAAAACATAGTACACAAACATGTACCTACTGATCACTTTTCAAATAGTTAACGGGGGGTTATCCGAATTTTCCTGTTTTCAGAATCAATTTTAAATGGTCAAATTAGTGTATTAAGGTCCTGAAAAAAATATATGCCATAGATACATCCTTGCTTGAGGGAAATTAACGGTTCAAAACACGATAAGTTGTACTTTCCTCGATGAAAAAAAAATCCGAAACATGGTCGATTTCAAAACCATTTTCCGTTTCATTTCCTAATTACAGCATAAAATTAAATGAAAATTGCATGTATCATGAGGTAATCGTATTTCGGAGGGAATTTAACGGTTGGATTTTTGAGTTTAATAGATTTTTTTTAAATAAACTCAAAATTAGTCAATTTGGCTAAATCCGCTCGCGATCAGAGTCCTGCGGGACGTCATGGAGGTTGGACCTGTGTCAAAATTTTTAAAAATTCGCTCTCTCTGCAGTTGTTCAAAAAATTCAAATAAAAGAGGAACACATTAGATATGAAATTGCGACAGCTCAGAAAAAATATCTCGTAATTATATTATAGTTTTAATTCATAATATCGTTTTTGAAAATGTGATTATTTATATGTGGTATGATGACGTTTAATTGTCATCTTACGATAGTGTTAAGACACATTGCAAATTATTATCGATAAAATTATAGTCAAGCGCGAGTAGTTTATAATTTTTTATCGTGGTCCTTTATGAAGAAGTTTTAAAACACATTTTTCTAAGATTTTTTCATCAGATTTTTCCATATTACTATTTCACTCTCCATCGAACTGTCTTCGCTACTACCATATCCTACATTAATTACACATAATATGTATAAATACAATATATCCGGTTGTCGGTTGGATACTAATATAATCAACTTTCACTCTGGCAACAACAATGAAAATTAGAAAAAAATAAAATTGTGCGGTCGGGGACCACCGTCAGGAATGAAGTTCCTTCTAACGTATGATTTAAAACACAAACACAAAATTTTCACAGCCGCCATCTTGAATTTTCAATTTAACTTCACTACCGGCTTTGGCTCCCTCGAAAACCATGAAAACGACACCCATGATGTAAAATTCGAAAATTTTCACCCTCTCCGTCATCGTCTGTCGTCGTTTTGTCCTCTCTCTCTTTGTCTCTTTCAAGATATAATAGAAAGAGACAAAGTCGCATGTAGGGGGCATTTAAACGTTTTTTCGTTACGTGACGATTTTCTGCCAGAGAATTTCGTCGAGCTGTTTCAAACAAAACTGCTATACTAACATGACCTAATGCATGAACACGATAAAAATTGTCGATCGAAAAGATTATTTTCTTGTATCGTTTTAGCTGTGTGAACAAACTTTCAGTTTTGTACACTGTATACGATAAAATATCGTATTCTACACACTTGAAAAATAGCGCCGTGTGAACGTAGCCTGGTTAGGCGGTAACCGTACCTATCACTCAGTGTCCATGTTCCAAAGCAAGTTAGTCGATGACGTACCTATCGTATGTTTGTTGGTTTGTAACTTTTAACATATTGATACTTGCAATTTTTTTTAGGCTAATAGTCCTAAGGGATGGCAATCCGACATGAGCGGGGCCGGTTAAAAAATACACTAAATTAATTTTGATGTCTTAGAATAGTAGATTCGATAAATTGTAGCTGTAGCAGTAGGTACGTCCCTTGACAATAAAGTACGGCAATTGTTCCTTCATATGTAGTTGTCAATATTTACTTATCTTTATGAGCAGTGGTCGACATCAAAAACAAAAGAATATGGTTACAGCAGAAGCAAAGCAGTACGACCATTTTTAGCCCGAACTTAATAAAAATCTTATTGTTTTTTTCATTCAGTTACTAAAGGGGTTAAACAGGGGATGATAATTCACCATTTATGTCGATGGGAAATACCATCGGGCACACGGCTTGTCTACTTGATAAAATTCTTATATTCACTGACAGACAATCCACAGCCTAAATCGCTGGGCTAGAAGCATGAAATTTTGCAAAAGAGATCTTTTTTTAACGAAAAAATTAAATTTATATTAACATTAACTTTTGCGTGACTTTTTGATACCCAGTAGAACCATTGCAATTTGAAACTTTCACCTTACTACCTCAAAATCATGTTTATCTCTAACTAGCATCCGCCCGCGACTTCACAATATACTAAAACAACAGCCATATTTTATAAAACTTTTCTGTACAGTGCGTTTGTAGTTGTGGTCTCAGCAGCCAAAATACACAGAGAGTCGTCCGTTTGAGAAGCAGCTCGTCCTAAGGTCGAAACCCGCAGCCTTCAGTAGCAATTTCCCATTGCTTGCAAAGTTTTTCGTTTTTAGTGAATAAATACTCGTAAACGCCTGTTCGTGCCGTTCCTGCATTTAATACATAATGGCACAACACTGATACACTGAGTGATTCTAACAGATTATTCCTGACGAACCCGGCTATCGCTAAAAAATATAACAGTAGATTGTGCATACGGGATTTCTCATTAATACTGTCAGCTAACCATTGATAATTATTTTTATTATAACCGTAGATGATATAAAAGGAATAAACTTCATGGATTCTGTGTACGTTCTACGAACTATCAAATAACAGTATAACAAAATGTAAAAAAAGAATCGAAAAAAATATCAACAGTTGAGAATCGAACTTTTAACCACAGGTTTGCAAAGAAGTCGTCGAACCACTAAGCTATTTGCTTGGATGAATGTTGACTAAAATAGCCGTTCTTATGTTATTATTATATCACGATTGACATCCTTCCATCCGCTAAGCCTTAACTCCTTAAAGATTTAGCGCGATGATAATCATTTAAAGGTTAAATCTGAAACTATCTGCTATATTCGTTTCCTGCTCCGCCCAGTGAAGTAATGGAATAATTCGCTTTTGTAAAAGCGAATTATTCACAATGTATTGTGTTTTATTGTCACCTATATCGTCGTAGTCAACGACAGACACCGATCATCTACATTCTCCTGCCCTTATCCCATTTTTTTTCGGGTCGATACAACTTGTTTTTATCTTCCATACTTCTCTATTACTTAGTTGTCATCACGGTAGTCACTCCCTTTCTAGCCATATCATCTTTCACACAGATCATCCATCGTTTCTTTGGTCTTCCCTTACTTGTATAGCCATCCAGATTCATAATCAAAACATTCCAGACGACATTTTCTTCATTCTCCGCATCACATGCCCATAACACTGTAACCGATTTCCACATACACCGACACCGATATCGGCACGATATCTACCGGCGAAGACAGTGCGGGGTGAGAGTAGCGGTCATTCTTTCACTTGAGCAAAATTTTTCGCACTGCCGGCTTCGAGACGTCGATACTTAGTAGTGTGCTTGTTTGTCGAGTCGCGATGGTCATCGATATTCAACAATATCATGGGGCCGGTAATAATTGAACCTATCGCTATCGAATCGTGTTGGTATCGTTATTTGATAATGTGAAAACAAGTTCACGATATTTTATGTAATCATCTTAGTTCACTCCACCGTAGACGCCATAAAATGTAAACCTAAGGAATAAATATCGACCTAAGAAAAACTAATTAAGTTGATCAACTGCAAATATTTTACACTGTGGCATGGATTTTCTGCGAAATCGTCGGCGGCGCGTCGTAAATAAACACGTCGCGCTGCATTTGGGGGAGGCGGAGGTAGCGTTTCAAAGGCCTACAGGCCCGAACAACCTGACCTTAAGGAGGAGAATAAAGAACGTAACGTTCTTCACTGGAAAAAGTTCTTTCGAAGAAGCAGTAACATAAGCAAAGAAGAAGAAGATATTACTTGTAAAAATAATAAACCATATTACATGTTTTTTTTTTTTTTTTTTTAAAGGATAAATCTTAACACTCTAATCTCTTACGACCAAGGCACACCAAAACCAAATGAAGACACACCAAAATGAGATAGAGATGTAACTCCCAAAACCGAAATATACTAGGAGAATGAAGTACTTCACTGGAAAATAGTTTTTTCGAAGAAGCAGTAACATAAGCAAAGAAACTAGAAGGAAAAATCTTAACACTCAATCTCATACGACCAAGATGATACACCAAATGAAAACATACCAAAATGAGATATGGATGTAACTCCTCAAAACCCAAATATACTAGGAGAATGAACTACGTACTTCACTGGAAAATAGTTCTTTCGAAGAAGCAGTAAAGAAACTAGGAGGAACAATCATAACACTCTAATCTCATACGACCAAGAACACACCAATTGATACACCAAATGAGATAGAGAAACCAATTAAGTCCTCTAAGCTGAATATTGCCACCATCCACCAATTACATATAAAAACGTCCCGACTTCGTTCCCATTAAAGCCACATCCAATTTCCATCTGTATGAAATGACGGGCTCCGTCTAATGTTGCCGCGTCATGCATTCTATAATCCCCCCGTTGCCACTGTGTGCGGCCCTCAATCTGCACTGATTGAAACGCGACTGCTTGCCGAGCGATTCGCTTCTACATGACGAACGGTGAACGGTTATGACTGCACGTAACAATCGTATCTCTATTCTTCACAGTTTGTCTCATCATCAATATGAAATATCGTAAAAATAAATTATGTGGTGTTCAGAATATTATGATACTAGCTTTTGCCCGCGGCTTCGCCCGCGTGGATGTCGGAAAATAACCCACGGGAACGTACTACCTGGAAATTCTT
Organism: Cosmia pyralina; assembly: GCA_946251885.1. Taxonomy (NCBI): domain Eukaryota; kingdom Metazoa; phylum Arthropoda; class Insecta; order Lepidoptera; family Noctuidae; genus Cosmia; species Cosmia pyralina. The sequence goes on from OX276353.1 coordinate 15,102,888, forward strand.
GCTTATTCCTTGTCTACATTATAAAGAGAACTTCTATGCAATCCTTCAGCTTTCTAGGTTCAAGTGTTTGGGCTGGGCGTTGATGAGTCAGTCAGTCAGTCAATCAGTCAGGACTTCTCTTTTTATTTATATAAATGGTTAGATAGATAGATAACGGATCGACGAACAAGAGAGCATTATTTTTGCTGTTTGTGCTTGTAAATCAAGACTTTTTGGCGCAAAGAATTACTCAGATTGAATTTTCTCTTTTATCGTGAACTTTTACTGACGAAATTCAACACAGTTACTTTACTCCAATTCTCTCCGCTTTTACTGTACATTAACGTCAAATGGCATAATTTTAAACTCGTTTACTTCGTTGGGTAGGTATGTGAAATCTGCGAGGTGGCGTTAAGTGGCGGATAATTTATTCCACATCCCGGGAAATAACGATATACCGATCGGGGCGCCGAGACACCCTCCCTTCGCCTCGCCATATAATCCTTTGATGGATTCTACTCCGCAGACGCCTGAAAATACTGGAAATGTGCACTCCGATAGAGAAAAACATATCTTTGAAGAATTGCTTGTGTAATCTTTTAAAGAGAATGCGTGTCGAACTGTATGTTACGAGAATGTAGCACGATTATTGTTTACATCGATTTCGTAGTCGTGATGACGTTATTTTGGATTGCTATATTATCTTTAGTTTGGCCATTGTTAACTCACATGATACATGAAAGGAACTTTCTAAAAGTAAAGTTTTTTGCTTGTCAAATCAAGCAAAAAATATCATAACAATTTAAATAAACAACATCAAGCTTTCAGAAGCAAACATAAACAACAAACAGGGAAACTATATGCATAAATAAGTATTAAATTAACGAAAAAGGCTTTATTAATTCAAATAAACTGTGAATAACTGGCCGCACGCACGGCAGCCGCATTTTCTGTCATTTCAATGAGAACATCTGATCTGACCAATAGGAATGTTTCCCGCCGAGTCAACGACCGGACGGGCAGCCAATCGCGACGAGTATCGCGGCTGCTCTAGTGTTCGTCATCCGAGACAAATCGATGTTATTTTGTTTTTTTTTTCTCGGCACGACCACGGTCATCACTCGTACGAGGTCTTACAATCTTAAAGAAAATCATGTCGGCGAGATTTTTTACTATTAGGTACAAAATCGTTTTCAAGTCAAGAGACGATCAAACGATTCACTTTAGAAACGATTGCCGAATATAATAACTTTCCATTAAAATTGGGCTTCTTTTAATTTATTTAGTGTTTCTCAATGTTTGATATCTATTTTCTCTGAATCTATATAAACTCCCATCCATCATATTTCCAAAAATTAATAGCATTATTTATATAGCGCGCGATTTATTTCCCGATTGGTTTATTTTAACTTGTAAACTTCCCAGTGTACACGTCATCGTCTCTCGGAACTGTCTTTATCGTAATTCAGTGAAATTCTGGACTACCAAGCCAGACTACTCCTTAGCCAGAATCTACTAACAACCGTGTAATCAAATAGTTCCACCGCCACATTCCATAGCCACGTATCTCAGTTTTACCTGAAGTTGTAACATTAACGGTATACTGCTATTACGATTATTATACTTTATTATGTGTGCACAAAGTTAACTGTTCAAGGTATAGCATGCGAGCAGACGTTCCGCTTCAAGTTCAGTGAGCACTAGCGTGCAACCATGCAACCAGTATGTACCAGGGAGTAAGAAAATACAGAAGATTCGTTTACTACAATTTATAGGCAAGCTTTGGCAAAGACTCCGAAGTTCAGAACGATCCTTTAGAAACTATCCAAGTACCTACTAAAACAATCGAATTAATCTCCAGTATAAGAGCCTATCCAAAAAATTGAGACAGTACTTAACGCTTGGAAGGACACTATACGGCCATAGCAGTAATAACAATAAAACATCTATTGCGTCTCATTTTTGTCCTTCAAAGCCTAAATTCGCTGGACCAAGTCTATGAAGGTTCAGCCGAATCTCTTACAGCCAGGCAGCCATGCAGAAACCTACATAGTTCTGGATTCTTATAGGTACTTATTCAAAAGAAGCCTCTTTCTATTGTCAGTTAATTGGGTAAAACAGAAATCGAAGCTGACACTTCTGACTTAATGCCATCGCTTCCGGATTTTTGTGAAATATGCATGTAATAGATGCAGTGAACCTTCTTTATTTTCTCATCAAGTGCATGTACCCACGATACATCGCCCTCTATTATTAACAACATAGCGGCACCTTACCGGAGGCGATAATTGTGCATATCTCTTCTTATTATAAAAGGCGACGTCCATCCTGCACAATTAAGAGTGCTCCACTAATTATAATTACATCAATTATAATTCTTAACTTTTAGGGCATTATGTCAACACTTAATTTAGCCTGTATCTTAGACTCTCAATTCATCTTCTACCGTGTCTCTATGACCATCAAATACTGGCGATGCCTGAACGAGCCCTATAACTCCTACAGTTTCTCCATGATCATCAAATACTGGCCAGTATTTGATGATCATGGAGAAACTGTAGGAGTTATAGGGCTCGTTCAGGCATGGCCAGTATTTGATGGTCATGGAGAAACCGTAGGAGTTATAGGGCTCGTTCAGGCATGGCCAGTATTTGATGGTCATGGAGAAACCGTAGGAGTTATAGGGCTCGTTCAGGCATGGCCAGTATTTGATGGTCATGGAGAAACCGTAGGAGTTATAGGGCTCGTTCAGGCATGGCCAGTATTTGATGGTCATGGAGAAACCGTAGGAGTTATAGGGCTCGTTCAGGCATGGCCAGTATTTGATGGTCAAGGAGAAACCGTAGGAGTTATAGGGCTCGTTCAGGCATCGCCAGTATTTGATGGTCATAGAGACACGGTAGAAGATGAATTGAGAGTCTAAGATACAGGCTAAGTTCTTGACTCGACCAAAATGCTTTTCGCTGAATTGTAGATAGTTCAAAGCGTTGTTTGATTACAATACAACACTTTATTTACATTCTAGAGAGTATATTTACACTCTAGAGAGAGCCTTGAGATTCTAAAGCCAAGAAAAACTGGTGTTAGTGACACAAAAATCTAACTAGATAAAATCAATTAATGTTTGGTCAATCTAAGAAGTCCGATTTGACATGAGGGTGTCCCTCTTTGTCCCGCTATGTTTGTCTCTCTTTGGCATACGAAACGATATGGGCTGTCAAAAGGGACCTATTATTTAAATTCCATTAATTTGCTAAGTACAAAACCTAAGGATGCTGCTCCTAACACTACAAGTACTAATACAGAGCTTATAAATAACAATGGATTAATAAAGCGAAGAACACAAGAGTCAGTAAGATGCATGTGGTGGACGGCGGCCAAATGCCAGCCGAGCGCATAATGCTCAGAGGATTAACAATTTGGTAAGCAGATAATTTGCGGCGAATATTTAATGAGACATTATTATTTAGAACTATAGTGCAGATTGAAGCTGAGTAGGTGACAAAGACATTGATGTCGTACTTGTTCATGATTAATGAGGTGAATTTAATCTTGTTGTAATAGGTGCGCAATGGCACGTTGCATTATGTGAGCAGGTCTTTAAAAACATAGGTAATGATTACATCAACCCACGCTGGGATACTGCACTGCGTCGTATATTAACGACTAATCTACGTAGGGCAATCTGCCTCGTGTTATAATGGACGAGATCACTTCAGCAAGGACATCCCATGCAAAAAAATTGTCCATGTAACGTATCTGTGTATGTGTTGTGTAAGTTCTTGTGCCATTCATATTCTGTTTCAAGTAGATTTTTGACAATATTTCTGTATAAAAGAATCATGCTGAACAGTAGTAATTATGCTCATTACGCTTTTCAAACTTCATAGCTCAATTACAACTCCATTCACTAACGTTTAAAACTGAGAAGCAAAATTTTATTCTCAAGCCACGGTTGAGAATTGTTGGTGAACGAAAAGACGGGCTTGTAAAACTAAAGCTTGCTCACTAAACTTCAAACTCAACTGCACTGTAGCACCACTTTAAGAAGCATACGTTGCCTGTAAAATGGTAATTATTAAAATCACAATAACAGTGAGAAAGCCAAGTTGTTTATGTAAAAACATTGCTCCAGCATCTATACTTTTTATTTTCGTTAGCTCAACGTTTATTATAAACAAGCTTACCTACTGTCTGTACAGTTTATGTTTTGTCTTCATTCATCTGCACTAGGATCAGTGGTGGCCCAGTGGTAACGGTCCCGATTTACGAGTTGTAGGTCGTGCGTTCTAACCCAGCCAGGCGCTTTACTTTGTGTAAATAATTTCATCACCACTGCTCTCAAAACGGTGAAGGAAAACATCGTGAGGAAACCGGCATGTCCTAGAAACAAAAATTTGAAGACATGTGACATCTACCAACCCGCACTGGGCCCGCGTGGTAGATTACAGTGCACTCATTCACTCACATTACGTAATTACATTTCAGTATTTCCCAAAACCTAAGAATGGTCTTCAACACCGACCACAATATTGTCTGTCATAACTCATAACATAATACCTACACATATTGTAATTTGTAACCGAACACGCAGAAAGAGAAACATCGTTTTCCTCACCCAACACTCGGAAAATTCGGTGTCTCAAGCATAAGTTCTCGGAGCAATCCAACCGCTGTACAAACACAGCGCCATCAAAGACAGACAGTGTGTTATGAAAACAAGCAACCGAGAATAAACACAAACAAACACGCGAAACAATTGATGAGAATGAGACGAGGGGAGTGGGGGGAGGGCACAGTTACGTATTCATTGCTATGTAAAGGATTTTTCGTCCGTAAAACTGTCAAGACGCGTGTGTCTCTTTTTGCGGAATTTTTGGCGTAAATAAACATCAAAAGCGCTCAGCGTTGTCATTGTGAAATGAAAATTATTACCGGGACCCACGGAATTGAAAGAAACAGGCTCCGAATGTGGAAGGCTGATAAAAAGTAAACAAAGATAAATTGTATTTGCTCTTTGCCCAAAATTCATCAAACTGCCTAATATGCCGAGTATACTTTAAGGATGTTCTAGAAATATAATTCTCAAATTAATTTCTAAAACAATGTCTTTGTAGGTGTCTATTTGTCGTCCTTTAATGAAAACAATCTTAGAGCTCGTCTAAGCTGAAATGACGCGCCCCACTACCGCATTTACCGTACTGTATTTAAGTAGTGGGGCGCGTCATTTCAGCTTAGACGAGCTCTAACTAGGCTAGTCTAAACAAAGTAAGTACCTACCAAGTTACCCCCTGGGCCTCCGCTCCGTGTACGAGTATGTTATAAAGCCTCTGACAAACCATCTGTCTAGAAACAATAGGCTTTGAATATTGCATATCAGTCGAAAAGCCACTTGCTTTAAACCTGAAGAAGGCAGCTGGAAGGTAATAGAGAAGTGGGAATATCCTAAACAGGAACATCTAAGCCTGTTCGCACTGGCTTAGACGATTCTGAGGGTGATTGATAGAAGCTTTAACATGAATCCCTAACAAAACGCAACACAACGCTCTTCAGTAAATACTGAAGTAGGTATATATGCTTCCAAACTTTTTTTCATCGTCCTTGTATAAATCATCGATTCTAGTTGTTTTCACAAAACTGCTTTATCTAATACGACAAATGTATGGTGACAACCTGTAACCTGCGCAACGCGGATACAGCGTTACTGCCGTTGGAAAATGGTTATTACCACCAATGAAATAAAACTTAGTTTGAGTGCCACAACGATATCAAACAGTGCGGTGCCAGACGACGGCGACGTTTATCGACAGAGGATGTAGCTGGCGAACGACGCGAAATTGCAAATTGTGTTTAACCTAACTCGATAATGATAAAACATTCTAGCGTAACTCGCGTAACGTATTCTTTTGTAGAGAAGCTGCTCTTCATTTTAATTTACAGCTGTCGCCTAAATGCTAATGGCTACCATTAAGTGTTCAAGGGAGTGGGCCTAGCGACTACACAAATTTTAAGCCGCCATTCCGCCATACGCTGGACATCATAACCTCACTTTATCGAGTCCATTTGGCCGGTGATACTCTTTTTAATAACGTACTTTAATTTTATGTCTTTTTATCTCAGGGATTATAGCACTTAATTGAGGTTTTTCGTCCACATGTTTATGTAAATTCATATTTGTAGCAAATGTGGGGATTATTTCACGGGGTGATTATTATTTTTAATAAAACATTCTCGTTATAATAATATTTAACACACAATGCGTTGTCACTACCATTAAAGCCCTCTGAAGTTTGCAAGAATGAAAGCATAATAGGTTAAAAGTATCTACTTCGGTATTTTCCTTTTTACATTATTCGATATGATTGGGATAAATGAAGTCTGTTAAAAGTACCCCAATAAATATTCAAGGAAATATGTTGGCACGATCTCTGTCTGTTCGGGACTAATTGTTAATTAATACCTCTTAATTGGACGCAACCCTAAACCGAGACAAATAAATGAACTCACAAAGGCAGCCATAAAAATAACAGTGCATAAATCGGAATGAACGGTGATTCCAACGGCTTAAATGGGCCGTCTAATGAAAATATTTTACCTATTAAAGTCCATTTGATTGTTTTCCATGGCAATAATCTGGCAATTAATGATCATTCGGTTACTTGTCTTTGTGTGGGTAATTTATTACATAATTACGTGGCTGATGTATCGACGCCATTGTACATTACTAAACCTGATGTTGTTTATTAAACACTCTCACTGAACTTACACAAACGACTTGCAGGTGATAAGGAGTGGTTTGACTGCTGCTGAAACTGAATTAGGAAACGAAAGAACTGACGACTGATAAAAAACATATGCACAAAATAACTTTGACGTCCGCAATTACGTTTAGTTCATATGTGCTACTGTTAATGTACACACTGCGCAATAACCGAGGCAGTAGGAAGAAATAGTACAAAGTAAAGAGACGCATGCATAGTCGGTGCAAACACGTAAAGCAGTTCAAAGGCAGGAGCGTCCCAAGCGTGGCGAATCTCCACGAAACGCTATAAATTTTTACTAAAACAAACAAACGCGAGTGAGCAAACAAACATAACCACGCATGCGCCGCGTCTAGTAACCGCGTAGCTTATGGAGCTCGCTAAATATATAATAAAATATGTACCAACGCATTTATAATTATACAAACAGCTCGAAACGATGCAGCCATCGACCGCGCCAAATCAATGTTTAACTTTAATGTGATGAAAAAATTAAGTAATGAATTTCGCATTGACTTTTGCATCTCTCGAGCTTATGTCAAACAGATCCTTTACTTCAAGCCAAAAAGTGTATAATATTCTCGGTTGTTACTCGTTTGAATCTCGCTTATTACTCGTTTGAATTTACATTGAACGAACTGAAGACAAGTGGACTAGTAAGAATCTCTTTAGGAATCACCTGTTAGGGATCCTTAACTAATATAATAATGAAACGATCCTCTCGGTCCATTTTCAGCCAGCCCCTCGCCACTCCATTTAAAACGCTATAGACACTTACTTATAAATCTATCGCTCCCAATTTAGATAATCCGCGCCAGATTCCGTCCCCGTAAATCTAATTTTAAACTTCATTGTCGTTCCATATACCTCTCATGATTACGACACTGGCCTGTGACCCATTGTTCGAATTTCAAATGAGCGACATTGAACATGAAACGAGGCCCAAAACTACGAACATTTCCGACAAGATAACGAACTTGGTGCATGACCGCTATTCAAATGTTCCACCATTATTTTCCCGTGTTTGGAGTATTTTAAACTGAAAATTGGGTATTCTGTAGACCTTTCGAAAGCTTCAAGTTCGCAAAGAAGCTTTTTGAGAAGATTTTCTTTCAGAGCGTTCTAACAACTACAACATGCAGATGAAAGTTAAAGTCCTTCACAAACTTTGTTCCTTACATGAAAGTTTTAACTAGTTGCTGTAATATAACATTGGGATAGCACATCTTGATAAAATTGAAGAGATGCTGTTCGGAAAGTCTAAAGCTGTCAGTAAAGGTACTGCAGAGACCGAGGATATAGAGAATAAAGAACATTTTATTCGTAAATAATTTCTATTTGTGAGAGCACCCCACGCCTCATAGCTTTAAGTCGATAAATCACAATATTAGACAGCTACTCCTCGAGGGTTGGAAGGAGCGAAAAAATAAAATCGTCTTTCATCAATTACTGGGAGCAAAAGCTTTCTGCTCGCCTTATTTATATTCAAAATTCTCAATATCGATGGCATTACTTGTCTTGACAAATTATTGAAACAAAACAAAATTGAATTTTATGGGTTTTCGTTTCGATGTCTGTTATTTTACGTTGAAAATAATTCTTTAGTAGCCGATAAGTCTACTCTTCATGATGAGTGTTATTGACAACTGTTAAGTAGACAAAAGAGAGAGTGATTTGTAAATAAGCAAATAATTGAAGATTCATTATATACATGGCTGATCGATTGGCAAGATCATCGAATATGCAAGATGACAGTTTACGATTTCCCGCTATCGACGGCGATCGCATCGATTTCTTTCGGTAGCCTTTTAGCTAGATAACTGGATGATGCAGCATTATGAAAATTGCTCTGATATTTTCCATCACGCGGCTTGTTACCTCGGTAGTCACCGTAGACTAGTAATGTTGGCGTCACCACTTTTAATTTTAGGTAAACATTATCTATTGCTCGTAAACTATGCTAAAACTAATCTAAAGGAGTATTGGTAGAGACCGACAAATCATAGATATTAATGATATTATAAATCTGAAAATTGGACAGTTTGTCATTTTTGTGTGTAAGTCAGTCATAACTGATCAAATTAGTCATTTCGATTGCGAAAACCAGACTTGTAAATCTTGTGGATCACGAGACCGGAATCGTAGACAAAAGCTCACAAATAAATAATGATAAATTGTGCAAATTTTTTTCTTCTCATTCGCCACAAAACACATAAACGTCAACTGAAAAAAAAAACCATAACTCCTTCATGAAGATACTCTAAAACCGGAGGAACAAATAATTTTCATTCAACAAGATAACTCATTGCTTACACGTTATAAAATTAGACTACACGAGACACGTTTTCATTAACACGTAGCAAATAAATATTATGACGTGCTACCTATCAATGGACGTTAGCTTTCACACTACCTTTCTAATTAACTTAGTTTATTTTTATTCTACGAAGAACGGAGTGGTATGCAGTGTTGTAATGGAATTCTTTAGTAGTCAACTACAACGGACCGCCTGGACAACACTATTACTTTTGTAGCTATATTTTTGAGTTGCATACAGTACTAATCGGTAGGTACCAAAAACTGCAAGATGATTCTAGAGCTCGTCTAAGCTGAAATGACGCGCCCAATCAATCTGCCTAGCCTTTTCCCAACTATGTTGGGGTCGGCTTCCAGTCTAACCGGATGCAGCTGAATACCATTATTTTACATGGAGCGACTGCCTATCTGACCTCCACAACCCAGTAACTGGGTAATACGATACCCCTTGGTAAGACTGGTTGTCAGACTTTCGGGCTTCTGACGACCCGTAACGACTGTCAAAGATCCACGAATGACAGCCGGAAAATGAAATGACGCGCGAAAATGAAATGAAATGACGCGCCCCACTACTTAAATTAGTATACGTACAGTATGGTAAATTGCGGTAGTGGGACGCGTCATTTCAGCTTAGACAAGCTCTACTCTACTTTAACCAACGATTTCATTTTTGTTATTATCTTGTTCTCGCGACGACTTATCTTTGTGAGCTTAGTGATGAACAGAAGGTATAAAATTCCCATAGAAAATGCACTTTCAATTTTTCAAAATTTTCTTTCCGTAAGACCAATTCTCGTACCTAGAAACGTTCAAATTCAAGTCGCAATCTCATGCCAGCGACAATCAAATATCAAAAATGTAGGTAAACGCTATACAATTTTTGGCAGATTGAGACAGATGAGATTGCGAACGTTGTTAAAAATACGGGAATTGCCCCTCTGGTGACTTACGTACCAGTTGAAGCGTAGCTAGTTCCTAACATCTAAATTATGACAAAACCTATAATAAGTCTTAGACAACCAGCCATAACTTATACATCGGTAAATGAAGAAACAAACGCCCACTCCGTGATTATTTTTATTTTCCTGTACTTTAGATATGCCTTCACAATCTTCTAAGAAGTAAGAATGTTAAAAAACCCCGATATTTTCCTTAGTAACTCTATACACGTGTAATGTACGAAACGAAACTTATTAAGGTAAAATTTTCATTATTTTGCCAACGTTCTCCGTTACTCAATGTCGAGGTATCCGATATTCTTCCTTCGGCGTGTTTGATCAAAGATTAAAGCTTAAACTTGGGTACAACATTATAACTTCTGATCTAGGTACCGCCGTGTACGTAGTTGTCGACCTTGAAGTAAACTCACTCGGTGAATCACTACCACAAGATGTTATAGAAACAGAAGGTCTATTTGAAAAATTCTCAATATCAAATCGATGAACACATAGTAAGGTCCAAAATAAACATAACATTACATTTTTTTGTTTGCAGTGGTAACAGGCTTTCCAGCTTTGGCAGTTCATAGGATTTGTGAGCAATATGTTACTTTACCTCTGTATCTGCTTGCAATGCTAATGCTTTTCACCCAGCGTGAACTAGGGTAGGGTTTGCGTTTAACCAATTTTTAAAGTGCGTCTGAGGGGTGAAACCATTTTCGGACCATTCCAACATCGTCGTGTTAAAAGCAAGACGTATTTCCAATTGGTAATTGTTAATGCTTTATGGGTCAGTATTTGTGAGATCTCAATCACACCGTGCGCCATTAATTCGGTGATTATCGTTTCATTTGTTTTTTGATCGGTAATAGTTTTGACCTTCTGTTTCTTCCATTCTTAGTCTACCGAGAACATAATTATTCAGCGATGTACGAATGTTCGCGAGCGTGTCTAGTTCCCATAACGTTTTGCATCAGACGTAACATTGTATCATGGGTTAGCATAAAATTCTTTGACACGCATCTCTCTGGAAACTTGTAGGTATCGCTTCACGATTTATGCATCGTAAGATTCTTCTTTGGCTACGTCACTTTAGTGTAAGTAGGCGTGAATCTTTAGCATCGTGGTCGATGTTCCTTTTATATATTCTTCTTCGTGTATTGGAAGACCGTAGACTATATCTACTTCTACAAAATTAATTATATTATGAAAGCAATTTTGCATTTGCGCTGATATTGTAACCATTTGCAACTCGATCATTTGCAGTGGTCACTCTTTCTCTTTACGCAATACATAATGCGAAATCGATTTCAGAGATGTTCTGTAGGAAGGATATTTTTTCCCGGAAAAAGAACACATGGGCCTCAAGGGCAGTTACATACGATAACAAAATTATTTCCTCTAGCCACTATCGAAAACACGATTAACAAAGTTAATCATAACAGCAAAATTTTAACACAGTTTTTAACAGGAAATCGTGCTCTGTTGACCAACATAATGTAACTGATATTGATACTAGTTCTATATTTATCATTACATATTATATTATAACGGCGCAGGATAGCCTTTACCAGGAGTGGTAATCGTATTACTGGGTAAGTAGTTACAATATCATCAGGATTGTGCCGGAATATAGTAGACAGCGGGGCCCCTGGCCTCATCTGTCATCAGAAGACAACCACCACGCAACCATCGATGCGACACTCTGCTAGAGTGACCGTCACCAGCCTGCCACTTTCACTTTTATCCTGCGATCAGTAATAGCAGATATTGATAGAAACTCTTATCCGACCTTTTCGGTGATTCCAGTAACTTCATAACAAAACTAGACGTCGCCACTTGCTGCGCCGTCACATATTTTTAGGGTTCCGTACCTCAAAAGGAAAGAACGGAACCCTTATAGGATCACTTGTGTGTATGTCTGTATGTTCATCCGTCTGTCACAGCTTATTTGCTCCGAATCTAACGGACCGATTTAGTTGAAATTTGGTACACATATGAATTTCTGTGACCCAAACACGAATGTGTAACGTAAATAAATGAATTTTGAATATAAAGGTCACTTTTGGGGGACAAATAAGAAAATTAAAAAAAAAAAGTTCTGTGGAATGTACCGTGTGACATATCAAATAAAAGGGCTGACTATGGGGGTCTCAAACAGATTTTTTTTTATAATTTTAAAATAAATAATTTTAAAGTTATTTAAGAAAATAGGCGAAAATTGACCATTCCCCTCTACTAAGCCTAAAATTTTGAAAAAAAAAATACAGAAAATAGTTCTACATAAATTATAGATTACAGGGAAATTGATAAGAAGTCTGTGGTCTTAAAATAACATGGAAAAATCTCTCAATATTGTGCGTACAAACTTACATTTGCAGTTGGAATGTATGGGAGAACATGCTATTCAACAACAATGTTAATTTTGTTTTTGGGATAAATTCACCCAAACTACGGAACCCTTCATTGTGCGTAGTCTGACACGCACTTGGCCAGTTTTTTGTACCAAATATTACTGTAATGTTGCAGTTCATTTTATTAAGATTACAACACTATGATTCATTATTGCTCACAGCTAAATCGTGATGGATAGTGTAACATAATATAGTATTATCGGCTTCCTACGTAATTGCACGTTATGTGATCATGAATTACACCGGTTTAACTTGCTTTAAGAACTTCTCATATTACGGAAATGTTCGGATGTCTGATATAATATTTCTTTGAAATGAAACACCACCAAAAATATGATAAAGTTAGTTAGGTTATCCCAGAAAGATTTGGCAGGGTTTTTCTGTTCCACTGTTAAGTTTTAGTTAGTTGTTGCGGGCGTCTGCGGATGTGGTGCTGGCGTAGTCTACTGCTCAACACTGTACTCCTGCATGACGCTCCGCGTACTAGCTATGTTGGACTGTAGTTTTGGGTTTTTAGGATCGAATGAAGGGAGGCTTAATTTTAATAAAAATATTACATGTTAGTAACATGTTGCAATGAGTTTATAGAACAAGTTATTAGTTACCCGCACATACATGACAATCAGAAAATACTTGTCACATGATTATGAACTGTCAACTGTCAAGTGTCAATAGGACAGTAAAAACTGTGTTAAAATGTAAAAATATTAAATTAAATATTGAAAGCTTGCAACATTAGTTACAGTCCTACCAACTTATCTGTGAGCTGAAAGAGGACGCCACCGTCGATACGTCGACACAATCGAATGACATGCGTCGGCACAATCGAAGACATTTCAACATGACGGCCGTAGTTCCAATTTTCGCCATTTCACAGATAAGTTGTTAGGAGTGTATACTCATGGTTTTAGCCTAGATGTCATGTAAGGTGCAAAACCATAAATAAAAGTACCTAGTGATGTCGGTATAAACATCAAATCGTGTGAACGTCGCCGTCGTTAGAGTGTGAAACTTTATTGTTTGTGCACCAGTCAAGTCAAATTCAAATTCAATCAATCAATTATTCGACCAAAAATCAATCGTGTGTCTGAACCCTGCGTAAATTAACATTTAGTGATTTGCTGCTTTTTTCCAATTCTTTTCAGACCATTAACAGCGATCAAGTATTTACCATTCCCCTAAATAGGGGTGCTACAGTATTTTGTTTGTAATTTTTACTTTAGCTGTCCCCCAAATTCATTGTGGGTTTTATCACTTTATCTATTCAATCAGCCAAGCCAATGTCCACCGTCTGGTGCAAACTTCCCTCTATTTTGGGGATCGTTAAAACTGAACGGAACTTGCCAGGTGTTGTGCTTATTGCCTCGTGCGATAACCAGTATCAACCCTGGCACTGAACTGTTTCATTTACATAAAATACCAACAGCCAATGTTTACACCTTTAGGGAGATCGTATTTACGCTAGAATACTTGGAAGCACTAATTGCAGTATACAATTACAAACAAGATGTGAATTCAGACCAAATTAGTATTTACTTTAGCTAATAACTACCTTAGCGGAGTATTAACACAATTTGCGAACGAGAAAAATGAAAAAAATGCTGAAGAAATAAGACGCTCAAAATCAAATTAAGTAGGGTTCACAAAAAAGGTGCTTCCACTGTGTGCACGATTAAGTAAAGTGCCAATAAACATTTTACCATTTTGCTCGCAGTTGGTAATTTGATATTCTAATTAGGTTAGTCTACACAATACCTACTAATAAATTATTAACCTTATTTACGACCCCACGTTATCTTGTGTGTTCAGTACTTATGTGGTTTGTGACTGTGATGTCACCGCTGTTACTGAAAACTGTGCTACTTTTTGTTCTAACTTTTATTATATTCACTGAACTGACGCAAGAGCTAACTAAATCCATTCTAAAATATTATCTTAGAAATTATCTTTAGGCCGAACAATTCCGTTCTTTATATTCTATTCGGACCGGGGTTATTTGCAACTCGATTACAGCAACGTAACTTACAAAGATAATAATATTTTTCAAAAAAATAATACGCTAGACATCCCCACATTCTACATGCGAAGGTGAACAGAACCCACATAAGTTACCAAACAAGTAACATTTAATATTTCCACGTCGGGGGAGGGCATCGTTACAGGGGTTTGCGACCGGCAGGTGACTTCGCATATGTCTCCCCTGAATGCCAACGACCCCGCTTTTACATAAACATAGCCGCTTTATTGATAGGTACGGCAACAGCTGATCGTTTAAAATATTAAAATTATAGCCACCTATAATAGATGCTCTTTACTGCCGAGTTATGGTTTAACTTCTCCTTAAAGCGAAACGACACACAATTTAAATAAAATTATTATTCAAATAAAATTATGACTTAACGTAACAGCTTTTGCATTAAACTAGAAAGGCTGACTAGGCACAAAAACTACATGCTCTTGGAGATTTAAAAAGCCTGCACTTGTTGCTGTATGCAGGTAAAAAGAAAGAACAAATTCCTACAACACTCATTGTGAAAAATAATCTGTATTTTCATTAACATTCTTCGCGGGTTTAATATAAAAATATGAGGAATGAAAAAAAGTATAAAAAGTTGGCACATTTGATAGGAGCCGGATGCCGGCGGTCATTAATTAATAACTCAGTTAAGCCCCAGTACTAAAGCTTAACACATCAACCCGGGGGATGCACAACTTCCGGTCAAATCCCGCGCTTCCACCCGCAAGCACTTCCGGTCAACGAAACTCTGCCGGGAGTTTACAAATAACGTGCGGGAACGAATAATAATACATAGCATATTTTGTCGATATATATAAGATGGTACTTATGTAGATACTGGGAGTTTGAGGTTTGGATTAAATAAGGTACTTATATGCTATGAAGAGCTTGGTTTATGAGGGAATGTGCCCCGAGGGTTCTTAAATTAGGCCTGACACAATCATGAGGAGAAATTCGCCAAGCGCTGAATACTTATGTACTATCAAGGCCTGTTGAATTAACCTTAGCACGGAGATAAGGAATTCACTTATAGTACTTTCTCGTGGCCATACTTCTCTTTAGCTTCTATAATAATACGACAGAGTTTGAATATTACGTTAACTTGGGACATAATGTGGTTCTACTGTGACTTGCTTTGCTAATGAGTTACAATTAAGATTAAAACAAAATCCGTTAAAACACTGTATTTAAATTTAAAAAGAAAAAATATTACAATAATTACAATTTCTTTATTTAAATTTCGAATTACACTATCATAGCAATACTATTTTGCTGACGTGTCCACACTACACACACTGAGTAGCCACACGAGATAAAGGTCCTATGTAACATTCAGGACGAATTTCACCATTAAAATTGAACGCGATCAGCACATCTAAACCGCGTTCAAGAGCTGTCAGTGTCATCATTGTTGTGGAATATTGACACTAGTTCTTGAACGCGTTTTCAAGACGTGCTGATCGCGTTTAGTTATATTGGTGAAATTCGCCCTCAGTTAACAACACCCCTAATAATGCGTAACATAAGTCCTTCTACCACTAACTTGCCGTTGGAACTAGAACGTTTAACAAATTATATGCGCCATTAAACAGTCTTCAAGAATAAATTTGACTGTCTCTCTCTCAGGCTATTCAGACTCGGGAAGAGGAAAAAATACAAAAGGTTCAGGTTCAGTGACATTGAACCATAAAAAACCGGTAATGAAACTTCGTGATGCTGCAAGAGTACTTTTTAGGGTTCGGAAACTAAAGCGTGCCAACAGGACTTTATTGTCAGCAATAAGGTAGGCCTACGCAATTAGTCTGTCTGACTGAAACTGGGATGTATCTCATCATCATCTGTTTAGCCTTTTCCCAACTACAGCTGTAGAGTCGTAATATCTAGCCGGTTGAAATTCTCACAGAATATGTACTATGGCCGCTATCATGGTAAATATAATAAAAATAAAAACTCCAAACCCAAAGGGGTATCCCCCAACAAAAACCTCGATATAAATGCATTTTTTCCAAAAAATAATTAGCAGAAGTTCTCTACAGCAGGATGTACCAGGGTGAAAGGGTGTGGTACCATCAAACTGATGAACTTTCTCCATGGGACTAACGTCGTAATCGAGAAACATTTATCAACTGTCCTATACAAAACTTCAATACATATACTCGACCCAAATGTATTTATTTAATTGACCAACTGATCTCAATTATTTTTTCGAAATTACGGTGTTGGTCCCATGTAGAAGGTTGTACCACACCCTTAAATTTGATCACACCTTTCTGGTACACCCTGAATATCTTGAAAACGTTCAAATAATTCTTATTTTGATTGTACGGAATCAAAAGTGCGCGAGTCCGAATAGAACTTGGTACGTTTTTTCAACAAGGCGTCATTACCAAGGTACCGACCTACTAAGTGAATAATTTCAGAGACTTATTTCAAAGGATATTTGAATGTCTCGACGGCCATTAGTTCGTGGACTGAGATAGTTTATTCAGTTTCAGATTGCTTCTGCTGTAATGGAGCAGGCGCCATAATGAATTAGATATCTTTTATCAGAGCTCTGAGCTGGCTTTCAACAAGGGGCAATGGACTGCTGAACATTTGAAATTCATAACTTCTTAACTATTTACGTAGTAATTTAATGAAAAGTGGTTTTGTGTAAAAAGAAGAATGACTATGAATCATCATTCGGTTGTCCTTATGCCAATTCATTTGGGGTCGGCGCAACATCTTTTTGTTCCATACTTTTCTACTAATCGTTAGGAAAAGGCTAGGCAGATGATGATGTTAAGTTCTCTAATAGTCGTCATTACGGTAGTCCACCCCTTTCTAGATATCATCTTTCATACAGTCCAAGAGTGACTATATGAATGAATAAACTTTTAAATACTTTAAAAAATCCAAGTTATATATCGTTCCAAACGACTGTTGTTTACTTTTAATCTTAACGTTGAATTTCGATACAGCTACAAAATATAACGGAACAATTCCAAGAAAAAGTAACAAATGCACACACAAAACAGCGTATGTAGAAAAACATTTAGATAGGAATAAATTGTGAGACAAGACAGTCCACCCGTATTTCACCGGCTTATCTTCAGTCACCCGAAATGTGGTTCTCTGTTGACCTTAGATAGCACGTACAAGGTGCGGCTTGCCGAAGTAAAAACAAAAGGTATTTAAGCTAATTTCTGTGTAAGCTCTTTAAACCAATAATTTCTCGGCGCTCGACTCCAAGTTGACAGTGGTCATGGGCAAAAGTTGTGAGTTGGCGAGCGCCTGCGGTGAACCGCGGCCCCTCAGTTGGCTTGGATTACGGACGGTTCAAACGACTAAATGAATACAGACGAGTAATTCACGTTTTATTGTGTAAACAACGAATAACAGGCTTTGAATATTTGTGTTGACTAACATAGCAAGCGGATAAAAAGAAGAAGCTACCACATTTTCATACACTCTTTTATATATCTGGCAAAAATTACGGGCGCAGCCTGAATGCATTTTCGCTTTGCTTACTCCACAAGGGAAATAAGCATAACGACGATTTAGTAGCGCAATATCTGGTTATTTTATGAGAAGATAAAATAAGCGTTGTTTATTTACTTTATTTTATCAGATAAATAGCTCGTAAAAATATAAGACAAAAGAAATGTAGGTACTTTTGTAAACAGAACTCTGTAAGTTCTGTTTACTAAGTAAGGCCAAAACTAACGGATTGATAAGTTCTACAATAATAATGTATTTATTTCAAAAGTGTGGTACGCACGGCTATAGATCAAGCTATACATTTCCAGTATAAGCTGATCTCGCATTGTATAGGATTTCCTTACAATGAGACGTCAGAAATGTATAGCTTGATGTGTACAGTTTGTTACAATAACTGCAATATTATTTTTTACAATTTAAGGATCAATCATAAAGAGCAACAAATTACAAAATTGAATCTGGCGTCCTAGCTAGTTTACATGGTAACCTGTATTTAAGGTTCTCGAGCCCAGGTTCCCACGGTAGGTACAAGAATTTAAAAAGAGTGCTTAGGACTTGCAATCGTATGCTAAGGGGTCCCCGAAATGATGAATTGCCATCAATTTCTATTGTAGTAACATTGTCAATCGCTTCAATTGCATTTGGTAGACGATCAATTTGAGCATCAATGTGTATCAATCACGTAGAAATTTACAATTGCTATTTATAATTTCAAGCGTGTGAAGTGTTAGGTTATGTGATATAGGTATGGTGTGTGTGCGTATAAATTGTATTATTCCAAGGTATCGATTGCAAGAAAACAATTATTTAATAAGCTAGTGCATAATCTAAGCTACTTTAGTTTAAACTATGCGACCTTTAAAGGCGAGCGGCATGCGCTCGGTAACAATAATAAACACTGAATTTTCGCTTAACAACCGGTTCAGAGCAAGGTCCCACTGGTGGTGGCTGGTGGTTCACCCTAAGGCTGACCGTATTCATAACAGTTACTCTTTAGGCTCTTTAGGCTTTAGCCTTATCGTGGGTCTTGACAGTTTGACAGTGCCATTTAACAGTAACTTCTCTGGCCTACAGAACTCTACATTGCACAATCCTTTGTTTTTGGGACTGCTATTTTTAGCAAAAAAAAAACTTCGTGGTATTTATTACAATAATAGTCCATTTAAAAAAAAATAGGCATGATACCTAGGTATGCCGTATTTTAATTTGGCCGCCGGCAAACTGTGTTTCATAAAAATATAACTTTATATAAATAAGTCAGCATGTTACGAATTTATTTAATTTCACAACATACGACATTCGAATCGCGAACACGGTCAGTGCTGTATCAAAAATATCGCGTTAAAAAATTCCAAACAATTCAATTCGCCACTCGTATTCATAGTTAGGACTACAACCCCGAAAAAACTTAATCAAATATGGACGAGACCCCGCACCAGGTGACGACTGGCAGGTGTAGAACAATAGCTCTTCGTCTCTTTCACACCCACGCGTTACGTATCACCGTTTCATTCACACGTTGACATTAAAATTTTTTCGTATTAGATTTTTTCAAGGGGGGTAGATACGCATCGGTTTGATGTATAGTGGTGTTGTGACTTTTCATCCGTTCGCGTCATGCATTTCAAAAAAATTGGCTTTTGAGTCGTCGCTATTGTCGTTTTGCCTCGCTCCAGTTTTCCGTCACTGTTTCCGTGTTCATAGAACATTCGTAGCAAGTAGCAACTACGTAGACTTAATAAAAAAAACCGGCCAAGTGCGTGTCGGACCACGCACAATGAAGGGTTCCGTAGTTGGGATGAATTTATCTTAAGAACAAAATATTGTAATTGAAAAACATGTTCTCCCATACATTCCTACTGTAAATGTAAGTTTGTACTCACAATATTGATAGATTTACCATGTTATTTTAAGACCACATACTTCTTATAGGTTTTCCTGTAATCTACAGGTAAAGATCTATTTTCTGTATTTTTTTCAAAATTTTAAGCTCAGTAGTTTCGGAGATAAGGGGGGTGAATGATCAATTTTCGTCTATTTTCTTAAATAACTTTAAAACAATTTATTTTAAAATTATAAAAAATATATATTTGAGACCCTCATAGCAAACCCTTTTATTTGACATGCCACATGATGTAGTTTCCAAAACTTTTTTTTTTAATTTTCTTATTTGCTCCCTAAAAGTGACCTCTATATTCAAAATTCATTTATTTACTTTACCCGTCCGTGTTTGGGTCACAGAAATTCATATGTGTACCAAATTTCAACTTAATCGGTCCATTAGATTCGGAGCAAATTGGCTGTGACAGACGGACAGACAGACAGACAGACAAACGGGCAGACAGACAGACACACGAGTGATCCTATAAGGGTTCCGTTTTTTCCTTTTTAGGTACGGAACCCTAAAAAACAGTTTTTATGTTAATTAAATTCGGCTTTTAGTAGTTTTCTTCAATCGCTTCGACGGTAAAAAGATACTGGATTAACAATAGCTAGATTGCGCTATCGGCTACCACAAAACAATGGAAAATGAACACATACTGTACATAATATAAAGGCAATATGCTAAAGAGTATTATTTCAATGCAATACTTATCGGGGTGGAGATAAATGGAAGCGATAAGCTATCAGTGGATCAATAAACCGTAATGGAACTTTTGTAACCGCTTCGAAACAATACTCGGGCATCTAAACGCAAATAATAACTTTTGGTGTCGAAACCGCGCATGAGTTGTGTAACATAGATCAGGATGGAAGAGATAGGTACGCTGCAAATTAACGAAATAATACATTACTTAATCATACAGGCAAGCTGGATGTATTAGGCGTATGGAAGATTTCACAAACAACAAGGTTGCATCCTATGATCGATGCCACGAACGTTAATGATTGCATTTCTACAAAACTGCGACAAGAGTTGGTCGTGATCTGTCATTGTCAGGTACATGTTGAATGTCTCAGTTGAACTGAAGTTCACCTGATTCATTACTATAGTCATCAGTCAATCGCTTATCAGACATAACATGGTTCCAATCCCACACTGAACTGTCCCTGCTAATGATTGAAGCAAATCCTCTTATAATTGAGAAACTATGTGCATTTTGATCTCCAATTTCACGAAGATCACTAATGAATTATAAAATAATTTAATCAAAATGTTTTAACGACTTTTCCAATTAATTGGGTCCTCGGGCACAAGGAAAATGTCCGAGGGTGTGTAGCGATTATCTCGTATGGCCAGCCCGCGGCAAGCCCTGCTTTCTACGTCATTAACCTTTTATTAAGTTATCTGTTTAGCCTGTGATAACTTCCTACGTTATTATTTTAATGGGAACAGTTTAAGGACACTAACTAAGAGTTATAGTGGAAAAATTACGATTTAGTGTTTTAAGTCAGCACTTGATAAACCTGAATTATCGAAAAGTGTTTAAGATGCATAACGTAAAAAAGAACAATTTCGTTTTCGCTTTTTCTTTCGCAAAGCTTTAAAATCTCAATCTCAGTTTTACAAGATTATTTGAAAATAATTAATTGATGATTTATTTGATTTGTTAATATTTATTTGTCATAAAAATTATGTAACGGTGGTAAATTATTGAATCAACTAGTCTGTAACCCCCATAAGATACATTAAAGTGCCATTTACAAATTTCGCTGCGGCATGCGGCACAACATAAACATCGAAATTTTTGAATCGAACACGGACATTTTATCTGTTAATTTATTTATTTTTTTGAAATCAAATTTAAAGACGTCATAAAAAATATAAATACATGCACCGAAGCAGTAAATTTTCCCCAAACTAAAAAAATATCTAACTAGTTTCTTTACGACACGTTTCACACTAAATAATTCTGTCACGAAATGATATTTTTTCTATGTCGCCCAACAAAGTGTCATAAATGTGGACACGTCACTTACATATTATATTATGAGCGCGTATGAAATATTGTTAGAGGAGCTAATGGTGCGTTTGCGTGTGGCCGCGCCTTTACAGCGCACTCGCCTGTTCGCTGCTGTGTGACCGCGCCTTAATATTACCATAACACTGATACTTATTTCATAGAACTAATTTATTTTTTAATTAGAACGCGATTTTAGGATTTTATTATAATTAATTAACTTGATTAAGGAGACCTTCACGAATAATTTAATTTCATTAATATGTAGGTTTATATACGTTAGTTTATGGCACCTATGTGAGTAGATTTAGGATATCTAAGTAAGTACCTACTTACTTAAGCATAGTTTTTACTTTCGTACATTAATAAACCTACTTACATATTTTTATTAAAATTTTGCCATAATTTAGTCTCAGCAGTAACGTGACTTGTACAAAGTCATGTGAAAAACTGTTGACACACAAATCACGTCAAAATTAGGCGCCAGACAAAACGTCTCACGCGCAGCTACATAGAAATTATATCTTTTGTTGTAACAACATTGTTTTACAAATAGTGCTAATAACACTTCAAATAACTTAAGGTCGAAACAGATTGAAATCTAAATTGAATAATGTAGTGTTTTTTTCTCACTATTGTGTCAATTCATTCATTGGACCGTGACGATTTACTGCCGAGTGCCGCTACACACGGTCGTGTGGTTTGGAAAACCAATCACCGAAGCAAAGAGAAACTGACAATCTTCATGTTTATTATAAAGTCATTTTTACCCAACTGCCCCAGAAGGAGGGTAATGTTTTTTGAGTGTATGTATGTATATGTATGTCTAATACTTCTTTGGCACGCTCAGTAGCCTATGGCTTAATGGATTTTAATATACGAGGTGTCGTTAGATTTGTCTTAATAGGGATGATGACTAAAATTTTGTTTTTTGTCCGTAATGTAGATAAAAAATATTGGACACGTATTTTTTCGTTTTTTACGTACCTATCTAATTAAAAGAATACGGCGATACATTGACTTAAAATGTGGCATGACGTCAGTCTTTGTAGATTTTATACGTAGAAGTGACGTAGCGAGCTCCCCAACTTTAGTGCGTGTTATCTAAAGTCATTCTTTATTAATATATTTAAAATACGTGTTTTTAAAAAAAAAAAAAATTGTCTGTCTGACGGACTAAATAGATTTTTTTTGTTTAGCCATATTGTGTATCATCCATATTGTGGGAGTAACATAGATTATAATATTTATATATTTCATATATACATACAAAAAAAAAGTGTAAAATAAAAAAAATCAGAAAACCCGATTGCGTAAAAGGTGAACTTTAAAAAAGATGGAAACAAGATATTATTATCTATATAACTTAATACTATAAACAACAACATGCATCCGGAGGCATCTTCTTAACTTTAACAATAAAGACCTATTTTATTGTTATCAACAAACAAATGTGAAATCAACTCACACGATACAACTTGGTGTCCATTTTATACCAGTTTTTCTTTTATATTCCAGGGCTTTTACGCTTTGAAACCTTTGGGCCTGTTTCACTATGTTACATTGAATGGGAATAATATTGGATACAACACTGAAAAGTGCAAGCCGATGTAAATAATAAATCAAACAATTTGGTAAATCAACCAATGTTCTGTCTGCATATTATTTCTAATTATATCATATCCGAAACCTAAGACCCTGAGAGTTGAAGACCATTTCTAATGTGACCTCTAGACATCCAGTATTTCAAGACATTAACGTTATTTAAGAAATAAATTAAACAACACTAAATCCAAAGAAAACAGCTCACATAAGCTTTTACAGCTCTCGAGCTAGTCGAAGCTGCAAGCGAACATATTAATATGTTAAGCCGCCATTTTGTTCAGTAACACGCTTGCCGAACAGCGTTGTAATATTTCACGGGGTAGTCGAGATTCCCAGAGCATTGTTACAAGTACAATGTTGTTTTCTTGTGCAATATTGCTGAATTCGCAAAGATTGCGAAACATTCAAGCAGACACGTCCGTCTCAGCGTATGTTTGTAGTTATGTATTGTCATATGCCGTGGAATTCGTAAACGGCACACACGGCACATAATGGCTGTTCTTTTAAACGTATTTCTAGTAAAAGAATGTGATTATTTGAATTTAATTGTGTCGAGTGTGTTTTGATTTTCGACACAGAAAAACAAACGCTATTTACCTACAAGCGAATTTCACCAAAGAAACTGAAAGCGACCAGTACTACTAAACCGCGTTCAAAAACTGTCACTATCAATATGACATAACAATTTTGACACTGAAGGTTGCTAGCGAGATTTACAAGAAACCTGAAACGTATAGTAGCGAGACCTCATACGAAGAACTTGGAACAACACAGCATAGCAGTGACAAAGTAATAAAAAAAGTTGAGAATGCAGTTTAAAGTCCTGCCCAAAGATTCACCGGTGAAGCTGGACTTGAAAGAACCAGGCGGCGACGTCGTTAAAAGAGCCCATCTATATTATATCACCCCTCTCTTCACAATTCCTTTGCTTACTATAGGGTGCACACATGGTAGGCTCTATAATCCTTATCCATATCCTAAGGGCACGTCTTCACTACCATTACCGCGCCCCCCGGTCTACTCCTTGATATACAATGGTCTCTGTTGCACCATGTAACATGAGGCAACAGGGGCTAGTGTGAATCCTTGGGTTCATTCGAGTAATCGAGTCTAGTGAAAGCACGCCGGGGTCGGTGCATTGAATTCATTCATTCATGACAGCTCTTGAACGCGTACAGATGTGCTGAACGCGTTCTGTTACATTGGTGAAATTCACCCTTAACTACTTTTGCAAATGAGACACTAAATTTGATGATCATTGCGAATGCAACGTCGTACCTATTATTGAATGACAAATCGCGCCCCCAGTGGGATTTACCGTAGGCAAAAATGACGAACGTCCATACAAACTTTCATCCCCCATACAATATTTAACCCCATCAAGGCTTAAGTTTTCAAAAATCCGTCCTTACTCGTCACCTTTGTATTTATAACTCTTGTGCATAGATTTCTTGCCTCTAGACCCAGCGGTTTTAGACTGTGCGTTGTCTGCCAGTCACTTTAAAATTTAAAGTGATCATCATCACCTGCCTAGCCTTTTCCCAACTATGTTGGGGTCGGCTTCCAGTCTAACTGGATGCAGCTGAATACCAGTATTTTTCATGGAGCGACTGCCTATCTGACCACCGCAATCCAGTAAATGGGTAATACGATACCCCTTGTTAAAACTGGTTGTCAGACTTTCGGACTTCTGACGACCCGCAACTTCTGTCAAAGATCCATGAATGACAATCGAGGCACGGAGGAGTCTCGATATGTAATAGATGGTCACCCATTCACAGACAAACTAACATTTAAAGTAATCAATCGCGCAATAAAAATGCAAATTATGTCAAGCCATTCAATAAAGCAACACAATCAATGTAAAGTTACACCTGAATGCTACCTACAACAAACTATAGATAGTCTTTCCTTGCAAACTAGACAGTTTAACCTGTTGATGAGTCAGTTTAAGGCGAGTAGGACCGCCAACTAAAACCACCATTGAGAAAAAAAATCATAAGTCTGGAGATATGGAACATTTTGATATTTCCTATGCTCACATTTTTAGACAGATGAGGTAGAATTTTTTGTACTTATCAAAAAAATCAACACTAAACCTCCTAGGTTCGAAGCCTTAGCAGTTAACGCCAAAAGCGGCCGTTTTTGGCGTTAACTGCTGCTGTGTTATTTTTTTTATCTCATCTGACCTACCTCATCTGACTAAAAATGTAAGCATAGGAATTTTCAAAATGTTTCATATCTCCAGACTTATGATTTTTTTTCTCAATGGTGGTTTTAGGCGGTCCTACTCGCCTTAATACACGCGTTGGCATCAATTTCAATACACAATACTAGTAAGCCCATAAATTACTCCTCGCTTTATACTAAGCTTAGGCCAAAACACAATTACATAGTACAAATTAATAATCTCTGTTTACTAACCAATAGTTAGCAATCTGCCTCATTGGTCTAGTGATCGCAAGCGCTACTGCTGCGCATGAGGTCCTGGATTCGATTCCCGGGTCGGTTAGTGTTTTTGGGTTCTTCCATCTTGAATTTCTCAGTAGCAGCCCAGAGTCTGGATTTTACATGGGACTTAAACATCAATCAATCTGCCTAGCCTTTTCCCAACTATGTTGGGGTCGGCTTCCAGTCTAACCGGATGCAGCTGAATACCAGTATTTTACATGGAGCGACTGCCTATCTGACCTCCACAACCCAGTAACTGGGTAATACGATACCCCTTGGTATGACTGTTTGATAGACTTTCAGGCTTAAATGGGACTTAAACATAAATGGAGAAATATGGGTGCCTATACGTACACCTCTGCCGAACCCTTCGGCAGCCTACAGCCGTCGTGCTATCCTAACTAATAGTATAAATGCGAAAGTGAGTTTGTTTGTTACGCTTTCACGCTAAAACGTCTCAACGGATTTCGATGAAATTTTGCACATGGGTAGACCGTAACCTGGAAAAGGACATAGGCTAGTTTTCATCCTGGATCGTAGACGAAGTCGCGGGCAACAGCTAGTGTTAAATAATCCTGTTTACCAACCCATAGCAAACTAATCAATACTAGAAGAAAATCCACAACGCTTCGGTACATCGGTGTTCCAAATTACATTAGTATGCAAGTGACGGAGGAAGGGACATCGATGTCCCAATATTTCAAGTTATACGCGACGCATACAAAACTTTCCTGTATCCCTTACTTGTATAATAACATAATAGACTCACACTACGTGTGCTCATATGTGCTAATCTTGCCTTCAATAACAAATATAGGTATTACCTAACCTATAACGCTTTGTTAGACTAGGTACCTTTTTGGTCTAGTGGTAGCAACTGCTGGGCCATAGTTTTTTTTGGGTTTTACGGTTCCGTACCTCAAAAGGAAAAAACGGAACCCTTATAGGATCACTTCGTTGTCAGTCTGTCTGTCTGTCTGTGTTGACCCTTTTTCTCAGGAACGCGTGGAAGTAAGTTGAAAGTAATATCAAATAGGTAGGTCTATCGCCCCTTGGAGTTTTAAAAAAAATCAAGCTTCTAAGTCAACGCCATAAACAAATATGACCATTTATGAGACATATTTTGATGCTCGCAATTAAACGGAAGTCAACCCTTTGTCCTTGTGTAGAGCTACAATCGTTGATAAAGCCAGGTGGATGCGATAAGGTAGCCCGCGAATTTCGAATTTTCTTACGTTTTTTATAATTTGCAGGTCAGATTGACTTAATATCTAGCGATGCTTTTATGAAAAATGTAATCATTTGCTAAATGATTTGAGGTCAATTCTAACTTATGGAGTTGTATTGCTAATTCTAATGATTACAATTCTGTAAAGCCGTATTAGTTACGGCCGCGAATCATATGTTAATCAACATACAACCTGACACTGGCCTGCAAATTGCAAAAAACGTAAGAACATTTGAATTTCGCGGGTTGCCTTAGCGCATCACCCTTAATATCTTTAATCTGTGTGTGTAGCAGTAATCTGTGTGTGTAGCAGTAATCTGTGTGTGTAGCAGTAATCTGTGTGTGTAGCAGTAATCTGTGTGTGTAGCAGTAATCTGTGTGTGTAGCAGTAATCTGTGTGTGTAGCAGTAATCTGTGTGTGTAGCAGTAATCTGTGTGTGTAGCAGTAATCTGTGTGTGTAGCAGTAATCTGTGTGTGTAGCAGTAAATTGGCTACCAAATCTAAAGTAATAACCTAACCTAACTGAAGTTATTATAATAACATACAAAAGAGATTTGAAACCATACGAGTACGAAACTACCTTATAAGCGGCAACTAGACTCGATTCTATTTTGTTGTAAACTTTGACTTTCAAAACTTCCTTTTATAAAAACTTTTTTACAAAAAAATACAACCGACTTCCAAAAACAACACTACAAAGTGAAAAATAACTTTAATTTCGGAAGTCGGTGTCTGATTAAATGTATTTTCGTTTTTGCCACCGACTTCCGAAATTAAAGTTATTTTTCACTTTGTAGTGTTGTTTTTGGAAGTCGGTTGTATTTTTTTGTAAAAAAGTTTTTATTTTTCACTTTTTAGTGGTTCACATGTGCTTACCCCTTCACAGCGTACTGGCGTGATGTTATGTTATGAACTGGTGTGAACAACAAACAGACATGAGATTTCAGCAATCCCAGTCCATTTGCTATCATTTATTGAGGAGTTCCGTTGCCTATCTCAGAAGTTCTTCATCAGATCTTCACCAAATTGAAATGGGGCCACTCCAAGAAAGTACTCTTCCAAAAACTATCCAAATCGCTTCAAGTGTGCCTATAAAATTGGAAGAGTTCTCCCTATTTCTCCAGGATCCCATCATCAGATCCTGACTTGATGATCATGGGACCACCTGGGAAGTATACCCTTTCAAACAAAAAAAAAATAATCCAAATCGGTCCAGCCATCTTCGAGTAATCGGGGAACATACATAAAAAAAAAAAATAAAAAAAAAAAAAAAAAAAAAAGGTCCCGACGAATTGATAACCTCCTCCTTTTTGAAGTCGGTTAAAAATGGCCATAATAATAATAATAATATATATAATATATATAATGGTTTCATATAATAAATTGAAACGGTTAATTAATTTCACATTTGCAGAATTTGCCTTCCCTCCTTCTAATTCTAGCCTGTTTCTGAAAGCATTTAATTTAATCTGTTGTTTGGTCAATGTTATTGCGATCAATCATTCTCAACAGCTAAAGGCTCCCGCAGACAGGCGCGACGCGACTCTGGTGGAACTCGATGAGAGATCTCTGGGAGTTGTAAATCGATTGTATTAAACAAATACAATCGATTTACAACTCCTCAAGGATTTGAATTAAATAAACATGTCAGAATAACAAAAGGGTCACGTTGTCTGACAGTTCTGAACATGTAGTATCTTATGTATTGATTGAGATGCATTTGTTATGTCTAGCGCAGTTTAATTTGACAGGACGAGGACTTGACACTAGCTGCCTATAAAACACTTTCAAATATGGTTAGGTGTTGAATTTGAAATTTATTATAGGCAGGTAGGGGAGGTCGGGGCTAGAAGTTACCGGGGTAAGTTGTTCCGATTGAAATAACTCCGCGAGAAAAAGAGATAAGAATATCGAATAAACGCGTCATGAAATGGTGCGCCACAGCGCACCGATGGCGGCCATCTTAAACAGGTCAGTGGCGCCGGGAATATTGGATCGGTAGCACGTGCGTCGCTGATTCACGTAAGTAAATATTTTCGTATTTAGCATTTTTGGTCTGTTTCATAAATTTTAACGATTAGCGTTTAGTGTTTTATTGTTTCAATGTGAGGATTTATCTATTGTTGTGTTACACTATGCGTAAATGACGTATGTTTTGTAACCTAACCTATATTTTGTTTTTTTTTCAACTCGTGTGATTGGGGCTAGATGTTCCTTTTTTCTGGGGCAGGTTGTGACCTCGGAACAACTTGCCCCAATTAATTTGTACCAATAATGAGGTATCATCATCATCATCATCATCAACCTATAGCAGTCCACTGCTGGACATAGGCCTCCTACAATGAGCGCCATAATGAGGTATATATATATATTGTTATTTTCTTATACAGCATGCGGACTTACAAAAGAAAATCTACCCGAGGTTTAATATCAAAGGAGTTACTGCAAACAGCAGCGAATGCAGTTATCAATGATGGCAGAAAAATAAAAACTGTTGCCAGAGAGCTTGACATTTGCCATATGACATTGTACAGATTCGTAAAAAAAGTAAGATCTCGAGAAGAAAATATCACAACTGACTACAAAAAAACAAGAGCTGTGTTTACGGAAGAACAGGAAGATAAGTTGGCAGACTATATATTAAAGTGTAGCTCAATTTTCTTCGGTCTTCTGCCAGAAGAACTTAAAAAATTAGCGTACGAATGTGCAGTAAAATTCAATGCTCCCAATATTCCACCATCTTGGCACGAAAATTGCACACACCGCCTACAACCATTAGATGTTGGAGTGAATGCACCTTTCAAAAACTATTGTGCAAAGGCTCAGGACAATTGGATGAGAAATAATCCGGGTAAGACAATGACAATCTACGAGATACCAGAAATAGTTAAATACGCGCTACCTCTCGCAGTGACTCCCGTAAACGTCATGAGCGCTTTCCGAAAGGCTGGTGTTTGGCCTATTGATCCCAACGTTTTTACAGAGGACGACTATTCTCCATCATTTGTTACAGATCGCCCTTTAGCTTTAAATAACGCCTCCGAAGCTACAGCTTTAGGTATTTCAAATAGCATAATTACGAATAATCCAGAACCAGTCTCAGAGACTGATACCCGAATAGACGATTATGCATCTGCAACTGTAAACATCAGTTTTGGTGAAAATCAAATCTTTGATGCGCCAGGGCCATCAGGGATTGTTAATCTGTCTCCATCTTCTGGTGTCATAGAAGAACCACTCGGAAAGTATGTCCCATTTTCTCCAGAAATTGTACGTCCTTTTCCAAAGGCGCCTCCCAGAATCGGAACGCACAAGAGACGTATAAGGAAGTCCACCATTCTAACGGATACTCCTGAAAAACAGGCCTTAGCAGAAGAGCAAAGCAAGAAAACAAAAGGGAAGATTAAAACAAAGCAAGGAAATGGAAATAGAAAAGGGAAGGGAAAAGGAAAAGGAAAGGGAAAGGAAAAAGGAAAGGGGAAGTCTGTTAAACGACAGGTATTACAAACAAGTAGTGAAAATTCTGAGAGTGAAGAGGACAGCTTAGAGTATTATTGCCTAGTGTGCTGTGATAGTTACTCTAATTCACTTTCTGGAGAAGAATGGGTTCAGTGTCAAGAATGTAGGAACTGGGCCCATTCTAGATGTAGGCAGAATCAAGCTTTATTTACCTATGTATGCCCGAACTGTGATTCTGATATATCTTCTGAAGATTAATTATAAGTTATTTTGCCTATGATGACATTTTTTTATGTTTTTTTTATATTGATATTTTCAGCCTAAGACAAGGCAATTTGATTAAAGACTGAAATAATTATCAAGACTGATTAGCTGCAAGTTAATTGATAAGCTCCTAATGACTAAATGTTCAATAATTGTTTAAGTACAAATTATAGTTACTTGTTAAAACATACAAATGTTTACCTGATAATACGTAGGATATTATTGATTATTTACTACTGAATAAACAGACTTGGTTTAATCATTTATTGTTTTTTATTTCACAAATAATAGCTTTAAAAGATATGGTAACAACTTACCCCGGCTAGTTAACAACTTGCCCCGAGTCGGGGTAAGTTGTTACTTTCCGACTTTGGTCATAAAAAAATTAATAACAAATTAATCTCACAGTAAATGACCCAGATAACTATCTCAATAGCAAAGTGAAATATGTAGGTTAATTTTAATCGCAACATAGGAATATTAAAATCAAGTATTCTTAACGAATTTTGAGGTTAACTGAAAATTGGAACTTCTAGCCCCGCGCTCCCCTACTATATAAAGCCCAGGCATTTAATTGTTCTATTGTTTGTATAATAGTGCAAACATCATTTGGAACCAAAGACCGAGATGACTATCAAATAAGGAGAAAATAAAAACCAGTGAAAACATTTAGAAAGACTTTGTGATCCAACTTTATTGTGTCACCGACTCCTTAGAGCAGTTTGGCGACGTTGTTGCCAACATGAAATCTATTGTCTTACAATCAAGTCGAAATAAAAGCATTAGACGTTCACACAGAATTCGCCATCAATTCAGTAAAACTGTCTAAACATTCAGACTAACAATCGACAGATTGTTTTTAACGCAGCATTCTTGTTATTTACAATACAATCGTTCTTCTCATGACGTCCATTACCCATTTCTTACTAGTAAAATACCTGAGAGGCTGATCGCTGTTGAAATATATCTGGCAACAACACTATTTTCTGATTCACAAAATCACATTCATTCATTCAATTACTAATGCATGCAACTACTTACGTATTCACAAACTAATTTATTAAAATGTGTCTGCACCTACATCAGGCTAGAAGATAACGGAGCAAAGTTTAATGATTCTAGAAAACGTATTTTTCACCAAATATTTACGTAATTTTAAATATAGTTTTAAAATGTTATTCTTTTCTGCGGCCACGGCTACTGACTAACTATGCTTGTTTTAGTAATATATACTACGAAAATAAGCATTAGCGTTGTACATTGCAAAGAGTTGTCCGATGTACGCGTAATTACCTCTCTGCAGAAAAAAACGCTAATGCTTTGAAATTGTGAACACAGAGCAAGTTAGTGTTAAGAGCACAAACGAAGGATGTAGAGTATTGCAAACGGCACCGTCGGCTTTATGAACATAACCGAAATCCGCAAAAACAACGCTTCAATGAATTTCTCATTTGAATAAGTGCAGGTTGGTCTGCTCACTGGACATACCTCGGACGTTCAGCAGCATAGGGTTGAGTGTCAAACTCCTAATTGCATTTTTTACTCGAATAAATTCTTTGTTTCAGTTGTCGATGCACTTACCTGAAACAAAAAAGGAAATAGTTAGAATTCAGTTGAAAAGAGAGGAACTAAATAGACGTGAACACACGGCTACACATCAAGCTATACATTTCCAGTTTACACTGACCTCTCGTTGCAAGGAAATCCTATACAATGTGAGATCAGCTTATACTGGAAATGTATAACTTGATCTGTAGCCGTGCGTACGATCGGAAAACTCTTGGAGATCATTAAGGAACGTCAATCGGTTCATTTATCAATCTGCTTAGCACAAATTCTTAACTTTGCCACTCAGTTTTTAAGAGGATGCATCGAAGCGTGGTTTAGTTTAGCTCGGTGTGTAAGTGAAATTGCGTTATGGCTGTCTAGTTTGACGCGCGAGATAGAGGACTTTCACGTGCTCCGTTTAAATGTAGATTTATGACAAAATGCTTTAGTTAAATCAATTTTTAGCTTAGTAAGTTCTTAACATATTTGAATACCTTCGATTTAAAGCAAACTGTACTGCACAATAATGATATTTTTACGTATAATTGTATAAAACAGAAAATAGACGGTGCTACTTAGAAATTTTTTTCTATCAAAAAAATTCAAGTAATCATGTTTTAGTGCACAATATAGCAGTAGACAATATAGCCAAATAACACACATGGAAAATCCAAATGATTTAACCAAATACATTTGGTTTTATAATTTTTGTTTTAAAAACACAAAATTTATTAATGTATCTCCTTAAGAGGTTCGCAAATTACTAGCCAAATACTGCAATAGAAAGGTACGAGTATTTTTCACTTTTACACATAAATGGAAACCGTCCCCTTCTTAACTCTTTTACCGCTGTATTTTATGTAACAAACCCTGTAATCCCACGAAGGGGTAACCCTACACCCCAACAGGGGGACAAAAGCGAATTTCACTCGTAACCCTATGTCTGTATCCGAACGTATTTACCCATACCACGTACTTCAGCCGCGAATGAATCCGAAATGAGGCAAATAAGCAATTATGCGCTCATATTCAGGTTCGATTACGCGATGTGGGAAATTTTAGACGCAACGCTGGACACACGAGATCGCAGGCCGCACGGCTGACTGACAGTACTATTCGCGGACACCGATTTAATTAATGATTCTGGAATTCCAGTAAATGGAGCACCGCTAGGTCAATATCAATATGCACGGTATAAGGGATGATCTTTTAAACCGACGAAAAAATTTTTAGGCCTCCAGCATTACAACTTTTCGTCGATTTAATAAAAATAAAACCGGCCAAGTGCGTGTCGGACCACGCACAATGAAGGGTTCCGTAGTTGGGATGAATTTATCTTAAGAACAAACTTAACATTGTAGTTGAAAAACATGTTCTCCCATACATTCCAACTGTAAATGTAAGTTTGTACTCACAATATTGATAGATTTACCATGTTATTTTAAGACCACAGACTTCTTATAGGTTTTCCTGTAATCTACAAGTAAAGATATATTTTCTGTATTTTTTTCAAAATTTTAGGCTCAGTAGTTTCGGAGATAAGGGGGGGAATGGTCAATTTTCGTCTATTTTCTTAAATAACTTTAAAACAATTTATTTTAAAATTATAAAAAAAAAATATTTGAAACCCTAATAGTAAGCCTTTTCATTTGACATGCCACATGGTGTAGTTTGCAATTTTTTTTTTTTAATTTTCTTATTTGCCCCCAAAAGTGACCTCTAAGACAGACAGACAGACGGATAGACAGACAGACACACGAGTGATCCTATAAGGGTTCCGTTTTTTCCTTTTGAGGTACGGAACCCTAAAAAGTATTAAGAGTTTGCACGTCGATGACCTTTACACCCCCCACTTAAGACAGTGTCCCTTATTTAAAAGGAAGAAGTGTCAAATCGAACTTTGCCGAGCATTTCCCATATAATTTAGAGACATAAGTCTTGTATCTAAAGGAGATCGTGGACCGTTTTGTGCAACGGTTGTCGTCTGAATGCGCGTGTTCCACCCCACTCCACTTCTCTGCGGTCAGCACGGATAAACTTCTGCTATAAGTATAGCGTACTATTCCTATTTGGAGCGTGTAGTCCGTAAGGCGCCTGCAATTTTATCAACAACATACATGAGGGGTCGCATTTACATAATAAGCCTCCGCCCGCATACGAAACATACCCAATGTATTCAGATTTTCGTTATTATTTTACCTCATTCAATCCGTTCGCAAATTATGTGGAGAGGGTTGAATCAAACACATTGATAACAACGATGAGAATTTAATATTCATCGGTGCGTTTGCGGGTTAACTGATATGAAAGATAATCTTGTTTGTACGATTTAGTTGCATTGATGTGACGTCACGATATGTTTGTTAAATAATAACCGCGGCACTAGTTCCGACTCTCGTTAGTAAATGAAATGCCATTTTGCGAGCGATAACGCGGTAAAATAGTCATATATTTGATCGTACTCAATAAAAATAAGTGGTTTTTCTTTGTAAAATAAACAGAATGTACTAGAAAAGTGTTGTAAAATTTAAGGATCTGGTAGAGACCATCAAACTGAACAGCTTGCTCATGGAACCAACATCGTAATCGCAAAAAACTTATCAACTGTCCCATACAAAACTTCAATACCTACTCGACGCAAATGTATGGGATGGCTGATTATTTTTTACGATTACGATGTTGGTCCTATGGAGAAAGATCTATATCTATACCTTATCCTTAAATTTGACCATACCTTTCTGGTACACCCTGTATGTACTCGTAAGTACCCATCACAGAGTACCTATTACTAGAACAGCGACTAAACAAACAATAATCTATTTATTTTCATGAATGTCCACGAATTAATAACTCCTCTCGAATAACTCTTGGCTGTCATTTTTGTTCTGATAATATTTACACAAACAACAATGCAGGATAATACCAATTTATTTGTGAAATAACATTGTTTATCATGAAATGGCAAATCGGTACTGGGAAATCGGTAATGAATATAGCTTTATCATGAACGCGATGTAGATACTCATGTAGTTTTACCTAATAAACTCACTAGAAACGTCCAAATCGTTACAAGGAATTAGGTGCTTGCGTCTCCCTCCAGTAATTTACCCGATAAAGGTTCTGATGAGAACATAAAATAAAACCGAATGGTCAGTTCGCAGTCAACGACACAACGTTGGTACGGCGCCAACTGTCTCGCGATGTCGCGTAATATCGTACCGATGCGCGACCAACGTTAATCGAACTACCCACCAATTTATAATTACGCTTCAGTTAGCAATTGACATTTGCCAAGAAAAAACGCAACAATTTGACATTTGAAAGCTCTAAAAATAATACCTTTAGATCTTCTTATAAAACAGAACCGTTATCTCAATAAATATCAAAAACAAACAATTCGCGTTCAGTATTTATGTTATGTTTCCGTACTGTAAGTAAACTACCAATCAATTAAACAATAGCATCTTACTTTGATGTTTAAAATATTTTTGTTACCTAAAAAAAATGAGGAAGCTACATTTTCCAGATAATTTTTGGAGAATATCTAGTATAAAATGTTTCGCTCCGTCGCAATTAGCGTCCGTTTGAGGACAGAAATACGTTATAATTATTTACTTTAACCCTATTATATATTAGCTCTATCGCCAACTTAAATACACAAATGGAAAACTTAAGCAACATTATTGTAGGCCAAACGTAGCATGAACTCATCGTAGTAACGCGATTCGATTACATCCCAATAATGACTCAACTAGACCTCGCCCGCAATATAAGGCTACAAACGCACTGACAAGCGCGATGCGAATGTTAATGTAACTGCGTCCGCACTTCGTACTCCCTCGTCGCCATAAATCATAGTACCTTTTGTGGCTTGTGTCCCTGTCCACACATGACTGACCGGATTGGACAAGACACCTTCAGTGTTGCCAAACTCACTTAATCCGAGACGGAATCATGACATTATTATGCATTATATTCGGAAGAATTAATGACTCCTCCGCACCGTATCGCATCGTATCGAAATTGATTTATCATCTGTTGCTGATTTATGACACAAATATTTTAATTTAAACAAATCGTTCATGATGAGTTGATGACAGTCGTTTTAAAATTCAATATTTTTCTCTTTAACATTATTTTTCCGGTTTACATAAGCTGCATGAAAATGCGATTTCCTCAAATTGATTCAGGATAACTTTTTGAAGACGTGCAAGGAATGAAACAATTTCCTTGTGGAGATTACAGCGGCGAATAATGTTTGCCTTGCACTTTCAGAAAGGATATTACGAGATTTTTTCATTTTCTAATGAAAATTAGAGGGTCGGTCGGCAACAAATCAAAATATCTGAGGGGGGGGGAGAATTTATGGAACATAAGTTCCATAAATTCTTTCAGCCCCTCGATATTATCCTGAATCAATTGGAGGACATCGCATTTTCGTGCATGCGTAAGTAAACTGGAAAAATAATGTTACAGAGAAAAATACTCAATTTTAAAACGACTGTCATCAATTCATCGTGAACGATTTGATTAAATTAAAATATTTTTTTATACAGTTCAATTGACATTTAAATATTGTAAGATTGTTTCTATGAGCTCGTGGCTCGTGGCTTGGAGCTCTTGGCTAAGTAATAACAGCCGCTACGCTTGCCGGGGTTGACCGTGAATGGGTGACTATCTGTACATACCGAGACTCCTCCGTGCCTCGGAAAGCACGTTAAGCTGTTGATCCCGGCCACAGATTTAGTGTAGGCTAGATACCACAAGCCATCCGACCAAGAGTGCCCGGTGCTGAACACAAACTTGACGCGCTACTACTTTAGTTTGTGTTCGATCGTGCCAGTGGCGAGTTGTGTCGTCGAGGATATAAAAAAGTCTGTTAGCTCACTGACGCTTAGCGATTCAATCGATTCCGTTTACATTGAGCACATCACTAAATGGCTGGGGTGAAGTCATTGTAGGTAAAAAAAAAAACCGGCCAAGTGCGTCGGACCACGCACAATGAAGGGTACCGTACTTGGGATGAATTATTCCAAGAACAAACTTAACATTGTAGTTGAAAAACATGTTCTTCCGTACATTCCAACTGTAAATGTAAGTTTCTACTCACAATATTGAGAGATTTGCCATGTTATTTTAAAACCACAGACTTCTTATAAGTTTTCCTGTAATCTACAGATAAAGATCTATTTTTTGTATTTTTTTCAAAGTTTTAGGCTCAGTAGTTTCGGAGATAAGAGGGGGGAATGGTCAATTTTCGTCTATTTTCTTAAATAACTTTAAAAAAATTTATTTTAAAATTATAAAAAAAAAAATTGAGACCCTCATGTAAGTCCTTTCATTTGATATGTAACACGGTATAGTTTGCAAACACTTTTTTTTTTAATTTTCTTATTTGCCCCCCAAAAGTGCTCCCATATTCAAAATTCATTTATTTACTTTACCTGTCCGTGTTTGGGTCACAGAAATTCATATGTTTACCAAATTTCAACTTAATCGGTCCATTAGATTCGCAGTAAATTGGCTGTGACAGACGGACAGACAGACACACGAGTGATCCTATAAGGGTTCCGTTTTATCCTTTTGCGGTACGGAATCCTAAAAAGACGACACGCTCGGTTTTCATGCTATCTAATGAACATGCGGTATCTAGCCTACTCTAAATCTGTGGCTAAATCCCGGCTGTTATTCGTGGACCTTTGACAGTCGTTACGGGTCGTCAGAAGCCCGAAAGTCTGGTCTTACCAAGGGGTATCGTATTACCCAGTTACGGGGTTGTGGAGGCAGTCGCTCCATGTAAAATACTGGTATTCAGCTGCATCCGGTTAGACTGGAAGCCGACCCCAAGATAGTTGGGAAAAGGCTAGGCAGAATGGTTTTGTTTCTATGAGCAGCAACTAGCCGAAGTTACAGTTATTGTAATTTATACCTACTGAAAAATCTGATAATGTTAGCCCTTACTTTGTCATTTCAATATAATATTATTTACTTGGCAACCCATAAAAAGTGTCATCTCAACCACGATCCACAGAGCTTCAAACTTGCCTTACATAAATGTTGCTAAACACACAAACAACCACAAAGTATACCACAGTGCTTTTACTTCCCGTAAAGCCTAGCTCTTAGATAACCGACTACACTACCGACAGGTATACCCATCGGCATCTACACCAATAGGTATACCTACTGGTACAGGTAGACGGTACGTGAGGACATCGCCATGTGGAGGATTCCATGTCCCCTTCACGGCTTTACTATAGATTAGAATTATTAATAGGTACTCTAGCTATAGACGATTCACGATACACATGCTATGACAATTCGTTTCAGATTAATTTCTTTTTTATTTGACAGCATGTGTGTTGAAAGATTAGTTAAAAAAAAAAGTAAATTGTTTATTAAATGTCCTTATATAAATTTTTATGTGTGTGATAAGTAGTTACGCTAGGTAAACTTGGATAAAAAATAACTAAGATAAGGATTCCATGAATGATTGGTAGAACAGATTCAATAGTAACGGTAGCCAATTATTTTTGTTTTATCGCTATATTTATGCCAAAAGTGATTTTAACTTTCACTGTTTGACGTACGACTGTTTATATTCGAATTATTTTCCAAAACATATCAGTAGTGATGATTTATTTACCACTGCGGAAATATTTCAAGAGTCGCCAACACAATGCAACAAACCACATCAACATAATAATATTTCCTGAAACCATTCAAACAAAAAATAATGCTATTCAATACGTTTGTATTGAATAGCATTTTACCCTAGAATCCTAATGTTCTAGTTTTAAAACATTCGCTAATATTAGGTCTTTACCTATGAAATTGCCGTTCTGCAGTACTGGCCATTTCAAATCAAAATAATTTTTGTTTGGCTAAGAATTCTAATTTCAAATTAATTTTATTTTAAAAACATGGATTTTTTTTTCCAAAAGTAGTCATTTGTTTATTGATAAGTGTTACATTTTCATCGCATTTCAATCTTTTTCGTCATCATGGATACGTTAAAAATTCGAGTAATTATGGAATATGAGTACCGTCGTGGCAGCAACGCGGCACAAGCGGCACGCAACATCAACGACGTTTACGGAGCTAACACTACAAACCAACGCACCACTTGTTATTGGTTTGCTCGCTTCCGTTCTGGAAATTTCGACCTGAAAAATGAACCTCACGGTCGTCTGAAGACTTTGGTCGACAATGACGAATTAAAGGGGATTGTGGAAGCTGATGATACACAATCTACGGCTGAATTAGCAGCAGCTTTCGACGTTAGCGTCAAAACAATATTGGTCCATTTGCGTCAAATTGGCAAGGTAAAAAAGCTTGACAAATGGGTGTCCCACGAACTCAATGATCGCCAGCGCGAAGTACGCGTCGAGACGTGCCTTGCACTGCTCAACAGACACACAAATGAAGGAATTTTGGACCGCATTGTTACCTGCGATTAAAAATGGATTCTGTTTGATAACCGCAAGCGCTCAGCAAGTTGGTTGGATCCTGGTTCAGCACCTAAACAATGCCCTAAACGAAAACTTACCCCTAGAAAAGTGATGGTCACTGTTTGGTGGTCTAGCGCCGGTGTGATTCATCACAGCTTCTTACCAAACGGGGTGAGCATTACTTCAGATGTGTACTGTGAAGAACTGAACACAATGATGGAGAAGCTGGCATTCTATTCCATATTATCGCCGACAACCAATACGGCTTCAGACCAAGGCTTTCAACAGAAGATGCGGTATTGGAATTCTCGAAATCGGTCGCTACTAACTTGGATAGTAAAACTAAATGCCTCGGAATCTTTCTGGACCTTTCAAAGGCATTTGATACAGTTTCTGTCCCCATCCTTATCTCCAAACTTGAAGTCATTGGGGTTCGGGGTATTGCTCTGAATATTTTTCGGAGTTACCTTAGTAACCGCAAACAGTGCGTTAAGATAGATAATTACCTGAGTGATGAGGAGATCATATCCTATGGCGTTCCCCAGGGAAGCATACTTGGCCCAACCTTATTCCAAATTTATGTTAATGACTTGTGTATGATGAATCTTCCAAATTGCAATATTTACGCCTATGCTGACGATACGGCAATCCTAGTTCGTGGTTCAACCTGGGATTTGGTAAAGGCAAATGCAGAAGCTGCAATGTCTAAAATAATGAGTTGGCTTAACTCTAACCTGCTTACGCTAAACCTTAATAAAACCACTTACATTCCCTTTGGGTTAAGACGTGGTAATACTCCAGGATCCAATTTCACCCTTAGAGCTCACTCCTGTCCTGACCCCACCACGGTTCTTTGTTCCTGCCCCAAGATTAGCCGTTCTGACGCTGTAAAGTATTTGGGTGTGCAGATTGATTCTGGACTAAGGTGGGATAAGCAAATTGATACCATCTCCACAAGAACGATGCGTCTAATCTACATTTTTAAGTCCCTCAGAGATTCTGCCGACAGTGCGACGCTGAAGATGATTTACTTCTCCCTCTGCCAATCTATACTAGGGTACTGTATAACTGCATGGGGTGGTGCAGCTAAAACTTCTTTTCTTAGAGTGGAGAGAGCTCAAAGAGCTATACTAAAATTTATGACTAAAAATCCTTTTAGATATCCAACATCTGATCATTATGCTCTCTGTAAAGTGCTAACTGTGCGGCAGCTCTTTGTGCTCAAGGCTATACTAAGGATACATAAGTTCCTCCCACCTTTGGACCGGACCAAACGCACTCAAATTTTACCCAGTACCCAACACAGGACCACTTTCGCTCGGCACCAATTTTACATTCTTGGGCCTTATCTGTACAACAAAGTCAATAAACAACTGAAAATAATGGATCTAAACTCTCACAATCTGAAAAACAAACTGACTGAATGGCTACAACAAAAAAACTACATATCCACGGAGTCTTTACTTACATTCATAGAATAATCCCTATTATCATTACACTACCCAACTCACACTATAATTGATCACTCATTTATCTATTCAAGCCTGGTCCCTGCATACTCACTCACTCTCACTTGCCCCCTTAGAGGTACACACACACCCCCATACTCACCACTCATACTCTTACACTACACATACTTTCTCTCTCACGCACACACTCACACACATTACACACCGGCACATAAATATGTGACTTGGCCTCCCTCGCGCTAAACACTCTGGCTGCAGCTATACCTTTATGATAAACTGCCCTGTATGCCTAACACTGTCTCCTAAGATACAGGACTACCTAGTTTAGGAAACAGGGTTACATAATCTGTGTAGATTTATGTAGATATCTGTGTTTTGTTGTTTTGTACATCTGCTTTTGTGTACCTGTCATGAATCTTGTGTGTGTAATAAATAAATATTATTCTTATTCTTATTCTTAATATCTCCAACCAGCATTGGTCAATCGCTCATCTCCGCTGCTCCTGCACGACAACGCGCGACCTCATACTGCACAGCAGACGGTCTCCAAGTTGCAAGAACTGGGGTTGGAAGCTCTCCGTCATCCGCCCTACTCACCAGACCTTGCGCCTACAGACTACTACTTATTCCAGAATTTGGATAACTTCTTGGCGGGAAAAAAATTCAATACCCGAGAGGCAGTACAAAATGCCTTTGAAGAATTTGTTGCCTCCCGTCCAGCTGATTTCTTTAAGAAGGGCATCAATAAACTGCCACTGCGTTGGCAAAGATGCATTGATTGCATGGGTGATTACTTCGATTAATACAAATAAAAAATGCATGCAAAAAATTCGTTTAATTTTTTCATACAAAACGGCAATTTCATAGGTAAAGACCTATTATACGACTGAGATTTAGGTATTATGTATCACTATTCCACTGTATATATAGTAAATTGTAATCTAAACAATAATAAATAAAGACAATGCGCTGGGTGACCTCATTCCAATCATCGCGAGTTGATCGAATCTGATGCATCGTGCATTTTAATTGTTGCGCTTCGTTGCGTCAACTACACTAACACTGGAGCAGTTAGGGCGCGTTTACATTGGTTACTAGACTTGTACGGTAGTGAACTCGTATCATTATACGGCTGCACATGGATCACCCACCCAATGACAGGAATGATGCAAGGATGCACCGCTTGACTACGCGACGTTAAACTAGGATTGTGATCATAATACTTAGGTACTTATTTTTGGTGACCAATCTCCTCATTTCTTTCTCCTTGGGTCTTCAGCCCAACCTTCGGGGAAACAAGGGGCAATGTTATATGTTATTTTTAGTGGCTGCCAAAACTATTTATTTATTTAGTAACAATTGCTTTCTGCACTTACAGTCACAATATAAATATGGCCAGTAGGGAAACTACAAACAAACTTACGAAACGACACACACACAGACGCGCGCATCGACGAGACCCCTACGCCACAGTAAATATACTGAGAGCACCGCGACTATCGCTTGGGGCCTCGTCGGTGTGCGCGTCTGTGTGAGTGTGCCGCTTCGACCGTTTGTACGTAGTTTTCTTATGCCCGGGTCACATTGACGTCAACGTCAATGCCCATAAACGCCATAAACATCGCGGTAGTTAAATTCGGTCAAGATTTGGTCAAATTAACGCGGTAAGTGGTGGCTACACCTACGGCTAACACCCTTCAACGCGATAATCAACGGCATATCCCGTTAATGTAGCCCCGGCATTACTGTCCATATATAATATTTATTGTGTTACAGTTTACACTTCAGTGTCCAGCAAGGCAGTTTAAAGGGACAGTAACCAGTGCTAGTATTTAAAACACTTCTAATTTTTACAAAGTGCATTGTCTGGCTAGAAATACTATAGGTACTGAAAATGCTTTCAGTTCCTTATAGCTCATTTAAAGCTCCCCAGAAAGGCGCGACGCGACGGTGCGACGTGATTCTGATACTTAGTACAGTTTTCGTGAAGTTTTATAGAAATTGTTCCACTAGAGTCGCATCGCTCTGTCGCGTTGCGCCTGTCTGCGGGAGCCTTTATACAAATAATACTGGTACAGTCAGCCTCAAAAAGTCATCGACAAGAAATAATTTGATTGGCTACTATTTCTGCATCATCGTATTGTTACAAGTAAGGTATGTACCCAACTTGAAAAATATTTTGTGGCTACACATCATCATCATTCATCATTTCAAAGTCTGAAATACCCTGTCCACAAGCACCGCCACTTCGACCGGTGCTGTGCTTCCCGCATCCAGCGGATGAAGCCACCTAGTGAAGGTCATCGGTCCACCTTGTGGGAGGCCTTCCAACGCTAACAATTCTGGTACGCGGTTGCCACTATAGGTACTAGGTGTAATTTTAATCACCTTAATCATTTTATGCTCTTAAGGGGCTATTGTATTCATCATTACGAACAACTTCGTGTACTATGGGACCAAACCTGAAATCGCGAAAAAAAAATCAGCTGTTCCCTACATTTTGACGAGTTATGCGAACATAAATGTGGTGTTTACCTGTAAGTAATTGTTACACTGTGAAAAGTTTTTAAAGACATGTTATTTTTTTTTCTCAAAATGTTAGTGTAAGCAATTGTTGGTAAACCAAATAAATAAATGTTGCTGATGCTGATGCTGATTTCTTTTGCGCGATTTCAGGATTGATCCCTTAGTAAAAGTTGTTTATAATCATGAGTAGGTACAATGACCCCTTAAGAGGATAACGGTGATTAAAATTACACCCTGTAAAACCTTTTGTGGCTACACATTGATATAATAATAGGGAACAAAGTGTGTAGACAATTA
Source organism: Cosmia pyralina (assembly GCA_946251885.1). Lineage (NCBI taxonomy): Eukaryota > Metazoa > Arthropoda > Insecta > Lepidoptera > Noctuidae > Cosmia > Cosmia pyralina. The sequence goes on from OX276353.1 coordinate 15,146,994, forward strand.
AGAGGGCTAACGCGTTTTGTCACCTCTCTCGCTCACACGGAACCAAATTTTTAAAAATGTTAAATGAAAAGATGCTTTTTTGAAAAATGTAATCAATTAAAGGACTAGTAAATAATGTTAATATAATAGGTACCTAATTATTAAAACACATTTATATTATGTTATCTAATAAAGTCAGTTCAAAAAGTATTGGCTGTTTTTGAGGTGAGTTAAATAAATTCCACAATAAAAATGTGTTTTTAATAGTTATCTATTAAATTAACATTATTTACTATCCTTTAAATGATTACATTTTTCTAAAACACATCTTTTCATTTAACATTCTTAAAAATTTGGTCCCGTGTGAGATGAGAGAGGTGACAAAACGTGACAGCCTTCTTAAATAAATTCTTACATAGATATGTACCTAAATATTTCTGATTCTATCTGTACCTACAAACCGATGTAAACGCACCCTAATCTATTTATCATGCGTTAATTAAATATACTCTTGCGCAGTTAATCGACGATGTAATAAATCTGTTGTAATAAGTTTCGATACGCACACCGATATCGAATATTCGTCGAAATCGAAGGATAGTATTACATTCGACTGTCCCACGATGAATTGTTTCATAATTTGCAAAGACAATAATTAACTGAGGCAATTAATCTACGACTTGTCATAAACAATTTAATTAGTTATTACAAGTATTAAGGGACAATCTATGCGTGTATCGCAGTTATAATTGATGTAGCATTGAAATAAAGTAAGTATTATATTGCTAAGCGATAAACTATTCGCATTGGCACACTAAAGTAATGTCGCCGATGTTGTTTATGTAATAATTTGCTCTTTATTATTAGAGAAATAGGTATACATAGTCACATAGGTACGCATTATTCTAGTAGAAGGTTTCTGTATCTCAAATAGATATTGTATCTTTAAATGGGTAATATTTAAACGCACATCAAAAATTACCAATTTTTCCCAACAGAATACGTAAATCAAAAATACTGTTTGCACATCAAAATTTGCATGTCTAAATAAATTAAACTTAACGTCAGGTCGACAGGAGCCGCGGCGCGGCGGGGCTCCTATTTCTGTCTGCAGAGTTAAAAGGAACCTAACCAAACCGAACCTCGGGGTGCCCAATAATTATAAGTTTTGTTAATCAATGAGTTAACTAGCAGTGCAACAATAAGTTTATTAGATGCGCAATTGCTATTTTTGATATATAATTAATATTTTTATTGTTACTTTGGTCAAAAATTTATGTATAAAATAATGATTATTATTTGTAAGCGAAACCGAAAACCACATATTCTACCCATTATTTGGATCGTTTCTTCCACTAGACCATACCTGGGAATCCACTGGTTCTGGAGATATTGGTCAAGGTCGCATTTTTTTTTTTTTACTTTCTTATTCCAAGTATTAACACTAATTTTTTTCCGACCTACGCGTACCGGAGAGCGAAGGGGCGGGCTTAACTCCGTTTACCTGGGTTCGCGTTACATTGCGCGCAATAAAAAATAGCTTTTTTTTATACTTAAAAATAAAAGCCATTTCCCAGAAATATTTTTTGCGCAAAGCTATTTAGATGTAGGTACAGTATGCGTGGTTGACGGCTTTATGTTGTGTCTTTTTACACCATGTATATTCCTACCGTCCAAACGGAAAAGAAAAACTAGTTTATCTATTTATTTTTAACATTCTTAGTATCAACCATCCCTATTGTTCTAATCCTTTGCAAGAAGTACACATTTTTATTTTATTTTTATTATTTATTTCTAATACACGTCTTAGTCATACATAAGTACTCATATCGCACGTGCTGGACAGGACAATAATAGCATCTGTCAAATACCTGCATATCATCTTCCTTCTGTTCATCTAACATGACTAAGTGTCGCCCACCTGATCAAATGCCGCAAATCGAATAGTGCGTCGGGTTCCGTGCTGGTTATTATAGGTGCGGGACAGTATGCATGACCCAGTGGCGCGATGGTGGATGACGTACGATATTGTTTAATATTCAAGAGTCGCGCGTCCGCGGCGCACGCCTCGCTGTAATAAAAGCACGCTCCGACGCTTAACGAGCCCGACCGATGAGCTCCTTCGTATTTCAAACAAGGCGACCCCGCACGTGACCGCAACCAGCCAAGAACTTAATTTGTGCAGTAACAAGAAGATTGTGAATTATTGGCCGCGTTAATGCTCCCTGTTTGAACACGAACCCCCCGATGTCGGCGCCGTGATACCGCTCCTCGTTACACTAAAACTTACCCCAGCGTTTCTCCGAGACATCCTTATAAATGAACTCCCCTTGATTACTACGAACCGTAGCAACAAATTTAAATTCGTCAGCTAAAATTATTGAAATGATAATAAAATCTTCAAGGCTAGCAACCTCCGAAACTCTATGTCTGCAGAAAACACATTACACTGAAACTTTTTAAATAGATGCCTAATTATGTAATCAGACTTTCACAAATTATTTTGAGCAAAGAATATCTTCGTTTAAAAATTCATTTTCCATTTTGTCCCCATAATGGAGGACGAAGTTTGAAGAATTTAAACGTGACCAAAATTCAAACCAATTTCTTTCTATTGGAAAACTCATAAAATGTATTTTCAGAATGGTTGTATTTCTGAAAGAAGAACTATTCTGAAGTACAAGTAAGCACGGAATACTATTAAGTGAAGAGTTAAATATATGCCCGGCTAGCAGTTTCGAACTCGAACTTCCCGGGGTTCAAAGAAAGTTATCAGCAATCGAGGGCCCATTGATTGCGCACAAAGAGCCTTTCGTCTTGCGACATTCGAGTTCGATTTTCCGCTTACAATGCGGGCGTCGATTTTCGTCTTGCATTCTGGATTATACTTCCACGGACCATTCGGTTTGCGTCCATATTGTTCGATCCTCGCTCGGTAGCTTTGTCGTGACGTCTGTGAGAGCAACAATTGCATATTTTTTTTGTACTAGATGACGCATTTATCAGGCTCTGCATAACAATTTCTGTGAATTAATACATTGCTAGGATTCATAAAGCTTTAGGGTGCGTTCATTCTGGCACGCAGCCAAGTTGGTTGCACAATACACGATAAATACCTACTACTGCGACCACTCTTAATTACTTCATCACATCAAGTAGCATATAGCTGCTGGCAGTGGAGCTGATATGGCTTGTTTAATAATAAACCCTTCTACACATTCAAACTAAAATAAGCGACGTGGAAAGTGCTGAATAAAAATACGAATTGCCGTGTTACAAAATACTGTTCTGTAATTTGGAAAATAAGCGCTAAATGAAAATTCCTCAAAATCGTGTAAACGAAAATTCGCTAGAGCGATGTAAAGCCGGACGCATGGAACTGCACGGATAATTAACCCTCACGTTTTAAATTTCCTTTTTGGACTTTAAAACATCAAACGAGACCTTTTTGTTCTCTTTGGTCGGCGGACGATCGTTGGTAATCCGAGGTGCAAAAGCGATAGAGAGGCTGTGCTCAGCGCATTGGAAAACAGTTATTCAATGTGCAGCGTCTCTGTTTTCGCGGTCAGTCCAGTGTACTCAGCTGAGTTGACATTACTTGATGTTGCTGTGCTCTGATTTGTAAAGCCGACGGTGTCGTAAAACATAGCCGTCTCCAAGTGTCATTGGTGAGTTATGGCGACGATTAGAGCTGTCACGCGTTAATGTCGGATTAATGTTTGAAATGTTGCTAAACTACTTTTAGACTTCCTAAACATATTCGCTGTCACCGCTTCATCATAATTTTGATTCATGTAAATATTATAACACAAGAATTTTAAAATATTTCTGGTATTCTGCCTGAAATATTTTATTGTGTAATCATATTTTTGGGCGACCTTCATTATCAACGATCTTGAAATGAAGTCCGAACTTTGACAGTTCTGTGAAGTTACACAAACAGGTTAAATAACTTTCGCAAAGCTTCACCTAAAAATTGTTTTAAAGCCGGTTACACGCTCACGTCAAAAAGCCAAAATCGACCAACAAATTCAATTAAAAGTTTTCTGCGAGTAACTCAAACCGACGAACATTAGATAAAGCTCGATTAATTATTACTTTGTTAATGGACAAAAGAACCTCTTTGCAGTAGTCCGACAAACAAGATTCCAACTGAACTAGACAAAAGCTTGAACGTAAACAACAATCACTCATTGAAGCGACCCGTAAACGCGAAGCTTGGAAAACTATCCCTCCTTTTTCCCCGTTTAGTTAGAATATATCTATCTCTATCGTTCTGTAAGGGGAAATGCGGGAGCAGCTATTTGTTTTTACAGTCGAGCGCCGACGAACAAATTAGGTGGACAAACTGTTGAAACGGTCGAGGTGTCTATATTCCACTCTGCGGAAATTCTTCTCTTAAAATCGTTCGGGAGAGAATGTCTCCGCGATTGAACTCGAGCGAGGTAATAATTTTCTCTTCAGTTCCCATGGAGATGTTCCCTCGATCTGCGTATTATTGGCAGATACTTAAAGGATTTTCAAGAACGAAAGCGATATCGTCTATATGAATTTTCTTTCTTTTCGACTTTTCGAGTTTATCTTTATTACTTGTTTATTTCCAGCTTACAAGTTATTGGTTTTTGTCAATATGTACTATTATGCTCGTATCGGATATTAGAAAATACAATAGGGTAGTAAAATTGGACATAAACGTTAAAAGGATTTACGACAAAAATATCTAAATCTCCATATTGATGAAGAAATAAATTTACTGTGAGACCTGATCTTTTGTAAAGACCTGATAGTAGTTTATCTGTCTGAATTTACTTAAGTAATTTAGGTTTTCGGAAAACACAAAGGGGATAAGAGGGTTTCGTCCGATATTTGAGGGTATTTGAGACTAATTCATTGCGCGTTTCAGGGAATAGGCAACGCGTAAAATGGAATAACATTGGAACTGTGTAATAATCGAGCTGTATGTAAATTTATGTAATACACTTCGGAAGAAATTGGAGCCATTAGGGATTCAGATTACTAAAACATTGGTCTGCGATCGAAGCAACGTTTCTAAACCACTCACGAACGAATGGGTAAAGTGGAGTTCACATGTAACACGATATTGAGACTGGAAGTGAATGTTAAAAGTCTTACTGTTTGCTTTCGAAAAATGATAGAAGACTGAAATTATTTTTACATTTTGCTACAATAGTTTCACAGAAATCATTCCTCATAAAACTTTAATATCAAATTAGCACAACAAAAAATGCTCGTTAAGATTCGATCGAAACAAAACATTTTTAAAGTTGGAAATCTTTTCTTCAAAGTTTTAAATTGGAATTGGGCAGTCAATTGACGCCTTACCATCGAAATTACCCAATTATTTAAAAGAAAGCCAATCTCTTTGACCACTGTCGGAGAAAGATACGAAAAAAATCGCGCTTTGTTTTTGTTGAAGACGGGACGGCCGACGGAAAATACAAATAGTCTCCTACAATAATGCTTATCTATGTAATGAGTTTATGAGTGTCCTTTTATAAAATTTTGTGTGACAGAGTTGAGAGTTGTCACTTCCGTAGATAATGCTTACCTAGATTGAAGTTCACAATCTCAAAATATATCTTCTAGAGATTAAGAGACATTTAAGAAAATATATTAATATATTATACATATAAATCCGGAATAAATTCTCTAGATGGTAGTGAAAACCGCATCAAAATCCGTTGCGTAGTTTAGAAGAACAACGCGGCCACACAGACAGACAGGAAAAGCGACTTTATTTTTATTAAACGATTTTTCAAAAAACAAAAAGGAGGAGGTTCTCAATTCGTCGCGTAATATACACAGTCACAGTACAGTACAGTATGTGTATATATTTTTTTTTTATGTGTGTACACCGATTTCTCCGTCAATTGTGGACCGATTTTGAAAATATTTTTTTTTGTTTGAAAGGGTATGCTCTCGAGCTGGTCCCATTGACACCAAGTCAGAATGTGATGAGGGGATTCCATGGAAATCGAGGGAAACCCTCAAATTTTATAGACACACGATTGCGATGGCGATTTGGGTATCTTTTTATAAAATCTTTTTTTATGAAACTCGTGCATTTGCTCCCGGAAAGCAACATTTGGTGAAGAGGAACTGATAACTGGAACTACTCAATAATACGTATTTCACGGGTTGCGATTCGATTACTTTAATATGGATGCTAAGCAATTTATGCTCGTCACAATGCATATGGTGAAGTGGAGGTGATGGTGACTTTACCATCCTTACTAGGAGAACTCCTCGACAATTAACGTCCCTGTACCGGGAAAAGCAATATTTTGTTAAAGGTGATGAGCAGTTGACATTAGGCTATTGTAACTTAGATAATTACAAACTGATCCACTAAGAAGTAAAAAATAAAATACTATTTTACAAAAAAAAAAAAAACAACCGACTTCCAAAAAAAATACTACAAAGTGAAAAATAACTTTAATTTCGGAAGTCGGTGGCAAAAAACTAAAATACAGATCCAAAGTCACCGACTTCCGAAATTAAAGTTATTTATTTTTTTGAAGTCGGTTGTTTTTTTTTTTTGTAAAAAAGTTTTTATTTTTCACTTTTTAGTGGATTAGTTTGTAATTTTAAAAGAGATTTTTATATATTATGTATTGAAGATTACAGACATCTAACACGTGTGAATTAATAATGCAAATGACACCAACGAAATACAAATAAACCTTTGCGTACATTAGCATTTGTAAATATTTTGGCCACGTTGTTCGGGGAAGTTGTAGCGTCGGTCGCGTAACTTTCGCGGACAAAAGTGAACGAACCGTGGAACAAAAAGTAGTTACAGGTTTCAGGAAGCCGTAGAGGTGTTGTCTACGAGGGCCGGCAGACGTATCACCCGACTTGTCACCCGATCGCCCCGGATACAAGGAGAAAACGATCGATGCATTTATCATGCTTACAAAATACGAAGCAATAAGTAAGTGTTTTTGTCACTAGTCGAGGTTTTATGGGAGTTGTTGGGATAGAAGATAGAGAACGCTCTGTAGCTACATGTGATGGTATAAGTGACGTCGTGATTACAATGTACTGGTTTATGGTTAGTTTTATTGACGTTTCGCGTAGAGCTTGAATGAGGAGACGGCTGTATTACTAGAGCACCATATCACAAAATGGAGAATAAAAAATAAATGTCAGATCCTCTACATGGATCGTGATTAGACATAGTGTTTAATATAGCTACTGTGGGCGCAGAATTGGGATACGGGTAAACTAGAGAAATAACCTTCCTATTATAACGTCCACACTAACTGTCAAAAAGAATTAAACGCGTAGCTTAACAAGCCAAATGATCCATGAGCAGTCAATACGCATTGTTAAATTGATCAATGTATACGGTCGCAAAGCCTCGTTCCGCTCTGGCTGGCATTAAAAATCGTCAGATAAAAGTTTATTATACGCAATTGTTGAGTAAAAATAGACTATGGTGTCGAGCGGTAGACCCGACGGCGCCATCGCCCCGTCTGCCGCCAATGGTACCAGACGAACGCACTCCGGTACTCCCGACGTCCCGGGCTCCCGATAACCCCCCGAGATTACACACGAAACGACGTCAAACTCAATTGCGATTGTATGAGCGCACATCTGAACAAAAGCAAAAGAAAGGAAGACATTTTCCGATACAAAAATAGATGCTTTTATTAGGAATGTCTTAGTTTCATGTGTGAACGATATCTCTGAAGGATAGGGATATGAAAACAAAATACCACAAAAACTAATCGAATCGATTTCCGGTATGGCTAGAATTTTCCAATAAAGCAGAGGACACAATATGATAGAACGTTATACAAATCACACTTGTGTATAGCAACTTAGTACAAGAGATAATGAACCGCATGAATGAATGCACCCACCACGCTACATGAGCAAAGGACCCTGTTTATAAACCAGCCCCTCGCTCCGCCGACCGGACTCACATCAAAGCGAAGTGGGAAATCAACACTAACTTGCCAAACAATGGAAACTGGACAACAGTATTTATTTGGCGGATTCATTATAGAAAAGATTTACACAAAAACGTACAGAACAAAGTTTGACTAACGTACTACGTTGGTTTGTGTTGTTGTTATTATGTAGCTGGGTTTGTGTTATTGGAAATTATAGAGAATGGAAAACAGATAAATAAATGCAATCAAAATAAAGAAAATACTCCTAGTCCAACGAAACCAAGAATCAAAAAACTTTTAAGTAATACAGTATTTTCTAAAAATCGTAAATGTCCACAGCATATTAGTGCAATAAACGTTACCTATATACTCGTAATATATACTGTTGTTACTTCAAAATAAATGATTGCATTGATATTGTACCAGTCATTCATTTCGACTCATACTCAGAAGAATGTCGTACAGATCATTTAGTTATTTTTGCCAGATATAAAATTATACTACGGAATCTAAATATTGGTGCATCTGGAACACAGAAATGTCACATTGCTTCGAATCGAGTACTATCGCTGCTACTGAATTTATCTTAGTAGTTCGAATGTGCATTTCTCATGCAGCGCTGCATTAGATTAGGTCGAGTTCTTCCAAGAAATTTTTCAAGCGCACTTATCTAATCTTCCCTATAACACATTACTAAGTATACCTGCTTTCCTGCTTTAATGCATAGGATCTAAAAGACAAGATAATGTAACAATAAAACAAGCTATTTATAAAGCTGTCCGTTCTGGAAAGCGGCTGAAAGCGGTGAAGCGACATCTACTCTATTTGTCTCTGCTAACACAACCGCTGGCCACTTTTCTCGTCGCGTCGCGTCGGTCGCCTCCTCCTAGTTTGCGTTAAGGATTTTATCGCTTTTTCTCTAGGGTTGTGCTTGTTACTCTGTTTTTCGTTGACGTTATGGTTAGAAACAGCCAAGCTTTATTTCAACGAGATTGAAGTTTGTGTATTCTTCATTACAGTATTTTATTTTACGACTTGCAATTTTTTACTTTACTCGTAAAAATACTGTTAAAATATTATGAAGGTTTCATAAAATGTGAAAATATTCTGACGCTTCAATGGAATTGACAAACGTACAAATATTATAATCAATTATAACAAGCGAAATTCGGCGTTCTCAGAAAACGACTCGCGACTCTGTCCGGAAGTGACATGACGCCGCATGATGATGAGTGCTGCTTTTATAATAACGATATCAATTTCCAAATTGTATCTTTAACTGCGAAGAGATAAAGACTAAAATATAATTATAGGTGAGAGCAATATAATCTTTAGTTTCGATGCCGCCTTTGTCGCGAGGAAAATTTCCTTTTATTGTGTTAGCGAATGCTTATTGTATATCCGAACGTTTTCGCCATTGTAACAGCTACGGTGCCGCACCTCTTCGGTATTACTTTACAATTGTAAGATGACAAATAGCTAAAGCGAAACGATACATTAAGTCCTCTTCGAAAGGGGAATTTGGCGCGTTCTAGTTCTATTGTTAATTTACGAGTTCCGTGAAAATGAACGGTAGGAAGGGTCCGGATTACGGGTTCAATTGTCGCAGCGATCGGCTATAATTAATTATGTTTGCTGAATGTTTTTTCTGGTAACAATTAGACGGGGCACATTATTTGTTGAAAGAGAGGAGTGTCGACTTACCTCTTCCTCAGTGGTGGCGGTGTTCACGGAGTCCATGCTTTGACAGAGCGCGAGCTCCATGTTCTTGTGTTGCGGCGAAGCGGGCCGGGGCGAGGGCTGCTGCGGCGGCACCAGCGCGCCTTGTGTCGCTCCTGCCGCCTGCTGCGCGCCTGCGCCGCCCGTAGCTGCAGGGCTTTGCGCTGCTTGCAGATTCTGCGCTGCCTGGAGGCTCTGGGCCGCTTGTAAGCTCTGCTGAGCTTGCAGACTCTGTTGCGCCTGCAGGTTCTGCAGCGACTGATGCGCCAGGTTCAACTGGTGCTGCTGCACGATGCTCTGCTGCACTATGCTCTGCTGCACTTTGATGTGCTGGTGCACCGCGAGCTGGTGGATGGGGTGAAGAGAAGCGGGGGGCGCGGGGTACGGAGGGGAGAGCCGCTGGCGCTTCACTTGCGCACTCTGCAGCGCTTCGTGCAGCCTCTTCACCGGAAGGGGGCTCTGGCCGAGGTTATCCACGGCTGTGGCTGGGCGGGCCGGCCGAGTCACGTGACTCTGGCGAGCACCGACTATGGCAGCGACAGGTTAGGAACCGCGCGCGACGCGTCGCGGGATCGATGCCGACGTATCGACAACGGCGCAACACTACGCTCGTTGCGGTACGCGATATTAATTGACTTATCAATGTAGATAGTTATAGGACAGCTATTTGCGAATGTTTTTATTTTAGCGCCGTAGCACTTTTGTATTCATTCGTATAAGTTGATCCTCTGCTTGTAAACCACTCCTGAAAGCAAAAGAAAACAAATTTAGGGTAACAGTTCAGACCAAAACATTAAAAAATAATAAACACATTGACAAAGGCAGAGATGCAACGCACGAGAAATACACTTTTCTTTACATTTTCAGTGGAGGTTTAATACATGTTTTTTCCGAATTGTGAGCTCCAATTAGGGAGACAATCCTCTTATGACGCACCGTTCTGATAAATCGTGAGTGCCATCGAAAACGGTACTTATTTGTATCACATCCATCCTCATTACTTTTAGAGCTTTTTTCTTGCTCCCAAATTACGTAGTTATACACATGGAGCAAATAAAGATAAGAAGCAGCTTTCAAAGAATATTCACAGAGCTATGGAGATCATTTCAATAGAATGAACACATAGTAACATTGTAAATAGTCGTAAAGGTATGGAGTAATTGGTTATGGCATTGTTCGGCCATTTCTATAACAATAACGCTAATGAATGATTTTATAGACTTCTTATAGAGTACTTCAAACAAAACGTTAGCTGTTCTCATTACATATTATATGTTAGCAAGAAATCAAGAAAATAAACCTGGGTATAATTTTTCCAAGATGAAAATAGTTATCGCGTTAATTTATGATTATGAGATCGAAAAATAGTCAACTGGCTGGTTGCCTCGTGTAGTCTGATTTAAAAATTAGAAATTAATTCCCAACTCAAGGAAACAGGTAGGTTGGGAACTTTCCGCAACTCTTCAGAACGCGAACTAAAACGTTTTTCATGTATCAATTATAACGGTATGACATAATTTCTGATCTTCTCAGTATAAAAAATTCCACAAATATTATCTAATATTCAGCAATCACAAAAAATATTGTTGCTATAACGATTAAATCATTCTACACCTAATACATAACGGTATACGACACAATTTACACTGCATAAAATAGTTATTTTTATATGTCAGAGTGCCGATTGCAATTGTGTGGGTCGTAGTCAACCATATAAACGGTTAGTCATCGCAGGAAACGTCTAGAATCTTCTAAAATATAGACTAGACTGATGATATCAGTACAGTAATTTACTTAGATGGCGTGCTATGGTTTACGAGCAAGTACTAGACGACTAATAAGCTCCTTGAAGAGTTTAGGAATCAATGGCTCTGAAACGAGTTTGATCAAAGGATAAAAAAACAAACGAAGTTTTTTAATTAGACTAAGCAAACAAAATACGACAACAATATCACTTCAAATCCTGAAATCCCAAAAAAGTATTGTAACAACTAAAAATAAAAATGCTCTACCGAAATGAGTCCACTATTATCTCGTGGCTGTCCTCAAAACAAAACGTAAATAGACGAAAAATCTAAAGTATTACATCGTGTCCTTAACCAGCGTTGTTAAAACCGGACACAGTCTTAATATGTAACAATCACGTGTTAGGCAGACCAGTACGTTGGCCATGGCCAAGGCTGCTTTTTGCCTCAACTCCGTGACTATGACTAAGTCGAGCTGGTATCTTAAAGTAAAAAACCGTACTTCACAAAAGCGATCATGCGAAGTTGGGCACTTCCAAATTACAATGATGTACGCACAAAGTAAAGCCATTTGAGACCGAGATTTTTTAATGTCTCCAGTTGCCACATTGATAATAACATAGTTCCACTCAAGTTACGCAATCCCAAAAATTACTCGACTTTTTGTCGGACAAAAGTAACAAAGATTTGTACCGACCGATTTTTCGAAACGTACCTTTTGACCAGTTTGTCCTCACGACCGCAAAATTATTTAATTGTGTTCGCTAAACGTGTGAACTATTCATGTTATTTTGTAAACTAATTACATGCTGGACAAAGTAAATTGTCTGGGAAAAAATTATGAATTAAAAAAGAATAAATCAAGCCTTCGAATTCACACAGTTTGAGGAGAACCTTCTGAATGTTAGTTCTGTTCGATATCTTTAGTTAAATGAACTGTTTTAATAGTAGACTCAAATCACAAGTCGATAATAGGTATACTTTTTGGACTAAACTGCGCTCCATATTCTGCTGAATAGGTACACACTTATGTAGATCGTAATGACCTTACACAAAGATTACATCTAACAGAAGGCAAAGCGGAGACACAGAGGAGAAATAAATGCATGTTATACAGAGTTATTGGTAATATGTCGGCAATCCATTAACTCTTAAAATGTCGATTGTACACCATGTGTACAGATAACAATAGAATTTCAATTGTGTCTGCTAATTAGCGCGCGACGGGTTAACGGGATATAAGAGAGGTCATTTGCAACCAAATGACCGCTTATGACCCCTATGCAAATGTAATTTTTGAGTAATTTGACATTTTATATTTTTTTGAAGATATCTGCGGTATACAACTTTGAAAATATATATAAAAAAAAAACAATACATATTTGTTTTATTATCATTATCTGCTTGCTAACACTTCAATACATAATACGCCATAAAATGACAATTATCTTTTTAAATCAGAGCTACAAATCGTTACAATTTTCATAATTTTGAGCAGACTTTTTGATTAAAATGGTCGATTTCTACAAAAAAAAAAGGTTGACATTTGCATAGGAGTCATGGAGGGTTATTTGATAGCAAATGACCTCTCCTACATTCTCTTAATGGATTGCCGACATACTATCAATAACCCTGTAGATATATCATATCCAAGAAGACAAACATAATATAAACGCCGCGCCGGTCGTGAACTTGTGACTCGTCTGTTACCAGTTAATGAATATTTTTTAAACCGTGATAATTAGCCTTTAAGGATGGCAAATGGATCTTATTTACAGATTTATCGATCGAATAGAAGCTTCTGTAGGTTAAAATATTATTAAATTTAGTTTACATCAGAGTTTAAGTCTAAGATATGTATCAAGTTCAAGAGCTACTCAAACTAAATACTGAGTCAATATTATTTAATTTATTTATAGCTCAATTTATTGGCAAACTTATAAATCGTGTTTGACAATCGTCGATAGCAACAACAACAACAACAACAACTTTTCATTCATTCGACAGCAATTTTATATTCTCAGTTTCTCCAACATTTCCTTTGACAAAGAAGCAGCAATACTGTCGTAAAACTTTTCAAATATATTTAAAGCTTGTACATATTGAAACGTGAATTTTATCTTAACATCTGACCGGTACAAAACAAACAACGTAAGGGTGGATACTAAGTGGGCGCGGTGTGTTGTGTAACGGCCAAAATTCAAGTTTGGAACATTTCAATGGCGCGTTCCACTTTATATATTGCTCGGAGCTGCGTTCGCTTTTGTTTTAGATTGATGTTTGATGAAAGATAGTAGTTGGGTTGAAGACATGAAGAGTTGAAGACTGACGTTCGTTATCGAGAATTGTATCGCGTTACAAGTTTACACTGAGCTGCTTTAGGCTCATAGACATAGAGCTGGACTGAGCGTTAGCCTCACAAAAGTGACCGTTCTCTATAGAAAGAGACAAAGTTAATTTACGGCCAATACCTGTACTCGTATTACTACTAAAGAGACTACTGGCCGCAAATTAGCTTTGTCTCTCTCGTACTTTTCGGTTTGTATTCACTTCTCAGCTGAATACGGAACGCTCAGTCCATTCTCTATGTCTATGGTTAGGCTCAACATACAACATAGCTGCAGAAAGAAATACAGCTACGATTGACTCTGTATCGATAATTTCATTAGGATTAAATATGACGCATAATATTTTTATATTGGGTTTCGATTTAGAATCAGCTACATTACAAGCAAACGCTAAGTTAGTGAGCACCTTAAAACAAACAGACTGTAATATTTCAAAAGTCCATACATACGCGCAGAAAAGTCCATCGCGCAATATCTCCTACTTCGATGAATACTTTAATCCGTTCGTGTATTTATGCTGCGGTGGTGTCGGTAAATAAGTCCCGGCCAACTCTTACAGTTTCCATTTGTTATAACTACTAAGTCCCGGCGAGATCCCGGACTTGGGCGGGACTTTGTACCTTTGGGATGTAGAAGTTCGGAATAAGTGATAAGTAGATTGAATTGGACAAAATCATAATGATATTTGGGTATCTATCAGGGTCGGATTACGCTGCTGATTTTGCTGCTGATTGGATGATGCTGCCTCAAGTTTTAGCTAAATTGTGCCTTAATTTTGTACGATATATTTGTATTATTTTGAACGATATGGGAAAAACAGAAAATGTAACATGTAAGTACGTAGAATTTTCCATCGCAATATGCTATATATGTAGGGAAAGGACCAACTTTTCCTTATTGAACGTTATAGTTGGATTGGAAAAAGGTAAATTAAATGCATGGGACTTAGCAAGTACCCATCCGTCATGTTTTGCATGTAGGTAAATGCTTTTTCCAGGAAATTCGTCTTCGTCTTTTCACGAAATTGTGAGGTCGAACTCCTTAGCACATCTCCGCCGCGAAACCGCATTTTGGTTCGCTGATGTTCTGCTACTCTAGTTGCGGAACATCATGCAAGTCAGTTGAAATAAACTATACTCCATATACAATAAGATCTCCATATACTTTTAAACAAACCTTTTTTACAGTCCATTCAACTGATTTTGACTTCTATTCCGTTGGCTTAACGATGGCATTAAAGGCAAAAAAGTGGTTACCATATCTAACTATTTACTGCAGCTGCCATTTGTCATGTCACCAACACAATAGAAGTCAAAATCGATTGAACGGCCTGTAAAAAAGGTTTGTTTAAATGTCTAATCTTATTGTAAATTGAGTATGCTACAGTTTCGCTGCTATCGTTTCGTGGCGGAGGTGTGCTAAGGGCCTCAATGTTTTATTACAAACACAAATTCTGAGTTAAATTGTAATAATAATAATCGCAAAATCATTAGCAGGCCTCATTAAAATCGGCTCAAATAATGAGCGGTAACAATATTGTGCGGTAGGTAACACTAAACCCCCGTAGGCACGGGCGTAATAAAATCGCGGCGGGATTTTATAGCGCACTGGATTTTCAACGCTCTGCTTAGCGCCGAGAGTGCAAAATCCAACAGTGTGTTTTTTCGACGCGCTAGAATGTACCTACTCTGTTATTGTTAAGTTGGATTCTCAACGCTCGGTTCAACAACGAGAGTTGAAAATCCAGTGCGCTATAAAATCCCGCCGCGATTTTATTACGCCCGGCCCGTGCGAACGGGGGTTTATAGGAAAGCGTAGTTATACTGTACGTTCTGTTTCACTCCCGCCATTCAAGATACGTATCCCACCTATAAATTACATTACGCGCGAGTATACAATGTCATCAATTTATTAATCGATGTTAAATACCGTGAATAAATTATTCGATCGGACGGTAACGTCATTATTGATAACGGAATAAAATCAATAAGCGCGCTGAGCGAAGTGAGTACGCCGTTTAATTCGGTTCGTTTGGCGTAGTGATCAAATAAATACGCGATTTAACTTGCTGTGTTCCGCGTTTCTAATATTAAACCTTACACAAATCTCTTACTATATTTAGTGACGACGGAAGCCGTTGAAATTTCGCGAATAACGTGATTATAGTACCTAATTGTTAACCATACTCTATACCAATTACCTACGGTTTATTAGATTAGTTAGCAAAACTTTCGTTTATGTACTTAATCTTCGTTAAATAATTGCCCTTACGCGCCTATCCCTAACCTTAAAGTTAAATCCTGCGGTCAATGCGCAGTATTCATATGGCCTCAACAAAACTCCTTTAATTTGAAAACTATGGGGTCGGGCACAAAGAAATAGTTGGGTTGGTCGGGGCGGCCCTCGCAAGGATCCAGAGGTATAGTGGTGGACCCAAGTTTTCAAAACTGACAAAAACAACATATTATGAGACAGGTCAAAGGCAACTTCATAAAATTTTACTTTCGCGGAGGTCAAAAAAGGAATACATTATTCCTCTTTTGGTGCAGGTATAGATACGAAGTTTTTACCTACCAAGTTCTTGAAAGACTGTTAGATAACTTTTGGAAGTTTTGGAAGAAAATATATATGTCACAAAACCATTTTGATGTCAAAAATATTCTGCTGGGAATATTAATAGATTTCGCGTTTAATATAGTTGTTGGAAAGATAACGAGGCTTTACCCACTAACGTGACAGTTACCTAGTGCGAGTAGTTTACTACCCGGATGACGTAAAGTTCAAGATTTTAATCACTTATATTACACACATTAAGTAAATTTATTGGAGGTAAATGACCAAAATGACACAGTTTTCATTAGATTCATAGTTGCAACGGGCGATTAAAATTCAACGTAATATAAAATTGTCCCACTTAGCAAAAAGAGTGAGCAAGTCCAATTTACGTAATAGCAATTTTATGACCAATATTTTAGTGGAGAATTAGCATATTTATTAATAACTAACTTCGTCAGCTAAAACCTACTACATCACGAGCCGTTGAATTAAAGTAAAATGGTAGCAAAAATAGTTCTCTATAAGAGATAGAAAGTATTGCATAGGTATTCATCAATCACAATTTGAACATAGATGTACCTACAGTTTTAAAAGGCGTATCTATAAATAGCGAAAACTATATCGACGAACAATTGAATGCTATTCCATGAAAGTGGCTAACAAAACAAGTCCATTCAATTAACATCGTCGGCCTGACGACCGATGGAGCCATTCGCGTAAATAAATTTGGACAGGACACAGACCGAGCTACAGCTATCTATAATGATTTTTACCTTCCCATCCGGTCTGTAGCAATAATGTTAGTTATAGTAGGTATGGTAATTAAAACATACCTACTATAACTAACATTCTCTCTTACAATATCTTCGCAAAACGAAATTCGCCGAAAAACATTCGTGCAAAGAACTTTCTCCACAATGGTGTCTAATTAGTTACATTTACAGTGGAAATTAGCGTCTCTTCGTACAAAATTCAGTCTAATTTCACGAGAAATGAACCTTTGTACACGCGGGCCCATATTCATAGTGAGCGGAGCGTCCCGCAAATTGAATCTAATTGCCGCAACGAAGTGTTGAATCAGACCGACGGCCCTGGCGCGATGGCGGAGCGGTGGCCTAAATTGCGCCTATTTACCCATTTAGGATCAGAAATACTAAACACCCACAGACCACCTGCTTATGGAATGAAATTTTCACGAGACGGTGACATCAGCTGTCGCACGATTGTCTTCATTAAGCGCCGTCTGCCAGGAACGTGTTTGCGCTAGACTCGACAGTTTGACTTCGGATGACTCAGACAATCAAGCACAAGCACTAGAAATGTATGACAGAAACGTATATGCTTTGGTCAGCATCATTTGTAGTCTTCATTCTTCAAATAGTATGGAAACCAAAAGTGAACTTTAAAGCTGTCAAAAAGGTATTTGGAATTTCTTATTAGCCACGTGCAGTAACTGTTAGTTTTATTGTTGTTCCTAACTAACATCTCGGTAGTAATAGAAGGAAAATGTAATAAACTCAAAAGAATAGCACATAACAAATTATTGACTTTGACAATTAAAATAGCGAACTATCGTGTTTGGTTGTTTTAACTCAACACGCTAGGCCATCAATTCGATCGTTTAAAAGGTTTTTCTGCACAATTTTCAGCTCGTTTGAGACGTTGTTGCTCAGTGCTTGGTAGAAACCACGTCATGCTACATTGAATTAATCACCTAAATAGATTTTATTACTGCAAATATTTACATTTTCTGTAAAGTGATGTCTGTAACCAGCGCTCCAGTTTTATTTCAAATCTTAGAACGAGGCGGTTGCCTCTTCTTTCTTTATTTTATTTTATGGTTTTTAAGAAACGTCCAATTTTATGTTGCGCCATGGTTAAAACTTACACTCAAACTTAAAGCATTTATTTTAAACTAGCTTTTGCAGCTTCGCCCGCGTGGATGTCGGAAAATATCCCACGGGAATGTACTACCAGGAAATCTTTCCTTATTCCTTGTGTACATTATAAAGGGAACCTCTGTGCAAAATTTCAGCTTTCTAGGTTCAAGGGTTTGGGCTGGGCGTTGATGAGTCAGTCAGTAAGTCAGGACTTCTCTTTTTATTTATATAGATAAACCAATTACTTACATTACAGGCTCTTTTTAATTATCAAGGGGTCGGTCAGTCAGAAAGATGAAGCTAGTAATATGGAGAAGAACGGTCAAGAAATTCCACGGACACTCTTTTAAATCAAAATAATGTTACAAAATATTTTGATGAGAGAGAATAGTGATGTAAACAGACTAAGTACATCACTATCATCTGAAATTATGTGAGTTTAGTTTAGATTTCCACCGACAATATTAACGTAATAGAGAATGACAAGTGTCTATCCAGTGCTTCCTTTTGCAGCCACATCTCAAAGAGCTGTTGCATAGCAAACCTCGTAATGCTGATGAAAAATGGGGAGAATAAACAGTGTAATGAGGTTTGGCAAAACTAGTTGGCATTGGATACTGCTTAAAATTTTCCAAATATTCATAATTCTATTCGTTTCATCCGATTGCTCAATTTCCATGCGTGTGGCGTAACTGAAACAGTAATTAGTATCACAAGTGTCGCACATCGCCCACCTGTGGATATCCATGTTTTCCTAATAAAATCCCCTAAATATCCATTTTTATTGGTAACATTTTCGCTCGTCATTACGTGGCCGTAGTGGGCACTGCAGTCTGTTGTGAAAGAGGCCTCACCGCGGAAAACGTGACAAAGCAATATTTTTTATTGCAAATCAATGCTATCAGATCGCTTTCCGGAACACACAAAACAAATTGCTAGTCGGCGAAAATCCTATCAAAGCTATTTTATACCTATGCGCCACGCGATGCGACGGTTTGATGTCTTTTGCCAAGTATTCAGTTATAACTGTTACCTTTGACTTTTTCTGTTATGATTTTTACTATTTCATCCTTTCAAAAGGAAATACCAATTTATATTTCGCTTTCCTGATCAATGTCTGCTTTGGTAAAGATTGGAATTCTGTGCTGATTTTGTAAGCTATTAAGAAATACAAAACATCCGAAATATGATAATATTAACTGTTGTTTTCTGTTTGGCTCACTTGCAACTGACACAAGAATGTTTTCCTAACCACGGTTCAAATAACAATTTCCTTTATGTCACAAAGTGGTCTTAAATGGACGTAAAACTTCTGAATGAGTCGCAAACAAAGTACCTTGCCTTTTCTAACATGAAGGCGATCCAAACATAACATTATACCTACAAGATTACAAAAGTGTGACTGGAACACATCAATCTATATTTTGTGCAGCTATAATTAATTTAACAAGCGCCTATTAGCCGCCCTTATAGAGCATAGTCATGTCACGAAGTGACGCAATCACCACAATAGTAGACCTTGGTACGTCTACCACCATTCGAAATGGTCAGCGCAGTAATTACACCAACCAAATAATACTACAAAAATAAAAAGTGTACCTAATGGAAGGCATACTCGTTGCTAATGTTGAAAAAGTGTAACACATAAGAACCTCTGATAAAAAAATGCCAAACAATAAACAAATCCGAGGCACTTTTCAGTGAGTCATAAATAAGATAGTTGTATATGTGTTTATCGTCCCCATATATTTGTTTTTAGAATAGAAATGCAAATATAGCTTCTCTGAATGAATAGATGAGATTTGAAACATTGACTTTGACCCAAAAATGTTATATATGTCTTGTAACTTTATGTGAGTGTCAATGTTGAGAGAGCTAAGGACTTGGCACATTGTTGCCATATTACTAGTAATGTTGAACCCTTCTAGCTGCGCTTGACTTCCCAATACTTTGTTTCCAATAACCCCTTGTGGAACGTCTGAATTGCTAAGGCGTGAGCTAGAAAAATTAGAGCTAATGGTGTATCTGTAAATACTAAATACACATGAATTATTTTAGAGTAGGAAAAAATTTAAAAGGATATGCCATTTCCAGATATAGTAGTTATCAATAAAACCCATACTGAATGATCATTGAAATTAGGCCGCTCGTATAAAATATATTGGATTGAAAAATTAAAGACATATTAAACCCGTGGAGAACGCGTTGAAGTGAGAGACAGTAAGGAATTATCGAACATCTAAGAAGCACAATTTTGACCGAAGACAATTACAGCTACCACCTCAGAGTGGCAAACGAGAAAAGGAAGTGAATAAAATAAAATATTACACAGCCAAAAAATCTTTACCAATTTAACCAGCCGTGAAAATGTACGTAATTTCAAATAACGAATAAGCAATTTTCGCATAAGCAACCTGCTTGTAGCTAACGTTGTAGACACAATGTGATTACGATTGCATTACTAGAGAATATTTTTCCATGCCGATATGGGAACCTGAGAAAAACAGTTTACATCAACTGTTTATTTTCTCACACATTTATGAGTGAACGAAAGAAAATACGCTCAGTAGCAACCTTTCACTCTGTTCTGCAATCGTAAGTACGTAAGTTTGTAAATGTTTTACTCGACGCTGGGTTGTATCAGTTATTCTTATTAGATTTGGACCAAGTAGAACTTTCAGTACAAACTTTATCGATTTATAAAAAGTTTGAATCAGCCTATCCGTCAAAGTTCTAACGCCTAACGTAATTTGACTTCAATCCACGGCAGATCATATTTCCATTAACTTAATTAACCTCTCGTTAATATTATATGATAGGGAGTGTAATGGTCACGCCACTATTTTAGAGGTCATTTTCATTTATTGGGATCAATTAGTTAAAGCTCTGTAATACGTCACGGTGTAACATTCATTATTTCTTCACAATAGATTGAGAATATTTGTAATAATTTGACGGTGAGTCCAAAAATGATCTTGAAGTTTGTTATAGGTATGTAATATCAGTTTGTGTTGATTCCGTCACTGTCTCCGAAAACATTATTCATGGGTGTACGTGTCTATCTAACGATGTTGACGAGTATTCGACCGTGGCGAGGGAGTTCGCTCGTCTGTCTTGCATTTGTGTGACCATCAACCGTAAAAAAAGTCATCCATTTACATCAACTTCATTCCACAAACGCCACTGTATTTGAATGCAAATAATTTGTTAAAGTTTTAACAAACTCTGCGCTGGTTGCTAACTCGTGTTATGCAAAATCTTTGTAACAAGAGCCATTGTTTGCGGTTATTGAAACTGATATTGCGAAAGAATGCTATCGACAGCAGTTACATCTCAAATACAGTTCGGTAATTAGTCATCGTCGCCGATCTTTTGGCGCACGATTTAGCAATGTATTGTTTAGTGTAGTAAAATTTGCATTTAGTACTTTGATACCCATTGAACTCAAATCAGGAAATATCTAGTGATATTTTAACTTTTCCTCGTGGAATAAATCGATGTAGTTGCCATTAACATGATTATTATTAACCACCAGAGTAACAATAACCAGCGAATGATCACTTTCAAGAGTATTATTGTTTGAGTTTTCTAGTTTCTTTTCTTCGTCACGCAATTGTGTTGCATTATGACCAAACTGACCATTCAATAAATCATTACACAAGTTGCTTTCTCTTCATTATGAAATATCATCTGCTATTGATACAGTTTTTATTTTGGTTTTGTTCTTTTTCCAATCATTTGCAATTAAAAGTTAGGTACTTCGGCAAGCCTTGATAATTTACTTTCCAGATGTTTTCTTAGGGGACCAAACTTTTCTTTCATTGTTGCATAGAATTTGGCCTGTTCGATTGTTATAATTTATTTCGGTCATATATCGACAGAATCAATTGAGTTAGTTGTATGATAAGTAACTGTTACATATGTATTTCCTCATTGTTTGGATCCAGTACAATGCGTGGTTTCAGAAAGTGCTCCCGCTGTCGATACTTGGCAGTAATTTCTACGTTGCTATTGTTGCGAGCCTCGCTTTTGTGACTTTTATGTATCACATGAATGACATGACTACGCGTGTTTCTCATTTTGAATTTCATTTTCTCAGAAAAAATTATTTCCTTTTTGAGTATTATATTCTTCATTCAATCACTTTTATACAATAATTTACTTTTAAAATTTAACAAGCTCTTTTGTTTTTTTTTTCAGCTTATATTTATTAAAAATCCTTATAAGAGTCTGATAAGTGTTAGCTTCTCTGCAAGTAAAAGCAGTGGCAAACATTTACAGTCTGTTAGCCTTATTTATAGCGACGCATACAATTAAACGATCATAAATTCATATCGTGACTAATAAGAGTTGCGCGCTTTAACAAAACTTTGATAACATGCTCCACTATGTGCAAATTTACTTGCTAACTAATTGTAGCTACTTTGCTAATAAACCGGCAGCTTTTCCGACAGTACCTCTGTGGGAAATATTATAAAAGTGAAATTAAGAACGCGCCAACAAGTGCATCAATTAATACGTTGCATCCGACTGCCTTTTTCAAACAAGAGTCTCCGTTACCTAGAAAACAATAGCACATCTCACAAGCACACACACTGCATTCGTCGGAAAACGCACATGCACAATTTTCCGAACACCGATTACGGACACTGCGTCGGTCGCGTCAGAGCAAAGGGCGGCACGTACAAGCGCTGCCTCTGCGCGCGATAGACTGACGGCTCTCGGGCGGACTTGCGAGCGAGCGGGACGCGCGGCGGGCGTGCCAACACTCTGCGCGCGCATAACGCCTCTCTGTCCTACGCCCGCGGCTCCTATATGGTTGTCTCGCTCGCACACGCTCGAGCACACCTTTCAGTTCCCGAGACAGGTGTTCCTATCCCTGTGTGCGTCCAGATATGGCTGGCTTTGCGTGTATGCGCGCTTCCTGCGGCGGCGGATCGTTTTTTATGCCCGGCAGAAATTATAAAAAGTAAATGGAGGGAAAATTAAATAAAACGTTTACAATGAAGCGTTTTCCTGTGCGCTTTCAATGATTCAGTGTGCGCTATTTTTCAGGGTGGATATCATCAGTGTACACAGGCAACGTGATTACGGGGCTTTTTACGGATGTTTGAGTGATGTAGGCGGGCGTAATTAGGCACGGGGCGGAAAGGTATATTGATTGCGGTGACGCGGCTTTGTGGAAAAATCGATATTTTTGTATTAAAGGTGGCACGCGATGTGTCCGGTCCGTGCGTTCGTGGATGAGTAAACCTTCGTATCGATCCAACGCCGACAACTTTCGACCCTACTTTATGGCGCGCACTATAAACTTGAGCTACACTTACCTATGAACGTTATCGAGAACGCTTTGGCTGAACGACCTCGTCTTTCATAAAATCTTGAACGACTTGAGCTTTCAAGCCAATATTTGGAATTTTGATAGAATCAAAACATAAAACTTTGGCAAGCCTCACCTAAAAGTAGACTTGAATCGACACTATATCCGACCGAACACAGAACACATGATAGGATGAAAAAAAGCCGTTTAAAGAAAAAATGTTTTCGTGAATATGAACAGAAAAACTTTTTTACAAAAAATACAACTGACTTCCAAAAACAACTTAAAAAACCAAACCAAACTTGAAAAATAACTTTAATTTCGGAAGTCGGTGTCTGGTTAAATGTATTTTCGTTTTATGCCACTGACTTCCAAAATTAAAGTTATTTTTCATTTTGTAGTGTTATTTTTGGAAGTCAGATTTTTTAGTTGTGGTACCTACCCCACACAAATTCTAATACCTGCAAAAGAAATTAGAACATCATCTACATAAAAAGTGGAGAAAAGATACGTATTTGAAGCTACAATAGAATAGAATAGAATAGAATGCTCTTTATTATGCACACCATTTAAAATACAGGTATGAATGTTGCTACAATATTATATGGGACCAACTTTGAAATATACCGAATTCGAATAAAACATTTTTTTTTCAAATCAGACTGTTAAAAGTTATGCGTGGTCATACAAAATATATATATATATATGTGTCGACATGAGAATCTCCTCCTTTTTTTTCTTCGGTTAAAAATAAGAAGCAACCAGCTGCGGTTTAAACCACTTGCAAAGCCTCCAACAATCTAACTTCAACTATTTTCATTCCCACAAACAATTTGAGACTATCCTTACTACAACACCTATGAATATTCCGCTTATTCCGATTCGTATTTCAATTCAGATTTTAAATTTTTCATGAGCTGCGGTAAGACCACGAAAGACAATAACATCTATTATAGTTAATTCTTACTTCAGCCAATTGAACACCTTACTAACAATTTTCCCTCTCACTGAATTCTTATGACTTTATCCAGAAAGGTCAGTTTGACCACACTTCAGCCTCAATGGATAGATTAGGTCAACTTTGATGGTCCCCTTGTATAATGATACAGGATAAAGTGAAGTGAAAATGAGTGGTTGTTTATGAGAGATGTAGTTGTTGGGACTTGATACCGTTTTGCTTCCTATGCTTTTGTCCCTTTTTCACCCATTCCTGTTCTTTACAAACGCAATTTACTATTAACTGATAATCTTAATTAATCGCAACATCAAATGAATGAAACAATAGTGGTTGAAGCCTTTCGAAACTATTTTGAGAGATTCAGCTCGAAGGAGCAGAAATTACAAGATTTAAAATTGAATTTGTAAAACTGCAAACTTTTGGAGTGAAACGTTGAGCTGCACGAATTGTTTCGTGCAGCTCAACGTTTCACTCTCAACTCAAAAACACACAACTCTCAATTTGAAGTCTCTAATTTAAAGCTAAACTAATGTTAGTACATTAGTTTAGCTTTAAATTAGAGACTTTAAATTCATGCCGTCCCTTACATTTTGTATCAAAAAGAAAGTGACAGCAACAAGTTAAAGTTTCGTTAAACTAATGTTATTTTCGTGTAACTCACCGAAACGGTCCAAATGAGCGAGATCGAAGGTTTTAAAGATTCAGGAACGTCATTTATCAATACTCAGTCATAGTGAATTAGTATTGGCTCATTTACGAAAAAAAATAAGTAGGCGCATTTCAAGTCCGCGCCGTTTATTTTTGTGAAAAAGTTTGGTCACAGCTGTAACCTAACCAAACCTAGTAAGAGGTATACTCGGTACTGGACTTTTTAAGCTTATTGCATTCCTTATGATGCAAGCTTTCCTCGAATGGATTTTTTAAAATTTGTGACCAGATTTACGGCCGATATGAGACGACATCTAAAATTATTTTGCTATTGTCAACTTCATATGCATTTTTGACCCAATATTGGCCTATAGCCAATATTTCTGTTGTTTCTCTTTAGTTCCTAGTAGGTAGTACTTTGTCAATTCTTGACAGTGACGCTAGAATCAACATTCTAGCTAAATACGTTTTTGCGCTTTATGAATTGGAATTTTGAAACATAGTGAAAAATAGAAGGTCGCGCGCATGCACCTGCACACACGATGTGACGTAACAGGCAAATGAAATCCAGCTTCGAAATTGCTACAATTAGGACTTATCTTTTAAATTCTCAACCATTACTCTAGAATTAAAAGTATCGTAGTTATTAGCGATTTAAATCTTACAAGCTTTTGTCGGTCAGAAATATTGAACTTACCACCAGTACACTGAGCGAAAAGACGTTTTCACATCAAAAGACTTATTTAGAAAAAAGTTACACAATATTATCATAGGTACGTGTAAAAATAAACCAATAGCATCAACTAATAAACACCCAAACACAACACCACATTGCCGTAACAGTCGGCAAGTCAATCACACACCCCAGTGGTCCTTTTCCTTTCGTCTCTATACAGAACCATTCGATGTCAACGGTTGGATTAGTAGCTACTTCGATGGGCCTCTTGTTTATCAATAGAACACGAGATCGTGTGGTTAACTTGGACGGTAATAACCTGAAATGGAATCCTATGTTCTTAGTGGAATTAGGTTAATCCATTAACTGTCTTTTGATACGTTGTAGCTATTTATAAAAGACCTTTATCAACATCTACATAACTTAGTTTCTGTTAATCGTCAAACTTCCTATTAATTTGCGTAATTGATGAGACTGGCAGATGTTCCAATGTGTGTTTTGCAGTAACGGTAACTATTACAGCTGCAAGAAGATAGAGGTCAAGTTCACGTAAGATGTGGGTACCCTACAAGTTACAGTACGACAACCTGCAAAGATTCCATCGGTTTTATAGGAAAAACCGAACTTTGCCGAAGTAAATATGACTGGTCCAATAAGGGAGTGACGCAATTAGTGCGTCAATCTATAATAATTTAGGTGGAATATAAATCAATTTATATTGGTCGATAGTCACATTTTATTCGCTATGTTTCGGTTCTTCCGAAGATAAAACGATGTAACCTTTGCACTTTGTCGTACCGTACTGCATTGGTGTGAATGGTTATTCAGAGACGCAGCACTAAACATCACCGCCGGGGTCGCGGGTTGTTCGAAAGAGAAATCGTGGCCCTGGCACAGGCAACTGAAGGAACACCGGTGGTTTTTAATCAGTAAAAGTCTGACACACCCTCCCTCTCTGCCAAGAGCGGGAGAAGTCATTTGATGACTTCCCATCCACAAAAAAAAAAAAAAAATTAAACATCACCATCTGTAAAACCAGAAAAATAGTATGTTGAGTCTACCCACTACTAATTCGTCTATCTTACTTATTTAAAGAAATAAGGGCTTTAGGTCTTCTTCTTTAGGACTTCGTCTACTTTAGTCATTTATACTATACTTACCTAATTAAAGAAATCAGTCTTAAATTGGCGGCAATGGAGAAAAAAATAGCATTTTACAAATAAAACTGGTGTAATATTTCCAAATGTTGTTCGTCGTTTTCTGCAACATATTTTTGAAAACACTCGTACACGATTAATATCATTTTGAATTCATTATCCCTAAATATTTCTTTTTACCTAAATGAAATAAAATGGATGTACTTAGGTATAATTTATTTTCAGAATTTGCTTTTTAGATCCAATTAATGTTCATTTAACATAATTTTGGTCAATTAGCGCCGTTCATATTTTTATAGGAACAGAGCATCAAAGTCAATTTAAAACATTGTGGATACTTTTTGGGAAATACATACATAGGTAAGTTCAATTGAAATATAGAATCGCGCAAAGGTGATCACTCACCTACGGGGCCATGATTTTCAGTGTTAGAAACCAAATGAGAAACCCAAATCCTAGTCAAACCAATACGATTCACTCGTAACTAATGAGTCTACATTTCCAAGATTAAACAAAACTATCTCTCCTGAATAGTACCTACCTATCAGTTTCCAAACATGGCATCAGTTTATCAAACATTACGTAAGTAATAGACTATAAAACTTTTTTCCACGACATTCGTGGCTGAAGCAGCAAACGTAATAAATTATACTCTTCAGAATAACATGCCGCGTTCCGTTGAGCATCGCATTTTTTATTAAAGAGCAAAAGAAGCAAAGGCCTTCGAGTTTGGCGACTAATGTACTGAAGTAATAAGCGCGGTCTGGTATAAAAATTAAATACGTTCATTTATAATAGGATTGTGAACCAATTGGCTTTTGTGGCTTTTTTGGCTTTTACGCCAAACCCAAAAGTTTTTTGAGTGTCGAAATAATTGGGCAAAAATTTAAATCTATCTAGATAAAAAGAGAAGTCCTGACTGACTGACTCACTGACTAACTCATCAACGCCCAGCCCAAATTCTTGAACCTAGAAAGCTAAAATTTTGCACAGCGGTTACCTTTATAATGTAGACAAGGAACAAGGAAGGATTTCCCGATAGTATGTTCCCGTGGGATATTTTCCGATATCCACGCGGGTGAAGCCGCGGGCAAAATCTAGTATATGCATATAAATAACATTGAACTGACATCATCAATAGGATGAAGTGGAGATTGTGTGTGTTGTGTTTTCTATTTGGGTTCAGCTCGTCTCTTGCTAGCCACCAAAAAATTTACCGAAAAAAGCTCTACAAGGCGTTACGCATCAATTACGTATCAAAGTTGATGACGCAGTAGCAAGCCCGCGTGATTACAAAAGCCTGTTGATTTCGGCCATGTATCTGGCCCAACCACTGGGGCTTTTAAAGTAGACACCCTCACTTTAATCCCCACCTTATCGCGACTGTTTAGTTTTATGATCTGCAAATCGACTCTTGCTTAGTGCATTAAATTTCGCATAACGCTCTGGGTTTTAGAGTAAACATACCTGCACTACAATTTCCTGTAAGCCGACGTCCGCTCGGACGTTAAAATATCGCGGCGATTTTTTATCACGCACTGGATATACAACGCTCTGCTTAGCGCCGAAAGTTGAAAATCCAAGTGTGTTTTTTCAACGCGCTGGGATGTACTTTGTTGTTGTTAGGTTGGATTCTCGAAGCTCGGCTCAACACCGAGAGTTGAAAATCCAGTGTGCGTTAAAATCCCACCGCAATATTTTTACGTCCGTGCGAAAGTCGGCTTAGAGACAAACACACGCTGGCGGAGTCACTCGGGCTTTTGTAGTTAAAGTAAACTGATTGATCTACTCTAATAGCCTGTTGATTTCGGCCCCTTGACTGGCCGAAACACTGGGGTTTAAAGTGAGGGTGTCTACTTTAAAAGCCCGTGCGGTTGGGCCAGGTACCTGGCCGAAATCAACAGGCTTTTGTAATCACGCAGCAAGCCCTAGAGTCGAAACATTAAAAAAAAATATTTCATTAAATGTAAATTTTATTGTTAAGTTTGGAGTCATTTGCATGTATTAGGTGGTACCGCTCTTCATTGACATTGACTATACATAATTGAGAGAATAAACAATAGATAATTTTGAAAGCATGCCAAAAAAAATAAGCTCAATGAAGAAAAGTATCATAGAATATATACTTTTTATGAATGAATGAATGAGAAAAGTATCATAGAATATATTTTTTCATTTACATATTCGTTTAGCTCTTCCCTGATACTTACAGGGAAACCTTAAAGTTAACAGGATAACTTATCTAATATCTTTTATTTTAACCCACATTACGTAGCACGAATAATTTAGAAAGACCCTTCTGGGACTTCGAAGAAATTCAGTCAAGTTTGAAAAAGCTTTATCTAAATCATGCTCTGTTTTTGAGGGATCTACAAAAAAAGAAAGTGTCAGAAAATAACGCGATGAAATAATAACTTTATTTAGTTTTATGCGACTACGTTGTCTTTTATAATGACTAAGGTGCACTCCGGTCCTCGAATCGATGGACCAATCATTGATGATCACTTCTTTCGTTTATAAAAAGACCATTTTCTTCAAATGAGTATCGCTATTAAGGCTTCTCCTCTCCATATGGCGAAACTAAGTAACTTTGTATCCGTCTTTTACAGTAACTATACACATAGCATCTTTTTTATATGAAAAAAATACATAGTACCTAATCTGCAATACATAAGAAGTGATTTCGAACTAAAGAAAAAAAAACCAGGTCTATTTACTCTAGTTTTTACCATAAGTATTACTCCTAAATTTTCATTAAAAGAGTTCATAAATTTAGACAGTTATCTACAAATTACTAAGGAATGTTTTCATGTCATTAGTTTTTTACTCCAATCAATAGATTTTTTATACATACCTAGATAATTTCTTCATATTTTACAATAAATTATCAGTGTTGTGTCATCGCGCTTCTCTTTCTTTCATATGCAGTCCGACAGTGACCGCGCTTTTACGAAGGACAAGCCTTAAAATATCATATATTCCTTACGTTTTCTAAAGCTGCAACCTCATACAGATTCCATTACCAGCAACAAAGGATTATCTATCCAAAGATATCTACGATTTATTTCAAACTGGTATAAAACTATAGATTAGTGTTCCGATGTCGAACAATTTTAATTAACAATATACAGTATTTATCTATAAGGCTGCGTTAACAGCGGTAGTATTTCACGGTCTTTGTCACCATAATAGTATTTCGTTGCGCCCAGATGTTGAAGCACTTAGCGGCCTGCGCCGGTTTTATTATGAATAGCAACGGAAGTACGGAACTAGTATTTTGCGGTTTCCCTGTGGAGGCAGACGCAAATTAATGCCCCAGCTTTCAGCTAGAAATTAATGTAATGCACCTAGGTTACGTAGCCAAATTGTTGGCATTCAGTAAATTTTGCAATGCGCAAACGGGATATAGCGAATTTTATAATTGAATTTTTGATACGCCAGCACGATATCTGCCGTGATTACGTTGTTGTATAATGTTTAACGTCGAAATAAACAGTATTTGCAATCTTACTAATATTATAAATGTGAAAGTTTGTATGTTTGGATGTTTGTTACTCAATCACGCAAAAACGGCTGAACGGATTTGCATGAAATTTGGTATACAGATAGTTTATAACCTGGACGCTGTTACAAATGGATAGTCAAATCATTACTTTTTTACACAAAAGTATGTTTATTAAATAAAATGCTTTGCATTCTTAAAATGTTTTTTGCCTGAATTGTTGATAGATGTACAAGGTACGATTCTGAACTATAAATATAATTTTATTAATAAACAATTTCTCAATATATGTACCGAAGTGAAAATTTTTACTTTATTGAGAAAATGTACTTATCTAAAATTATATTTATAGTTCAGAATCGTACCTTGCACTTCTATCAACTATTCGGCCAAAAAACATTTTTTTAAGAATGCACAGCATTTTATTTAATAAACATACTTTTGTGTAAAAAAGTAATGATTTGACTACCGATTTGTAACAGCGTCCTTAAGACATAGGATACTTTTCATCCCGGTAGAAGGTTCCCGTGGGATAATTTCCGACATACACGCGGGCGAAGCCGCGGGCAACAGCTAGTATTTAATATTGTTATCATGGTTTTTGATAGTAACATCATCATGTTGGTCCTTAAGTCCGCATACTTTGTCTTTACAACAAATTTACTGGTCAGGAGACTATTTTCTGTATTCTGAAAAGAGTGCTTCTAACTTAGTTTTCATTTTTAATGGGTCAGCTAATTAGATGTTGAGTGCTAATATATTATTGCAGTATGATGCGATTTCTTTCTTCTTTGTCCTAAGACACGGCTAAGAGATTGTTACTACCTGGAAGCTAACAAAGGCGGCCTATTATGAGTTCAAGAACTATCAAATTATAAGTACCTACTAAAAAAAGAAAAGGAAGTAGAATAAATGCTGTGAAAATGCGTTCCTTGCGAAGCATGTGTGTTGTGACTATGAATGATAGGCTTAGGAATGATGTGATAAGGTAACGGTGCAGTTTAAAAGAAGATGTAGTGTCAACAATTGAAAAGAGTATGCTTAGATGGTTAGGTCATGGTGAGAGGATGAATGAAAGGCGACTAACAAAAGGTACAAGGCAGATGTGTGTGGAAACGCCGGGAGGGGACGCCCTAGTAAGACATATTTAGTGATGTTCTTCAGGAAGGTCAGGTGCGTAGTACTCGCAACCGGCGTGCGTGTATGACCAGACGTATGAACGTAAACGAGGCAAAAAAGTATGTAAGGATCGTAGCAGGTGGCGTTCTGTAGTTTCTGCCTGCACCCATGGGAGGAAGGCGTGAATTTATGTATGGGTATGTATGTACCTACTACAGTACTATATTTTACAGCAAACTACCATGTTTAGCGACTACTACATGTGTCTACATTATTGTACAACCATCTGTAGCTACACTTAAAGAGATTAAAACGCTTATCATGTGAGCTTCTTGCTCGTTTTTCATTCTCTTATTTAAGGGCTTTTACTTTTCCTTGCGTTTATGTGATGTGCTCTACTAAGAGATTAAATTTAAGGCCTCCGCTCTACATGAAGCGCTGTGCTGGAACATATAGAGCAGAGTATGTTATATATTATTCAGGCGATTTTCAGCAATGTTCACGATGGGTTTACTTAAGCCTTTTAATGATATTAAATTTTTAATACTTAATATTAATTTAAATTGTTACTTTGCTTAAGAAAGAACTGACCGTGAAAAATACTTTTGTTACTATTCTTAGTGTGCTCGCGATAATCTTTGCGATAACGGATTTATAGTTTGATTTTGTCTTGGATCTATTTGTTGATAAATATACCTACCTATCATCCATATATTGATATAACTAACATTGGTGTATTAACTCAAAACAAGTCACTAGCACGACATCCGATTAATCTGCCTAGCCTTTTCCCAAATATGTTGGGGCCAGCTTCCAGTCTAACCGGATGCAGCTGAATACCAGTATTTTACATGGAGCGACTGCCTATCTGACCTCCACAGCCCAGTAACTGGGTAATACGATATCCCTTGGTAAGACTGGTTGTCAGACTTTCGGGCTTCTGACAACCCGTAACGGCTGTCTAAGATCCAAGAATGACAGCCAGGAACAACGGCTTAACGTGCTTTCCAAGGCACGGAGGGGCCTTGGTATGCAAAGATAACCTGATGGAGCGACCCGTGCGGCTGTTGTTACTTGATAAAACGGAAAATACAAACAAACAAAATTAATAGAACCAAATTGAAATTTGATAGAGCTGCCAATACCTACTATACATATAAAATGTGGTGAAACATTCGACAGCCAAAGCAAGCTTTAATGAACTTGTTAAAATATTCTGTTACCGAAAACGACGTGTCACCGACATAATGCGGTCTCCGGTTTGTGTATGGTGACCATAACGTTAATTGCTTAGACACTGTCTCACCCGCATATGCTAAACATCCTGTATAATTAGATGTGATTAAATTTTAAGAGCTGGACCAACAGGTTGGCCCATAAACGTCCATTCTGTACCGTAGTTCGTAGGTAAACCAATAATCACTATGGTTACATTATGACAACTTAGATGTAGCATAGATTTAAAAAATTATATTCATTCATTTCAATTTTACGAATGTATTTGGCTATAAGACAAGTTATTGCGTTTGCGTAAAGATCATTTTCGCCTAAAGCAGTAATAAAGATTGGTGATTTTGAAGGCACACTCAGTTTGGATCTAGATCGATTTTACGAATTATGCCGATGCTACATCTAAGTTGTGTCGTACTGTACCGGTTTCATGATTGCACCATCATGTTATTTGCCTAAGCTCGTGGCTAAGTAATAACAGCCGCACGGGTCGATCCATCAGGTAAAGCTACGTTTGTCGGGGTTGGTCCGTGGATGGGTGACCATCTTTACATACCGAGACTCCTCCGTGCCTCGGAAAGCACTTTAAGCCGTTGGTCCCGGCTGTCATACGTGGATTTTTGATAGTCGTTACGGGTCATCCGAAGCCTGAAAGTCTGACAACCAGTCTTACTAAGGGGTATCGTATTACCCAGTAACTGGGTTGTGTAGTTCAGATAGGCAGTCGCTCCAAGAAAATACTGGTCATTTTGCTGCATCTGGTTAGACTGGAAGCCGACCCCGACATAGTTGGGAAAAGACTAGGCAGACTGACTGACTATTATTTGCTTATAAGTTGGGGCTACAGACTACCATCATCCACTAGTTTCCTTGAATAAAGATTAACATGCCCAAAACGTTCACGTTAATAATACGATGGGAGAGGTTGGAAAGTGCGACAACTCATTTACTCATAGCACCTAATTCACCGACAGCAGCATGTCAGCCTCGTGCACCTCTGTTAAAATGGTCCTTACATCCGCAACCGTTACGTAGGTATTAGTTATTTGAAATTAATCAGGACACCACTGCCTGCCCTGGTATTCAGCTGCATCCGGTTAGACTGCAAGCCGATCCCAGCATAGTTGGGAAAAGGCATACCAGGAAATAATGGTATATCCCGGGTGGCTGATATACAGATGTCATCGGGTGTGGTGAGGCGCGCACTTACCAAGATTTGTCCTCTACTACAGGACGTGATCGACACTGATGCAGTGACTGAAGACCATTGAAAGCCACTGCTTCCAAGGCCGGGGGCATGTTGTGAACTCCTACTGATGGCGACATCTCGGGGCGAGACATGAAACCAAAATCTACGTCATACTATATCTCGACTGTGATTGGTTTTATTCCATATATTGCTCCTACTCTCCCCTCTCCTTGAACCATGTAAGATGGCGAATACATATTTTTGCTCGAAAAACTAACGCTTCGTATTTTATTTTTAAAATCCTATACACAATCTATAAAACACCAAAGTTTTCACCAAACCTCACCGCTGCTGCTACATTTTGATGACATCGATGACAGATACTGCCTACCAGAGGGTAGACTGACATAGGTTAGCTTAGATCAGAGGATCTAAGCTAACCTATGTCAGTCAAACCTGTGTTGACATAATTTACTCTATCAGGAACTACACGATGATACCAACACTGATATAGAATATATTCGTATACCAGGCTAGGTAAACATTCCCGCATTTCTCACTACTGTCAGTCCTTAAAGCCAGGATGAAGGAGACTAGCGAGAATACCGGCGTTCACTAGCTTACCTGTAGGTACACAAACAATGTAAATGATAACGTAGCTATACAATAATAATAATCAGCTTGTATTGTGCCACTGCAGGGCAAAAGCCTCCCTCCTTTTACACTCAACTCAATCCTGAGCCAATATGGACCAATCCCTCCTAATAAACGTCAAATTCGTCCCGTCATCTACGCCTGGGTCTTCCGCAATGGCATTGGACGTTTTCAGGAACCCATGTTGTGGTGGTCTTAGCCCACAATGCTTTCGACATACGGCAAACGTGTCCAGCCTAGTCACATTTGATTTTGGCTGCTTTTTGGTTGACTGCTTAGTTTTTACCCGGCTGCCCCAGAAGGAGGATAATGTTTTTCTAAACTGTATAGTTGATTTTGATGCGGTTTTCACCATTTAGAGAATTTATTTTTCAAAGTTTATTCGCAAAATATATTCATTTTAAACTTAAATTAATAATGAAATCTCGATGTTGTGTCAAGTCGTAAAAACCGTGCGAAGCAGGGGCGGGTCGCTAGTTATAGGTACAACAATAATTTTCTATGGAAGCTTTACCAACTAGAACAGCTTTACCAACTTGAGCACAGTAACGCACGTCCTTTTACAAGTACATACTGGCCAATTGTCTTATATTGTCTAGATTTTCCTAGAATTTTTTTAACATATAAAAAACCTTCAAATATGGAGATACATTGCTTAGCATTAGCAATTTCCTTTTGTAAGAATTTTCCTGGTTTATGAAAACATTGTACGAATAAACTACAGTATAAAAATTCTTGAGGAAGTTTTTCTTATTTCAGATTTGGGAATTGAATAAAAACAGGATACTGATTTATGATATTTATTTTGTTTTGTATCCTTTTCCCCATGCTTCATCAAAATATTTATTTATTTGACACCAGAGATTAATGAAAATGCTAGCAAAAAATGGGGATAATAATGACAAACTACTGAAGATTTCCAGAGGTACCAAACTATTCTACGAGTTTTTTATATTCTAGTGAGTCTACTAGATTGGAACAAATATAATATCTCGAACTTTAATTGAAACTAAAACGGAAATTCAAAAGAAAAAACAGCTATATGAGCGTTTTAACAGATGCATCTACATTGAAGCACGGCGACGCATCACATTATGTAGCAATTTGGCAGTTGTAATTACGTTTATTGTTAGTCTTATAACATTTTTTTTTTTTGTTTTAAGCTTTTCATTTAATTTCTTATGAACTAACGTTTATTCTAGTTTAAATTTTACGAAATAATATTAATGTATTAAGGAGAAATTTACAATTAATTCTGAGAGTTTTTTGTAGTTTTATGGTTTTGAATGGGATTTTTTAATAGCTATTCCATATACACTTCTGGACACATCTTTTGGCCCACCTTGTATTTTCAGTTTCGTTTGGTCCTAGCTAAAATTTTATATTAGGTCGAGCAAAAAGTTTTTATGCAATTTTGAACCTGGCACATTCACAATTTCATTCAATAGTCTTTTTTTGAATTTCGAACACAGAATTTAAAGAAACAAAAGACAATTTGGAGCCTGTTTGTTGATATCAAACAATCGAATACTAAGAAAACTTGGTTTTATTGGTTTACTTGGATTTAATTCTTGAAAAAGTGATTGATATCTTTGGTTTTGCAACAAACATTACTTATTCTTAACATTAAGGTGAGGTTCTATCAATAATCTATGGATACTTCACCTGAAGTCGCCGCCCAAGCTGTGGCACTTATTGAGGCCGGACACAGCCAAAGAAACGTGAGTGCTCAACTTAATTTAAGTCGATCTGCGGTCCGAAATGTTTATCGGAGGTACCTAGAGACTGGCGGCTTTGTTCGTCGCCAAGGAAGGCCACGATCTCGGGTCACAACTGAAAGGCAGGATCGATTCATCGTGACGACCAGCTTGAGAAATCGTCACCACCTCCATTGAGATACAAAACCAACTTCGCGACTTCCACGGAGTATCTGTGAGCGCTCGAACTGTTCGGAGAAGGTTAAAAGAACGCGATATGGTACCACACAAGCCAGCTAATGGCCCCAAACTAACGCGAGCCCACCGAACAGCGCGCCTTCATTTCGCACGCAGTCATTTAAATTGGACACAGCAAGATTGGAGCCGTGTACTCTTTTCTGATGAGTCTAAAATTGTGTTACATGGCAATGATGGAAGGAAGAAGGTCTACCGACGTAAGGGAGAGCGTTTCGCACAATGCTGCTTTGAAGAGAGGGTTGCTTATGGCGGTGGCTCATGGACTGTCTGGGGCGGTATATCCGCGAGCGGCAAAACTCAACTTGAGGTTGTTACAGGACCACGGCTGCCAACATTAAATGCTGAAAGGTACATTCGTGAGTGCTTAGAACCTCACGTGATACCATACGCGGACTATGTGGGCCCAAATTTCCTTTTTATGCATGATAATGCAAGAGCCCATGCGGCCGGCATCGTCAGGGAATATCTTCGGGATGTGAACATCACAGTTATGGACTGGCCAGCCAGAAGCCCAGACATGAACCCCATTGAGCACATGTGGGACGAGCTAAAAAGACGTGTTAGGGCTCGTCAGCCAGTTGCCCAGACGATGCAGGAGTTGAAAACTGCCATAGAAGAGGAATGGGAGATGATCCCTCAAAATTTCATAGAGCGGTTGATAAACTCTATGCCTAATCGTATGAGAGCTGTGGTAGATGCCTATGGAGGCAACACGCGTTATTAAATTAAACCTTTATTTGATAAACATGTTTTTTATTCAAAAATCAATTGCCTTTAACAAGGCGCATATCCGACTTGTTAGGCGTAGCTCCATGTCGTATGGTATTCTGAATGCAAATTTAAAACAATACGATCGAAAAAGATGGTAAAATGTATCAGGTTTAAAACTGCATCAACAGTTTTTGTTCAATCTAGCAATCATATTTCGGTAGGGGCCATCGAAACCTAAACTCTAAGGTGGGCCAATAGATGTGTCCAGAAGTGTAATTATAATTCAAAAGTTAAAGGCCACTGTGGACTAAAACACAATTTAAGAGATATTATTATATATTTTTCATTTCGTTTTCTTGTGTCCACGAGCACGAAAAATGCAGTCGCGCATTTTTTGAAAAACTTGCTTCGGAATTATAGGTTTATTTATAAAGATAAGAAAAAATTGCGAAAAGCGAGGCCGCCATGAACTATACTAATAACTATTCTCCACAACTCAATAAGTCAAAGTTGTTGAAGTTCTTCAGTTTCTCAGAATAAGAACGCCAAAGTTGGCCAATTTACGCAAAAATCACGGTCGAAATGTAACTTATATGCCGCCCCTTAACAACAAATGAATAAAATCACACCCCACACACAGTTTACACACAACTTTCCTGCGTATGCATATGATCATTAACTTTGTAATAAACATATTGCATAATTCAGTGGGTAAAATAAAAATCTCATCCTCAAAATGGGGTCGGATGAATGGACCTCCTACATTTCATCCGGAGAATTTCACAGCAGCTAATATACCCAGGGAAACGGTCGCAACGCGCGTCGAGTATGGTAACAATTTTAATAAATAATTACACTCGTCGGTGCCTCGGCGGATAAACAGATCCAGCTTAATACGTTACTAATGTATCCACTTAGGGAAGAGTCAATTTGAATTTTTTAAGCTTTTTTTCGGTGTTCTGAATTTCATTGTTGGTAAACAACTTAGTACATATACAGAATGTATCAGAAAGGTGTGGTCAAATTTAAGGGTGTGGTACAGACCATCAAACTGAACAAAATTCTCCATGGGACCAACATCGAATCGTAATCAAGAAAAATTAACAGCCTTCCCATTCATTTGGGTCGAGTAGGAAGTGAAAATTTGTAAGCTGATATTTTTGCTCGATTACGATGTTGGGTTGGTCCCATGGATGGTCTTTACCACACCTTTAAAGACCACACCTTTCTAATACACCCTGTATGTACAATCATCATTATCATTATGTCGAAGGAAGACCACTGCTGCATCACCGCTGGATGCCGAAAACAGAGGATCAGTCGTTTTAACGATATAATAGCATAATTGTTAACTTATTAACAATAGAGAAAAGGAGTCAAAGTCTCCAAAAACCGTATTTACCTACCAAATAGTTCGTTTCTATACACAAAATATAAGTCAATCCCTATAAATGCTTTCATAAAAAAACTTTTGAATTACGGGATAAGTTGCTCAATCTCTGACTTTAGCAAATTCAAAATAAAACCATTTCAAAACACACATTTCGAAACTTTATACCCTGAAAATTCAACAATAAGTCGTTTCCATTTTTATTCTAAATTCCATAGCATCATTTTATTTACAAATTATAGAATCATACTTTTGATCCGCAAAACTATTAAGGTAGGGCCAGCAGCGGTCGAACAGCCATAATACGTAGGTACGTTACGTATGTTACGTTGAGGAATCCAATGGCCAAATTGTCAAATAGCTCAAAAAGTTGTGGTACATTCGTCGAACGGTCAAAGAAAAGATATGACTAGGTCCACTTATAGAAAACGAAGCAACTTGTCAACACAACAACGTTCCTGTTTCAACCACTTTTAATCAGCCTTCATTTTACTGCAGCGAGGCATCAGAGCATGAACATCAACATACGCATTGAACATGACAAAAACATATATGTGTGTGTGGTTAGTCCTAAAACAAAGCTAAGGTCGACTTCACGTTTGAATGCTTTAACTAGTCATCAAAAAACAGGATGTCGTGCATAACATAGATACGACCCAAATTAGTCCCCACAATTTTTGGACACGTTGATACACCAAAAAGGTACAGCGGACAATTGGGCACTCCTAATATGCTGAAGCTAATTGCAGTAAGATACCGTCCTTTTGCTAATTCGATATGTGTTACACGGGGCGCGGCTTCAGACCAGTGTGCTTAGGATACAAATGTGTCCAAACCCCAACTAAAATTCAACCCAGTCTACAACGGCTTAGAGACGTATTTTGAACGTGTCGCTTAAAATTTAGGCTATTCCTATTACGGCGCGCCTTAATGGAAATTGTGAGCCGTGCCCGTGTCGTTACGCGCTGCAAATGTACATAATGTGTCGTCAAAAGGGTGAAATATACTTTAGTAGGCTGTGATTTCGTTCGTAGCGAGTCGAGGCTTACAGGCTTTTAAAAGTTTCTCGAATGTGATCCCCGTTAGACGGGCGACGTTCACGCCAGAATAGGGGCACAGCTGTTTGTAAATTCAAATTATTTTAGACAGTTAAACGGATGTTATGATTTAGTCAAACCCCTTATTAGTCCTCAATCGTACTTATTTGGAAATAGAAAAGCCGGAGCAGTTAGAATTGACCTCAGACCTCATGATTTCATGAAATTGCTAGATTTGAGGTCAATTCTAACTTATGGAGTAGTATTGCTGATTCTAATGATTATAATTATGTAAAGCCATATTAGTTACGGCCGCGAATCATATTTTATCAACATACAACCTGACACTGACGTGCAAATTGCAAAACACGTAACAAAAATTTGAAGTTAGTTTTTTAGGTACCTTAGCGCATCCCCCTTAAAATAATTTCTCTAATGGTCAGGTTTTAAATTTATCCATATAATATCTCTAATTAACTGATGTATTATTGGATAATTGACAATAATAATTGTAAACTAAAATAAAATATGAAAAGCATCGTTAAGTACATAATTAAGTTCATTCGTTGAAGTTATAGTATCTAAGTACTACAGACATTTTACATCATACATATACTTAACACTTTACATTCATTAATACATGGTATATATCATACTTCTATGATTTTGCATTAATATTTTGCGAATCGGTCTAAAACGATTTGTTTTCTTTAATTTTCATTGTTATGTATGACACTTATGTCAGGCTGTCAAACTATCATTACTTTTTCTTCCAAATTTTCTCCCTTAGAGTTTATTACTAGCTTAGTCTATGAAGGTTACTTTTGATAAAAATAATTTAAATTATATAAATCAAAAGTAACCTTCATAGACTAAGTAGATTCGTTATAAAGTGCATGCCAAAACAATTATTAAATTCATTGAATTTATGATTCTACCTCGCTGCTTATCAAGCATTTGTATCTTTAAGTTTATATGCAATTAGTACACGTTAATTTGTTTGTATAACGTTAACGTTATTTCAAAATAATTGCAATTATTTCTAACACAATGATTAACCATCACAATTATTTTAAGATCGTAACACTTTCTGAATGGCTCTTTTTGTTTCATTGTTTTGAGATATTTAGAAAAGTAGGTAATTTATTTTCTTTTAGTTTTAATCATATCATCATCTATTGTATTAAAGAAAATGTTTTGTTAATGGATCATACGACACAGCATCCAGTGAGTCACCAACAGATTCAAAATTGTATGCTTGCACGACTTTTAAATTCCATCCAACTTTTTGTTTTTCGTTTTCTGCCTAGCCGACACCGAAACAATTAAATTCCCAATTCCACTAGTCCAGCCCCTACACAATATTCTTATCTCGCGCGAAACAAAAAAGTGATACTCAAAATATGACGCTTTTATTAAATTCTTCTTGCGTTTATTAAGTTGAGGAGCAAAAATGCTCCAAGTTGCTGGGATAAAACAAGAGTAAAAAAAAGTTTCGCGTTTCTTGACTGAGGAATTTTATTAACGTTGGCTACACTGTTTCTTAGGGAAACATTATTTTAACACCCATTACAAGGCTCTGCTTGTTTCAAAATAATTCCTGTTTTCTTAATCAACGAGGGGAAATGTGCAGAATTGATTAGATTAACGTGTTCGTCAAAATGTGTTTTCTTAATAAAGCGTTGCAATGTGATATCTGTTTCCTTCTTGTATTTGTTTCTGTGGACTGTGTTCTTTTGGTAGCTTGATTGAAACAACTTTTGCTGATTAATACTCTTTATATTGCTAAGTACAGGTATTACACACAACGCGCGTTAGGTAGCTAACGGAAGACCCACTGACATATTAGGTCTTTACCTATGAAATTGCCGTTCTGCAGTACTGGCCATTTCAAATCAAAATAATTTTTGTTTGGCTAAGAATTCTAATTTCAAATTAATTTTATTTTTAAAACATGGATTTTTTTTCCAAAAGTAGTAATTTGTTTATTGATTAGTGTTATATTTTCATCGCATTTCAATCTTTTTCGTCATCATGGATACGTTAAAAATTCGAGTAATTATGGAATATGAGTACCGTCGTGGCAGCAACGCGGCACAAGCGGCACGCAACATCAACGACGTTTACGGAGCTAACACTACAAACCAACGCACCACTTGTTATTGGTTTGCTCGCTTCCGTTCTGGAAATTTCGACCTGAAAAATGATCCTCGCGGTCGTCCGAAGACTTTGGTCGACAATGACGAATTAAAGGCGATTGTAGAAGCTGATGATACACAATCTACGGCTGAATTAGCAGCAGCTTTCGACGTTAGCGTCAAAAAAATATTGGTCCATTTGCGTCAAATTGGCAAGGTAAAAAAGCTTGACAAATGGGTGCCCCACGAAATCAATGATCGCCAGCGCGAAGTACGCGTCGAGACGTGCCTTGCACTGCTCAACAGACACACAAATGAAGGAATTTTGAACAGCATTGTTACCTGCGATGAAAAATGGATTCTGTTTGATAACCGCAAGCGCTCAGCAAGTTGGTTGGATCCTGGTTCAGCACCTAAACAATACCCTAAACGAAAACTTACCCCTAGAAAAGTGATGGTCACTGTTTGGTGGTCTAGCGCCGGTGTGATTCATCACAGCTTCTTACCAAACGGGGTGAGCATTACTTCAGATGTGTACTGTGAAGAACTGAACACAATGATAGAGAAGCTGGCACATCTCCAACCAGCATTGGTCAATCGCTCGTCTCCGCTGCTCCTGCACGACAACGCGCGACCTCATACTGCACAGCAGACGGTCTCCAAGTTGCAAGAACTGGGGTTGGAAGCTCTCCGTCATCCGCCCTACTCACCAGACCTTGCGCCTACAGACTACTACTTTTTCTAGAATTTGGATAACTTCTTGCCGGGAAAAAAATTCAATACCCGAGAGGCAGTACAAAATGCCTTTGAAGAATTTGTTGCCTCCCGTCCAGCTGATTTCTTTAAGAAGGGCATCAATAAACTGCCACTGCGTTAGCAAAGATGCATTGATTGCATGGGTGATTACTTCGATTAATACAAATAAAAAATGCATGAAAAAAAATCGTTTAAATTTTTTCATACAAAACGGCAATTTCATAGGTAAAGACCTATTATTACGTATCATCTTACACAGACTAAAAATAATAACTTTGTGTTTCCATAAACAATATTAACCTACATGTTAACATTCAGCTTTCAACTGAAAATAAAGGTACAATTTTTATAATCATCTTTTAATTAGACATAATGTAGCTATCATTAGTTTCGAAAAGTAGGAACAAAGGTTTTAGTTTATGTCACAACAGTAGATAGTCGGCTTTTCCTCAATGACAAAGGTTACTTCACCGTAGGCTACGCCGACGACATAACCATAGTAATAAATGGGGCACCACAATACCTTATGCAACCTCATGCGCCAAGCCTTGAAAATAGTAGAGAACTGGTGCAATAAACACATTAAAAACCAATTATCAGTGAACCCTATAAAACCGAACTGATTCTCTTCACAAAAAAGAGGAAATTTACGACACTACAACCACCACGATTCTTT
This sequence comes from Cosmia pyralina, assembly GCA_946251885.1. Taxonomy (NCBI): domain Eukaryota; kingdom Metazoa; phylum Arthropoda; class Insecta; order Lepidoptera; family Noctuidae; genus Cosmia; species Cosmia pyralina. Next base: position 15,190,259 of record OX276353.1, read on the forward strand.
GGAACTACCCTAAGTCTATCAACTGAAACCAAATACCAGCAGGCCTAACATGACACACGCGACAATTTCTCGCTCTCGCGCGAGTAATTTTAAGACAGCTCAACACTTTTCTCGTTTTCTGACAGCGCTGCCATACAATTTTCTGTCAAACTTGATGTTTTCTCGACAAACCCTAACATGACACCTAAGTTATCTCGAATTTTGACAATTCAACACGGGATAATCTCCGATTCTTCTCTCGTTTAGTCGTCCTCGATTTTGACGACGAGAAGAGTAGACAAAATTATGATATAAAAAAAAAAACTAAAATGACATGGCAGTCGCATAATTACACGTAGATACTTTTTTATTATCCTAATAATGAAAACTGGATGAGTATCACTTTCAGTAGGTAATAACGAGTCACTTTGCCAATTATGGTGATTAACGAAATCTAGCAACATAATTACTAAAAGGGTGGTGATTAACAAAATTTGCAACATAATCGGTTTTATACCTTCGTTTTGTCAAATTGTGATCTTCAGCCCATGTCATTTGTGGTGATTATCAAGTGAGTGTAGTGTAGCAGTGGTGGCCCAGTGGTAACGCCCCCGACTTACGAGTTGTAGATCGTCGTAGGTTCAAACCCCGACAGGCGCTTTACTTTCAGAAGGAAAACAACGTGAGGAAACCGCCATGGTCCTAGAACCAAAAATTCGAAGACATGTCACATCTACCAACCCGCACTGGGCCCGCGTGGTGGATTACGGCCTACTCCCTCTCACTTAGTGGACGCCTACGCCTGTGTCCCACCAGTGAGAACATTTTAATTTCGGCATGCCAAAGATCCAAACATACCTAAATATTAAAAGAGGTGCACGTAAAATCATTATAGTACATACTAATTCCATGCAAAAAACAAAAAAAATCGAGTGAATGAAACGGAACCTCAAGCCGATGCTGCTATGATAAAAATGATTTGTTTTTAATAACTTGCTACATCGTTCTCTCGTCGCGAGGCAGAGAAGTGTCAAAGTGCCTTTTTCGAATTTACTCGAGCTTAACGGTCATGTTAGGCATTAGAATAACGTCAGAATCGACGACAAATTTCGACAAATCGTGATATCTCGTCTTCTCGTGCTTGTCATGTTAGCCCTACTGGGCATCTATTTGGACAAACAGCTGAATTGGGCAAAAAATACCAACTACATCAATACAAAAGCCAGTATATCCCTGTGGCAGTGGAAGCGACTGCTCGGCAGGAATTAGGGGATTACCCCAGAGTCACTTACTGGCTATATACCACAGTCATCCGACCAATTATCACATAAAAGCTCACTAGGCATTGTTTGGACTCCCGCGTCTACACCTCATCTTATGAGACGAGGTGGCCCTGGCCGCCTTTAGGCTCAATATAGCACGAACCCTGAGCAAAGATGAAACCAATGATGACTCTGCTTGTCGTTTGATCGCATCCTCCTTTATGCGTATGTGCTTGACTCTAGTCTCACATCATAACATCACCCTGCGACAAAACCCCGAAACAACAGCATTACAACATAATACCCACAGAAGAACAGTGAGACTACTCAGGCCCGAAAGAGTTGAGAGTATACATCGACGGATCAAAGACCGACTCCGGAACCGGAGTCGGAGTTTTCTCACACATCCTTATACTGTACGAGTATACATAAACATATCCAGCCTGCTGGGAATGTTCAACACTGTCTACCGGGCAGTGTGTGGGCTTTATCACAGGCAATATACATGCGGCTTACGCCATAGAAGCCAGGAGAGTTACGGACACCCATATACGTATACTCTCCGACAGTGCCTCAGTTCGAGTGGAACAATTTAAGTACCTAGGTCATTTGGTCACCACTGGCCTTAGGGACAATGCTGACATAGAAAGGGAACGGAGGGCTCTTTCCGTGCGTGCGAATATGATGGCCCGCAGGTTTGCACGTTGTACTGCAGACGTAAAGGTGACGCTTTTTAGAGCATTCTGTACAACATTCTACACGTGCAGCTTGTGGGAGAAGTATTCGCGGGCGTCGTACGGAGCCCTTCGTGTCCAATTTAATAACGCGTTCAGAAAACTGTTGGGGTTGCCATGGCGTTGTAGTGCGTCAGGGATGTTTGCGGCGGCGCGTGCAGATTGTTTTTACTCAATAATGCGCAAGCGCGCAGCATCCATGGTAGCTCGAGTCATGGCTAGCCCTAACAAGGTTCTGAAAATGATTGCTGACAGAGTGGACTGCCCGTATATAATCCACTGCTGTCAGTTACATGTGCCATCGTTTCGTGTTGTTTACTAACACTTAGTTTTAAGGAACAATGTTACTAACCCTATATGAGTCTTTGCTCGAAATAAAATTTTTGAATTTGAAAAAAGAAGTTCTCCAATCCTTAGGGAAAAAATATATTACCTCGAGACTAACACTAGAATGTCACAATGCACTAGAACGAGTAACGATATCTAACCGCAACACAATGATACTACAATGGATAAAAGGACACAGTGGATCACTAAGCTAACCAGGCGTTTATTACGCCTGGATAAGAACGGCCTGCGCCTGATGACGGGGACCATCACAGGGCACTGCTCACTAAACAAACATTTCCACACAATAGGCATAACGGACAGTCTTGTGGCTTGCATACATAACATACATAATCAGCCTATAAAGTTCCCACTGCTGGGACACAGGCCTCCTCTCGGTGAGAGGGAGTGGGCTGTAATATACCCCGCGAGCCCAGTGCGAGTTGGTAGATGTCACATGTCTTCTAATTTTTGGTTCTAGGACATGCCGGTTTCCTCACGATGTTTTCCTTCACCGGTTTGAGAGTCGTGGTGATGAAAATATTTACACAAAGTCTGGGGTCGAACTGGGTTCGTTGCGCATGTGCTCTTTGAATGCACATGCGACACCCAGATTAGAACAGAATCCCTCGGGGCACCCAGATCTTTCACAGATGTTCTGAACAGACCAGGAGACGTGGTTGACTTCTGAAGAGAGGTGGACTGGTTGGAATAACCACCGATGGCCACCATGGCCCACGCACAATGGTCCAGCTGAAGGCTGAACATAGTCATCTGTAGTCATATTTTCTTCATCAGCACCTAATCTAACAAATTGTCTTTTTAATTCCACGCGGTCGAAGCTGCAGATTAAAGTTAGTTGCTGTGGAGTTTGAAGTCACAAAGTGCGAATAAAAACTTAATATTTCTATTTAAACTACGCTTTTTGCTGCTTACTTAACCGTAACCTAATTTCGCAAAGTAAAGGTAGTAATATGAGTAGCATAAGGCTGTGTATAGACAGCGCGTTTTTTTTCTAATTCCACAGAATACATAAGTTAACAGTAATAAGACTGTGGACCTCGCCCATTTTCACCTTTTCATCAGCTTAATAATTCTGTTCTTTAAAGAACTGAAGACAAAGTCAACAAGATTTACCACTGGGATATTTTTAAGACACGCCACATAAAATTATATATCAGAAATTCGTTCTTCCGAAATAAGCTGGAATGACCCGATTTTTTTAATCAATGTCCAAATTGAGATATTTTAAACTTTTTACTTTTAGTTGCATTCAATCAAAAAAGAACAACGCTATTTTCCGGATCTACTATAGCAAACGGGTAGCGTAATGAAATTCAGACTACGGCTTGCATCGGCGTAGCAAGCTCCCAAATTCACAAGCATTCGTCATGTCAAACACTAAGGGCCGCTTGCACCACAAGTCACTAAATACATTTAGCACTAAACGAATTCAAAACATCGTTCTATTTCTATAAATCTTTGGAAGATGACAGAGACAGACGATACTTTAAATACGTGTACATTTCTCTGTAGCCATGGCCAGTAGTGTGGTACTTACAAACAGGCATTCCGTTGAATGACAGTGAAATAGACACTTTGCTTCAATCTTTCTCACAGTTTCGACAAATCGGATAAACGTGCGACCGTGCCGTCAAATTTAAAATCGGCAACTGTAGTGACCGTGGACTGCAGAGAGGAGTTTTACTTTGGTAACTGGTGTGACAATGGACGTCCAAGTAGCTAAAGGTTTTCAAATCCGGACGCGAACGCATGGCAGTCGGTACCTCACATCTGAACACGCCCTTATACTGGAATCTAGCAAATAAGTAGGGTGCTTTGAGTCTAGACTATACCCTGCACATAAAAGTCACAATAATCTTAACTAGTTTTCTTTTTCAGTAACACTGTCAAAGTACCCAACACGACTACAAATTGCAATCCTGGTCTAAAACATAATATTGTTTTTGAGTCCGCGCTCATCCCGAAATTAAAGAATAACAGAAAGTCAAGGTTGTTTTATTTATTTAAGTTTGGTATATTTTATACGGATTCAGACACTTGAATTACTAAAAAGCTGTAAAAAGGGGGACACTGTTTGTATCACAAAGTTTAACTTCGTGATTTCTTTAAAAAAATGATAAATTTAAAGCTGAGCGTCCACTGGTCCGCGCCGGCCGCAATGCACGCACGGCACGCAACGGATTGTATGAAGAAATGAAAATGCGGGCGGTACCGGTAGTGGACGCAGTGCTATATGAATTCATACAAAGCAAATCGAAATCCGTTGCGTGCCGTGCGTGCGTTGCGGCCGGCGCGGACCAGTGGACGCTCACTTTTAAAGATTACGGACGTAGGCTGTGCCATCAAACAACTTTTCAAAACAAACCTACCTAACCCTATATTCCAATTAACTTTTCTTGATAAAATATTTCCTATAAGACACTTAACAGTTTAAAATTTTCCAGGAAAGCTGCCACTCGTTAGAAAAGGTATCAAATGGAGGTATCAGATGTTTTCGCGATGGAAAAATTCAGTCAGGCGTTTAAAAATCTATTTTATCTATTTTTATACAACGAAAACTTATAATTAAATTCTTAGAAAAACTCAAGAAGAAAATATTTTTACAGATACAAGACTGAAGTAAAAGTAAACCGCAGTACAATGGAGGAGGGAAAATATTTCTACTTTCTTTGCTCTACCGATAACCGTGGAGTTTTCTAGACTTCAGACTTGGTTAGTTCGTAACAGCCTATTAATATCTGAGGTTAAGAAAAAAGCCACTCGTTGATGTTATTAACGCAACTATGAGCTTCGCATTTCCTTCGGGTTTTGCTTAACGAGATGAAATTACCAAGTGAACTTAGGAAATGTTAAGAATATTTTATCTTATATCTATCATTTACTATGTTTCGAGCTTTCAATTTGTGCGTATAGTTCATATCGATTTATGGTAGAACCTAAAAGAAGTTTGTCGAAATAATTGGATCGATCCCATTTAATATGTATTTTCAACCTTCACTCAACGAGCAAACTTCTGTTATCGACGCCATATTGCAATTGTATCTTTTGCAAAAAAACGCAAATTTAGCGACAATTGAACCGTTACCAGCGAGTAGACCGAGAGTCATGTTAAAAACTCAAAAGCCGCACCGAGACTTTTGACCTGGTAATGACAACCTGGGTGCCTGCATAACGTGTGATGGTTTGATAGGAAGTAAGAAAGTAGTGGGATGGCATAAACCAATTAATTAATTCGCTTATCACACAGTTTCATCGGCACCTCTAAATATTTTTTTTACTTTTGTACCTCGTTAGATAGCTGATTAAATGAAGATGGTGTCTCCGTCATTTTTACGCTTATATTCTATGTTCTATGTTATAGGATTTGGTTTCCGCACTTAGTCCTTCATGTGGACCATTGTGCGTGGGCCATGGCGGCCGTCGGGGGTTTATTCCAACCAGCCCACCTCCCTCCAGAATTTAATCAAATCTCCGGGTTTGTTAAGAACATCTGTGAATGATCGGGATATTCCGAGAGTTTCTGTTCTAATCTGGGTGACGCCTGTGCATTCAAAAAGCACATGCGCAACGGTTTCCTCAGCCTCCATGCAGGCCCTGCACAGAGGACTGTCCGTTATTCCTATTGTGTGGAAGTGTTTGTTTAATGAGCAGTGTCCAGTGATGGTCCCCGTCACCAGGCGCAGCCCGTTCCTGTCCAGACGTAATAATCGCCTGGTAAGCGTGCCATCCAGGGACGGGATGGCCTCCCTGGACTGCCTGCAACCTGCTGTCGAGGACCACCAACTCTCCGCTTGTGTATGGGTGAACTCCTGTAGCCACCTGCGTAACTGGTTGAAGGGAATGGGTACGATCGGCTCAGATCCACAGACAGACATGCTGGATGCTCTCCTAGCAAGTTCATCCGCTGCGTCATTACCAAGTGATCCGCTATGTCCTTTTATCCATTGCAGTGTCACTGTGTTGCGGTTAGTTGCCGCTACTCGTTCGAGTGCATCGTGACATTCTAGTATTAGTCTCGAGGTAAAGTACTTTTTCTGTAGGGATTGGAGCACTGAAGCACTGTCTGAGAGTATTCGTATATAGGTATCCGTAACTCTCCTGGCTTCTATGGCGTAACAGGCTTGTATGATGCCCACACACTCCGCCTGGTAGACAGTGTTGAATACTCCAAGCGGACTGGATATGTTAATGTTAAGGTCGTGTGAGAAGACTCCGACCCCGGTTCCGGAGTCGGTCTTTGATCCATCGGTGTATACTCTCAACTCTTGCGTGCCTGAGTAATCACACCGTTCTTCCGTGAGTATTATGTTATAATGCTTCTGAAAGCAGTGTTGTTTCGGGGCTTTATCGCATGGTGATGCCATCATTGGTTGTCGCCTGATCGCATCCTCCTTTATGCGTATGTGCTTAACTCTAGAGTCCTTGCTCAGTGTTCCCGCTAAACTGAGTCTAAAGGCGGCTAGGGCCGCCTCTTCACGCACGATGAGGTGTAGTGGCGGCAGTCTAAGCATTGCCTGTAGAGCAGCAGTGGGTGTAGTTCTCATGCAGCCAGTTATTGCTACACAAGCGAACCGTTGCAGTTTCTCAAGATCCTTTCGGGCTGTACTCAGGTCTGTCCTGGGCCACCAGACCAGTGAGCCGTATGTGATAATTGGTCGGATTACTGTGGTGTATAGCCAGTAGGTGACCTTGGGGCTAATCCCCCAATTCCTGCCGAGCAGTCGCTTGCACTGCCACAGGGATATACTGGCTTTTGTGATGATGTAGTTGGTATGTTTCGCCCAATTCAGCTGTTTGTCCAAAAAGATGCCCAGGTATTTGGTTTCAGTTGATAGGCTTAGGGTAGTTCCAAAGAAACGCGGTAGTTGTAATGTAGTCAGCTTCCTCTTTTTTGTAAAGAGAATCAGCTCGGTTTTTGTAGGGTTCACCGATAGTTGGTGTTTGTTGCACCAGTCTTCTACTATTTTCAAAGCTTGGCGCATGAGATTACATAGGGTATTTTCATGGGTGCCATTTATTACTATGGTTATGTCGTCAGCATAGCCCACAGTAAAGTATCCTTTGTCATTGAGGGTTTTGATGAGGCTGTCTACTACCAGGTTCCATAGTAGCGGAGAGAGGACGCCACCTTGCGGGCAGCCCTTTGCCACGATGGCCCTTGTAGTGTCGTTCACCGTCACTTGCACAGCTCTCATTTTGAGCATGTTGGTGATCCAGCCTCTCAGTGTTGAATCTATGCCATGTCTGTCGAGTGCCATGTTGATACTGTTGAACATGGTTTTGTCAAAGGCGCCTTCTATATCAATGAAGGCGGCCAGTGATGAGCACTTGTAGTCCACCGCGCATTCAATTTTGGAAACTACACTGTGTAGTGCTGATTCCGTTGATCTGCCAGTGGAGTAGGCATGCTGTTGTTTATGTAGAGGTTTTACCCGAAGAGGTCCGTCACGGATGTGTCTATCACAGAGTCTCTCAAGGGTTTTCAGTAGAAATGATGTGAGGCTTATAGGCCTGTAAGCCTTGGGTTGTGTATAATCTGGTTTTCCAGGTTTGGGTATGAAAATGACTTTCACTTCCCGCCACGCAAGAGGTATGTATCTGAGTGCTAAGCAGGCTTGATAAATCTCCACCAGCCATGGTGTCAAAAGATCCGCCCCCCACTACAGCAGGGCTGGAAATATGTCATCCAGCCCTGCGGACTTATATGGCTGAAAGGAGTCTATAGCCCACTTTATTCGGTCTTTTGTTACTATATTGTGTGCTCTCGACCAGTCCTGCTCCGTTGGGGTCCATCCTGGTTCAGCCTCCCACGTCCTGTCCTCTAAGAGTCTACAGTCTGGAAAGTGAGTCTCAAGAAGGACCTTACTGGTTTCTTGGTCGGTCAGTGTGTATGAGTTGTCTGGTTTTTTCAGTGCGCCAAGAGTTCGGTCCTGATCGGTTGACAGGATCTTCCTTACTCTTGCAGCTTCATTGTTTGTCTCGATGGATTCACAGAATTTCCGCCAAGCGGCTCTCCTGGCAGTTCTAATCTGCTTTTATTATTATTATATTATATTTTATTTATTTCAGAGCAAACTCCATATTTTTACATAAAATTATCAGACAAAAGAACATAAAATCATAAAATGTTAGTGTGTTAGTAACAAAACTGTACCTAAAATATTATGCTAGTATTGTTAGTACCTATACCTAACTGATGCCTATGGCTGTCCTAATCCACTTATTTTGGAAAGGACAGTCAAAGCGGCCAGAAATAGCTATTAGGATGCTGTTGCTACTGATGTCATAGTAAAATTTTGAGATAACTGCTGTCAAAGTTCATGTACGTAAATGATTTTTGAAAATAGTGAATAAACTTTTTCCTTTAACTTTTAGCCGTTTTGTTTTAGAAAATTTGGTTACTTCAACAGGTTTGTTAAAGTATTAGGTACCCAATGGAATAGCAATGAAGGCTATTCGATTTGAGAGCTTAGGGAAAAGTGATATTTAGTGACGAATTCTGGGAAATTTTCAAAAATACTTCAAAGTTGGGTTTTCTCGAATCCCATGAATTTTCGCCTATGCTTTCTAGGGTGCTTAATTGTTGCAAATGGATCACACTATCACGGCCTAGAAGGAATACGTCAAATTACAAGTCAGCCTGTATATAATAGAAGTAATAATTAATTGAATATTTAATTATTTAAAAACTTATAAAAAAAAACTGAAAGCTTTCTAGAATAAATTTCAGTTGTTGCTTTTGAAATTATCCGATACCCGCCCGTAGGTACCTAAGTACTTCCAGGTAAATGACTATTATCTGTGAAATACGATGTTCTATAAATACTTATAATGATGGGAGCTTGACTAGTAGGAATCAATAATACCCACCTCTATCAACAAATAGTTTTATTATTGTTTGCTAGATTAGACTTCTCTATACAATACTACGATCTGTTTTAATTTCTCATGAATCCATGTTTAACCACTAACGCGCCCGGCTCCCCCGCGTGACGTCATTAGGATTGTCCTATTTACTGAGAATCATGACATGAAGTATAATGCTTCAAAAAATTACAAATGTAGGTATACCTAAAGGTTAAACTGACTGACTCACATATTATCAATGCACAACCTCAGAGTTATGAACATGAAATTAAGTAGGTATATAATCTTTGGCAGCCACTAAGGCACTTGCCCCACGAGAAGCGAGCAGAACTAGCAACGAGTTGGCGAGTAGCGAGTGCGCGACGGCGACTACCGGTTACTCGCTGGTATGCGAGCTACTGGTATTTATGTACCAAGCGTGAGTCTCTCAGCGAGTAGCCCTTCAAGCGAGCGTAGCTGAGCGAGTACTCTCTTTGATAGCTGCTATTGCTGCGACAAACTCCCGACGTACCCACTGGCGCGGCGGCGCAGCGGTGTGAACAAACAGCAATCAAGAGACCTGCAATCTTTTGTACGTTTCTTGAGCGAGAAAATCGCTGATAGCTAGTAGCTTTCTTGTCAGCGGTGTGACAGGACATGTGTCTTAATAAGAGTTTTTGGGCTAATTACTCAAAAGGGGTGAAAAAGTAATTGAATGGGATATTCCGAAATACATACGGAAAATATAAACTCATTCTCACATAATCCGCTACAGTATCATTGTATGTAACACAGCTGTGTAGTAGAAACATTTAAGCGCAACCAACCTTGGTAAACTGGTAACAAACAGAAACCTGGTAATGTTCCAAAAAGCCTATTAAGGCTAGGCGGGCCGGTGTTCCGGTGCGATATGATAAATGTCAAAAAAACCCAAGCCGCATTGCGGGGTTAAAGGCTACAATTTGCCAACGCAACTACGTTACAAGATATTAATGACTCCACAAATTACATTAAAAATACCATTTAACTTATGTTTTTTTTTTTCTTGTTTTATCCTAGTACTGGCGTATCGTTTATTATTGCCTGAAGGCTTACACAAGCAAGCTCAGTAAATACTCTCTCTAGAGATTTTAGAAAATAAACTTAGAAGTTTGTAGTACCTACCTACCTGTAGATTATAAATCCCTCCTAAATTATCAATATTAAGTAGAAAAGTACGTTTCGTCTGTCTTGTACATTTTCAAAGCCATACCATAAATTCTAATGCAATCATAGATGTTCTAAACTAAACTAATTTTCTTTCTTTTTTCCACGTTCAAAAAAACTTTTTTTTTACTGTTTAATAGGTAAAGTGTCACAATTTGTACCTAACCATGCGTCATTTATGTTTGGAGAAAACTAATCTACCATCGTTATATGAGGCAATATTAAGTTGATCACTTTAAAATACATATTAGTGCCTATGCTCCTAGATTAATCGAACTACAATAGCAACATCCATTCACCACATATATATTATTCGTTTGCATCCTGTTACCGGTGTATTTTGACGTAAAACGTGTATAATACGATTATGCTCAGATATTAGTTTTGGATTTAGTGAGTTTCCTAATAAGATTAGACCGGCCTAAATATAAATAACTAGTTGCTGCCTGCGGTTTTTATCGCAACTACGACCCTACTTACGTTCCTTGTGTTCAAGTTGTTGAGGAGTCAAAAAGAAACAAACATTCATTAAGCACGCGTAGATGACCATTCTATCTCTACGAAGAATAGACACATCTCTTTCTATACAAAGTAACATTTAGTTTCTCCATTTTTGACATCGCATCGTAGAAATCCTTCAACAACCTGTCATTTTGTCTTTCATTTCTAACGACCTTTGTCTAGGTCCTTTCTTATGTAGATTATTTCGGAAGATAGTTTTCTATCCCAACTGACAAAATCACACTGACAACTGATAATTGTCTAGGGACTACCCTAGACAATTATCAGTTGTCAGTGTGATTTGAAGACAAATTGATTTTGGAATCGCCATGTTATAGACAATAGAAAACTTTCTACTTGACGGTCGCAAAGTAATAGGTTGGGGAAAAAGTTTCTTCGCATTTTTTAAGAAAATTCAAAACATTTTTTAATATACATTATTTACATTTATCTAAAGTATGTAGGTACTATTTTGTTCGATAACTTTTTGCCATCTTGTAGGTAGGGACATGATCCCATTGCTATAGAAATTTTGGGACTTCTGATCAAAGTGGTTTTGGCAGTAGTCCTCTCGTGATGTTAACCTGACACTGCCTAAAAAATTCTGAAGAGACCGAAACAGGTGGAAATCTGAAGGTGCAAGGTCAGGACTATACGGCAGATGCATTAACACCTCTCAGCCAAACTCTCTTAATTTTTGCTGAGTGGCTAAAGATGTGTGAGGTCTAGCGTTATCATGATGAAAAACCACACCCCTTCTGTTGATTAATTCCGGCCGTTTTCTCTCAACTTCTTGCTTTAATCTCATCAGTTGTTCGCAGTAGAGTTCAGAATCGATGGTCCTGCCTGGTGGTAACAGCTCATAATGAATAATGCCCTTTCAATCCCACCACACACACAGCATCACCTTGTTGCGAGATAACCCGGGTTTCGCCACAGTCTGTGAGGCCTGACCGGCCTTTGACCACGACCTTTTTCGCACGTTCTTGTCGTACGTGATCCACTTTTCGTCACCAGTTATCAGCTTCTTCAAAAATGGTTCGGTTTCATTACGTCATAATAATGAATCACAAATGAGTACACGGTTCATTAGGTTTCTTTCAGTGAGCTCGTGAGGTACCCAAATATCGAGCTTTTTTGTGTACCCAATTTTTTTCAAATGCGGCAAAACTGTTTTGTGGTCAATTCCCAGTTCTTCAGCTACGTCGTAACTACTGGTATGCCGATCTTGCTCCACTTTTTCAAAAATGGCATCCATTTTATCCGTAATAGGGCGACCAGAGCGACGTGCATCTTTGACATCAAAATTACCGGATTGAAAACGCTTAAACCAAATTTGTGCTACTCTCACAGACACTGCACTGGGTCTATAAACATCGCAAATTTTTTGTCGCGGCTTGCGTTGCTTTTTTACCTTTTTTGTAGTAAAATTTTAAAATGTATCGAATTTCTTCATTAGATTCACTCATCTTGACAGTACGAAAAACAAATGAAAATCACACATTTTCCTAATTTGAATTTATGTTCTTTAAAATTTAAACTTTCAATGATACCAAAACCAGCCAGATACAAATAGTATAGCCAAAGAGATTTTATTTTATTAACCGACTTCAAAAAGGAGAAGGTTCTCAATTCGTCTTTTTTATGTATGTTCCCCGATTACTCGAAGATGGCTAGACCGATTTGGATTTTTTTTTGTTTTATTCGAGAGGGTATACATCACGGTTGGTCCCATATAAAATTGATTAACTTTGCTTTGGTAGTTTTTGAGTTCGCTTCAATAATACGTATTTTTTCCCCACTTTTATATGGAAGATGTTCTAGTTTGTTTTGCAGGTTGTGGTATTAGAATTTGTGTGGGGTAGGTACCACAACTAAAAAGTGAAAAATAAAAACTTTTTTACAAAAAAATACAACCGACTTCCAAAAACAACACTACAAAGTGAAAAATAACTTTAATTTCGGAAGTCGGTGGCAAAAAACGAAAATACATTTAACTAGACACCGATTTCCGAAATTAAAGTTATTTTTCACTTTGTAGTGTTGTTTTTGGAAGTAGGTTGTATTTTTTTGTAAAAATGTTTTGTTCATACATACTTTAATGCGAAAAGACTTTTTCCCCAACCTAATATATAAAATATGGTTATCTACAAAATCATGATTTTACAGGAGTGTTTTCAACGCAAAACTGTGATAACAAAGCTATCTTCTTCTATTTTACATCATTTAGTTAATAGGACATTACCATGAAAATGTTTAAGGCCAATTACTGTAATATAAAATATATTTTTTTCCAAAATACGGTAAGTCTCTTACGGTAAGTCGGTCTTTACTTTTACTTTACTTTTTGGACATGTATTATAGATAAGTAAAAATTGAGAATTAAACACGAAAAAATCCTATGATAAGACATAGAATTCTAAGTCGAATTATGTAAAAAAGTGAATTTAGTAAAAAGTGCAGTTGACGTTGACGTTTCTGTGTAGTCTACACAGAAACGTCATTTTGTCTATTCTTACGTCGACAAAACCCGTTTCAATGGTGCTCTTGCTACGCGTGCAGATGAAGTTAATAATAATATTATTATACCAGCCGGTTCTGCAATACAAATTAAAATTAGAGATATCATTAGGATAATATAATGGGGTTTTTATGAGAGTTTAGCTTCGACAACTGATTACCTACCTATTGCCTGTGCACTAGGCACAGGTTGACATACCCATATAATTGGATGGTATATAAGTTGGAAAAATCGGGACCCTTATAAATTAAAGCAGATAGCACAGGTTAACAAACTGAATGATGATAACGATAACACCCGTAATCGAGTAAAAATCGATAATTTCTAAGAACAAACGATTTCACTTGTTTATTTCAATTAAACCTACAATTACAGGCACTTTTGAACTGTCAAAGGAGTCGGTCACTCAGAAAGATGAAGCTAGTTGCCCATTCCGTATCGATATCATAAACCTTAAACCACCAAGTTAATGTGAGCAGTACAGTCAGTTTCAACGTACGTTTATCTATAAGGGGTTGTTATAGTAACGGCTTATCTTATTGATCCGGAACCTACACTATCGGATACATCGCAGAACGTTCAGATTATAACTGATAACATCCACGCAAAAGTTGAGGGGCGTCTTTAATAACATTATCAGTCAATAGATAAATTTGGTATATCGCATCAATAAGGATAAAACGTTAAAGTAAATAGAGGAAATATTATAAATAAAAGCTTGCCAAAAGGCTAAAGGTAAGCTTAGACTGAATGATAACAATCATTGCAGTGGTCATTGTTGTATAATTTGCCAGATAGAACGTGCGGATAAAAACTGTGACGCCCATTAATAAACAGCGTAGTCAAAAAGACGTCTACACCGAATTTGAATATGAACTTTATTTGAATAACATTAACTGTTAGAGTCCAGAAATGAGACAACTCAAACTTTCTAATCACTTATATTATTAACTTTGTCAACATGCAATACACGTGTATCCGCAGTAATAGCTCAATTAGGACTACCGTCCTGCCGTCCTTCCCCGCGTCTTCCCCTCGCGTAGCGCCGGGATGACTACGGCGTAGCACTGACGTCATGACGTAGCAGATGACGTTACGTAGCACCACACAAGGTCCTGCCTGTATCTCCAGTATTTCTTATAGTATCTACATTGTAATTTTTAAGTCCTCACAGTTTATCTTCTACCCGTACTTAACAAAAGATAAATCATCTCAGTGTTTAAACATTCAGCTACAAAGAAGATTTCAAAAACAAGTGAGGGAAGAAGAGAAGGAGAGAGAGTTCTGTAGTTAGATTGGCCAGAAAGAAACGTAATTCATCCACATCACTTGCGGAATTAGCAGGCCAAACTGTCAGTGGGCTAGCTACGTACATCATGAAGACAGAAAACCCGGTGCCGCAATGTAACTTAGTAGAGGAAAGCTTAGTTGATTGATTGAATTGCCTAAGACTTTCCCTAGCGTGACAGCGGCGTCGGCGTGGATTAGGTGTCGATTAAATTAACCACAATGCCCAAAAATATATCTACCTTCAATATCCTACAACCGACTTACAAAAAAAACACTACAAAGTGAAAATTAACTTGAATAAATTTCGAAAGTCGGTGTCTTTGGTTTTGTATTTTCGTTTTTTCCACCGACTTCCGAAATTAAAGTTATTTTTCACTTTCTAGTGTTTTTTTTTGGAAGTTAGTCGTTTATTTTTTTTTTTTTTTGTAAACAAGTATTTATTTTTTACTTTTTAGTTGTGGTACCTACCCCACACAAATTCGAATACCACTACCTGCTAAGTAAATTCCTGCACAATGACAGGAAGTTATTATAACATCAGCCACTTGTCAGCCACATAGGCTAAGTGGGAAAAATGTGTATTATTGAAGCTATCTCAAAAACTAACCAAGCAAGGTTAATAAAATTTATATGGGATCACGGCTATACCCTTTCAAACAAAAAAGAATATTCCAAATCAGTTCAGCAGTCTTCGAGCATAAATAGCGTTCTTGTAGAAGCCAATGTTCCTACCTATGTAGGACATACAAATCAGGCCTTTTGCAAGAGGACAGATTCGTAGTATGGTCAGTACTCTACAGTACCTGACTCCTCTTACAAAGAAGAAACGGGAAAGAGGGGTTGGGTTATGCTAACTGTACTTGCAATAGCCGCGTGTATGACCAGAAGACCAACTCTCGTGCTTAAAAAACGATCAAAACCTCGCAGTCTCATCTCAGCGACAATCAATGTCAATAACTTGACATAAATCAAGGTAAATTAGAGTTTTTTTTGACAGATTGAGCCTGGGATTAGAATGCGAAAGTTCTTAAAATAACGGGAATTGCCATTCAGATGTATGAACGTGGACGAAGCATCATCATCTGCCTAGCCTTTTTCCCAACTACATATGTTGGGGTCAGATTCCGGTCTAACCGGATGCTGCTGAATACACTGACTACTACAGAACACTTTTATTGTATGTTTACTATATTGCTGTTCCATTAGACAGCCGCAGTGTATTCTGTATTTATTTTTACCGGAGTGTCGGCGCCTGCGACCCTTTACCTGTCACAGTGATGCCACAGAGTGCCTCAGACACTTTTAGGGCATCTCAAGTAGAGAGGTTATGTCGGGCACAGACGCGCGGATTAAATAAATATTTTATTTTATTCGCTTATAATTTAGTTATAATTATCTATTTTAACCGACGTCAAAAAGAGGTTCTGTATTCGACCCGTACATACGCGCGCGCGCACGTTTCCGCGATTTTCATAAAAACGAATGAACCAATTTTGATGATTCTTTCACTAACGTGATCTTAATACTTTCAGAAAGGTTTTAGTATATAATACATTATGTAATTATTCTTATATACGAAGTTATATGCATAAATGCACTGAATCTCCAGCATTTCTAAACGGATTTTGATGATTCTTCGTTTCTTTCGACTTGGGCTACTTATGTAATTGTTTATTCAACTAAAAATGGAAAAATAAAATTACTTTAAAAAAAGTAAAAACCTAGTCCAAAACCAAAAACGATTAAAATAACTTTCATAAAACACTTATCAGCTTCTGAAGTCGGTGTCTTCAATTCTTTAATGCACTTTAGCTTGACACCGACTTCAGAAGCTGTTAGTGTTTTATGAAAGTTATTTTATTCGTTTTTGGTTTTGAAGTCGGTTTTTACTTTTTGCAAAGTAAATTTTATTGATTATATATTTATTTCTGTAATTTTCCGTGACATCACAGCGGGCCCTATCAGAATACCAGAACGTCGCAGCATCATGCTGAGAGGAGCCTTTTGGCCATAGCCTTTTTTCATACAGGACTTTCTGTTTTTTACTTTCTTTTTATGTAATTTTTATTTTTTTTATTTTTATGATTGTGTTCAGTTTAGTTGGTGATCTTCCTGTGCGAGTCACAATAAATACTTTTTCTTTCTTTCTAATACCAGTATTTTACATGGAGCGACTGCCTATCTCAACCCACACTGGGCCCGCGTGGTGGATTAAGGCCCACTCTCTCTCACGAAGCCTGTGTCCCAGCAGTGGGGACATTATTGGCTGATTATCTGACCTCCACAACCCAGCTACAGGGTAATACAATTGGTAAGACTGATTGCCAGATTTCCCGGCTTCTGACGACCCGTAACGACTGTCAATGATCCACGAATGACAGCCGGGACAACGGCTTAACGTGATTTCCGAGGCATGGAGGAGTCTTGGATGTAAAGATCATCCATTCACGGACCAACCGCGGCAAACGTAGCTTAACCTGATCGATCGACCCGTGCGGCTAACAAGCTCCTCGAACGTGGACGAAGCAAAAGAAGAATAAGTTTAAGAGTATAAAGAGAATCGTAGCACGTGACATTTTTTAGTGTCTGCAAACCCCAAGGGGACAAAAGCGTTAGTTAAAGTTAAGTACTAAGTCAACCGAAAACTGCACTAAACTTGAAGATTACGACAGAGCTTAGGTTAGACAGGTTACTGACTCGCCTAAGAACATTAACTAAGTCTAACGAGTTAATTAAGCTAGGCAGGTGTTGACACAACTTGTTCGCACGATAACCATCTGGTTTATCAACGTTACTTTGTGCGACCGCTTCTATGCACGTAAAGTTACCAAGGCGGGCCCTAGACGTTCAAGTATATAGCACAATATCACGAATCGCGCAATGTTTTTAACCGTTAAGGTTTAAAATTGAAGATTGCGCAATGATTGAACAAAAGTTTAAGGGAATTTAATTTTTATTACACCGTTTAGGATCAATCTTGCGCAATATTTTTAGTCTTTTTGTAGCTTTGATATGGACTACAAGCGCGTAAAAATGGCATCGCAGGTTTTCATAATTATTAAGAAAAGGTATTATGTGAAATATTAATTCATCAAAAGTATTTCCTGTCAGTAGATACCGTAATGTTATAAATAGCCGTTGAAAAGGCGGTAGTGCTTCCCTCGTATTTATATTTGTTTTCTCAATCAATGGTGTTACCAAGTCTAATAACTCTTGAAACTTTTGCAAATCCATTCATACAAAACTCCTTTTCTTATTAAGCCATTCTTTGGACGAACGACGTTTTATTTTTTACGTTTAGCTACACACAAGTATAGCAACACTATAGCTGCAGCTAAATCTTGGTCTAACATGCTCATGGACCACTAAGCAAGTCTTGCTCATTGCTTGAAAAAATTGACGCATGAGCCGTCATTGTTATTGCGACAATATAATTGACCGTTGGAGTGGAAGGGGTGATTCAATATTATTGCACAATAAAAGTATTGCACAATGTTATTGTAGGTGTGCGGCCCGCCTAACGTTTCTTTCGACCTTTTCTTTGAATAATTGAGTTATGTAGTATCGGCGCGGAATTTGCTGGACTATAGACTTCATTAGGGGACAAAAGGTGAGTTGAATAGCAACATTACTTAGCAATAAAGAATTCGCTAGTATATACAAGTAACCAAGATTTCTGATTTGAGTTTTTATCAAAGAGGGGCATTATTTTAATTAGCCTCAATACCGTCCAGTGCACAATGAGCCTTGCTGCCAACTTTGAGAACTGATCAATCTTTTTTAATGAAAATGCAAAATACAAACTTACGGTAGTGAAGGTTTCTCCCAAAAATTTCAATATGACCAATTATTTGAAAAGTTTCGTCTATTTTGAGTAGTTTAGTCAACGCGCATTCTCGACATACCATATAAAGGGACAAGTCTCTGATCATACGTAGGTACAAACAAGAGCAAGCATTTCGACTTGTTGCTCAACCTCTCTGGGTTTAATTCCGGAGCTGTGAGATTCGTAGGATCGCCATATAATGAGCTACATTTTACGGTCAAACCCTTTGAGTGCGGTGACAAAACTAGCCGTGAGCCCGTGGCACATTCACAAGGCCTTCAGTGCCATCGTAAAACAGTCAATTAGGTAAAATTAAAAGCGGCGCATTTGCAAATTGGTGTGTTTAAACCACGGACTACAATGGCGGTAGCACATAATGGAAACTAAAGCGAAATTATCCTTTTGTGTGCGAAAAGTCCTTTGAAAAGCCACCGGTTTTTTTTTTATGTAGAACGCGACGCAACTGCGATTGCGTTGTAGATACAAACCATTGAGGGAAACAATGTCTTTGTTGTTGTAACATTTTTCAATATTTTTGTTCGTTCCGGTATACAAAATCTTTGGGGGCGCTCTGCGGCAAATTATATTGAGTTTTTGACAATATTTTCATATGCCATAATATTGACAGGTTGTTTTGGTAAATCGGTTGAAGCGAAAAGTTTCTTTCAATGTGTGGTAACTGGTGAAAAGTTGTGAATTGTGTTTTCTTTAGTGGTCTTCCCAACATGGATTTTATGGGCAATGTGGAGCCTATTAAGTTACAGCAAATGCTACTAATGACATCCCTGCACACTCACTTAGCAGTAGGTACATTTACACTGAAAAGATTCTTTTACAGATAAATATTGAGATTTACTTACAGTTTCATTAATTATACATAAAAGTACATTTACGCATAAAAAAATTGCATGAATATGAACAACTCCATAATAATTATCCCTTTGATCTTTATGTGAAACACTCATTTGCTGTTGAAAGTAAATATCGGGCCGTACTCTGCACTGGTGGACAAAATCACCCCCTACCTTACTTAAACATATTAAATTTTTATTATGCATGTCTCATGCTTTTATCCCCCATAGGACACACGGAATATAAAATGTATTGACTTATTGCGAAGTCAATATTGCTTGGAACCATGCAAGGCAACATATTCCCATTCTTAAGAACTATTGTCGTTACTATGGCAACAAATCGCTACCGCATCGCATTTAAGCATGATAGTAACCTATTTCTATAAACGTAAAAAATATTATTACATTTCAAGTTCTTGAAATGTTTTTCAATATTTTTATTACTAATCCATTTGATTTTAAATCCGTACAATAGAATAGCGTATATTATTATAGCTATACCGTTCACGGAATCAAGTCATTACTGAGTCTATCGATCTGCTGAAATTACGAGCAACAACGCCGCGCCAAGAAATACCTGCAACAAGACTTTTTAAAACATGACCTCAAACTAGGATTTTCTTTGCTAAGCCGGTAAGCCGTGGATTTTTGGGGCATTACGTTTTATTGGCCCAGAGTGTACGATGTGCAAGCACCTGAAGCTTGAAGTATTCATAAAGCCGAGGACGTCGAGAACTAGACTAGACTTGGTCCTGTAGGGATGGTACAATGCAGAAAGTGTCGATAACCGGTAACGGTAAATAACGGTTAGCAGTCGATAGTTACTGTTGTTTTTTTGACCTTTTGAAATTGTTAATGCAATGTTTGTGACGTGAAACGTACCTACATACATGTGAATTTAATGTTACTTTGTAACACATAATGGTTTGTTGAATGTTTTGCTACATTTGCCTGAAAATAGGATTTCCATGGAAATGCACGATCGTGAATACGAATGCATTCGGAAATACATTTTCCAGCGAAGAGAAAATACATTATTTTCCAATTAAACACATTCAAAGTCACTAATAAATAAACTCCACATTAGAAAACGAACTGAAGTATTTATTTCAGTAATCTTTACTAGGACTTTCGGCAAGATGAGATGGGATAAGTAATCGATGACATAGCTTGTATAAATAAAGTGCCATAATGATTTGGGTTTATCAGGGCAAAAACTAAGAATGCACAACTTTTCCACAAAGGTTAACCGCCTTAAAAAAATCCATTAGAAAATCAAACCAAGAAACGAAATAACAGTCAGAATGAAAATAATCGATAACGTTACCATTGCCCATCCCTATAACACTGACAGTGTTACGACTCGTCACTAGAGGTCGGCGGGTCAGCTGAAACCTGTGGGGGTGTGGGAAAGGGGTGCGGGCGTTGTCATGGCAACCGCGCCCCACAACACGCCGCGGCGGCGCCGACCGCGCTCCACACACAAACGTACCTTATTATGTATGTTTTATGTGTTTGTTGGTTGTAACGTGGATTGCAACGCAAACACACACATATGCACACACATACGAATAAATATACGCGCGGGAAATAGAACGCGTTTTAATATTTAAAAACGTATAGGTAAGGACAGACGTACGGTAGTCGGTATTATTAGCTGTGTATTTACCAAATTATAGGGTTTGTGCCACGGCTTCGCTATAGCATTGAAGGTTGAATAACAATTCAATTTAGTGCCGTCGAACATTAATATTTAGATGTAGACTTACTTAGGCTAATAGTAGCTGCTTGCTCTATTTAATAAATTGAAGTGGAGCTAGGGAGCTCTATAATATATTCTAATTTAATTTTGTTACTGTACCTATAATTACAGTAATGTTCGTTTAGAATTTTCTACGAGAGCGTCTACTGTTTTCCCTGATGTGTTTGTAGAAATCTTACTGCACGCGATTAAAATTCCACAAGCCAAGCAATGGACTCGTCATACTCCAGTTTCATTCCAAGAAACAACGAAAAACCGTTAATTACAATAATTGTGGCAATTACATACGTTAGTTGTGTATATTCAATTATCTACGGAACCTTCGGGCCCCTCTAACTCCTCACAAGCACACATTCGGTGAAATTACAGAAGCGTTATGTTAGTAATTGATGCCATAAAAGGTAGTTTACCCTGGACGGCCGTTATTATAACAAATTCTGCGTCTGTAACTGCCACAGAGTAACTGCCTTCCGCACGCACACTGACCAAGAAAGCGGACAAGTTACACTGAATTATTTATGCTGTGGCGTGTTTATTTTGGTAATAATTAATAAGATTACAGTTTGTGGTGTGCGCGTGAGTGCGTATGAATTACATTAAACGGTCTTTCAAATTAGTAGGTAATAGTGCGTGATTACTTTAGGTAGTAATAAATGATAGCACCTAAGCGCCCGTGACTTTGTCCGCATGAATTTTCTATTGCGCTTTAATAATCAAGACACTGAAACTATCCAGCTTGGAATAGTTCAGAAAGCTAATTACCTAATCTACATATGTACAAAATAGTAAAAGTACAAGGTGTTAAAAAAAATACTGAATACTGAGCAGTAAACATATATGTTTAATGTAACTGCCATTAACAAAAGCAGAAAGAAAATTCTTTTAAGAAGCGGAATCCACCCTTAATCATAATTAGAAAAGCACAGCTTTGATTCCCACATTAATATTTATTTAATGAGTCGATAGGTATGCCAAGGATTCCATTTCTTTCGCATAGCTATGTGACGTCAGCTGACGTCATTATAAAAAATATGTAGGTACCATTAATAATTGGTTACTCGAATGTGCGATTGGAACGAAATATCGATAATTTCAAACAATTACAAAATCTGACCTGAAACATTCTGTTGATATTTGCTGGCGGGAATTCAGCGAATCGCCGCTGCAGTTAATCGATTATTGGGTATTTAGAATTTAGCGCTTTATTACAAACCGACAGTTTACAAATGTATCGATATTTGTGTGAACTTATCGTTTAACACTAGAAAGGAGCACTGACATCCGTGGGTATGTCCGTAGCATCACACAGGCCCTATCAGAATACCAGCGTTGCGGTATTTATTTTTTAAATATCGCAGCTTTATGCTGAGATGGGAGCCTTTTTGGCCTCGCACAGGTCTCTTTTTTTTAGTCTGAATTTTTATTTAATTTAATTTTTTTTTTTTTTTTGTTTTTTAATGTTTATTTTGTTACTTTTATATGCTCCTTTTTAACTGTATTTCCTGTGCGTGTCCCAAATAAAATATTTTTCTTTCTTTCTTTTCTTTGATATTTTTAGCAGTTTTTCTGAATTTATCGTGATTTAGATGCTACCCTATTTTTTTGTCTCAGAGTTGAGATTTTATTCCTGAAACTCCTAATGTGAAAATTTTATGTGAATTTTTTTTTTCAGTTACTCTGTCTCCAGGATAGACAGTCGGCATCTAAATCATTTGCCAGAATATGAAAATAAAGAAACCGAAATCAAGAAAACCACTGACACATGGAAATTCTATAGAACTGTCTGAATAAAACTAGATGCTAGAACAGCAATTTAGTAGCTTTATGCTGAGATGGGAGCCTTTTTGGCCTCGCACAGGTTTCTTTTTTTTTTAGTCTGATTTCTTTTTTTTTTGTTTTTTAATGTTTATTTTGTTACTTTTATATGCTCCTTTTTAACTGTATTTCCTGTGCGTGTCCCAAATAAAATATTTTTCCTTCTTTCTTTCAATTTAATAAAATTTCGGTTAGTTAATAGTCACAAAAATAAAATAATTTACCGTTTATTTATATTCATTCAGCAGATTCAGCTCAATCTCCATATTTAACAGACATTAATTCATTCAGCACCAAAAAAATGTTAAAAGAAATCAAAAATTTGCAATAAATTTGATGGTAATTACGACATCAATATAAAATTGCTACTGCATACAGAAGTCAATCTGCAATCCGATATCACTAAAATGTTCACACATTTCCAATGCTACAGTAATAAACAAAGTGAACACATTTCAGGGAAAAATATAGGCAGATATATCGGGGACGTGTTCGCTTCTGTATTTGCCTCGTACAATATAGCCTGTGACTGCATGGCCGATTTTGAAACGCCATTTTATCGTATGTCAACGTACGATACGACAGACGGCGCGGCTGCGTGCAACACGCCAAATCTCAAAATCTGTCATACCGCTCGTGCACGCAACAAAAATAATAACCAATTTTATTTATGAAAATTAACCATTTATTTACCGTAATGTACTGCTACCCATTTATTTATTACGTGACTCATATCAGATATAATATTATTACAGAAAAATGCGTCATGAAAACCTTCTTTGTATAAACGTAAAAATCTGAACAATTATTTCGTCACGAACAGGACAGTCCGTAGACCTTCATTATGTGAGCAAGTTTAATACTCCCCCTTTTTAGGGTTCCGTACCTTAAAAGGAAAAGCGGAACCATTATAGCTTTTACCAAAACCTGATTCCCTTTCAGTATTACCTACCCTGTATTTTCAGGATACATTTTTAAAGCCTACCACGTTTCTTGGTAGTTATAAACGAGTTTTCCTCTCACAAATTACCAGAATACTGACAAGGATTGTGATTGAAACATTTACAACAATTCACAACTGGGTCGTTCTTCTTTTTTATCGACAGTCACATGTCCCATCCGAAAAAAAACGTTTTTCTTCCTAAATATTCAGTTTAAAAAAAAAATCAACAAAAAATTCTTTTGACGATACAACCATTGCAATAATCTTAAACACTTCCGTTTTTATTATTACTGCTTTTTAAATAATTGTGACATAATATAGGAAAAAGTGTGACGGAGGTGTTGTCGGTAGAAAAGAAGAACGTCGCAACTACTCTCTGTTTGTCCACCGCACCGCGCAGGCGTCAACGAGAAAACAGATGACGGCACCGAAATAGTGACAGTACATTTACTATGGCGCCGTCATCTATTTTCTCGTTGACGTCTCGTTCCCAGTGCGGTGGACAAAGAATGTTACATCAACATAAAACCAATTTGACGACTTCACGTCAATCAAACGATCATAGTTTAACAAAATTAATCAATGCTCGTCCGATACACGATGGGCAGTAAAATCGCGAATTGATTTATAATTCGACCTCAATTCAATAAGGGTACAATTGGTTGGTACATAGTGTCACAGGAAATTGGCCCACGGGTCGGCGCGCGCGCTCCGCCGGAAATGAAATCGCGTCCGACATGGCCGGTGATCTATTGTGCGATGCGCGCGCGCTTATTATTGTTCATGCGTTTTTAAGCATTTTGTTATGACTGTATCTTTTTTGAATTATTTTTGTAATTCTATTTAATGTCCTGCCGTTCATTAGGTATTATATTATTCGGTATGAATTGTAATTTTTACGATAATCTGAATACTGTGGAAAAAAAAAACCCGTGCACAAAATGACTACCTAATGTGTTAGCAAGCGTTACTATAGTGGCCGAGCGCTGAAAGCAAGAATATTTCTTACGGTGTATGATCGGTGGTGATGTTCGTTTCTCCGATAATACCTTGTTTCAGGCGGAGCCTGCCCTTCAATTCCAACATCAACGATACATTTTCTCTTAAACACGGTATAAGGGACATCGACGCGAAATTTGTTACCATAAATTCAGCACGTCATGATTCTAAACCCACTACTGTTGATTTTTTTTATAACTGACGAAAATTTTCGACTCTGATGGGTCTAGATTCTAGAATCATGTACGCTGAATTCATGGTAATTGTTTGCGCGTCCATGTCCCTTAGTGGAGCGGTGGCCGAGTGGGAAAAAAAAAAAATTGCAAAATTGTTCCGCCGCCACCGCTCCGCTCGGCTACCTCGCCGCTGGTTTCGTGCCCGCCATCCTTACATCCTATATTTCTACAATGCCCCGTTTTTCGGTCAGTTTTCATAGTTTTCATAGTTTCCATAATTTTCTTTATAACTTTAAAGTTAAACCTTACCAAAACATATGAATCGTGTGATAATCTGATAACCTGAAGCCAAACTAATTAGAGCATCGAACAACCTAACAAATACATCTAAGATCCACTTCGCGACATTTTCCGCGCTTCTTTCACCAATCTCCGTAAAAAAAAAAAAACAACAATTTAACAGTCTAGACCAGACAGTAGAAAACGAAATGGTTTGTGAAATGATTATTTCACAAATAGATAGATTTGTCGGCACGTCACGGCACTCTGCGCCCGCGCCGGATTTGAAATCGCAACCGGACAATTAGGATGCTCTTTGATGCGTTACGGACCGCCGACCGCGCCTTCGCTCTTGTACAATATCAAGTACTTACTTGCTTTTTGGTAACCGTTTCAACGCCTCATTGGTTTAGTGAGCTCATGGGTTGAATAATGAGGGGTTGTGGGTTCTTACTGGCTCGGTTTACTTGGCTAGTCTATTTTTGGTCACAGGTGTTTCCTATAAAGAAAAGTGGTTGGCGATACCAGGCTACTCACGCTCGCGGCGAGTTCACGGGTGAGCGCTAACGCGTGCCCGTGTTACTGCCGTAAGCGGCAGAGGACAACGTGGAGTTTGTGTGTTAGAGTCCCACATAACTGCACTATCTCCCCGTGGTAGTGCAATATGCATGACCATTTCTCCACGATAAAAAAAGGCTATTCACGCCACTGCTTTATGACCTCGGCTAATAATAGGTCTTTACCTATGAAATTGCCGTTTTGTATGAAAAGATTTAAACGATTTTTTTTCATGCATTTTTTATTTGTATTAATCGAAGTAATCACCCATGCAATCAATGCATCTTTGCCAACGCAGTGGCAGTTTATTGATGCCCTTCTTAAAGAAATCAGCTGGACGGGAGGCAACAAACTCTTCAAAGGCATTTTGTACTGCCTCTCGGGTATTGAATTTTTTTCCCGCCAAGAAGTTATCCAAATTCTGGAAAAAGTAGTAGTCTGTAGGCGCAAGATCTGGTGAGTAGGGCGGATGACGGAGAGCTTCCAACCCCAGTTCTTGCAACTTGGAGACCGTCTGCTGTGCAGTATGAGGTCGCGCGTTGTCGTGCAGGAGCAGCGGAGACGAGCGATTGACCAATGCTGGTTGAAAATGTGCCAGCTTCTCCATCATTGTGTTCAGTTCTTCACAGTACACATCTGAAGTAATGCTCACCCCGTTTGGTAAGAAGCTGTGATGAATCACACCGGCGCTAGACCACCAAACAGTGACCATCACTTTTCTAGGAGTAAGTTTTCGTTTAGGGCATTGTTTAGGTGCTGAACCAGGATCCAACCAACTTGCTGAGCGCTTGCGGTTATCAAACAGAATCCATTTTTCATCGCAGGTAACAATGCGGTTCAAAATTCCTTCATTTGTGTGTCTGTAGAGCAGTGCAAGGCACGTCTCGACGCGTACTTCGCGCTGGCTATCATTGAGTTCGTGGGGCACCTATTTGTCAAGCTTTTTTACCTTGCCAATTTGACGCAAATGGACCAATATTGTTTTAACGCTAACGTCGAAAGCTGCTGCTAATTCAGCCGTAGATTGTGTATCATCAGCTTCCACAATCGCCTTTAATTCGTCATTGTCGACCAAAGTCTTCGGACGACCGCGAGGTTCAATTTTCAGGTCGAAATTTCCAGAACGGAAGCGAGCAAACCAATAACAAGTGGTGCGTTGGTTTGTAGTGTTAGCTCCGTAAACGTCGTTGATGTTGCGTGCCGCTTGTGCCGCGTTGCTGCCACGACGGTACTCATATTAAATAATTACTCGAATTTTTAACGTATCCATGATGACGAAAAATATTGAAATGCGATGAAAATGTAACACTAATCAATAAACAAATGACTACTTTTGGAAAAAAAAATCCATGTTTTTAAAATAAAATTAATTTGAAATTAGAATTCTTAGCCAAACAAAAATTATTTTGATTTGAAATGGCCAGTACTGCAGAACGGCAATTTCATAGGTAAAGACCTAATATAATATAATAACTAGCCAATACTATGTTAATTTCACCATCTATCAGCCACCAGAGCTATCAAAGTCGCAACCAGTTAGAATACAGTAAGTTTGACTACTAAGGAATCTTTACATAATGTTAACTTCTTTATAGGCAAAGACGAATAAAATAGGAAATTAATAAGTATATCTTGGAAAACCTGCTTGAGTTAAAAACCGTAACTAGAGCCTTCGAGCGCTAATCGATCAGAAGCATTGCTACGTCGAACTACCGACTCATTGATTATTCTACAAGGCTAAAGAAACTTGAACAAAACATCAAGATATTATTCTATGTACACAATCAGATCATCATTGTGTTTTATGGTTCTGCCACATATCTTACCAGCGTGTTGCTTGACTGCATATAGCGGGGCAGCGTTAAATAATTCAAATCACGTTGCTATTGCAACTAGTGCATAAAGATATACCTAACACATATTTCTTTGTTCTCTGATCGTGAATAATTCCCTTGCGGTATAATCCAAATGTTGAAGCCCTCAAAACCGCAACGCGTGAAAATGTTGATGTAATTAAGACAAAATTATTTGAGTTGAATGTTAGGGTCGAAAATCATACAGAGCATGACTTTTAAAACATTCCGATGCTTTGGTTAAGGTTGTTAGGTACGATCCCGTTACAACAGAGATGTGAAATAGAAATAACGTGTGTAGTTGTACGCCTAGTTTGAAAGTGACACCGGTGACTGAAAAGTCGTGCGGAAATCGGTTGTCCTGGTATAGGCATGTGATGCGGAGGAGTGAGGAAAATGTCGTGAGGAAAGTTTTAAGTATGAATGTGGATGGCTATGAGAGTTGGGGAAGACCAAAGAAACGATGGATGGATGGATTGTGTGAAAGATGACATGGCTAGAAAGGGGTGACTAACGAGATGACGACTAATAGAGAAGTATGGAAAAAAAACATGTTGCGCCGACCCCAAATAGATTGGGATAAGGGCAGGAGAATAATAAGTTGTACGCCTAGATAAATTCTTGTTGTGTAAAAGCAGAGGTCCAATTTGATTCAAGGGTGTAACAACTGCAAGAAGCATGTAGCACAGGATAATAGACTACAGTAGTTTATCTGGGTAGTGACCTTGAATTTATTTCTGCTGTCGCTCGGCAGATAAATACGTGTGCGTCAGTGCGTAACTGCCGCGCTCGAACTGTTGCGTACTGGTACTGACTGAGAATACGAAACGCGTCGTTTCGGCCGTTTTCTATGAAGATAAACTACTCTATCATTATTTTACTGTGCATGTGGTAAGAACCTACAATCTAAATATTAATATATAAAAAATATAGAGAACACACCTATTATCTGAATAATTTTGGCTCAACAGAAAGTCTCGATTGACTCCTTAGCTAGAACAAAATAAGGCATCCAATCCCAGAAACAATAGCTCTTATATCTTATTGAATAATCCATGCTTCAGGTTCATGAACGGGCGCTGTCAGTGGAGGCTGGGTTATTAGCTGCCACGGCTTATGTTGAATTAATTTTTTGAATTGTTGTTTTTATATTTTTATTACGGACGCCATTAACATTCTGCATCGTTCTCACATGTATAATATTTCAACATTAATGATGTACCTAACCAATTTTTTGAAACCATATTTTGATTTAAAAGAGTGTACGTGCAGGAGTTTCTTGACCGTTCTTCTCCATGTGTACCTACTACGCTTTGGGATGGGCGACTGCTTCATCTATCTGACTGACCGACACCTTGACAATTCAAAAGTGCCTATAATTGGTTTATTTGAAATAAATGCTTTTGAGCTTAAAACTGTCACAGAAGCGAGATATCCATCATTATAATACAGTTACAAACTACCCTTTCAACCTATGTCAGGGTACACTTGTATCTACAGCCTTTTAGACGCCTCATGTTATAAAAGGCCGCCTTATAAGTCATCGTGGAATTGCCTCACATGTCTTAGAAATGCTTCCACGAAAATTGTTACCAGTTATCAGAAAATTTTTATTAAGCACTCCCAATAATAACAGCTACAGAATTGAGTATAGCAAGTAATCCCTATTAATGGAATTAATTAGGTTACATACACAATAGGTACACAGAAGTCGGTCTCTTATTTGAAAGCCTAAATATAGTAAAGCACGAACGTCAATATCCATAATTGCTTAGCTGTATACTAAAATGTGGAAAAATGTAGGCAGCCACTATAGAGGTTAGGTACCGTCAGCATGCGAGGGAAACGCAAGCGCTTGTGAACACGCGAACCGCGCCCCGGTGTGTTCCATTCCAGTCAACATTTTGTAGGGGAAATAGCTAATGTTTTCTGCTATTGACATAACGTTCTTGTTTGCTCGTAAAAGTACCCGCAGTGCGAGTGAAGCGGCGTCACATCGTTATCAATTTAAAACTCGCAAGGAAGGAAATTGTATCTAAGGAATGCGTAATACATCCTCCAATATGTCTCCTTTATATTTATGAAGTTACTTTCTCGGTTAATAAGTTGATTTGGTTAATTCATTTAATTATGTAACTGATACGCGACGGAAATGATAAAGGCTTTTCACGACATTTTCATTTCTTTTTGTTTACTAATGAACCGTTCCATTTCTATTGATCATTTCATGAAACAATAAGTTTTTTACCTACTTTATCAAAAAATAGTATTATGGTTGACAAGTATTTGTTAAAACCCAGGGTAGCTACTTACTATAAGGTTTCAAGGTGGTTGCCTTGAAACCTGATATCAGATATTACCGACGGATATTGATTCATTATGTCGCGGCCACATTAACGGGATATGTCGTTCATTATCACGATGAAGGTCATTGGCCGTAGGTGCAGCCACCACTTACCGCGATAATTTGACCGAATCTTGAGCGAATTTAACTACCGCGATGTTTATGGCGATGATGGGCATTGACGTTGACGTTAATGTGGCCGGGGCATTAGAAAACTGATATTGTGTAACTATTAGGTCTTTACCTATGAAATTGCCGTTTTGTATGAAAAAATTTAAACGAATTTTTTTCATGCATTTTTTATTTGTATTATTCGAAGTAATCACCCATGCAATCAATGCATCTTTGCCAACGCAGTGGCAGTTTATTGATGCCCTTCTTAAAGAAATCAGCTGGACGGGAGGCAACAAATTCTTCAAAGGCATTTTGTACTGCCTCTCGGGTATTGAATTTTTTTCCCGCCAAGAAGTTATCCAAATTCTGGAAAAAGTAGTAGTCTGTAGGCGCAAGGTCTGGTGAGTAGGGCGGATGACGGAGAGCTTCCAACCCCAGTTCTTGCAACTTGGAGACCGTCTGCTGTGCAGTATGAGGTCGCACGTTGTCGTGCAGGAGCAGCGGAGACGAGCGATTGACCAATGCTGGTTGGAGATGTGCCAGCTTCTCCATCATTGTGTTCAGTTCTTCACAGTACACATCTGAAGTAATGCTCACCCCGTTTGGTAAGAAGCTGTGATGAATCACACCGGTGCTAGACCACCAAACAGTGACCATCACTTTTCTAGGAGTGATGGTAAGTTTTCGTTTAGGGCATTGTTTAGGTGCAGAACCAGGATCCAACCAACTTGCTGAGCGCTTGCGGTTATCAAACAGAATCCATTTTGCATCGCAGGTAACAATGCGGTTCAAAATTCCTTCATTTGTGTGTCTGTTGAGCAGTGCAATGCACGTCTCGACGCGTACTTCGCGCTGGCGATCATTGAGTTCGTGGGGCACCCATTTGTCAAGCTTTTTTACCTTGCCAATTTGACGCAAATGCACCAATATTGTTTTGACGCTAACGTCGAAAGCTGCTGCTAATTCAGCCGTAGATTGTGTATCATCAGCTTCCACAATCGCCTTTAATTCGTCATTGTCGACCAAAGTCTTCCGACGACCGCGAGGTTCATTTTTCAGGTCGAAATTTCCAGAACGGAAGCGAGCAAACCAATAACAAGTGGTGCGTTGGTTTGTAGTGTTAGCTCCGTAAACGTCGTTGATGTTGCGTGCCGCTTGTGCCGCCGCGTTGCTGCCACGACGGTACTCATATTCCATAATTACTCGAATTTTTAACGTATCCATGATGACGAAAAAGATTGAAATGCGATGAAAATGTAACACTAATCAATAAACAAATGACTACTTTTGGAAAAAAAAATCCATGTTTTTAAAATAAAATTAATTTGAAATTAGAATTCTTAGCCAAACAAAAATTATTTTGATTTGAAATGGCCAGTACTGCAGAACGGCAATTTCATAGGTAAAGACCTAATATTTTGTTTCAACTTTCAAAAGTCACGTAGATACGAGTATAACATGGTATAAGTTAAAAGAAACAAGCTGCACTTTATTATGTAAATCCAGACTGAAGGAAAATTTTTAGATTTACGCGAAAATCCTGCGATTTACTTTCTTCTACAGCGTGTACTCAAAGCCAAAATATTATAAATTCCTTGTTTATTTTAGACTTTCAAGTAAATAGGTTGACAAATCTTAGGGTTAACATGTAAACCGCTCCAAATGTTGTAAGTCAACCTACAAATACCGCTGTTGAAGTATTTTTTTATTCGAGAACATTCTTCCAATCAAAAAAGTTAAAACATTTCATGCCTTTCATTCCACACGCGACGTACTTAGGAGGTCTAATTAGGAGATTATCAAGTACATACGTATGTTAAGTATGACTGATTGGTACTCGCTGTATATGTTCGAAATATTTTATTGGTATGGCCGCAGCATTGACATATTTTGCATGACAACCTGGTAGTATTTGGTTGGGCCAAGTACAAGTAAGTAGTAGTAAGTAAGTAATATTATAAATGTGCAAGTGAGTTTGTTTGTTACGCTTTCTCGATAAAACGGCTGAACGGATTTGTATGAAATTTGGCACATGGGTAGACCAAGACCTGGAAAAGGCCATAGGCTACTTTTCATCCTGGACCGCAGACAAAGTCGTAGATAACAGCTAATATAATATGTATATGAAACGAACACACATTTTGTTTAGCTTTTCCCAAACTTGGTTTCTAGTCTAAATAAGTTTTAAAAATTTGGATTGATCTGTAAACAATTCTTTTCTATTCTGATTAATAACATATTCTTTCAGACTATACCTAAATCGATTAACAATAACATAGTTATCTAGACCATAGCAACTACTCTGCAGTATAAATAGCTCTATTTCCAAACCTTACCAAAATACAACGAAGGCGATTTCACGGAAAAACTTAATTTGAATTGTGTATGTTGTCTTACCTCACCTTTGTGTGGCTTCCCGTCACTACCCCTAATTTTCACTCCATCAAGGAAACGACTCAGTAAATACACATTATATACGCAACGTAACGGTTTGAAAGCGATATTTTACCGGTGTTAAATACTGCTATAATTATAGCGTTGAGTCCATTTTTTGACCAAGATAAAGTTTTCCTGTGTAAAGTAGAGCTGTCTAAATGAAAGATTGAGGAATAGAACCCTGTAACGACTGTATGATGTAGACTGTGGTATAGGTATATAAGGAATCACCAATGTTGACCGACTTACGATGTTTTTTACAGGGTTAATGACAGGGTTACAGGGTTACCTATCAAAGCTTACTTCTTGTAAGCTTCATAAAAAGTGTGAGATTTCAATGAATTTCTCTATCTCAGTGGCGCCAAAACAAATAAACCCTTGCTTAGTTAGTTCAAAAAATTATCACAAAATGCCAAATGAGGTGATTTTAAAAAAGCTAGCGGGCTATAAAATCAGGCAACTAGCTTTTCCCGCGTCTTCGTTCGCGTTTTTCTATCCCTTGGGAACAGCACTTTTTTTCCCTACCTTTCATCCAGAAAAAATGCACATGTCCTTTTCTGTACCCCTGACAACATGTACGCTAAATTTCATGATGAACGGTGAAAGCGTATCAATCAAACAAACAAACTTACTTTCGCATTTATAATATTAGTTAGGACATAGATATAAGTTCTATGAGTTAGGATTTTCAGTTAGCCGACGTACGCACGGACGTGAAATGAAAGATTGAGGAATAGAACCCTGTAACGACTGTATGATATAGACTGTGGTATAGGTATATAAGGAATCACCAATGTTGACCGACTTACGATGTTTTTTACAGGGTTAATGAACTTATACCTATCAAAGCTTACTTCTTGTAAGCTTCTTGTAATAATACCGCGGCGATTTTTTTTCACGCACTGGATTTTCATCGTTCTGGTTAGCGCCGAGAGTGGAAAATCCAACAGTGTGTTTTTTCGATGCGCTGGGATGCATTCTGTTGTTGTTAGGTTGGATTCTCGAAGCTCGGCTCAACACCGAAAGTTAAAAATCCAGTGCGCGATAAAATCCCGCCGCGATATTTTTACGTCCGTGCGAACGTCGGCTTATAGTGAACGTTTAAGCGTACGTATACGTCTCTCTCATCAGTACGTCTCTTCCTAGGTACCTACTCTGTATAATCAACCTTGCAATTCCTTTATCATACTAAGGTTTAATATCACATGCATGTCATAAAAGGACAAGGTCCATTTGTCTATGTGAGAGTTGGATAGTTTCAACCTTAGTGAAGTTTCAATGTACAACAACGTTCTAAGGTTCCATTGTTTATTTTCGGAAAAACCGAACTTTGCCGTATTAAATATGACTGGTCCACCAAGGCAGTCAATCTGCCTAGCCTTTTCCCACTTAGCCACGAGCTCCTCCTCCGAGGAGTAACGGAATTAATGCGACAATATATAATAATTTAGGTAGGAATATAAATCAATTTCTATTGATCGATAGTCACACTTTGTTTGCTATATTTCGGTGTTTCCGAAGATAAACAATGGAACCTTTGAATGTTGTCGTGCTGTACCTATTGGAAGTTTTTGTCACAAGTGGTAACGCGACTACGAGGTCAACTATACAAACTAAGCCATGTAATGATGAGTTTATTGCAAGCTTTTATATAACTTGCAATGTTCGTATGTAAGTTGTCCTTTTCAAAATTTGCAAGTTTTTGACTCACTTCCCGCTGTTCGATTGAGCTCAAATTTGGCATGCATATGTAAAATTAGTGACATTGCAATATTTTGGTACCATCGAGGTGATCTAATTATGGAGCCCACAGGTACTCAGTAATAAAACGACACACTCGTATTGAGTTTGGTCTCGTTTGATTCGTCTTGACAAGGACTTTGGTCGTAGATGATATCCAGACTAATAAAAAAATAATACACTTGCAATATACTAGCTTTTGCCCGCGGCTTCACCCGCGCGAAGGTAGGAAATTGCTCCATGGGAAAGTAGGTACTACCGGGATAAAAAGTATCCTATGTCCTAAGCCAAGTCATGGTCTAGCCGTGTGTTAAATTTCATTCAAATCCGTTCAGCCGTTTTATTGTGAAAGCGTAAGAAACAAACAAACGCACTTTCGAATTTATAATACTAGCCGTTGCCCGCGGCTTCGCCCACGCGGATGTCGGTAATAATCCCACAAGAACCTATAACTACCGGGATAAAATATGTGTTAATCCAGGTTATAAACTGTCTGTGTGCTAAATTTCATACAAATCCGTTCAGCCGTTTTTGCGTGATTGAGTGACAAATATCATATGATTGCAGTTAGAAAGAGATAAAAATTGTTTTTAACATTGAAATTTATACTAGCGAGACTTTTAGACAATACCTACTCAATGCACTGAGCGTGCTATTTTTCAATAAACGATGTTTTAGGCTTTTAAATCGTAGTTTTCCACATTCGCGAGGAAAAATAAAGTAGATATCAAAATCCATATACCTACTAATATAATTATGGCAATCCATTTAAACACATGAATGATATAACACACAAGTATACTATACACACGTTACTATGTACAAAGGTACTATTTGGTAATAAGATTTACTCACCAAACGATGTCTTCTTCCAAAAAGAGGTAGTTTGTAGAATGTTCAAGAATCAGTTCAGTTTTCACTTTTATTATACTCTTCTCCGTATAATTAATTAGTATTCAAAATCGCCAAAACATTGTAAAATGCTCTTAGGTATAATGCAATATTCATAAATTTAAGGTAAATATAAGGGATATTTTATATATTATCTACAGGCACAGTAATGATATGTATTTGTTTGATATTATTTTATATGCTAAGTCATCGAATATTCGTTTCTACAGTAGATTTATCGTGTTTTTTGTTATGTCATTTCTTGCTTGAAAATGTTGTTTCCATGCCTCATAGCCGCGGTAATGATCAGTTCCTTCAAGGTTGGCTGAGAGGAGTCGGTATACTGTTCACTTTTGTTAACATTCTTGAGAATCACTGTTGGCTTCCGATGTTATTATCACTTCATATTTCGTCCGGGCTATGGCGACTAGCTGTTTAGATTACATTGGGAAACCGCCTACAAACAACCACAGAATCTACGTATCTACTGGTCACTGTGGCAGGCAAGGCGAGGTGAAAACCCAAGCGGTATGTTAGACGCACTATTAGATAGATTTGATGGTGGTGCAGTTATATTTTGCTCTATTTTCAGGGTGCTTTGCTTCGCAGTGATTTTCTAAGCGTGCCTCAAAATGTCAGAGTTGTCAGATGGTGTGCACATGCGCAGTGGGTCCCTATTTGACAAGTTGTTGGAGGGTGATGTCGATAAAACAGGGGCTCAGTCGGCTTGGTGGAGATTGTGGCTTCATGTTAGTAAATATTTTGGTCAGTTACTAGAATCCCTGCCCAACCTGGCCCTGAGCTAGATTTCTTTTATTTTCCATCTCGCTTTTATTCTCTAGCGGGTTTGGTAGAGGGATATCTCCTAGTAAAGTTGTACCATGTCCCGTGTTCTTCCAGGAAAGTCTTTTAACATGACTCTTTTCCATATTATTATGCAATTTGTTTGTTATCTTTAAAAAATAAAGTATACCATTAGAACTCAAGAACGGCTGGACCGATTTGTACGGTGTTTGATTTGTTGGATATGTCTCCACCCCGAATAGCGGAATAACTATTAGGAAAATTCACAAAAAAAAAAATATGCAGAAAATTAATTTTGTCGGGTCAGCTAGTATTACCATAGGCGTATAAGGATGGGCCGTGCCCAGGTCTGGTGCCCACCTCAGGATGTTTGGTTACCGATTCGAAATTCTAGGATAAACACTTAACAAAAAAAACAATTTCAATCAAATAAATAATCTACAGCCGATAAATTTACAAACGTATTATTACTAAGGCTCGACCGAGATGGGTTTTTCGTTCTCGGCCGAGACCGAGACCGAGACCGAGAATAAAATAATATCTCGGCCGAGACCGAGAGCCGAGAACGAGAATAGAAAAAGCGTGAAATTTTTTTTTTTATACTGTTTGCTTTTTAATACACTACTAATTGTTTAACAAAATTAATTGTTTTAATAATCAAAGTTAAATAACATTATATTATAACATAAAAAAAGCAATTTTTCGGCATTTTCGCCCTTCAAAGAATGTCGTCTCTCGTCATACAATTGTCCAGCTTTGCTAAAAAGTTGTTCACTTGCTACGCTAGTAGGCGGCGCAGATAAAAACTTATTTGCTGCGGGCTTAAGCACCTTATAAGGCGACGAAAACCAATACTCAAAAATATTAGCATTTCTTTGCAGTCTTGGCTCTCTAAGAAAGCTTTCTAGCGCTATTTCGATCACAGAGCTTGAACTGTATTCGTCATTGGTCATTGGCTCGTCTTCCAACTCTATCGAATCATGAGCTGCCCATAAGTTGGATTGACTTGTTGCAGCCATGTTTGACGAGTTAGTTGAAGATGCCCATGACGTCTCACGAGAATTTGATCCTACATTTTCATTGAGAGTGAGAGTCTCGATAATATGAAGTTTGGCTGAGTTAACTTCGCTTTCAGTTAGATATTTAGTTTTAAACCGTGGATCGATCAGTGTTGCAGTAACTAGTGGCAAACAACTTTTAACAAATGAAAACCGCTGATTAAGTGCATCCAGTAGCTTGCTCTTCATCGTCTCTGCGTGATTTCCAATTTCATTATCATCTTCCTGGTCATTAAAGGACTGAATGTTTTGTGTTGGCGCCAATTTTCCATTCAACATTGCCACCAACGGTATTACCACTGAAACACAGGACGAGTCGGAAGAGATATCCAACGTGGCTTGGTAAAAGCATTGCAAAACGTTCACTATATCTTTCATGAAATTCCATTCATCACTGTTAATTTCTAGTATGCCTCCTTTTTCAATACGGTATAGGTTCAAAGCATTTTTTTGCTCAAGCAGTCGTTCCATCATTAAGTAGGTACTATTCCACCGAGTTTCGACATCTTGAAAAAGCGCATGCTCCGGTAAATTTAAGGTTTTTTGAAAGGTACTTAAATGTCTTCGAGCTTGTTCACTCCTGTGAAAATGGCCGACTACTTTATGACATTTTTTTATCAGCGTTTCAACTTCTGCAACCGAAAAAATGGCATCATGGATCGTCAACTGCAGAGTATGAGCAACACAACCCAACGATGTGAATTCAGCTACTCGAGTGGCGCGGACCATGTTGCGAGCGTTGTCTCGTACAGCCAAGTGAACTTTTTTTGCAATGTTATAAGTTTCGGCAATTTCTTTGAGTTTTTCTGCTATATAATCGCCAGTGTGGTCGTCTTCCAGAACAGTCGCAGCCAGCACCACTTTAAGGCGCTGTTCTTTCCGAACGAAATGGGCAGTAAAACTCAGCAGCGAACAAGTTTTTGTAGGATTTGACCATATATCAGTAGTAAAACTTATCCAATCAGCTTTCATTAACAGAGATACCACTTTGGCTTGAACCTTTTCATATGTTTCAGGCATTAACTGACTGCGAAAGTATTTTTCGGACTTCAATTTGTATCGTTTTGGCCCAGATGGATCAGCGAAATTCAAACGTTTAAATCCTTCACCTGACACTGTAGTATAAGGTTGCATGTCCACAATTATGTAATCCATAATTGCTTTATCAATTCGTTTGACAATCTGATGATCATCAGGCCATTTTGCTGAAGGCGGATGAGATATTAATTGTTCTATAGTAGGTTGATGCTTTTTATCATTATTATCAATATTAAGGCGCACGGGCTTTGAAATAGCCGGTTTCAAACTATTTTCGTGAGCAATTTCAGCCAGTTTATTCTCATAGTGTTCATATTCAGATGAATGATATTTCGACAGGTGCAGTTTCAAACCTTTGATAGTCTGATGTTTGGGCTGAGGACTGCCTAATGACACCGTTTTACTACACGACTTACAAGTAGCCTTTGATGGATGTAATACAATATTTTTTTCATAATATTCCCAAATAGGATTTACTTTAGGCATATTTAGTTTTCATCTGCAACAATACAATATTATACCTTCTTAGTAAACATAAACATTAAACACATTAAATCGAAACAAAACTGAAAAAATAGCACCTGATAAGATTGTTGTTTAAAAAACAAATAAGTCGTTAACTTAGATCAAAACCAATTTTCGATTAATTTTACTAAGAAACGGTACCTAACCTACGTATCGTATTTGATTTTAGCAAAAAGCTTTGCAAGTGCTATAGGTACCTATTGACAAACAAACCATGTGTTTAGTTATTTTTAATTGTAGGTATTTTATTAATTATAAACCTTACGTATTTTCAGCAAAAAACATACGCATAACGTCACAAAACCCTATCAATCTGTAATATATATTTAATTTACTTATATTTATAAAAACAACTTACCCGCTTTATATTCCACCGCAAAACTATAAGTAATGATCTTGCTTTCACCAAACCAGTGTAATTAATCAATTTACAAGTATCAACAACAAGTAATCACAGCAAGTAGCAACACAACACTTAAAAGAACTTATTTTAATTTACTGTGTTAAAACAAACTTCCACTCATTACTATTGTAAACATAAACAATTACAAATACTGCTCGAATGGGGCGAAAGCGGCCGGCCGCAGTTCGCCAGCCGGGACTTCAACCAATCACAATTCAGCTCTCTCACGCACTTACACCAATCGACTACGCGCTGCGGCGCGTTGCCACGCGCGGTAAAATTTGAATGCCGATCCGAACAATGTTACAATCTCGGTCATGACCGAGAATCTCGGCTATAATTAGCCGAGAACCGAGACAAGTTTCTCGGTTGGATTTGTAGCCGAGAATGCCGAGACCGAGACCGAGACCGAGATCTCGGTCGAGCCTTAATTATTACTTATGATAAATTCCAATAACTTACTTTTGAAGTCTCAAAAATCATTAAATCCATAAATACGCAACGTACTAAGCTAGAGTACAGAGTTTAGACGTACCAGTAGTCACTCACATTTTGTATCACAGTAGCGGCATTAGGGCAGGCCGCGGTAGGGCGATCGCCCAAGGACGCCTTAGGCGTCTCTTCATGTCTAGTTTCCCGTCTCGTCTGTCTCAACTGCATTGAGTTTCGAGTTAACTTCTAAAGCCATTAGCGTACGCGGTACGTAATGCAAAATATAAACGTAGGAAAAAAAAATTTGCGAGCTCGCTTCGCTCGCTCACGCACCCTTAATTCTTTTATTTCTCGAACTTTTCTGCACAATTCGAAAAAAGTTACTGCTATTTCTTTATGAATGGTCAAAAGAAAACCTAGCCGGGGCAGGATGGTAACAATTTTTGAGCTCGCTTCGCTCGCTCTGGTATCCTACAATCTCTGAGTTCTCTAACTTTTCTGCATAAGACAACAAAGTACTCTTTATTCTGTGAGAATGGTCAATAGAAAACCTAAGCTTTCTGTGATGGGGTGCTAAAATTTTCGAGCTCACTTTGTTCGCTCTTGTATCCTACGTTTTCCTAACTCTCTAACGTTCAAAAGAAAAATTTTAAATATTCGAGGAGGGGTCTAAATTTTTCGAGATTGCTTCGCTCGGCCTTGCATCCTGCATTCACCCATTTCTGCATAAGTTGGCAAAGATCTCTTATTAAACTAGCTATACCAATGCACAGGAACAAAGACTAACCCCTTTAGCCCTTCTACTCTCCAAGAATATTGTAGGGGTGCCGCAGAAATCTCGCCCAGGGCGCCGGTAGTGCTAAAACCCACAGTGTTGTATGGTGTTTGGGACTTTATTGTCTTTAGAACTGGATTCCAAACGTAAGACATTATTATCTAATACTGTTGGCTTCGATAGCCCCCGTTTTTAACAATTTTAAAAGAAAAAAAATGGTGGCTTAACAAAATGAACTCACCGACTCTGGATCCCCCTGTTCCTGTCCCGGGACACAATTTTCCTCATGCACAGCACCAGTTCCACCTTCACAGAGTATTCTAGGAACCACTTATACGGAAATTCTCGAGGAATCTAAATATTTTGCCAGTAGCAACGCGCGACAATGTGAACGGTCGCCCTTTTCGAAAGACAGTGTGTGGCGCCATCGCATTCGGTGGCGCGCGGGTGAAGTTCCGGTTAAGCCACAGATAATAAAACTATACATTTCCCCCCACCGAAATCCGCAAGGATTTCACAGTTACGATGCCAACATGTGGTAGAAAATATATGTATTTTGATGTGATATGAGGCAATGAATGTGCTTGTGTAGATAATTAAAAATTAAAAACTTGCTAGAGAGAGTGGACTGTATTATACTAGAATGGAAATAAACTTAAATTAATAATATTACTTATAACTAGTTTGGGACAATAACTAGATCTTTATGAGTCCTGATCGAGGGGCAAAGGGCTGACTTTAGAAACGGGACGTGTCAACTCGTGACCGTTTGCAGTCTTTACATGAACTACGCGAACAACACCGTCCGGACCAGTATGGAGCTTTGAGATTCTTCCTAGCGCCCACTTAAGGGGTGGCGCGTCCGAATTAACTAGCACAAGGTCACCAATATTCAGATTTTGACAAGTGTGATGCCATTTCTGTCTTTGTTGCAAGGTGTGTAAGTAATCCTGCCTCCAATGTTTCCAAAAGTGCTGCGACAGCTGTTGGACAGCCTGCCATGGGCTTAGTCTATACCCAGATACGTCCGTGATATCAGATTCTGGTACTGACAGCAGCTCCCTACCTATGAGAAAATGACCAGGGGTTAGAACTTGAAACTCATTCGGATCGTCCGATAGAGCACACAAAGGCCTTGAGTTTAGTACAGCTTCAACACGAGCAAACAGTGTTCCCAGTTCTTCAAATGATAAAGCTCTAGTCCCAATGGTGCGTTTTAAATGTAATTTTGCCGATTTTATAACAGCCTCATAAAGTCCGCCAAAATTACTGCCGGCTGGTGGATTTAGTCGCCATTTTACCCCGCGAGATATGAAGCCATTATTTATATTATTCGATTCCGAATTTAGAAATTTGGTTATTTCAGTTAACTGTTTGCCCGCAGACACAAAATTGGTACCATTGTCAGATACGACAGAATGACACAGACCTCTCCTCGCAGTGAATCGGTCGAAACACGCTAAAAAACACTCGGTGCTTAAAGATGACAAGACTTCCAAATGCACAGCCCGTGTCGCGCAGCACACAAATACGCAAAGATAAGATTTTGAAATATGGGCATTTCTACGAGTTGATTCTTTAGTAGGAAAAGGTCCGCCTATGTCAACGCCAACTGTGTGAAACACATGAATATCTTGAGAACGGTACTTAGGTAGTTCACCCATTAGGGGCTGTCGATTTGTAGGAGACACCCTAAAACAAGAAATACATTTCCTAGTGCGGGATCGAATCGCACATCGCGCTGAAATGATCCAATATTTTTGTATTATCAAACTTTGAAGTGTGCGCGGGCCCACATGCAAATAAATTTTGTGATAGTGATCGATTAAGATTTCTGTAAAATGAGACTTTTTAGGGAGTAATAACGGATGTTTCTTTTCATAAGTTAGATCTGATTGGGAAAGTCTACCCCCCACCCTGAGGAAACAGTTGGAGTCCATGAAAGGGTTGAGTTTCCGCAATGATTGACTACCGCTACCATTTTTTGCTAGTGACATGATGTCATTAGAAAAATGATGATTTTGAACGGTTTTCACTAATACGTCATGCGCGTTCCTTATGTCCGACACCGTGAGAGATCTGCGTTCATAAGCAGGTAGTCTACAGTTACGTATGAATTGATAGCATCGAGCTACGACATTGAGCAATTTACTAAAACTAGAATATTTCTCAGTTAAACTATAAAGAAAACTGGATGAATCAGACTCAGTGGATACAAGAGCTGTCTTGGGACACTTGAGATCGGGAGGATTACAGTCACGAAACTCGTCCATGGTCTTAATCGGCCACTGAAACTGATCTTGCTTGAGCCAGTCCGGGCCCGTGAACCACTCTGGCGCTGCTAACAAGACCGAAGGTAAAGCGCCGCGAGAACATATATCAGCCGGATTTGACACACCGCTTACATGGTACCAGCATTCACTAGGAACACTGTCATTGATTTTGGAAACCCTATTGGATACAAATGTTTTGAGTGTATAGCTGGGTGTATTTAGCCAGGCTAGCACCACCGACGAATCCGTGAATAGCAATGTCTCATCTATGTTAAGCCGGTCATGCAATATAGATTGAACGTATTTTATAAGCTTTGCGAGCAAGTGGGCTGCCATGAGCTCCAGTCCCGGAATGGTGACGGTCTTCAGAGGAGCCACTTTGGATTTTGCGATGAGTAGACTGGCCTTAACTTCACCTGCAAGGCCTTTTGTTCTCAGATATACAACTGCCGCATAGCCGAGTGTTGAGGCATCACAAAAACCTATAAGTTGACAAAAAGAATGAGAAGTCACTTTTACGTGACGGCTATGACGTATATCTGACAACAAGGGAAGTTCATCAACATATGACTGCCATTGAGACGCAAGCTCTGATGGTAGACTTTGGTCCCAGTCAAGCTGGCGAGCCCAAAGCTCCTGCATTAGACATTTGGCATAAAATGTGCATGGCGCAACAAAGCCAAGAGGGTCGAACTGACGACCAATTTGTGATAACACTGTTCTCTTTGAAATGACAGGGTTTGGCGGAGAAATGGTAAACGAAAATGCATCAAAAGTGGGTAGCCACTGAAGCCCCAGCACCTTAATAGCTAAATTCTTTTCATCATTAAACGAAACCGGCGTTTCACGATGATCCTCATCTAAACTGTCTAGAACCTGTGTGCAGTTACTGGACCATTTGCGGAGTATAAAACCACCTGACTTTAATAGTTTCATTAATTCTTTTTGCAGAGTTACA
The DNA here is from genome assembly GCA_946251885.1 of Cosmia pyralina. Taxonomy (NCBI): domain Eukaryota; kingdom Metazoa; phylum Arthropoda; class Insecta; order Lepidoptera; family Noctuidae; genus Cosmia; species Cosmia pyralina. Next base: position 15,233,805 of record OX276353.1, read on the forward strand.
GCTTCGTCCACAGTTGTTACAGACCAGAGAAAATCGTCCATAAAAAATGCAGTTTTTAACAGTGGAGCAGCCTTAGGAAAGTTAGCAATTTCATTATCCGCCAAAGTGTGTAAGACTTTAATAGCCAAATAAGGGCAGCTGGCTATACCATATGTAAGGGTGTTCAAAGAGAATATTTGAATTGGTTGATCCAGGGAGTAACGCCATAAAATATGTTGATACGGTCGTTGACTAGGGTCGACCAGTATCTGCCGATACATTTTACATATATCAGCAGACAGACAAATTTCATGTAGTCGAAAATTTATTAAAAGCTGGTTGATATCAGCTTGAAGCTTGGGCCCCGGTAACACGACTGAGTTAAGTGACATATTATTTGTGGTTTTACCTGACGCGTCAAATACCACACGATGCGACGTAGTGGTACTCGTCGGCTTAATAATGCAGAAATGCGGGATAATATATTTTGAGTCCACGTTCTGGACATCACTAAGCTGCGTCATATGGCCGAGATCTTCATATTCGCGCATAAATTTATGATATTCAGTTTTGAGCACAGGGTCTCTTTGTAATTTTGACTCTAAGTTAAGAAGCCGACGAGTAGCCATCTGACTTGAATCACCGAGTTCTGCACATTGCCGGAATGGATACTTAACCACATACCTGCCTGTATCATCGCGCCTATGTTCTTTGGCAAACAAATCCTCTGCTCGCTCCTCGTCTGGGTTACGCGGTGGCACACTACACGGTACATCCTCTATTTCCCAAAAAGACTGCATTACTTGCTCCAGATTCACAGAAAATGCACAGAATGACTCATCGCGAGTAGTGCTGGTAGCGGTTGACGCGGTACAGGCACCAAGTTCTGTTTGACCGACTAGGACATATCCGAATATTGAGCTCATTGCAACAGGTAACCCGTGATCTCGTGGAAGAATCTTTTGACTGTCGAATATGTACGGAAACAGATCACCTGCTATCAACATGTCAATCGGCGCGGGCCTATAGAATTCTGGGTCTGCCAACTTCAGATGTTGAAACTCGGTTATTACTTTATCAGGCAATGGCACTGTGGGCAAACACCCAACTATTTTAGAAACAATGACCGCATCAGTAGGCAGTATAGGACCAGGTAGGTGTCGCGGTTTGACGTTACAGGTGGTCACCCCGAACTCCTTAACTAAATTCCCACCTAACCCGATAGGCTCAAAATTACATTGTCGACGTGGCAGGTTTAAGCGTTTTGCACAGTCTTGAGTTATGTAGCTCGTCATGGCTCCGCTATCAATTAAAACACGGCCACACCACAGTACTGGCCCCAACAATCTGCGACGTGTACAATAGCGGTGCCGAGCAACACTGTCACATTAGCTGAGCACGTCAATGTTACTGCACTAGGATTCGAATTTACAACAGAATCTATGTGCAGTGTGTGATGATGCTTTTTTTTGCAGACCGTACATCGTACCTTGGACGGACAGTCGTCGACCGAATGTTCGCGTAAACAATTTTCACACAACTTTAATTGTTTAATTTTATCGAGACGCTGTGCCGGTGTCAGGTCGATATAGTCGGTGCATCGATAAATAGAATGCATCTTTTTACAATACAAACATTCACTGGACTTCGTTGACTTAACAGTTTGGTCTGTACTTGTACTAACAGCTGATGACAAGGTCAGTCGCTGTGTCTTTTTTGACTTTGAAGTAGAGGGTTGACTGTCTCTCGTAGAATCAGCAGTACACTCCGCCATTTCAAGAACACGCACGTATTTTTCCACAAATTTTATCAATTCCTCATAAGTAGGTATATCTGTATGTCCTAACGCCTTTTCCAATTCACGCCTCGTTATGGGATCCAAATTACGCAAAGCGATGTAAAACAACATAAACCCTGCAAGGTCATTGACCTTTAACATCTGTAGGGCCCTAACGTTTTCTTGATATGTCTGTAAAAAATCGTTAAGTCCCGATACAGATTCGTTTAATAATGGTTTAAAGTTGAATAATTTATCAAGGTAATTAGTTGCTAATGCACGCTTATTATCATATCGTTGTTCTAACGCGGACCATACAATCTTATAATTGTCTGATGTGACTGGCATAGACTTCACGATAGTCAAAGCAGACCCGCTTACTGCCGAGAGTAAATAATAAAATTTTTCAATGTTCGCAATTTGACTATTATTATGTATTAAACTGAGAAATGTATCGCGAAATGTAGGCCAGTTTTCAAGTTTACTATCAAACGGAAATAGTTCTAATTTAGGTAACCTAGGCTTTACATAGCTATCTTCGACTTTAACCGGTTTATCTAACTTTTCCGACTTATCATCTGTACTACAAAGACTGCTATAAATAGCGCTAACATGATAGTACATAGTATCAAAGCTGTCAAGCTCTTTATAAGATGGCACATATTCGGGATATAATTGCTTCTTTATAACTGTAATAGCACTAACACTATTTTCGAACTTTTCACGCCATTGCGGTACGTCTTGATAACGTGCCCGAAATTCACTAGCAAACTCAGGTTTGTCCGCAACTTTTTTGGAAACATCGTATAAGGCCTGTAATCTAGCAAAACACATTTCTTTTATTGTAATATGTGGCTGCGCCAACGCATAATATTCGTCATCCAATTTGATGTTCGGCATCTTGCAACAAACTACGTTATCGCTTACAATGTAACAAGTACCTACTAATGGCGGCCGGCCGGCGTCGGTAAATTACTCGTAAATAATTTTGCAAAACGAAAACTTTTACTAACGCTCTCGTAATTGAAATAAACGTTGGATCAGGACTCAATGTGTATAGAAATAGGTTTAGAATATGTTTTAAATCTGTGTGTTTGTTAATAACCGAGATATAAATGAATTTCACTACGGAGTATGTATGCGTGTGTGAGTAGCTGCCGCGTGCTTTTACACAAAATACGAAGTGAATTAGATATTTAAATTGAAATATATGTAAATAAATAGATATGTAGTTGGATTGACTTCGCAACCGGTAAATCCTGGCTCGATTGACCAAAATGTTGGCTTCGATAGCCCCCGTTTTTAACAATTTTAAAAGAAAAAAAATGGTGGCTTAACAAAATGAACTCACCGACTCTGGATCCCCCTGTTCCTGTCCCGGGACACAATTTTCCTCATGCACAGCACCAGTTCCACCTTCACAGAGTATTCTAGGAACCACTTATACGGAAATTCTCGAGGAATCTAAATATTTTGCCAGTAGCAACGCGCGACAATGTGAACGGTCGCCCTTTTCGAAAGACAGTGTGTGGCGCCATCGCATTCGGTGGCGCGCGGGTGAAGTTCCGGTTAAGCCACAGATAATAAAACTATACAAATACTACTCTATAATAATCAATCAAAATAAAACGCTCACATTCAGAAAATTGATAATCGAAATACACTCTAAAAACTTCAAGTTAAAATTACTTTTAGTGTATGGCCAGTTGTGTGTGGCTATAATACTTACTTTTGATAAATTCGTGTGTGTTTCACAGTTCGTTGTTTAACATGATGTTACGTTACAGCGACACGACTGCCTGCCTAGCCTTTTCCCAACTATGTTGGGGTCGGCTTCCAGTCTAACCGGATGCAGCTGAATACCAGTATTTTACATGGAGCGACTGCCTATCTGACCTCCACAACCCATTTACTGGGTAATGCGATACCCCTTGGTAAGACTGGTTGTCAGACTTTCGGGCTTCTGACGACCCGTAACGACTGTCAAAGATCCACGGATGACAGCCGGGACCAACGGCTTAACGTGCTTTCCGAGGCACGGAGGAGTCTCGGTATGTAAAGATGGTCACCCATCCACTGACCAACCCCGGCAAGCGTAGCTTAACCTGATGGATCGACCCGTGCGGCTGTTATTACTTAGCCACGAGCTCCTCGACAAGGTACATAAAAGTGTAAAGATATTTATAAATTATTGTGCTAATCGTGCTCACTGACTGCACATTGGGCGTCGATTTGGCTACACTGGCCACCGCATCTCAGGGGCCAGGCCCCGGACGACGAGTAATGGGCAGCTCGCCGTCCGGTAAGGACCAGGCCCGGGTCGACGGCGCGTTGTGTTCCACGCGCGCCTCAAAGAGATGTCAGCAGTGACGCCACACGCCCTCCCGCCTCTGCCCAGAGCGGGAGAAGTCATTTGATGATTTCCCATCCACAAAAAAAAAAAAAAAAAAAAAAAAAAAAAGGGGCCAGGCCCCCCTGGAAAATAGCGCTAGATACGCCAGTGTATATTACTGAGAAAACTAAGACTTAAACAACTACCTAATACTCTTTATCACGCACACCATAAAAATCTATATAAATAATAAAAAGTAAGTTCAAAAACTAAAACCTGACTACTGAAAAATCACGCTCACCGCGGTCGGTCTGTAACCTATTATTAATATTATTTCCCTCCACTTATACTTATTTTTCACAATTTAAACATATCATATTACATAGTAGTAATGTGCTCGTCAAGACCTTTCTTTTGATACCAAATATGTAATTATTATCTCAATTTAAATTTTTTCGAGGTCAGTCCACCATAATAAAGGAGACGGCGATCGGTAGGCCAAATTGTAATAAGTTGAAGTATGGTTTTAAAAAAGGGTTATATTTTTCTATTTCCAAATGCGAAAAATTAACCCGTTTTACCATCTGGAAAATGAGAAATCCAAAAATTAAGTTTAGGTTACGATAGAATGGAATATCGATTAAATTATAATCGAATAACGGAGTTCAAACTATTTTAAAAAATGCTTTTACCAGATGAATAATTCAAATACCATAATTACATCTATTAGAATCAACGTGTTAACAGTTTAAAAAAAATAAAATATCTATATAATACGATAAATCTTAAAGTCAATTCACGTTTACTAATCGATTATTGTATATTTTTTACCTGTGCCATGGTATAATACTATTGTTATAAAAACCATGATCTGTGCTGAAATGACAGGACCCTGACAGTGACAGCTTTCAACCTTCACTTTATTAGATAAAGGTGTGTCCAAACGGAGAAACAGTTATTTGAAAATATTATAAAAGCCAATTATTTTTAAAAGAGTAACCCGATGGTTACTCTTTTGCCGGCAAACCGGCAAGAAACTATGGCCATAGGAAACGACCAATTTGGAACCGTGCACCTAGCTCCTGACGTTTCATAAGTGCCCATGTAGGTTTGTGTGAAATAAAATATTTTGTTTTCTTTTAGAGCGCGGAAGGTGCACGGCAGCAACACGCGGCATTCGCAGGATACAATTTCTCCTGCGCTATGTCTAAACACATGGACAAATGTACGCGCGGCAATGCTGTGCGGCAAAACTGGGACATGCCGCGCTTTGACTATCTCGCCCCAGAGACCTTCTCTTTTATTTGTGTTCATCATCCACATCGTTTCAACCCAATGATGCCCACTGCTGGCCATAGATGTTCCCCAAGCACCGCTACTTCAACCGGTTCTGTGCTTCTCGCATCCAGCGGCTTCCTGCAGTCTTCACAAGGTCATCGGTCCGCCATGTAGGAGGCCTATTTTTTTTTTTTTTTTTGTGGATGGGAAATCATCAAATGACTTCTCCCGCTCTGGGCAGAGCGGGAGGGCGTGTCAGACTTTTACTGACTAAAACCCACCCATGCTCCTTCAACTGCCCGTGCCAGGGCCACGGTATCTCTTTCGAACTACCCGCGACCCCGGCGGCATCGGCCCAATTGACCCCGTCACTGCTGACATCTCTTTGAGGCGCGCGTGGAGCACAACGCGCCGTCGACCCGGGCCTGTTCCTTACCGGACGGCGATCTGCCCATTACTCGTCGTCCGCAAGCCCGCGCCTACGGTGGCCGGGAATCAGCAATCGATTCCCGCCGCCCAGGGCGTCTCCTACGGCGGCTAGGGGCGCGAGGGCGCGGCTGTTGCCTCTCCCTCACGCGTTCCGCTTCCTCCTTCGCGAGCATTACTGCTTCGCAGAAGGAGGTGACGGCTTCCCATACACTCTCGCTCCGCACCATGGCCTGGACCAGGTTTGGACGCGAGAGATCGCCGCCGCCGATCGCCTCCGTGAGAACACGGTGGTGCTCCGCCCAAGCCGGGCAGACCTCCACTGTATGCTTCACCATGTCCTCCGGGTGATCCACACAATGGTGACTCCCGGGCGTTTCCTCCCGCCTTATCCGAAACAGGAACCTCCCGAAACAACCGTGTCCGGTGAGGACCTGCGTCAGGCGGAAGGTGAGGACGCCGTGGCGCCTCTCCAACCACTCCTCAAAGAGGGGACTTATCGCCGCAATTGTGGCGTGCCCAGCGCTGGGTTGCGACAATCGCACTCTCCATGTCGCCATGAGATCCCGCCGGAGCTCTGTCCGCTGTACCGTGATTTCTCGCGGCAGCGGAGTTACGCCCATGTAGGAGGCCTTCCGAGTGACTTTTAGCCTTCTAATGAGGCCCATGAGGGCAATGCAATGGTGGCGCAATGGTAACGATCCTGACTTACGAGTTGTGGGTCATGGGTTCGAACCCAGGCAGGCACTTTACTTTGTGTAAATAATTTCATCACCACTGCTCTCAAAACGGTGAAGGCAAAAACGTGAGGAAACCACCAAAAATTCGAAGACATGTGACATCTACCAACCTGCACTGGGCCCTCGTGGTGGTTTATAGCCAGTGGGCTATAAACCACCACGAGGGCCCAGTGCAGACCAGTCACCGAGAGGAGACCTGTGTCCCAGCAGTGGGAACATTATAGGCTGATTATGAATGAGGCCCATTGTAAATAAATAAATATGTTTTGGACATATCACACAACGCCATCTAGCCCCAAGCTAAGCAACCTAATGCTTGTGTTATGGTAACGAGATGGCTGATAAACTACTTATATACATTTTTTTTTTTTTTTTTTTTTTTTTTTTTTTTTTTTTTTTTTTTTTTTTTTTTTGTAAATACATACATATTATAGATAGAAAAACACCCAGACTCGGAACAAATACCTGTAGGTCGTACAAATATTTGTTCCGTGCGGGAATCGAACCCGCGACATGCTGCGCAGCAGTCAATCGCTCAACCACTGCGCCAACCGTGTCGTCAAATTTTGTGTTGTGAACAAGCACGTCTCAGTGCCAGAGGTCATCACAGGTATGTGAGACGAGAAGATAATTATTACGTAGCTTCCCGAAAGCTACCCGGCCGAGTCGGATTCGATGGTTGACCTCTTTCTCAAAATTGGCTCTACCTAACTGGAAGTTCTTTTGTTTAGTTTAACGTCTCCCCTGTCCTCACCCTTCGCTGCAGAAGGATAGGTATCGAGGATTATTTTGACGAGAATCCCACAAATCCTTAAAGGATCCATACATTTCCAATAAGCGAAGATATTGTTCGTTATCCATTTCAAGATTACGTCCAGACTCCAGACAAGAACAATGACGTATGCTGACTCTGAATGCCGAGTGCTCAATGCCGCCGCGCGCAGCAGCCGCGGTCAAATGCCGCTCTGAATTTGGACACACCTTTATATAGTGTATTATCTATGCTTCACTCGTTTCTATCGTTCACGTTTAGTGCGTGCGCGTTTTGAGTGATAAAACTATGGGAAACATCCCATAGTTTTATTGATATTTTCCTCGACCCCTGCTTTCTTTCTACGGACTTCTGATCTTGCTTCTTGTACGACCCTTGGTACCACACCGGACACGGTACGGAGAACCCCGCATAAACGTTGGAGTTGGACTTGTCATTTTGGATTCTACGACCGGCCTACCGATTGCATATTGGTTTGGCACCATGGATCCTTGTGTAAATTGTGGCAAAGCGATTAGAGGCTGTAGTTTACTTGGTCGTCGAGCTTCAAGCTTCAAAAATCAGTTGTTAAATATAGATTGTTACGTAAGCTCACTTTGACTAAATCTCTTTTAACTCGGCTCTCAGACCGCCAAAATCCGCAAAATGTTCAGTGTTGGTTTGATAAAAAAAATATAATAAATATAATAATAAAATAATAATAATAATTTCATATTTTTACAACCCTGGGCACAACCCTGGCCCAAGATTCTATGGCAAGGTTTCCGTCTCCTTTATGGAGAATTTATATAGCCAATGTCACCTGGACCACAAATCTATTGATACCTCATTCATTAAACACACGTAAATACATACATACATACATACATACATAGACTGCTAAAATCACAACCCTTCCTTTTGGCTTTGCCATAGTCGAATAAAAAGAGAAGTCCTGGCTGACTGACTCATCAACGCCCAGCCCAAACCCTTGGACCTAGAGACCTTAAATTTTGTACAGAGAACCTTATAATGCACCTATGACATATGTATGAGTCTTTTATAATGTAGACAAGGAATAAGGAAGGAGTTCCCGGTAGTACGTTCCCGTGGGATATTTTCCGATATCCACGCGGGCGAAACCGCTGGCAAAAGCTGGTTACAGATATAAATGAAAAGGCCTTCCTATACCTACTTCTCAGTGCATTGTCAGAAAGTTAATATTTTGATTAAAAGTATTAAATTATTTTAATAGTGAACGTTAGTTACAGTAACTAAAGCTAAATAATTAGGATTTCCTTCCACTAATGAGTTGGAGTATTCTTAGGAATAATTATAATTATGAGCTACAGGCTCCTATTATTTCTATTTGCGTACCTACAATTAAAGAACCCGCATGTAGCTGCACGTTTAACTAAAGAAAAAAACGTTTGTTTCATACTATTGTAAGAAAAACTTTTCTGTAGTGTTTCCAGATAGTGATCAAAACGGAGTATGCTTGACCTGACCACGTTTTCTTTATTAAACGCTATTTCTGTATGCATAGCGTGACAATTTATAGCATTTATGTTTTTCAACGTTTTCTTCGTTAAATAAAAGAAAATTATAAAAGAAACACTTCTTGCGGTCACTTCTCTGGAAGCAAATGACCTCAGTTTGCGTGATTATTATTAATAAAGATTTTTATTATAATAACGTTCGCTTTTGGATTAATACTTTCTAACGCATAATTAGGAGCAATAAAATTAATCTTTGCGATAAAGTCGGGGTTAAAAAGTTCATCAAATCATTTTACTTCTCGACACGAATTGAAATAGCGACTTTCTCTGACAAAAGTTCAAAAGGTCAAAAATATTTGCAGGGAAAACTATGAACAGAATGTAAGCAACGTAGTGTAAGAAGTAGGAAAGGTAAGAAAAATCGTACCGCTTAATATTATCACTACAATAATAAGCGGTCACTATGGAAGTGGATAACGGGAAATCTTGTACAGACATGTCATATTTTGCATTCGCCCTCATCCACCATAGTGTTTAATGAAGATCCTCTAGTTCTTCAGTGTCTATCTTGATTAATGTGGATAAAAGAAAACCAGAGTTTTCCAATTGAAAAACTACCAATATACTTACAGCTGAATATATCACAAAAAAAAATAAGAATACAGCTACGACTCTACGCCAAGCGTAGCAGGGGAGATTACCTGCTACGCCACGCTACGAGACTACGCCATGCTACGAAGACTGCGCCATACTACGAAGACTACGCCACGCTACGAAGACTACGCCACGCTACGAATTCTACGCATCCCTGTCATCTGTTTGTATTTGGTAGCAGGTGTAATACTCTCTTGACGTCGATAGATTTAAATGTAAAGCGATTCGTTTCGTGTCTGAGTGTGTGTGATTCTTTTCTGCTAAAGGTACCTTGCATTACAACCATCCAGTTATAATTGTACATATACAGTGTAATACCACCCTTTTTTTTTTTTTTTTTTTTTTTTTGTGGATGGGAAATCATCAAATGACTTCTCCCGCTCTGGGCAGAGCGGGAGGGCGTGTCAGACTTTTACTGACTAAAACCCACCCATGTTCCTTCAGCTGCCCGTGCCAGGGCCACGGTATCTCTTTCGAACTACCCGCGACCCCGGCGGCATCGGCCCAATTGACCCCGTCACTGCTGACATCTCTTTGAGGCGCGCGTGGAACACAACGCGCCGTCGACCCGGGCCTGGTCCTTACCGGACGGCGAGCTGCCCATTACTCGTCGTCCGCAAGCCCGCGCCTACGGTGGCCGGGAATCGGCAATCGATTCCCGCCGCCCAGGGCGTCTCCTACGGCGGCTAGGGGCGCGAGGGCGCGGCTGTTGCCTCTCCCTCACGCGTTCCGCTTCCTCCTTCGCGAGCATTACTGCTTCGCAGAAGGAGGTGACGGCTTCCCATGCACTCTCGCTCCGCACCATGGCCTGGACCAGGTTTGGACGCGAGAGATCGCCGCCGCCGATCGCCTCCGTGAGAACACGGCGGTGCTCCGCCCAAGCCGGGCAGACCTCCACTGTATGCTCCACCGTGTCCTCCGGGCGATCCACACAATGGTGACACCCGGGCGTTTCCTCCCGCCTTATCCGAAACAGGAACCTCCCGAAACAACCGTGTCCGGTGAGGACCTGCGTCAGGCGGAAGGTGAGGACGCCGTGGCGCCTCTCCAACCACTCCTCAAAGAGGGGACTTATCGCCGCAATTGTGGCGTGCCCAGCGCTGGGTTGCGACAATCGCACTCTCCATGTCGCCATGAGATCCCGCCGGAGCTCTGTCCGCTGTACCGTGATTTCTCGCGGCAGCGGAGTTACGCCCCGGCGTTTCAGCTCCTCGCGCCACTCCCACACGTGCGCGAGGACTTTTGCCTCCAGATCCCATGGCGGTAATCCGGCAAGGAGGCACGCCGCCTCACATGAGACCGTGCGGTATCCCCGGACTAGCCGGATGGCCATGACCTTCTGGGACGCGTTCAACCGGCGGGCTGTTCGCAGCCTCAGGGAACGCGCCCACACCGGTGCCCCGTAAAGGGCCATGGACCGCACGACCCCCGCGTAAAGCCTCCGGCAGGAGGCGTTTGGACCCCCCAGATTGGGCAGGAGCCGCTTCAAGGCAGCCCCGGCCCGCTCCAGTCTGGGAGCCAAACGTCGGAAATGCTCCACGAAGTTCCACCGGCTGTCGAGGACGAGTCCCAGGTACTTCATCGTCGACTCGACTCCGATGTGAACCCCTCCTACCGTTATTTGGGAACCCGACGGTGGCGCGTTCCGAGGACCATGAAAACACATGACCTCGGACTTGTGCAGGGCCACCTCGAGTCCCAACTGCCGGATCCTCTCTACGATTGTCGCAACCCCGCGTGTCGCTAGTTCAGCCGCCGCCTGGTGCGACCTCCCCTGCGCCAGGACCAGCGTGTCGTCAGCGTAACATACAACGCTGACGCCGCTAGGGAGGTCGGCGCGCAGCACCCAGTCGTACCCGATGTCCCACAGATGTGGCCCCAGGACCGATCCCTGTGGGACACCGCACGACATCTCTCGCCGGTTCCACTCCCCCTGATGACCGGGGTAGATGACGGCCCTGTCCGTCAAATAGGCCTCGACCACTCGACGGAGGTAGGTTGGCACCCGGTGATACCGGAGTGCCTCCCTGATGCAACTCCAGGGCAGGGTATTGAAGGCGTTGGCGATGTCTAGAGACACCGCCAAGACGACCCCACCCCGGGCCACAGCATCCCCCGTCGTGAGGGCTCGCACGCGCATGATGGCGTCCACCGTAGAGCGCCCCCTGCGGAAACCAAACTGGCTCTCCGCCAAATCCGGCCCCTCCTGCACCAGCCACCCGACGAGGCGGTCTGCAATGACTCTTTCAAAGAGCTTGCCCACCTCGTCGAGCAGCACGATGGGCCGGGTGTAATACCACCCTTACAATACATTATTTTTCCTTCTAAAATCCAATCTGCCTACCCTTTTCCCAACTACGTTGGGGTCGGCTTCCAGTCTAACCGGATTCAGCTAAATACCAGTATTTTACATGGAACGACTGCCCGTCTGACCTCCACAACCCAATAACTGAGTAATACGTTGCCCCTTGGTAAGACTGGTTGTCAGACTTTCGGGCTTCTGACGACCCGTAACGACTGTCAAAGATCCACGAATGATAGACGGGACCAACGGCTTAACATGCTTTCCGAGGCACGGAGGAGTCTTGGTATGTAAAGATGGTCATCCATCCACGGACTAACCCTGACAAGCGTAGCCTATCCTGATAGATCGACCCGTGCGGCTGTTATTACTTAGCCACGAGCATTGCTAGTTATTATTTTTTCTTCTAAAATTATAGTTAAAACATTCTCAACATTTTCTTTTATATCCAAACTATAACATAGAACTTAGGACTATAATAAAAGCGAAATATGACCAATAAACTCCCCCGTGATATTCCAAAAATACTTTACAGGCATTGCCGTAGCTCCATAAGCCTACGACCATCTACAGGACAATAAAAACGCGACAACCTCAAGGTTGAGCGGTCACGGCGACATTTGAACACTGCAGAATGTTACCTATACGTATAAATAAACTATTGAAGCGCCCTAGTTTTACCCTTGGGCACAGATAATATAATACTACCCTTGGGGTAAGATACTTAACTTACAAACACTATGTTTCATGTCATATTATTATGTTGTGTAACCTTAGCATAGCGGTATCCCCTGTGTTTTGTTGCAGAGGTCAGGCGGCATTCGCCACGTGTAAAATGGTGGCATTCAGTCGCATTAAGACGCAGATATATGCCAACGGCCTTGAGTGGTTAGCTTGTGTGTTCTGTGCTGAGCTTACGCAACGCGTCGTCCACCCAGTAATAGGACTCACCCATCAAGGAGCGCTATCCCAAATTAGACGCATTATTAATCCTAACTAATAATATAAATGCGTAAGTAAAGTTTGTTTGTTTGTTTGTTACCTTTTCACGCCTAAATCACTGAACCGATCAAACTGAAATTTTGCATTTACGTTTTCAGGTCTGCAGAAATAGACATAGGGTACCTTTTATCCCGAAAAAAATTACTGTTCCCGAGGAAAACAACAATAACGTTCTTATGATAATAGATGAAACACAGGCAATGTCCTAGTTCAGGCAATTAACACTAGTGAACTTGACATACATTAAGCAAAACTGTATTTACTGTTTTACTTTAAAACTTGAATGAATTTTATTTATTATTTATTTTCTTTATTTATTTACTTGATGGCGCCACGTGTCTTTCGAATCATGATTGAATTATATTATTACAAGCAGAGTACAACCCGATTTGATTGACAAATTCTAAATTAATGCGAGCGAAACCGCGGGCAAAAGCTAGTTTATTAATTTATTATACATAAAACATAAGGTATTATATGAAAACACGTAAGTATACCAAAAAATAAGTAATTAACTTATGTTTAAAATGGTGAACGTGCCATAAAAATAAGCTTGATAGTTTTTGCTTGATTCTCAGTTTTTTATCCGCGTTAGACAATAATTTACAAATTAATTACACTGTGTAATGTAAACATAATCTAAAATATTCACATATTAGGTTATTAAGAAAATTCTCTAATCTAACATATGTTTTTTTTCCAAATCAATAACACTACTCGTGATCTTCAGTTTAAAATAAGTCGTTTATCATCGTAGTAAATATAAGTAGTAGCATGTAGATGGACAGAAAACCAACTTAAGTTCTCAGATGGATGGTACTTGGATTTGATATTGTCAATGATGAAAAATGCTGAAACTTTTCACTAAATTATATGAGTAACATACGAATCTTGGCACAATTATGATTGTAGAATGAAATAACGTGAGCTATTTTTGATGATCTTGTCCGCTGCAATAGAAGAACTACACAGATTTCTCTCTCAAATCTGCTCTTCTCATCTTCAAATCTCAAAGTATTTTGTATTTATTTGAAAAATAATGTATAGTTTGCGCGCAAGTGCTAGTCACCGCTTGAGATATGTCACATACCTCAGGCGGTGCCTCTCCCATCATTCTCTCACGACTCACATACCGTATGTGAGATGTGAGAGAGTGATGGGTAGACAAACGTCAAGCTTACTCAGTCTGCCAACCTTGTCAATCGCGCGCTCCCCCGTCTCACCGCTCACATACCTCAGATGACGACTAGCACTTGCGCGCACACTATAGTAAAAAAATTCTTCGTTTTCTAAAGTTAGAGAATGTTTTACTGCAGTGATGAGTCACGTGAATTACAAGTACTATCTACAATTCTGCACGCATAGAGTTGAGCTAGCAGAGCCACGCAACAGAACAATAACATTAGGGCATATTGTACTACGCACGGTAGTCGCAATGCATTGTTTTAATGGTAGCAATAAAGTGTCTTCAAATTAATGGTTTATTGTTCTTTGTGAGCGGCCAATGGATCGGAACTTACTGTGCTTTGTTGTACTGTTATGATAATGATCCACGTAACTTTATACTGAACGATAATGTTAACGACATATTATGCTATTTAAATTAGTGTTGGGTAACTGCGTCTTCCTGTGTATGGTGCTCTTTAGTGAACAAACGGCCACTCCTAGCTTCCTTTGTAGTAGAAGAATAATGTTAGGTAGAGCTTGTCCACTCGGAAATGACGCGGTCCAATACTTAAGGGGATACGTCGATAATTTTGTGTTTTTAAAATCATTTGGGTTTTCGATATGTGTTAGCTGACTATATTGTCTACTTCTGTACTAAAACCGAAACATGATTACTTAAAATTTTTTCGATAGAAAAGCATTCCAAAGTAGCACCGTCTATTTTCTGTTTTATACGATTATACGTAAACAGTTCCTGCCATAAAATTTGCTTTAAATCAAAGGTCTCAAATACCTTTGATTTAAAGCAAATAAATTATTTATTTTACTACACTACCACTACTCTCTCTCTACTCTCTACTACTTTTTACTATTTGTTTGATATTTTAAAAATTTCCTTAGCTAAAAATTGATTTAAGTATAGCATTTTGTCATAAATCTACATTTAAATGTAGTGCGTTTAAATTCCGGTGCGCGTGAGAGTCTTCTCTCGCGTCAAAATACTTACATACCAAGCTAAACCACGCTTCGATATAGGGCCTTAAATTTGTATACGTTGTACACTATAGTAAATCGGTATTGGGGCGCGTCATTTCAGACTGGACAAGTCCTACCAGAATTCTCGTTTCATCGACACTGTTAGAAGTAATGACTTGTCTACTGTACTTTGATGATATCATACTTCGATCGCCTGTTTGCTTTCTACGCGTCAGTTGAAAATGACGTTAGTTCACTATGAAAACTGTAGTGCCATTCTGTAAACATCTCACCGTGATAACTCGGGTGAAGTGAGCGTGAAGTGAGTCGTCATGCCACCTGACGGTTGACACTATTGACAGCTCACTTTAAGATCACTTCACTCATGTTTTCACGGTGAGATATTTACAGAATAGCACTACTGTGTTCAATAATAAACTTACCCAATATCATGAAAGATTGTTTGGAGATACAGTAAAGTAGAAATCTAATCAGCTTAAAATTTAATAAATCTCGCTAAACACGTCAGTCTTTTCTAATACGAAAAAGCTAACAGTGTAGCTTGTTGCTTGGAAGAAATAAAATTCTCCAAAGAAATAATTTTAAGTCTAACCGCTAAACAAACCGTAGAAAAGAATAAAATTTGACGTCGACGCTGTGTAGTACCCTCCACGGGCCACGTTATTTTCATACGAAAAAACAAGTCTCTAACGTTAATGTATATAACACAGTCACGGCCCAGGGCCCCTGAACAATTTACATTTTATATAAATATTGAAGAATAACCATGTTGGTAATGTTCGAGATAAAATGGATTCCGACGACCTCCGTCCATTTGGATGGGAACTCGGTGTGTTACCATTTTGATATGATGAAATTATACAGGGTTTCATATTATTATTTGCTGATTGGGAGTTGAATTAAACTTGAATGTTTTAGCAACTACTTACTTACTTACTTTTAGTAGGGTTAACTGATATCCATATGTGAAAAATAAAGTCAACTGAAAATTCAGAAGGAAAAACATCCGGAGGGTTGCACTGATCCTACGATTGACAAAGTTATTAAAAAACAACCGGGCAAGTGCGTGTCGGATCATGCACAATGAAGAGTTCCTTAGTTGAAAAGAATTTATCCCAAAAACAAACTTAACATTGTAGTTGAAACACTAGAAATCCCAAAAAAAAAAATTTTTATGCGATAAAATTACAAATTACCTATTTTCGGATTTTTTCCTTTACTTGTGCTGTGGAACCTTGCTTCTTGCTAAATTTCAGAATTTATTCTAGGTCAACGGTAACCTTATAGGTTTTGATTTACTTGCGAGTATCAAAATATATCGCATAAATGACCGTATTTTTTTACTGCATTGACTTAGAAGCTTGATTCTTTTAGAGCTCCAAGGAACCATAGACCTACGTATTTGATATTAATTTAAACTTGATACCTCCACGCGTTTCTGAGAAAAAGGGTCTTGACAGACTGATAGACAGACAGAACAACAAAGTGATCCTATAAGGGTTTTCCTTTTGCGGGACGGAACCCTAAAAATAATTTCAAAAAACCTAAGGATTTCATTTATTGTATTGCACAGCTAGACGTTATTATTTTGTTACTTGTCAGATAACCACGTTTGAATATAATGATTTAACGAAGAGACGTTATCACAAGCGACGAAATTCTGCACTTCTAGGGAACAAAATACCATTGCTAGCATAATATACGCTATGTAACATTTATGGCGTTGAAGCGTAATACGCATATTTCCTTGCATTTTAAGTTCTTCTTTCGAGACTGAATAAAATTAGCAAAAGCTAAGGTATTTATTTAGTGGCGAGATATTTCGGTAACCTTTCGTTCCATCATTACAAAGTTGCGATTCTTTAGGAACTCATCAATACCAAATTGTTTATTTTTACAAAATTGAACATGAAGCAATTCACATACAAATATTATATTATATCTTAGTATACCCTGCATAGATATCTCTTTTGTTGACTGTACTATCAAAAAACGCCAGGCCTTTCCAATTCCAAAACAATTTTACTTGCAAGCTGCAATTGTAGGACAAACAAAGAACTGTAGGGGCACGGTGAATCAGTGTATACAAAAAGCAACTTTAAGGTGTAAAGGCATCCGTTTTGTTGATAGTACCTACTGAAAAGCAAATTTAGTTTAAAACACATTTTGAGGTCATAGTTACATCGAAAAATCGAAACTACCTAATCGAGAACAGGGTTCACCTGTCTAAGATATGCGGTTTAGTAGCACATTATTATTGCACGAAGCTACCACGTGGGGCAGGATCACAGCTGGCTACGTGGAAAAGGTTCACTTTTTATTATTAAGTTAATTTACAAAAACGTTATGCGATTGAATGTGTGAGCTGTTTGTGAACGGATTAGGTTGAAGGATCTTGTTTATTGTTAGGTTTATAGGTACCTTGTTACCTTTTGGTGATTTGCTTTGTTTCATGATTTGGTGACGTATTTGAAAGGCGATACAAAAATATGTGATTAACTAATTAACAACGTGGCAATGCTGCGCTTTTGAATTGATTGATAGCCGCTGTTCCCCTTTTTAATATGTAGGTACCAAGTAAGTACAGATAACAGCACAGGTTATACCAAACTGTCAAATTCCTCCAAATGATTTAAAAACCTTAAAATGTTGATGGTTAAGTTCAAAATCGATTGAGATCATTTGACAGTTTGTAGTAACTTGACCTGCTGTTTTCTGCACCTACATAATATTATATATTTGAGTGTTAGCTTGTTTAATGTTTTAAGATTATGGGATTTATACAAAATAGAAATAATTAAGTCAAAAATATTATAATAACCTAACCTAACTAAAACTATAAAAAAACTAAAATATGGCGTCGAAAATTTCTGCGCGTCGATGTCGACTGGTCCAAGAGACTGGCAGTATTGCCACATTGTATGTCAATGCTTAGCCTCTGGCCAAGATAAAAGCCAGACCTTGGGTCACGGGAAGTGTCAACCAGCCGTTTGGAGATTTCGTTGAACAAACCATGAGTACCCCACCCACTCAGACCCCACGACCCGAGGGCAACCCCAAACGGCTCGAGAATATAATTACCGATAAGGTCAGGACACTTCCGCCGCTTGAGGGTTTCCGCAGCCGCAGCAGTAGCGCCAGCAAAGCACACCGAGCCAGGAAGATGGGATGGCGCAAGAGTATCGACAAACTTTGCGTCCCACACTAAAGGCCTACCCACCTTCCATGGAAATAAACACATGCCGTCCGGTCTCTTGCCATAGTCGCGTGTCAAGCCATTGGGTTCTAATACAGCTGGAACGCCGACGGGACGGTGACAAGGGCTCGTCGGATGATTTCATTAATGTTTTAAGTATATTTCACAGTAAAAAGATGAAAAGATGAGGTAAGATTCTACAAAATAGACATACAAGATAGGTAGATTCTGTAACATATTTGTGAGTGACCTCAATAGCCTGGATACGGGGTTTCTAAAACATAGACTAGCATGCCACATGGGACAGTGGCTGTCATCGGAGCACTTAAAGCGATGCAAGAATACATGTCTGCCTTACCCTCTGGGAGACACATGTGTGCACACATTAGGTACGTCAGTAAGCACTTATATCTACAGTATATAAACCAGGGCGTAAATGTGACACATCGAGCTCACACAAATATTGTATTAGTTTCCTAGAAGAGCGTTGACCGCCATATAAGGGCCGCAGAGAGGGCTGTCATGAAAATGATGGCAGAGGGGTTTGACTTTGTGGTGTCAAAAATTACTTTTGAAAAAATATCTATTTACTTTCATATATAACGTTTCAATGACGTCATTCGCCGGTAAATTGCAGACGCTATGTGGCGACCACCGCTCTTTTAGGAGACCGTAGCTTTAGCGACAGAGACTGCGCTCGCCAAAGCCAAACTTTTTGTAAAACTCAATGAGTTATATTTACGGCCGACTTCCAAAGATTTAAATCGTTAGATTCGCCCAACCGCGTCAAAAGATAGTCGCGTTTCTGTTTCGCTTTGACACCTCTGACACATAATGACGCAGTGCAGTGACTTGACTTGATTGTTATGGAAACGCTATTGAATAATGTGTGAGCTCACTCCCTCCATTCCATGTCCATGGTCCATGGCCCTTTACGGGGCACCGGTGTGGGCGCGTTCCCTGAGGCTGCAACCAGCCCCCCGGTTGAACGCCAGAGGGTCATGGCCATCCGGCTAGTCCGGGGATACCGCACGGTCTCTTGTGAGACGGCGAGCCTCCTTGCCGGATTACCGCCATGGGATCTGGAGGCAAAAGTCCTCGCGCACGTGTGGGAGTGGCGCGAGGAGGCGAAACGCCGGGGTGTAACTCCGCTGCCACGAGAAATCACGGTACAGCGGACAGAGCTCCGGCGGCGGCGGGATCTCATGGCGACATGGAGAGTGCGATTGTCGCAACCCAGCGCTGGGCACGCCACAATTGTGGCGATAAGTCCCCTGTTTGAGGAGTGGATGGAGAGGCGCCACGGCGTCCTTACCTTCCGCCTGACGCAGGTCCTCACCGGACACGGTTGTTTCGGGAGGTTCCTGTTTCGGATAAGGCGGGAGGAAACGCCCGGGTGTCACCATTGTGTGGATCGCCCGGAGGACACGGTGGAGCTTACAGTGGAGGCCTGCCCGGCTTGGGCGGAGCACTGCCGTGTTCTCACGGAGGCGATCGGCGGCGGCGATCTCTCGCGTCCAAACCTGGTCCAGGCCATGGTGCGGAGCGAGAGTGCACGGGAGGCCGTCACCTCCTTCTGCGAAGCAGTAATGCTCGCGAAGGAGGAGGCGGAACGCGTGAGGGAGAGGCAACAGCCGCGCCCTCGCGCCCCTAGCCGCCGCAGGAGACGCCCTGGGCGGCGGGAATCTATCGCCGTTCCCGGCCACCGTAGGCGCGGGCTTGCGGACGACGAGTAATGGGCAGCTCGCCGTCCGGTAAGGACCAGGCCCGGGTCGACGGCGCGTTGTGTTTCACGCGCGCCTCAATGAGATGTCAGCAGTGACGGGGTCCAATAGGGCCGATGCCGCCGGGGTCGCGGGTTGTTCGAAAGAGATACCGTGGCCCTGGCACAGGCAACTGAAGGAACACGGGTGGGTTTTAGTCAGTTGATGATTTCCCACCCACAAAAAAAAAAAAAAAAGTTCGCAGGTAAACCAATAATCAGTATAGTTACAGTACGACACAACTTAGATGTACGGCCTCCCGCTCTGCCCAGAGCGGGAGAAGTCATTTGATGATTTCCCATCCACAAAAAAAAAAAAAAATGGATACTTTTTCACATGACTGAGTACGGTGAGGGCAAATCTAGTGATTTAAATCTTTGCCGAGTACTGTATTTTCTAACGACAACTATATTAAAATATGAGAAAGGCTTGTGGCTAAGTAATAACAGCCCCCCTCCGTGCCTCGGAAAGCAAGCTAAGCCGTTGGCACCGGCTGTCATTCGTGTATCTTTGACAGTCGTTACGGGTCGTCAGAAGCCCGAAAGTCTGACACCCTTACCAAGGGTATTTCGTAGTACCCCGTAGCTGGGTTGTGGAGATCAGATATGCAGTCGCTCCATATAAAATACTGGTATTCAGCTGCATCCGGTTAGACTGGAAGCGGACCCCAACATAGTTGAGAAAAAGCTAGGCATACGAGTAGGTACTAAAATATTCTAAATACTTAGAACAAACAAATATCAGATTTCGATGAAGGCTGTATATTAATATTAATCATTTCAGCTATTATGATCCATTGTTTATTGTAAATTACAGAAGCCTTGAGACTAAAGGCTGCTAAGAGAAACAATTAGAAATCTGAGTCGAACGCGTTTGCGTGCTACCCAAACAATTAGAAGCAAACCTCTCGGCTGGGCCGGGAGTCAATTAGCAAGATTATCGTTCGTTCGCAAAACTTGCATCAACTAGGTCATGATGGGCGCAGCCAGTGTTTTACTGGCAACAAAAACTATATTGGCATTTAATTCCGATTGTTAGAAAATTGATTAACCCCTTCTAAATAACACGATGTCGACGCCGCCGCGCAGTCGCAACAACTAGAAACTTTTGTTTATAATATACCGAGTTTTTGAAATGTGTTACAGTGGTCAGTGGCAGTGAGCCGAGCCGCTTGATGCGAGCATTGCGAGCGTATGTTTGTTCTTTGGTATAAATTAAACATCGTTTTGTTTTTTTTCTTCTTCTTCCATTAACAACAACTAAATTAAATTAGTGAAGCACACACAACCTCTAAGTCCGTCATTCTGAATAAAAATAGAGCACGTTTGAGTCAAGTGCTCGAAGCGAGCGTTCGCTACGTTTAGCCGACGACGTTCGCACGGACGCAAAAATATAGTGGGATTTTATCGCGCACTGGATTTTCAACTCTCGTTGTTGAGCCGAGCGTTGAAAATCCAACTTAATAACAACAGAGTGCATTCTAGCGCGTCGAAAAAACATACTGTTGGATTTTCAACTCTCGGGGCTAAGCAGAGAGTTGAAAATCCAGTGCGCGAAATAAAATCACCGCGATATCTTTACGTCCGTGCGAACGTCAACTTAGTGTATCGCCGCCGTTTTGTAACAAGAAATGGAGAAATGGAGCGCGCTTGACCCATATGCTCTAAGCAAGCGTTCGTTGCGTCTTGCGTATCGCCGTTTTGCAACCATGCTCGCCTCGAATGATACATTACAAACAAACGTTACTAGTCAGTCTTCGCCTTTAAAGACAAAACTTTACATTCTGTACTTAGTACATGTAAATTACATTTAATAATTTTGTAAATTCAACCAGTTTAGGTTAGTGTTGGAACCTATTCTTGTTCAACGTTTTGTTTATTGGGAATTGATAAAACCGCGACTCTGTTTCGTCACAGAGTCGCCTATGACTTCCATAAATTTCCAGTCCAAAAACTGAGAGACAGCAGCGTCACTGGTGCCAGAAGGCTTGCTTTTCAGTCACCAACTCCAGCATGATGAATGGAAATTAATCAACAATAAACCATTGAATAATATAACTTGGTTTTACAACGAGTCAATGACCTTTCGGAAAGCATTTTCTAGTAACTGTACACGTACCATTAGACAAAACCGGCTAAGTACGTGTCGGACCACGCACTATGAAAGGGTTCCGTAGTTGAAAAACATTTATCCCAAAAACAAACTTAACAATGTAGTTGAAAAACATGTTCTCTCAAACATTGATATAACTACGCCACGGTATTCTCCAACTGCTTTATGTTTGTAACCGCAAAACATTTTTTCATGATTCTAAGTCAACGGGAAATAATAGGTTTTGATTTATTTATGAAACTATGTCGCACAAATGGCCTTATTTTTTTATTGCGTTGACTTAGAAGCTTGAGCTCCAAGGGACCATATACCTAAGTATTTTATATTAATTTTACGCGTACCAGAAAAAAAGGTTCTTGACAGACTAACAGGCAGACAGACGGACAACGAAGGGTTCCGTTTTTACCCGACTGCGCCAGAAGGAGGGTTATGTTTTTCGAGAGTATGTATGTATAATGGTTTGGCACGCTCTGCGGCCTGAACGGCTCGATGGATTTTAGCTTGAGAGCTGTCGTTATATTTGTATTTACTGTGAGAGTGACACTGGGTATATCAAAATAAAAAATAAACAAATTGGCGGATTTTTGGCGCCAAATTATGTATTAATTTTTTTTTTTTTTTCAAAACCTGTCAATTGGGGTATCAAAATAAAGGGCCCATTTAAAAATATAGTAAAAATGGTATGGGTCCCTCCTGCTTCAAACATTTATTAAATTTAAAATAGGCTTTTAATTGGGCTTGTGGATTATGTTATTGTAGAGTTGCTGCAATTTCCTTAGATTTGTGATTCTTGTGTAAGACTGCTGTGGAAAGTTGCTTTTGATTTAATTGTAGAAATGGCTACCTGGGCTGAAGGACTATTGGTCAAATGGTCAATGACAGGGTTTTAATCCACTTCAAAAAAACCGGCCAAGTGCGTGTCGGACCACGCACAATGAAGGGTTCCGTAGTTGGGATGAATTTATCTTAAGAACAAACTTAACATTGTAGTTGAAAATATGTTCTCCCATACATTCCAACTGTAAATGTAAGTTTGTACTCACAATATTGATAGATTTACCATGTTATTTTAAGACCACAGACTTCTTATAGGTTTTTCTGTAATCTACGGGTAAAGATCTATTTTCTGTATTTTTCTCAAAATTTTAGGCTCAGTAGTTTCGGAGATAAGGGGGGGAATGGTCAATTTTCGTCTATTTTCTTAAATAACTTAAAAACAATTTATTTTAAAATTATAAAAAAAAAATATTTGAGACCCTCATAGACCCTTTCATTTGACATGCCACATGGCTTTTATTTTTAATTTTCTTATTTGCCCCCCAAAAGTGACCTCTATATTCAAAATTCATTTATTTACTTTACCCGTCCGTGTTTGGGTCACAGAAATTCATAAGTGTACCAAATTTCAACTTAATCGGTCCATTATATTCGGAGCAAATTGGTTGTGACAGACGGACAGACAGACAGACAGACACACGAGTGATCCTATAAGGGTTCCGTTTTATCCTTTTGACGTACGGAACCCTAAAAAGTAATTAGCGTAACAAACACAATAGTATACTTATTGTCTAAACATTAGGTCTATTTATTCTTGTTGTGTAATGGCGAGGAGTGGATTGTTATAGGCTGATAATGATTAATCTTGGTGTTCCTAGTTAATAAAAAATAATCTACTTAGCTGCACGCGCAATCCTAGTCTAAAGTCACAGGCGGAGTTGCATGAGGAAACCTGCATTTTACTGGACACTAGGAAGGTTGTTGATGAAGCAATAGCATGGAGGTCTGTCTAAAGTTGAGGCCAACAAACTTATGTTTGTGCATTGCATTTGCAGGGCACAAACCATTTTTACATACCTAGACTCCTCCGTGCCTCGGAAAGCAAGCCGGCTGTCATTCATGGATCCTTGACAGTCGTTACGGGTCGTCAGAAGCCCGAAAGTCTGACAACCAGTCTTACCAAGGGGTATCGTATTACCCAGTAATTGGGTTGTGGAGGTCAGATAGGCAGTCGCTCCATGTAAAATACTGGTATTCAGTTGACTGGAAGCCGACCCTAACATAGTTGGGAAAAGGCTAAGCAGGTTGATTGCAGGGCACAAACTTGGTTTACTTGGCACCGTCAAGTTAAGATTTTGTGATGGCCACGTCATGAAATTAACATACTTATAATGTAGCTAAAATCTAATTTACTGGTTAAAGTTATAGGTGTATTTTCTCAACAATACTTATGCAATAGACAGACAGACAATACACTTAGGTACACCTTGACTAACATTAACCGTAGCTACAGCAAGTCAATGAAACTCCAAGTGTTTGCGGTATGCGCTCAGGCCGCGCCGCGCAACCCAATCCGCGCATCCAAGATGGCGCGCATAGAGCACTGCGCACACGCCGTGTCCGTTACGCTTGACCACTGAAGCGCGAACAGTTTTTTTCTACATAAACATTGTTCGCAGTAGAGAAATCGCCGGGCGTGACTGCGGCCATTGTTGTACGAAGCTAAACGCAGAGAATATTAGAGCGTGATACGGTAAAATAACGTATAAATATACAATACGTGAATATGTAATGCCTGAATGGGAAGAGGTGACATTCTGTGATGTAGCAGCCGTTCAAGTGAAGTATAGAAACAGCAGTTATTTTAACTAAAGCTGCTCACATCTAGAGCACTACAAAAGTTTTCAATATTGGATCGCTAATCAGTTCGTCGCTTCGCAAACCATACCATTATTTCCCTTGGGTGTTTTCAGATGCAACTAAGTAAGGAATTATCTACGGAAGTCTCGGGGTAACCGAGCGCAACGTAGAACGCCGTCTATGGTAGCTTAAGTTCTCCATATAAGGAAATGGTAATATTCCCCATGCTTGATTATCGTGCCTAGCCATGAATGAAATGTTGGAAGGAAAAAAATACTTATTTCTTCTTTTGTCGGATCGGCACGTGTCACATAATTATCTATCTATACAACGTGTTCCTTTTGATATCCCATAACTCTAGGGTATGAGACCATCATTTTGAACAACTTTTACTATGGGACTCGCGAAAAAAAATCTGCTGTTCCCTACATTTTGACGAGTTATGCGAACATAAAGATGTAGTGAGCAGCTAATTTTTTTTCGCGATTTTATGTTTGGTCCCGTGGTAAAAGTTGATCAAAATGATGGTCTCATTAATACCCTAGAGTTATGGGACATCAAAAGGAACACGTTGTATAAATATAAATGAATGGCTAATGTATAAATGGCTGAATTAAATATAATGATAATAGAATGAAATAATATAATGTATATAAATATAATGTATATAATGTATGAATGGCTAAATGTGTTGCTATAAGCGCAAAACTCGCGAGCGGCTGGACCAATTTAGCAATGTTTTTGTTTTTTTCAAATATTCTTTGAAGTTCGAGGAAGGTTCTTATGACGAGAAGAAGAATTTGGAAAAGTTGCCGGGAAAAAGAGAAAATTCGGGAAAATTTAAAGTGCATTTTCTATGGGATTTTTGCATGAATTAAGTACCTATTGATACGAGTACGACAGGACAACGTCTGTCGTGTCAGCTAGTATGAGAATAAATTGGTAGGTTATGCTATCCGTGGTATATTAGTCAGGAAGCAAGGTTGGCAGCGGAACTGATGGCCCAGGATGCGCTTTGTCATTCCTATCGAAAAGGCTGTGAGCGACGATAAAATCACTGTGGCAAGTAGGTATCTGATGATTGAGAGAAAGTGCTACTTCTGCTAAGCACAAGTGGAAAGGCGATGGACAACTACCCATCGAGGAATCGAACCTATGATTAGACGGTGCAATTTTATCAACTCTGAACCTAACATAATTGGGCGAAATGACACACAGATTGCAGTTCTTGTCTTTAATGATATCGTGAAAGCTGGTTTCGTAATTTAGAAAGAGAGGTCCCTAAGCCCTAATTGTTACGTTGGCGGTCTTTATGTTGAGCTTACTTAATATATTAGGTCTTTACCTATGAAATTGCCGTTCTGCAGTACTGGCCATTACAAATCAAAATAATTTTTGTTTGGCTAAGAATTCTAATTTCAAATTAATTTTATTTTAAAAACATGGATTTTTTTTTCCAAAAGTAGTCATTTGTTTATTGATTAGTGTTACATTTTCATCGCATTTCAATCTTTTTCGTCATCATGAATACGTTAAAAATTCGAGTAATTATGGAATATGAGTACCGTCGTGGCAGCAACGCGGCACAAGCGGCACGCAACATCAACGACGTTTACGGAGCTAACACTACAAACCAACGCACCACTTGTTATTGGTTTGCTCGCTTCCGTTCTGGAAATTTCGACCTGAAAAATGAACCTCGCGGTCGTCCGAAGACTTTGGTCGACAATGACGAATTAAAGGCGATTGTGGAAGCTGATGATACACAATCTACGGCTGAATTACCAGCAGCTTTCGACGTTAGCGTCAAAACAATATTGGTCCATTTGCGTCAAATTGGCAAGGTAAAAAAGCTTGACAAATGGGTGCCCCACGAACTCAATGATCGCCAGCGCGAAGTACGCGTCGAGACGTGCCTTGCACTGCTCAACAGACACACAAATGAAGAAATTTTGAACCGCATTGTTACCTGCGATGAAAAATGGATTCTGTTTGATAACCGCAAGCGCTCAGCAAGTTGGTTGGATCCTGGTTCAGCACCTAAACAATGCCCTAAACGAAAACTTACCCCTAGAAAAGTGATGGTCACTGTTTGGTGGTCTAGCGCCGGTGTGATTCATCACAGCTTCTTACCAAACGGGGTGAGCACTACTTCAGATGTGTACTGTGAAGAACTGAACACAATGATGGAGAAGCTGGCACATCTCCAACCAGCATTGGTCAATCGCTCGTCTCCGCTGCTCCTGCACGACAACGCGCGACCTCATACTGCACAGCAGACGGTCTCCAAGTTGCAAGAACTGGGGTTGGAAGCTCTCCGTCATCCGCCCTACTCACCAGACCTTGCGCCTACAGACTACTACTTTTTCCAGAATTTGGATAACTTCTTGGCGGGAAAAAATTCAATACCCGAGAGGCAGTACAAAATGCCTTTGAAGAATTTGTTGCCTCCCGTCCAGCTGATTTCTTTAAGAAGGGCATCAATAAACTGCCACTGCGTTGGCAAAGATGCATTGTTTGCATGGGTGATTACTTCGATTAATACAAATAAAAAATGCATGAAAAAAATTCGTTTAAATTTTTTCATACAAAACGGCAATTTCATAGGTAAAGACCTATTATAAGTAGAAACTTCTATAATAATCAGAAGATAATTAAGGTTCAGATTGCTCTGAACACACATGGTCAGCAGATCTGCTGTCAAAGCTCATGCTCAGATGTTGTGGTTGGTTGTCTGAAATAAAAAAAAAACCGGTCAAATGCCGTAGTTGCCGTAGTTGGGATGAATTTATCCCAAGAACAACTTAACATTGTAGTTGAAAAACATGTTCTCCCATACATTCTAACTAAAAATGTAAGGGTGTACTCACAATATTGAGAGATTTACCATGTTGTTTTAGGACCACAGACTTCTTATGGGTTTTTCTGGAATCTACAGGTAAAGGTCTATTTTCTGTATTTTTTTTTCAAAATTTTAGCCTCAGTATTTTCGGAGATAAGGGGGGAATGGGCAATTTTCGACTATTTTCTTAAATAACTATAAAACAATTCATTTTAAATTTATAAAAAAAATATATTTGAGACCCTCATAGTAAGCCCTTTTATTTGATATGTCACACGGTATAGTTTGCAAAACATTTTTTTTTCTTAATTGCCCCCCAAAAGTGACCTTCATATTCAAAATTCATTTATTTACTTTACACGTCTGTGTTTGGGTCACAGAAATTCATATGTGTACCATATTTCAACCTAATCGGCTCATTAGATTCGGAACAAATTGGCTGTGACAGACGGACAGACAGACAGACACACGAGTGATCCTATAAGGGTTCCGTTTTATCCTTTTGAGGTACGGAACCGTAATACTTCAACTTTTATACATACACCCCAATTTTACCAATAACGTTGGTACTATAATAACAATAAAACCTTTACCAATTAACAGACCACAGATCCATACAGTGTTATAAAGAAAATCAAAAACGAATGTATCCTATTATTAATAATCCTCTTCCGATAGAATATCAAACTATGATAACACTGGAAATTGGTGCGAATGTTATTGAGTTTAACATTTGATTAAATCCAATAAGCTTTCAGAAACTCATCGTATAATAGTATTAGATTTATTATGTGTCTTCATTTTCATATAATATTAAGATCCACGGCCTTCGCAGTCTTTTCAGATTTGTTGAATATCTATATTATAAGTATCTGTTACTTAGTTAATACTTGAGAGTATCTTCAGTTTAAAACTTTATTATTTCGCTTTATTGTTTTTGTAGCCGAAAGTCTGACAACCAGTCTTACCAAGGGGTATCGTATTACCCAGTTACCGGGTTGTGGAGGTCAGATAGGCAGTCGCTCCATGTAAAATACTGGTATTCAGCTGTATCCGGTTAGACTGGAAGCCGACCCCAACATAGTTGGGAAAAGGCTAGGCAGAGGCTAGTAGTAGTAGTAGGCTAGTTTTTGTAGCCTATCTATAGATAGGCTACAAAAACAATCAATCTGCCTAGCCCTACTTTCAAATTAGCTGTGTAGGATCACTGCTTAGCTAAAAACATTTTTACAAAAAAAGAAAACAACCGACTGCCAAAAATATATTAAAAAGGATTATCTTTGGATCTGTATTTTAGTTTTTTGTCACCGACTTCCGAAGTTAAAGTTATTTTTCACTTTGAGTTTTTTTGTAAAAAAGTTTTTATTTTTCACTTTTTAGTTATGGTACCTACCTCACCCACACCAATTCGTATACCACTACCTACTTGTATGTAAACAACAGTGACAACTTTTAGAACATCATCAAGATAGGTACACAAAGTGGATTAAACACGTATTATCGAAGCTAACTCAAAAACCACCCAAGCAATATTTATATGGGACCACCTCTGAAGTATAGGTACCTACCAAACAAAAAAATAATTATTAAAAACAATTCTGAATTCTTTATTGCGTACCATAATGTATGAAGTTGGTAGGAAAATTATTATATTAGTAACAATTATGGACCCTGTCGGGCACAGCATAAGATCAATGTAGGAGAGAGGAGGACAGAAGAAAACTGGGTGCTTAATGTGATAAATTTAATTATTAGTTATTTATTTGGCGTTATAAATCTGTTTTATTATTAAAGAATAGAATATAATAATTATAATGCAGTTTTTTAAATTAGATACATTTATTTATTTATTTAATAACATTGTAAAAACCATTTTTTTATATTCATATTGTACTATTTACTTATTAGTATTTTTATTTATAACGTAATTAATATTTATTATTATCCCTAAGGTAAGTTATTTATTGGACGCTCCAAATCATTTCATAATTGGCGGAGTTATGGCGAAACAAACGTACAAAAAAAAAACATTTCAATTGAGAACCTCCTCCTTCTTTTGAAGTGGATTAAAACCCTGTCATTGACCATTTGACCAATAGTCCTTCAGCTCAGGTAGCCATTTCTACAATTAAATCAAAAGCAACTCCACAGCAGTCTTACACAAGAATCACAAATCTAAGGAACCTGCAGCAACTCTACAATAACTTCTCCTGCTATCAGGGGTCATCAAGCGTACGATACAATCTAACCGCAGTATCGAAGTACCTAAGTTTAACTTAGTACGATCGATAATGACTCCTACGGTACATGCGGGCTCATCAAGTATGCGCATGAGTATCATGTAATTTGAATAGATGCGCCTGAACAGGCTTGAACAAAGGATAATCAACCGGAAGCGATATACAAACGGGTTTCGTAAACAACGTTGTTGGAAATAAAATAGCAGTTTTGCTGGTTTTATTATTTGTGACATTAAGTGCTCGATAATAACCACCCTAGAGACCATTCAGTGATAGCTAATAATGAACTGTTATCATAAACCACGATAATCTAGCGATACTTCCCCATAGCACATAATAGCATAATCAGCCTATAATGTTCCCACTACTGGGACTCAGGCCTCCTCTCGGTGAGTAATCCACCACGCGGGCCCAGTGCGGGTTGGTAGAATTCATCATGTCACATGTCCTTTTGGTTCTTGGTCAATGGACATGCCGGTTTCCTCACGATGTTTTCCTTTACCGTTTTGAGAGCAGTGGTGATGAAATAATTTACACAAGTTATAGCTCCTATCTTGGTTCGAATCTAAGACCGTACGACCTACAACTCGTAAGCGCGGCCGTTACAACTGGCCCACCACTGCTCTACTGCTCTTTTCGCCAAGAGGATTACGTAATCACATACTTACTTTTTTTTTTAACCCGTCCTGTCGAAACCCTGGGCAAAGGCCTCCTCCCATTTATTCCACTTTTCCCTAATCGATGATCATAATCCCACCTATCTTTCTATCTAATCTATTCATCTATATATACATAATAAAATCGTAAACCGTGTCTACATTAAAGATTTTTGCAAGAAAAATACTGGAAGAGGCGAAAAATAAGTAAAAGAACGTAAAAAAATATTTTTTGAAATTTTTATCTGTCGGTTTGTTTGTTCGTTTCTGTACGCATCACGTTAAGAGCGCACCGAGTTTCTGGCGCTAATCGATTTTAGGTATTTTATGCGCTCCGTGTATGTGTGCGTGAGGCACACCGCAAGAGAGCGAGCGGCTAGAACACTGCACCGATTGCGCCCCGCGCGCGCTTAGCCGTGCGTTGATCGACTAGCGAGGTGCTACTAATATTTACAAAATAAAACAAATAAAACGATTTCAAAATACTTTATTGGAAATATTCACAGTAAGAAACTTTTTCCAGATTTTACACATTTTTTAAAATTTATAATTTACCATCGTTAGGTAGGTATCTATTATCAATGAAAAATGGATATTGGGTATTATTGAAATCGAATAATACCTACTTAATTACCTTCTATGATACAATAAGTACAATAAAAACTCAATAACTTAAAATAACATAACGCCTACTTATATATGTAGGTACCCTTTATTTTCAAATTCAAATTAAGTATCTATTCTTTAAAGTAAATTCAATAAAATTAATTACCTTTTATGTATTCTAAGTACAATAGAAACTCAATACCTAACGTAAAATAACATAACGGTTAAATAGGGTAAAAATCCCAGTAGTCGACCCTTTATTGTCGTATTCAAATTATTGGTTCTTCAAAGTAGATTCAATAAAATACTTTTATTAGTAGTAAGTTTTTGCAGCCAGATTCTATTGAATTTCTGATGATGAAGTTACATGTTCAGGTACTTTGTTCGTTATGGCAAACACATAGCCACACAAAAGATGCATTCCCTATGATATAGCAATACAAAAGCTAATGTGAGAGTTCCGACTTCTTATGCAGAAGTCATGTTTCAGGAAGAAAGAAGCCAGCAAAACTGTTATTTCAATACCATCGATCAGTATATGTGTATATACTTATATAGTTATTGTTAAAGGTATATTTTATTACGTTTGTAACTATTTTATAACTTTTTTCCGTTTCGCTTCTGGCATAACAGTCGTGGAAGGCATAGCTTTTTTTCGTTTTGCTGACTCTTTCTTGTATAGTTGCGTCTAAAATATATTGTGGCTCACGAATTTCCATTTTTCTGTCTAGCCTTGAATTAATTATTTCTGGTAGAAGCCAATCAAAGTAAAATGTTTTTAATTTTGTTTCCATATTGTTTTTCCAGAATTCGTCATCTCTTTTTATTGCTTCTATTTTCATATCTTTTTCTGTCCGCATAACAAATAAACATATTTCTTTCCTAGTAATATGGTGCTGACCCTGTACTTGGTAGAACCAATCATGTTGTTTATTTATTGTCAAGTTCCCGTTCTTCTCCTGTTTCCAGAAATTATTTTTTTTTTGTGCTATGCCTTCCCTGACTGTTATGTTCTTAGCCGAATACGGACACTTAATTTCAATATTTTTATTACCTATTAATCCGTCTGGACTTGCCGCCAAAAACGGCAGTTCAGGGTCGACGAATAAGCCACATTTCTGTATACCGCTGAAATTGGCTTCTTGATCGAGTTTTAGTACTTCAGCCAATTGTTCTAATGCAATATGTTCGTGTTCCTTGCCATAACGAACGGATTTTACGTGGCTTAAATCACCAGTCACATTTAATAGAGTTTTTACTAGAGGTGCACATTTTATAAGGCCTCTTTTGCATACCTTTCCGAAGGCAGAGGCAATGAGACGTAATTTTCTCTCTTGATGCCATTCAATTGAATCTGCTTGCAAAACAGTTCTTTTTTCAAGAGACTGGCGACCCTCATCAGAAAGATGAATTTTCTTTATATGTTCTGATTTAGCAAAATCAAAGTCCAGTCAGTTCCAGATCTGGCTTTTGACAAGAGTCGCCATAATATTTACCTATGAAATACCTATGAAATTGCCGTTTTGTATGAAAAAATTTAAACGAATTTTTTTCATGCATTTTTATTTGTATTAATCGAAGTAATCACCCATGAATCAATGCATCTTTGCCAACGCAGTGGCAGTTTATTGATGCCCTTCTTAAAGAAATTAGCTGGACGGGAGGCAGCAAATTCTTCAAAGGCAATTTGTACTGCCTCTCGGGGATTGCATTTTTTTCCCGCCAAGAAGTTATCCAAATTCTGGAAAAAGTAGTAGTCTGTAGGCGCAAGGTCTGGTGAGTAGGGCGGATGACGGAGAGCTTCCAACCCCCGTTCTTGCAACTTAGAGACCGTCTGCTGTGCAGTATGAGGTCGCGCGTTGTCGTGCAGGAGCAGCGGAGACGAGCGATTGACCAATGCTGGTTGGAGATGTGCCAGCTTCACCATCATTGTGTTCAGTTCTTCACAGTACACATCTGAAGTAATGCTCACCCCGTTTGGTAAGAAGCTGTGATGAATCACACCGGCGCTAGACCACCAAACAGTGACCATCACTTTTCTAGGGGTAAGTTTTTGTTTAGGGCATTGTTTAGGTGCTGAACCAGGATCCAACCAACTTGCTGAGCGCTTGCGGTTATCAAACAAAATCCATTTTTCATCGCAGGTAACAATGCGGTTCAAAATTCCTTCATTTGTGTGTCTGTTGAGCAGTGTAAGGCACGTCTCGACGCGTACTTCGCGCTGGCGATCATTGAGTTCGTGGGGCACCCATTTGTCAAGCTTTTTTACCTTGCCAATTTGACGCAAATGGACCAATATTGTTTTGACGCTAACGTCGAAAACTGCTGCTAATTCAGCCGTAGATTGTGTATCATCAGCTTCCACAATCGCCTTTAATTCGTCATTGTCGACCAAAGTCTTCGGACGACCGCGAGGTTCATTTTTCAGGTCGAAATTTCCAGAACGGAAGCGAGCAAACCAATAACAAGTGGTGCGTTGGTTTGTAGTGTTAGCTCCGTAAACGTCGTTGATGTTGCGTGCCGCTTGTGCCGCGTTGCTGCCACGACGGTACTCATATTCCATAATTACTCGAATTTTTAACGTATCAATGATGACGAAAAAGATTGAAATGCGATGAAAATGTAACACTAATCAATAAACAAATGACTACTTTTGGAAAAAAAAAATCCATGTTTTTGAAATAAAATTAATTTGAAATTAGAATTCTTAGCCAAACAAAAATTATTTTGGTTTGAAATGGCCAGTACTGCAGAACGGCAATTTCATAGGTAAAGACCTAATAATAATTATCGGACTAACTTTCATGGTATTATTTTCTCTGTGTGAGTAAGTCATGACATTGTGTATTTCTCCATCCACTGGAAGGCAAGAATTTTGTTCCGGTGTAATTGGCATCCTATAATAAGACAGAACATTTGATTCAATTGTAATTACATACTTTATTTATCAACAAAACGGTTTTTTGGATGAAATCTGTAAGAATAATTTCAAAAATAATTAGTTCTTGAACTTACAATTCCAAAAAATCAAATCATTTATTAATTTGCGGAAATGGGTACACAAGAAAAGGTCTTAAACAAGCAATAGAGTTCACTAATCATAACCTACCATAAGGCATGCAAATACACAGTTATAATAAAAATAATTTAACAGTAAAAAAATTCAAAAGAAAGACCATAGAGAGATTCCAGAGTTTGATAAATTATAGAATCGGTATCATCCAAGTTTACCCTGGAAATTGAAAAATATAAAGAAAATGTAGTAATTCCTACTTAATTTACTAAACTGATTTTGTAGACTCATCCTATAATTATTGCTCATGTCTCACCAGTTCATCAGATGGCTCTTTGTTTTGTAGTGAAGTGCCAACAACTGATACATTTACCCTATTTACCCTAAATAGAAAAAAATAAATAGTTTCCAATGGACCTATCTGTTGAAATATCGTAAGTAGGTAGGTAAGTGCCAACTAAATACTTTTGATGACTAGGTATAATAGGTAGGTATTAGGATTATACTTACGAAGCCACAGTATTTTCTTTGTCTTCAAAATATTCTATCTGAAGTTGTTTTTCTCTCACATAATCAAATGATTCAAATTTATTTTGCAGTGAAATGTCAACAACTGTTACATTTACCCTAAAAATAGAAAAAAAAATACAGAGAATCACTCAAATCATAGTAGAATAGTGAATTTTACCCAAACTTTGTAGGTAATTATTGCTGAAATATCGTAAATACTCAATTACTCTGTAGCTATTCTGGGTAGGTAGTAGGTACCTACGCACGGCTACAGATCAAGCTATAACCACCTATAGCTATTTCCAGTATAAGCTGATCTCGCATTGTACAGGATTTCCTTACAATGAGAGGTCAGTGTAAACTGGAAATTTATAGCTTGATATGTAGCCGTGTGTACATACTTACTCGTATTAGGAAAAAGTAGTAAGATCGTAAAAACAAGGTCAAGGACTCTGAGTATACTTACGAAGCAATAGGAGTATTCTCTTTGTCTTCAACATGCCCGGCCTGTAGCTGTTGTCTTGCTCTAGAAACAATTCCATTTAAAAAAATAACATACCACCTAGTAAAGCAATTAGTAAATAAGTAGGTACACGAGTTTTACTTACTTCATCTCTTTATGCAAGCGTTTAGCATTGGTTTTTCTCCAACCCCTTCTCTCCCTTGATTTGTTTACTTTGTTCCCCATTTAAAATACCTACCTTTAACTCTTAAAATGTCGATTGTACACCATGTGTACAGATAACAATAGAATTTCAATTGTGTCTGCTAATTGGCGCGCGACGGGTTAATGAATTTTAACACAATTTTCTTCGTTACGTTATTAACCCGTCGCGCGCCAATTAGCAGACACAATTGAAATTCTATTGTTATCTGTACACATGGTGTACAATCGACATTTTAAGAGTTAAATCCGTGCGTAAGCGCAAGCGACACAAGCTCCCCGTCCGATGGCCGACGCAGGACTAAAGCGGACAGGGGGAAGGCGAGGCGGCTCTGGCTAGGATGGGCAGAACTCGCGCGAATTTTAGGTATTTCCTTCGTATTTTTAAACAAATACACATTTAAAAAATGTAAAGTGTATACGTTATAGAAAACATGTAGTTTTGTTATTATAAAAAAAAATTATGACCTTCCGTGAAGTAATTACGCCGTACTAAGCGTTTATTGTATTTTTTAGAGCTATCTTTGTGAATTTATTCTATCGAGCCAACTTTATCAAATCGTGTTTCCATCGTGTATACTGCCTAGTATATATGCCCAATAATACCAATATATTTCCCTAGATTTTAATTTAATTGTTTACTACTTCAAACAACGGTTATAAAAACGCGTTTTTGTGTGTAAAAAGCTCGGTGCGCCGTTAAGGCCTCTGCCTCGAATTTCGCGGGCAGCGGGGCGGCGGCGGCGGCGGCGCGTCTCGCATTGTCCCGCCCCGCTTCCGCGCCGCTGTTTTCGAGGTCCGGTCCATTTGTTTTTATGCATAAAATCCTGCCGCTCCCGCGCCGCCGCCGCTGCCGCCCCGCTGCCCGCGAAATTCGAGGCAGAGGCCTAAAGCCAAAATCGAATTACTGAAAGATAAGAAACTGTATTGTACAAGCTTCAGGCATGTGTAGACGGGCCTGAGAGTAGCTGTTCGTGCCATGTATATTTCTTTATTTCAGCATAGCTAAAAAAAACTTAACAACAAAAAGGGAAACAATAGTCAACAGAACGCCAATTACGAGTCTTCGCGTAAACTTCTGGAGAAATTAAGGCATTAGATTTGGATAGGTATCTTGTTTGTAACTGATGTAGACGAACTTTGTGTAATTAATGTATGTTACAGTATTGTTCTCAAGGAGGAGCTCGTGGCTAAGTAATTACAGCCGCACGGGTCGATCCACTAGGTTAAGCTACGTTTGCCGGGGTCGGTCCGTGGATGGGTGACCATCTTTACATACCGAGACTCCTCCGTGCCTCGGAAAGCACGATAAGCCGTTGGTCCCGGCTGTCATTTGTAAACCTTTGACAGTCGTTACGGGTTGTCAGAAGCCCGTAAGTCTGATAACCAGTCTTACCAAGGAGTACCCAGTTTATGGGTTGTGGA
Source organism: Cosmia pyralina (assembly GCA_946251885.1). NCBI lineage: Eukaryota > Metazoa > Arthropoda > Insecta > Lepidoptera > Noctuidae > Cosmia > Cosmia pyralina. Next base: position 15,270,372 of record OX276353.1, read on the forward strand.
GGTCAGATAGGTAGTCGCTCCATGTAAAATACTGGTATTCAGCTGCATGCGGTTAGACTGGAAGCCGACCCCAACATAGTTGGGAAAAGGCTAGGCAGGTGAGTACCTAGTTTCCTTAAACCTAAATTCATTCATTCATTCATTCACTGACAGACAACGCACAGCCTAAAGCGCTGGGTCTAGAAGCATGAAATTTTGCGCAAGAGTTCCTTTGATAACGTTCCCTATTGCCTTAGTTCCTTATTGTGTGTGAAGGATTTTTGAAAATTCATCCCCAAAAGGAGTTAAATAGGGGATGAAAAAGATATTATTTGGAAACGATAACTACAGTGCTACCTAAGTCCTAAAGTAAAGAGTTTAAGATTTTAATATGTAAAGTAATAATAATAAAGACTCGCCAGCCCCCACAGTCAAACTATTGACATGGTTTTGTGGGGCTTAATATATTTATAAGCTAAGTAAATCATTGTAATAAATAAATGAAAGTTTGTATGGAAGTTCGACATTTTGCTCGATGGGAATGCCATCGGGGACACGGCTTGTTATTCACATAAATTCTATCCTCTTTTATCGTAGATATCCACGAGCAATAGCGAAAATCGATGGCCAGGTACTGAAATATTAATACACAGTTACAATTTACAGCCAGTCAAAGACAATTATCTATTAATGAGCCACAAGTGAAGAATACACGTTTGATTGGACCATGTGTGTCTATTCCCACAAATAGCGAGCCAACGGCAAAGCAACATCGATTGCGACTACTTTTATATTCTATTTGAAACTATAATTTAAGGCTGGATATCTAGTGCTTATCGTATTATTATTATTTTGTACTAGCTTTTGCCCGCGGTTTCGCCCATGTGGAGGTCGGAAATTATCCCACGGGAACGTACCACTGGGATAAAAGTAACCTATGTCCTAATCCAGGTAAAATTTCATCCAAATCCGTTCAGCCATTTTAGCGTCAAAGCGCAACAAACAAATAAACAAACTCACTTTCTCATTTATAGTATTAGTTAGGACACAGATAATATAATACGTTAGGATAACTGAAGGTGGGTAATGAAGTAAAATTACATAAATTATAAATGACTAGCTTTTGCCCGCGGCTTCGCCCGCGTAATGTCAGAAAATATCCCATGGGAACGTACTACCGGGATTAAAAGTACCCAGTGTTAATCAGGTAAGTAAACAAGTTCTTCTTCCACTGCTTATACGAGTATAGTATCCGAGTTTGTTTATGTCATTTTTGTCATCATTTGATTAGAATAAAACTCATGTACCTAGATACTGATGGATTAATGTATAATTCAGCTCATTCAAATTAACGTTTTTCTTTCGACTGGGAAATTAAAGAGGCCTCGCAAAGCTGATGTCGCCCACGAGAGGTGTTAGGTACCTACTAGAAAACATAATGACTACCAAAAAAATTAAATGCTCACCAAATCTGCGTCGACCTGCTGACGAAAACCCTAACCCTAGACGGTCGACGTCAGGGGCACCCCGAGGTTTGGTCGGTTAGGTTCCTTTAAACCCTGTAGACAGAAATAGGAGCCCCGCCAAGCGGGGCTCCGTCGAACTGCTGTCAGATTTCTAAGTTATAATTTCACAATAAAATGGTTGTAATTTTGGTGAAAAATCGAATTCAGGAATCCAGGAATTTCGAATTTTTTGGTAGTAAAATAGGTACTTTTCTGGTAGGCTTTTAAACACAAGCCAAAAACTATCATCATTTAAAATAGTAAAAGGTTCCAACACTGGGTAAGCTAAGTTTACTCACATTTGTTCTAGTTTGATAACGCTTATTATAACAGTACTTTTCACTCGCTTGTTTTAACTTTTTTACTGCTTGGAACACGCAACAATATTTCTGACACGAATGTCGTCTAGGTACAGCCCTTTCATTATAAATATGTAAATAGGTAGCTACTTATTTAAATATTTACCAATGTATATACCTTCCTTTTTTTTATGGATCATCAAATGACTTCTCCCGCTCTGGGCGGAGCGGGGAGCGTGTCAGGGCCACGGTATCTCTTTCTAACAACCCGCGATCACAGCACTGTGGCATGTATTAGGTTGGGGAAAAAGTCTTTTCGCATTATAGTATGTATGAACTTAAAATAAAATACCTTTGTCTATACTATTTGTATCTGGCTGGTTTTGGTATCATTGAAAGTTTAAATTTTAAAGAACATAATTCCAAATTCAAATTAGGAAAAAGTGTGTTTTTCATTTGTTTTTCGTACTGTCAAGATGAGTGAATCTAATGAAGAAATTCGATACATTTTAAAAGTTTACTACAAAAAAGGTAAAAATGCAACGCAAGCCGCGAAAAAAATTTGCGATGTTTATGGACCCAGTCCAGTGTCTGTGAGAGTAGCACAAATTTGGTTTAAGCGTTTTCAATCCGGAAATTTTTATGCCAAAGATGCACGACTCTCTGGTCGCCCTATTACGGATAAAATGGATGCCATTTTTGAAAAAGTGGAGCAAGATCGGCATATCAGTAGTTACAACGTAGCTGAAGAACTGGGAATTGACCACAAAACAGTTTTGGCGCATTTGAAAAAAACTGGGTACACAAAAAAGCTCGATATTTGGGTACCTCACGAGCTCACTGAAAGAAACCTAATGAACCGTGTACTCATTTGTGATTCTTTATTACGACGTAATGAAACCGAACCATTTTTGAAGAAGCTACTAACTGGTGATGAAAAGTGGATCACGTACGACAAGAACGTGTGAAAAAGGTCGTGGTCAAAGGCCGGTTAGGCTTCACAGACTGTGGCGAATCCCGGTTTAACTCGCAACAAGGTGATGCTGTGTGTATGGTGGGATTGGAAGGGCATTATTCATTATGAGCTGTTACCACCAGGCAGGACCATCGATTCTGAACTCTACTGCGAATAACTGATGAGATTAAAGCAAGAAGTTGAGAGAAAGCGGCCGGAATTAATCAACAGAAGGGGTGTGGTTTTTCATCATGATAACGCTAGACCTCACACATCTTTAGCCACTCAGCAAAAATTAAGAGAGTTTGGCTGGGAGGTGTTCATGCATCCGCCGTAGAGTCCTGACCTTGCACCTTTAGATTTCCACTTGTTTCGGTCCATTCAGATTCTTTAGGCAGTGTCAGGTTAACATCACGAGAGGACTGCCAAAACCACTTGTCGCGGTATTTTGATCAGAAGTCCCAAAATTTCTATAGCAATGGGAACATGTCCCTACCTACAAGATGGCAAAAAGTTATCGAACAAAATGATACCTACATACTTTAGATAAATGTAAATAATGTATATTAAAAAATGTTTTGAATTTTCTTAAAAAATGCGAAGAAACTTTTTCCCCAACCTATTATATACCTTCCTGAACTTTTTCAAAGTGTAAAATTAAATTCAACACATAACCTAAATAACATCACACCTATATTCCCCGAAGGTTTAGGCAGAGGTGTACCTATAGTACACACATTTCGCTAGTTATGTTTAAGTCCCAAATAATAGGGAGCGCAATTAGGGTGCTGCTATACTGAAATTAAATTCCATTTTTGATTTTATTTAATTCAAGAACCCCTTTTGGTTCTTTTTTCGTCCCAAACCATAACTTGAACAGTTAAGTATACCTACCTCTCTACTTGCCTTATACCTAATTTAACTCTTAAAATTAAAATAGAATTAAAAACTAGGATTAGATACCCTAATAATAAAATTTAAAATTAAAATACTCGTACTAAAAAACTTCTTACAAAAAAATACAACCGAGTTCCAAAAACAACACTAACACTACAAAGTGAAAAATAACTTTAATTTCGGAAGTCGGTGTCTGGTTAAATGTATTTTCGTTTTTTGCCACTGACATCCGAAATTAAAGTTATTTTTCACTTTGTAGTGTTGTTTTTGGAAGTCGGTTGTATTTTCTTAAAAAAGTTGTGTTGGTTGTATTTTCTTTTTGTAAAAAAAGTTTTTTTTTTTTCACTTTTTAGTTGTGGTACCTACCCCACACAAATTCTAATACCACTACCTGCAAAAGAAACTAGAACATCATCCATAAAAAAGTGGGGAAAAAATACGTATTATTGAAGCTAACTCAAAAACTGCCCAAGCAAAGTTAATCAATTTTATAAGGGACCAACTTTGAGGTACACTCTCTCGAATAAAATTAAAAAAATTAAAATCGGACGACTCTGTAAAAAGTTATGCGTGGTCATAAATAAAAAAATAAAAAAAACATTTCGAATTGAGAACCTCCTCTTTTTTTCGTTGGAATAGAATATAATTATTTATTGGAACTTAAATAATTTGGCGGTATTTTAGTTAATTTAGAGGAATCTGTTTAATAATTTATGTAGTACTGATATAAAAAACCGGCTAAGTGCGTGTCGGACCACGTTCAAAGAAGAGTTCCGTGGTTGGGATGAATTTATCCCAAGAGCAAACTTAACTTAATTGTAGTTGAAAGACATGTTCTCCCATATATTCCAACTGCAAATGTAAGTTGGTCGCATATTATTCATTAACTTGTAAAGCCTAATAAGCTGTGATAGTTTTTTTTTTTTATTTTGTGAATGGCATCTCGCAGGTCAACCTAGGAGGTAGTAGGATGCTTAACCGGACTTTCCTGTGGGTGCCTCAATAAATTAAGGCCTCCAGCCAGGGCATAAAACTTAAAAACAAAGCTCCTACTCGCTAAGTCACCCCCTGAGGGGTATGGGCCTCGGCTTAGGGTGTCGCTGGGAGGGCTGCATGGGACAGGCTGGATCGGACTGAGTGATAGTTTTCCGTTTAACTTCGTTTAGGTATACTACTGCCGTGAATTTTTTCACATATCCAAAAACTCATAATTTAGCTGGCAGGGGCGACACTTTCCTTGACGGATTGCCGCCATGTGATCTGGAGGCAAAAGTCTTCGCGCACACCTGGGAGTGGCGCGAGGAGGCAAAACGCCGGGGCGTAACTCCGCTGCCACGAGTGATCACGGTACAGCGTACAGAGCTCCGGCGGCGGCGAGATCTCATGGCGACATGGAGAGTGCGATTGTCGCAACCCAGCGCTGGGCACGCCACAATTGTGGCGATAAGTCCCCTCTTTGAGGAGTGGTTGGAGAGGCGCCACGGCGTCCTCACCTTCCGCCTGACGCAGGTCCTCATCGGACACGGTTGTTTCGGGAGGTTCCTGTTCCGAATAAAGCGGGAGGAAACGCCCGGGCGTCACCATTGTGTGGATCGCCCGGAGGACACGGTGGAGCATACAGTGGAGGTCTGCCCGGCTTGAGAGGAGCAGCGCCGTGTCCTCGCGAAGGCGATCGGCGGCGGCGATCTCTCGCGTCCAAACCTGGTCTAGGCCATGGTACGGAGCGAGAGTGCATGGGAGGCCGTCACCTTCTTCTGCGAAGGAGGAGGTGGAACGCGTGAGGAAGAGGATCCTCACGCCCCTAGTCGCTGCAGGAGATGCCCTGGGCGGCGGGAATCAATAGCCGATTCCCGGCCACAGTAGGCGCAAACTTGCGGGCGGCGAGCAATGGGTAGCTCGCCGTCCGGTAAGGACCAGGCCCGGGTCGACGGTGCGTTGTGTTCCAGGCGCGCCTCAAAGATATGTCAGCAATGATGGGCTCCGATAGGGCCAATGCCGCCGGGGCCGCGGGTTGTTCGAAAGAGATACCGTGGCCCTGGCACAGGCAACTGAAGGAACACGGGTGGGTTTTAGTTAGTAAAAATCTGACACGCCCTCCCGCTCCGCTCAGAGCGGGAGAAGTCATTTGGTGATTTCCCATCCACAAAAAAAAAAGGGGCGACCTAACCTAATTCTAACAATAATTAGCACTTTAAAGCTTAATATTACGCAAACGGATCCCTGTATCACGACGAAACTGTATGGGTTGCTTGTTGACTACGGAACCCTAAATATAAAGTACCTACCTACTGAATACCATGACTTCGTGACAGATAATTTAGTATCGTCAACGTCGTCGCATGTAGGTAATATTCAAATACTGTTTGGTTCATGTTAGTCATCCCCTAGGGAGGAATATTTATGGTTGAAGGGGTCTTTTTACAAGCTTCTTTCAATTTACAATCTAATTGAGGACATCAAATTTCTAAAATATATGGAGCTGTTGTTCGAAAAGAATTGGAGGAAAGAAAAAGAACTGTCACAAAATAAGTATCTATTGCCTTAGATGCGCCTTTTTTTAATTTTGATGCGAAAGAGGTCGGGCAAGCGGTTAATTGACTTGGAGAAGGCTTATTTATGACAGTGTGTGGAGCAGTTCTTGAACTGTGGTCGACACTATCCATGTATGGTGTGGACTGGCGCTTGCGAGCAATAAAATCTTTAAACATGGATTCCGGTGCTTATAACTTTTTTTAGTTATCTTTTTATTTTTATTTTAGAAGTCCTGACTGACTGATTGACTGACTTATCAACGCCCAGCTCAAACCCTTGGACCTAGAAAGCTGAAATTTTTCACAGAGGTTCCCTTTATAATGTAGACAAGGAATAAGGAAGGGATTCCCGGTAGTGCGTTCCCGTGGGATATTATCCGACATTCATGCACGCGGGCGAAGCCGCACGGGAAGTGCTAGTGTTAAGTTAAATGGGGAATTCACGAACTGGTTCTGCATCTCGAGGGGTGTTAGACAGGGCTGTGTATAGCGTCACCGTAGCTGTTCAACTTGTACATAGATAGCTGTCTGACAAATTTGATAGTGGGCGAGTGCAGATTGAGGATGAATGAGTTGTCTGTCAAATACCTTCTCTACGCAGATGATCAAGTTCTACTTGCATCTTCAGCAAAACAGTTACAAGACTGGTGACTGTGATGGTTGAAGCATATAAGATGAAAGGGATGAATATAAATGTGAATAAGACGAAGATCATGGTGTTTGAAAGAGAAGAGGATGTATCGGTGTGTGATGTGAAAATAAATCGTAAAGCTCCATTTACGCGGTGCGAGTTTCTGGAACGAACAAGAGCAGTAATCGCATGCCATAAAGCACGTCCGATTTTATTGACATCGCCAATGTGTAAATGGAGCTTTAGAGTGTGGAGCAAGTAAGTGAGTTTGTATATTTGAGGACTCTTTTTACGAGGCATGGAAAGATTGATGAAAATGTGGAAAGGAGAGTAAATGCGGGAAATAAAGTAAATGGTGCTATACATGCGATTGTGACCAGGCGTAAGGCTCGACTGGTAGTTCACAGTAGTATGCTGGTGCCTACGCTTATTTAAGGAAGTGAATGTTGGTTGCTTTGTCACAAGAAGCATGAAAATAGAATAAATGCTGTGGAAATGTGTTCCTTGCACAGCATGTGTGGTGTGACTATGAATGATAGGCTGAGGAAAGATATTATGATTTAAGGCAACTGTTTAAAAGTAGATGCAGTGCTTGACAAAAATTAAAAGGTATGGTTGGTCATGTTTTGGTGGATGGTTTGGTAATATTGAAAAAATGAATGAAAGGCGACTAACAAAAGCTATTTAGAAGGCAGATGTTAGTGGGAACGCCGGGAGAGAACGCCCTAGGAGGGCATATAGTACGCTTATTGGTGATGTTGAAGTTGACTTTTTTGCAGTCGGGTTTTTTGATTTTTTTAATTATTTATTTTTTAAACTTCGTTATCTCGACAAGCCTTTGTAATTGCAAAAATGTATACAACATTTAAAACACATATCAACATCAACCCTTACAACAGAAACAAAAGCCTTTAAAAATTCTACACATTTATCTCTGGGTTAGACGAGCGTAAATAACAAAATTAACCTACCTAAGTAGGTACAGTCAGCCTCGAAAAGATGTCCCACAAACAAAAAGTACTTATTACACGTTGGTAGAGTTAGGTACCTATACATTAATACAGTATTATGCAAAACAAATTGTAGACAATCAAATGAATTCTTGTCGATGTAGGTAGGTGCATGTCGCAGTAAGATGATTGTAGCCGTGATAGTGTTTAGTTACATCCCTAGGGATATCTAGGGATATAGCTATAAACCGTAATCTATACAAATAAATAGAGAAGTTCTGACTGACTGACTGATTGACTGACTCATCAACGCCCATTACGCCCAACCCAAACCTTTGAACCTAGAAAGCGGAAATTTTGCACAGAAGTTCCCTTTATAATGTAGACAAGGAATAAGGAAGGAATTCCCGGTAGTACCTACGTTCCCGTGGAATATTTTCTGACATCCACGAGGACGAAGCCGCTGGCAAATGCTAGTATCTATAGTTATATAAAAGCGGTTCATAACTATCTTACTAGGAATCTAACTATGATATCTACGAGCATGATCGAGTAATATAAGTAATAGGAGTTAAAGTATGAAATTGCCGTTTATTGTATTAGGAACTTCGAATTTACATAGGTAGAACCTTCATGGTTAGAGATTTTTGAGTGAAACTTTTTTCACGTGGTACCTATGAAGTTCTTCTTTTAAAAAATGTGCAACATTCGATTATCGACTTTCAGTTGTTTTTTTTATTCAGCTTAGACAAGAAAGATGGATACTTCGAAAATTCGAGTTATTTTTGAATACGAGTTCCGACGCGGAACTAACGCGGCAGAAACAGCTCGCAATATCAATGTTGCGTTTGGAGAGGGGACTGCTAATGAACGCACCGTGCGATTTTGGTTTAAACGCTTTCGTGATGGAAACTTTGATTTGAAGAACGAACCACGTGGAAGACCGCCAATAAAAAGGTAATGGTAACTGTTTGGTGGTCTCAGCATGGTGTTATTCACTATAGCTTTCTCCGATCTGGTCAAGCAATAACGGCAGATGTCTACTGTGCCGAACTCCGAACAATGATAGCAAAACTAGCAGTGAAACAGCCCCGACTCATGAATCGATCTTCACCATTATTGCTCCATGATAACGCGAGACCTCATACAGCACGAGAAACCGTTTTAACTCTACAGGAACTGCAATTAGAAACCATTCGTCACCCTCCGTATTCGCCAGACCTTGCTCCAACGGACTACCATTTTTTTCGTGATTTGGACAATTTTCTACATGATAAAAAGTTTTCTTCTCAGGAGGCAGTACAAAATGCTTTCACACAGTTTGTCGAATCTAGATCACGAGAGTTCTATCGCAAAGGCTTATATGACCTTCCTATTAGATGGCAGCAGTGTATAGATAATATTATTTTGATTAAATAAAAATGTTAAATTAAAAAAAAAACTAATTTCAATTTTTCAGTACAAATCGGCAATTTCATACTTTAACCCCAAATATTAGGGCTCTCTGACAGTTTTCATATAACTATATTACGGTATATAGCATATCCCTAGGGATATATAACTTATATATCACGGCTACAACCATCTTACTGCGAAATATTGTTATACATTATTTTGAAGCTGACATAACCTTGTAAATGTGTCTGGCCAACAAGAGGTCGTGATAACTTGGTGGAAGGAACGTCAATATCTTTGAATGTTTGATTCCGTCTGCGAGGGGCGAGCGAGACTGTGGAAGTGGAATGCAGCATTTGCATGACATTTCAAGTATAATAGAGATATCTGTGCGTTTGACATAAAAAAGAACTAAAGTGAAAAAAAATTGCTTTACTTATTTAAAATTTTGACAGATTTTTGACTTAGGCATAGGTACCTATTTATTCCCATGAAATTAGTACCCAGGCCTCCACTTAATGGTAGGTAGGTACTACACCCTTCCTTTCGCAATACATAACTATTGGTGCTAAAAGGGTCAAAGTATGTTTTTGTGAGAAATGTGATTTTAGTGCCAAATTATTGAAAAAGTGATATATTTATGTGTACTAAAAGGGCGTAAGTGTAACGACAATATCTCAAAAGATACTAGGTTGAAAAGGCCAATGTGGTGTGTGCTTTCATACCGTTACACAAAAATTATTAAGTGTTAAAAGGGCTGCAGTGTACTTAAGCCAAGGGAATTTAAAAATAAACACTACGCTAGTAATATAGTCGGAACTAAAACGACCAAAGTTAACTTCCGTTTTTGTGATACAATCTTTGCTTTGGCTGCATAATTTAATATTTATAATATATATCCATACGCAAAATACGCGCATTACCGTGGAGTTGCGGATACCAGCCCGTATTACTTATAATAATATTATGTAATAATGTAAAATAGACCAATATAATACATTGGCCCATTTTGCATTTGCGCTAAAGACAATAATATTTTTACTATCCTCTTCTATTATACTAAAAAGACCAAAGTTACCATTTGTCATTAACATAGGATTCTTATTTATTTATTTCCCACCATACAATTATCTTTACAGGTTTAACACCTAATGCGATAATGTAGACAACTATTACACATATTTTCAAAATACCGCTACATAGTTACAAACTAATAATTTTGTAGGTACTTATGGCTACTATAAACACAATAATTATTATCTATATCAGATTATGACCATAACTTATTTCAAAGAGGGCTCTCACTATGAACCCACCCAGAGTACAACAAAATATATCCATCTCTTCCGCTATACGGTTTAGGACCCGGAGTGCACGCGTAAACGGTGCCTCATTCACCAGCTTAGTGCGGCCGCGCGGCACCACCAGCAGCCACGGCCGCCGCCTCCGCCACACGTACCTGTCCGGAACACACATGCATAGTTGCTGCAACACGCCTGGATTGTGAATCTTTCCCCTCAGTACCTTAAAGATATAGGAGACTAGTGCTAAATTCCTTCTAACTTTTAACTCATTGTACCCTACCATACCTAAGGTGAATAAGGTAGGATACTTATTTGGATAAAATGGGTATACTCCGTAAATCTTTTTATATAGATATCTAATAAATTTATTCTGCACTCTCTCCAACATGATACTATATTTAGCTTCATGTGGAGACCAGATGACTGCGTTATTGGCTCCTCACTAAACTCTCTTGTTAGTGCTAAAAAGGCTCAAGTAGCAAATACTTTTAAAAATATAAATTTTTTCTTGAATTTGAATTTAATTAATAAATCAACCTACAAATATGACATCAAATAACAAAAAGAGATTTTGTCATTCTACAATATAGCATTTAAATAATAACTATCAATTCTGGTTCATTGTTCGAATGCATATTACTGAAAATAAGGATTATTGACCATGGCCCTTTTAGCCCCAGGCCAAGTAGGTACTGCAGTGCTATTCTGTACAAATCTCACCGTGAAAACCTAGGTGAAGTGAGTTGTCATTCTGCCTGATGCTAGGGATTGACACTATATTACAGCTCGCTCCACGCTCACTTCACCCAAGTTTTCACGGTGAGATTTGTACAGAATAGCACTGCTGTAGAGGTTTGCTGCATTGGTCAACCTTAGTATATGTTACAAGCTGACTCTATCATACAAATGCGAATTACTTTTGAAGAAAAGCGAAACTAGCTTTTGTTCAAGGGTATAGAGACAGATTCTAGCTAAGGAGTGTGATATATTAACCGAGTTATTGTAATAAACAACGTGTGGTTTTGCATCCTCGTCAAATTTCAGGGTGTGATACAGAACATCAAACCGAAGAACTTTCTCCATGGGACCAACACGTAATCGCGAAAAATTTTCAACTGCCCCTAAAACTTCAATAGGTACCTACTCGACGCAAATAATATATGGGACGGCTGATTATTTTTTCGCGATTTCGATGTTGGTGCCATGGAGAAAATTGTTCGGTTTGATGGTCTATACCACACTCTTAAATTTGACGAGGACGCAAAACGACACGTTGTTTAAGGCCCTCGGCCATTTTGACCTCCCTCTACCTCTTTAATTTATAGTATAGCTATCCCCCTGGGAGGTTCGAGGCCTCACAGTACCTACGCGCAGTTGTGTTTCAGGCTACAATCAAGATTAGAGGCAATATGTAGGTATGACAATCAAATAATGGAATATTATTAATTATCTAACTGTGCACGGATGTGAAATATCCTACTGTTTGCACGTTTCACCGTTTTATCAGTTAAGTAATCTAGGGGAAAAAAACTCTTGAAGTTGAATCTATCTATCTACCTAACCATCCTATCCCAGTTGGTAGGTCGTCCATGGGTGTGTAATGTTTGGTATAATAGCAGATAGTCTAATTTCACTTGAAATAACGTTCATATGATATAATTTTCATATGCTTGAAAAACATTTAACCTAATTTGATATAATCTAATGTTTTGCCAGCCACCTTAGTCGCACGGTCCTCTCGCCGTCGGCAGCAGCGGAAGACGCCGCTGAAAGGAAGAGGCTGAAGTACGCTCCATTGACGACCCGTTATAATTTTGTACCCATTGCAGTTGAGACCATGGGTTGTTGGGGCACTGAGGCCAAGAAGCTCATTGGTGAGATAGGGCATAAGCTTTGTCAGAAAACGGGTGACTCCCGCTCCGGCTCGTTCTTGGTGCAAAGGTTAGCCATTGCCATACAACGTGGCAACGCTGCAAGTGTTATGGGCACCTTTGCGCCAGGAACGGTTAGGGGCGGGTTATTTGACGTGCTTTTATAATTTTTTTTTTTTTTTTCATATCATAAGTTATATAGATTAATCATTTTTTACGTTTATTAGGTAGTGAATTTACTGAATTAAATATGTTGAATCTAATGTTTTATTTGATATAATCTTAACTTTCTCTAATTAGGTACATTTAGTACCTATAATGTTCATACTTGTTCATGTTCTAACTTAACCTAACCTACCTGTCAGACTCCACCTAGTTGTAGCCGGCTAAAACTAAGTGTAGCCGCACTTATGGTTTTAGCCGTAATATTAGGGGTTAAAGTATGAAATTGCCGATTTGTACTGAAAAATTTAAATTCGTTATTTTTTTAATTTAGCATATTTATTTAATCAAAATAATTCCCATTATTATCTATACATTGCTGCCATCTAATAGGAAGGTCATATAAGCCTTTGATATAGAACTCTCGTGATCTAGATTCGACAAACTGTGTGAAAGCATTTTGTACTGCCTCCTGAGAAGAAAACTTTTTATCATGTAGAAAATTGTCCAAATCACGAAAAAATGGTAGTCCGTTGAAGCAAGGTCTGGCGAATACGGAGGGTGACGAATGGTTTCTAATTGCAGTTCCTGTAGAGTTAAAACGGTTTCTCGTGCAGTATGAGGTTTCGCGTTATCATGGAGCAATAATGGTGAAGATCGATTCATGAGTCGGGGCTGTTTCACTGCTAGTTTTGCTATCATTGTTCGGAGTTCGGCACAGTAGACATCTGCCGTTATTGCTTCACCTGATCGGAGAAAGCTATAGTGAGTAACACCATGCTGAGACCACCAAACAGTTACTATTACCTTCTTATTGGTAAGCTTTGCTTTAGGACACTGTTGCGGCGTTTGACCTGGGGTCAGCCATTGCATTTTTTGCTTACGGTTATCGTAAAGAATCCACTTTTCATCACATGTCACAATTCGATCCAATATTCCTTCATTTCTGTATCGATTCAACAACGCAACACAAGTTTCAACACGCGTTTCTTTCTGCAGATCAGTCAAATCATGAGGCACCCATTTCTCATATTTTTTTATTTTATTGATTTGACGCAAATGAGTCAATATTGTTGGTAAGGTAACGTTAAACCATGCCGCTAATTCCTGGGTAGTTTGGCTCGGATCGGCTTCCACCATCTCTTTCAATTCATTGTTATTCACCTGTGTGGGCGGTCTTCCACGTGGTTCGTTCTTCAAATCAAAGTTTCCATCACGAAAGCGTTTAAACCAAAATCGCACGGTGCGTTCATTAGCAGTCCCCTCTCCAAACGCAACATTGATATTGCGAGCTGTTTCTGCCGCGTTAGTTCCGCGTCGGACCACGTATTCAAAAATAACTCGAATTTTCGAAGTATCCATCTTTCTTGTCTAAGCTGAATAAAAAAAACAAATGAAAGTCGATAATCGAATGTTGCACATTTTTTAAAAGAAGAACTTCATAGGTACCATGTGAAAAAAGTTTCACTCAAAAATCTCAAACCATGAAGGTTCTATGTCAATTCGAAGTTCCCAATACAATAAACGGCAATTTCATACTTTAACCCCTATAATATGGGAACCATTTACAGGCTTCAGAATTAATTTAATTATATTAACCGTTACTTATAGATTTTGAATATTATAGTAACTGAATATTATACCAAGTAATTGAATATTATTTCAAATGTGAATTATATAAAATGTTCATTATACCATATAAAATTAGGTGAAATGAAATTATATCAATAATTCGTAATAGATAATCATTTGATCGTTATATTGAAAAATATATAATAGGTCTTTACCTATGAAATTGCCGTTTTGTATGAAAAAAATTAAACGAGTTTTTTTCATGCATTTTTTATTTATATTAATCGAAGTAATCACCCATGCAATCAATGCATCTTTGCCAACGCAGTGGCAGTTTATTGATGCCCTTCTTAAAGAAATCAGCTGGACGGGAGGCAACAAATTCTTCAAAGGCATTTTGTACTGCCTCTCGGGTATTGAATTTTTTTCCCGCCAAGAAGTTATCCAAATTCTGGAAAAAGTAGTAGTCTGTAGGCGCAAGGTCTGGTGAGTAGGGCGGATGACGGAGAGCTTCCAACCCCAGTTCTTGCAACTTGGAGACCGTCTGCTGTGCAGTATGAGGTCGCGCGTTGTCGTGCAGGAGCTGCGGAGACGAGCGATTGACCAATGCTGGTTGGAGATGTGCCAGCTTCTCCATCATTGTGTTCAGTTCTTCACAGTACACATCTGAAGTAATGCTCACCCCGTTTGGTAAGCAGCTGTGATGAATCACACCGGCGCTAGACCACCAAACAGTGACCATCACTTTTCTAGGGGTAAGTTTTCGTTTAGGGCATTGTTTAGGTGCTGAACCAGGATCCAACCAACTTGCTGAGCGCTTGCGGTTATCAAACAGAATCCATTTTTCATCGCAGGTAACAATGCGGTTCAAAATTCCTTCATTTGTGTGTCTGTTGTGCAGTGCAAGGCACGTCTCGACGCGTACTTCGCGCTGGCGATCATTGAGTTCGTGGGGCACCCATTTGTCAAGCTTTTTTACCTTGCCAATTTGACGCAAATGGACCAATATTGTTTGGACGCTAACGTCGAAAGCTGCTGCTAATTCAGCCGTAGATTGTGTATCATCAGCTTCCACAATCGCCTTTAATTCGTCATTGTCGACCAGTCTTCGGACGACCGCGAGGTTCATTTTTCAGGTCGAAATTTCCAGAACGGAAGCGAGCAAACCAATAACAAGTGGTGCGTTGGTTTGTAGTGTTAGCTCCGTAAACGTCGTTGATGTTGCGTGCCGCTTGTGCCGCGTTGCTGCCACGACGGTACTCATATTCTATAATTACTCGAATTTTTAACGTATCCATAATGACGAAAAAGATTGAAATGCGATGAAAATGTAACACTAATCAATAAACAAATGACTACTTTTGGAGAAAAAAATCCATGTTTTTAAAATAAAATTAATTTGAAATTAGCATTCTTAGCCAAACAAAAATTATTTTGATTTGAAATGCCCAGTACTGCAGAACGGCAATTTCATAGGTAAAGACCTAATATTAAATGAAATTATGTCTTATGATCATTAGAACTTGTTATTATTTCAAACGTTACACACCCGTCGTCCATATGGATCAAGAGTATCAACCTATTGGTAAGTACGCTTACCAGCTGTATCGCACTTATTGCGTAGTTGCCAGTGGTAGGTAATTAATGCCATAACGAATAAATACTAATACTTAATAAACCTGCATCTGCGCCTGTTTATGGTACCTACTTGTCATATTATGTAACAAAGATATTAACATAACGTAACTATTTGGAAATTACCTTCTGTCACATACCTGGGTTATTCTATTCTACAGCCAAAAAAGCGAGCATTCAATAAAAAAAATATGATTTAATTACTTTAAAGTCTTATTTTTAGCTCTTTCAATAGTAATCGACCTTAAATTTAGTCGGTTTAACCAATCAAACAATAAATAAAAAATAATGATTAAAAAAACGCTAATTTAAATGGCAATCGTCATGTTCTGTTATCTGTGTATTTCGTAAATTGTTGTCTTTAGACATCGTTAAAATATATAATCTGTTAACGAAAAACATTTTTCCTTTGTGGAATAACTTTCAAATATAGTTTTATTTTTGTTACTGAGAGTAAATTAAATTCAGTGAAGTTCGCTAGTCATTGTACTTGATTCTACTTCTGTTACAAAATAATCATCACTTTGGTTATCAAACATAAATTAGAAAAAAAAACATCTAGTAACATTACTTTTAGTCAGTCAAATTTTATAGTGTTGCAACACCACTTATTGTCATTCAATACCGGCTTCAAAGTGTAAGAAATTTATTAAATTTTGAAATGAAAACCAGTTTTCTTTGCAATTTCCATGATGTAAAAGTTCGTGCATCACATCTGTTTAGGCTAAGATATTCAATTTAAATTATAAAACCACTAAGCGTGTATGGGTTTTGATGTCAGTCATATAGGTACTATTGAGTACAAAACCAGTTTAAACTTGAATTACAAAACTTATGGGTGCTCATCTTAAAGTTCGTCATTTCTGTGATCGTCACACCTGTTATCAGTGTGATAACAGATGTGACAAATGATCACATAAGTGACGAAATATTATTTTTCGAGGAACTGGAGTGATATTTTTATATCCGTTATTTTTATTTTTTTTAATTTTATTTTTCCCTAAAAGTAGAATGACCTACGAGTAGGAAATTTAGGAAATCACTGATCTCCAATTTTGCTGAATAAGTACAATCGACCGCACATCATTGTTATAGTAGGTACGACAACGTTAAAAGGTTCCATCATTCCATCATTTATTTTATATACTTTTAAGTCGCAGCCAACTGGTTGAATTAGCCGTTTGGTCAACCGCCTAGCCATTTCACTAAACGCCACCAATCAATCAACGGCCTGAAAGATATTCAGCCGATACGTCTAATACAACATATAATGAACTGGCTGGCTGATGCTTAGGCCATTTATAGAATAGGCCATGCAATTGGGTATTTCGGTAGGTCATTTAGACATTTATTATCTCATTCCAATTTAAAATTACAGTATAAAGGTAACGCACCGTTCTTTAGAAAAACAAATTATTGTAACATAACCACAAAACACTTTAAAGTTGCTTCTGCAACGTCTCCGGCGCTGCGGGAAGTGCAACCACTTCGCCCTTACGTAACAAAGGATAGGCACCCATGCTCACCTCCGCAGCCTCAGCCGCTACGCCTCGCACGGGTGCCTAAGCTTTATCACAGCGGGCGGGGGCGGCCCTTCCTTCGCGCCTCCGGATTTTTATATACACTCTAGGGGTAGCAGCCAAAATACTACGTGGAGTCGGGGTGCCCCGGTTCGGTTTTGCGTAAACGCATTTAAACCGTGAGAAACGCCAGAAATATTGCACCAGGACTATTGCAAATAGGCCTACCTACTATGTCACCGGTTGCTCGGCAAAACCGGTTTAATATGAGCAATAAATATTGGATTCAAATAACCAGCTGTGATGATAGGTACTCGCAATTTCCCTCATTTCCCTCGGACTAACTCAAAACTGAATCAGACACTTCTAAACTTTATCCACACAAATAACCTCAAACAAAGTAACAATATGTGTAATATTAAAAATAGAATCCTGGACTTGGTTCTTGTAGACCTCCCCAAATGTAAGGTGACGGAAGCCCCCAATAGTCTGACAAAGATCGATCCATATCACCCCCCTCTTGAAATTTCCTTAAACTCTAAAATACATCTTAAATCCACAACCAAACATTAGATTAAACTTCAAAAAAGCAAACTACCCGCTATTAAATCAGAACTAGACAAGACCGATTGGTGTGCATTACTCTCAGCGATGATCGGAATATAATATTAGAACGTTTTTATACAGTAATTGATCAGATCTTAATACGGTTTGTCCCATCAACCATAGTGAGTAGAAATTCGCATCCATCATGGTATTCAAAAAAATCAGAGAGATTGCTGCGTGAAAAAAATAACCTTAGAAGGAGATATAATACATATAAAAACCCTATGGATGAGATATCACTTCGTTGGTGTAGTAAGCACGCTGTGACGAATTGGCGACTGGATGTTACAATTCCTATATATGTAACAGAACAAAAAATAACAACGAATCCCAAGTTTTTTTGGTCCTACATCAAGTCAAAACGAGGTGTTGCTAATGCGTACCCAGCTTCAATGTCAAATGGCGTTAGCAGAACCTGTACTGGCAATGACATCATTGTGCAACATGTTCGGAACCTACTTTTCTTCAGTGTATAGTCAACTTGACCAGCCGCGTAATATAGTTCAAACTTCTCCATTTTTAGGGTTCCGTACCTCAAAAGAAAAAAACTAAACCCTTATAGGATCACTTCGTTGTTTGAAAACTTAGTAAACAACTCTCAACAGCTTTTTAATGATTCATATTCCAAAGGACAAGATAGTCAAATATCTCAAAAAATTTGACATATCTAAGGGTTCTGGCAGCGGCGAAATTTCGCCTAATTTTATAGCAACGTGCGCTGATCAAATGGCAATCCCCCTATAGGTACATGATTTTTAACAAATCGCTTATTGTTACTGAAAAAATGGCCAAGGTTCCGATTCATAAAACGGGCGCTGAGGATTTGGTTGGCAACTATCGACCTATCTCTATCCTCCCGACACTTGCAAAGGTTTTTAAAGCATTAGTAGGTATGCCCGGACATCAACAATATTTTAGAAAGTATCTCTCTGACCACCAGCACAGCTTTAGTGCTGCAAGATCCACCTGTAGTAACTTAAGTCACTTTTGTCGAAAATATTGCAGCTTTGCTTGACTCTAATCAGCAAGTCGACGCCGTATACACCAACTTTAGCAAGGCTTTCGACAAAATATCCCACGGAGTGCTTATTCAGAAGCTTGCTGCGTAAAGCTTTGTTGATCTGGCTTCACTCTTATCTAACGGATAGATCCTTTTATGGTGGTCAATGGTTATAAATCCGATTCCCGGATTATAGCCTGTGGGGTTCTACAGGGTTCTCACCTAGGTCCTGTAATATTTATTATCTTTGTTAACAATCTTCCTAATTGCTTCATTAACCTCGCTGATGATTTGAAAATAGTTCGCGTAATAGATTCTCAAGCCGATTCAGCATTACTTCAAGTGGTCGTGAATAGACTTTTGACATGGTATGAGGATAACAATGTGCAACTAATATTAAAAAATGTTCTCAAATAACGTTTACTCGGAAGTCTAATTTTATCGATTTCAGTTATAGTATGAACGGCACGTGCCTAAGTAAAGTGGATGTAATAAGAGACTTGGGGTCCATCTTGACCGCAAGCTGACATTTATGATCCCCACATGGACAATATTGTCTAAAAAGCCTCTAAGACACTCGGTTTTGTCATGCAGAATGCAAAATGTTTTCGCAAACCTAAAACAAAAATATATTTATTCAATTGCCTCGCTCGTACCGTATTGGAGTACTGCGCGGTTGTGTGGCGTCCTCATTATGCATCACATAGTCTTAGGTTAGAGCGAATTCAGAAAAGATTTTTAAACTATCTTGCCTTCTCTGCGAGAATAGCTAAGAAAGTTCCAAGCTACGTCTCGAAAAGTTTGGCATGACTTCACTTGAGAAACGTAGATATAATAATGATTTAATATTTCTGTTCAAATTTCTTCACAGTAAAATAGACTGCGCCCAGTTGCTAAGTAAGTTTAATTTCAACCTACCCTATAAATATCCGCGTTACCCTATCAAGTTTTTACGTCCCCCATTCCGCAAAACTGTTTCAGGGTATAAATCTCCAGTCCCAAGACTTTGCAGGCTTCTGAATAATTGTGATGAAAGAATTGATATTTGTTGCACTTCACATCAAAAATTCAAACGCCAAGTCCACCAAAATATACAGGGTGTTTGGCAGAACGTTGAACATACGAAAATGGTGGATAGGTGGGGTCATCTGCTACTTACTCAGCCCTAATTTATTTGGCCCTGGCCCTCTGGATATTTTAAATTTTATTTTTTTTGCTTTTTTCTAGTTTCACCACTTTCTTAACTTTAAAGTGTAATTTTTATAAAAAATGGGTAAAACAGCCAATACTTTGTTTTTTTTTAATCTTTAATGTTGGCAGATTCTTATAAAATTATTGTTTTATTCAGATGTTAGCTAGGAAAAAAGTTATGAGTCCTCAAACTTACAGAAAGGTGTAAAAATTACTTAAATCTTAATTTCAACTTGCATTTAAAAAAAAACAAAAAATGATTGAGGAGTCCCAATTCTAGCAAAACATCCCTAGTGTGTGACCTTTCTAATGGTATGTAATTTGCTTTTATAAAAAAAAAACTTTAAGAGTTATTTCATAATTTTATCAAGTAGGAAATTTTTGACGAAACTCTACCTTTACGGAAAGTGAAATGTTTTGCGAAATTTAACACTGCAAGGTTCGTAAAATTTAAATGATTTATTAAAATTATGTAAGTTCTTGAATTAAGTACAAAGAAAATAGCTGTACCAGTTAGGAGCGTTAATGAAACAATTAAATAATTTTAAATAATTTATTTAATTAATAAATTACAGATGTTCGAATTGACGCCCTTCATTTACAATACAGGCGCGGCATCTACGTCTGATTTCTACAGTTGTTGTGCGCAGCAGCATCTCCTGTCGCATAACTTTGAAAGCAGCATTAATTCGATTTATCAAATTTTCTCGACTTTCTACTTCTGTAGTGTAAACTAGTTCCTTTGCTCTTCCCCACACGTAAAAATCAAGCGGAGTGAGGTCGGGCGATCGCGGAGGCCAGGGAATTGGTCCTCCCTGCCAATCCACGAATTTGGGAAACAATTATCCAAATGTTCACGTACAATCAGACTCCAGTGAGCTGGGCAGCCATCGTGTTGAAAGACCATAGACTCGCAAACGTCTGATGACTGGGTACTCGGCGGTTGGGATAACGCTCTTGATAAATCCTTCGTGCTTCACGCGAATTAGCATTAGCGCTTCCATACGCTAACAAGATGTCCGCGTATTCCTCACTGGTAAAAGCAGCCATTTCTTTACCAATAACAACAGGTAACAGTAATAACAAAAAACTTAACTAACAGTTTACAAAACTAGTGATAACAATAAAACAAAACGAAGTGAACAAAAACAAACGTAAGCGTAACGGGCACGTGAGATCGCAGAGGCAGTTAAGTCTGGACTGAATAAAAGAAAAGAATTCATTCTGAGGCGTCACGGTGCCACGAGAGTGAAATAGAGAAAAAATAAGCTTTGACTGCAGAAGAGTGAAACAAAATTTCTACCTGCTTTGTGTAACCATCCCAAGGGAATAGTGAATGTCAATTTGCACCACTGCTACTGGCAAGCCGTCGATCATTTAAATTTTACGAACCTTGCAGTGTTAAATTTCGCAAAACATTTCACTTTCCGTAAAGGTAGAGTTTCGTCAAAAATTTCCTACTTGATAAAATTATGAAATAACTCTTAAATAAAAGCAAATTACATACCATTAGAAAGGTCACACACTAGGGATGTTTTGCTAGAATTGGAACTCCTCAATCATTTTTAGTTTTTTTTTAAATGCAAGTTGAAATTAAGATTTAAGTAATTTTTTACACCTTTCTGTAAGTTTGAGGACTCATAACTTTTTTTCTAGCTAACATCTGAATAAAACAATAATTTTATAAGAATCTGCCAACATTAACGATTAAAAAAAAAAACAAAGTATTGCCTGTTTTACCCATTTTTTATATAAATTACACTTTAAAGTTAAGAAAGTGGTGAAACTAGAAAAAAGCAAAAAAAATAAAATTTAAAATATCCAGAGGGCCAGGGCCAAATAAATTAGGGCTGAGTAAGTAGCAGATGACCCCACCTATCCACCATTTTCGTATGTTCAACGTTCTGCCAAACACCCTGTATAACCATTATGAATGTAACGCACGATTGCCCTACTATTGTTAACTATTCGTGTTAAAATTGTGATTTTTTTTTTTAATTTTAATTTCTTTTTATTGTTATATTTTTTGTTTCTTAATTATAATACTTATTGTTTTTGCATGCTGTGTCTATCGGTTAATATTGTGCACTTGGCTTGTGTTAATTGGTTGAAAAGTGTAACGATTGTAGACCATTAGATAAAATAAAATTAAAAGTTGACCTATTTCTAGTAAATAATTCAGCTGTTCGTTCCATTAGCTAAATAAATACAAAAGCCTCATGTTTCATTGCACGAGATATCTGGGTTTGTTCAAAATTGAAACACCCAATACTCAGATCGCATGCTGTGCTTATGTCACGCGAATGTCTCATTTTTGGTTTTTGCTCTGCAGTTAGACGACGCTTTTTATATCAATGTCGATTTTTTCCCATTGTGCTATTACTTCATCTAATGAGACAATGATTCTTGTAAACCTTTTATTTCAGGATAGGTAAACACAGTTTCTTAACTGAACGTTAGCTGATCTAATTTTCTGTGTCAATTTTATTTCAAGACATAGGGTTTTTTTCAATAATAATTACGTAGGTACCTACCTTCCATTCGGAAACTCGGAAATAAATCCCCCATAACGCCACATTATTATAATATTGGCAGAAGAAGAGCGGCACTGACTGAACTAATCCACGTTGAATTGTCCGTGAGGTCACTGAAAGTCGATATCTTGGCGATATATCGGCGGATCATAATTAACCGTCTATGAACGATCAATCCGGATTAGTTCAGTCAATAGTTCACAGCAGGATCTTGCGTGGCGCTAATGTCATTATCAAGAGAATTAACTGACGTCTAACTGTAGGTAAAATAATTTTAGCGTCATTAAATTTTAGGGTCATCGGAATTAGTTATTACAACTAACCGTGCAGGTTGTATTTTAATTGGTAAGTATTCTTGGAAATTCTTAGGATTTATGTTTTATTTACTAAACATCACTTAAAACAAGAAACAAAAAAATGTTCAATACACTTCCTCGAAAACTGGCTCATACCGCACTACGATTAGGTTCACAATTCAATGTATTTCACACACGTGTGATTTTTCATTTTCCAGCACATGTGCGGGGATAAAAATTGCCACAGATAACTTATACCTATACTTAGTTCAAATTTGTTCAATGCCTCTATTCACACCGTCTCTATTCGGAGGTGAATGTTTTTTTTTAATCTCGGCAAAGAGTTAATATTTTTTGAATATTTAAATAATGTTTATAAATAGAATATCATCAAAAACCATAATTATTACAATAAAAAAAACGTTTAAGTATGAACAAATTAAAATTTATTTGTGTTCTAAACTCAAAAATATTTTAATTTTCTATTTTTCATATTAGGCTGTTTAACGGCTTTATACCTTTGCTTCTCCTTCAACCTAGCGAAAGCAAAGCGCGGAAAAAAAAGAAAATTTGAATCATAGTTTCCTAATTCATGGCAAAAATATTTTTCGTTATTTTATTTTATTTCTTCAAGTGTTTTGAAAAACGTCGTTTGATACACGTGGACATTTGTTATTGCAGTTCTCGGCTCAAAATCAACCTCGCCTAAGGCTCGGGTGTTAATTCCGCCTCGAATGCAATAACAAAAATTCTCCGCTTGTATCAAAATGTACTATTTTAAAACTAATGAACAATAGGCGGTCTTCTTGCAAGTCGATGGGTTCATCTATTTTATTATGTTTTAGGGAATTTTAAATTTGGCCCCAGTCAGCTTTTTTCACCGATAACTAGTTCAGTTGAGTAATACACTATCGATCGGAATCTGAATCATTTTGAAGCAAATTGCTAATCCATTAAGTACTTCACTTTTTCGAAAAAATTCAATTTTCTCAACACTTTATAATGATGTGTTGTTGTTTCTAAATCCTCCGAAATCGGAGTCTACGATTTCCCGAGAGACCCTAAAATTAGAAGATTGTGGATTAAAGCTATTTGTAAAGATTTTTCAAAAATTAAACAGAGCTCAAAACATTTTGAAGAAAGTGATTGAAGAAATATTTAAGGTTTTATATTCCGACACTTTCATGTCAATACTTGATTTAAAATATTGAAATAACCGAAAATAACGAAATAGTGAAATAAAAACCGTGAAAACGGTTACAAAAACGATTAAATAAATAAAAAAAACCAAACTCATGAATGAACGAGATGTCAAATTTATTATAGGCCTTAGGGACCTAGCTATGATCACGCTATCTACAATTAGCTTTGCCCGACCTTCCCCATAGTTATTTTTCCCTTTTTTTTGGAAGTCGGTTGTTTTATAATTTTCATTCTCTATTCGCTTTTTGTTGGCCTTTGTGTCTGTAGTTGCATCAGTGATCGCGCAGCCTTTAGGGATGATGATGACAACGGAGGATACTACGTACCGTTGTACTTTGCCGGGTGCCCATATCTAGCCAGAAATTTGAGGAACTTACATAGAAAGAAAGAAAGAAAGAAAAACGTTTATTTGGACAGACTTCGTGAAACACAAAAACAAAAGAAAAAAAAAATTAAAATAATGTTTTAAAACAAAAGTGTGTGCCTCACGGCTGCGCCAAAAAGGTTCATTTCAGCATTAATGCCAGACAGATGCTGCCTGACGCTGGTTTTCTAATGAACCTGTAGAGACAAGTGACGGGGAGTACAAACAGTTTCAACATACCTAATTGATAATTTATATACTTATAAATAAATAAACTAGTAATCAAAATATAATTAAGTACCTACAAAAAAGATATAAAAAAATAAAAATAATAATTTTGTACTGGATCTAGATAGTTAGATGTTTTATATATTATATTATAAGCATTTTAATGTATATGAAATATAGTAAATAGGTTAAGACTACAAAAACAACAAGAACTGTCTCAGCAAACCCTGTTCTTAGCAATTGATCTAGATTGACCCGACCCGATGCATTCATAAATCGCTACAAACCGCTGAGCGCTGAGCGTGACGGAAAATACACCGAAAGTTATTAATTAATTTAATGATTGGGAATTATGTTTCAATCTAAGTACAGTAGGCATTTCATATAAGTGAAACATTTAGTGCGACCATATCTAGCTTCTGTTGCGAATCTATCAGATACTGCCGTAAGCGTGTTCGGAACGTGTGGATACTGCCCAGTACCCTTATGGGTGGCGGGATATTATTCCACACCTTAGATGCAGCGTATCGGAAAGTGCCTCTAAAAGCTGTTGTCCTATGAGACTGTGTTGAAAGTTGTTGTGCACACAGCCTGGGCGCGCAATCCCGTCTACTAGCCATTCAACTAAGCTTGTCGTACAAGTACTTCGGTTTCTTAGACTTAGGTAATGACACCAAAGAGCAGGCACGCCAGGTGTAATTTTCGTCTCGACTTCATCTTGAGAATGAAGTGTTTGTTAAGAAAGGGGGTGACATGACTTCTAGGGGGAATATAGTAACAGAAGCGCGCACATGCATTTTGGACTCTGTATAAGTCGATCGGTACGAGCCAGCAAGCGTGGGCCGTAAACCGTATCAGCGTAGTTTAATTTAGACAGAACAAGAGTTTCGACTAGCTGTTCGCGAAGCTTTTCAGACAAATACGACCTCATTTTATAAAGCAACTTCAGACGATAGAAACAGTTTCTCACGGAGTTAGCAACGTGTTTCTCAAATCTAAGGCTGTTGTCCATACATAACCCAAGGCTCCGCGCCTCATTCACGCGGTCAATAGGCTCACCCATCAGTGTTAAATTAAGGCATAAAGGTATCTTCTTCAACTGCTGCCTCGTACCAAACAACATTTACTTGGTTTTCAATGGGTTTAATGCCAAACAATTCTCATCTGACCAGGCGGCGATTCTCTCTAGGTCGTCGTTTAGGTCTCTAATGGCCGAATCATAATCATCTGGTCTGAAAGATAAATACAGTTGGACGTCATCGGCATAAATATGAAACTTGCATTTCTGAAGGCACTTTATTATGTCTGCACAGTATATAATAAAAAGAATTGGACCTAAAATTGATCCCTGTGGAACCCCTCTTTCTATAGAAGCAAGGGCTGAAGCTAAGGTAGTCCCATCCGACAAACGCAATTCTACAAGTTGTTTTCTGTTACTAAGGTAGCTGTGGAACCACTGAATGGCATTGTCGTCAAAACCGTAGTATTTTAACTTTGACAGTAACAGCGGAACGTTAATGCAATCAAATGCACGAGAAAAATCGAGTAGCACCATCAGTGAACACATGCCCTTATCTTGGGCCGATAGAATATTGTCCGTAACATCCAGTAACGCCGTAGAAGTGCTGCGCTGTTTCCTAAAACCGGATTGTAGATCGGGTAACAACTCGTTCCCTTCCAAAAACCGAGTCAATTGACGGCACACTACTTACCCTCTCCATTACTTTTGAAAGACAGGGAAGAAGAATACTGATCGGGGCCGCAAGTCTTTAACCTCTACAGGGATTGGACTCTTAGGTAGGGGTCTAACTGTGGCAATTTTCCATTGGTAAGGAAATTTTGATGTCCATATGGAATAATTAATGATGTGGGTAATAGTTGCTAAAGTGTGCGGCAAAGTCAGTGTAAGCATACTCAAGTTTATGTTGTCGTAGCCGTCAGCATTTGACTTTAGGTCAGAGATTATGTGGGAGATATCATTTTGGTCCACCGGAGCAATTGTGAATATTGCTTCAGTGTATCTGTGGGTCTCATAGAATGATATAAGCGACGCGCTAGCTACCGGGTTGCCAGGGACATTCAAAAATGTGTTATTTATCAGGTCTGGGTTTCTAAAATGTGGGGGTAGGTCTTGTCCTTGCTTTGAGGGTGCAAACGTGGATTTAATGTTCTTCCATAGTAATTTTGGATTATTTATTTTATTGTTTATATTGTGCCTAAAGTATGCAATTTTTCCATGATACAAAGAACTTTCTACCAAGGATTTTAACTGTTTATAGTAAACTTTTTTTGTTCCCGATTTAGTGCTCCTATATTTGGCTAATGCATTGTCCCGCAACCGCATCATGAGCTGGATACTGTCCGTAATCCAGGGATAAGATAATTCCTTTATACGGCAAGTCTTAAGTGGCGCGTGAACATCAAACAATGATACTATGCAGTGATTAAAAGTATCAACCATGTCATTCACATCGGTAAATTCAAAAACACGACCTATGTTTGATTGCGACAAATCCGTATTAAAACTATCCCTACATATTTCCTTCATTGGCCTAAATTTTGTAATATATGGTTTAAACTTGTCCCGCCTAATGTGAAATTCACTGACTATAATGCAATGGCCTGTAATCGAACCAAAGGATTCCACCGTCGTGTATCTTGCCCTAAGGTTTCACTCGTATCTGTGAAATGAGTCGGCATCGTGACAACTTGAACGAGACTTAAGCAATTTAAAAATTCTTGTACTTTTTTGGTTTTGGTCTCGTTTATGTTGAGCATGTTCACATTGAAATCACCGAGCAATATATAATGATCACAGCTACCCAAAGTAGTAACCGTGTTCGTGATGGCATCAAGAAAGTGATCTATGTCAAACCACGGTGGCCGGTAAGCTGTACCATCATCTTCCTGCCCTTATCCCATATTACTTGGGGTCGGCGCAACACGTTTTCTTCTTCCATTCTCCCCTGTCAACCGTCACGCTATCATTCACTCCCTTCTCTTTCATATCATTCCTCACACAATCCATCCATCTTTTCTTTGGCCTTCCTCTGCCTCTCCATCCATCAACATGTATATTCATCACTCTTTTAGTCACATGCGTTTCGTCTCTCCTCATTACATGCCCATACCAAGACAAACGATTTCCTTTCAACTTTTCTGTCACTGGCGCCACTTTCAAACTTCCTCTTATATACTCATTTCTCACTTTATCCATTCTCGTCACTCCACACATCCATCTCAACATTCTCATCTCCGCTGCATGCAATTTTTTTTCATCCGTCTTCTTCACTGCCCAGCATTCCGATCCATAAAGTACGACAGGCCTTATCACGGACTTAAAAACTTGTAAATTTTCCCCTTCAACTTGAGGGGCATCCGTGGGTCGCAAGTTGTTCCTGTTTCCTGAACCAATGGCAATTTTTTCCCGCTTAGCGAAATTGTCAGCCACATCTTTTCGACGGAATCGAACCTGGGATCAGCCGTACCGTACCAGTACAGATCCGCGCGCTCAGGCCGCGCCGCAGGTAAAACCCAACGCCCCCACCACGTCCCGCGCGAACAGCTGACGGCCGCGGAGAGTGTGACGTAGTCGATAGCCGGGCACGACGGGCGCACATACATAAATAAACTTACGCCTTCTTCCCATGCCATGGCAGAAACTAAAAATGCAACCTACTACGATCCTTACTCTTTTGAGGAACTTGTCTAAACAAAATTGAAAATAACAAGGCGATTTCTTTTGGAGCATTCGAGTTTTAATACTTCACACAATAAATTACAAAAGCCATAAATGATTAATGTAATATTTCATAATATATTAGATAGGTAGGTAGTTATTTACAATGAGATCCTCATTATAGAAGGTTATTGACCGAGTGCTTCGATAGATATGCTCGAAGCGAATTACTTTTTCACGCCACCTCTGCCTGGCGGTAAATCAACTTATCTATTTACAAAATCCTGAAGCAAAAGGTGACTATTAATTGTTACACAAATTTTAATACATAATTATGTACCTACAACAATAGCTTAATACATCAACTACTAAACAGCAAAGAGCTTGAAACATTTGAGTGTCAATTCATTAAAAAAAAATCGTTAAATCCTTTTACTATAAGCACTTATTGTAAGTAGGTATGTCACATAATCTATTTGTATCATCTAAATGTAAAGGGTCTAGAATAAATTAGAAATTCGTTAATAATGGAGTAACACTACGATACTAAAGCGTAATAAAAACATTTATAAGCAGACTAGCAAAACTATAAAAAGCAAAAGAAAATAACATAATGGTCAACCAATCATGGTAATTTTAACAATAATAAGAGTAACCAGAGGCGACTCAATAAAACCCGCGTTTATCTGGCGTCGGCTACAATAGTTGCGTAAATGCTGCGCTAGTGTCGCGGCGATATCGTCACGTATACGTTCGAAAAACACCTACACTAGATGCGAAAGCTGCTTAAGTCTCACAGTTAATCTCATTTATCACAGAGTTTATATTTCCTAGCACATTTTAGATCAAATCTCAGCTGCAACAAATTACAGTAAATAAAAGTGCGTTTTCAGCCGCAGGCTTTGGTAACGTTCTTCCTTATAACTAAAATATTGAGCTTGTCCACATAATTATTACCATCAAATATTGGGCTATTTCCTAGTAGATTCCTCGTTTAAAATTAAAATAAAAAAAACTGTAAGTAGCTAACATTAAATTCTTTTCGAAAGTAATTTTCACAAAATAAGTCTCATTTTATAACTGGCTGCGAATTCAGTCAGTTATAAGATAAGACCAATTTGGTCACTATTGAACATATTTTACATTTCGTGATAAGTTGAAACAGTTTTCAAATTCTACTAAACATTGCGTCGATTCTCGAGTGTGTCATTGTAACTCCACTGCATGCTTATAACACAAGTAGACTAGACAATAAAAGCTAGTGTAATTTAAAGTTAGGTTAGATTAATTGAGATTATTCATCATCATTTATCATTTTATACTTTTGTGTTAAGAATCAGATAATCAATTAATTTGTTTGCTTTTAAGAGTTCTGGTAGATTGCTCTTGATAGACATTCCATCCACTTGGTAACAATTTCTAAAAATATCAAATGTTCTTTACTTCCAAGTAGTGCTGTTAGCTGACATAATTAAACTGTCGAATGTCGATGAATTAGAATTACTTATAATGGAATAACCTAAAAAAAAAAGGTTTATCTACATCTGAATAAAAAATTAAGTATCGATTTATGGTTACTTTCAAGTTCACTATGTAAAGCATTAAAACATTAGGAATTATAATTAAGGTTGCGTAAAGTAGGTATTTTTACAAAAACTTAAAAGTTCAATCAGTTGGATTTTCTCAGGCTGTTGGGAATCACACTATAAGGCGAAAGTTTGTGAGTGTGTATGTTTGTTACTTCTTCACGCTCAAAAGGCTGGACCGATTTGGATGAAATTTGGTATATAGATAGCTTATACCCTGGATTAACACATAGGCTACTTTTTATCCCAGTCTACGCGGGTGAAACCGCGGGGCGCAGCTAGTCAATGATAAATTTAACATACTAACACAACAACACATAACATACTAACATCGCGCATGTAATCCCCGAAGGGTTAGGCAGAGGTGTACCTATAGTACACCAACATTTCGCCCGTTGTGTTATGTTATTACTCATCTAAAAGTACATCTACGCATTATACGCATATTTTGAAAGAAATGCAAATATTTAATGTGGTAGGTAGATCGATTCTATGTCCTTATAAAATAAATTAACTTATCGAATGTTGCGTTATATACCTGATGAATTCTAAGAGATAATTATTTACATGTTTGCTGTCTAAGCATATCACCTTTAAACAGTTAAGATACACAGTGAAATTATTGTCAAATACAGAACAAAATGTCAAATTATTCAAGCTGAATAAATTGTGTGCCTGTTTAATCATTGGTATAATTCTTTAGCTACCATTCTCGTTTACTTGAGTCAATTAATATTACAGTTCGACAACTAAACTATTTCCTAAAAAATGCTTCCTTTGTTAAATAGGTGATGTTATCAATGCAGAAATAAAAAATACTTTAATAACTATTTACAAAATAAATATTAGCTGTTAAAGGCTTAGGGTCAGTAAATTCCTCGAGGATTTTTCCGCTTGGTCTGGTCTGACCCTTACATACTATGACATCAGCACAGATGCCGTAAAAGATAGCGGAAAAAATAATACGCCTTAATAAGATTTACATTACAATCACCCGGTTTCTGAATTGAGAAGTAGCCAAACTCTACTTCAGCACTAGTTAAGGCGTTGAACGCGTCTCAGAGGGTCATGGCCATCCGGCTAGTCCGGGGATACCGCACGGTCTCCTGTGAGGCGGCGAGCCTCCATGCCGGAATACCGCCATGAGATCTGGAGGCAAAAGTCCTCGCGCACGTGTAGGAGTGGCGCGAGGAGGCGAAACGCCGGGGCGTAACTCCGCTGCCGCGAGAAATCTCGGTACAGCGGACAGAGCTCCGGCGGGATCTCATGGCGACATGAAGAGTGCGATTGTCACAACCCAGCGCTGGACACGCCACAATAGCGGCGATAAGTCCCTTCTTTGAGGAGTGGTTGGAGAGGCGCCACGGCGTCCTCACCTTCCGCTTGACGCAGGTCCTCAACGGACACGGTTGTTTCGGGAGGTTCCTGTTTCGGATAAGGCGGGAGGAAACGCCCGGGTGTCACCATTGTGTGGATCGCCCGGAGGACACGGTGGAGCATACAGTGGAGGTCTGCCCGGCTTGGGCGGAGCACCGCCGTGTTCTCACGGAGGCGATCGGCGGCGGCGATCTCTCGCGTCCAAACCTGGTCCAGGCCATGGTGCGGAGCGAGAGTGCATGGCAGGCCGTCACCTCCTTTTGCGAAGCAGTAATGCTCGCGAAGGAGGAGGCGAAACGCGTGAGGGAGAGGCAACAGCCGCGCCCTCGTGCCCCTAGCCGCCGCAGGAGATGCCCTGGGCGGTGGGAATCTATCGCCGATTCCCGGCCACCGTAGGCGCGGCCTTGCGGACGACGAGTAATGGGCAGCTCGCCGTCCGGTAAGGACCAGGCCCGAGTCGACGGCGCGTTGTGTTCCACGCGCGCCTCAAAGAGATGTCAGCAGTGACGGGGTCTAATAGGGCCGATGCCACCGGGGTCGCGGGTAGTTCGAAAGAGATACCGTGGCCCTGGCACGGGCAAATGAAGGAACACGTGTGGGTTTTAGTCAGTAAAAGTCTGACACGCCCTCCCGCTCCGCCCAGAGCGGGAGTAGTCATTTGATGATTTCCCATCCACAAAAAAAAAAAAAGGCGTTACCTCCAGCAAAACCTTGAGATAGTGCGTTATTCAGAGGCTATTAACTCATTATGAGAATTGTGAAGCTGTAAATTTTCATACAAAAAGCGATACATTTTTCCCCCCGTAAACAGTCTAATATTCATAATTTTTGGAAATGTTGTAGATATAATAAAAAACTAGATCTGTAAGTTTTTAGTAAAAAGAAAAATATTGCGTACGATATGTTATTAGCATCTGAATATCTATATTTTTGATTTAAAAACTTCCTCGAGCGTTTTATTTTTTTTAATTAAATTAAACTGAATTACTAAAAAAAAACGTACAGACCTAGACTAAGGTGTACTAAATTTAATGAGAACAAAATTGTCACATTTCATAAAGGTTTAGGGGGGTGAAAACGTTATCGCCCGAAAATTGTTTCGGGCGATAATATATTATTTCGAACAGATAGCATTTTTGAAAATACCTACTAGCGCCGCGTATCGGCACTTCACAATCCTCTTAATGAAGAGTAATAAACTACATCTAAAAGCACATTATTAATGTTGGATATCCTATCATCATATTGCACGTTCTTATTTGTTTGTATATGTTATATTGCATACATCTTTTGATAAAGGTAAGATAGGTTCAATTAGTTTGAGGGGTACACTAATGGATAGATAATTTAAAAGTCCAAATAATTCACCCTTTAATAATATTTCAAAAGATCGCTTTTCTTATTTTATTTTTTTTTTAACCCAAAAATTGTGTGAATTCTATGATAAAAGGGCGTGCGGAATGAGGCGGGACAGAGCAGATCAGAGCAGCGGGACAGAGAAGGACCGAACGCTTAAGGTCGTTCGCTCGGGAAGCGCCTTAAGGTGATTCTTTCAACCACCTTACCACCTCACCTTAAATAATAGTAAAGTAGAGTTTAACAAGTTCTCTACCTCGAATTCTCAAGTCGTAACTAATAAATAATAACACAACACTTAACATTCACTTCATAGCTTGAAATCAAAATTCAAGGGTTTTTTTATCTGATTTCTCATGAACTTGACAGTAGTGTTTCATATAATAATAATTATCTGAGCAACCAAAAAACAGGACTATAAATTCATTGTACAAAAGTACCCACTAATAACTAAATAACAGGTTTACAAATAATAAATTTGTACTTATATTTTGGTTGCAAAACTGCAGTCAGGCCATATCACTATCAGTTATATCAATAATACAATAATTATAATAAATCACGGAATGAAAAATACTAAATCTAAAGTGTGTGTACACTTACTTGAATGTCTTTGAATTTATTTGTATATCAGTATTTTTCTATCAACTTGAGATGGAAAATAAGTAAGCAAATTATAATAAATAAATAAACAATGGCAGGTAATTTTAAGCTGATGAGATTCCTTAATTACAAAATCCAAAATATAAGACGAAAGAAGAATGGACAACGGGCATACCGCTCTAAAACAATTATTTCTTTTTACTACACTAGTGAGCACACATGGCACATTGAATAAAACAATTTGTTTTTACAAATAGAACAGAAACCACTATTACCACAGAATAATAAAGCTACAGTAATTTATCTGGGCAGTGACCTTGAATTAATTACCTAAGGCCACTCGAAACTCAAACTCAAACCGTCTTATTACAAAACAAGGTTCATCTTCAAACCCAGGTTTAAACCATGGACCCTTTTTTGAATTTCGAGCTTTATTCTGACACGTTAAGATGTCAGTTTTACAAAACTGACAACTTAGTACCGGACTAAGTTGTCAGTTTTGTATAAAGAACTGTATTTCTATCACAGCTAGGTTCATATTACAAAAACTGGCTCGATGGTTTAAACCATGACGAAGAAAAACCTCGTTTTGTAATAAGACCGAAAGCATTTATTTCAAATAAACCAATTACAGGCACTTTTGAATTGTCAATGAGTCGGTCAGTCAGAAAGATGAAGCTAGTTGCCCATTCCAAAGCGTAGTAGATCCCTATGGAGAAGAACGGGCAAGAAACTCCACGGACACTCTTTTAAATCATAAACTCGATAAATAAATACGCGTCTGTCCGTGCGTAACTGCCGCGCACTCGAACTGTTGCCTACTGGTATATATTGAGATTTCGAACCGCGGCGTTTCAGCCGTTTTCTATGAAGATAAACTACTCTAACATTATTATACTGTGCTAATAACTAAAACAATAAATGTAGGCGAGATTGTTCATTAATATTTAATGTCCATGTTTCTTTCATGAATACAAACATCTACAAAACATTATTTTATTATGTTACGAAAATACATGTCACATAACAATGGAAACAGTAATCAATCACTTATATAAAACTAATTAAGAAAGTGAAGAATTACCATGAAATCCAAGGTGGTTGGTTCATCTTACCAATTGGCACATGTGTCATGTTTATGGGCAGATTAACCACTGCATAGCTTTTTTTTAATTTTCTTAATGTGCGAAGTATTGTGGCGCCACTTCGACCAAGAAGAAAAGCTGCCGGTATGTTCACATCTACCTCCATTCTGAAAATTATAATAATAGAATCAGAAAAACCAAATGGGACACACATACATACTTTGGGACACACTGAGGGTGCGTTTCCACTAACGCTGAGCTGGGCGGATCGGAGCAGAGACCTGCAGGAATCGACCAATCATATTGGTTGAAATCCTCATAATTTTTTTTTCCGCAAGAAACTAAAATTGCGAGAAAACTGGGTAATTATTATTATTTCGACGATTTATTTTCATATTTATTAAATACATTTTTAAATCTACATATAAAATATATAAATAAAATATAAATATTAATAAAAATCAATTGCCAAATATAATGTAAGCGCATCACTTCAGAACGATTGCACCTACTTGGCTATTATTTTTTTGTTGTGTTTGTAATTTTTCAGGACAACGTTTGTATGAAAGAAAATTTTTGAAAAATCGTACGAAAAAGTGAAAAACTTTGGTTAAAAAAATCTGAGTGCGTGAGTAAGACAAAGAGGTCTAAAAATATTGACAGAATTGACAGATAGACGTATAGTTGTTCAGTTTCTTACAATGTTTTATGTTTTATCTGTTACATCCGAAATAAAATTGTTGTTTCGGTTGTTTTGTGAAAACATATTGGAAAAAAGTTGTAGGACGTTATAAATATACCTGCTATTTTAAAAATTCCAGCAAGTAGTTCATAGAAGTCTCTGTGTTATCGTTGTGAAATTATTTAATTGTCATTTTATTTCATTAAAGTGCGTAGAGTTGCATCTATCTTGTACAACTCCAGCACACCATGAACCATCTATGTGGCAACGAGTCATAGGCCTTCTTATAATCTATCCAGCATGTCGACAAATCCTTGCGGGATTGACGAAGCTGATGGCTAAAGGCCATGTCGATGAGGAGGCTTCTTATTACCGCGGGACCCGTTCCTACATCCATTTTGAGACGCCGACTTAATCGTGTTACCGTCAATGTGCGTATTAATTTTCGCTCTCAAAATGTGTGTAAGAAGTTTATAGACCGTCGCGTCGAAAAACACGTGATTGGCATTTATGTATAAATAAGGGAAGATATGGTTCGCGCCCCTCGACGTAGACCACATAAATTGTGCTCACGGGCCTAATTTACCTTAGTCACAATCAAACTGGCGTTTGTGTAGCACATGATTGTGTAACACGTTAAGTAAAATTATCGTAATCGTCTAAACAAGCAGCAACAATGCCTTCCTGTGTTTTCAAAATATGTACAAATAGTTCACAAACCAAAAACAAGTTTCAAGGGATCACTTTTCACTCGTATGTACATCAAAACTTAATTTTCTTTAAAATTCTTCTAATTAATATTGCCGTTGGGTCGCCATTTGCAAAAAAGGATAGAAATATATGATTCATAAGATTGTGAAGAGACAAGCGGCATATAGTAGATTTGTTATGGGAACGTAACAGTGACAGTTATTGCTATCTCATTCCCGCTACAGCCCGCGTAATATCTCTCTATTTGGGTTGTTGAGCACATGACGCACGAGTCGCACGACATCAGAAAATGTTGTTGTGTGGATGTGATTACATGTAATTGTTTCTAGTCCAATAACGTTTCCGTGACTTAACCCTATCTTCCCATATTTATACATCAATGGTGATCGGTCTATAATTCTTGGGTTCCGCGGGATTACCTGGCTTATGGAGCAGGTGGGTAACGCCTGTTGTTACAAACTGCGGTAGCGACCCAGACTCTAAGGATGACTGGAACTGAGATGCCAGGCAAGTGTGTGAACTAATTAGCCATTTCAACTAAAAGTTGTGCAGTCCGTCCGGTCCCGGCGATTTCTAATACGGTAACGGACGGACTGCTCTGGCTACGACTAATAACAACTGTTTCCATTTCTAGTATAGTTCCACACACTCGCTCGATATCCTGCATCCAGTCAGCCTCAGCGTGACAGACGAGCACCGACCAGATGCTGCGCCAGAATGCACTCGTGGCGGCATCATCCGGGAGGTACACATCTGTCACATTTTGTTCAGGTCGCTCCCAAGCTCGATATACCCATATGATTTTGCATGTATTATAAATTATAATGATTATAAAGTTCACATGTCATTTGAGTGAATTCGTAAGGACACTGTATTTATTTTATATATAAATTAGTGTAGGTAGTATGTTATTGTGTTCATCATCTTCCTGCCCTTATCCCATATTACTTGGGGTCGGCGCAACACGTTTTCTTCTTCCATTCTCCCCTGTCAACCGTCACGTTATCATTCACTCCCTTCTCTTTCATATCATTCCTCACACAATCCATCCATCTTTTCTTTGGCCTTCCTCTGCCTCTCCATCCATCAACATGTATATTCATCACTCTTTTAGTCACATGCGTTTCGTCTCTCCTCATAACATGCCCATACCAAGACAAACGATTTCCTTTCAACTTTTCTGTCACTGGCGCCACTTTCAAACTTCCTCTTATATACTCATTTCTCACTTTATCCATTCTCGTCACTCCACACATCCATCTCAACATTCTCATCTCCGCTGCATGCAATTTTTTTTCATCCGTCTTCTTCACTGCCCAGCATTCCGATCCATATAGTACGACAGGCCTTATCACGGACTTGTAAATTTTCCCCTTCAACTTGAGGGGCATCCGTGGGTCGCAAGTTGTTCCTGTAACCTGTCGCCATTTCATCCATCCTGAGTTGATCCGGTGCGTTATGTCTCGGTCTACTTCGCCATCCCCTTGGACAAGTGACCCGAGGTACCGAAAGTCGGAGCAGATCGGTAAGGGCGTTCCGGCAAGAGATATGGGCACAGGACCGGAGAGACCGCCAAAATCACAAAACAAATACTCTGTTTTGGTCCGACTTACTCTCAGGCCAACGGTCTCCAGTCTTTTCCACCACACCTCCAATCTGCTCTGGACCTCTAAGCCACTCTCGGCAACCAGCACAATGTCATCGGCGAATAGCATACACCAGGGAACGTCTTTCTGGATATCCCAAGAAAGAGCATCCATTATCAGCACAAAGAGGTAAGGGCTGAGTGCAGACCCCTGGTGCAAGCCGACAGCCACATCAAAGCTGCCAGTAGTGCCCACTGTAGACCGGACTTGGGTACTGCATCGACTGTACATTGCGCGAATCAACTGCACATACTTCCCTGGTACACATTTTTCCTTAAGTGCCCACCACAAAACTTCACGAGGCACTCGGTCGTATGCCTTTTCGAGGTCAACAAATACCATGTGCAAGTTTTTATGCGCACCTCTGTATTTCTCGCACAGCTGGCGGATAGCAAAGATGGCATCTGCTGTTCCTCGACCAGGCATAAAACCGAATTGGTTTTGCGAAATTTCACTCTCTTCTCTTAGTCGCCTTTCAATAACTTTCTCCCAAGCCTTCATACTATGTGACATTAGCTTTATTCCTCTATAGTTGTTGCACTCCAGCACATCACCTTTGTTTTTAAAGATGGGCACCAGCGAACTGTTGCACCATTCGTCAGGTATGGCTTCTTCCAGCAACAACTTATTGAAGAATAAAGCTAACCACGCCCATCCATCTACCCGTAATAACTTCCATACTTCGACTGGTATTCCATCCGGACCTATTGCTTTACCATTCTTCATCCCATTAACTGCTATTCTCACGTCATCCATACTAATCATTCTCACTAACCCCTCATTTATTGGTTTATTCTCAAGCACACCACTCCAGTCATTCTCCTCATTCATCAGTCTTTTAAAATAGCCCTTCCACCTTTCCTTAATTCCATTTCCACCTTTCCGTAGTTTGTTATTGTGTTGTAGTGTTAAAATTCCTATTATGCTAAAAGTTGTTTTTATTCCATTTAAAATCAATCAAGCATAGATTCACGAATTAACACTAAAAATTCGCATTTTCAAAAATTTCACGTAAGATTAGTTGAGTTGAGCCAAATCTCACAACATCTCAACAATGGGGGGTCGAAAAATCGACAAAATCGCCTCACGTTGTTAATGGGCCTTAGGATCTCAAAATCCAATTAAATATAACAACAACATTCTGTTACTCAGTAAAAACAGTTAAACAAGGCTATTAAAATTTTACTGCTGCATAATCAATCATTACAAATAAAAATGCAGTAAATATAAAAGAAAGAAACTAAAACAATGAAATAAGACCTTACTTATCATCAACCATCTCTATTAAATGATCAAGGGAATCATCCCATTTATCTACAGACTCTGTTATAATAATGGCCCTTGCTCCAGCTTGCTGCGCTTTGGCTGTCTTGAACACAAAGGAACACTCCCTGAAAAATATGTATTAGAATTTATTATTAATACAAACTACAAATAAAAGTATTTTTGAAACATTACTGAAAGAAAAAAACAATTTTAACACAAATCTATGGATCTGCCTGGCCTTTTCTCTGTCAGGGAGTTAGTGGTAGCCGCTCTGGGCAGTTGGCAGTTCATTCTCGAACTTATGTTGTGTACCTACGAAAATAGTCATATTTTTTAAATCATTTGATTTTTTTTTATCATTTTAGATCATCATTTGCCTAGCTTTTTCCGAACTATGTTGGGTTCAGCTTCTAGTCTAAGCAATTGTCTATCTGAGCTCCACAATCCAGTTACTGGGTAATATGATACTGCTTGGTAAGACAGTTGTCAGACATTTGGGCTTCTGACGACCCGTAACTACTGCCAAAAATCCATGAATGAGAACCAAATCAGACAACTCAAATAAACAAAACAGATGAATCTATGGATATGGAACCTTTTTTTATGTTTATGAAAGTAATTATCAACATTAGCTTAAGCAATAAGCACATCCCATGGTTGAACAAGGAACAAGATGACAGGGAGTCGAGGTTAAAGCCTATTTCTTAAAGATTTCCTCTTTATGGTGCAAATAATTAATGAAAATAAAGCTTACCCTCTTTCAGACAAGGCAATTTGTCCCACAATATCATCATGATTTACTATATCAGAGCAACTATGCAGGGGTACAGTTGGTACCAACCGAGCATCCTGGAATTGTATACTCTCATTCTGAAAAATCATTACATGATTAATTAATGTTCAACTAATAGTGTTAGTTAACTAATAGTTACAGTATGCTACGTTTAAATTAAGTTTATGATACTTACGAAAGGTGTACCAAAATCTTTGGCTGGTCTGATTCTATAGGAGTACCTAAGTTCAGGAGGATCTAATATTTCGAAAAACACGTCACCAAATATAACGTCAGCTGTAGAAACGCCATCATAGAAGTGTAAATCATTAGCTGTAACAGTAAAATTAACAATAATAAACGCCTATTGGTTGCCTGTTAATACATACATAACCTACAACAACAGAATGCTGTATTTACCACCAGGCGACACAGCACTTGTAAATATAATAAGTAATAAACTAGAGTATAAGGGCAGGAGCCGTTTTTTTGAATTGAGTTTCATTTTAGGTAAAGCAAACAAATAATCTTTTATTCGCAAATTCCCTGAATTTGACTGAAGACACTGACTAGTGACTAGCTGTCATTAGTCAAATCAAAATGTCAGACCAGTTCACTTCAATTCGACCGGTTGACAGAACATTTTTTTATTACACAAATCTGTTAACCCCAGTCTTTTAGTTTAGATTTTTATTCACGACAAAATGCACCACGCTTCCATAACAATAAAAGATAAAAGTGAAAAGCGTCATAAGTTTTCTAGTGGAAGTTAATATTTTTGGCAGGCTAATAAATAATTGTTGACTAAACAACTAATACTCCAAAACTTATTAGCATCTAAGTATGTTTGTAATTTGTCGATGCGAGGGGGAGAAACATAAATCTTGAACAAACAAAGAAGCTGAATTGTGTGTGCATTGTTAGTTGTATTGTTTTTTATGTAATATTAGACTGACAGAGTTACTTTCGAATATATAATATTAATATGGATGATAATAGGCTGCGATATAATTACGGAAAAGTCCTATAATTGGTTCTAAGACAAAGCTTAATGATATGAAACTCACGGACTAGAAAAAAAAGACGAAACTATATTTTTTCTTATGACAGTTGAAATATAATACCGTCCAAGTGCTTTGGACCCGGCAGTTAGGTTGACTACAGAGTTTATCTGGAATTCTGGACCAAGGCATAATGGGTGAGATATAGCGATCATGCTAGTGATGAGGAGGAGCATGTAAGCATGTTGGAGTTTGCATGCATCTCGGAAAACAATCTCTTTAGAAGTGTACCGTTGTTGATAAGGACTTTTTTCTAACATGCTTGTTATTTTTTGTATCGATCGTATTGATAAATAACAATACAATGTGCGTTCAATTACGTTCTAATTAGCACCGTATGTATACTGTACCTACCTAACCAGCTACCAAACTATCAGTATGTATCGCTGTCGCTACCTCGGCACCGTCATCTCGTTCTTGTTGACGTCCATTGACCGTCTGTCTGTGGATCTGAGCCAAAAGAAAATTATGACACATGGCGAATACACGCAAAAGCCCTTCTATTAAAAAAAGGCCTATGCATTGACTTATATACTAAGGACCGGGCCAACCGCGCGACGAAATGGCACCAGTTCGCTGGCCCTAAAATGAAAGTTTAGGGCCAACGTGACTCAGTCGACAGCGGTCCGTGCTCAGAAAAGTCATTCCGTCAAAAAAATGCCAAGTTGCGTTGTAAAAGGTTGCAAAAATTATGACAAAAAAGATTAAAAAGGAACATGGGATATCGTATCATCGGTAGGTAACCTTATATTACTTTTGTTGCAATTAAATTATTATATAATCACATTTTTAAAGTGATAATTTTACTACCGAAATCCACAATGGCGGCCATGCGCGCGCTACCGTCATCGCGCACGTATTTAATGAAGTAACCTTGTACGGACGTCATTTTTTATTTGTGTTTTATTTTTGTCTTATGAACATAATGTAAGTAATTTTGAATTTTGGTACCTGATATAATACTTATGTATATTCAATAAAAGGATGAAATAAAAAGAGAAAAAAATAAGAGGAAGTTTAGAAATTATAATATAATAGAAACTGAGAATCGGATTCATGAAATATTTTGAATTGCTGTTTTCTTTTCTTCACGCAAACTGAGCGGAGCTGCTGCTGTCATCAAGCTTCTGGCCAAAATGCATAGGAGGAGACTTAAACAATGTTTATACAAATATGCGATGACGAAATACGTTTCAAATACTTTTTAAATTACAGATTTCCAAATGATTCAACACGGAAAGAGATTTGGAGTCGCATTATTCGTAAACAAAGAAAAGAGCTACTAAAAGAGCTACTTCAAGCCTTACAAAAATACACGAGTATGCTCTGCTCTTTTTTGTGACAGAGATGTTAATATTTTAAAAGCTACGAAGGCTATAAGAATCGGCTATACCGCGATTTGAGATTGAGGTACTGGCCTCACGCATACTTATCTACTATAAAACTAAATATTGTTTGATTTTTCTCCATATTCAGAATCCTATCTACTTAAATTTCATTAATAATTACAGTTTTTTGAGAACAAAGAGCTAATATCGCCGTAATTTTTCGTCCATTTTAAAGTTTTTTCATATTCTGAAGACTAAGGCTAACTATATTATATCGATTTTGGTAGCAATCGGATTGAAAGCTAATGTTATTAACTTCCCCTTCCTTCTGGAAGAACATGTCTCGGTAAATTGGATTGTAATTGTATTTAATTAATTTAGTAATTGTTATAGTGATGAACTGTTGAACTGATCACTGATCATTCTAAATTCTAAGTAAAAAATAAAATTAAACATGCAATTATATATCGGCATCCAACTGACTATTTCCGATAAAAAAATCATGTACCTATCGCACGTACAAGGTTACGTCGTCGAACGCGGTACTCAGTAGTTCGTATGAGTTATGACATATGTCACAGATGGCGCTACTTTTTGCTTGTATGAAGAAGGTTTAGGTGAAATGTTCAGATGGGCGTATCCTTACTTTTGAAATCATTGGGCCTATGGAATTACGTCTCGCAAAAAATAGAAAAGCCTACTAGTGAAGGTGACGAACTAAATAAATATTTAGAAAAAGATGTCTTGGCACTAGCAGAATTATTTTTGATTATCTCACCAAGCGAACTAAAACAAGTGAAGAACTGTCGAACCAGCAAGGATGTCTGGGACACACTTGAGGGTATTTATTATAGCAAAGGCCCTGCACGAAAGGCAAGTCTTTTAAAAGAATTAATTTTAAGAAAAATGAAAGAAGGAGATAATATTGTAGACCACTTGAACAAGTTTATGGACATTGTCGATAAGCTGGCAGATATGGACATAGAAATTAATAAAGATCTACTTAGCATTATGATGCTCTATAGTTTGTCTCAATCTTTTGAAAATTTTCGGATTGCTATAGAATCCAGGGATGATCTACCAAATCCCGAAAACTTGAAGATAAAAATTATTGAAGAAGCTGAAGCAAGAAGAAATATGGCTAGTACAAGTGAACAAAATTCTGAACAAGAAGCACTTTATAGTAGACAGCGTAGAAGAAACAAAAATGTTATTGTTGAATGTTATAAATGTAAAAAGAAAGGACACAAAGCCAATGAATGCTGGTCAAAAGTAGTAAAAGGTAATAAAAATATTTCAAATCTATATTGTTCTGAAGAAACGTGTCAGAATACAAATGATAACAAAGAAAAACTGAATAAATGGTGTCTTGACAGTGGTTGCACGTCGCATATGACACACGAATTAGAAAGATTCCGAAATCTTAATAAGGATGATAGCAAATCCTTAAAGTTAGCATCAGAGAACTGTACAGCACAAATTGAAGGCCGTGGTTCAGCAAAACTTAACATCAAGGAAAGACCTGATCTGCAACTGACCGAAGCATTATATGTACCATCATTAACTACAAACCTAATGTCAGAAGGAAAAATTACAGACAAAGGAGCAACAGTTTTATTTAAACGGAAAAACGCAACTGTAAAGTATAATGGTCAAATACTATTAAGATCAGAAAGAAATGAAGACGGTTTATATTATGTTATAGAAAATATACAAGAAAAAGCTAGATTCTGCGAAGCAAATAGAATGCAGCAATGGCATAGAAAACTAGCTCATCTCAATGAGGGGTAAATGCGAATAGCTCTAGATAAAAAGAACATGGAAGGATTGGAATTCAATAAAAATGACGCAGTTAAAGACTGTGAAGTGTGTGCTAAAGGCAAAGCAACAAAACTACGACTTAATACACCCAAAAATGGAGAAAGAACAAATGCAAAATTACAAATAGTGCATACACATGTATGTGGTCCCATGAGACAATTATCCAAAGCGGGTTCTAAGTACTTCATCACATTTACTGATGATTATTCCAGATATACACGAGTATATACAATGAAAACTAAGGATGAAGCCCTATCAAAATTTAAAGAATTTAAAAACGAGGCAGAAAGGTTTACGAAACAA
Source organism: Cosmia pyralina (assembly GCA_946251885.1). Lineage (NCBI taxonomy): Eukaryota > Metazoa > Arthropoda > Insecta > Lepidoptera > Noctuidae > Cosmia > Cosmia pyralina. The sequence goes on from OX276353.1 coordinate 15,314,276, forward strand.
AAGATACTTTGTTTACAAAGTGACAACGGGACGGAATACATAAACTATGAATTTGACAAATACCTAAAAGACAATGGCATCAAAAGAAGGCTATCTGCACCATATACACCTGAACAAAATGGGTTGGCAGAGAGAAAAAATAGAACATTACTAGATAAAGCTAGATGTATGTTAATTGACGCTAATATGGAAGAAGTTTTTTGGGCCGAAGCCATTAATACAGCTAACTACTTGGCAAACCGTAGTCCTTGCAGCAGTATTAATAATGTGACTCCATTTGAAAAATGGGTGAATAGAGTTCCATCTGTAAGGCATTTCCACATATTTGGGACTAAGGCGTTCGTTCCAAAAAAAGGAAAGCGAAACGGAAAATTTGAAGCCAGATCGACTGCTGGTATATTTGTAGGGTATTCGGAAAATCACAAAGCGTACCGTATCTTTAATCCAAAATCAGAAAAGGTGATAATAAGTAGAGATGTCAAAGTACTGGACAAAATGTTCTACGAAAATGAGACAAAAGAAGAACGAAAAGTAGATGTAGTTGATAAAAATGAAATAGAAGTTGTACTTTTTCCAGAAGAAGAAAATGAAGTCTCAAATGGACATGAAATTAATGAATCAGACAAAGAACTGGACATTAATGATATATTTGTTGATGCAACTACAGAAACAGATGAAATAAATAATGAAGACAGGCAAGAAATGTGTACAGATAATGAAATTGAAGCGACTACTTCAAGTAATGAAAAGCGACAGAGAAAACCACCGGTTTGGCAGAAGGATTATGAAATGGATGCTGAACAATCATTCCTCTGTGATATAGATGAGAATAGTGATGAATGGGAAGACGCAATACTTAGCGAAATTGAATCTCACCTAAAGAATAATACTTGGAAAGTTGTACACAAGAATGAAAGTAAAAATTTGATAGATAATAAAATGATTCTAAAATATAAATACAATGCATTTGGAGAAATAGACAGACGAAAGGCGCGACTAGTAGCTCGTGGGTTCAACCAGAGAGAAGGAATTGACTATACGGAAACATCTGCACCAGTAGCAAAAATGAGTACATTAAGAGTATTGATTACATATGCGATAGAAAATAATATGAAACTAAGTCAGCTGGATGTCTGCACAGCATTTTTAAACGGTGATATAGACGAACAAATTTATATGAAGAAGCCAAAAAATCTAGATAAATATTTAAAAATGATTATATCACACGGAAAAGACAAAGAGTTGATGAGAAAGGCAAGAGAAATGCTAATAGATATAAATAAATATAAAAATGATGGAATATGTCAACTAAATAAAGCTATATACGGATTGAAACAGGCAGGAAGGCAATGGTATTTAAAATTGCACAGAAAATTATTGGAAATTGGTTTTAGAAATGCTACAGCGGATCCTTGTTTGTACATATTTGAAAAAGGTGGCGAAAAACTGTTTGCTAACATATATGTCGATGATTTGATTCTGGCATACAAATCAGAAAATTTATTGAAGGAAGTCAAATCCAAACTGGAAAAAGCATTTGAGTTGAGAGATATGGGTTTTCTTCATCATTGCTTGGGTATACGATTCACCCATGTAGGGGGAGAGATAACGCTATCCCAAGAAACCTATATTGATAATTTGATCGAAAGATTTAACATGGGAGAATGTAAACCCGTGTCTACACCAATGGAACCACCCCTGAAGTTAGAGAAAAATGGAAATGGAGATGAGAACAACTTTCCATATCAAAAACTGATTGGTTCATTAATGTACTTAGCTGTCGCTACAAGACCAGACATAATGTTTGCAGTAAGTTACTTAAGCCCGTATAATAACTGTTATGACCAAAGTCACTGGCAAGCAGCAAATAGAGTTTTACGTTACCTAAAAGGAACGAAGAACCTATGTTTAACATACAAGAAAACAGGAACGTTACCGGTACTTACGGGCATGGCTGATGCAGACTGGGCGGCATGCACTATTGATCGCCGATCATATACAGGTTATATTTTTAAGTATGGTGGTGGTCTAATTAGTTACGAGGCAAAGAAACAGAGAGTGGTGGCATTGTCAACAGCTGAAGCCGAATATATGGCAATGACAGAAGCAACGAAGGAAGCTTTGCATTTGAAGCACTTGTTAGAAGAGATTGGAGTGCCGCAACAAACAGTTCTAATTTATAATGATAATATGGCTGCTCAAAAAATAGCAAATAATATGATTACAGGAAAAATATCAAAACATATTAGCATAAAGGAACATTTTATAAGAGATTGTGTCCAAAAGAAGTTAGTGACAATTCGCTACAAGGACACAGAAAATATGGAGGCAGATATTTTAACAAAGGCGCTGAAAAAAAATATGCCCAGTGTAGCTTAAAGATTTATTGACATAAAATACCTTTATTAAAATATTTTATGGGGCCATATTTGAATAACCAAACTATCTACATAATAGGTTGGGGAAAAAGTTTCTTCGCATTTTTGAAGAAAATTCAAAACATTTTTTAATATACATTATTTACATTTATCTAAAGTATGTAGGAACCATTTTGTTCGATAACTTTTTGCCATCTTGTAGGTAGGGACATGATCCCATTGCTATAGAAATTTTGGGACTTCTGATCAAAATACCGCGACAAGTGGTTTTGGCAGTCCTCTCGTGATGTTAACCTGACACTGCCTAAAGAATTCTGAAGAGACCGAAACAGGTAGAACACTGAAGGTGCAAGGTGAAGGTCAGGACTATACGGCGGATGCATTAACACCTCCCAGCCAAACCCTCTTAATTTTTGCTGAGTGGCTAAAGATGTGTGAGGTCTAGCGTTATCATGATGAAAAACCACACCCCTTCTGTTGATTAATTCCGGCCGCTTTCTCTCAACTTCTTGCTTTAATCTCATCAGTTGTTCGCAGGAGAGTTCAGAATCGATGGTCCTGCCTGGTGGTAACAGCTCATAATGAATAATGCCCTTTCAATCCCACCACACACACAGCATCACCTTGTTGCAAGTTAACCCGGGTTTCGCCACAGTCTGTGAAGCCTGACCGGCCTTTGACCACGACCCTTTTTCGCACGTTCTTGTCGTACGTGATCCACTTTTCATCACCAGTTATCAGCTTCTTCAAAAATGGTTCGGTTTCATTACGTCGTAATAAAGAATCACAAATGAGTACACGATTCATTAGGTTTCTTTCAGTGAGCTCGTGAGGTACCCAAATATCGAGCTTTTTTGTGTACCCAGTTTTTTTCAAATGCGACAAAACTGTTTTGTGGTCAATTCCCAGTTTTTCAGCTACGTCGTAACTACTGATATGCCGATCTTGCTCCACTTTTTCAAAAATGGCATCCATTTTATCCGTAATAGGGCAACCAGAGCGACGTGCATCTTTGACATCAAAATTTCCGGATTGAAAACGCTTAAACCAAATTTGTGCTACTCTCACAGACACTGCACTGGGTCCATAAACATCGCAAATTTTTTTCGCGGCTTGCGTTGCATTTTTACCTTTTTTGTAGTAAAATTTTAAAATGTATCGAATTTCTTCATTAGATTCACTCATCTTGACAGTACTAAAAACAAATGAAAATCACACATTTTCCTAATTTGAATTTGGAATTATGTTCTTTAAAATTTAAACTTTCAATGATACCAAAACCAGCCAGATACAAATAGTATAGCCAAAGAGATTTTATTTTATGTTCATACATACTATAATGCGAAAAGACTTTTTCCCCAACCTAATACAAGCTTGGTAAGTACCTACCCTGTTACTGTTAGGTTTATTTCTTGGAGAGATTCAGACATAAGGATACATCTATTAAAAATGGATGGGTGGTTTAATGCATCCACCACCTCTAAAATACACCTTGTAACTGTTGGTTGTGACAGATTTATATTAGGTCTTTACCTATGAAATTGCCGTTCTGCAGTACTGGCCATTTCAAATCAAAATAATTTTTGTTTGGCTAAGAATTCTAATTTCAAATTTATTTTATTTTAAAAACATGGATTTTTTTTTCCAAAAGTAGTCATTTCTTTATTGATTAGTGTTACATTTTCATCGCATTTCAATCTTTTTCGTCATCATGGATACGTTAAAAATTCGAGTAATTATGGAATATGAGTACCGTCGTGGCAGCAACGCGGCACAAGCGGCACGCAACATCAACGACGTTTACGGAGCTAACACTACAAACCAACGCACCACTTGTTATTGGTTTGCTCGCTTCCGTTCTGGAAATTTCGACCTGAAAAATGAACCTCGCGGTCGTCCGAAGACTTTGGTCGACAATGACGAATTAAAGGCGATTGTGGAAGCTGATGATACACAATCTACGGCTGAATTAGCAGCAGCTTTCGACGTTAGCGTCAAAACAATATTGGTCCATTTGCGTCAAATTGGCAAGGTAAAAAAGCTTGACAAATGGGTGCCCCACGAACTCAATGATCGTTAGCGCGAAGTACGCGTCGAGACGTGCCTTGCACTGCTCAACAGACACACAAATGAAGGAATTTTGAACCGCATTGTTACCTGCGATGAAAAATGGATTCTGTTTGATAACCGCAAGCGCTCAGCAAGTTGGTTGGATCCTGGTTCAGCACCTAAACAATGCCCTAAACGAAAACTTACCCCTAGAAAAGTGATGGTCACTGTTTGGTGGTCTAGCGCCGGTGTGATTCATCACAGCTTCTTACCAAACGAGGTGAGCATTACTTCAGATGTGTACTGTGAAGAACTGAACACAATGATGGAGAAGCTGGCACATCTCCAACCAGCATTGGTCAATCGCTCGTCTCCGCTGCTCCTGCACGACAACGCGCGACCTCATACTGCACAGCAGACGGTCTCCAAGTTCCAAGAACTGGGGTTGGAAGCTCTCCGTCATCCGCCCTACTCATCAGACCTTGCGCCTACAGACTACTACTTTTTCCAGAATTTGGGTAACTTCTTGGCAGGAAAAAAATTCAATACCCGAGAGGCAGGACAAAATGCCTTTGAAGAATTTGTTGCCTCCCGTCCAGCTGATTTCTTTAAGAAGGGCATCAATAAACTGCCACTGCGTTGGCAAAGATGCATTGATTGCATGGGTGATTACTTCGATTAATACAAATAAAAAATGCATGAAAAAAATTCGTTTAAATTTTTTCATACAAAACGGCAATTTCATAGGTAAAGACCTATTATTAAGAAAGTTGAAATGCTTGAACCACGTAGCATGACGTGTATTTATCTACTCTATGATACGGGAATAACCACTAGTACGTTCCGTTTGAAACTCTCAATTATAAAATATTATAATTTGATTTTGTAGATGTTAAAGTACAAGATTATGTATTTCATGATAAAATTCGGCATAATAATTATAATTGTCATTTATAAAGATCATGAATTATGACATAAAATCTGAAGCTAAAATATAACTCGTCAAATGAAACGTAAAATGGCATTAGCCAGAGATGCCATATTTTAAAAGTACCATTTATTTGGGAAAATTACTGAAATAAATCGTCTCTGCAATAGTTTGCAATGGGTTTGAGTTCTATGTTACATCGTATTGTTAATTAGTTGATTCACAATGGTGTCTGCAGTAAGTACTGTATGTGTAGAGTCTGACCAACGAAAGCTGTCCAAGAAAAAAGGCGGCAATTTTAAAAAATCAAGAGCTGTCAACCCTGGATATACACTGCTTAAACGGAGTTGATACTATTTATTATTTAAGAAGTATTATGCGATACTTACCTGTGTATTTCAAATTTATATAATAAATTAGACATGTAATATTGTACTTAGAAGTAAAATATTATTAAACTATAATAATAATAATATAATAATTAAACCCCTTACGCCATAATAACCTTATTACCCCTGGTATTTATTTAGACCTGTTAAACCGCCATTCTATATTCGCGTATTGCATGCAATGGTAGGTAAGCAAGTTAACGTTACAATATTTCGCATTGAGGATGGTCATAATCAGTACCAAAGTTAGGAGCTAAACAAAACTAGCTTGGCATTATTTAAATTCTGCGCATTAAAGTTCACCGCTCAATTTTCCTGGCACGGCCGGCCTTATGTAGAAAAGATTGAATTAAACAAAATGTTTTTACTATAGGTAATATTTTATTTTTGACAATAAAAAAAAACAACACAAAACATTACGAGTCATAATCGAAATCAGATTCCAAGAACTCTACACCTGATAATATTGAATCAGCTTCATTGCTTTCTTCGGTGCTACTGCTACTGTCCCCAACATGTATTATGAATGGTTCAAGCTCGTTTTCAACAATACGGTCTCTTAATTTGTACTGATGTTCAACATGTAGTACATGAACGGTATACTTCTTCCAGTAATCTGCAGTTATGGATAGAAAACATTCTTTTATTAAATTTTGCATTTTAGACACTTGTATTTCTATATTTTTGCTTGCTAATTTTCTCTTCGCCTGACTCCATACAAGCTCAATTGCATTGAGGTCGCAATGATACGGTGGCAGCAACAAAATTTCGTGATTGTAAATATGACTGTATTTTTTTAGAAGTACTTCTGCTTCGCTAACAGCTGCAGGTTTATTATCTTTCACCAAACACATTAATTCAGCTTTGGTATGATATTCTTCAAATTGAATATTATTCTCTTGAAGCCATATTCGGAGATTAGCTTTAGAATCAGACATAGTAGGGGGTTTGTTTACTTGTTTCACATGGTAACTTGCATTGTCCATCACAAGTACACTAGGTTTAGTGAGATTTGGTATCAACATTTCCTCAAGCCATTTCATAAAGTTGGTAGCATTCATATCATCATGGTAGTCAGCTGATTTGGATTTTGTACTGAATACCAATAATGCACCTGGCACAAACCCTTCCTCCGATCCTGCATGCACAATAATATATCTTTTTCCTGTCGATATATTACTAGTGACACCACTCGTTGAAGGTCCTTGCCATGATCTTTTTACTTTATAGTTCTGATGTACATAAGTCTCATCAAGGTAAATAATCTGTTTACCTTCTAGTCTCTTTTGATGTATTGTTCTTAAGAATCTGTGTCTCCATGCTGCAATATCATATTTTTCTGTAAGCAAAGCCCATTCATTTTTATTGTTTTGAAACACAAACCCGTTCTTGTGTAAAAATTTTCTAAGGGTTTCCCGGCATCCCATAAATCCAATTGCTTCATTCAGCTCATTATGCAGGCTTCTCAGGGTTGGGACTTGTTTTTTTACACCATAAAATTCGTTTATTTTGTTTCTTATAGCCGAAACATCAACACTATCTATATTGGAAACTGTTGCCGCATATGGACGATTTTTCCCTGGAGTATTCCACTGTCCGTGATTTTTAGACCCTTCAATTTTAATTCTTCTTAGTGACTTCACACTTACATCTAAAAATAACAAAATTTACAATAAATTATGTAACAGTATAATAATTCTAACCAAAGACACACTCAGTCATAAAAGTCAAAACCATGATAAAGATGGCATATTATTTAAATTTAGCCATTCATCCATACACACATCCTTTATAATAAACCCTTCAAAGTGAGTGTTTAAATCTATATTGTCTGAACCGATATGAATACCTGTCATCGAAGATATCTTTTCTAAATAATGTGTTTCACAAGTCGACATTTCACTTTCTTCGAGAATTTTCAATTTCTTTACTGTTTCCACAATTTTAAGTTTTGTCACCTCGTCGTTGATACTTCCTTTAAAGTAGATAAAACGTGAAAAATATTGTGATTTTTTATAAATAATCGAAAAGCATCAAGTAGTTTTAGAAGAAAATCAAAAAACTAACCTAAAAGTGCGATTATTGAATCCAGTCGTCGCATTTTCTCTGCAGATTTTCGATTCAAATCATTTTTTACATCGTTATATTTGTCTATCATAGTAAATAGAAGCTTCCTCGTTGAACTTTTGATCGTTTTTGGCATTATTTTAAACAGAACTAACGAAAATAAGATGCACGTAAACACAAGATGACTCACGTACGAAACGTCAGTGTGACAATTTTGACTGTCCTAAATTGTTGCCATACCAAAAGTTTAGAAAATAATTCGTGGTCAGCTTTCGTTGGCCAAACTTCTAGTAAATAATTTTTTTTTTTTTAATAATATTCTGTGGTGAATTCTCACAGAGAAAATTCCGGGAAATTTTACTCGCGAGCATGGTAGCCCTTGGTCTGTCACTGTCAATCTGTGATATCATTAAAACAAAAGGTGGTGGAACTATATTATTTTTTTGCACTTGCACTTTGTAGTGAACTGAATTAAGAACTAGTGAAATGACCTTAGTTATTGTAAACTGAAGAAGTACCTAGTAGTTGCATCATCCATTGGCCCAGGTATAACAATAGTTTCATAAATAATTTTATTGTGATTTTGCTTGCCGGTAAATAACAGTGAATTTCAGTACTTACCTAAATAATTTATGTAGGTATTCATATTTTTACACTATTTTACATCTCTGTACTAAAATAGCGCTCCACTAATCCTAAGATTGTGTGTTTATTCAGCATTGATTTTTTTAACAATTCCATTCTATTTTTAACTTCAAAAAGGAGGAGGTTCTCGATTCGTCGGAACCTTTTTTTTTAATTTTTTTTTTTATGTATGTTCCCCGATTACTCGAAGATGGCTGGTCCGATTTGGATTTTTTTTGGTTTATTCGAGAGGGTATACATCACAGTTCCCAGTTGTTTGTTTGGGTCCCATATAAAATTGAATAACTTTGCTTCAGTAGTTTTTGAGTTAGCTTCAATAATACGTATTTTTCCCCCACTTTTATATGGATGATGTTCTAGTTTGTTTTGCAGATAGTGGTATTAGAATTTGTGTGGGGTAGGTACACAACTAAAAAGTGAAAAATAAAAACTTTTTTACAAAAAATACAACCGAATTCCAAAAACAACACTACAAAGTGAAAAATAACTTAAATTTCGGAAGTTGTGGCAAAAAACGAAAACACTAACACACACATTTAACTAGGCACCGACTTCCGAAATTAAAGTTATTTTTCACTTTGTAGCATTGTTTTTGGAAGTCGGTTGTATTTTTTGTAAAAAAGTTTTTATTTTTTCATAGTGGGTATGTGAAGTGTAAATCTGTAATTAAATAAATGTATAAAAGCCAATAAACATTAATTTATAGCTTGTAAAATTTTGTAACTCACTAGATTTCTGTAGATAGGTAGGTATGTGTATGTGTTCTTTGAATACTATTTCACAATGATTTCTTGCTCAAATTAATGTGTTTGTTTTGATCAAGAAATGTACAAGGTAGTTGTTACAAAATTTATAATGTGGTTATCTCTGTGTCCTGCCACATACAAATATTTATCTTATTATGCTATTATTCCTATATTACTATCCTAACTAATATTTAATGCGAAAGTGAGTTTGTTTGTTTGTTTTTCACATTAAAACGGCTGAACGGATTTGGATGAAATTTGGCACACGGGTAGACCATGACCTGGAAAAGGACATCTAATAGGCTACTTTCTATTGACATAACATGCAGGTGAAGCCGCGGGCGGAAGCTAGTACTATTATAAATGTGAAAGTTTGGATGGATGGATGTTTGTTAGTCAATCACGCCAGAACGGCTGAACGGAACTGGATGAAATTTGGCATAGAGATAGATTATAGTCTGACATAGCACATAGGCTTTGTATTCTGACAAAATGTACAGTTCCTGTGGGATAATTACCAATATCCGCGTGGGCGAAGCGGCTGACAAAAGCTAGTTAAAAGTAAAGTAAGATCAAGATTGCTGTTTTTAGTAGCATAATTACCATAGTTGTCGCGATTTAGCATGGCAATGGAGGCCATTGCCGTTTCCCTAATACCTCTCTGCAGGAACCAAAACAATAAACTCTATAGTTTTTAGTTATTGGAACATCTAGGTGGGTCAATGAATGCTATTGCCATGCTAAAATGCGACAACTATTTATAATATAGTACCTACACATTACATTGTTCACAAAAAAGACTGCATTCATAATTTAGAAAAAAATAAATAAAAAGCTATTCTCAATTTAAACAGAATCTTATTTGCATAGATAACATCAAGATGGAGTTGAGCCAGGGACCAGATGCAGCTGCAAGTGACCAGCTGAAGGCAAGGCCTTATCAAGCTCAGCTAGAAGAAATTGCAACAGATAATAACACAATAATATACTTACCAACAGGTTTGTGTATTGCTTTATCTACATAATATCACATCACTGTAATCCCAAAGGGTTAGGCAGAGGTATATCTATAGTACAACCACATTTAGGTATGTTTAAGCCCCATGGGGGCGAGCCTATTGCCGTCAACCAGGCACAAATTCAGAATCCGGGCTGCTACTGAGAAATTCCTGATGGAATAACCTAATAACACTACCCCACAGGGAATAAAACCCAGGGCATCATGCTCAGTAGTAGCGCTTGCAACCACTAGACCAACAAGGCAGTCATGTCTACATGGCGTTTATCTACATAATAAGCAAAATTAATGAGTTTTTTAAACGATCTATACCACAGGCCACTAATTTTACTTAATTATCATATCAATTATTTTATCAATTATATTTTTGTGTTTTTTTGACCATTTTCCTGCTGTTTTTTTATCCTCTTATTTTTGTTTGACACTAATCTTTTTAGAGTAGGTAGTCTCTTTCGCCAATTTTAGTTTGTTATACTTTTAGTATCCATCTATCATCTTTGGCTATAGATTAGTGCTATGTCAATAATGCGCCATATCTCTACATTGCCGTCGTGGTGGGGCTTGCGCGCTCCTGAACTCTGGGTCTGTGCTGGTAGAGTTTACTTTGCCGAAACAGGTCTAGGGTGAGAAGCCAGACCAAGAGAGATACATAAACCCGCAGGGCAACATGTGGCGAGCTGTTGGGCAGTAGCCACCCACGGACCCATCTCCTGGGAGAAGTCTCGTTATTGGCCGGCTTGAGTGAAGATTCACAAGAGCAAACGTGTTCGGAGGAAGGAAGTATTCCAGTAAGATGCTGGTTATGATCTTGACCGTACTTCGGGGATTGTCCTGATACCCGTGGAATACCTCTCCATTCCGCTTGTGCACCACAGTACATGTTGCTTCCCTTGTGGCTATGACACTATATACTAGCGACTATTTTCGGGTGAATGGGCACCCTTGTCATTTTATCTGTGTATTTTATATAAAATATTGGTTAGGGGGCTTTCGTATAAGTTCTAGATAACCAGTTCACTTTAGCAACCCAAACCCATAATCCAATATCTTTGTTTCCATATCCTGCACTAGTCCTACACCAACCGAAGGTTGTCCTTGGGTGCACTTGCATAGTGTGAACGGGGATAATCGTCGATTGGTGCCTCATTTCATTAAAGTCTCCAACTTCTCGACTCTTAAAGGTGAACTTGGTCTTTTTCATTATGTACCCCACGATCTCCTCTGACTTCGTGGAGTGATGTAAACGCGACACGTACAGCTGCGCCGATGGAATAGCGGGACGCAGCAACATCTTCTCTACACGTATGAAGTCTTCTTCATCAGCTTGTCGTTGGTTTGTTACCGGCGGTAACGAGATTCGAACTAGTTTGGAGGGCCCCTGGTATGCTTAGGTTGCCGCTGATATTTTTCTGGAGCTGCAATAACGGCAGCCGAGTAACCGGCTGGTGTGGACGTGCTAATATTCGTCGGCGTCCCAACGATAAGGGACGCGGGGAGGATGCGCCGCGGTTATGCTTGTTTACCTTTGTCGTCCGTCGAATTTTGCTGACTCAAAATTGAAACTCAGCTACGATGCATTGAGTACGCTGTGACGTGTGTTGACGCTGTTGGCTGACTCGTGTGACCCATACATACCGCGTTGCGCAAATCTGCTACCTCGGTTGGTAGATCACGGATGGTGGATTGCGATGCTTCCAACTTCAACTGCATCTCGCTCAGGCTTGATCTCAGGCTTGTGATGTTCCATAGCAGCCTGGTGACATCGACGTGGTCGAATGTGATGGTGGGCAGCTTAAGCAAATCCTTCGCCACGAAAGTCGGCACGTCGTCCGGGTCGGTCTCCTTCAACACTTTAATAAAGTTCCTTGAAGATTCCTCTCTCCGTTTTCATCCCTCCTGCGGGACGGCATTCGGTTGCCCATATCCAGCGACTCGTACAGCAGTGTTTTTTGCAGTTGGATGTGTAGATCTGCATCACACTAACCTCGTCCATGACATCCAACCTGCAGGAATGCCAAGACCTCGTTCGCCAAAACTTCTTCCAACGCAGGGGTGGCAGGGCAGCGGCATTTGCCGCGCACAGCGCGAAATAATATCCGCTTACAGCGTAAGCGCGTCCGATTGCAACGGCAGATCGTATTGCACTCATTCTCTTCACTTTATCATTATTAAATAGGTACCAATTTTTTTGAACAAAATTAGTGATAGTTTTCCTCTTGACAATATGGAAATGGAGTTTCTTCAGAAACTGTGCCATTTACATCAAAATGGAACAAGATGTTTAGCATGTAAATTCCTTGCAGGCTCCGGGAAGACGTTTATTGCAATCTGTCTTATCAAAAAATTCCGACAAGCGCTGAAAAAACCATGGGGACAAGGAGGGAAACGGACTTTCTTCCTGGTTAACACTGTGCCGTTGGTCATCCAGCAGGTATGTTAATATTGATCATTCATATTAATCCTCTCTTCAATAGAAATACTTACTAATACTGAATGAAACAGAAATTGTGGCAATCCTCATCTAGGTACAGACGCCAGCAGGTCAAGCCACCCGAAACTGTCAAATTTTCCCAATCAACCTTGAACCTAATGCTTTAGCGATAAAGATGAAAATCTATTAAAGAAATTTGACAGATTGTAGTAGGGTAGTGGCACCAACAGATGAACGGTCCCCAATAGATGAACGATCGAGCGAAAAATAAAAAAATATAAAACACCCCGCTACTTACATGTGTGCAATATTTTTTCCCGCATAGGGCAACATTTTTTCTTCCCGGTTTCATAACAATTTTGACAATGACGACTCAGACGCGCTCGCAGCCAGCCGTTGTGTGAGCGTTTCCCGCCAAAAATCTGTTTTCTAAGGAAACTTACTTAAGGTAAGTGCCCTCCAAATTTAAGAATTTTATCAGCTTGTAGAAAGAATTGATATTAGATTTCAGTGGATTTGGTTTGAATAAAATCTTGTTATATTTGGCTTTGTTTATATTGATACATTTTTACATTATTTACCGTATTTTTAGAGAAATTTACTGTTCAAGTAATGGATTCAATTTTGTTCGCTTGATCCAATAGATGAACGGCGTTCAACTACTGGAGAAAAGGCATATTTTTTTAGCTATCATTACATAAAAACTCACGCTTAGAGACCAAAACAAAACCACTCAAATGAATTTTAATAAATGTATGAACTTAGTTACCAAAAGTTGAACACATGATTTTAGTGTTTTTGATTATTTTTAAGACTTTATTTTAGTATGAAATCTTGCACTGTTCAGCTTTAGGATTCATGCCCAAAATTTGAACTAAGGAATATGTTCGCATTTTATTCGTTCATATTTTGGGTATCGTGCCTTAAATTGAACGCTGAAGTGAATTTTATTCGTTCATTTTCTGGTTCTTTACTCCAAATAATGAACGAATTGAATTACTTAGTTCAGATTTTAGGTCTTATTTAATATGTGAACGGATAAGCATATCCAATATTTCTTGTCTTTATAGATGTTATCTGCACTACGAAAAAAAAAAGAAAAAAGATATGAACAAAGCACTCTTGAAGAAGCTGTACGGATGGTACAAGCGCAGCAGATATCCCTGTCCAAAGCCAGTGTTCAATTTAACATTCCAAAGGGTACACTTCACAATAAAATTCATGGGAAAACGGCCCTCCAATGTAAAAAAGGGCCGGGAAAACTATTATCGGATGAAGAAGAAAATAAAATTGCTACCTGGATTTTAAATATGGCTAAAATTGGGTACCCTGTCAACACAAATGATGTCAGGGAAGTTGTTGCACAGATTTTTGAAATTAAAGGTTCCTACCTGAAGCCGGGCAAAAAGTGGATGAAACTGTTTTTGCAAAGGCACCCTAACATCACAAAAAGACATGCAGAAATAATTTCGAAAGCAAGAGCTTTAGTTACAGAGCCAATGATTAGGAAATGGTTTGAAGGTTTGCGACAACATCTTCAAGAGGTATGTGCTGATGATATATTAGACAATCCCGAGCGAATTTTTAATCTGGACGAGACTGGTGTACAGCTGTGCCCGAAAACTGGAGTTATTTTGGCACCTAAAAACTATCGTGCGATGTATGATGTGGCATCAGGACAGGAAAAACAAAGTATTACTGTGTTATGCAACTTTTCTGCTAGCGGTGGAATAGTTACACCATTTATTGTATACCCCTTGCAAAGAATTTCAAAAGAAGTAGCTCAATCAGTTCCAGATGACTGGGGAATTGGAAGATCAGATTCAGGTTGGATGACAGGTCAAACGTTCTTGCACTATATCAAAGAAATCTATCTGCCTTGGCTTCAGAAAAATAATATTCCACTTCCGGCACTTCTGCTTGTTGACGGCCACAAAAGTCACATAAATTTGGAGTTGCACGAATTTTGTGCTCAAAGCCAAATTATTCTCTATTGCCTGCATCCCAATACGACACATATCCTACAACCCTGCGATGTAGGAATCTTTGGACCTCTGAAAGCAGCATGGAAAAATGCAGCAAGAAAACACAAAAATAAAGATAACGTTCAGATTACGAGGTCAAACTTTGCAAAAGTATTTGCACAGTCTTTTGATGTGTCTGTGAAAAAAACCGTGATAGTTAATGCATTCAAAGCATGTGGAATTTTCCCATTTAACCCTAATGCTGTGGATTATTCAAAATGCATGTCGAATAGACAAGAAGAAATCGAACATGATATACCTTTAAGTGATTATAAAACAACTGTTGACGTAATCGAAAAAATTTTACACAAAAATATACTGGACAAGTACAATGAAAACAGAAGACGCAGTAAGACATGTAAGAGTAGTCTTTTCAAATTTTGGAACAAGTGCAAAAATAAAGTGGACAACATCTTGTTATCACAATCGTCCAATATTGATGATTCTGTAATAAACAGTTCGAGAATAGATAATTCTAACACGGACATGCACGCAAGCAATACAGAAGAGATATTAATGCCTCAAGAACAGCGTCAAGACGGAGAATTATCAATTACTCATAAAACACAGCTTGGAGAAGGAGATTTGACTCTTGGGACAAATACTATCATTGATGGCATTATGGATATAGAAAATATGCCAATTGAAATAGAAGGAGTGACTTTTCTAATGGACGAGGTATTAGAAGACACGAACGAGAACCGTTTGACACCAAGTATAGGAATAGCACCTGGTGGCAATCAACAAGATGTCATAGAATTTCTGGAACCCCACGCATACACAACACATTTGCATGATTTGACAAACACCGCAACTTTTGCTCATTGGGCTGCGCTTCAAACAACTTCTACGCCTGTTTCATCAAAGCAAGCAATTCCATTGCCTTGGTACACTGAAGGTGATGATACTGTACTGAATATATCGCAGTCAGTTGATGTGCCGAATAATCAAGAAACATCTGAGAACCACGAATTTAGTCCGATTATTCAGGATTTGTCGCGGCAAGTTGATGAGCCGAACAATGAACAATCATCCCAAATCCCTGACATTCCAAATAATAGTCACCATACCCGTGATGTTTCTCTTGAAAATAATGAGCCGGGCTGTTCTAAAGTATTGAATGCTAAAATTGATGACTTGCTGAGACTTCCTGAACGCAAAAAAAGCACGAAACGTAAGCAGTCAAAATCGCCAATACCTCTAGCAATAACTTCTAAAAAGTTTAAAGAATACCTGGAACTAAAGGAAAACGAAAAGAAAAAGAAAGCAGACGATATAATACACAGAAAAATTCAGCGTGAACAAAAGAAAGCAGAAAAGGAAAAAACCACCAGAGATAAAAAATTAAAAGGAATGAAAATAAGTACTACTATCATTAAAGACAAAGATCCAGTAGATGAAACAATAACTTCAAATAAGACAGTTAAGATTCCAGCTTTGAAAAAAACAATAAAAAATAATTTGTATGTAATTAACGATTGTATCCCAGAGACTGAAATGACCAATAAAAACAACGAAAGTCTGACTAAATATAAGGAGAATATAAATTTTGGAGATTATGTTGTTGTAGAATTTGAGACGAATAAACGAAACCGCTACTATGTCGGGCAAGTGCTAATGTGTGATTATGAAAATAATTTCATCAAAGTTAGGTGTTTGAGAAAGAAAGCCAGCAAATTGGACAGCTTGATATATTTCGTTGAGCCTTCTACTGCTGATTTAACTGAAGTGTCGACATCGGCTATTAAAAATCTTTTGCCGTGTCCTCGAATTGGAAGAAGAGGTATGATTACTTTTGAAAATGCTCAATATGATCTCAGTTTATGTGAATAATTATATGTTTAATGTTTATTTCGTATGAATAAGTTAATTAGCCATCTCTGAAACTGCTCAATTTGATCTCAATTTAAAGAATACTTATCTAAGTGTTAAGTTTAATATTATCATGAATAACTAGGACTAACTAGGTTACTAAGAGAGTTAAAGTACGTATCCCTACGTTATTTTGTTATTTGATCTCGTAAATAAGACTAGATTATTGAAGGCAAAACGCCTTATAATTGTTTTTTTTTTTTTTGCTAAGACTGATTTATATACACAAATAAATAAAAGCCTTATATAATACTTACCATGTTTTATTTCTAATAAATAAACAACATTTCCTTTAATACTATTAAAGTGTTAGTTCAACTATGGGGTGCAAAATATTCATAAATAGGGCTCAGTGTTCAACTATTGGGGTAAAACCTTAAATTTTTTACAAATAGTAACATAAAAAAAAACATTGTAGATCTAGACGGTACTTTTTTTATCCGTTAAATCCTGAAGGTTATGGATTAATAAAAAAAAATAAGCATGCATCAATGTCATGAAATAACTGAGTTATAGCTATTTAAAGTTGTCAAAAACGCTTAATCGTTCATTTATTGGTGCCAGTACCCTAGCTTGATGTGCTGGCATGTACTTGCATAAACTCACGCCTTTTTCCCATGAGGGTAGGCAGAAACACCACCGAACGCCACCTGCTATGAAAAGGCTGCCTCAATTTGTGAATGATTGATATTAAATAAATATTTAAAAAAAAAAACTATAGAATTTGTTGAAAAAAAAATTGTTAAATAGTTCATCTCAACCTATTAACCTCTGACATTTCGCTGCACCCCAGCGAATTTCTAACTCAATACTAGTGCCAGATCAGCGGGATAATTGCGTAACACACAGTTGCAATCAGTTTCGTTTTAACAGTTCAACAACATTAATTATGTTATTTACGATGTTGAGCAGGCAAATTTTTCGAACAATGGATTAGCAATAGGTATGCTTCAAAATCGTTCAGATTGTGATTGATAGTGTGTTGCGCATTTAGGGTGCTGGTTATAATAAGTAGGGCCAGTGTTGCCGTTTTAGCCACTTTGTGGCTAGATCTAGCGGATTTTCGACGGTTTTAGCCAAAAAAGAATCTGTTTTAGCCACCAAAATGAATCTAGCTACTTCTGGCTACTTTTTAGATTATTACTACATACCTACTTTTATTACTGTTTTGCCACCTGAAGTTTTAACAAAAGTCACAAAAACGGTTAAACCAACTGAAATACCATCCATAACATCATCCATTAACGAAGAGATTCCAGTATTTCCAGATGACATTGTAAACTTTCAAATTGATTTTAAATGTTTTACTAAAAAACTGTAATTTTAATGTTTTTAGCTATAAACTTGTAACTAGTTTTTAATATTTTTTAACAACACTATTAAATACTGTTTTATTAAATCCACTTATCCCCATCCCTTTATATTAAAATTATATTAACAATATTAATAGGATAAAGTAAGCCAAAAATACTTTAGCCACTTTTAGCGGAATTTCGAAAGTAATTTAGTTACAAAACTAGCAACTTTTTTCTTTGATGTAGCTACAAACTAGATGGTCCTAACGGCAACCACTGAGTAGGGCTCAGATAGTAATAGATACACAAAAAGAACCCTTCAAACAAATGAGAGAAATTGTACAAAAAACTTATACCAATAAACCTATCCTGCGAATAAAGTATCAGAACATGGGCTGAGCGTGGCAATTTTCGAGATTACCACTATATCACAAACGAACAAACATACGAACGCCATAGTCTAGGCTAGTTAAGTTAGGATATTAGGTGAATACCAAGAGGCTGTCCCAGTGGTATGTCCGATTGATTAATATTTAATAAGTTACCTGAATCAAATTTTCCTGACCTGAGAAGCAGACCTTTTAACACAAATTGTAGCTCGATTAGGAAAAACGAAAATGTTACAACACAACGTTAATATATTGTAAGTAAGTGCTTTGTGTCTAAAATAATCCCACGGGAACGTACTAGAGTGGGATAAAGTATCCTATGACCTAAACCAGGCCATGGTCTACCTGTGTAGTACTGTGTAAATGTGGTAGCACATTTCATCAAAATCCGTTTAAAAGTTAAGAGACTTTATTTTCGCATTATTTGGTCGCATTTTTATGAGAGTTAGGCCGGGAGTTCGGGACACCCACACACGTCCTTACGTTACGTGTCATCATCCAGTGACGAGTCCCGTCCAGTCCGCGGCGTCACCATCCGCCCCACTCCTCCGCGGCCGGCGTCTCATTGCACATTTGCTCTCGATATTGCGTCATCATAATAAAATAATGGTGATGGGTATGTTTCAGTTTTTTTTTGTGACATTGTCGTCTTGAATGATGATGTTACTTTCATGTCACAAAAATATCTGAAAATACACACTACAAAAAAGATGTGAATTTTTGAAGCTCCACCGGGCGGCGGCAGAAAACTAAATACACTCACCGGCACGGAAACTTGGCCACTCGTGATTTTGCTGATTATTTGCATAAAAAAATTTGTATTTGCATTTATGACAATAAATTAAGGGTAAGTGGCTTTAGTACGTGTCTCTTATGCTTTAAGAACTTATAAATAAAAAGATTACCTCACCAATAAATCAGTTTTTTAAAATCACGCACTTTCACTGAAATTAGGAATTTTTCACTATAAATTTAAAAACAGTACAAAATAAAAAATAAGGGCTTTTTCGTTATTGTCTATACGTTTTAATATCGGGTGTTTCCTCCTCTAGCCCTGATAACTGCCTGCATTCGATCTGGCATACTTTGGATGATGTTTCGGACATCAACTTGCAGTATACTGCGCCAAGCGGCCAGCGCTGCAGTTCGGAGCTGGTTTAGAGATTCTGGCGGGTTGGTGCTGGACTTTATCTTTCTTTTGAGCATGTCCCAGATATGCTCAATTGGGTTTAAGTCTGGGCTACGAGCTGGCCATTGCAATTTTTGTATGCCAAGCTCTTCCAGATATTCTTCAACGCAATGTGCAACGTGTGGGCGTGCATTATCGTGCATTAGGAGGAATTGGTCGTGTCCAATGAACCCTGAATATGGCATTACGTGTTCCTGAAGAATTTCCTCGATGTATCGAACAGCTGTTATCCGATTATCGACAATAACCAACTCTGTACGTGCGTCGGAACTTATACCTCCCCATACCATTATTGAGCCTCCATGGAAACTCACTGTTTGAGTGGTAGTAATGGGTAAAAACCGCTCTCCTCTTCTTCGCCACACTCGTTCTCGACCATCTGGAGAACGTAAAGCTATTCGACACTCGTCTGTGAACAGTACTCTAGGCCATTGCTCGTGGGTCCAGTTAACGTGTTCTCGTGCGAAGTGAAGTCGAGCTACTCGGTGCTGTCTGAGAAGTTCTGGACCTCGTGCTGGTCTACAAGCTTTTAAATTGACTTCCTCCATTCGTCTTCTCACCGTACGCTCACTAACATTAACGCCTCTCACAATTTGAAGCCGCTGGCGTATCTCAACAGCGGTCAGGTAGCGGTTTCTCAAAATCTCCAGGACAATAAAGCGGTCGTCTCGGGCCAATGTGCACCTTACACCTCCACTGCCTGGCCTGCGGGTGTACTGGCCTGTCTCCTGGTATCTTTTAAGGGCATACTGCATTGATGACCGTGGTACGTTAAGAGCAATAGCAACTTCACGCTGTGTCAGCCCTTGGTTAATTAACGCAACTGCTTGTGAAACCTGTGCTGGTGTTAGAGGCATTTTTATTGTTTTTAAAGCACCTTTACTTATTGAATTAAAAGCATAAAAATCACAATAATTCAAAAACCGAACAGTAAACTTTTCACAACACACAAATTTAAAACGTGAACTTAGTCGCTCAAATGACCCGATTCAACTGTAAATTAAAAGTTTCGTCGTGGTGCACTTAAACATAATGGATTACCCTCTTGAACTAAAGGTAAACATTTTTTGACATACCTGCACAACAAACATTCATCAAATTATGTCGGTCGAGCAGGCAGGTTGCAAGAAAACTCGATGTTCTGGAACAGGTTTATTGCAGAGATTACAATTTTGTTCTAAAAATAGGGTGATGGTGACAATCGTTCGATGTATGAAACGAAAAGTGTGCTTCATGGAGCGCGGCGCCGCCGTCCGCCGCCGATGCACGTCACGTTGCGCCGACTCAGCACTGGACTTTGTGTCGCCAGGCTGATGCAATAGCTGCGAGAATTCGGGTCGGTTCCGGTGGAATGCGTAGTTCGTGGATTATTGGTTGGTAGCCTTAACATCTCCCCCCTGAAGATCAGCGACTATAGAGGATTGGTTCGAGAATAGCGCTGATAGTCTTGGTTGAGCACTTGCGGTGTGGTTGTGGTTGTTAACCTCGGTATATATATCGCCATGGTCTGTGTCGTCGTTGGTTCGTTCTGGTGCTGTTTCCAGAGTGCGCCGTCTCATGCATCTTCGTAACGCGAAGGCGATTCCCAGTACGCTTGTACCTAAAAGTACTAGGTAGAGCGGTGTGATAGTGTAGTACACGCCATGAATGTCAGCTGTATTCAGGGTCAATGGCGGTTCCATGGTTATCTCCTTATTAGCAGTATGGAGGCTGTGGAGGTTGACAGAGTTGAGTGTTAATTTCCTATCTTCAGTGTTGTAGTTGGTTCCGTTGCTGAGTGGGATGTTCATAATTTTCAGTACCTGCCCTTTTAATCGGTCGTCCTTGTTTGCCAGAATTAGGTCCGGGGTTTGTACATCGCAGCCTTTCGGGATTGTGATGAGGTAGCTTCCTCGTACTGTGGTGTACTGAGTATCGGTGCAGGACAAGCGAATGTTTGTAGGCGCGGGAAAGCTCGCTACATACTGTCGGTCGTCGAGGGCTTCCACGGCTTCAGTTTTTAATGTGGCTACGGTGAATTGGCAGGATTTGTCGACTTGCTGGGTAGAGATGAGGTGCTGAATGCAGTCGCCTTGATTTTTGTAGTGTTGATTGATGTTGTCCTCGCAGAGATAATATTGGCTGGACTTCGGGCATTCTGCCTCTATGTACATAAAATCTTTATCGTGAATTGCTAGGAAGGGATAGGATGGAATTAGCACTCTGTCATCTTGATTGGGAACTGCGGATAACTTATAAAGGTTATAGGTATGGGGGAGGACAACCGGTAATTTAAATACCAATACTAAATTTTGACTATTATAATAGTAGCCTAACTTAATTATGTCAAAATATTCCCTAAAACTAATGTTTAGTATATGTTCTCTACCATAGAGGGCATTTAATTGTTCTTTCATCCTGTTGAATGTATTTAATTTAAACATAAGAAAATGTGTGCTCTTGGCACGTATAAAAGCTAATAAGTTTTCTAGTTTAAGCATTTCGTCGGATAATGATTCGATGTTGTCCGCTAGCATTATTATATATTGAGCCAGATGGGCATACTTAACTATGTCTTTTTCTTGACGTAAATCACTAATCATGATTTCATCTACCGCTTCCTTGATTTTATTCCGATTCTGGAGTAATTTGCCGAGAATTCTGGAATTTTCAGACATCCAGTGCTTATTTAAACTAACTCGATTATTTAATTCTGTGACCATCTTATTTTCATTCTCCTGCAGGGTTTTAATTGCATTATCATAGCGGATAGCGTCCGTATAATCCAAATTTCCGGAAATGCTCTTAACAACTGAACCTAGCCCATCAATAAGGCCTCTCTTGACGCGGTTAGACTGGAACAATTCTAACTGGTCGGACAGCTCCGTGATCTTGTTGCGAAGATGTTCGATATGTGGTTGGTATAAAGAGAACGTTTTATTGTGGAACTCAGGTGAAATAGTATCTAATTGTTTCCTTACTAAATCTATATTACTACGAATAATATCTAAGTTAACCGGTTGGACAAACGAGTGGTAGTGGGAGATAACTTTTGTTTTCCCTAGCATAAAAGGTAAGATGCCTGGTCCATTGTCCAGACTACTCAGCGTAATGTCCTCCGCTTGTGTCAGGCTCAGGGCCAGGAAGATGATCCTGTAACAAGTGGTTGCTGTTAGGGACCCGTTTCAGGCGCGACTTGGCAATGGGACCACGTTTCTTTTTGGTGTAAATGTGGATTG